>OZ004632.1:12819385-15276885 GCA_963924495.1 Nemapogon koenigi
TTCTTACTTCTTTGGCTATCTTTACCGCCTTCTCTATGGTGGGGAAGCTCTGTAGGTAGTCGTCCATGTAGTGGTGGATCACGATGGCTTCAGCGGCCTCTGGGAAGTCTGCACGATATTTCTCGGCGTTGAAATTCTTCACGAACAGTGCGGCGCATGGCGAGCTCGCCGCACCGAATATCACTGATTTCATTCTCATTTCTCTCGGCGGTCCCTCCCGCCGGTCGCCTCGCCACAGGAAGCGTAGGGAGTCTCTGTCTTCTTCCCTTATTCCGATTCTCAGGAACATTTCTTCAATGTCGGCTGCTAGGGCAACAGGATGTTGACGGAAACGCATGAGAACCCCCGGTAAAGACTGTAATAGGTCGGGGCCTGGCAGTAGATGTTCGTTTAGCGAGGTCCCGCCCGTCCTGGCTGCGGCGTCGAACACGACTCGGACTTTGCCCGGTTTCGCGGGGTGATGCACCGCGAAGTGTGGTAAGTACCACGTTTTTCCTTCTGCCCCGGGCGTCCTAGCCTCTTCCGCGTAGCCTTTCTCTATCAGTCCGTTTATTTGTTTGTTATATTCGCTCTTGAGCTGCGGGGAGGTGTCCAATTTCCTCTCCATGCTTTTCAATCTCTTCGCCGCATTGTCGTAGTTATCGGGGAGGCTCACTGTGTCTTCTTTCCAAAGTAGGGCCGTCTCGTACCCGCCTTCGGGTCGTTCGCGTGTATTTTCTTTCAGGAGCTGGAGCGCTCGTTCTTCTGGGTCGGCGCGAGTTTTCTTTGGGGCCACCCCCAGGGATTCGAGAGCAAAAAATTTCCTCAGTTCTTCGTCCATCCTGTCTTCTTTCGTGCAACACACCGGGTGCACTCGGCGTCCAAGGGAGCGGGTGCACGCCTTGTGCAGTGTCCATCCTAGCGGCGTGAGAGAAGCGGCCGGTTCTTCTAGCGTCCCTCGTCGCGTGTCCTTCGTCACGAACAAATGCCAATTGTCTTGGCCTATGAGGATTGTAGGGCGAGCGACTGTGTAGGTGAGGTGTCCCTCTATTTCTCTCAGATGTGGATACCGGCTGATACTGCTCCGGTCGACGGCTTGCGTTGTTAGTTCGATGTTGGCGAGGGTGCGCGCATCAATAGTGTGTGTCTCGCTCTGTCCTTTTACATCGATGGTAACTCGTTGGGACTCAGCCGCGTCGATCTTCTTTCCCGCTATTGCCTCCATTCTTAGCGGCTCTACTTGTCCTCGGGCGCCGATTTTCTTCGCGACAGTGGCGTCCAGTAGTGTCACCGTTGAGCCGTCGTCTAACAAGGCGTGTGTGTCGACGTGCCCTTTGGGGCCGGTGACGCGTACTGGTACGATCTTCAAGTAGGCGAAGCGGGATCGGCTCGATGTGGTAGCTACAACCTCGGGGTTCCTTCTTTCCTTCCGGTGGTGGAGCAGGGAGTGATGACTCCGGGAGCGGTTCTCTTCGCCGCATCGTTTGTACCGGCATTGGTGCGATACGGTCATGGGTCTGAGGCACCGGTAGCATAGGCGATGTTTCTTGGCAATGTCCCACCGCGTGTTGACCGGAGCCTTTTTCATCTCGTTACACTGGCTCGGCTCGTGGTTATTTCTTTGGCAGATGGGGCAGGGAAGTTGTGGTTTCTTGTTGCGTTCCTCCTTCATCGTATATGCTCGCTGTGGCCGTGCGCGGCTTGGTCCGGCGTCTGGCCCTCTCTGCGTGGTCACGACCTCTGGTGGAGCGAAGTGACGACAGCGTCCGGCTTCGGTACTCACAAAGTTAGCGAAGGTCACTAGGTCCGGTTCATGGCTCGGCTTCGTTTCATAATGTTGATACCAGCGATATCTGAGTACAGCTGGCAGTTTCTCCGTTAGGTGTCGTACCACTTCTGGATTGTGTAGGTAGTGCGGTCTATTCAAGGCGCGTAGAACTGCTACACTGTTCACCAATTTGTTGGAAAATTCACACACTTCTTGCGGCGAATCCGGTACCCGTGGTAGTCGCTTCACTCGTTCCATCTCTGCTATTGCGATCGAATCTGGGCGCCCGAATCTGTTTTCTAGTGCTGTTATGACGTCGGCTGGTGCTGTATTCGCTATAAGTAGATTCTGTGCTGCTTCTTTGGCTTTGCCCTTCAGTGCATGACGGAGTCGTGCTGTGTTTTCTACAGCTGAGAAGTGACCCGCCGTCTCGTTGTAGGCTGCTCTGAACGCCAGCCAGTCTTCGTGCGACCCGTTGAAGTGTGGTAGCTCTCCTAGTAGGTACCGGTTGGTAGCTGGGTGTGGCGTAGCAGCTTGTGGCGCGGTCGCCCGGGTAACTTCGGCTACGGCAGAGGCTATCTCCACGATTCTCTGCCTTTCTTCTCGAGTCAATACTGACGGCGTTCGTTCGGTTATTTTTGGCCTCTTCGGTGGTAGTGGAGCGGCTATCTGTCCAGTTGTCTCGGGTCGTACCGGTCTTGCTTCCGGGTTGCCTGCGGCTTGTGGTTGTGCGTCAAGCCATTCTTCGATCCTTGGGTTCGGATTGGTCTCTGGATCGGGGTCGCTCTCTGACGGGTCCATCAGTGTTTGCTCTTCATCTTCGGCCTCTAGCCGAGCTAGCCTGGCTTCTGCCGCTTCCATCTTCAAGCGGGCTAGGTCTTCTCTGGCTTGGTAGATGCTGCGTTCACGGTCCGGTCTTGCTGTTGCGGCACGGGACACTGCGCGATCCGAGGGAGCGCGCGTCGACGGAGTGCGGTGCTCCTGGGCGGCCGTCGACGGGGGTATCGGCCCCGTTCTCGCGCGCCGGCCTTTCTGCGGAGCCTGTCGTGCGGCGACGGCGGTGGCGGCGAGCTTCAACGGAGCTCGGGGCTCCGGAGCTTTCGACCGACGGGGTTCCGGCGACATCGGACGCGTCGCGGGCTTCGACAGAGCGCGCACCTCTGGAGCCTTACACGGGGAGCGCTGCGCGAGCGACGGCTCAGTCGACACGGACCGCCTCGGGTGCTTCGACGGGGTGCGGTGGCCCGGAGCTTTCGGACGGCCTCGACCGCGCTGCGCGAGCGCGGGTACGGACGTTGCGGGCTGCGGCGATGCGGGGCGCTCGGTGCTCGTCGGTGGGCTTGCTTCGTCCGTTGGGGACAGTGGCGGCTATTCGTGACGAAGCGGGCACTGCTGGCGCTCCCCTGTCTGCGACCGTGTGATGGGCATTCTTGTGGACTGTATGTTTCTTCAGCTTCCGTAGTCTTGAGTGATCCGGCCTTGTGGACTGTATGTTTCTTCAGCTTCCGTAGTCTTGAGTGATCCGGCTCGAAGTCGACCAATTAATGTTCCGGCGGTCTGCTCTGCAGCAGTAGAGAGCGCGAGACCCAGGGAACTGACTATCAAGGTAGGGTAGGTAGGTAGACTGGGAAACTGGGAGACTATTGAAACTGCACGATGTAACTTCAATCTAGCCCGGGCGGCCACTGGACGGCTGAGCTCTTCTTGGTTGCTGGGAGGTCCTCTTGTCGCGAGATCTTGACGCAGACTGACGATCGCTCCGTTTGCTCGCCATTATATAGCGGGCAGCGCACGGAACGTCGCCGCGACAACAAGAACCTCCCACGCGGTCAACGTCAACCAATCAGAGCACAGTTCGCTCAGTGAAACACAACGGGTATAGAATCGTTTATTATTATTTTAAACAAACATACATGAGTTTACCACCATTTCGGAAATTATATCTGTGGAGAAGAAATGGCAAGAAACTCCACAGATTTAAATACAAACAAGTCTTATAAATATTATATTAAATACAGGGTTATAAACACATAAGTCTCGTTGAGCTGTACACGATAATCCAAATATAAATAATGTAAACATATGTATGTAACATCATTAGGCTTTACATATTAATCCGAACATGAGTAATATATATGCATCAATCCTCGCCAAACTATATTAAATCCGAACATGAGTAATATATATGCATCAATCATTACTATATCTCTTTGACGCTTTTACCCTTCTATTAGGTGAAACCGAGGTTGTAAGGCTCGGTTCGAGTGATCTCAAACTATTTCACGACGAAAGACTCACATCAACAAATATGAGTGTGTCCTCTAAACTCCGAATATGAGTTTGGGAGGCTCCCTTGTGGAACTCTCCTGCCAAGAGGACGTGGCTTCTATCAAACTCCGAATATGAGTTTGGCAAACTCCGATTATGAGTTTGACTGCTCCCTTTGCACCTACATGTCTCGAGGACATGATTTCCATCAAACTCCGAATATGAGTTTGGAGGTTCCCCATTTGGAACCCTCATGCCAAAGGTCATGGTCTTCTTCAAACTCCGAATATGAGTTTGGCAAACTCCGAATATGAGTTTGTAAAGCTCCTTCGGGCGGGGCGTTCCCGAAGGAGGCGAACAAGTCAAGTCAGTCGTTCCCTGGTGGAACCTTCACGCCACAAGGACATGGTAACCATCAAACTCCGATTATGAGTTTGGAGAGCTCCTCCGGGTGGTGCGTTCCCGAAGGAGGCGAACACGTCGATAGTCAAGTAGTCATAAGTTTATCCTTGGGAGTTGATCAGGCCCTCAAGAATAGTCAAGTAGTGTTAAATACTATTTCACATCAATATACATTATTTTAGGGACATAGTCCCTAACGATAGCATGGTCGAACGAACCCTTCGACCGCCTCGTGGTAAGCGAGGTAAGTTTACACATGTGTAATTCCGAATAATAACATTAGGTACAAATGGCAAGTTAGTTGCCGTTCCAATCTGTAAGCAAGTTATACAGTACAATATTCCGAATCAATTTTCGTCTGAAGCTATACCTTTTCAGAGGAAATACGAATCTATGCCAGTCGCTGCAACAATCTCTCCGTCTTAGACAGACAACGGGTATTGGTCAGCGGATGCCTTTCGAGCCTACGGGTTGACATAGCTCGCGGTGCGAGCTTGCCTTGGGGGTCTACCCCCGCCCTCGCGCAACGCAGTGCACTCGCTCACTTAGGCCTATGTCTAAACTCTATATTGATAGTCTATGTTTCACTATTTTAAGCACTGGCACTATGAGACATTAATTCACTGATTCATTTTCGAATTCTATTTCACTTTCACGGTCACTGATCACTTCGTCGCGAACATAAGCAGCATTGTATAGGAACGATGCGATTAAAGAAGGACATACGTATTAAAGGTGATGTTGTGAGTAAAATGAAGAAAAGTAGTTTAGTTTGGAGATTGATAAGGAAGGATAAAAGATTGATTAAAATTATTTACAATGCAGAAGTAAAAGGGAATACCAGCAGAGGGCGTCTTCCATGTACCTTCGTTGAACACATCAAAAATATAGAGGGAAAAGTTACATACTCGATACACACACGTCTTAGAAAAACAAACATAATCATGTTCCAAATTGTCTAAATAAAATGCTGTGATCAAAAAGTAATTTCAAAATGGCCACGGCCTAGATTATTTTAGCCTGCAGCTAAATATAATTCTTAACAAATGTAGTTAAAATGACCAATACTAACCCATATCAGCCTCCTGTATCATAGCCACGTCGTTCCCCCCGTCCCCCACAGCCGCCACCACGAACCTGCGCGCGCGCAACAGTGTCGCCACGCGCGCTTTCTGCGTGGGCGAGCACCGCGCCACAACCACGCCCGAGCAGCGCTGCATCACGCCCACGAACTCCTCCTCGTACGATTGGAGGCACAACTGGAAAAGTGATACGTGAAAACAAAATAGTTCGCGGTAACTAATATTATAAAATGCGAAAGTGTTTTTGTTTGTTTGTTTCAGGCCAAAATGTAGGAACGGATCGACGTGATGCCGTTCAACTATTAGACAGTTATAGTTGGAAGCCTTTAAAGTAGCATAGGCTATATATTGTCCCGGATATCCTTCACTATAAAACTAAATTGTAACCGGGCGAAGCCGGGCCAGGTCGCCAGTTATGATCACCTAATCAAATAATCACCTCCAAAGTCTCCCCCTCGATAATCAAATCCATCTGTTCGTTCCGTTCGTTGAGAGCTTCCAGCAGTTCGTGCGCGTCTCTCCTGGAGGTGCACGACGGAGACACGTACCAATTACCGCTGCCACCCAGGTGAAGCGAGCGAGCGATGCACAGTGCCGTCTCCAACTTATCACCAGTTAGCATCCAAATCTTTACAAATAAATAAAATAATACAAATATATATAAATGGTGGGATATGCCATTTACACTTTACTGAAGCATTTTTGTCTGCCTGTCTGTCCCAATGCTTCTCCAGAAAATGCTCCGAAACTGCTCAATGGATTTTGATAACACTTTCAGGGATCATAGAGGATACTTAGACATAGAATTGTTTCATTTCAGTATCTTGAAGGGTTTCGTAGATTATCTGCTACAAAGTTTCAATATTTTTTTATCTTTTTATTCTCGAGATATTCTTTGGCAGATTATCTTGTTTATTCCCATACTAACCAGGTTTGGCCACGGAAACAGTTATTTTGCCTATATCTTTAGAACTATATAAAACTTAATACTAATAAAAAAAAAGTACGTCTAGTATTTTTTCATTAAAACAATAAAAACGGGCTGTTAAAAAAAATATTATACATTACATACTTAAAATTTAAATATTTGAGGCACTAGCAGAAGTTGGTAATTAGTACCTTGATACCAGCCATCCTCAGCATTCCAAGAGTTTGCGGCACATCGTCAGCCAACTTATCTTCGACTCCCGTGAGACCCAGCAGTTTGAGTCCGCGCTGCAACTTAGCTAGAGCCGCCGCAGTGCACGCGCCACGATCGTTTTTACTCAGTATGGCTTCTTTATAATCATTCTAAAAGAGAATAAAAAGTTTAACATTAAACGTTAATAATTCATTTCAAATCTGTTTTCTACTTTTCTTAATAAATGGCGCCCCACCAAATGTGGTATAATTTTGTCAATGTCAAGTGATTTAAAGTACGACGATCGTTCGAAAAGTTCTCGGCTGGCATATATATATATATCGCTTCTATGAACTTAGAGCTATTGTATTATTTTAAATAAAACCTTCAGATGGCATTCCAAAAATTTTCGACTCGTGCGGTAATTAGTTTTTGTGGTCATCAAGTAAAGCAAATGATGTATAAAGGTATTTAACCTCTTTGGTTGCTACAACTATTTTGTTACGTTAATAGTAGCACACCAGTGACATTTCCCACCATACCGGTGCCACGTCACGCTACTTCATATATTTCTTTAGAAAATTGAGACGAGTGGCAAGTTACGTGCCAGATCGTTTACTTACTGTTAAAAATGACTCACCTCAAATTCGAGATATTCAACCTGCGTCATAGATTTCTTTGCCACAACTAGAGTCCGTAAACCGTCCGCGGCCAACCGTGTACTCTCACTGTTCATCCAACTGGAGTTTATTAACTTGTTCAGAGCAACGTCAGCACCTTTTACGTAGTACGTAATGTCTCCGCTAGATTGTTCCTGAAAAAAAAATCCCGGTATTTTTGTATGAAAGTTAGGAATTTCCCGAGGAAATGAGATATTCTTCTGGAATAAAAGTTGCCTATGCAAAAAATCACTTCGATCGTGAAAGAAAAACAAACAAACACACTTTTATAGTAAAATTTTTTTAGGTTCTCGCGATATCGTGTGACAAAGTGTAATCGCCTAAAAAATAATACAAGTACCTGCACAATAATCCCCATCATCTTGCTCTCGCTTTTAAACGGAAACATTTGCAGAATGCTGAACTGTAATATTTCATTGGCGGCTCTCAGTTTTATTGATATGTTGTGGCGATCCCGTTGAAATAATGATACTCCCATCTAGATTAAAAAATATACATTTAATAAAAAAAAAATAAAGGCTCTCTGGCTTCTTTGACGAATGTACTTTGCTATTTCATATAAAAAAAACCAGTTAATTTATACCAAAAAAATATTTATATAAAAACCGGAACAAAATTTTGTTATTATTTTTATGTATGTTCGCCGGTTGCAAACCGATTTTGATGATACATTTTCTATTCAACAGAGTTATACCATTTTATATTTGAAAAAAATTGGTTCAGTGGTTTTTCCAGAAATGTAAATAAAACTAATTTTATATAATAGGTATGTAGTGACATCAAGACGACTTTTGGCGTGCAAATCGCATGCTCTGTTAAAGTGAAAAAATGTACTTACCATATCTGTCCACTTGATTAAAGCCACTTCATCAGGACTGGAAGCCTGATAGTCGCACAACTGCTGCTGAGGTATAGCACCGCAACGACTCTCCGACATTACTGAGCTTGCCATATCTGTAATACAACGTGGTATTGTAAATATTTCTCCGTGAGAATGTTAGACAGTTTTATCCTGTAAACAATGAATGAGGCCCTATATTTCCTATTTCTTTCAATATTTTTAAATCAATAGTTTTAGAGTAAAAGGGGGGGGGGGGGGGCTTTCATTTTGTATATATTTTCTTTATTATAATTTAAACTATGCATTTTAACATTAAAAAAACCATTTGATATATCACATGATGCACTTGATTTTTTTAATATTAGGTTTCTAACCTAATCAGTCTGGCCAGCATGACATGCAAGAGTTTGTCTACTTGGTGTAAGTAAAGAAATAAATGTTAGAAAGAGATAATCCCATAGGGAGACAGCAGGACAGTCGCATCGTATTATATTAAAATTGTTTGGGACATTATCTGTTTCTCTTCGTACCATATGTCTCTCTACACCCGGTAGACAAACATTCGCGCGTCATGCTAGCCAGGCTGTTACTATTTTCTTTCTAATTCAGACTTCGAAATCCCGCTGAAATAAAAACCTGGCTACGGCTTTGTTTTCAAATAACAATTTTCTTACCAGATTGCGAGTCATCTCCATCATTCTCGTCCTCCCTGACCTCGTAGACCGGCGTGACATTGTGACAGAGGGCTAGAGCGGTGACCACGTCCCAAACTTGACGCGGCGACGGCGGCATCTCACCGGAAACACTAGAGGAGAGCGGCGACTGCGGCTCGACGGAGTCATTTGTCACGTGTTGTGTTAATAGAGATTCTACCTATAAATAATATTATTTCAAGAGTATAGAGAAAAATTTACAATTATTTTACTGCATTTCCTTATTCATTCAAATTGTATCAGAATAAAAGGAGAAATATGTTTTTTATTAATAAAAACTTACATAATCCGACAAACCACACTTAGAGGCTTTTCTATCTCATACCTCAACAGAACTGGCCACTGGATAGGTATAGCCTAAAAATACCATCGGCTAAAAGGGTCTTCCGCTGGGTACCCTGGGACCGTATCACAGTTTCGGGAGCTGTAAGGCAACCCGTGAAGAAAAAAATGTTTTCAAGCACTAAACCCGAATCACTACGCGTTGTCACAATAGGGATGTAGTTTATCTTAAATTCTGTGAACGCAGTTAATCTTTAATTAAAAAATAAAATAAAGATTAAAATTAGATAGTATCTTTAACGTTTACGGTACTTTCCCTTAGGGTTAATGCCCTCTGAATGGGTTTTTTTGGTATAGTAGACTAAAAATATATCAGGCCTATTACCTCGTGAAAATTAGTTATATCAAACGCAGCATTTTCCAAATGCAACCTTTGGAAAACCATCTCGTTTTTGGTGAGTGTGCCAGTCTTATCAGCCAGAAGGTACTGTATCCTGCCCAACTCTTCAGGTACCGTGGTGGATCTCATCACCGTGCCCTCTATCTTCTTGTCTCTTTGCACCGTCCATGAATAATACACTTTACCGATATCTAAGTTAACTCTTAAACTGAAATTGGAAATAGAAATTGCATTAGAACACTAGAAAAATTTGATTTAAAACTGAGACTGATGCAAATACTTGGCAGAAGGTGCGCGCCAAATAAGTTGAGCGAGATATAGCGCTAGAGTGAGGAGGACGCCCATACAAATATTATAGAGGACAGTCTAACCACGTAATATTTTTTGGATACACACGTGGGGCTGTATGACAGAGCCGACGCTCCACAAAACGGAGTCTCTTCTTAAGCCCGATGTGTATTATTTTCTTCAGGGTACTGTACAAATATCTTAGGATACAACCAGGGCTTCCAGGGATTCCTTCCATCTAGCAACAATACAGTTTTTTCCTTCTGCTTGTTTCCTACCTGCTGGGTTTGCGGGCTTGAGGACTTATGAGACGGCGACGGAGTAAACATAAGGAATCTGATAGCAGATGCATTTGTGCGTGTTCCATATTCATTCAGGACAACTACGGGATAGCGATGGGTGATTTCGAACCTTTGAGATCTACATTTTTCGTCTTGGTATAGACTAACACCTGTATTCAAGAACACCACTTAGCAAAGTGTGATCATTCTTCTAGCAAAATGTCCGATTTCTCACAGTAGCTACTGGACTGACGGACATTGGATTGGTCAATTGGTCTAGTGTAAGTATTCTCCCAGTGTCCTCCGACACTCAAGTAACCTTTTTGAAACTAAATTCTGATCACATTCACTAAGTGTTGTTCTTGAATACGGATGTTATTGTTGATTAGCAAATGTTTGGCCGTGACAGTCAATCACAGTCGGAAGCGTTGTGGCGTATTTATATAATATATTGGCAACCACATAAATCCTCGTCTTTTTATAAAACTCTGGAGTTGTCTATGTAAAATTATTGTACAGAATATATAGACAGAAATTTTTACGCTCAGAGCCAATGTGAAGGCCATTATTTAAAAAAAAAATACATACTCATATTAATACATTAAAAATCTCAAAAAAACTTACCTAATTGGAATGATGTACGAGAACAATAGAAAAAATCTAAATAAGAACGCGTACCAGGGCCCGTTGAAGCCCTTCAATATAATTATAAGGAATGATAGTAAGAACACAGCTGCACACAACAATTTAGTCAGATCGTTCACTTGCAAGTCCAGCCTGCCAACCTTAGACCGGGGCATGGCGTTATTGGTTACCATTCTGGTCTCACTACCTGAAAGTAAAGCATTCAATTAAGTTTACTGCCAGCACGCTTTCATGGAATATGGTAGCTACTCAATATGTATGTGGAAAATAGTCTGCGATAGCATAGTATCGAAAAAAAAAAGCTATTTTATATCTATGGTTTACAACTATTTGAATACGATTACAACTTTATCTATTAGTGATAGAAATATGCTACTACGGACTTTTTGGAGATAAATTTATTGTACACAATTCTTTTTGTTATATCTCTGACGGATTAGACAGCACACGCCATGAAAACTCGCTGGGGCTAACTTTTCACCTGACTTGATTAACTTTACTGTTAATGCTCGGCTCCTAAACATGATAGTAAACCTTTTCGGTCCATCAACTTATCTAAAAAGGTTTGCGTGAACGGGAACTTTGAAAATGTTGTTTTAAGTTATTATTAGCTATTTATTTATTAACTAGCATTCCGCCGCTTTGCCTGTGGATATTTACGAACAAAATAAAATATACCCTATACCTACCCCTACTTCTACTCCTACCCTCTACCATTACCACTACCTCTATATCATCAATAGTTTTCGCAGCGCACGCGATGTAAGGAATTTCTTAGGTCATTTTTTTACACCTTGGGTTACATTATTGGAGTTTTAGTAAGGATCCCTAATTTTTTTGAAAATAGAATATAGCCTATGTCACTCAGGGTGAATGTAGCTTTCCAATTCAAGAATTTTTGAAATCGGCACAGTAGTTTTTGAGTTTATTCATTACAAACATACACACACACACAAAAATACAAATCTTTCCTCTTTATAATATTAGTATAGATGTATTGTTTATTAATGTATTGCTTTAAAAACTAAATTGTAATTGGCCCACAGCCCATAGGTCTCTAGTAAACGATATTGGAAACACGCGCCGGTACGACCTATTTACGCTCAATCTCCACAATTGATAAATTGATTTTATATTGAAGACATCCTAACAGGTCTTTATTGTCTTGGTAAATAGAAATGTTATACCTACAAAGTTTATTTAACTTTGTGTTCGTCTTAAGGCTTGGGCTACACAAGGCTAGTTTTTCAAGCCAGGATAGCAAGCAGTTCTCTACTAAACTATCCTGGCTTGCTGACCTGGCTTGGAACATGCTAGTTATGTTTACATGAGGCTAGATTATTTTAAGCTAGTATTATTGGTGTGACTGAGGTAACCACACGTCCAAAATGAATTGTTTTTCTTTTCATAGGTACATTTTTAATGAAACTGTGCATTTCTTGGAACCAATTTAGCTTCGACTTATATTCTTCTTGAGAACCTGCTCCAGACCGGGTTGTTTTATCAACTTTTGTCAGTTCTTGAGAATACGTTGCTCTTAAATTTTTAATTTTATTTTTTACGTCTTTGGTAGTCATATCAATACCCAATGTCTTTAATTCGCCACACATTTTTTGTTGTGCTGAATCACGTTTAGACTTGTCTTTATAACTTGGATGGGTGGCGTACCACATACATTCATGGTCACGGTACAGTTGTATAAACTTAAAATTAATCTCCATACTTAGTTTGGGCATCTTAAAATCTCAAAAACAGGTCGCGGTTAGAATACACGAAACATGTGGTTCCTACTTACTAGCCAAGTGAAAACTAGCTTCGCCGGCTACATGAAGCTAGTACACAAGCCAGGATAGTAAAATCAATGGTATTATTGATATTCTTAAATGAGAGCTTTGTTTATAGTCCGCATTTTACTCGTGAATTTTATTTTTTTCACCTAAATTATTATTCGCGCGAGCGTGCCGGCTCCGTCGCCCTATAATCCCGACCTCTATATTTTGTATAGAAAACGTTCAAATATAGAGGTCATATCGTCAAGGTTCTTAACAGTTTTTATTTGTAATATCCAAATGGATGGAGTAGCAAGCAGGCCTGTCTCACTTCGCAAATTCGATTATGTGATTGAACTGTCAACGCAACGCAAGCAAATGCTAGTATAATATAAAATCTCTCTCGTAATTGTTAGCTTTTTTACTAATATTATAAAATGAAAAAGTATGTTTCTTTGTCCTAATTTCATATCAAAATTCCGTAGCAACGGATCGACGTGATTTTTAGCACGGAGTCTATTCTATTCTATTGTTTTTGTGCATGGCTCCTTCAGGGTTTTGATGATTCCGCCAATGTCAAGTATTAAGATGTTCCCGCCGACTGGGATATGTTATATTAATCACAACTATCACAGCGCGGACGGGATTAAACCGGAGTCCCCCATCACGTCACGACGGAACGCGTGCGTCGGTCGCCATGACATGACGTAGAGTCTTGCACGGAGTCGCTGGGGTGCCAGAGAGTGACATTTTTTGCCCTTATTATTATTATTATGTAACTCTAAATTCACGGGCACAATGCCCGTTCCTTTGTAAGGATTGCATGGGGACATAGGTCCAACACGTAGAGGCCCTTTAGACTGTTTAATCTAAAGTGTTGTGACCAGCTCGCCACAAGCCGCCCTGCGCCCTATGTGTGAATAGGACAGAATTAAGATTTGGCCTGTGAGCTGTGTATTTTTTAGTGTTTTAAATGAATAAAATATAAATGAATGGAAAGTTCAGCCCTAAAAAGCTACATTGACATACCTGTATAGATAACAAGGCCAGTGGCCTGTCCAGAGGCAACAACGGACCCGCTCCATAGAGTGTTTTCTATGTCCAAGGACTCCAGCACTCCATCATTGAGTTGTGTACAAGTGCCAATGAAGGAGTGGATGTCCTTTTCCGGCTTCTCCACAAATATTTTCGCTTTAATGTCTAAGAGGTGAGCATCTGAAGGCAACCGCTGTAACGATGGTAGTGGAATTCTGTAACAAATATTATATGTTAACTCCTTGACTTATTAGGGCAGACCTATATCAAACAGACGACCTGGCTGGGTACGACGGTAGCGAGGAAAGTACCGGCAAAGTTACTCTCATACAAAGTGGGGCGCCAAAGTAACGCTCGCACACGGGCACCAAACTGACGTACCAGTTTCCCTAAGTATGCGTGCACAGTGCCCACCTATATGACGTGACACGTGATTATATTATATAGAATCTAGCTTTCTGCCCCCGCTTCGCCGGTGGAAATTTCGGATTGATTGATCTTGTGGGTACAGCTCTGCTAAAATGGGCTAAAATATTTTTTCAAATCGGACTGGTACTTCTTGAGATTACCGCGTTTGTCAGATTGTTTGACGTTTATGGCTACTGCTCCGCTCCTTTGGGTTGTGGCGTTGAGTGATGTTATATAGCCTATAACCTTCCTCAAGAATTAGGCTATCAAATACAGGAAGCAGCGCCCTGCAGCATGACACGTCACCGGTATGAATTGACGTGTCATTGGCAATCTAAGAGGTTAAATACCCCTACGTTACGTCTGTGTCGCGCCTTGCCTAATCTATATTTATGTATTTCACATAATGTTCATAGCATTTTGCTTATATGTATGCAACTTGTGAACTGACATGACTGTGTTAAGCCAATGTGGCGAGGTCATGATTGTACACAGACTAGCAGTAAAGTATTATGTTGGAATGCCTAGAATAATTTGGAACTTCCAACAATCGAAAGGCCTTTAAACTACCCGCTATGCCACGGTGCAAGCGGAACGCCCAAGCGGCGGCGGCGAGCGGCGAGCGGACCTAAACAAACGTACCAGAATGTTCTACAACGCCACGTACGAGCGGGAAGCGGATAAAAATGCGCGCGCGGTGAACAGCGGCGAGGGAGCGGAACGAAACAAACATTCCCACAGTCGCCGCTAGCGGAACGAGCGAGTGGGTAATAAAATTTAAACGAGTTTGATATTTCCGCTCTCATGATGTCATAAGAAACGTTTATTTCTGCTGAATGACCACCCCTATGGCAGTGTAAAAATCCTAAAAAACTATAAATGAACATGATATCTTGAGTAAAAAAATAATTGCTCTCCAGGCAATGGCGAAATGTTCTGACCAAGACGTAATTCCCTATGTATAGATAGACTTAGAGTAAGAATTGACTAGTCTAGTCTCAAATCTTTATTCAGACTGAGGGCATTAAACTATATAATATTGTAAACATATAGATAAAAAAGTCTGCATTGTTCCTTACTTGAGATAACAGATATCTTAAACAATTTCCCGTTTCAGACATCTTAATTAATATTATAAATGCGAGTGTTTGTTTGTCCTTTTTTCACGCCAAAACGAAGCAACGCATATACTTGCACAGATACATCTCAGGAACTTTTCTACCCATGTGAAGCCTGGACAGGTCGCTAGGTATTCATATATGTACTATGTATGCTAAAGTAAATACTAATATTCAGATTTTATTTCATAATTTTTTTTAACTAGGTATATATGGATTATTCCAATAGAATTCTAATTTGTTTATGTTTCTGTTACTAACTAAGTAATGATAAGTAATGAATCAGACTATTTAGACTTATTATCATATGATGTGTTTCACTACTACACAGTTTTCAATATTATGATAGACTAGCTGTGTACTGCGGTTGCATTACTGGTTATTGTTCCGCTCCTATGGGTTGTAGTGTGATATAACATCACATATAAATGCCTCATAAGCTTCCTCAAGAGTTGGGCTATCAAATGCAAAAATATTTTTTCAAATTCAAACAAAAAACTCTTCAGCTTTATTATAGATATTCATTTCATATTTGAATGTTAATTTAATAAATTAACAGTATTAAAATAAGTTTTATACAAGTGGCATGGTTCCTAGAACTTGTAGGACATTAGTGAATGGTTGAACTAATAGCTTAGCTTTAAAGAAATCTCCATTTGTTTTTAGGGTTCCGTACCCAAAGGGTAAAAACGGAAACCCTATTACTAAGGCTCCGCTGTCCGTCTGTCTGTCTGTTTGTCACCAGGCTGTATCTCATGAACTGTGATAGTTAGACAGTTGAATTTTTCACAGATGATGTATTTCTATAACAACAAATACTAAAAAACAGAATAAAATAAATATTTAAGGGGGCTCCCATACAAGAAACGTGTTTTTTTTGCTCGATATTGATAACGCAACAGGTAGACACTTGAAATATTCACAGAATATTTAGTTATAAATTCACTTGAAATTAAAATAAAATATATATTTTCTCCCATACAATGTGTTTTTTTTGCCGTTTTTATAGGTGGAAAGCGGGAGCATGAATGGAGGTGATAAAGAAGACTGCATAGAGTCCCATGTTTGTCACTTGCCGGCTTATTAATAACACAGTGGTTATGCACAAGCCATAGCAAGTGAACTGTGGTTGGTGAGCATAGATGTTCGACTCAGGATATAAAAAAAAATCACCTCAATTTCCAGTCAATTTCACCATCAAGTTGATCAGTTCTTATATAAACTGCACCCATAGTTTCATGTGTCCTCAACAGTATCATATCGGCAGGTACTCTTTGCCCTTTATGTAACATAACTATATCACCAACTTTTAGTTTTGATGCAGACACAGATTCTGTTACAAATGGTTTATATTCCACATCGGACGAGGTGAGCACCATGCGGTCATATTTCTGTCTGTTCACTTCCCTGTCTCTCCTGAAAGATGTTTAGTTTGAGAGGTTAGAGAAATATATACACTGCATTAACCATGATAGAGTCATAGCATTAACATTAGATTAGATAATCTCATACTTTTTATCATAATGTTTGAATCCACAATGCATACACTGTTTAAAATACTAGTGGCTTCGACATTTGGCCAGTCACATTGCAATTCGCTAACTCTGATTGTGCAAAGCTCAATAGAGGGTTCTAGAAAACTAGAACTTTGTCTTGCATTGCATCAGTTGCTAAACAACTTATACTATTTTATGTCGAAGAAGCTTCTCTAAAATGTAGAGTCTAGAATCCAAGTATGCTTGAGAACATAATTGAATTTATTATATTATATTTATTTTTCTATATGTTTGACTGTAATAAATATTAAACTTAATTGTGATCAACACATACCTATATCTACGGAAGTCATCAATTGCTTCTCTGATTAAAGTAACTGACATTACAAAGCACAGTGGTCCCCAATATGTGTATAAATAGCCGATCCGTAAGCTTGAAATGAACTGACTCAAAGCCATTATTAGGAAATAAAAATTAAGGAAAAATCGAAATTGGTCATAAAGAACCAAGGGTAAAAATGTAATAATATTGTATTTCTGAAACAAAATAAGCACATTTTAGTTAAATATTGCCATAAGCTGCCATTTAGTAGGTATATAAAATATACAAATCCATACTTGGTTGCAGACATAATTTTTTGGAAATTCTTCTGTAGGCAGGGCACCAATAAAAATCTCTCTTGAGCTTGGTTCAGTTTTACGGAAATTGAACAGTTTCAACCTAAGACAGAGTTAACACATTAATCAACATTCACGAATTATTAGAAGAAAAAAGTAATGATGTTAAGGATACCAATGTATTTAAAAATTACCTTGAAAACAAAGATTTCTTTTTTTCTCTAACTAATAATGGTGTAGACTCCATTGTAATACTGCAATTAATTCACACACATTTAAAATCAAATTATGGTTTTGTGAAATAAACTACTTTCTTTGTCACAAATAGCTAAAATCATTTAAATTATTTACAATCCCTTCATCCCTTGATTTGTTTTGTTTGTTTATTGTTCATTATTGTTTTTTTTGGTGATGGTGAGAAACACAGAGCAAGTAACAGATTAAATTGTGAATGAATGATTGAACGAACGGGCAACTTTTAAAGATACCACATACGTTTTCCTTCCAAATAGAGAAATATGAAAAAATAAATAAAATTTGAATGGTAATTTCTCAGGGTAATTTCATAATATGTGATGTGAGAAACAAGAATATTTTGAAAGTTGGCTAAATTACATATTTCCAAGGCATATACTAAAGACGAAAGGAAAGTAACAATAAAGAATAAATGACAGATAAAAGCAAGTGACAGATCACAGACAGCGAGCCACAGAGCAAGTAAAAGCGAGCGAGGTAAATAAATATGGCGGCGGTTATTATTGGAGTATAATAGTTGGGTGTGAAACAAATATTTAATTGTTTTTTAAGTATAACGTAAGATAATTATGTTATCTGCCTTCAGTGTTAATATTTAGACTAAATCATTACTTAATTATACCGTGACCTATATTATTATATGTGTTTGTGCATTTTCCCACCACCCTTGTTAAGATCAATGAGTTAGGGCGTGCTTCTGTCAATGTACTAGTGCTCTTTCACCGCGCAACGCGAGACTTCGTAGTAACGAGTAGTGTTCCTTGTTTATTTGTATGATAATGCTTGCTGAACATATAAATTATGCACAGCTCCTGAAATTGTTAAGTTGCGTCGCAGACAGTTCGAGCGGCAGGTAATTAAATTTGCATGATTTTATTAAATTGTGCCCGGCCCCGGTCGACGAGGCCGCGCAACTCCCACTCGGTGACCTATTTTCCGTACGATGCATTCACCCCAACTATTTTTATAAGGTGGGGTGAAAGAGGGTGCACCTGATTTTGCTTGTGCATTCGCCCAATTGAGCCTAGCAAGATAGGAATCCTATTAAGGTAGGCGCTGCATAGATTATTAATATTAACAAAACATTATATCACTGTTCATATTTAAGTAGATAGTGAAGAAGATCTTTGGGTTAAGTAATTACTTCCTTATCAGTTTCTTTGACAACCAAAATCCCATGTATATGATAATAATTTTATTAAACTTTTTATACCTAACAAATATGTTGTTAAAGTTATTATGAATTTAAATAATAGATCTGTCTACTACTTGGTTTTACTTTTTATTGTTGTATAATGCAGTGTGCCCACCTTGGTCTGTCAGGTCTGAATGATGCTGATGTTGAAGTTGGACAGACAACAACAATAGTATAGGTTCATATTGCATATTGTCCAAAGAAAGTAATTTAATTTGCTTTCAATTTAAAAAATATGCAGATAGGGAGGGGCATTAAAATAAGAATAAAATATTGATATATTTTTTTTTATTGTTACAGTTACCCATCAATAAGTACATACCAAAGTACAATGAGGGCCCTCATTGCTTGGCAAGTGAGTGAGAAGGTGCGAGTATGATGGACTCTGAACTACCTCCTGGAAGCTTCAACTCTACTGGACATCTGTCCAGTATTGGATACCATACTGCTCCAGGTAAGCTGGTTTGCTGTTTTTTTAATAAACTTATCTTGTAAATACATACACATAGATATCATCAGTTCCCTCAATTTGTTTCATACATACACATAAATTTTAAGTACAGCATACTTGACCTATTTTAAGGATATCAGATATTTGATTAATAATGAATGTTCATCTTGGTTTCCTTTCCTTGTTGGTCCCTTCAATACTGCAGCTTTATATAGTTCATTTTTTAATTACATGTTTAGATAGTTAGAGGGATGTACTTAAGGACTAAAATAAAGACCCTTTAAAGACCTGTCCATTGTCCAATTATACCCCTCATGACGGAGTGCATGAAATGGTGTAAAATTAACCCCTGAAAATAAATATTTTGCACCACCTGGGATTTCAACCCAACACTCTCAGCTTCGTAGGAACACTATATCATGAGGACTTAACTGATGAATTAACCTCATTCCATATGTAATTTGTGGTTCTGGGAAAAAAATCCATGCCAGCTTTCCGCCTTTCATACAAAAGCCTATAGAAAAAAGCACTTTAAGTTTTTCCAGAGTTTTAGAATTTTCTGGGCAACTTTTCAAATTTTTTTTCCCTAAAACCTAATAGTCTGATATTATGAACATTAAAAAAAATTACCAAATTGATCCAGCAGTTCTTAAGTGATGCGCTTACCAAGGAACAGCATTTCATTTTTATTTATACGGGTAACTAAATATCCTAACTTCCTAGCCAATATTTTAACTATGTATAAATGCGAAAGAGTCTTTTTTTGTTTGTACTTCTTAAGAACAGAGCAACTGATAGATGCAATTTTTTATATTGATTTGATAAATTAATTTTATCGAATCAATTAGCATTGGTATATTAATAATATAGCTGCAACTTCTGGAACAATGTATAACCAACAGTTCATAAACTAAAACTAAGTTGATCTGCCTGTCTAATGTAAACTAATCAAAACTCCCAAAACTGTTTCCTAACTATATTAGTGCTAGAAGTTTGAGCCCACACTTAACATTTTATATATTGCCTACATCCTCTTTAGGTTAATGTTCCACCCACTCAAAGTAACAATATATCTAATATATCCATATTTAGATAACACTATTTTGAAGTTTATATTGATTTCACTTTTCCATATTGGATTGGTCTAACTGTCTGGTTCATATTATTATTTAAATACTAAGACAGGTTGACATTTTATATCAAAAATTCCAATAAAAATTGCCTATATTACTCCAACTATTGTGAAAGAAGGATAAATACAAGCAAACACACTTACCGCATTTGTGATATTAGTATAAGCCAGAGTCCATGACTGACATTTTTCATTAATTTTGGATTAGTTCTGCTAATAGCCGCTCACCTTTTTTGGTAGCGGGGACTCTAGTATACTTAAATCTGACTTAACTGACTGTTTTTTGGACACATGGACCTTGGCTGAAGGAAGTGCCAAGGAGGGAAGGTCGTTAAATCTATTATTAGGTATTTATAGCAGAATGTTTTTTTACAGCATTTGTTTTTGTGTAGCACTGTTATGTTTCCACTTTCCACAACAAATTTGTAATAGCTGACAGATCCTGTTAACCTGTTGTCATGCGTAAAATAAGCGTTGCCCATTTTGATGTGCGCCGGAGTGGCTCCGCTCCGACACCGGGTACAGATGCAAGGAGGGGACATGCTTTTGTGCACTCTTCGCCCACTGGGCGTCGTAGTAACATAAAGTTACGTGTGTACTATCATATGGCGAAATCGTTAAGCCCGCTCTACACGTACAGTTTTAACTGACAGTTTTAACTGTACAGTTGAACTGCGCAGTTCAATCGTTGCGTTTGTAGCAAAAATTGACAACTGTACAGTTAAACTGACAATCTAATCGAATTTCAAATCAACGTGAATTCTGCCGGCTTCCCACGGTGCGTGATAGCACGCACGAGGCCGCACAACAGACCAAAGAGTATAGTAATATCAGGACCGCGCACGGCCACGCACAAGTACGCACGAGCACGCACGAGCTCGCACCGCACCTTTGAAGTTACCGACTCGCCGCGGATCGGGCGCACCGCGACGCACCAGCCCGCACGAGCACAGACGAATACCTTCCCACGGTGCGGGCTGGTGCGCGTCCGTCCGCAATATCACGCACCGTGGGAAGCCAGCTTAAATATATAGTTCGGAGCCATGCTTATGGAAAATAAAATCTGAAGACTATCACAACCATGTAAAAAAAGATGCGGCATATGAAAAATTATTAGTGAAAATTAAAGAGATCGAGTCAACAAGTACAAAGGATAGTGCTGTGAAGAAAATCAATAACTAACGATGCGCTTATAAAAAAGACAAAAAGTGCCTTCAATCAAAGTCGGGTTCAAGCGCTATTACTGTATCTTGTTTCATAATTTCAGGTGTGACCAATTCAAGTAGTTCCAAATAAGTTCTCTCATTCATTCTTAAATAATTTTGATAGTCAGTTGGAGTAAATCTGAGCTCTCTCAACAAATTAGTATGCGAATACTGTTTGTGTTGTAATAACCAACGTTTACACCAGAGTCTTTTCTTTCTTAATCTTCTGTTTTGCAAAACACACAGTAATCCAATAACTGCTACGGCATCATCTGACGAAGACATGTCTATTTTTTACGACTTTAAATACGTGTGAATCTGATCGAAAGTTGCTGCCGATTGATGATGAAACTGAACGTCTGTAGGCACAAGGGATGTCAGTTATAACTGGCAGTTCAACTGTAGAGTTAAAACTATCAGTTAAAACTGTATGTGTAGAGCGGGCTTTACGGTGCAGCGCGCCGTGTGGACTGGCTCTTACAGTAGTTTCTCAATCAATGATGTGTGTATCTAAAGAACCCCAAATTTAATTTAATTTGAACTTTAATTTATTTACACACATCCGTTCCATTTGACATTACACATTTCCTCCCATTTCACGAAGAGAGCTAAGATGTAAAAAAAAACTGATTATTCCATTTTGGCTGTTCAGGTCGGATGCACCACTCAGCAAGCACGCCGGCGGGCGTGGACGGCGCTGGCGGCGGATCCCGCACTCCGCCCGCCACGCCCAAGAAGGGAGGCAAGATGCTCGCCATCCGGGTACAGATGCTCGACGACACCATCTCCATGTTCCAAGTGCAGGTACGTGATATTAATATTGTAAAACAAAGTCTGTGTTTGTGTGTTTGCGATTTTGTTTGCAATTATTAATTAATTTCATAATTAATTTTGTTCCGGCTTACACTGGAGGATATTTAAGATGCATCATGGAACGGAACAATGTTTTGTTTAAATTAACGAACAACGTTTTGTTTAAATTAACTGGCCTACGATGTCTCCTATTTATAAATGAAAAAGTGTGTTTGTACTTATTTCATGTCAAAACACAGGAACAAATCCATGTGATTTTTTGCACAGAGATAGTACGAGGGTAGGAGAGTTATCCCGGAAATTCTTCATGATACATTCTTATATCACATTTCGATGATACCCACGCCGAGAGCGTGAGAAGCAGAGGTGTAAAGCTAGTATATTATAAAACAAAGTCTGTTTATCTGTGTGCAATGTTCTCTTGTCAGAGCCGGTCCACACGGCGCCGCACTGTTCGAAGAGTGTACACTGTACAAAAGCATGTACCCTCCTTCTTCGACTGCAGGATAATTATATACTCTTTGGCGTCAAAAGTACAACTCTTGGTAAGGGGATGACAGTGTTAGTGCGAATTAATGTATTTTCAAATATTTTTTTTTATCATGAGTTGAGATTTTTTATATACACAAGAACAGTCTTCGCACTAACACTGTCATCCCCTTACCAAGAGTTGTACTTTTGACGCCAAAGAGTATATAATTATCCTGCAGAGATTATGTCAAACCAGGAACCTGCATCATATAGATACTTAAAACAAATTGAAGAGTTATTACCCCTATATTGCGCCGCTATTGACTGCGTCGTTTATTTATTTCAGTTTGTCTCGAACTCTGCATGAATGAGTAATGAGACAGTTAGCAGGTCAAATGTAGGACAACTGTCTATTTGTGTTTGAAATTTTGTTTATCAGTATTTTGAAACACATCTCTGCCCCAATTATTTCGCAAACATTGCTTATGATTAGTTTTTCTTTAGGTAAAAGCAGCTACACGCCCCTAAAATCGTTGGCAATATCGGGGCAGTGGTGGAGAGCGCTCTAGATCGCTACCTTGATCGCCACGTGTATAGGCAAATCGGCGCCATAATTATTATTATTACCCTAAATTTGAAATCGGTTCGGGCGAACCCACGATTTAGGGGCGATTATCGGGCTAGGGAGCATTATCGCATCGTGTGTAGCGAAATCGGGGCGATTACCTGCAGTATCCTGTTAGCGGTGCGGCTGCTGCGGTTATAGGACGTACTCTATATTCGTGTTTTATTTTAATTTATACGTCAACATGACGAAAGAAAGGCTTGAAAGAAAGTTATAGTTTTATCTAAAAAAATATCATATCTTTATGACAAAAACAATAATGAATATTTTAACCGTGACAAAAGGCAGAAGGCCTATGAAATTTTTCTTCAAATTTTAAAACAGTTTTATTAATTAGTTAGGATTGTCTGCAATTCTGCACACAGGCACGAACATTATATATAGAGATAGACAAATATGAACACATAATTTTCAGCTTTGAAATTTTTTGTGCAGATACTATTTAAAAACGTGCAAAGTCGCGGACAAAGCCTAGTAAATTATATATAGGTGTGTATTTTATATTATTTTTGTTTTGTTGCAGTCAAAAGCACTTGGGCGTGTACTATTTGATCAAGTCTGCAGACAACTGCATCTTCTGGAAGCGGATTATTTTGGTTTGGAATACCAAGATTCAAATGCATCGAAGGTGCGTCATGTAAGAAACACCTTTTTTATACTAAACTAGCGGACCCGGCAGACGATGTCCTGCCCAAGCGTTGGCGTGCCTTCTATTTACTTTCCTTCGTCCGTGGAAAACAACTACCACTTTCACTACCCCTACCTCTACTCCTACCACTACCACTACCACTACCCCTACCCCTACTCCAACTCCTACCACTACGACTACCCCTACCACTACCCCTACCCCTACTCCAACCCCTACCATAACCTCTACCCCTACCACTACCCCTATTCCTACCACTACCTCTACTCCTACCCCTACCACTACCCCTACCCCTACTACTACCACTACCACTACTCCTACTCTTACCACTACCACTACCACCAAACTACCACTAACATTACCACTACTTTTAGCGAGATTAAGTATAGCGATTCCCATACAAAATTACCTATTTTTAATTTTTCAGCTGAACTTTAGCTTTTCCGACTTTTTTTTTCTTTTAAACCACCCCTGTATTATAACGAACAAAACAAAAGAAGAATTATTCAAATCGGTTCAGCCGTTCTAGAGTTTTAGCGAGACTAACGAACAATTCATTTTTATATATACCTATAGAAGATTATATAATATCTCGAGTTATTTTAGTACAATAATAAACACTTACATTTTTTTTCAAATTCTAAATAAGATACTTAAAAAATGAAAACTGCTTAATTAAATACCTATTGTATTCATTTGAAATATACAGAAAATAAAATCGTTGCCTTGTAACGATATAGACAGTTATAAGTGCGAACCTTTTCTATTACATCATACAACACATTTTCTGATATTTTTTTCTTCACGGGTTGCCTTACAGCTTCCGAAACCGTGTTACAGTCCCAGGTTACCCAGCGGAACACCTGATATCTAAGTAAGATTGTTTCTTTTAAGAACACACCGAAGATAATAAACGTAAAAGTTACTTACGATGATAAACAATGAAATTGAAATCAGTCTTGCAAAATGCATGAAACGGATTTCGACAGCCACACGATTGTATAAAAAACTATTCACAAATTGGCAAGTTTCAGTAAAATTATTTTTAAAGTGTTTTAAAAATCTAGGACGTGACGTGGAGAAAATTTTAGTAGGTATTTGTAAAAAATTTGACTCACAAACTCAGAGACAGTTTAAAATACACATTAAAATCCGGATTATCTGAGCTTCATAAAATAAAACCAATCTTGTCAATTTTGCCCATATGAAAGCATATAATTATAACGTGCAAGATTAAAACAATTTTGAATTTTAGACATAAGATTTCGTGAAATCGTGTATTTAGTATGAGGGGCCAAATGTAACGCCTTGGACTTCAATTACGCTAACGTTTGGTACATTTAAGGCAATATTATTTCTTTCAAGTATTTATTTCTTTGTTTGTTTTGCATGTAGGGGGTAATCTCTGGAACTACTGAACCGATTCTTAAAATTATTTCACTAATAAAAAGCTACACTATCCCTGAGTAATATAGGCCGATACAACTGAGGTTGTTTTCACATTTCAAAAATTTCCACGGGCTTAATATAAGTTGTAGCGGAAAGCTTGTCGAACATAAAATAAATGTGAGTGAATCATATATTTTATTTGACAGTTTAGTTGCAGCCTAACTTGAGTATCTACACATTATGAAACCGACTCATATTCTTAATTATCAACTTTGTTGCGCAGTACTGGCTGGACGTGGAGAAGCCCCTTTGCCGTCAAGTAGGGCTGTCCCTCCTTGAGCCGACGTTGCGGTTCTGTGTCAAGTTCTACACGCCGGACCCGGCTCGTCTCGAGGAGGAGTTCACGCGTTACCTGTTCTGCTTTCAAGTGAAGCGGGACCTGGCCCACGGCTGCATACAGTGCAATGAGAACACTGCTGCGCTTATGGCCAGTTATATTGTGCAAGGTGGGTACAGCAAAATCTACCACAGACCGCAGTAGACAAAACTTTTTTTATGTCATCGCGGGTGCCACCCGAAACCGTGTTATCGATCCCTTCATTCCTTAATACAATTCTGTACTTTGTTGAAACACATTTAAAGTTGATTATTAATAAAATTATTAAAACAAAAGCAAACACACCTTCATGGCCTTTATACTTTTCGGTGTGGCCAGGGACACCTGTAAAAGTCCATATTGAACAGACCAGGTGGCAAGCCTGTTGCTGCACTTAATGGACCTAGATGTGTCACTGCTTTAACAGACATAAATATCTGTTATCTTTAGAAAAAGTGCGGACGCCGCCGAGTCGATTAATTAAAAAAAAACAGTGCAAAATACTCTCCACCAGGGCTGCGCCATCTTTTAGTTAATCCTAGATAGGGAGCGAATTGTACCAAAGCTGAATAACAATGTTACAGCGGAGTGTGGCGATTTCGTACCCGAAGACTATCCGGACCACACATACCTCAGTGGATACAAGTTCTTTCCCGGTCAAGACTCGGAGTCCGAGCGGCGTATCATGGAGAATCATAAAAAGCACATGTAAGTTATTTACCTACTTTAAGACAGAATTAAATCATTTAACTTTAACAAAAGTCAAATGCTGCTGTCTATCTCCAATTTCAGTATAATTTACGACTGTGCATTTAGAGTTAAATGGTGCAATTCAGCTTATGTAAAGGCCTTTCCTAGGCCTTTTTAGGCTTTTGTCAGCCATTTAATATCTCGGTCATCACTGCTAGCCCATAATTCAGTATCTGCGGCGATGGCAATGGAGCAACAGGATGGTCCATCGTCAAGAAGGATCATAAAGGATTTTAAATGTCCCAGTGAAACATTCCATCTTTCGCTGCTCGCTCATACATTTTGGCTGCATAATTGTTGGCCGTAATCAGAACTATTAGTTGTTGGCGATGGTGCTTGATTTATTATGAAGATTCTCAAGTTCACGGGCACTCCGCCCGGTCCTTTGTAAGACTTTCATGGGGACATAGGTCCAACATGTAGAGGCCCTTTAGTGTCTCTGAATGCATCAGAGACAATAACGCTCACAGACAGGCCCCGTCAGATGCCTGGACTATTGCAGAGATAAAATTAAATTAAAATTGGGCTATTGTTTTGGAGTGTTAATTGGATCGGTTTATCAAGTCTATTAGTTGAGACTACGGTCATTCATATCATGAAACGTAAAATTGGCATGGAACAACCACCGTTTTTAAGCATTTCTGCCGGCAGTAAGACAGGCATCATTGGTGTAAGCGGCTGTGGGTGTCGATAGGTATGGCACCGTGTTCACATATAGCTGATAGCTTCCCCGTTATTACGCCTTTAGACACTTCCACCCCCGAGCATAATACTTAATAATTATACTCTAACCACTCCACCCTGGACAGCCAACGGCGAGAGTCCTAGGTCTAGCAGTGGTTACGCCTCATTATTATATATTTGATTATTTTCAGCGGTCAAAGTCCTGCCGAAGCTGATCTCAATTTGTTAGAGACTGCAAGAAGATGTGAACTCTATGGTATATTTCTTTATTAATTAACCGAACTTCAAAAGAAGAAGGAGATTCTCAATTCGTCGGAATCTTTTATGTTTTTTATGTATGTTCCCCGATTACTTGAAGACGCCTGGACCGATTTCAATTTTTTTTTTAGTTTAAAAGGGTATACTTTCCAGGTGGTCCCATGGTCATCAGGTTTTAATACGCGGCCCCTCCTTCATATATTTTCTACCTTCGCCTATGCCATTTTCCGGTATTCCAACTATATTTGTGCAAAAAAATTACGTCAATCCGTTGCTCTGTTTTGGTGGACAAACAAACACTTTCGCATTTATAGTAGAACCAACGAACAAAACTATAATACAAACCTATCTGTAAATATGTAATATTGTTTTAAATTTATTTACAGGTATAAAAATGCATCCGGCTAAGGACCACGAAAACGTGCCACTAAATCTGGCGGTCGCTAACATGGGCATAGTCGTATTTCAGAACTACACCAAGATCAACACGTTTAGTTGGGCGAAGATAAGAAAGATCTCATTCAAAAGGAAAAAGTTTCTCATCAAACTACATCCTGAGGGCTATGTACGTTGTATGTTGTCTCTACATAGGTACTAAATAGTCGAGGGCGCCCCTAAGTGTTTTTTTTTAATATAAAATCAGTTACATCTATTATATGAATACAACTGTATAGGCAGACTATGTGTTTATCAGATGCTTACGAATCGTCTGGCCTGGTAGATATTATTAAATGGATCGTTTTTAGGGTTCCGTACCCAAAGGGTAAAAACGGAAACCCTATTACCAAGACTCTGCTGTCTGTCTGTCACCAGGCTGTATCTCATGAACCGTGATAGTTAAGTCAGTTGAAATTTTCACAGATGATGTATTTCTGTTGCCGCTACAACAAATACTAAAACAACAGAATAAAATAAATATTCAACGGGGCTCCATACAACCAACGTGATTTTTTTGGCGTTTTTATAGATAATGGTACGGAACCCTACGTGCGCGAGTCCGACTCGCATTTGGCCGGTTTTTATAAATATTCCCTCAAATAATCTTCTTTTCGTACAAATAGCTTCTATTTCCTGGCTTCATATGTGAAAAATAACCTACCAAACCAAGAGTATCATCTTTACAGCAGTAAAATGATTCTTGTGTAGGAGCTAATGCGACAGCTGTTAATGCAACAGCATGAGTGAATCAAGTCGGGGAAAACGTTAGCCCCAGCAAGTTTTCTAATCTGTCTGAGATATAAGAAAATAATGTAGGAAAGAATTGTGTAGAATATAATGATCTACCAAAATTGCTCACTGGCATATATCTATCTCTAGTATATAAGTAGTTATAAGCGTATTTATGTAGGTATTAAAATTGTTGTTAACCCAGATTGTACCCGTGCAAAGCCGGGGTCGGGGTCGCTTATATTAATATTAATCTACAAGTGTTATATTTTGTATTATAGGGCTACTATAGAGATGTGGTGGAGTTCTTCTTCGAGGGGCGCAACGAATGTAAAAATTTTTGGAAGAAATGCGTAGAGAACCACGGATTCTTCCGGTGCACTAGCGTACCTCGTGTACCTCGACATAAGACCAGGGTCATGTCTAGGGGATCTTCGTTCAGGTAAGAGGTTTTTATATCAATACTAGCTTTCCGCTCCAGTTTCTGTGGATTAAGAAAACCTGATATAAGGATTTATCCCGAAGGAATTCCGAGATAAAAAATAGCATCACTCTCCGACCCTCCAACTATCTCTGTGCAAAAATCACATTCATCCGTTGTTCTGTTTTGACGTGACAGAAGGACAAACAAACACACTTTCGCAATTATAATATTAATTAGGATACTAAATTTAATATACAATGTATTTGTTAACAGGTATAGTGGGAAAACGCAGAAGCAGATTGTGGAGTTTGTTCGGGATAATTACGTCAAGCGTCAGACGTTCCAGAGGTGATTATTTAGTGTTGGTTTAGTGTTAAGCTTAGTGTTAATTTATGGCACACCTTTAACAGGTGCCATATTGATTATTAAAAAAATAGATGTACCACGAATATAAAAATATTGTCTGAAGTTTTTTTGTCACTATGTTTTTATTAAAGTAACAGACCTTTATTCGTGGACTCACATGGCCACTTATTGCAAGGTTAAAATTCGTTAATAAAAATATTATAGTAAGGTATTTTCTTATTCGTGGTTGATGTGGCCTCTCCTAAGAATTGTCTCTTATCAGTATAAACCAGCCTATCAATATAATCAGTGTAGTTGCATGCATTTGAAAACTTCAAAGCTTTAGCCTATTTTACTATTTGAGTGTGAAGCTTCTCACTGTTATTAATAAAGATTCTTTACTGTGAGAAAACGTAGCTACAGCGCGGAGCTATTTCTTATACCCTATTTGTAGTTCTCTTGGTTTTAAGATAAATTTATTACCAGTTAAATATGTAGCAACTTTCATTTCAATACAACTTTTACTTTATGTAAAAGGTGACTAAATTTTCTGCAAAGGGAATAATATAACAAAAGATTGTGTGAATGAATTATGTGAAAGCTTTCTGCAAATCATTGAACAAATGAATAAAGCAGTGACTGGTATAATTTACAATAAACCATGCGCTAAGTTTTATAATAATTAAGTAATAATTTACGCTAGATTAAGTAACTAATGTGGTGATTGATTAGCATGGGCTGGGAGACACTAGCTTTTGGTTTCGTTTTGTGGGCATCTCCCGGAATTGTATTATGACCTTAATGTTTAAATGTCATACTTTGCAGTCCTATTGAACTTCTGCATGGTAAGAACCAGACTGTGTGAGACTAGGTCCTCAATGAGTTTTTGTTTGAAGTGACCGCTTACCTAGTTGTACTGTCAGTGGTGATCATTAGTATATTCCAGCATGCGCTGTTATCGGTATATTCGAACTCTGCTTCTTCCAAATTAACCTTCTTATTTAGAAAGATAATTTCGCCGCATTTTGCTACTATGCGGTCACGAAGCAGACGGTCAGAGGATGGTGTGGTTAAACTGACATGAAGTAAGAATCAGAATGAGATTTTAGAAATTTTGTAAACATGTCAATGTGTTTCAATTATTTTTTCTTTCTTCACGGGTTGCCTTACAGCTTATATGTTACCAACAATCATATCAGAACTTGCGAACTATTAAATTTGCCCGGTTTTTACTTATAAGTAATTATAGAAATGTATTGTAACGATGACAGGAGTTGTCAACATTTGACTTTCACTTTCTTTGTTACGTTCTTTATTGAAAAATTACCTTTGTCAACTAAAATCCATGAAAAATGCTTGTTTACAAAATTTCTATCTTTTCCTGGCTCTTTAGTTGCAATATATTATTAATTTGTCCACAAACGGTTAATTTGCACATAAAGTGACGTACCAAAAGCTAGTGTCTATTAGCGGGGTTGTGGCGGGACGTAGTATACGGCCGGTCACCATCCTCTGCCCGCTTGCCGCAGGTCGGGCTCGTTCCGCGCGAGTCGCTCGCTGCGCTCGTCCCGAGCCAATGTGAACGCGACGCCGATCAACTCGAGCGTCTCCGCACACCCGCTGCTGCCTTTACCGCCCGGATCTGATGGTACGTACATTCATTTAAAGTAATGTCAGCGAGTCGAGAGAAATAATGTAAATAAACTTGCAATGGAAAAGGAGAAAGGTACTAATTTCTTGCAATCTAGACCGTGTGAGCGAGAGGCAAATAGAACATACGCCATTTTCTATCCAATTCTTAATGTAGGACAACTTGTTTATAATCTTTCTCTCGTGTCACTGGCATAACTTTAGTGTTGTAAATGCCTTTTATGAATTTTAAAAAGGAAATCAAATATTTTACATAGAAGAATAATTTTGAACCTCTTTTTTATTTTCTATTCTATTGTAATGTTTTATAATTACTTTCGTGTTCCGTTCCAGCGATTTCCCTGGAGTGGGAACAGCAACCTCACTACCTGGAGGCTTCTCTGATGATGAAGGGATACACGGAGGAGGCGGCGCGGGCGGCGGCGGAGGCTGCTCGGACTGGGGCGGTCAGACAGGCCGTCGCTCGCCCGCCGCTACAAGCTACCACCTGTGCCATCATGAGGGAGCGGGTTGGTTAATTTTGTATTTATACTGTGGCGGCTCATCGATAGATAACGATACTGTCTCTCAATACTGACACCTGTATCGCGCAAGTGAAAATATTTAATAGATTGGCATATATACAATTTTCCGGCGACACGCGTTGGTGAATATTCCCTTTTACTCTCATGTCACTCTCTGTGCAAAAAAAAACGTCGACTGTTGCTCTGTTTTGACGTAAAAGAAGGACAAAGTAGGATAGCTTTTGTGAAAATAGAACAAAGAAAATAAATAATGCCGTAGCTGTAATATATTTTGCTTCTTAGAAAGAAAATAAGAAAAATTTATTGACGTTGCTATTAAATATTTTATGTAGGCTCTTAATGAACACAAGCCGGAATCTCTGAAGTTATAATTTATTTGTAAAAATTTGACAGGAGTTGCTTTTTATGACCTAGACTCTACTAAAGGATTTTTAGGAATTCGTTTTTTTACATTTTAAACATTACGTAATAAGCAATTTATTATACATACTATATTTATATGTATTGCTTGGTAAATGTAGAACTGATGAAATAGTACTAGTGTAGTAGATTCTAGTTGTTTATCTAAAATAATAACAACGTGAAAGACACCGAGTGTGTATGCAGTTGTAATATTTGATTAGCATAGTAGCATAGCTTTTCGTTCTATTAAGCTTAGGTTCCCTTTAAAACAAAGTAATACTACTTTTGCTCTGAAGTGTACGCAAAGAAAAATATTTACTTTTATTAATTTATTTCAGCTCACAAAACTGTACTGCGAACAAATCGTAAGATTCGTCACGAATTGGCATGTCATCATACGATTGTTGTCTATGAATTATACAATCATGAAATTATAACTGTCTTACCAAGTTGTCCGATATGTTTGCAAATAAATACCTCCTGAGTTACTAAACTTTTTTGTTTGAACACATTACCATTTAGCACATATACATCAGAAGCACTATGCACATATGCATGATGTTAAATAAGAATAATTTCTCTCTTACAAGGCTGTAATAAGTAAAATATTTGACACGATATTTTTAATATACGCAGGTAACAGCGCCAGAGGTAGTGACCCATGCAGAAGTCAACCATCACCCTATGGAGGAGGATTCGCCTCCTCCGCATCAGATGACGACACAATTGGTGAGTATCTTGGTTGTCCAATAATCTGAATAGTTAGAAATCATTGCTGCAGAGTACCTATGTCCCTGTCCGGCCTTCCGACTATCTCTGTACAAAAAAATCACGTCGAAATTTTGACGTGAAAGAAGAACAAACTAACAAACACACTTTCACAAATATAATATTCGTTTTGATCATATGATCACTGTAGTTAGAGTATGACCTTTTACTAATGATGTCATGACATCAACAGGATTCTCCGGAGAATACATGGAGGCGGGAGAGCTGGTCGAGTGTCGGCACCGCACGCGCTCCGTGTCCGCCGCCGCGCGCCCCTCAGCCAGGTACCCGCCGCCGTGCGACCACCACTCCGCCGCGTGTCGCCGCCGAGCCCCCCCTTAACCCCTATCCCGACTTCGTCCTAGCCAAACAGTCTTCCAGCTTTAAGAAGTCGTCGGAGCGGCTCGAGTACGAGCTGTCACAGACCAACATGTACTCGGCGTGCCCGTCGTCGCGCTCTAGCCGTTCCGGCTCTCTGCTCGTCGAGGAGGAGCCGCCTGTGTCTGTCACTCGACTAGTATGGCGACGCAGCGCCAGCTGTCGTAACTTGCGCGACTTCAGCTTCGACGAGGCCGGTGGCGCTAAACGCAGAGCAAATAGGGTCCGCGACACGCGCAGCATGTTCGCCGACTTGGACGCCATATACGACCGCCGCGTCGACTCGCCCATTACTAGGTATGACGAGGCTCGAACCCTGGCCTTCGTGCTGGGGACACAGAACTCGATAGAATCTCAGCGTGAATTGGGGCGCGCGTACTCCTCTAGTTTCCCCGGGGCCATAAGTGAACCGCACTTAGAAATCCTTCAGTCTCCTCGTACCGGGTCTCAGGATGATCTCTCTCATGATAGTTATGAAGTAATTGAACGTTCGGACGATGAATATTCGGAGTCGAAACATTATGCTAAAATACGAAAGAGGCCAGCGGCTGTTCGTACTCGGTCGTGTTCTTTAGACTCTGGTAATGATTTACCATCCGATGATGATGATCAATCATTGTCTGAATGTTGTGACCAAGAAACCAACCTCAACGCGGTAAGTGTAAAGTACAAAAGCGATAATGATTTACCAATCGATCCTTTTCTTTTGGACGATCCGAGAGTTCTACCTAGAGAAAAGTTGTCTGTTAGGTCTGATGGTAGTTTCTATAAAGAGATAAAGCGTGTTCTTGGCTCGAGAACCTCGAGTCAGGAATCAAAGAGTGACATATATGATTCAAAAACATCAAAAAGCAGTGCGGCATCTAGTAAGAAATCTCGTGATAGTGTTTATCACACAGACAGTAAGAAGTCTCGTGAAACATTAAAAAGTAAAAGTTCTGACCGGTCGGGCTCAAGAACTTCGAGCCAAGAATCTAAATCAGATTATTATGATTGTAAGAAGAACATGTATGAACCAGAAGAATCAAATGATAGACGACGAAGTGTAACCAGTACACAGAATGTCTATATTGATCCATTTGAAACTGTTTCACCGTCATCCAGCCCTGATTCTACTAGAGGATATTATGACACTCAGTCAACGTTTATTGGCATGGAGAAACCGGAATATAGAGAAAAAACTGTTTTCGACAAATCGCATGAAGATCTAATAGCCAATTTAGCGAGTGGTCCCAATTATTATCACATACCAACACCGTATTCTACTTTCCCAAGCAATAATAAACATAAAGAACCTAGTCCTTTACATTCAGCTAGTTTACAGAACGTTGAATTAGAGCCATATATTCAGTATTCTGATAGAAGTCCAAACAAGAAAATTGATGACATGTCAACCGAAGAAGAAGATATTTTGGAATCTCACGTGTGGCAAGATATGGTTCAGCCTACAGAGATTTCCCTTGGCGACAGCAGGGCAGTGAAAATACAAAACTATCAAAGACGGCGTTCGTCTGATACAGTTTTTAGTTTTGATAAAGAGAAAATTGAATCATTAACAAACTCGTTAAATAAGGAACCATCTCATCTCGTAAAAGAGTCTTCTAATGAATCAGATGTTAATGTCCGTGTATTACCTGCTATGGATAGTATAGAGTACGCTAAAAATAAAGCAAAAGCAGCAGCTATCCAATCTGGGGCATCTATTCTACAGTCAGAATTTGATAAGTCTATGCGCGGCAAAACTCATATGCATATTGTCAGGAAAGAGAATTTGAAAGAGGAACTAATGGCTAAGACACACTTTGATGAATATAATCCAAAACTAAATTTGGAAACTAGTTCGAGTAGTCGCCTGGCAGATACGTCTATACCCTATACCCATACCACCGTTGAAAGGACTAAAAGTGACCCAAATAGTATAGCGAATAGACCTAGGTTTAGTAGCGTCAATTCCCGCCGTCATGTTCTCATGCATCAGAAATCAATTGATTTAACTCCTGCCGAATCTAGCGATGAAGATTACATATTTCGTCAAATACCTAGTGCACCACCGATTGCCACACGGCGTTCCTATTTTGAAATGCCGGTTAACGTTACAAATCAATTTGAACATAGGAGCCCTTTTGACTTGCCAAAGAATTATTTCAAAGAGTTCGACGCATTTCAAGCCGGTTTTAAAGATAATAAGAAAGTGTCTGATGAATCTGGCTATGACATACCATACGTATTACATAAACGGCACGTCATGAACGGTACAGCGCCGTCACCTCATGATGATAAGCGACAACCGCCAGATATAATAATGTTACCGCCTCAAAATAATCGTCACATTGTCAGCTCTCACGGCAGGTGTAAATATCACGATCATCCGAAATCACCACGATCACCTAAATCACCCAAATCCCCTAAATCGCCAAAGTCGCCCAAGTCTCCCAAATCTCCAAAGTCTCCTAAATCGCCCAAGTCACCAAAATCTCCGAAATCTAACTTGCACATGGACACTCCTTCAAAGTATCTAGAAGTTGATAATAGAGACTTCTTATTTACCCAAAATATAGACCTTTCTAAAGTTGATCCAATAACTTTAGAAATTGATAAAAGTGGCCAACTACAACATTTGCCAAGTCCAAAAAGAGATATCACGAAATCGTTAGATCCAGTTTTGTTGGAAACACTAAATTCAAAGTTAAGTCAAATAGAGAGTGATTCAGCGACTAGTTCAAAGACAGATAGTATTCAACAAGAATGTCATTACGCTCAACCAGATATAAAATTTGCTTTGAACGGAAGAAACATGACACAGCCACCCAACACAAAAGAGCCTAAACCGTTGAGTGCTGCCGAAAAACTGAGAGCTGATATAAAGTCGAGATCTGATAAAATACCACCCAAACGTGGAACTAAAGGGCGGGGAGGCGCTAAAAAGACCTCTGGTGGAAAAATTAAAGCAAAAAATAACAAAATTAGAATAACTTCATTTTCTTCGGACGATGAAAGTGTAGACTCCGACGACGTGTTTGGGACAACAGAGGCTGCACCGAAATTGGAATTTTCTCCTCCACAATCTAGAAAGGAATTAGAACCAATTTTACAAATGGAATATGATAAAATAACATCCGGTGCTTGGCACAGGGGCCAAACTATGAGTTCGACTGAAATTGAAGGATCGCCACCACAGTGCAGAAAGTTGATAGAATTAGAAGCGAAATATAATCCTCAAATACTAGAGAGTATTTCTGGAAATGCGACTGAACTTAGACGGATTTCAGAGAGATCCATATCCATCCCAAGTTCAGAGGATGACATAGCTAAAATGAATGAAATAAAACCACCATACGAAAAAGAAAACTCTACATGGGAATATCATATGACTGAAAATATTCCTTCTCCCATATTAGAGAATATAGATTTTCTGAAATCTGCTGAAGATCAACTTGCCGACATGGAAATTCAGATGGTTACTGGAACTGAAAAATACGATCCTTGCAAGTCTGGTGATAATAAATTGAGTGTACAGCAAAATAGAGAGGATTTACTCTCACCAATGCTACGAAAAGCAGGTGGGACTCCCATTCTTTTTGCTCACGCTAGATTAAACCTTTCAGAGGGATCAGTATTTTCTTTGCAGCGGCAAAAGGCTACACAAGACTCACCGACGACTAGTCGTAGGGCGAAAAGCTTAGATACACCTGTCATTCAATTGCATAGACTTCCACCTATGAATGCATTTTCTTCTAAAGATGATACAGTCGAAGACATTAACGAAGAAGGCGAAATATTGGAAGAAAAATCGCTAATTGACGATAAACCAGAAACATCGTTATTTATACGTAACGATGTCATTGATAAAATTGACGAGGCTGATGAAGATTTAGTTACAGCTTTACCGGAAGAAATTAAATCTGTAGTCATAGATAATGAAGAAATGCAATTGCTGGAGGGTCTTATGGAACAAAGACGACCTCGTTCTTTCAAGCGTAGATATGACTTGACAAAGTTAAAATCACCATGCAAGTCGCCATCTAAATCACCACTTTCTAGATCACCTTTGTCTCGTTCTCCAATATCAAAGTCACCCTCAAGATCTCCAACTTCGTCTTTAAATTCTCCTAGAGGCAGTATAAGAAAATTATCTGATCTAAGTGAAGATCAAATAGTACCAGATATAGAAAGAATAAAACGAAAGGAAAAGAAAAAACTCACACTCAAGAACAAACCAGGTGATGAAAAATTAAAACTTAAACTTAATAAAGGAGGATCTTTGGATACTAATGCCACTCAAATAAAAGCACTACAGACTCAAAAATCGTTACCATCTTCGCTTAAAGATAGACCAGACTTCTTGACGGTACCTCCTTTGGATATATCTCGAGCCAAAAGTCAAGAATTGGAACAAATTTCAAAGAAAGTGTCCAAAGAAAAATCAAAATCATTGGAAAAAATGGAAGTAAAGCGCAATGGCAGTAAAGAACGCACGAAGTCACAAGATGAAAGTGACACCGAGATTGCGAAGCGTATAGAGAAGCAGCAGCAATTATTTGAAGCTGCATTAAAACAAACAAAAACTTTAATTAGTCCTGTTAAAGATACAATGCCACCTTTTCCACCGCCAGAGGACAAAATATTGGTGAAAACTGAAGGTGATAAGATTATTATTGAGACTAAAATTAACAGTAAAGTAGAAGATCATGTATTTATTGCGAAGTCTCCCAAAAAACTTGACAATAAACTGTCAGGCAAAATTAGTAGAAGCTTTGAAGATCAAAAATCGGGAAATAAAGTAAATAATAAACTTAATAAGAGTTTAGATGACAGAAACGTTCAATCTATGGAGGATAAATATGACGATGTAGAATCATTACAAAAATCCCCAAAGACCTTGTCTAAAAAGCAAGAAATTAAACAGCAAATTGAGGGGAAAGTTGTATACCAAAAAGTAAATTCTAGTTTGAAATCGAAAAGCCTTGATAGGAAAGCTGACGTTCATTTGGAATCTGCAATTAAATCTAAGAGCTTAGATCGTAATTACGTTTTACCATTAGACATATCTCCTACAGTTAGTGAAAAACATTTCATACAAGAAGTTGTAAAAGTTGATGTTCATACTAACTCGAATCAAGAAAGTGCACGGTCACCTTTGAAGTCATCTGAAAGCATAGATTCTCCTTGTCACACAGATAAAACTGAAAATGATTTTTCAATGGAATGGGTGAATAGTTCTTTAAATACTGTAGTAGAAAATGATACACAAACGATAATAATGGAGCGACGAAAAATAGACATATTTAACAAACAGAAATTAATATCTGAAAGTTTAGAGAAAACCATGTCTGAACAGTTGACAACTAAGGGAATTAGGAGACTCATAAGCGAAGAAGAATCTTTAACAGAAGTTAGCGAGTTGAAGTTGTCTGATGAAAGTAACATGTTAGCTGTTTCATTTCCATATATTGATGCTGATAGTTCATCAGATAATCAAGATAACTCCAGAAAATATAATAAAAATGAAATATTGCGTGGAGCTAGTGAAGATACTAGATCAATAACTACAGGTGACTACGAAGAAGCTACTTTGTCTGATACTACACCTAGGAGAGGTTTAGGGAGAAATCCATTAGACCCACAAAGTACATTTGATGAATCTTCTGCTAGCTTAACTGAATTTTTAAGACAAGAATCTGTGACTCAGGGTTTCTCGGAAACTGACACCGATCGTGATGTTAAAGTAGTGAAAGAACCAAAGAAAACCCGTGAATTAGACTTAAATCTAAAATGGAAAAATAAGATAATTGTTACTCCACCTCAAGAAAATAGTCCTACTACAGAGACGGTTCCTTTTATTGATTCCAGTGCATCAAAATCTAAAAAGTCTGAATTGGACATTGGAAGCTCTGACAGTCCTATTAATGACATGTCCCCGATAAATCCCAAAGCAGATATACCAAAAAAGTTATTATCAGCGAAGTCCAAAAGGGGAGAATTGCTGAAATTAAATGCTGAAAGATCTAGGAGTTCTGAATCAACTTCCTGGACAAGTATCGAAAAAGATGTTAGCCCATCTAGTACAAATATTAAAGGGAGTTCCATAGACGATGAATCCAGCTTAAGTTGTTCTATTGCCAGACCATTGGGCATTTCGCAAGACATTGAAAAACTTAATAAAAAGGACAGGGAATGTTTAGAAGAATTGAAGCAAGCTATGGAATATGGTGAAGAACATTTGCTTTCTCAGCATAATTTATCTAGTGAACATTCTAAATCAAATTCCAAATCCCCGTCGCCAGTGCCTGATGGAAGTCGCATAGAAAGTCCACGAAGTCCGCGAAGCCCATCAAACTTTATCAGAAAGTCTCCGACGCCTACTCTTGAAAAGCAAGGTCCAGTGGATTCTCAAAAGGCTCCTTCTGATTCAGATTCCAGCTCTGAAAGTGTTAACAAAACCGTGGAGCAAATTTCAAAACCCAGTATAAGGAAAAGCGGTCTAGATCGAATTGGAAAGTGTGTCGTAGAAGAATCAGAGTCGAGTCAATCGGCAGCTTCTAAAACTGAAACAAAAGAGATTCCCATTCGAACACCTAGACGAACCAAAATAGCAATCACCATTTCTCAAGAAGATTCCAATACTACTATAGATTTTGACGATGATGGCAACGTAGTAACATCATCTTTTGAGAGGGAATTGATGAAGAAGAGGTCTTTAAAAGACTCTGATCAGAAATCCTCTTCTAAATCTAGTATAGACACGACAACTACAACAACGTCTAAAGGTTCTCTAAGCGTTGAAGATTCCTCTTCACGACGAAAGAGGAGCTTAATTGAGGATCAAAAAAGTTCATCGAAATCTAGTATGGATTCAAGAGGATCACTAAGCGTGGAATCTCGAGGTTCTTTTGAAACCACTGAGTCAACTTCTGGCTCTCTTGGCGAAGCTTATCGAAGAGGTGAAGAATTAAAACCCACATGGCGACCATTTTTTGGTGCATCGGGTAGTGATGGTAGTACAAGTATTGAGGAAGCGTGGATTCCACAAGACCATGAAGGTTATGAGAACTTAGTGATTAACAAGGATGTGTACGAATATAATAATCAGAGACTTCTTGACGATTTTCAGTCATTTTCCAAGAATCCTCCTTTATCAGCCAACACATCAAAGGATTCAACAGAAGCTGATTTTACAGACGATCTAAATGATTTTCCTGCAAATTTGGTATATCCTGTAACACCGTCCACAGGAAGTGGGAACGATCTTGTCATAGGCTATGGTCAAAACTTTGGGCGTACTTTGTCTAGAATATCAGAACGTAGTACTGCATCTGAGAAAACTAGTGCGGATGAGGATTCCACTAAAGCTTGCTCACGATCTGAAAGTATTAATGAGGAATCTTTAAATTCTAGTGATCATCAAGCAAGTTTGAGTTCCGATCCTCCAAGTAACGCAAATGTTGCTTACATTTCGGATGCAGACAGAAGAACATCTGCAGAAATGCCTGAATTGCCCATTGATCAAACAAAAATTAGTGAAATATACGCAGAATCAAAGAAAGAACGCGATAAAGTTAATAAAATTAAAGATGACAAATGTGAGCCTAAAAGTCCTCTAAGAAGGAGGAAATCTTCAAAGAAACATCCGCTTAAACAGTCTTCGCGGAGTGTAAGTCAAGATTCCGAAGACTGGCCACTTCCAGAATTACCACCACAACTTATTAAAAGTACCGATGAATCTGAATTACCACGACGAAAATCAAGCGATTTCGAACAATGGCCGTCTCCACCTTCAAGTCTCTTAGAAACACCTATTGTAGAAAAAGTTCATATTTATTATATGAATAATGAGCCAGAACTTGCTACTAAAGTTACGCTTTCTGATAGTTACAATAATCAAGATAATTTGCAAGCTTCCGATGATGACAGTGATACATTGAATAATGACGACGATTTAGAAAGAGAAGATACGCATTTATCTAAAACTCATAAAACAGATCAAAGAATTACAAAAGTAATACCTTATGATCAATCAAGTTATATGGTGGAGCCATTAAATAGACATGAAGAATCTACGCGTTCTAATAAGGGTGTAGTCCCGAATTACGATAAATCTTGCCTGAGTGGGACAATCAGTAAAGCGACCTGCCTCAATTTAGATATAGGATCATGTTGTTCACGCACTGAAAATAAATCTTTTAATATTAAGAGTAATCTAGAAGATAAAGTTATCATTAATCAACCAACAAAATCTCCAACCAATCATAGTCCCGTCGATGATGATCATACGTTTGGAGACGATGTTTTCGGGGGCGATAGTAAATCTGTTTCCCCGGATTACGATAGAGTTTATTCGCTCCATAGTAACCAAAAATATTCGTTTGGCTCTAATACTTCAGACACGTCGGTTGATGATCTTTTATCACAAACGAATCTGGACGACACCGTGAGATCAGCAACAAGGCTGAGTACAAACAGCGCTGGTACTTGTAAGCGTTGCAGTCACAGTAGCCATTCTGAAGAAGAAACTAGTTCTTTTGGGACTGATTTAGATGGCACTGTTAAAATTGGCTTGCCTCAAAAGAAATGTACTCACAGTTCTCATTCTGAAGACACCTCTATCTGTTTGAGCATATCAGAGTGGTCTACAGGTACAAACACTGTTCGTCAATATGCCAATCTTTCGGCATCTGAAAGTGCATCAGCTGTTTCGGTACCTAGAGGCGACTTGCCTAATGTTACATCTAAAAATAACGAGTTATCCTCGTCACACGTAAGCAGCAAAAAATCAGGCAATAAAGTTAAATCTGGATCACAAGCAGATCCAAGTTCTAAAAGCAGTAGTCTAGGGAGAAACAGTGATATAAAATATGACAAATTGTACAGTTCAGAGACTACTATTTCAAAGAAAGGTAGAGACTCAAGCTCTGGAACGAAAAGCGACAGCACATTGACATTAGCTCAATCCATATCAGAATGGTCTACTAGTACAAGCCACACTTTAGTAGCTACTGCAAAGCCAGACCAGCTTGATGTTGAGGACTTTGAAGACTTAACTGATAAGAAACCTCTTTCAGTTGATACTTGTCAAAATGATAACATTAATCATCCTCACGATACAGATCAGCTAGACGACAAGAATTGTCCTCTACATGTATGCCAGGGTGTAAAAACCGATAAGGATAAATCGTCTTCAATTAGTTATAGTGATAAATCCGACAAATCAAGCTCTAGTTCCTTGAGTAGTTTGCAAAAACACGGCGAAGGTGTTTTAAGATTCGAACAACGATTGAAAGGTTATCCATCTACTTCAGCACAAGATAGACATTATAGGATACCTTCCAAGAGTTTGAGTTATGAAGAACAAAGTCGCAGATATGGCATTAAGCCTACCGCTCGGTGCCAAAGTGAAGACAGCGATTATAAGCCATTCTCTGTTGGTCCATTAACAGAAATAAATATTGACATTCCTTCACAGCTCTATAGCCAGGAAGAGAAACGCAGTGAACGATATCAGAGTCAAGAGTTTTCAAACATACTTGATGATACTAAAAATAAGTTCTTAAGATCTGATTATAAACCCTTGGCAAAGCATGCAAGTTACGATGACAAAACATTGTCTAAAAATCAAATCAAAGAATACAAATCTTCGCAACAGTACCGCAGTAAACCCAAAAGCTGGTCTTTCCATGAACATTACCTAACTTCCCCAGAATTACCCGTTATTGAAATACCTGAAGTTATTTCTGTCCATAAGGACTATCATGACAAGTCTGGAGAAAGGTCAATAAAGACCCCTCTCTCTAGGTGTTCACCTTATTATTCTAGTAGTCTTAGTTCTGAATCTCCACCCATCCAACCCCTTAAGGTTCCTAACAAGAAATCCATTCTTATAAGAAATATATCGTTAAAGAGTCCCCCAAGCGGCAATGACACAGATAGCTCTTTAGACGTTATACGTGATCCTAGAGAAAGGATGCGAACGTTTAGGCGTAAAAAACAAGTAACCGGTGCACGTAGGAGACAGGAGAAAATACATGATGTATTAGAAGAAGATTCAACTAAAAGTCAATGTTCTTCAGAAAGTGATAAGGTTCATGGTGCCAATTATTTGGTTGTGGAGGAAACATTGCGCCGCATGGAGAGTTCCGAATGTTCCGACAGCTATCAACCTGAAGCCGAGTCTTGCTCCTCCGAATTATCGAAAAGAGATTCACACAACTATGAAGTTCCAGAGCCGGCCAGTTACTCAGAAGACGAAGAACAGGATGGTTATTCTAAATTCAAAAGCGACAACTATGAAGCCCAGCAGTTCCCAGTTAACATAACCCCGGCACAGTTTCAAGGATTCGGTTCGTCTGCTGATGAAGACGAAATGGGCTTCCCGAGATTCGATAGACTCGGACGTCTCCGTCATCCATATTTGGACAGTCAAGAACCGTCGTACTTACCCGAGAATAGTCCGCCACGACCGTCTTATTCGGGTAAAAGCAGTCGTCAGTCTTCATTGAAGAAGTCTAAACAACCGGAATACCACCAACCGGATGAACTAGAGGCGGAAACTTCCGGTCAGCGACCGCCCGTTCCTTTTTACGACGAACAGAGTGACAGAGAGGATTCTGATGATTATGCTTACCCTGTTGATACTATAAAGCGGTCACCTAAAGTACCTAAATCAAGTAGTTACCTATTTGAACGTGGAGAGTCAGTGGCTTATTCCGACAATGAATTACCGCAGGATAAGGATGAGTACGAAGAGTACCGTAGCAGTCCCTATCCAGAGCACTATCAGACCCCTGCTCCAGCCATGTTTCAAACACAGGAATGTTATCCTCAGTATGAGCAAGCAGAAGCTAGTGCTTCTATTGACAATGTTCATTTCAACAGAGATCTGGATCAGCGGTTCAGTTTAAACAACGTAGAGAGATTCTATTCTAGTCATTATGTTGACTCTCAAGCGTCTAGTGATAGCCCAGAGCAGAAATTTGACATTTCTTCGCTCCCACCACCACTTTGCTCGGATGATGAAAATGAATGAATTTTATATTTGTTTTAATCAATAATTACCATCCTATTCAAATTGTCCAGAAAGTACTATTTGCTCTGCGTTTTATGTTTTAATTGCAACTTTTAAATTTTTTAAATATATTTGATTGCATTTTAGTACTTAGATTTACACATTATGTTGTTAAATTACAATAATAATAAAAAAAATTGTTAAGAGTGCCAAACCCTTGGTAAATGTGTGAGTGTAACATTTTATTAGAGCACTTTTCCCATTTGCCACCTTAAGTATAATATTAAGGCTTTATATCCAAGTTTATATTAATATTATAATGTAATTTTAGAACATAACATAATGCAAAAATTAAACAATTTTCGTATTTAATAATTTCTTTACATTTTAAAGTTTGCAATGAGAACAGTGCCAATTTAAATTGACATGTTTTAGATTTACATAATTATACATATTTCAAATGTTTATTACAACATTTTAAATTTTTAATGAACCTTTACTCCTGTGCCAAATTCCTATATTTAGCGCTTTATTTACACGAATTTTATATGCAAAGGCTGTGATTTTCTTTGAATGTTGAATTATCATAAGATTTAGTGTCACAAACTAAACAAATTTTGCTCATTCAGTACTTTACTGTCCTGTTATTTAAACTTTCATAATTTATTTTATATCTGTGTTAATTAATTAGATTAAAATCATACAAAATATGTCAATAAAATGCAATGAAAAACTTGTGGACCATAAGGTTTGGACTTAAATTTATCTTAAGTTTTAGGAGCTCTGCAACCCGAGAATATTATTTCGGTGTTAGTGTTTGCCTTATATAAAACCAAAATGCAAACGCTAAGTTCCACAAGCTCAAACAGATATGTTGATACAAAACTTGTGTAAAGCAGCAATCTTTAAAAAAAACAAAGTGACATAACAATACTAGTAGTTGAAGTTATTTAGTCTTACCTTATATTAACTTACTAGTTGAATTATATACACAACTTTCTAATAAGTAGAAAATTATTTAAATGAAATATATATGGTACCTTGGTTTCAAATCTATATAGTATAGTCTAGGGTTATGATAAAATAAAATTCACGAAGCATAATATCGCTCAATTTTAAGAATTACATTATTAATTAGCACAAATTAATTATTCAAAAGTTAATTATTATTGTAGATGTTATTGTTAATTTTGTTAGCTCCTTCATATAGAGATATATAATATTGTGCTTATTTATCTATTAGTGATTCATGGAATCTATCTTCATAGGTTTTGTTTTGAATATAGTCTACTTAAATGTTTTTAAGATTAATATATTTGCTCATGATAATTGTGTATCGATTATATTATGTACAATTTTTCATTATTTCCAACATCGATTTGTAGAGAATTTGCTTATAATATCTTAACGAAAATTTAGTTAGGGTTTAGTCAAAATTTACTTATGATCCCCCTTTATTTATATTTCTAGTAATTCTGTGAAGTGTGTAATTAAATGATTAGAAAAGAAATATATAATATACCTAAAATTAGAGATGTACCTACCGACCGACCCTATTGTGTGCTAACATTTTAGGATGTAGGAACCTTAGATAGCGTACCAGCAATTCTAAATATTGTCGAGAGTGGACATTAATTAATTATTGTCTTATTAAGCAATTTAGTATTAAAAACAATTTAACTACCCACGTAAATTAAAAAAATATTAATTGTTATTCAAATCATAAACTTAGCATTATATAAAGCTCGATTACTTTATATTATAAAAATACATACTGTTTATTTATAATATGTTTTGATAGAGGGAGACAAAACTAATTTTAACTAAACAGTTGATGAACTACGTTTATTAGTTAACCACGCTACTAGAATCAAATGATTAATATTCAATGTTACAGTATAACTCTCGCCAAATAGGTAGAGCCAATTATAACTTCTGCCGTTCGGTGCGCAGTACCAAAATCGTCTTATTAAAAAATTTTGTACGCGCACGCTCAAGTTATTTTGCGAAAGTTATACCCAGCAAATACAATTTTATACCCTTCGGGCTTTAAGAATAGGACTTCGGTTTTGTCTCTGTCGCACAACGTCACACTTGTATGAGTAACTTTTTAACGACAAACCACACTTTTCCATCCAAATATAAGAACTGGCCACTCGTTAGGTATATATAGTCTCACAAATACCATCGGCTAAAAGAGGAGACTTTGTCGTCCACTTGGTACCCTGAGACCGATAACACGGTTTCGGGAGCTGTAAGGCAACAAGTGAACAAATATAAACGACTATATGAGTATTATTTTCTGCCGCGTACTGTACATTATTTCCATTGACATTACAAAAATCATCATAATTATTTGAATAAATTGAATAACCTGAAATAATCTTTTACGATTGCGTTATCTGTGTTATAATTATCCCTTTTATTTTGATTGAAACCAATTCGCCTAGAAATAAAATAGAAAAATGTCGTTACAGCTATTTTCTTGCATATCTAAGTTTATGGTCTGAACTACGTATAACACAAATCATTCAAATATATATTTTACAGGTAAAATATTCCATTATAAATAAAATATTAAGATTGTCATGTAGGTGTACGAAATTGTCATTGCCATACAGTGTGTCTTAAAATAACCTACTAAAATGGATTTAAATAATTTATATGTAATTTAGATGTGATTGTGAATGTAGAAGCCTCTTCATGGTCCTGCATACCTTCTGCACATTTCACCTATTTTTATTATTTAATTTAAATGTGTATTTAAAATTACTTTTACACTGACTTTTAATTATCGAAAAATATACAGCTGTGTCAAATATTGTGCCAAATTATGTCTTATGAATTATTAAGTTTAAATTTATATTAATACAACAAAAGTTTTCTAAAGAGTTCAATAAATAAATTTGTACGTGTGTGTGTAAGGAATATCTAGGAAGCAATTTTAGGTACTAGTAAGGCGACGCCGCCTTTCCGTAGAATGCGTTCCACGAAATAGTTCCTTTCGTTGTAAATATTGGTAACATTGATACGCAACAAAATATTCTGATTCACCATCCTTTAATCTACATAGGTACTACCACAGAACATTATAAAGAAAGTAGAAGTAGCTATTATTATATATTAGCTTATTTGTATGAAAACCGGTGAAATTTTTGTACTGGAATGACAATGTTCTGAAAAACTAGTCTAGTTAAATTTCGACAAATATTATTTGTGCGGTTTTAATGTTTGCATGTTATTTCATATAGCACAAAATGTATTAGTTCAAATAAGGATAATTTTTTTGGCTATATTTCAGGGAAATTCTGAAGATGTGCGAAAATCATAAATACGCTACAGCGCGCATATATGTGTGGTTACGCTCACATATTATATTGTGTGAGCGAGATATATCTAACCACCTTAACAATCTAGCTTTGTCTAACTCTATAAAATCTGTCAATAAATATGTTTAATTAGTAAGACATTGAATTTTGACCAAACCCAGTGCCACCAACATTATACGATAAACGGAAATCTTTCGTGAAACACACTCTACCAACAAATGGCAAGATTGTTTTCAATTACGAAAACAATTTATGTCGTAACATCAGCAAATTAGATAAGACTGCATGCGATAACTTATTTAGTTTTCGGTTTGTGCTGACATACAACTCGGTTAAGTTACTGTAAACTACGCTTAGACGTCGGGTTAACTTTAACTTCTCCGGGCAGTACGGTTTAAAGTATAGTTAGTGCAATAACGGTTTATAATAATTCTATAGAGTTAAGAGTCTTTGAAATTTTTGAGTACCTACTGTGTACAAATTATTATACAAATTAATTTTCAATGTTGAATGTTATTTGTGATTTACATTATTTTCTATTGTTAAATTTATTAGCGTGACAACTTTTCACTGCAAGTTATCAGCACAAACAGTTTTGTTAATAAAAAAATGTGTAGCGCTAACTTGCTCACACTTTCACTCTCTTATGCAATTAATGCCATTGAGAGAGGGAGAGAGAGTTATTGGTGTCTCAGACCCTTTTCACACAACGATACACGACAAAACAACATCTCGTGAACACGATACGACAAAACTTGTTCGCTACGCTACATACTAAGGCCATTATTCATAAACGTATTTTAGCAACGTTTTTGTTAAAATGTGTTTTGTTTATTACTATTATTAGTAAAAACATGTTTGTTAGAGAGTGACAAAACATATTTTAACTAAAACGCTTCTAAAATGTGTTTATGAACATGGCCATACAATATATCGTCTACCAATATTTCTCCGATATTAGTGAAAAAGGGGATAAGTCTGAAAATACTGAAATAGAGTTAAGTACATTCTAACGTTGCCGGTACCGAAGTTTAGCTTGTGAAAAAGGGGTTATCTTCAAATAATGCTGGTTTGCTAAACAAACGTTTGTGTGTTGTGGGATAACTGACGTTTTGTATTTTCAAAGTGGTTATGTTAACTTATCCTTCTAAAATTTTAAACTTTTAAATTTTTAAACTTACCCCCTTTTTCACTATTATCGGAGATTTACTTTCGTCGTCTACATACAAGAAAGCAGTCAATTTGTTATATTAGTTAGTATAACGTTAATATTACGAGTACTACCGAGTGTATATGTGAAATGTATTTTGTCGTGACCATGTTGTATTCCTGTCGTCGCGTGTAAAGGCACTCAGACTCACAGCAGACTTTATTCTTAATTTTTTTAAATAGAGAAACTTGCAGTGAATTTTTGTCTATTTCTTTTTGAATTTATAAATGTTAGTATATTAAATCCCAATGTACACCACACTACCTTCCCCTCATGGATGATTGAGGCTAGTTAAACAATAAAATAAAAAAATAAATTGTTGATTTTTATTATGTTTTAAGTTTTGTTCAAATTAACCTGTACTATGCAGCTTGGATCAATATGTAAGTTTAATTACTATGTAGCATATTACGAAATATTTTTATCCGATCTTATGTTGTATTTTCTATTTTTATTGTTTTTTTAAAGTAGATTGTATTTTATTGTTTTTTATGTTCTAATTTACCTATTATTTTCAGGTTTTTTTACAGATATCCACCGTTTTATCCTTCATCCTTTTTATTTCCCTTATGTTTATTAATTTAGTATTATTCTTTGTAGTATGAATAAGTTTAGATATATTCCCCCTTACCACAAAAACATTGTTTACTTTAAACATAGTTCTCACTTAGTCTTTTATATTGAATAACAGATTTGTAAGAGAGTGATAAAACATAGTTTAGCTAAACACGGTTTCGTGGTAAAACCTTCCTTAGATATTTTTTCTTTTACATATATTGCTTTTTACTATTTTATTTAAATCATGAAACTTGCATGAATATATCAAATTCATGATTGACTTCAGATTAAACTCAAATCAATCGATTCTGAGTCACCATGGCAGTAACAGTGTCCACTTTTTGCACTAGAAGTCAATTAAAGCATATCTTAATGAACATTAATGCCAATACATTATGGACTCTTAGTAAATATAAGTAAAATATGCCTTATGTTTCACAGTGGAAGACTCCATATCCCCCGAAGAAGATCCCACGGTATCGTCGGCTAGCCTATGCATGTCACCCAAAAGTGCTGACATCAGCGTCATTCCGCTATTCGCGTCTACTCCGCTCTCTCGGAAAGTCCACGAAGCGGCCACGTCTTGCAACGATCTCGACAATATAGACAGCCCGATAGGCGATAGTAATAAGAACTATCCGGACACAAAACACAATGGAAATGTTATTGATGGTAATTGGTTTTATACATTCAGTATACTGAGGCCGTTTTAAGATCCGACTTTTGACAATTCTTAATTATGTTGTTGTTAAATAATAATAATATAGAATTCCACATCCGGTCATGGCGCCGACCGGACGCGTTTTCGTCATGGCGTGATGTGGAATCCGGTTTAATCCCGTGTGCGCTGTGATGGTTGTGATTAGTCAGTGATTAATAAGACATATCACAGTCGGCGGGATAATCTTAGCTACCGATTTATCGGCTTACTATTGCACAAGATTAAACACTGGAGACTGGCAGAAATTGCGACGAAAGTCAGCACTGTTGCCATATATCAAAAGAAGAAGAAGAAGAAGAAGAATAATAATATAGCCATTTATTCCCAAACAATATTAAATCTAACATTAATTAATTATTACATTAGCACACATTTATTTAAAATCTATCCCTTATCTATATATATAAAAATGAAACCCGTTTTCCGTTGTCACGACATAACATGAAAACGGCTGAACCGATTTAGCTGAAAATTGGCAGGGAGGTAGTTTAGAGCCAGGAGAAGGACATAGGGTAGTGGTAGGGGTTGGAGTAGGGGTAGTTAAAATTATAAATTTTAATTGTGAATATATGGCGTCATCTTGAGTTTTATATGTGTACTAAAATGTATTTGCAAACGTCAATAGTTGGCGCTGTATTTTACTTTCTATCACGGAAATGTGTTAATTCCAGAGTCGGTAGGCCAGGTAAGTTAGTTAGGTTATTTATAACTCAAAAACGGCTGTACCGATTTGGCTGAAAATTGGTGGGAGGTAGCTTAGAGCCAGGAGACGGACATATGATAGTAGTGGTTGGAGTAGGGGTAGGGGTAGGGGTAGGGGTAGGGGTAGTGGTAGGGGTAGGGTAGGGGTAGGGGTAGAGGTAGGGGTAGGAGTAGTTGTTTTCCACGGACGAAGGAAAGTAAATAGCAGGCAAGCCAACGTTTGGGCAGGACAACGTCTGCCGAGTCCGCTAGTACAATAATATAATTTAATCAATAATACCATAAATAAATGTCAAATGTCTAATATCAAAACCTATCAAATAATGTAATAAAGTTGCAATAAATCTTAAAACTAAAGAGTCTGGGACACCCACTGACGAATGTAGGCCTCCTCCATCCGTTTCCAGTATTTCCTATCGCCAGTCAAACGTTGTTACTGGATGTTATATGAATGAAAATAAACAGTAAAGGGGACTATAGCTTTTGCCTGCATTCCGTGGCTGATATATTTTGGAATCAGGGCAGAGCTAACGTCGCAGCCGGTTCCTCTTCATTGACCAGCAGCGATACCCGGGACGACCATGCCTACAACCATACATTTAATATTTTCTCTAGATCTAGAAGTAATATAATTCTGATCTTTGATCTGTTGAATTGAGATATTTTTCCGGGATAAAAAGTAACATATGCTTCTAGTCCAAGACATAAAAACACATCCGGCTGGTTTGAAAGTAAAGCCAGTTAGTTCATAAATTACAACTAGACAATGTATTTCCAAGGAGGCCCAAAACTAGGTAGCCAGTGCCATATGGTGCTGTGCTAATGTGTTCTGATAAATTAGAATAAATCCTATCATTGGCACAAGTTTATCGCTAATTATAAATTGTATTTGTTTCCCAGTGAACGTGGTAACTCAATCGACGAACAGTATCGACGTGCTAAGCGGCGGAGAGAGCGACACCGGAGACACGTTGTCTAGAATAAAACAGAACAACAATAGGTATTTGTTATTTATATACAAAATGAGAGTCCGTCGGTGGCCGAGTGGTTAAGACGTCTGGTATTAAATAGACGGACCACGGTTTGATCCCGGCCATGTACCAATGAGTTTTTATAATTAAAAACTTATGTACATAATCCGACAAAATTATTCTACACAATTCTTTCCTACATCATTTTGTTATGTCTCTGACCGGATTAGACAACATACACCATTCACTCTCTAGGGCAAATTTTTCGTCCGAGTTGATTCACTTGTACTGTAAATGCTTAGCTCCTAAACATGATAGGTCCATGTTTAATACTCTTAAACCTTCCCGGTGAATCAACCTAATAGTGTAAACCGCAACAAAATTCGTTCAGTCGTTTTTTGCGTGAAATTATTTTACTTTATGGTACTTGTATATAAACTTAAATAATTTAATTCTACTTCTATCAACCATACAACTGCATTCATCATCACCATCATCAACCTTTTTACGATCCACTGCTGGATCATTGGTCTCCCTCTAGCGCAACATATTAGTAGTGGTGCTCATTGAGAGGAATTGGCATAGTCACCACGCTTGGCAGGCGGGTTGGTGATTTTTGGCTTTACGTGCCCTCCGAAGCACGAGGAGTCGATTTAAGCACATATTCTTAAAGAAAATTGGTGCTTAGCATTTTAGCAGCGAGTAGGACTCGAACAACCCGGACCTCCGGTTTAAAGGCCACAGTCCTACCAATTAGGCTATCGACTACCTTACTGCATTACGGATCATATGAAGCTAAAACTGTCCAATTAAATATAACCAGCTTTCAGCCCCTACTTCGCTTTTGTATAATTTTAAAATGCGAAGAAATAACCCTCGGGGTCTTCTAGCCGATGACTTTTGAGGCTACTTTACGAGTGGTTGTGGTATTTTGCGATTGAAAGATCTTTTTTCTTTACAATTTTCAGTATATCATCGGCGTACACATTGACTGGCCGCGTACCTAGACGTCGAGGTGCCGAAGACAGTCTGTACTGCATCGCTAAGGAGCTGTTGATGACTGAACGCACCTACAAGAGGGACCTGGAGCTTGTCACCGTGGTAACTACTTATTTACTAGGTTTAAAGTATTGTATACTTACCGTTTTTCTGGATGAAAAGGGGGGTATTTTCTAAAAATCCAGCTGTTACAGACGCGGTTTTAAAATATATTTTTCATCCCGTCTACTTGAAAAAGTATTGGTTTCTCAATAAGTGCGAGCAAAGCAGGTCTCCACCAAGTAGTAGAGGGTTTGCTTCTTAGTGTTCCGCGACCAAAGAGATCGAATGCAAATATTGTTTGAATAAAGTTACTGGCAGGTAAGATAGCTGAATTAAAAAAAACACGGGGGTAGATGAAAAGTGGAGTGTATCACTCGGCTGTTAAATATTTTTTTCCTCGGGCGGCGTACTTTGAATCCCTCGCTGTGCTCTGGATTCAAAATAGCGCCCTCGCCGTTAACACCCTTATATTTCTTCACATTTCCCTAAGAACTGTCGATTTTCCCCATGTTTTTGTACAAGGCGGCTTACATCGTTAAGGACCTCCACATGCCCCAATCCACTGTTGCTACATGTTTGCCGTTTTAGAATCCTCATTATAATATTCCCTTTATATAGTCACTGGCTCTACCACACACTACCACATTATGTGTGTTTGTTTGTCCTTTTACGTCAAAACAGGGGCGTCGGTGGTCGAGTGGGTAAGACGTCGGCTCGCAACTGAAAAGTCGCAGGTTCGATTCCTACATCCGTCCATGTACCAATGGGTTTTTTATAATAAAAAATATATGTACATTATCCGACAAACCGTATAAAGAGGCTTTTCCATCTATATACCTCGCAACAGAGCTGGCCACTCGTTGGGTATATCCTCAAAAAAACATTGGCTAAATGAGGAAGACTTTTCCACTGGGTATCCTGGGGCCGGCCACGGTTCCCGGGAGCTGTAAGGCAACCCGTGAAAAATAAAAAAAAAAGGATCGACGTGATTTTTTTTTGCACAGAGGTAGTTTGAAGGCCTTGTATCCTGGGAACATATGTCAATTGAACAGATCAAAGATCAGAATTGTATTACTTGTAGATCTAGAGAGTATATGTATGGTTCTAGACATGGTCGTCCCGGGTATCGTTGCTGGCCAGTGAAGAGGAGGAGCCGGCTGCGACGTTAGCTCTGCCATGTCTAGCGTTAGAGCCGCTCGTGTTGCGGCAGGGAGCGTTCCTAGCACGACTCGAACGATGCCTCGCTGCTTCGTCTCCTGGAGTACAAGGTGAGAATTGTGGCACCTAAAATGCTAAGCACCAATCTACTAATATTATTAAGTAGTCTTCCGCCCCCCACCTTCTACAAAATAAAATATAGCCTACATTACTCAGGGATTGTGTAGCTTTCCATTCGTGAAAGAATTTTTATAATCGGATGAGTAGTTTCGGAGATTACCTCCTACATACAAACTTTAGCTCTTTATAATATTATAGGTGAACCGCTGAGAAAGTAGCACTCCCATGTCCATGAGGGGTGAGGGGCGGGCGTGATTCTGCTATACATGATGCGAGGTTTCGCGCGATGTGTCTGTTGTCGACGCGATTACCTCGGGCTAGGTTTTGATTTTGATGAAATTTGGTATGAGGTTAGCTTGAACCCTGAAATTTTTGAGGTGGATCGCGTCGACAACAGATATATCGCGTGAAACTTCGTATCGTGTATGACAGAATCACGCCCGCCCCTCCCACCCGCGCGGACCATGGGAGTGCTACTTACTCAGTGGTTTACCTATAGTGTAGATTAATGCAAAAGTATGTTTGTTTGTTTCTAGGTTTGTCTGTTCTTATTTCACGTCAAAACGGAGTGACGGATAGTTGTGATTTTTACACAGAGATAGTTAGAGGACCGAAGAGTGACATTTTCTATTAGAATCGAATTCGGAGGTCACGTAATTGTCTACACTTCTCTGAATTTAATAGATGAAGAAGTGACAGCGCTTAGTTCTTTAAGTATAGCGACAGGTTTGCCACCTCTTCTGTTTATTATTAATACTTTGCTAAATGTGGACACTGTTCCTGGTGTCTATGGTCACATCGCAATGTATTAGGCGATTTGTGAGTGTGTATTTATAGATAATTAGTCCATTAATATTTTTTTTCAATAGAGGATGAAGATGCTGAGTACAAAAAGATCTGTGATTTGATGCGCGACTACATATCAAGCACGTATGATGTGAGTATATTCTGTTTCTAATAGTGTAAAGTGTGCGTGTGACTTGGACGTGACCGGAACGATGTCATTAAAGAGGAATGCGGAGTGAAAGATGATGTTGTGACTAAAATGAAGAAAATAAGTTTACGCTGGTTTGGACACGTAGAAAGAATGAAGGATGAAAGATTCACTAAAAAGGTTTATATGGCTGAAGTGTAAGGAAATGCTGGCAGGGTGGACCTAGGTGTACTTTTATTAAACATATAAAAATGTATTGATCGAAGGCAATATTAAAAGCACAATCGCCGAGCATGTATGAAAGGTATAATAAATATTCGGTAAATGGTATTCGATTGTCTCTGCCTACCCCTCTTGGGATAGAAGGCGTGATCATAGATGGACAGACTTCAAAAGACTACCGACAACTATAAATTGCCCTCGGGTTGCTGATTCGCTCACTCAATGAAATCTTAACATTCTTATAGCTTTTGATTGAGTAATCTGATTCATTTAATAAATATTATCGAAAAATCTAAGACAATCTCTACATTTTACTACATAAACCCCATCGAAATCGGTTTTACGTTTATAGACAATAATATTATAAAATTATATGGGCTGATTTGATTTGATGGGTTGCCTTACAGCTCCCGGGAACCGTTGTCGGCCCCAGGGTACCCAGCTGAAGACAAAGTCTTCCTCACTTAGCAGAAGATTTTTTTGAGGCTATACCTAACGAGTGGCCAGCTCTGTTGACATATGTAGATGGAAAAGCCTCTTTGTGCGGTTTGTCGGATAATGTACATAGATATTTTTTTTTTTCATAATTTTAGTTTTCGTTTCAAGTACGGAATAAGAGTGAATAAAATCAATTTAAAGATGGCGGCAGTAGTCATACCTAATAATAATAGCCATACAGAAAATGTATGTCGTTACTAGTTTGTTTTCATTATTTTTCTGGATTTTTCTAGATTTCATGTATACTGCGCGCCAAATATGTTGAGTGAGATAGAGCGCTAGAGTGAGGAGGACGCCCATACAAATATTATGGAGCTCATGTGATAGCTCAAAATTAAACATTTATTATATATACTAGTGACCCGCTTATAAATTTCGTATATGTTGCAGGTGGGTTTTGAAATATCTGTTTGAAGTGTTGTGATTGACATGAGGGTGACCTTGTCAGAAATATGATTCAATGCTTCTGTGTGACAGAATAAAAAAAATACTATCAGTCAGGCAATATTTTAAAATTGTATGTAACGTAGTGGTTATAATCTGTTTGTTCTTTAGCGACAATCTTTATTCTGTGATAGCCGCCATGTTTGACATTTTGACATTGACAATATGAATGTAAACAATAAAAAATAAATTAATTTGATTTATTTATTATTAAATCTTTAATTTTATTTGCAGCACACCTTCTCCATATAAACTTTAACTATACCAAATCTCATACTCCTCGGTGACGCGCATAAAAAGGAGTACAAAGGTTTGTCTTCACGTATAATATATAGATTTGTAATTTATTATATTGTCAACAGGCTTACAATGCGTACACCGCTAATGCCGGCGTTTTGGTTGGGCTAGTTGAAAGCGCAAGACGCGCCGGGGGTGCTGGCGAGGCGGCATGCGCTACTCTGGACGCGTCCGCACCGATGCCGCTAGCTTGCCTCGTACTGCGTCCTCTACACAGGCTGATCTATTATCAGCATCGATCCGAAGGTATAGACTATATAGTTTCTGAACAGAGAGTTGAAAATCATCTATTGATTGCTGGTTTTCAATACTGCTGGTAACAAAATTGTGGTATCTATCTCCTGTAGTATTTAGCGATCTTTCTGATTGCCGCCATGGTCAAGTGTTTTTATTATGATGGTTATACTTTTATTGAACATTTCCGCCCCCGGCATCGCCCAAAATAAAATATAGGGATAATGTTGCTTCCTATTCGTGAAATAGTTTTCAGAATTGGATCAGTAGTTTCAGAGATTACCCCTCTACATTCAAACAAACTTAATATTAGTATCGATATAAAAAATATTAATCGAAGGCAATGTTAAAATAAAAGTACACACAATCGCCGAGCATAAAGGTATAATGAATATAAAATAAGCGAAAAAGGTATTCCAGGATCGTAGCAATTCGATTGTCTCTGCCTACCCCTCTTGGTGGTATAGTGTGATATAGTGGCGTGGTATAGTGGCGTGATGATAGATAGATTATACTGATTTTACTACTAATTAAAAAAATCCTGTAACATTAACAATTTCACAATGAATTCAACTCACGAATCTTGAAATTTTAGAAACATTGAGAAAATGCTATAGGTAACACCCACTGATCGCACTTGACCCGATACAATTGGTAATTCCAACAGCTAAAGGAGGTAGAATTAGTCTTCCGCTAGGTACCTTAGGCCTGGTAATACGGTGCCGGGAGCTCTAATGCAACCCAAAGTCTTTAAAAATACTCTTAAGGGTCCTATATTGGGAATTTTTCTGGGATAAACTATTCCCAATTTCTCTGTAAATAATCCACCTGTATCACTGTAATTTAGCATATAGTTACTTATTGAATATATCTAAGTGAAATAGCTCTTATTTTTTCAATGGGTTTTATTGAATAGGAAATATGGGTAGTTTAACTTTGCCCCTGCTGTCTCTTTCATAATCTATCACAAAACTCTATTTTTTTTTAAAAGCACTGTTATACCATTACCCTTCAATATATATGTCGAATTTTTCGGTAGCTTATTGAAAATTTAAAATAATAATAATTTTATTATTTTTGCCAAATTAAAAAATCATAAAATATTTTTTTTTATAATTTTTAATAAGCTACAAAAAAAGCTATATATGTAATTGAAGAATAATGGTATAAGAGCGCTTTAAAAAAAAATTAGAGTTTTGTGATAGATTATGAAAGATACAGAAGGGGCAGAATAATCCTTTATTCTACCACCCATATTTCCTATTAAATAAAACCAATTGAAAAAATAACGACTATTTCACTTAGATATATTGAATAAGTAACTATATGCTAAATTACAGTGACACAGGTGGAGTATTTACAGAGAAATTGGGAATAGTAATATTTCCATACAAATTCCCAGTATAGGACCCTTAAAATGTGTTCCAGAACTATTACGAGTAACCGACAGCGAGTCTGCCCAGAGCTTGTCCTCGATGTGCTGCCAGTTGGCGGAGAGCGCACACGATCAACTGCGACACTCCGAGAACCACGCGGCGCTGTGTCAACTACAGAGGGATATACTAGGTGACTAATAATGCCAATATCAGCATTACTTTTATTTGTATGCTGTTATCTCAACGTCCCGGTTGAAATGCAAAAAAAATAACAATATCAACTTCGGTTACAATTTTCATACATGAAGTATGTTGCATTTCCAGGACATAAATTATTTATCCTCCAAGTTACCGTGCGAGCATGACGATTGTCTTGCTTCATCTCTATGGGACATCTCTTTCTAAAGAGATTTTGTATACCCCGTCATGCTCGCACGGTTGGTCTGTAGATTTTCAAAATATAACGTGGCATCGTGGCATGGTGGCTCTAGGTTAATATGTCAAGAAAGTGTTTGTTTATTTCAGGATATGACAAGTTGCTGGTACCGGACAGAGAGTTTTTGCAACTTGGCTGTCTCTACAAACATTCTAATAAAGGGCTCCAGCAACGGATGTTCTTCTTGGTAATTTTATGCTTTACATTATTTACCTTCGACTATGTCACTGCATATATAGAACACTAGTTTTCTGGCCTGGCTTCGCCCGTGGCAATTTTTGATTGGTTTATGGTTACGGATCCGCTCCTTTAGCTATATATATAACTTTTTCAAATAACTGGTAATTCCTAAGATATACAAACAAACAAACTTTTCAGCTTTATATAAAAGTTTGAATATAGTATATAGAACTTTTGACATAATGACGTTTACAAATAACTAACTTTGGTGCTCTGAGGTTTGGGGGCTCTGCTGGAGGCACCACGGTAAATAAACTGCGTTATTGTCAAATTCCGAGATTATAATAGTTTAATTTAAAAATATACGCCTTTAATAAAGCGGAATGAAATAGCACCTATAATCCAACAGGCCAACACATGAAGGGCAAATAAAGCCGGCGTCAGCACTTCTAAAAATTAAGTGCTGCAACAGGCTTGCCATCTGTTCTGTTTAATATGGATAACCGGCAAAAAGTGGACACTGTTACTGTATATAAAGGCCGTGAAGATGTATTTGTGTTTTGTTGTAGTTCTCGGACATACTAGTGTGCGCATCAAAGACGGGTGGCGCTGGTCAGTTCCGAGCTCACCACGTGATCGGGCTGCAAGATCTCAAGTTGCAACGTAGCGAGTTGCCACATTCCTTCACATTATCCAGTGAGTATTTTGTGTAATACATTACAATATAATTTATTTTGATTTTTAATGTATTTTCAATTAATTTGTGGCGCTCCATCGATAGATTGATAGATAGTATTCCCTTTTGCTCAAAGTAGTGGGTTTGCTCTCGACTTTTAAAAATCATAGTCAACCTAAAATTGTATTTCGGGGGTTTTTAACTTCCAACCCCCTATACTACCATGATGCCAGCCACATCTACATGACCCCGCATCCTACTCCCACTTCATACTGACGCATGTCAGTGCTTACCAGGCCTCGATGATGGCAGATCATTCCGCCGCACGTGCAGTCAACCACAGTCTATACCAGCTTGTGTTGTTGTGTATTGCCATTCATTACTCTTGTACCAATAACCGAGCCAAACAACTGTGCCGATCTGAATTGGATACAAGTGGAATTGTGATGGTGCGCTGTCAGCACCCGGCAATACAATTATTGTAAAATTTTGCAAGGACTCGCGCGAGGTTTATGTCGGCTATATCTAACGAAGCGTTTTTTATTTAATAACACATAGCCTATGTTCATTTGGAATAATGTAGCTTCATAACTTATATATTTTTTGCGATAGGTCCCTGTTTTCTAGTTTATTTTTTACAAACAAACAAACAAAAACACACTAAGTAATATATATTTATTGCTTTTAAAAGTAGTATTATATATATATATATATATTTAAACAATTTCAGACGATGAAACATCATTACTGCTGAGCGCCAGCAATGAAACAGAGTGTGCGGGCTGGCAGTACTACCTTAATGAGGCGTTGTCACGTATCTCCGACCAGTGCCCACCCGACACGGAGCTCGATAACACTACTACAGACACAGGTGAAATATCTATACTAATATATAAAGCTGAAGAGTGTGTATGTTTGGACGGGTCTATTTCACGTGACCCCTTAACCTTAGCTCAACCTTGTTACATTTGGGACCTTTCCTTGAGGTGTTTAATCGATCTGTCAGCTTTATTGACTGAATAAAACATAATATTGCCCATAAGAAGCTCAATTTCTGCATTTTAACTACTTAAATAATAAATAATCAGAATAACAACAAACCGGTAAGTAAAAAATCAGCTGATCGACCAAAACCTTTGGCATTTTTTTCAGCGTTAATTGTAGAAAACATGACAACAATAAGTATATAAACTCCTTGGCTCGTCAGAGTGAATGACAGTTTAGTTAGGTCACGTGGTTGTATTTCAGTCGGACACATACATTTAAAGTTATCTATTCTACATTCTATTGGCTAAGTTGTACATTGTCTAAGCCCGCTGATATTATGATAGAGAGAAGAAACCTATAAGTAAACAGCTGTTTAAAACTTAGATACATATAGAAAAACGAAATGATAAATAAGATAACAGGTAAGAAATTGGTGCTTAGCATTTTTGGCACCAGTGATATCCAACGGTCTACTAATAACGCTATCGACTCCTTTATATTTACGGTTGTAATATTTTGCAGTGAGCATATGTTCGTCGTCGTCGGCGCTCGGTTGTGGCGCGGCGTTGTCTCACGTGTGTTGGCATCGTGCTACCTCGCTCTCCTATGAACATCTACATCTAGCTATGACGGTTGGTATTCATTTTATTCAAGTTGAATTGTTGGGTATTTACAACAAATGAACTAATGTTTTCATTAATTATTTATAAGGAAGTTGAATATTTATTTTTATATAATTGTTCGTAAATTACCCATGTTAATTGAGTTATTGAACTATGATTTTTGTATATTGCTATGCCAATAAGGACAATCGATTATTTGGAATAGAGCGATCGTTTTGGCCTAGCTTGCCAATAGATGTCGTAACATTAAAAATATGAACAAAAAATAGGACAACATGCACAATTACACGAAAAACAATATTGTATATTTCATTATTATTATAAATAGTCTACGCTATGGTAATATTTCGTGTGTATAATTAAAAAAATAAATAACAGACTCAGCTGTCCGGCTATCTTCTACGCAAGTTCAAGAACTCTCACGGGTGGCAGAAACTGTGGGTTGTGTTCGCGGCGTTCGCGCTCTTCTTCTACAAGAGCTGGCAGGACGCGCAGCCGCTCGCCTCTTTGCCGTTATTAGGGTGAGTTTTAGATATACTGATACTAGCTTTCCGCCCAGGTTTGGCCTGTGGAAGTTTTTGAAATGTGACAAGAATTTATCCCGAAGGATTTTCTGTCACTCTCCGGCCCTCCAATTATCTATGTGCAAAAAAAATCACGTCCATCCGAAGCAAACAAACACTTTCGTATTTATAATATTACTAGCGGACCCGGCAGAAGTTGTCCTGCCCAAACGTTGGCTTGTCTGCTATTTATTTTCCTTCGTCCGTGAAAAACGACTACCACTACCTAGTGGTACCCGTATGCCTACCACTATCACTCCCACTACCCCTACCCCTAACAACCCCTACCTTTACCTCTACTCCAACCCCTACCACTACTACTATCTCTACCCATACTCCAACCATTACCACTACCGCTACCCCTACCACTACTTTTAGCGAGATTAAGTAATATTTCCCATACAAAATGTTTTTTCGATTTTTTATCTCCCTGTATTATAACGAACAAAACATTTTTTTGTGATTTTCTTACTTTTCCACTGCGCGAGGTAACATCATGACTGATTGACCGAATGATCTGGAATGATTAAAACCAATCGATTTGACAGTTGAATTTTTGTTTCTGTCATCAATCCGTTCTGATATAAAAAAGTCGTTCCATAGAAAATGTATGAGAAAATTGTGCTATTTTCCAATGTTTTAATAGTTATTCTGCTATTCGGGACGGAGACAAATACAACAAATCAAAAACCATAAAATCGGTCCAGCCGTTCTCGAGTTATAAGTGTTCGAACAAACCCGACTTTGTTTTATATATATATAGATTTGTAGATACTAAATCCAACCATTTATTTTACTTTTGACAGCTCGATTACTAATCAACTAGTGATGTCCTAATGCGTTACATTTTATTTTTGCTCAACATTTTGTATTGTTTTAAACATAGTCAGGCTTTTAAATGACTATATTTTATGTATTAAAATAAACCATTTATGTAAAGCACTACTGTAAATGTTTCAATTAGGCAGGTTACATAATCTGTGGGCTCAATAAATATCGATATCGATCAATATCGGTGCTAAAGAGCACGTCGCTTGCTTTTTTTTTGTCTATGGTTGCCTGTCAATAATTATAAAACTTCATAGTCGTGCTTATGTCAAAAGTAAAATAAATGGTTGGATTTAGTATTGTTAGGATGATAATGTAAATAATGAAAGTAATGATATTTCTTGTTTAAGACTTTTTGTGTTGTTTCAGTTTGGTAACTTATTTTTTTATTGATTGTAGATATTCGGTGTGCGTCCCAAATGAGTCGGACGATATACATAAGGAGTTTGTGTTCAAGCTGCAGTACAAGAATCATATCTACTTCTTCAGGGCCGAAAGTCAGTACACATACAATAGGTTGGTAGTGTTTAAGCATAAATAAATGCTTTTTTTACGTTTTCTTTCTGTCTGTCTGTCCCAAAGTTTGTCAGGGTTAGGTTAGGTTTATCTACTTTTATCTACTCTTATATCGTAAAGTCTCTATTACAAAATCGAATTATACTTCATAATGATATGTTTTATATACACGCGTCTGTAATATGTCAAATTTCGATACTGTAAATGGAAATGCTGGCAGAGGACGACCTAGATGTACTTTTATTGAACATATAAAAAATATGTTGATCGATGGAAATATTAAAAGTACACACAATCGCCGAGCATGTATGAAAGGTATGATGAATATAAAAGAAGCAAAAGAGATATGAATGGCATTCGATTGACTCTGCCTACCCCCCTTGGGATTAAATGTGATGATAGATAGATATTACAGTACCGAAGTTTTCATACAAAAACGGTATCGTAATGTTTTGTTTTTTAAAATGCAGAAAGGGTACAGGTTATGTCTTATACAGCCACATTAAACTCTATGAAAATATCCCCATGCGCATGTGCTAGTCACTTGACAGTTAACGCGCATGCGCAGTAGGTAACCGCGGTATGCTGCCAATTTGGAATTAAAACACTCGTGGATGCTATTTAAAAAAAATCCACTTGTGTTTTAATTACCCCTATTATGATCGGATTCATAAACTACTTTTAATTTTATAACTTTAATAAGAGAATAACCCATCTGTAATTTTTTTGTTGCAGATGGATCGAAGTGCTTCAGAATGCAATGATACATTCTCAACGACAGAGCGTGTCAGAATAGTTAGTATTACCGAGATGTTCATCACGAGGTAGGAAACACAAATTGGTGCCATATTTAACCAAAAAATTGGCTCATTCCACATGAAAAAAGATAAATGTGGCAAATAGGCAAATTCCAAATTCCTTGTTTTTATGGAATGTGATATCCTATATGTAATAGGAATTGACTTGAGTAGATTTATTGTAATTTAGTAGTCCGAGGGGTGATCGTTGATAATTCTAATAATGAGGTCGCGTCGAGTAGGCTGGGAAGATTTCACGTTTTATTTGGTTATAACTTGTTTGTTTATGAACAAACTTATTACTTTTAAGACCAAATAAACCGATAAATGGACCAGGCCGACAGCCAGCGCTCTTTAGGGCACGCACACAAAGGCACCCGGCAAATGTGTGTGAAGTAAGCATAATGGTCTCATTTTATTTTTTCGATTTTAAGGCTCCTATATCCATAATTTTTCTGGGATAAACTATTCCCAATTTCTCTGTAAATAATCCACCTGTGTCACTGTAATTTAGCATATAGATACTTATTGAATATATCTAAGTAAAATAGCTGTTATTTTCTCAATGGATTTTTTGGAATAGGAAATATGGGTGGTTAAGCTTTTATTATTTTATTATTTTTGACCAATTAAAAAATCATAAATTATTTTTTATTTTGAATTTTCAATAAGCTACCAAAAAACGCAAGACGTTTCATTGAAGGGTAATGGTTAAACAACGCTTTAAAAAAGATTATGAAAGAGAAAACAGGGGCAAATATTCCTTTATTTTACTACTCATATTTCCTATTCAATAAAACCAATTGAAAAAATAACGTCTATTTCACTTACATATAGATATTGAATAAGTAACTATATGCTAAATTACAGTGACAGGTGGATTATTTACAAAGAAATTGGGATTAGTAATATCCCTATACAAATTATGGGGATAGAGCCTTATTAAAAGTGGTATGGCTATCTTCACCGACATTTTCGCGCCAACTCGCCGAATGCCGACAACCTTTGTGTACGTGCCCGTACGTGACCCGAGTGGAGTTAGAAATATGTGTGTTCAATTCACCACTTTTTCACCATCCAATTTTTTATCTAATGAAAATGTAGCTTTCGATGTAGTTATGGGATTTTCAAAGAATTGCTCTCCGGATGTATAAGTCTTGCCTAACATTGTCCCTGTGATGAAAGTGCAGTATTTGTTAGACACAAGTTTTTAAAGGGTTTTAATCTGCATTTGTTTTCAATTATATTTATATTACTGCCTTATGAGTCTTCTAGTATGCAGTATTGTGTTGTTTTGTTCATTTCTACAGTAATTGCGAATAATATTTTCTCTTATAAGTTTATAATTTAATAATTGTTACATTCATGGATAATTCTTAACCCGTAACATAGTACATGTATTTTATAACTTTTTATCTGTTTAGTCGCATTTGCCTACTCGCAAGCAAGATTACTTTACTTACTTTTACTCATTATTTATAGGTACTCGTTTAAGTTTTAATTGAATGGACCAAAATGTTTGAAAATGAATATCATTAGAGACAATTCTTTAAATACAAATAAAATTATAGTTGTAATGTTGTTTTTAGTTATCTTTACGTAATAAAATACAATCCCTAATTTATTTGGCTTTGCCAATATTGAAGCAATATAAACTTTGGTAATCATATTTATTATGTGAATGGGATTTGTATACTATAACCAAAATATATACATTATAAGATTAATACTGTTTCTTATAGGTATATTTTTCTAGAACAGTTTTAAATTTTAAATTTAAAGTTCAGAATATTAGTTATTATTAATTAAGTTTTCTTGTGTTGACGTATGTTGGATATAAGTATATTAATATAATATATATTTTGTTTAAACTACCAAAACTTCTAATAAATATTTTTCCATTTATTATCGTTTTACATAATCTCTCAATAGTCTGCCCTTTCTCCAAAATAAGGTTAGGTAAATAATAAAAGAAACATTATAAAATACATTGTATTTGGTTTATCTTTGGTGACAAAATTAAGTTAAGTACAACAATCAAGATCCAAGTTAAGTATTGTACATACATCATTCATAATGATATGGGTAATGTTGATCGGAATTTCGGTAGCCAATACCTTCACGTTTGTATAAATCATGGAAGAATATTAAGATTACAAGGATTTTTTCAGTAATTTGAACAAACATTGTCATATCTACAGTAAACGAGAAAGGCATGTCCCGAATTTTCAGTCAATAAATAAAATCAGCTAAAATACGTTATACGTGTAAAATAGTCACAACATCAATAAACATTCATTTAATGTTAAAAATATGTAATTATTTTGCTACACACATTATTATTTACATGTTGAGATCACTTTTTCTTTGGCATCATAATAATAAAATAAATAACAACTATGTTAAGCAATCTCGACTGCCTAATTTTACTGACAACGACCTACTTTAATCACACGACGACGCCTGTTAGGTAATACTGATTGCTGCATTTAACATTAACAAACGTCAAATCATTTTCTTTTATTATGACTCTACCAATGTTAATAGGTGATTTGCCAATGTCATGTCAATAGTTTATAGTCTATAAAGCCGATTAATCGGTATTTAAGATGATCCTGCCGACCGTGATATGTCTTATTAATCTTGACTAAACTTGACATTGGCAAATCACCGATAAACATTGGTGGAGCCATAATAAAAAAGAAGAAGAAGTATTTAGTATAATATTATCAATCACGCATCAACAGCTGAGCTTAATGTAGCTTGGAAGATAAATAGTTTGTCCCGGATTAAATCATAAGCTTCTTTTTACCCCGGGGAATAGGACGACGAAAGACCTTGATCAGTTTTGGTATTTATAGCGCCTACTAAAAATTGTACAAATATGTATTGATATTTGACACATACCTATTTACACATTTTCAGACAAGCGCAACACATATTTCTTTATTTATCCTCTTTAGCTAATTTGTACATAATTATTTTGTTGATTGTACCTATTATATTAGTCGACTTGTTAGTACTTAGTAGGTCGTTGGTTAATGAACAGTAAATGCTGGGATACTACTTTATAACTTTATATAAAGCATTATTTACATCAAAATTAGATAAAAATACTCTACCTATCACTAATATTAATCTTACTATAACTACAATAGCGTTTGCCAGCGACTCCGCTCGCATGGAAATAATACATAGAAATACATCTCGTATAAATTCAGCCCCTTCGTTTTAAAAAATGAAAAGTACTCGTATTTATATGTATTGTCGGGAGAAGTCGTAGGCAAAAGCTAGTATATTACTTATATAATAAAATCAAAATAAATACGTAATAATCTAACATTAGGTTACAGGGAAGACTACCTACCTAATAAAAAAATGTGCTAAAACACCAACTTTGGTATACACTTCTAAACTATTGTTCATTTTTTAATGTTTTAATCAGTATGTATAAAAACACTGCATTTGAGAGGATTTTGATAGAAAAATTTAAACTATCAATCTATTAATTAATGCAAATTTTCCCTAGTTCTGCTTAAGTGTAACCAGAGTGGGAAATAAATATAATTAGAAAACTTAATTTATATAAAAAACAATAAAATTGTCAGATCTTTTAGTTTGTGAAAGTTATTTGAAGTAACTACCTATTAAAGGAAACATTATGGGCCATTAATTAAAGCGGAACTTTTATTGATTGAACCATAAAACTAGCAATAAAATATTTTTATGCGGTATTAACTATTGTTAAAAATGTCAAATGTCAAATGGATGTAAACAACAAAAAATTTATATAAAAATCTTATTTACTAAAATAAAACAAATTTACATCAATATACAATAATTTTCTTAACATAATATTATATTCTAAATAAATTAATCATAATCAGTTTTATTGATATGACTCACAACGAAAAGAAATTAAAAAATGCAACATGGTGTGCGTGAAGTTCTTCATTGTGCCTGTATTATTATATTTATGGCACAATTTCTTACAGACTTACATCCTCAGGTTTTGGAATCCCTGGGATGTACAAGACGCTAACAACAATAATAAATCTCGGCTTGAATTTGGCTGTGAAGGAGGCGTATATGCTTTTCGTCACAAAACAGGAAAAATCAGAAATGAACTGGAAATTAATGATGATAAAACGAATGATAACTCTACCAAGGACCAGGAGAAAAAGTCAGAAGAAATAAATACATTAAAAGAAATGAAGTGAAGTGAAGCGGAACATTTGTTTATATTATTTATTTATATATAGTTTATTATTAATAATTTTATTTATAATTATATTAGTGGTAGTGGTGTCAAAAGACATTTAAATGTCTTCTGACACCACAGGTGGCGATAGGTTTTGCCAACCATCACGCCTGATACACAAAAGGGGCTACACGAGGACGGGCGAATGCCATTTCGCTACGTTAAATGTACAAGGCGGAATGAATGGAAAAATGAATGAGATTTTAGATATGATGGAAGAAAAGTGGATAGATGTGTTATGCCTGACAGAGACCATGCGTCGTGGTAATGACAGAACACAACATCGCGGCTTCACCGGAATATGGTCCGGCGTTAAAGATAGAGAAAGAGCAAACCGTGGTGTTGGAGTCTTATTATCACAACGTATGGTAGAATGTATGTATGGATATGAAAGGATCAACCCAAGATTACTCTCTCTCCGTTTGAAGGTGGGACTAACAAGAATTTTAATAGTTATTGGATATGCTCCAGTTTGTGCCACCAACAAACTGAGAGAAATAAAGGACTTCTGGGTTGATGTAAGAAACATCCTAGCTCAGAGGCAACTAAATGAAAGATTAATGATGATAGGTGACTTGAATGGATGGGTGGGGACCCGAAGAGACGGGCTTGAGTCCACTCTAGGAAAATTTGGGGACCCGAGAATGAATAGTAGTGGACTAGAGATCCTTGATCTATGTTTAGAGATGAATATGTTTGTCTCGAATACTATGTTTGATCTCAAGGATATTCATCTCTATACATGGCATCGAGGAATTGAAAGAAGCATAATAGATTTGTTTTTGATTGACGATAGGCTAAAGAGTGCGACAAAAATCACGAGGGTGTACAGAGGTACCGGTATTGAAACGGACCATTATATGGTAATGACCTCATTTAAGGGTCTGTTTCAAGGCTGGCGCCAACGTACCCCTGTGTCGCCTCCAAAAGCCGAAAGAATAAAAGTAGAAAAGTTGGAAGAGGAAGATGTTAGAGGACAATATGTAAGGAAAGTACAAGAGAAACTAGATGCCATTGAGCAGGATGACAGTATAGATGAAATGTGGAAGAAGATTAAGCATGGAATTGTCAAAGCAGCACAAACTACTTGTGGAGTTGTGAAGGTTGGTGGTATGAGAGGGGATCCGTGGTGGAATAATGAAGTAAGGGTGGCTGTACAAATGAAGAAGAATGCATATTTAGATATTTTGGCAGTAACGGGAAAGAATACAGAACTTGAAGAGAGAATGAAGAATAAATATAGAGAATGCAAGAAGAGAGTAAAAGAGATAATTAAAGAAAGTAAGATGAAAGAAAAGATGAATGAAGAGAAGAAGTTCTCAAGATTTTTCCAAGAGAACGTCAAAATTTTTTGGAATTTAGTGAGAAAATCTCGAGGAGTATTGAGGACTTCTAATGTACAAATGATTAAAGCAGAGGATGGACGGTTAATGACATTGAATGGAGAAGTATTAGAAAGAATGAAAGAGTTTTATGAAAGATTATATGGAAACTCTGATGGACAACAAACACATCCTTCGGATGCTGATAGTGAGGAATATGAGGACTCGGAAATTATCGATGACATTATCACGGAGGATGATGTTGTGTCAGCCATCAGAAGATTGAAAAACGGAAAAGCGGCAGGGAAAGACAGGATTTCCTCCGAGATGATAAAACATGGAGGAGCGATAATATGTAACACACTGTGTGCTCTCTTCAATAAATGCTGGAGCGACGGACGAGTACCAGGAGACTGGTGTCAAGCCATAATAGTTCCAGTGTTTAAAGGAAAGGGTTCACAGCTTGATTGCAATAATTATCGCGCCATCAGCCTTATCAGCTTGGTTGGAAAAATGTATGGAAGAATAATAATTGAAAAGGTGCAAAAGGTGACAGAAAATAAGATGTGGGATGCTCAAGCGGGATTTATGAAAGGTAAGAGTTGTGTTGACCAAATTTTTACCTTAAGAAACATTGTTGAAAAACATTTGGCAAAAAATCAAAAAGTTTACAGTGTTTTCATTGATCTAGAAAAAGCATATGACAACCTATGCAGAACGGAATTATGGTCAACACTAGCGAGATACGGAGTGAATAAAAAACTCATAAGGGCAGTACAATCATTATATGATGGCTGTACTGCCGTTGTTAGAGTGGGTGGACAGTGCTCAACCCCGTTTAATATACATTGTGGTGTTAAACAGGGCTGTGTAATGTCACCTTGTCTATTCAATCTGTATTTCGATAGTTGTTTGACCAAATTACAACAATGTTCCTTAGGGATAGAAATGGGTCCTACTAGAATTTGCTGTCTTTTATATGCCGATGATGCGGTATTAATTGCATCTTCGGAGCAAGAGCTGCAAAACCTAGTTGCAATTTTGAATGAGGAATGTGAGAAGAAATTCATGAAAATTAATATTTCGAAATCAAAAGTATTAGTATTTGAAAAGGAAGATGAAAGGACGGAGTGTAAGATTTGTGTGAAAGGATGTAAGTTAGAGCAAGTGAATGAATTTGTTTATTTAGGTAGTATGGTTACAAGAAGTGGAAAGATAGACAAAGAAATTGAAAGGAGAGTGAAAGCGGGAAGCAAGGTATTTGGTGGACTAAACAATGTATGCAGAAATACACAACTTACAACTAAAAGTAAAATGAACATACATAATGCTGTTTTAGTTCCATCACTTACTTATGGAAGCGAGACTTGGGTATGGAATAAGAGGCATGAAAGTAAAATAAATGCAGTGGAAATGCGGTCTTTACGTAGAATGTGTGATATAAAGCGTATTGACCGTATCCGGAACGATGTCATTAGAGAAGAATGCGGAGTAAAAGATGATGTTGTGACAAAAATGAAGAAAAGTAGTTTACGCTGGTTTGGACACGTTGAAAGAATGAAGGATGATAGATTGACTAAAAAGGTTTATATGGCTGAAGTGAAAGGAAATGCTAGCAGAGGACGACCTAGATGTACTTTTATTGAACATATAAAAAATATGTTGATCGAAGGAAATATTAAAAGTACACAATCGCCGAGCATGTATGAAAGGTAAGATGAATATAAAAGAAGCAAAAGAGATATGTCAGGATCGTAACAAATGGCATTCGATTGTCTCTGCCTACCCCTCTTGGGATGAAAGGCGTGATGATAGATAGATAGATAGATTAACTTAAACATTTTTTTTAGTTTGGCAACACTAGATATCCCGCTTATCATAAAATGTTTGTTGGGAACATTTACCTTTCTTACCTTTGAGCCAGGATTTATTTTGTTACATCACGTTTTCTTCAAACGATCCTATCTGTTCAATTTTAAATTGATTGTCGACTGGGTCATGTTATATTTTCACATATAATTCTAAAATGTCCATCGAAATATTACATTTTAGTGGTAGTAGTTTGATCTTCCATATTTTCTACAGATTTCTGTTTATTTCTGTTTCTACTGCGGAAAAAGGAGGCGGTTGTCACCGAGCGAAACCTAAACGATCTTGGCGCACCATTCGTGACCGTGTCATCTTTTGGTAACGTTTCATTTTTAAGAATTTTCGGTGACCGATCACGGGGTCTGCTTCGATAGGAGAAACTTGCTGCCTTCAGTCTTGCCCCAAGACTCGGTTTGTGGATTGGTGGATCCGGTTTAGCGTGGGTTGTTGTTGGAGTGTGTGGTGCTGATAAACTGGAGCTGACTAACGGAGAAATGTGGCGACGTTCCACCATACTGCTCGCGTGTGGACGGAACGCCTCTGATGCACCCATCTCGCTCATACTGTTGGGTAAAATTTTATTTTACTGTAAGCGCAACTATTTTTGGGCTGCTGAAGCGCAGGTTGGCACGTTACTACTGAAGACTTGTGCGTATTGTATCATTCACTTAATGCAACTGGGGCCTCCAAAAACGTGGATTTATAAATTATGCTGAAATGCTTTATCGACGTGTGCCTTACAGCTCCTGGAAACCGTGTTATGGTATCAGGCGGAAAACGGTCATTCTCACGTAGCCAATATAATTTAGTCGAAGTCTCGAGGTACCTATTTTGAGTTTTTCAGTGATGCTGTTTAACCGCGAAGACGATGAGGAAAAGGAATAAGATTGCTAAATTTTTTAATTCTCCCAAAATGAAGCAAAAATCTACCTACTCTTCGGAACCAGTCATGACACTTCTTTTACTTAATCTATGATATTACCTGTGCTGGTAGTGATGTCTTTGTGTAGCGTGACGTTTGAGTTTATCTAGTCTCAGCGAGCCTGCTAGCTGACGGTCTGTGCCGTACTCGGGAGCTGTTTGGTGTCGGTGAGAACTGGTGCGGACTGAACCTGAGCGGCGAGGATCTGGAAGTAAGGAGATAAGGAGGCTCATATTGTGCTAGTCGCGAACAGGTATTGACTTGACATGATCGGTTAAGCAGACTTTATTCACCCAATTCCAGGCAAATGAAATCTACCGGAGGTAAAATTAGGGTAGCTTTACTTTAATCGATCAGTTATAAGAAGCATTCGTTTTGGAAAGATAATATAGATATATATTTTTTCTAAGTCGAGTACTTTCGTGAAAAAAATCCAAGTAAGCTCGTATTTGACATATTTTTGACAGAAATGAAATGGCGGACAGAAGGTCCCTTTACTAACTCAGAAATGGCTCTGTTAATCCACAAACTATGATATTATTATATTAAAATGGATTCACCAGTACATAGTCGTCCTATTTCTATTTATCTCTTGACGGGTTGTTTTGCATCTCCCAAAACCGTGTTATCGGTTTCATTGTACCTTTTGTCTAATGGGTCTTTTGTCTTCAATCTGTCTGTATGTTGGTTTTTATTTCAATTATTATGTCGTTGGTTTCCAATGATGCCTTTAGACTTTTCCCGTATTCTCTCGGGCTGATATTCTAACCATCTTATTGAAATTTCCTAAAAAGTCTAGATCTAAGGAGCCATCGCATGCATCAATAGAAAAAGGGGCCCTTAATCGCAATTTACCTCTAGACTCATCCACAGGATGTGTAAATATCCTTCGTCTTGTTTGTAACATGGACCAGACGAGAGCTGCTAGCGACCTATGTGCCGCATGGTCAGGCGCTAGTGCATCTCTCCTGGCTGCCCCACGGCCCACTACCCACCAAGTTTCCATGTGACCTTTTCCTTTGACTTCCACAAAACCTCTTGCTTCTAGTGCGTAGCCTCGTCTATCTAGTAACTGGAGAAAGAGAAAAATCTTTTACAAGACGATAAAGGCGTTAAAATAACATTGGCGTTGTTCAAGGGCTACCCTGGTGTACGACAAAGTATATGTACCGGCAATTAACTAGAACATCTGTCACCTACTGCTCATGTACAAAATCTTAAAATGAATAGGTATTTGTACTGCGCTGTAGATGACATATGTTCAAGTTAATTGTCGAGAATTATATATATAATTCCCAATGACTCGTGAGAAATACAACAAACATATTTTCAAATTTTACATCTTTTCGATTACATATTTTATATCCTTCATACAAAATATCACAATTTAGGAAGTTAGTGGCGATGGCGGTGTTATTACCACTGGCGCCCTAGAAAATAGCCCTCTAACGTTGGCACTGGTACCTACATTTCCGGAATATTGCTAGCTATATCGAATTAAATATAGTATTAGACCAGTAAATAGATAAGCACGCACCTGTTTAGTATATTTAGTAACTTGAATCCTGTCCATAATGCCCGTACTCTCCATCCTTGAAGCCTCGTTGACAGTGTTACCCCACACATCGTACACCGGTTTACGAGCTCCAATCACACCGCCTACCACTGGGCCGCAACTTATACCTGTTTAAAACGAACACATAAAATGATTAAGAAGCTTGTTTGTATGATTGATTGTCCTGTTCACGTCAACACGGCGGCGTGACCTTTGTACAGAGACAGTTGGAGGGCCGGATCATCTAATAGGCTACATCTCATTCCTTCGGTAAAAACTCATATTGGAAATCTTTGATAAAAATCGTATAGATCGTTTACAAGGCCCGGTGTCTCATTTCCAAGGGGCAATCATTGAAAGATATTTAAAGAAAAACGTCTAAAACACTGCTGGGATTTCTAATTTAATTAATTAAGGACTAATAAGCTTAATTGGCAATAGTGGAAGTTTCTTGAGGGTTTTTATTAGAGGGTACAAAACCCTGAATAAAATATTTTGATACTGACCAACTCTTAAACTAAACTTGTTGTAACTATGTTCGTTGATTTTGTCTAATACTTGTTTCATAGCAAATGCGTAGTCCACCAGCGCACAGAGATGCTCATCATCTTTTTCGTCACCCTAAAAATATGAATTAAAAATAAATAAATTCATGTCATCATCATCATCATCATCAACCTTTTAAGATCCACTGCTGGATCATGGTCTCCCTCTAGGTGCACCATTTTTTAGTGGTGCTCATTGAGAGGAATTGAGAGGAATTGCCATAGTCACCACGCTTGGCAGGCGGGTTGGTGACCGGACGCCGGCTTTACGTGCCCTCCGGAGCACGAGGAGTCGATTTAAGCACATATTCTTAAAGAAAATTGGTGCTTAGCATTTTGGCAGAGGTAGGATTCGAACCCGGGACCTCCGGTTTCAAGTCCACCGTCCTACCAATTAGGCTATCGACTACCTATTAATAAATTCATGTAAATTACTCTAACTTTATCAAACTAAAATAATTTAATTCGTATACCTTCAGATCAGGATTCAACCCTGACGCAGCCATGTAGGTAGCACCGATAGTTTTGATCTTTTCAATACAACTGAACCGCGGCTGACTAAGAAGTTTATCAAAATCACCTGCAATTTTCAAAATATTTTAGTAGCTTCTAGTGTATACAATATAATTATTTTATAAGTAGTAGTTTAAAAGTAAAGTATCTACATATAATCTCGTTGAGAAGTCGCATACACTCTATTCCCTTGTTGACGTCCTCACAGTAGAACTCGTGGAAGTTAGGAATACCAGCAAACATTACACCAACTTCGTCACGCCATTGTGAGTACAGCTCCTAGAATAAGGGAAACTTTGTTTACTTTTTACTGTTTAGTGGTTTCCAAATCAGGCTGTTCTTTTCTACTTCTTTCACAAAATAATCATGGCAAAGCATTTTTTTCTACCACCAGTTGAACATTTGGACCAAACTGAGATGGAGTAATTCGGGAATTCTTATTTTTATATTCAAACAGATAGACACTGTATATATACCTATTAGCATTAGTATGAATACAGTAAGAGGAAGAAATATTTCAAGACCTTTACTTGTGGAGGCCTGTACTATCTGCGTATGGGTTTATTTGTGTGTATAAGTAAAAAATGTAACTTACATCGGGGCATCTATCTTTTGACAGGAAATGTAGAGCTACGTGGTCTGGCAATATATGTTTCAATACATATGTGTTCATACGTTGAGTACTTCGCATTTCTCGAAGATCTTTCTCAGCTTGTAGTTTCCATAGGAAGTCAAGCCGCGAAGTTAGTTCGACCAGTCGAGCATGGTACACTACTATCACGAGGAATACACCCATCAATATCAACATTTGCACGTAGAACGGCAATTCTCTGGAGGTAAAAGAAAAATTGTGATCAATGCCTTATAACAGTACATCCATTTGAGAATGTGCAATTGGCACTCACAAAAGACTGTATGGTGTTAGTTTCATAATTTAAAGCACATATTTTCCAGCCTTAGTTAAAATCTTCCTCAGAAAATAACTTATATTGAAGACTACAACTATTTATAACACATACACAATTGTTTAAAAAATCACTTACAGCTTTTCGCTTTCTACTCCGGAATAGCGTTCATTGTAATAGACCAAAAGAAGTGCTGAATACATCAACACATTTAATACTGCTAGCAAGGTCTTGATGAAATAATAAAGTTTCAGAATTGAAGTTAGTGCCACCAAGCACAGTACCCAAGTAAATACCACGTACTCCGGCCGGTAACATTCCCCATACGAAATCACTTCCACATCATTTGTGAAAATAGCGGTGACATTTATGCTTTCCGGGGGAAATGATGCCGGGCATATGTATAATTTTATTGTGCTGCAACAAATAAATAAATAATAATAAAGAAAAGCTAAATTATATAATATATGGTCCTTCAATCCGGACTTATTAGCAAATTTTTATTGCAATATTTTTGTTGCTGATATTTGACTCTCTACTAATTGTATACAGCTGATTTGATTAGATTATGTTGTGATTGAAATTGACGATTTTTAAGGGCTAAGCACTACTAACCTAGTTATAGACATACTAATGATATAGCAGCATATGAATAGGTTACGACGACTGCGTCGACAGCTGATCCAAGATGATATTACTTGTAGTCGCGGCAACTTCACATCAAACTCTTCCAGCATTATCACGACGAACGACAATGTGAATGGGGCTGTCATAACTACGAGCAAAATTACTAGACTTGTGCAACTGAAATAAGAATGACGTGTATTAATAACTCTGTTTTTTCGTTAGTTGGTTTCTGTCTACTACTTATTCTCGGTTGAAGACGATGTTCAGGTGTTAATTTAAAAGTAGGTCATAATTTGGTTGTAATTCTCAGACGAAATTAGATTGAAGCAAGGAGAACTGGAGAATCTCAAATCTATAACATAAATTTCTACCAGTGTTCCTGATTATGTCAGAACACAAGGCCTACTGGTACGTAGGATTTAAAAAAAAGTCGGAACTATTATTGTCTTCTTAAATTTTAAAATCTTACTTGTAATGTATAGCGACCTGCACAGCCACAATGAAAAGCCAGAGTACAAGACAGCACATGACGTTTGATTTGAAAGTCTCCTCAGCTAACTGATCAAAGTCGAGCTCTAACTCTGGATCACGGAACCGTAGCGTCCAACCTTGCATCTTGGTAGCACGCATTAACTGATTGCTATCCACTTCTATAGAATGATTTATTATATCTTCTTCCTGTAAAATTGCACACTGTGGAAATCCTGTTCTTCCACTCAGCAACTAAACGGATCAATTTGTTATAGGTAGGTACCGAATGAAACTTGGTTTAATTTTAGACCAACCTCCTTATTAATTATGTTCCCATCAAACCCATAGAGTAACTTATATCAAACCAACCAAAGTAACTGTCAAAATATTTCCAACAGAACCGTGTAATGCGGGAATAAAACTATTGTGTTATTTCAAGAAACTTAGGCCTGTCGAGCTGTCGAGAGGTACGTCATTTGAAGCTCAAGAATTGTTAAAGAGAATTAAAAGAGCTGAACATCGGGTCGCAACGATTTGCCTGAAGCGAATTCTGCAATATTTCGGCATGTGGAGGGAAAGCGACCTCGAGGACGGAGCCCTAAACATGGTCCGAACAGTTGTCCGACGTCAATAGCCGCAGCTCTTCAGACATAGTACCACAGTCGATGGAGGAAGAAGATAGTTGAGGAGAAGCTGATGAGTCGGTGTCACGATCCTCAGTACTTCGACTGTGGAGGAGAAGGAAACCTGGGGATTGCCAATACATTATACCAGTATTTTTCATCACGGGTGCCTAGTGTCTCAGGGAACCCAACGGAACATAGACCAGATTAATGGTTTATCAATTATCTTACCTCGGGTAATGGTGGTGATTCCTCCATATCGATGGTCAATTCGGTATCACGCTCTTTCATACTGGAGCGACTGATAGCTCCATTCAGTATGCCGTTCCTATAATACTGTAAAATAATTATTTAATTAATGGTTTGTATATTAGGTACAGACCTACATCTATATAAATAAAAATTAAATGCTGTGCGTTGGTAAACGCATCACTTGAGAACGACTCTATTTTTTTTAATGTTCGTAATAGTCTGAATACGGTTTTTAGGGAAAGAAAAATTCGAAAAGTTGTCCGAAAAAGTGCTTTTTATATGAACTCCAGAAGACCATAATAGGGGTAGGGGATGAAAGTTAAAATGGGCTTCACGGGCCAAGCCGGGGTGGAAAACTTGTAAGAATTCAAGTCTATCAAGGAAATTGCTTTTAATACCAAGTCGTGCTTGCATTGTATTTTCAACAGCAATTATAACTCACATATAAAAATATTTATTTTCTATGGATTAACTAATTCAAGAAGAAAAACCTTAAAAAGTGCAATTTTTTTAAAAGTGAGTCGGACGCTTGGTTAATGTGGAGTCATATATAAAATAATAATGACTACGTAGTACGTAGAGTTACTCATCGTTAATTTTAGTACTTTAGTTTAGAACCTGCAGGTTTAGCATGCAAAGTACGGAACCTTATATGTAATACATTTTCCACATACACTTTCAAAAGGCATCTCCGGTGTCCAGTCAGTATTCGGGTCTTCATCCAGCCCGCTGCCCGAGCCCGACCGGCAAGCCTGATTTTCCCAAACTTGTTGCGGTATAACGCTGTAGTAAAAAATAATAGTATAAATGTGTTTTGTCTTCCTCTATCATTTTGAATAAAATATTTGTTGGAAAGTAACAAAACATATTTTAAGTGAAAGCTAACTAGCGTCTGCTCGCAGTTTCACCCGCTTGGAAATGGAACAAAGATTTTTTTTTGCCATGGCTGTAGGTAAGTAATACGAGTATACTTATTCCACATTAGTGTTAACCCAGGATATAATCTATTTTCCATCCAAACCTTGTTTTAGTAATTTTTGTTCTTTAAAGTGCTCCAACCTTTGGTTAATATTATTACAGCTAGGGTTATTTCCATCTCTAACCTTGGTTTTGACCGGTGCCTAGTTCTCCTAGGTTGTTCCGAACTCTTCAAGAGGTAAGTAGTGACATTCTGTTCTCGTAAATACGGATTTCTGGTACCTCCCTCTCCCGGTTCCACTTCAAAAGCTCCTTGTAAACACTCCAATGTGGCCGCTGATATGTGCACTCTCCTATTTGATAACAGATAAATAAATAATTTGATATGCGACTGCCCTTTTGATTGTCGGAAAACTTCTACACTAGATTTTTTAAATTTATATCATGGTTTTGGAGTTATTTTACTATTAAAAGAGCTCTGATTATCATCATGGAACAACTTAAATAGAAGCAGGTAACGGTGCGATGAAATTGTCATTGTAATTAAAGCAGCCCAAATCAGGTATAGACTACCCACTAACAATGAATGTTATCGTGATACTAACCAGCTGTGTCTGGGCTCTTTAGGCATGCGTAGCATGTTTGTGTTATTATTTCGACTTACCCAGGCAAGCCTCCACTTTCCATATGGTTAGCGAGCGTAACATCATATGACCACAAGTCAAACTGCCATTTGAGTAGACCCAGCACTCCGCACAACACCGATCCGCTATGAACTCCTATCCGCATATCTAAATCAACCTGAGAAGCAAATAAATATGAGATCTATTGTGAGTCGCAATGTTAAACTGATGTTGCAAGCCTGTCGATGCACCACAGCACACCCCTTTCAAATAACTTAGCTGATCATAGCATAATGGGAAGGCAAATTGTGCATGTGTTTATATCAAATCACGATTGCTTTGCAAGTGCCTTTATCTTGTGCCAGTTATGCCTTTATACCTTGGATTTAGCGAATTGCCCATGTTAAACAGATCAGTTGGCAAGCCTTTCAAATAACGATCATGGTAAGGCAAAATATTGGGAAATAAAAAGTGCATGTGTTTATCTCAGCTCACGATTGTTTGTGCTTATGATAAAAATCAGAACTTGGTCGTTATAGGATCGGTTGCAGATTTGCAAGGAATGGTGAAATGGCGGCCAACTTCCGTTTGGAAAGTGCAAAAGAGGCCAGAACCGCCAGATGTTACTCCGAGGCCCGGGATAGCAATAGTGAAAACATCCAAACCGCACGAACCCAAAGAGCTCATTCTCCTAACATAGTACAACCTACGCGTAAATATGTTTGCGCTATGACGATGCAATGACAAACTTGGGCGGTTTATGAAAAAAAAATTACCTGTGCATTATATCTCACGTCCCTTATAGCTCGTATCATATGCAGTCCCATATTGACACAGCAATGCGCGTGGTCAGGTCTGGACTTCGGTAAGCCGCTTACACAGAAGTAGCAATCTCCCAATAACTTTATTCGGAGACAGTGGTTCTCCTGTCGACATATAAAAATTATTTGGGAGAATCCTGAGGAAATATTGAAAATCTAAACCTTTGGGTACAAGTTTCCTGTAATCTATTCAGAACAGAGATTTACCTAATTACTAGACAGTAAGCCTGTCGCAGTATTTAATCCGGTACTAGAGTTAGGCTGTCACTTAGGTATTCACTATATTATGGTGATATCATTATAAATGCGCAACGATAGTAGGTAAATTAATTAAGTAATTACTTCGTTGTAGTTTGTTTACATACCAGGAAAATGCTTAGATTTTTTATTTTCATATGCAGCATGTGCAGGTGAGTAATTTACAAACTTTTTAAAATCCTATACTTATTCCCGAAGTCAGGGAGAATAGAATTTCGTCTCAAATGTTTTCCGGTCCTTCTTCAGTAGCAGTAGGTACCCAGTCGGCGTCGTCTTAAGCTGATAAATAATAGGTTTTCTTTGAGGGTAAGGGTGTCTTAACTCACCGAAGCTAATCTGTCGAATCTTGCGAATAGCGCGTTCAATAGTTTTACAAGTTCTTGAGCACTGCATCTTGAAGATAACTCTGGAAATTGTATTGGTTTTAGTAAGACGGATTCTGTAAACAATGTTAATTCTTTGAGCTAGGAAGGTTGATCCGCGTGATAAGAATAAATGTGAAGATTAACATAGGAACTAACTACGTTCTACTGCATAGTTTATTAAAGAATAACCATAATTTGTTTTACCCGTAAACCCCTTGATGTCAGCATAAAGTATGGACACGTTTTCGTGTCGTTGAATGTAAAAGTTTTGGAATTGTTGCTCTTTAAATTCGCCTACTTGCAGTAGATCACGTGCGATCTCTTGAGCTAAGAAATCAGGTATCACTGGAAAATAATTAAAAAAAAAATTTGAATTTGGTATCACATACGTCATAAGAGATTGAAGTGGAAACAACCATCTAGGAAACCAAGTCGAAAAACGAAATAAGGTTGTAAAAACTGGGTAAATTTTAGTTTCATGCATATAAACATAAAATTCCTCACCAGATTGTATAAGTTTCCAATGTCTGTCGATCTCTCGCTGTGTTTTCTGTTGCGTCACCATAGATCTGTGAGTTTCTAAAAAAGCTTTGCGTTGTCCCCAGTCAGCGAGGTACTTAGCGTACATTCCGGCAAAGTTCACAGCGACATACAATAACCCATTGGCAACAAGTTGACGCATACCGCATGTAGCTGCCTGCAAACATTGGTCTGAATATACTTACACCATTTTTTTAAGTGGTCTATATGGGTTCCCAGGCCTTCATTTCAACTTACTTGCACCATGTTTACAATTATCAGCTTAGGCAGGCAGGGGTCTACAAAAGCTAAAATATTCGGCAAATTTTTCTGGAAACTTCTTTCTGATGTAGATGTGTCATCACGGTCTTTAAACCTTGTCGAGTGGTGATACAACAGGGCAGATACAACTATGTATTTCAAAAACTAACTACAATATTATTTTAAATTTTCAGAAGATTAACACTAAACACGTTTCATTTAATTGATAGGATGATAATATTTTACCGCATGTGTTTCCACAATCTTGTTGACATCAACAGCAGTAGCGAGCACGTGCGCTATAGATGACAGCCATCCGACTAGAATGCACCATCCAAGAGATAGTGGCAGCATGGCATATGGTACAAAAACTATGAACAGCATATACCAAACTTGATGCTCTGGTTCTTGGAAACCCAAACCCTGCTCACTAAGACCTGTGAAAGTCGTGATTGAGTTTAGGTATATAATAAAAGCATAAAAATCCCGACCATATACCAATGCGTCTTCTTATGTAGGTACATAATCCGACTAAAAGAGAGAGACTGTTCTTCCGCAGGGTACCCGCGGACTAATAACACGGTTTCGGGAGCTGTAAGGCAACCCATCAAGAAAATTAAAATAAATGTTTACGCCTGTATTTATTTGAGGGGTAGACAGAGACTATAATGGTCAGCAGAAACGGGCAGATAGATGCCGTCCATATATTATTTTTAAAGGATTAGTAGGACTTTTTCATACATTTACAGACTTACTGTTTTTCTTGCGCAAAGGTAAATCCAGGACTCCATCGATTTAGGTACTCCTCTATTATGATTTTTTCTTAGAATTTTTAGCCATATTATTCCAAATCAAAGGTCACATCGATGTTAAAGGGAAAATAAATGTAGGGGAAATAAGAGGGTTTTTTAACTCTGAATAATATAAAGTGGTGAGAAGAGTAATACATATTAACTCAATTGTTATCATGAATCAAGTAAAAATTAAGCAAACCTTGCGCTATGAGCAAGATCCAAGTGGCAGTAGCGGCCCAATGTAAGTAATTGTTAGCGAAACATCTCCACCACCCCAATAGACACACCCCGATGTTCAAACAGGCAAAACACAATGTCCAAGCTATTTGGTACCGATCTGAAAAATAAATCATATAATTTACTAGCTACCCGACCTGACTTCGCACGGATAGTCGAGTTATTATCTACAAAATTAAGTCGAATGTAAAATTAGGGTGTAGTCAGCCTTATTGACTTACTGGACCCTTATCATAGTTTGTATCACTTGACGGCATTTTCAACGCTGAGCGGTGGCACCTAGTTCCCCAAACGGGGACAGGTAGCCCATACCACTACACCACTAAAATACTTTAAAAGTTAAAATGCAATGCATAATATATTTGTAATTACATTATCTAAACACGTAAAAAAAACAGACTTATGGATGTGGATGAAGCTAGAGAGTATGCAAAGATCGAGAGAAGTGGGGCTCTATACTCTTTGTTTACCCCTTTGGCGTAACAGGCGTGAAGTATGTCTCTAAACACTTTTGCATGTTTTACTGCCTTGTTCATGTCTGTTACTCGTAGAACCCAATGGCCTCATGGGAGTTAATGAAATGCAATATTTACATTAAATTCACTTTAGGGATCGCCTTTTATGGAAAGTCACTTAAGTTGATTGGTTTTTCTTATAACGCAATAAGTTGTGGCAATATATTCTTTAAGTACAACGACATATGACAGAGCCTCCTGTTGTTTGCATTTGCTTGCCAATCTACCAGCCAGACAATTAAGTTCCAGGGGAATTTCAGATATTATGCGGAACAGAATATTAAATATTTACAAACTTACTAACCAGTTTCTCCTAAATGTGTTAAACTCCATATTGATGACAGTACAATCTGTGAAATCGATAAGGTTTAACTATTAGTATTTACATAGCTATATAAGTATGTAAAAATTCTTGAAAAATTGTAATAGCTTTCAGTTACATAAATAACTAAGTTTTAGATGTGGTTTTTGAGTAATGTATTTTTCAAAAGGGACAGTTTCTACGTGTTATGTTGTTCAGTATTAAATTATGCTAAAAATATTAAAGAAATAATTTTGTGTGTGTTCAAAATTAAAAAAAATATATACCTTGAGAACCAAGTCTACAAAATTGACCATAATAAGCGATCTTTGCCGCTGTCTTCTATAATATCTTTGGTATGATTCTTCTAAATTTTCATCCTGAAAAAACAACGTCGGGATCTTATTCTACGGCTAATATAACAATAATAAACTTACTTAATTTAATAAGGAAAAATAAATATAGGCCAATCGTAATCATGCTAGTCCAGTCCACATGAAATGGTGACAAAAATTCTACGAGTAAATGTATGAAGCCAGCCCTCTTAGACCAGTGCCGATATTTTTTGAGGAAAAAAAATTCTTAGCAGTATAGGGATGGCGGGAAAATTTAAGATAAATTATATGCGAAAATGTGTGTTTTTAGGGGTTTTTCACACAATCCCGAATTTTCCAATTTTATGAGCAATTTTTCCAACATAATTTTTATTTATATAGATTTAAGATTTTAGAACATTTAATTAATTTCCTGTGTTAGTTGAAAATAAAGTAAAGTTTTCAGAATATATAATATTAGAAACTTACTTTAAATGTATTGGTTGTAGATGGCCAATATATTCCCCTATAGTAACGACTAGTTATAAGCATTCCTTCAGTACTGTCTGAAAAATTATAATACAACGGACATCAACATTATTTTATGAAAATCAAGATAGACATAACCGCCAAATAATGTGGCTAGACTTTTTTGTGATTATTTTTATTTACACATAACAATATGAAAAACTTTAAAATTAATTTAAACATAATTAAATAAACCGGGTCCGCGTGGAAAAGTGGCAAGAATACTGGCTGCATTTCCCGGCTGAATCGCGATGTACTAATTCGTTGAGCGAGGAAGGAGCCAGCTCTCTTGTTATCAGAGGAAATGATCAGTCGTGGGGAATCTTTAGTAAACTTTTTGGCATTTGAACGGACTTCGCAAACTTAGAATTCAAGGTCAAGTTGCGGTGCTTGGCGGACGTCTCTAGGCAGCGCAGATCACTCAAAATTGATCATGATATTGATTAGATTATACTAGTCACTTTAGTGACACCTCTAGGATATTTTAATGTATTTAATTTACCTGGTTCGATTTCAGACTGAAATGGGTCAATACTGTTTCGTGTATCGCTGGTGGAGCCGTCATCGTCACTCACTCGCTGTGAATTATAAGAAAAACTAAAGTATTAAAAGTATTCATAAATTTTTTTTTTTTAAAACGAAAGACACAAATCGGGACACGCTATAATAGAAAACCGAGACAGTGCCACTAGGCCCAGCTGCCATTAGACCTAACCTAAATTGGTATTCCATCGCGTTAGTATTGTGAAATATTAAAAATTTGCAAATGCAGATGTTAAAATATTTTGAGAGTTATGAGTATATAGTATGAGGAGGTTTACAATTCGTCGGAATTTTTATTTTTTTTAATGTATGTTCCCCGATTAATTGTCAACTAATTTGTATAGGTGGTAGTACCACTGGGAATGTTAAGGGCTGTGGTACTACTTTTATCACAAACGAGTAGTACCATTAGACAGAAACGCTACTTGTCTTGAGGTCGTTCCTCCTACATATTAGATATCTGATTTGTAGCAATCTAAAAAACTTTATGATTATAAATAACATTTAAAACAATACAAAACTACATTTTCGCCCCGGCTTTGCCCGTGGAGCCAATATTAACTTTCGACCCGTATTCGAGGTCATACAAAAATCCCATAGAAAAACTTTCATTTTTTCCCGAATTTTCCAGTTTTCCGGGCAAGTTTTCTAATTTTTAGGGTTCCGTACCAAAAGGGTGACAACCTTATTCCTAAGGCTCAGCTGTCCGTCCGTCCGCCCTTCACACGACTGTATCTTTTGAAACGTAATAGGTACAAACTTGCAATTTTCACAGAGTGTATTACTATGGCCGTAATAACAATAAAATAAATTTAATGTATGTATGTACGACCATGTACCAATGGGTTTTTTATAATGAAAAATCTATGTACATTATCCGACAAACCGTACAAAGAGGCTTTTCTATCTAATATATCTCAACAGGGGAGTTAGCACAGATTTTGATAGCGACACTTTCGTTTCGGTCGAATGGCCTTGAACAGGCCAAAACGTTCATGTCCAACAAGGACCGGCCAGAGATAGCCCGGGGCCGAGAGGTCCGGCCCAACAATGTGCGGGCAAATTCCGTGTACTTGTCTTTGTCCGGCCAAGCAAATTGCTCGGCATTCTTGTGCAGGACATACCCGGTCCGAGAATGTCCGGCCCAACAATGTGCGGGCAAATTCTGTGTACTTGTCTTTGCCCGGCATAGCAAATTTGCACGCACATTGTTGGGCCGGACCTCTCGGCCCCGGGCTATCTCTGGCCGGTCCTTGTTGGACATGAACGTTTTGGCCTGTTCAAGGCCATTCGACCGAAACGAAAGTGTCGCTGTCAAAATGTATGCTAACTCGGCAGAGCTGGCCACTCGTTAGGTATAGCCTCAAAAATCATTGGCTAAATGAGGAAGACTTTGTCTTCCACTAGGTACCCTGGGGCCGGCATCGGTTCCGGGAGCTGTAAGGCAATATTTATATATTAATATAGGCGTTTATTTTTATTTCCCTAAACCTTCATTAGACTATTAAGAACATTAAAAAATAGCCAAATCGGTCCAGACGTTCTCAAGTTACCAACGAACAGAATTTAATTTTCATTCAGTTGCATCAATACTGTTATAAAGAAACCTATATAACACTCCTCAGATTCATGTAATAAATCTGTTTTGTTTGTAATATAATTTATAGAGTGTAATATGTAATAATATTTTCTTCTTTTTTTTTTTTTTTTTCCAAGTTAAACATTTTTGGAGCTAAAATAAACCGTCTATTTTTTTAAAACGCGGTAGATAGAAATATAACCCTATGGAGCGCGTTGGAGTTTAAAATCGGAATGGGTTAAATGATACTTGTGCTAATTAATTTTAAAAGTAATTCTTTAATCGACTTTTCGTGCTTTATAGGGCACGTACATTTGAGGTCCGCTCTTATTCTAAAAATAATAGATATTACTTTGTTCCCAATTTCTTTTTGCCAGTCCGCGCTTCTTCTTAGAATATTAAATATAAGTTACAGATAGCCCAGGTCCTAAGTACAGCGACAGATATAAAGGCCGTGCTGGCTTTTTTCTATTGACTTCGACATAGAAAGACCGTGGTATACCTGGTCATCAGGCGCCGAACAACTAGCTCCGTCTCCCGGTAGTCTTTCTTCATCAATACGAATCTCACCATCTCCAGATTTGTCGTAATCACCACTTTCACGCGACTGAAATAATAAAAAAAATAATTTTAACACCATCACGGCTTGTATACCTCGCGGTGTGGCCAGGCTCTGTCCATAATTTAGCGAGGTGTTTAACAGAACAGCTGGCAAGTCTTTTTTTGCCGAGTCAGGAGATTTAACGCCAAATTTTTTTATTATAAATCCTTTTACTCCTTATTATTCTGGACAATCATTGACACATACAAACCGTAAAAAATCTAAAATAGGTGAGATTTCTGCTACAGTTGTTACAAAAACTACATTTATTTTTACCGTAGACTTACGATTTTTATAAAATCGGTATTGTCTATACCTTTTTTTTCTTTTAAAAACTCTAAATGTTTCTTTTTTTTTTACTTTTTTTCTTACTCTTAAAATAAATGTTTTTAATCATGAGATGTTTGAACGGGTAAAATGGGACATTTCAAGTAAAGAAAAAAAAATATAGCAATGTATATTCCTTTAAAGTTGACGTGAGATTTTCTATTATACCCCCCTCCGTTTAAGTGAGATATGATGAGATTTTACTGGACCCCTCCCCCCCCCCCTATTTTGAGCTCACGTAATTAATGGATTTCCCCTTGCAGTAGATATACTTGTTTTTTTACCCACCACGACGGAACGTTTATTTGTTTGTATGTCTGTAACAGTACCATTTTTCTCCATAATGGCCGGACCGATTTTGATGCGGCTTTTTGCATTACATAAGTGTCACTTCAGAGCAGATTCTTAGATATTTATATATGAAAATCGGTTAAGCAGTTTTCAATATATTCAAGTTTCATCAGAGCCTGTCTAGGGATCTATTTTAGCTAGCAACTTTTAGTTTGTACTTTATAAATATTTAATATAATATATATAAAACCAAGCATAATGATAATAATGACCTATGTAATTTAGAAAAATAAATATATATAAAACAAACTCGGGTTTGTTCGAACATTTATAACTCGAGAACGGCTGGACCGATTTTCATGATTTTTGATTTGTTGTATTGGTCTCCGTCCCGAATAGCAGAATAACTATTAAAACATTGGATAAATCAGGATAAATGCACGAAAAAAGAAATTATAAAGAAAATTCATTTTCTCTCGGGCAGCGGTAGTGGAAGGGGTAACGGTAGTGGTAGGAGTTGGAGTAGGGGTAGTGGTAGGGTTTGGAGTAGGGGTAGAGGTAGTGAGAGGGGTCGAAGTAGGGGTAGTGGTAGTGGTAGGGTTTGGAGTAGGAGTAGAGGTATTGGTAGGGGTTGGAGTAGGGGTAAGGGTAGTGGTAGGGGTAGGGATAGGTGTAGTGGTGGGAGTAGGAGTAGGGGTAGGGGTAGTGGTAGTTGTTTTCCAATGACGAAAGAAAGTAATTAGCAGGCAAGTCAACGTTTGGGCAGGACAACGTCTGCCGGGTCCGCTACTTAAAAATAAAATATAAACATTTAAAAAGCATAAACAAATCAATTATTAACAACTGAAGGCGCAATATTTGATAGTTCACTGTATATGTTTTTTGTTCTAAGTTCATCATCGGTCCCCGACGCATTTATGATTGTTTATGATTGATTTTCGAGCCTGTAAATATAAATTATTTGATTATTAATTATTTTTTAATTATTATTTAATTATTTGATGTTCATATTTTGCGTTCACATATTTTTTGCAGTATTTTATTTGTTTTATTTAAAAAGAGTTTTCTCATTTAAGCGATGGTATTTTTTGTAGTAATTATTATGCACATTTTTTTTATTAACATAAATTTAAAGAATAAAAATAACTAAATAAACCAGGTCCGCGTGGAATAGTGGCAAGAATACTGGCTGCATTTCCCCTCTGAATCGCGATGCTGATTCGTTGAGCGAGGAAGGAGCCAGCCCTCTTGTCACCAGAAGAGATGATCAGTCGAGGGGATACATCTTTAAAAAAATTTATTCACATACGTTTCTCAAATAAAAATACAACACGGTAGATTTTAAATTAGAATCTCAGAACGGAAACGAACACTAACTAAAATCTTAGGACACTTTGTCTTATAGTTCATAATAATTTAAGACTTATGAGATGTTTATGTGTTTACGGAAAGGTCGTACAGTAACTCGTAATAGTTCTAAATGTAGTTTTCTTGTTAGAAACCATCTAAAACACTTCGAAGTTGTTTGGCATTAGAATAACTTTCAAAGTCATATTGCATAATTAATCATTACCTACTGCACATACTTATCCATACTAATATTATAAAAAGCTCGAAAGTAACTCTGTCTGTCTATCTGTTACGTTTTCACGGCTAAACCACTGAACCAATTTTGTTGAAATTTGCTCCCAGAAATTATTCGAGATAAATTGTTATCAAATCAAATCTTTATCAAAAATTTCCAGGGTGAAAACAACCAAACAAAAAAACAAATTCTCTCAACAAGTCCCATAATTATACATGACAAGATCTTCACCTTTCCTTTCACCACGCTATTCTCCACTTGCTCCACAGAACATTATAAAGAAGAGTAGAAGCAATGAAAACTGGTGTAACCAAAATTGTCTACTGTAATGACATATTGTGAAAAACTAATCTAGTTAAAAATTGTATATTATGCTATCTACAGACAAATTATACTTGTGCTGAAATATAGCAATTTGTTTCAGAGGTTCTGAAGATATGCGGAAATCATATATGAATATATGATACGCGGCGCTTATACGAGTATATGTGGTTATGCGGGAATGCTCACTTACTATTTATTTATTTTATTTTATTTAAGTACATAACTAAACCACTAATCCTATAAAGCCAAGTAAATTTAATTTTTTTTAAATATGTGGCATTTGCATGGGCTAATTGTGTATGTGTGTATGGATGTGTGTGTGTGTTTAAAAAAACTGTCCAACTGTCCTGTTGAATTCGCACACGAAGAGTACACTAATGGCGCAGGATTATTTTTTCAAGTGTCTACCTATGATGACAAAGTTCTGAGCATAATTAGTAAAAAAAACCTCATGTAAATTGTAATGGTAAACAGAGACGTAGATATGCCTAGTTTCTATACTATACTATTTGTATAGTTCTTTATAATGTTCTGTGACTTGCTCCATAGATCCTTAGTGAAGTTTCAAGCGCGGATCTGAGTGATAGGAAACTTGAGAGATAAACTGCTCAGATTGCGTTTATTGTTTTACATTAGCGTTAAATAGCGTTATATTGTGAAACTTTGGTGTTTCATGTGTTATCATAGCGTTTATACTACTATCTATCACGACCCAGAGACGCAGGCAGACCACGTGGCTGCCCCCCGCGCCGCTGAAGTGATAAAACAGAACTGGAAACGGATGGAGGTGGCCGTGGGTTTAGTTTAAGATTGTAAATAAAGAAAATAATATGTAATTAATTATTGTGGATTAATATTTTATAAATTGTATTATGTTTGTTTATTTAGATTAAAAAAAATATAATTTTATAAGTATTGGGACATATTATTTTATATTTTATTGCCATATATAGTTCAATTATTGTATAAGGAATTGTGTTCATCTGATAATTATTGTAAATTTGTTTGGGACCAAATAACTTTTTTCTTCTTCTTTCTTTTCATCTATTTATCATCACGCCTTTTATCCCATGAAGGGTAGGTAGAAACAATCAAATGCCATTTGCTACGATCCTGACATACCTCTTTCGCCTCTTTTATATTCGTCGTACATTTCATATATGCTCGTATTGTGTGTAAGTACTTCATTCTTTCAATGTGTTCAAACCATCGTGAAGAAATCTTCATTTTAGTCCAAAACATCATCTTTCACTCCGCATTCTTCTCTAATGACATCGTTCTAAAGTGATCTAGATTGTGCTTAATTCAATATTTTAAATTGGTCCGTAATGTTGTACTTTTTGAATAAATTAAGGTTTTAACGATCTCTAATAAGAAAGGCTTATCTTCTATCTATAGATTTAAAAAGTGATGATTTTTGATTTTGATGTATTACAACTATTAAGTATTCATACCTTTTATGAGATCCCGCCTAAAACCTGAGGGATTTACATACATAACAGATATTGATGTAAACAACGGCGCACGGCCGATATCGCGATAACTCGTATCTTGAACAGACCGCTAATGGGTTGACATAGCTATGTATTGCCGCGCTCGTGTACTTCAATCATTATTTTGGTGTATAATATTTACCTCAGAATACATTACAGACCAGAATACGCATGCGCATTGAATACTATAAAAGCGTCATGTATTTAAAAAAACGAACCGCATATGAAATCTCACCTTGGTACACGCACCACTACCATCTGACGGCCAACTCTACCGCGCACGCTCATTGGTCAAATCAAATAGCGCGCGCTTCCCCGGCTTCCTGTTACACACTTCCGTCTCTTTTCACAAAATCACTCCCACAGATTTCAGGAAAGCGAGAGGAAAGAATTTATCAAAAATACGCGATTTTCCGCACCCGTCAATTTTCTTATTATCAAGAGAAAAATAACATCAACTATACCTACTTACACTATTTTAGTATACTATTATTAGCCTTTTGAAGAATTTATGCGGATTCTGGTTTATTCCGTATTCTGAGATTTTTTTTATGTAAGGGTTTCGCCTTGTAAGAAATAATAAGGAATGAGATTGGAAATATAAGTATGGCGTGAATTTACCTATTCAAAGTCGTGGCACTAAGGACGAATACTACCCTGATGGGGCCCGTAAGGTCGTTCTCGGGAACCGTAAGGCATCCGTGATGGTAGGTCTAGGACCTAGGTACTATCCATAGAGTAGGTACTAAAGTAGCCCACGCACTGGTCCCGGTATCTCACAGAAAATTTTCGGTCCCGCCGCCCTATGATCGAGATTGAAGACAGCGATGTAAATCATACGATTTAGATCACATGCAATTCACTCACCTACACAGACACAAGATTCGATTAAACAAAGGCGTGTGGATGTGTGTGTGTGTGTGACAGATCGTTCCGGCCATCGAAATCAACCACAAATACATCGATTTGAAAACTGATGGTGGGCTGCGCGTACAAGAATTGGACGAGTCTGTGGTCGATTTTGGTGGAACGTATGGCGGCGCGCCGGCGATTGGACGAATGAGTGGGCGGTCACCTTTAGCCTAAGGAGAGGGCCATAGACGGGCTCCCCCTTTCGCTAATTTTCTGCTCTTTGACCATTAAAAGTGACCATTAGGGCAGTAATAAGTTACCTTAGGTTTCGTTGATATCGTTTTGTGTCGCGACCTCTAAAAAATAGTTAATTGTGTTGTTTTAAAATGGGAAAGGCGATCTATGATGTCTAATTTGCGGGAACATAGTGTTTCCAATCATTATTTATAATTATTATGTTTGTATTTCAGCATAGTCTCCATACCTTGTGATGATACGACCTTATTTTCCTGGCCGCTTATAAGCTGGCCATCACAAATAGCATTTATTTTAATTTTAGAACACGATATTGTTCATTTTAATTCAATAGAACATTGTACGTTATTTTCAAATATCCGATGTGTGGAACCTAAATAAAAATGTTACTCATTCCTTCACAAACTGTTGACTTAGGCAGTTACTCTGCCAATTGTAAAATTTATTATATTTCTATTTTATCAACTAAGTAAACAACTAAATAAAATGTATTGAATCAATACTCAAGAACTAATATCTATGTTAATATAAAAGGAGCGCAAATAAGTATTGTAAGTATTTTTATCATACTTTGTATTGTGTTACTTCAATAGCTTAACGCCCTGTAGTAATGTGTAGTTCATTTTTATTACAGTGCGCTCCTTCTCCTTCTCCTTCTCCTTCTCCTTCTCCTTCTCCTTCTCCTTCTCCTTCTCCTTCTCCTTCTCCTTCTCCTTCTCCTTCTCCTTCTCCTTCTCCTTCTCCTTCTCCTTCTCCTTCTCCTTCTCCTTCTCCTTCTCCTTCTCCTTCTCCTTCTCCTTCTCCTTCTCCTTCTCCTTCTCCTTCTCCTTCTCCTTCTCCTTCTCCTTCTCCTTCTCCTTCTCCTTCTCCTTCTCCTTCTCCTTCTCCTTCTCCTTCTCCTTCTCCTTCTCCTTCTCCTTCTCCTTCTCCTTCTCCTTCTCCTTCTCCTTCTCCTTCTCCTTCTCCTTCTCCTTCTCCTTCTCCTTCTCCTTCTCCTTCTCCTTCTCCTTCTCCTTCTCCTTCTCCTTCTCCTTCTCCTTCTCCTTCTCCTTCTCCTTCTCCTTCTCCTTCTCCTTCTCCTTCTCCTTCTCCTTCTCCTTCTCCTTCTCCTTCTCCTTCTCCTTCTCCTTCTCCTTCTCCTTCTCCTTCTCCTTTTCCATTTCCTTCTCCTTCTCCTTCTCCTTCCTTTGACGGCTCCTTTTTCCTGGTTGTTCTTTTGCTGCTCCTGCTTGTTCCTTCCTTGTTAATTCGACCAATAAACGAATGGTGAAAGTTTACTACGAGTTTTCCTGCAATACCTACCCAGCGACCCATCCTGGCTACCCCACCACCCGACAACCTATAGCATAATATGCGACAATAAAACGACAGAAAAATACAGTGGTACAGGATTAGAAGTGGTTGATAAAATTGTTCGGTGTTTTAAGGTACTGAAAGTTACTACTCTGTCATAGTATCCAAAATACTGGCGACATTGCCTAGATAAAAGCTCTACTTACAAGGTTTCAGGAATATATTAAATATTTTGTCATAGAAAACATGATGCATGAGTAAGCGTTTCCCAATCTAATAAACTCCTTCTGAGTAATATTATGGCAATATGTGAAAATTCAAATAGCAATATTACTCAGGTGGCATGCAGGACCAAATAGCTCGATTTTATAATACATACAAATACATAGTACATATTATTTATCTCATGAATAGTTCTTATTTTATTTAAATGTATGTACCTACCTAGAACTAGGAACACAGGTATCAACGACCACATTTAGCGAGTTAGTAGAATGTGTCAAGCTGCCCTCTATTATTTTCAGAAGAAATACGGTCGCTTTATACGTGTGCCCTCTGAAAGCCTTTGAAGCACGAAAAGTAAATCTATACCAAAATTCTGTGTTTCAGTGAGAAACGGTATAAAGTCGATTTTATAATGATAATAAACAAAAAATATATTTCGAATGGTCTAAGAAACGTAGAGAAATTGTTTAAAATTACGGAGATACGAAACATCTGAAATCGTATACCTAAATGTTTTAACTTTTTAGGCTTAATCGAACTTGACTCACAAAAATTACAAAAAGGGGTGCAAATAACTACATAGGTAATTTACAAATAACAGTAGGAACTTACATCATTTTGGACGCTCAACTCGACTTGTAGGCCTTTTCGCAAAATACGTTTGTAATATTATTTTTATATTATTTTGACTATTATATACAATCTACTGTAATTTCAATGGTTACAATTCGATTATTTAAAAAATAAAGGACATACAAAAAATTGTTAATGTATTTGAAGAGAGCGCAAAAAGTACTGTAATAAATTAATTAAATTTTAAAAATAGCTATTTTCCTAGAAAGTATCTGATTTGAATTGTACCCTTTCTCACTAGAGGCACAGATTTGGCCAATTGGTGAAAAAAATGTTACCATTTATACTGCCAAATAATACTACCAAACATTAATTAAACTAATTGATCCACTCACTAGAAGTAGAGAACCGCTACTAGCAAGTATTCTTGTTGTTCCATGCAAGACATGTGACTAAAAGTAATTAATTATTAATTAAATTAACTATCAATAAATAAATGAATAAAAGATTAATTGGTAGTAATTGACAAAAACGATGTTTTCCCCCTTTTCCCTCCTCCTAAATGGCATTTACTAATGATTCTTCTGATATTTAAATAGGTTTTATTTTAACTATATTACTAAACAAAATAAATAGTTTGATTTCTTTTAGGCGGTGAAAAACAATGCATTTACATTATGTTGTCTACAACAACTGATTACATACATCAAAACCTGGCGGTCCCGAAAGGAAGAGTATCACGGAGTATCACCTAGGTGTACTTTTATTGAATATATAAAAAAAATGATTGAAGACAATGTCAAAAGTACACAATCGTCGAGCATGTATGAAAGGTATGATGAATATAAGAAGCGAAATGAGAGGATCGTAACAAATGGCATTCGATTTTCTCTGCCTACCCCTCTTGGCATAGAAGGCGTGATAATAATAGATATATAGATAATTCAGAAAGGGAAAAGGGGAATAAGTTTGTACGGACGTCTTTCCATAATTTCGATTTTGGCAGCTTTAGCCTACTTTGTATAGTTAATTTTGCTGAGCCTACATTATTTAGGCATTGTTTGGGAGACCGTTCATACTCGACATGGTTGGTTGCACTTTGTAAAAGCTAAGTGACCGGAAATCGGCCGATTGGGGTCGCTTGTCATTGTCGATCATGTTTTCAATATTTTAGCTACTTATATATATTTTTTAATCGAGCATTTTTGTGAGGCATAAAATAATTACTTTATCTCCAAACTAGGTATTTATGATGTAACCTATAACATGACCTTAAAATAGAAAGCACTAAAAGCTAGACCTATAGAAAATGTTTTATTTTTATTCTTTAGAAAGAGTAGTGATATCAAAGCAAAGTCAATCAATTTATTTACATGACAATTAAATTAAATATAATAAAAAAACAATTAAATATACCTACTATGCTATATATACAAATAAACCTATACTTAAGGGGAGGAACGAATAATTTCGGTTGATTGCTGAACTGAAGTTCCCGAATTTTACGAATGCTATGAACATACAATTTGGGCATCGAAAACTAGAGGATTTTATCTAGTATTGTGTTGGATGAAAACATGATTGGTGAAAATTTTCTCGATAACTTAATTTTTTGAAATCACCTCTTCAAAAACACCTTTTTAGTCATACGACCATTAGGGATTTACGTTTAAATTTTATACAAATTTGTAGGTAATTTCAGTACCTAGTATTGATTAAGAAGATGTTTCCCTGCATGTGATCGTTTTTTAATAAATTATTTTTATGTAATGTGCCGCTTACGTCATTTATTCCGAGAGGCGATACATTATGCCCTTCTCACTTCTGCAGCAAGAACGGACAAAGCGCCGTCGTTGTCTTGCATGACGTGATCGTTGCGCCCGAACCAATCATGCGACCGAACCAATCATGCGCCCGAACCACGAGTTTAGGGCGTGGCTTACGATTAGAAATTTCTGAGTCGTTGCTCGTCTTAAATAAAATAAAATATCAAGATCGCTGCCTTCTGGAAGAGTGCCTACGTTGGATTAGCAATTCTTATCCTTTGGGCCTTAGCCAGCTCTTTGGTCGTGGGACACCTCTACCAATCTTTTGGCTACTTCTTTGTAGAGGTGTCGTGCGTTAGATCCCCACGGACCCAGTGTTTCCACCCCAAACGCAACAAATATGTATTCTTCAGGAAGAGATGCGTATTTGCGACGTTTGGCAATTTCGGCTCTGTAAGCGGCAGCCCCAGCCTCAATAAATATGCATGGAATATATATTTACGTGTATGCTGTAACGATTTTTTTTCTCTATCCTGCCTAAAGAAGTAAGAGAAAGAAAAGGCGCAATGCTGAGACTATAGTGAAAAAAAATCAGCGTCGGTAGTAGTCGGGAGTTACAATTGCTTTTTAAATTGCACAAGAACTTTAAAAGAAGAACTTATACTTTAGCCCATATCGCGCCGTACTGTACTGGGAATGACATTGGATAGACGAATCGTCCTCCCAGTCAATTTTATTATTGTATCAGATAAATTTCTAAATGGAAGCGCTTATGGTAAAATTTCGAGTTGATGGTCTGCATTAGATTTTAATCCTAATTTATCCAAAGATATTCAATTATATATACCCCGATCTATCGTGTTAATCTATCCAATGCAATGAGTTTACAACGATTCAATTCCAGTTTAGCATGCATATTGCATATTTCGCGACATGATTAAAAATTAAATCACTAAAAACAAAATTAGGTAAATATATCTCTAAAATTTTTAAACTGCGACATTCTGTTTTAATATTTAGTACGTATCAAACATCACCCGTCACCCAATTTGAGCCTCCCTCTTCTGAATTATTTGACACCTTTTACCACCATAATATGTTTACCAGCCCCTCCCCCCTCCCCCTAAACGCAACCGTGAGCTAAACTAATCTAAACTATGAATGAGTGGAAATTATTGTCTCCATTTTCCCTCAGAACGATGAATATTGCGGAAGTATATTTATATAACTCCTGGTAGACGGTAAAACTTTTTGTGCTTGCTATAGGTAAATTAGTGTTAGTTTACGAGCTCCTAGTACGTACTTGCAGGGAGTGAGTACCTATTACCTTACCAGTTTTATGACGGTTTTCTTTTATGACACCGTACGTACCTACGTATCTCGCCAAGGATATTTCGTAAGAGTTTGCAAATTAATTGGTTAATTGGACTTGGTTGTATATTCATTATTAACAACACAGATTTTCATTCAAATGTTTAATGTAGTTGTAAGTAATTACAGCAGCTATTGATGTCTATCAAAATAACGATATATATGATCGGCTAAATGAAGAACACTTGTTTTCAGCTTGGAGCCGTAACATGATTCCCAGTATAAAAAGAGAAATAAACTAGAAATTCCAATTTAGTGTAGGTAGACACTTCAGTTAAAAGGCGGCTTCCATTGATTCTTAAGAAAACCCTTGAGGTTCGGTCAGAAATAAAATCTTTTAATAGTTAAACGCACGGTGCGTTCCCGCTACTGCCTTTGCCAATCAACCCTTTTGAACCCCTAACATTGCTAAGTACCTCCATATTGCTAAAAAACTAAATCAAATCTACCTTAAACTGAGATTTATTACCGTTTATATATTTAAAAGAAGAAGATATATAGGTAGTGGATGGTAAAGTGACTTCCATTAATTTTTTATATTTTTTTTTAAATATTTTTATTTATTTGACTTCTCAGATAATTCCTATAATCTATTCTATAACCAAATACATGTACATTAACTTGTGAAAGATCATGGTTAGACTGTATTCCGCATTACGCTGCCATGATGACGACCGTTGAGCATCGCTATGTACAATATGTGTCACCTTGGTACAATATGTGACATAATAATAATATCGAGGTGAAAATCACTATCGAAATGTTAAATCCTTTTAAGTTACAAACCAAAGTTAGAAATATAAAAGTTACTCGTATATCTTGTTATGTAGTAAGACTTATAGCTTTGTTTACTGCCTTACTCCTTCTGTTATTGATTATTGAGAAGGAAATTCATCAACAAGTATGTACTAAAAACGTCTTTGTTGGGGTAGACAGAAACTATGGATATTAGTAGACCGTAAGAATTTTATCGTAGTCTTTGTTTTATAGAGATATCTAAAATATATTATCTACCTACTTAATAAAACTCTAACATCTTATATAGAGACATGAAAGGAGGAAATATTATTTACTCCTTAGGGGTGCACGGATCCCTTTTTGAAATTCCATTCCTAAGGGTTAAAAAAGGGGGTAAAGTTTGTATGAAGAAACATTTTTTTTAAGTTACAATGATGACACTTTGTATAGATATAGTCTTCAAAATAAATAAAAGACCACTCATGGGGGCGAAGTTGTCGATGGGAAATCCCATATTTATTTTTATAAATTTTAGATTGTTTCTTAAATTTTATTATCTACTTTGATGGTTAATTTTTGTTCGAAAGAGTCATAAAAATCAGTTCAGCAGTTTTCAGTAATTCAGTAAAACCTATCTTGGCTCAAAATAATTGCTTTTCTTTGCTATTAACCGCCTACAAAAACGACGAAATATGTCACGCAATATTTTTAATTCGGCTACTTTTTTATAAGTCTATAAAAATGGTTATTATTCTTTATACGTTGCACATACCACCATCAAACAACATACGAACATACAGACAGAATGTAGATATTTAGTAGACAGCATAAATACTCGTATAATATTTAGACAAGTGTATTTTGTAAACTTATAAGAAAAACTCGTAGTCCAACGTCAGCCTATATGTCCTTGCGTTGTTTGTTTAGGTGTAAACGTTTGAAATGCAATACCTATTGCATAAAAAATATCTATAAGTTATTATATATAATTATTATATAAGTTATTTTATTTTACATCCGTTTTTACCCTTTGGGTACGGAATCCTAAAAATTAAATGCTGTTCTTTGGTAAGCGCATCACTTGAGAACGGCTGGACCGATTTGGTTATTTTTTAAATGTTTAAATAAAAAAAGTCTAAATAAAGTTTTTAGGCAAATACAAATTGGAAATTTCAAGAAAAACTGGAAAAAAAGATCCTAATGGGAATTTTGTATGAACTCAAGACCATAATAGAAGACGAAAGTTAATATGCGCTCCACGGGCGAAGCCGGGGTCGGAATTTAGTATTAAAATATAAATACATTATATTATAAAGATACTAACCACGTCTGTATTTTCATCTTCCCCGGTTGTTGACGGCACTTCCACCATAGTCTCCAGTCTACCTCCACCTGTAACAGAATTGGGCCTTATTAAACAACTGTGGAGTTTTGTCTCTCTCTCTCTCTCTCTCTCTATTATATTAAATGACAAAATTCTTAGAGAGAGAGAAACAGTATTAAATATTAGGTACCTTTAACCTTATGGTAACAAGTACCTATCTGTTTGAATTTTGATAAAGAGATAGTGTAAGAAAGTCTGGTGAAGCAACTAAGTCAATACTTGCTGGAATCATCTAGGCATACCTATTGCTAATATCGGGACTTGTAACAACTGTGAGGAGATATTGGAAAAGCCCTACTAGTCAGGGAGCTGTGCCTGATTTTATCGAAAAGTAACGAATCCGTCTGCTCTCTGTGAAATATGTTGTGAAAAACTATGATGGTCAAGAGCATGCTCCATATAAAATTTCAGACTGGTAAGTGGTCAAGTAGGCTGTTTTATTTAACACTAACTGTCCGCCCCCGGCTTCGCCCGTGGATATTTTCGAACAAAATAAAATATAGCCTACAGCACTCATAGATAATGGCTTGCCTGCACTACCCTTACCCCTACCCCTACTCTGTTTCCCACGACTTCGTACGTGTCTATTTAAGAATGTTGGCAAACGTACACTTCATACATAGCTTTTGTCATGTTCACCTCTGCCCACCCCGTTCCCGTCGTCATGCCGTGATGGTATATAGCTTAAATTACTCAGGGATAATGTAGCATTCTAATGGTGACAGAATGATCAAAATCCGTCCAGTAGTTTTTGAGTCCATTCGTAACAAACATACAAAAATAGAAATCTTTCCTCTTTATAAAATGTATTAGTATAAATAACTTGGCTCAAAATTAACCAAAATACCCTAGATTCCCTCTCGACAACTTACAAATTTGATGAGGCGGTACGGGAGCATCACTAACAATCATATTTCACACAGATCAGACGGCTCCCTGACTATAAGTTTTCGTCACCTTGGAAATAATTGTATGCGCCGGGAAGTTACATCTTCTAATTGATTAAAGAAAATTATTTATCTGGCTCCTGATAACCAGGGTGACGACAACAGCATCAGGACTTGCCATATGGTAATTGCATGTTACCAATAGTCACACCCCGCAAGGTATAAAGGGCGTAATGATACGTTTCATTGTGAGGTAATCGAACCCGATTTTATAATAATATCTATTGTTAGTTTTATATCAGGATCCATAAATTGACGTTCGCCGGACGTCAGAATCCAAACTCGATGAAAACAAGTACAGTTAAAATTTATCACCCAGATAATAACATATTCTATAAGCACGCTATAAATTCGTTCTGAAATGATTCGTGATCAAAAATAACCTTGGCATGCTTCCTTTGATATTTACACTGTTTGTTTACTAAATATCACTTACAACACGTCCAAACACTTGTTCTAAAGTAAGAGTCAAGACGCTTAACATTTTGGTGACAGATCTTTTGTATAATCGCTGTTAAAAACCCTCTGCAGATTTATCTATAATCTATATCATAAAAATGAAATGATGTTCGTTGGTAAGCGCATCATTTTAGAACAGGTTTTTTTTAAATATTCGTAATAGTCCGAACCAGGTTTTTAGGGGGGGAAAATTAGAAATTTCGGGAAAAAACTGTAAGTCCTTTTTTTTCTATGGGATTTTTTTAATGAACTCAAGACCATATTTGGAAATTAAACTTAATATGGGTTCCACGGACGAAGCCGGGGCGAAAGCTAGTTTTAAATATAATTTTGATTTGTGCAATTGGAGACGCTGTAAGGATTGTCACTGTGCATGAGAAGAGAGAAGTGTTTTTGACCTTAAAATTTCAATCAACATAATGATAAAAAATTGGCAAAGCTTCGAGTACGACTTGCGCGCAAAGGCTTTCGTACCATTCTTTCGGTCAGAACTTTAAGACAGGACAGGAGGAAACTATAAAAAAGACCCTAAATTCCTTATTATTTTCAAAATTTTGGAGTCAGTAGTTTCGGGGAATAAGGTTCCCCCTTTTTTTTATTTAATTTTAATTTCGGGCGGTTAATTTCGTATATTTTCTTTAATATTACTTATTTAAACAATGCATTTTAAAATTATTAAAATAATTTGATAATCTCAAAAAAAATTACGTTTCGATTAATTATGCTATACCTACGTCCCTGGTTGGGTCATCATTGCCATCATACTCTATATTATATGTAAACCAAATTTCAAAAATAAGGTTCTGTTTTTTGATCGGATGTACCTAACCCTAAAATTGAACACAAGCGTTACGGTCAAAGATCTTTTCTGCAAGTTGGAGTACCAGAAATGAATCCCAAGTGTTTGTTTGCCCTTCTTTCACGATAAATAGAAATAAAGTCTTTAGTCACATTTCTGAAATGATCACGAGCGAAGCCGACTCTACATCTAACATAAAATTAACTAATTAAAAATATTAGCAGCTTAGCTGTGACATATTTTCCCTTTTCTAGAACGTTATTGCATTGTCAATTAGGTCACTCATTCGTCATGTAAGGTGTGACGAAGTATATTATATTATGTATACAGGGTGAAAAGTATTAACTTCGCTTTATATATTGAGTGCTAATTTTACTTAAAAGGCAGATATATTCTGTTTATAAACAATAAGAATTACTTAATTCCAAGTCTTGCCTGAGTTAGGTATCGAACCTATATATAAATATCTCTAATCTATACTAATATTATAAAGAGGTAAAGAACAGATTCTAAAAATTATTTCAGGAATAGAAAACTACGATATCCCTGAGTGACAAAAATTTTATATACTCATAATATTACTTGTAGTACATGAAGTCAAATACCAAAATATATTTTGTTAGATAACATTTTCTTCTTGTTTCTTAAAATAAAATAAAGTAGTTTTTGAGTAAAACTGCTATTTTCAATGTTGTTCGAACTTTCCATCCTATATAGTTGGTATGTGACGTGCTTCAAGCTTTGAAGGCTTCAAGTATTATGTAATATAATTAACATATTCATGAAGTTACATGGGAGCTTCAAAACATGTAATAAAATAATATTAAGATATTAAGGGGTTTGTACATGTAAATCACTTAATTCACCAACTATAAAATAAATTTATAAAACCTCTCTCTGTCTGTCTACACCCTACGGAAATAGAATCAAGAATTACTGTTATTTTTCAGAATTATCTACAGTTTTGTCGTTGAATTTGCTGTGTAATAAGGTTGTAGAATTATTTTAATAAAATGATCGTGTATTGGACCGTTTAAGTAAGTAAACCGTTTTACCCTAGCAATTTGCTCGGCATTCTAGTGTTGGACATTCTCGGGCCGGGAATTCATTAGTGCGGACCTGTCGTTTTTGGAGTCAAAACAATGATGTAGCGGTCCTAAATATGGTAACCCCACAGGACATTCCTGAGAGCGTGTCATCAAAAAAAACATTTAACTATATGAAATTACTTACCCTAACAGTACTAGTATTTTATATTCTGTGCCATAAATATAATTCTAGTGTAATATTTAAGTCGCAAAAAAGCATAATAATATAAATCTATTAGCGGACCTGGCTTGCCTGCACTACCCCTACCTTACCCCTAACCCTACCCCTACCCCTACACCTACCCCTACCACTACCACTAAGTTTGGATATTGTTTATACAAAAATACTAAAATCGCAATAAAAAATATAGGTTGGGGGGGGGGACCTATGACCTACCGAATATACACAAAAAAATCAAGCCCTTTCGGAGGAGTTTGGTTACAAACACCGCAACAGAGAATTTTATATACTTAGGTATATAGATATTTAAGCTATATTTAGGAAATATGGGCGGGGAAAGTGTGTGATATAAAATATTACTAATAAATAATTATTAACTTAATAATTATTATATTTTAATTATTTCCACATAACAATATAAAAACTTTAAATCTAATTTAAACATTAAAAATAACTAAATAAACTAGGTCCGCGTGGAATAGTGCCAAGAATACTGGCTGCATTTCCCGGCTGATTCGTTGAGCGAGGAAGGAGCCAGCCCTCTTGTCACCAGAAGATATGATCAGTCAAGGGGATATATCTTTAATAAACTTTTTAGCATTTCGGACCTAGAGTTTTTACACCAAACGGCACAAATTCCACGTCACGCCTTTCTGAATAACGCACGCGCCCGCCAAGACCCGTGCTGAGATGGTTGTGATTAGTCAACGAAAAATAAGACATATTACGGTCGGCAGGATTATCTTAAATACCGATTAATCGGCTATGAACACTATAAAGGCTATACTTGACATTGACAAATTACCGATGAAAATTGGTGTAGCCATAATAAAAGAAGAACTTTTTAGCATTTGAACCCCACGGACCTAGAGTTCCTACACCAAATTTGTAGTTTTTAAAATTGAACTATAATATTTGCGTCGTTTGTTGGACTGCGGTCCTAATTTAAATGCGAAAGTGTGTTTGTAACTTACTCGTTGGGCGCAACTTGGATCAAAAAATTAGGTCTTGGAAAAATGAGTCAATACTAATGGCGTCGTATTGCCATCTCTTTCACTCCATATACAGATGATAGGATAGTAAATATTTATATACCAATCCACAGTACATTAATCCTTAATGTTGTTAGGTTGGCAGTACCTTTCAGGCCCGACTCTTATTAAAGAACATAGTGATTGCTACGTACTCTATGCAACAGATTCATGTGAATGACGTGATAGACTTTACCACGGGAAAATTTAATTTTTAACAAACAACAAACACATCTCCACGGCCTTTACACCTTACGCTGTAGCCAGAGGCACCAGTGACATTGTCCAATTTTTGCCAGTTTTCTATATTGAACAGAACAGATGGCAAGCCTGTTGCTACAGTTAATGAACCTAGATGTGTTACATCTTTAACATATCTGTTATTTTTAGAAAAAGTGCGGTTCTTTATTTGCTCTCCGAAGGAATCGATTAAAACACATATTAACGAGTGGGAATGGAACCCGGGACGTTCCGGTTTCAAGTCAACGCTCTACCAATTAGGCTATCGACTCCTTTGGGATGTTTGACAAACAACTTTTACCTGTACGAAGCCGGGTCTGACTATATGTTTAAATTTTAAAATCATTTTACATGTAAATTCTATTTTGCGCAAGAACTAAATTTTCTCTTTGTGAAATATTTTCATTTCTGCACCGCTCTAGTCTCGTTAGGGGATTGTGTGAAGGTGGGAAAACTTGTCGGGAATTTTACAATTTTATATACTACAAAAAATCAGCATCTAGGATATAATGTTACTGACGTGGCATTCTAAGTAGACATTATGTATGTATAGTATGATACTAGACTAGATATCGCCTCAGCTTTTTCTGTCTAACTGTCTGTTACGCTTTCACGGCTAAACCACTAAACTAAAAGAATAAGCTTGAACGAATAGCTAGTGTTTATGTCGTAGGCCGATCGTAGAATTCGGCCATTTCATGACATGACCAACTAATTTCTGATATATCATTAAATAATTAACGTTAGTCAATTTGACAGATCACACTTGGCTATATCATAATGTAGAGTATTTTTAAAGGATTTTTTATAAGAATGTAAAATAAATTAGCAACTTTTCATGTTAATTTTTGCTTTAAATTTTGTATGAATTCAACGATGGCATATTTTAGTTAGCCATTCATCATGAAATGGCCAATTTTTATATAATTCATAATGGACATTTATATATTTCATACTTACTACCTTTCTGCCCCTTTCCAAAGCCCAAACACAGACAGATTTACAAACATTCTAAAAACCGTAATTTATGCTTCAATACGAGTACCGTGATGTAAATGCCACCCACTTTTGTAATCACAGACAGACACATTAATTTTATTTATATGTCTGTGTATACGATATTTATTAATTTTTTTTATTTAATTATTTACATAATAACAATATAAAAACATTAAAAAAAATTGGCCCGGGCCCCAGACATTGGAAGTGTTCCCAGAAGGCTGGCTGCGTTTTCTGCTATGGCTGCTGCTGATCCTGCCTTAGAGGAAGTAAATGGAAGATGGGATTGGGCGAGGGTATCGATATTTATTATACTACTAGCTTTTCCATCATATACCTCAACAGAATTGGCCACTTGTTATGTATAGCCTCACAAATACCATCGGCTAAAAGAGGGAGACTATGTCTTCAGCTGGGTACCCTGGGACTGATAACGCGGTTTCGGGAGTCATAAGGCAATCCGTGAAATCTTTAATATAAGCAACTAGCTTTCCGCCCCCGGCTTCGCCCGTGGATATTTTTGAATAGGGGATAATGTAGCTTCCTGTTAGTGAAATATTTTTTAGAATCGCTTCAGTATTTTAAAGAGACTATCCCCTACATTCAAACTTACAAACCCTCTTTATAATATTATTATAGATGACAATGATTTAAATCTTTGAGTAATTAAATTATTTTATCTACTCTTATATTGTAAAGTCTCCATTACAAAATCTAATTTTATTTCATAATGATATGTTTATATACACGTGTCTGTAATATGTCAAACTTCGATACTGTAATGTATTATAAGATATCGTAATGTTTTGTTTTTTTTTAAATGCAGAAAGGGCAGAGGATATGTGTTATGCAGCCACATTAAACTCTATGAAAATATCGACACGCCCATCTGGGAGTCACTTGACAGTTAACGCGCATGCGCAGTAGGTAGGTAACCGCGGTTTGCCGCCAATTTGTCGATTAAGAAAAATATATTTTTTAAATTTGTTTTGTACTATTGCATGGGATTAGATAAAGTAGACACAAAATTCCACTTGAGTTTTAATTACCCCGTTATGATCCCGTATCATAAACTACTATTAGAAATAGGTTAAATAGTTTCAGAGGTACACACATCCAAACAAATAAACTCTTTTTAATAATTATTAGTATAGAATTACTAGCTCATAGAAAATAGGTGTGACACGATTCCAGTGAAAGCACTCGATCATAAAGAAGCGTGTTGTGTGAAATGCATAAAGGTGTAAACTGACCTCGCCGACCCTCGCCGTCCATGATCCCTGTAGCCACACCACTTCTGTAACAATACAAATTACTTACTTAGCAATGCAATAAGCCGATTTAGGGCACTTTTTTTAGACCTCTTCCCCAGGTACCCTGCTTCAGGTCCCCTAGGGTACCCAGCGGAAGACAAGAATTCATCATTTAGATTATATTTTCTAGGCTACCTAACGAAAGTAACGAATGGCCAGTTCTATTGAGGTATTGTACTAATTTATAGTATTAGAAGTATTAGTAGTAGGTAGGTACCAAATGAATAGTTTTTAATAGCAGCAATCAAAATAAAAAAAACATTTTTGACGCACGCAATGACGCAACTAACAATGTGGGTACGAGAGTCAGGAAAAAAATGGATAGATGTTTTTAGATATTTATATATTATTTATTTATAGTAGTGTATTTGTTTTGTTGTCTGTAAATAAAATTATAACCAGATAATCGGTTTATAGGCGTTACGTAATTTTCTTCTTCTTCTCATTTGATTATGCAACTAACAATTGATTTTAGCTTTCTAGTGAAAATGTTAAAATAATATTAGTAATTTATTCGCCACGACAAGGACAAGAGAGCTGCCTCCTCCATGACGCAACCAACTAGCCTTACAATGGCGCCCAACATGGGGTCAGTATCCTTGCCACTATTCACTTGGCCATAGATTAATTAGTTATTAATTACTAAATTAAATAAATAAAAATTAACTATTCATAAATAAGTTCTATTTTAAACCACATCGATACCTACACTCATTACAATTGCACAGAACAAACAATAAATTAAATTGTTAAATAAATTATAAAACACGCCCAGAGCCAGAGATTTTAATTAAATTATTCCTTTTGAAGCTAATATTGCAAAGAAAATTGTAGTACATTTTAAACTAAAATACAACTAGGTAGGTACCTAAGTATACCTAGAATATAATGGGTAGGTGTAACAATTCTGCAAGTAACATCAAAGGAATTTCAAAGCTGCAAGAATGACTATAAAATTAATTCGCATTATGCATTTATAACTACCATTGCACAACTAAAATTGTGAATGACCGGAAACCGTACAACATTACACAATACTGTTTTCCCGTGACTTCGCCCGATTGTATTTTGAAAAGTCTGATTCTTCTATAGATATGGAAATGTGGGTTATTTCTAATATAAAAGTAATACAGAATATTGTTTTTTTTCTGTACGTACTTTTAACTCAATAATAAATCTTTAAGGATATGTCACATGCAATAAAAGGGTTTAAAATCCATCATATATAGGCCTGCATTGACGTAGCCAGGGGCGCCGTTTGGCAATGGCCCGCTCCAGTAAGTCCGAAAAAACATTTTATTGTGAACAAAACTAAATGTATAGTTTGTTTTAAAATAATATTAAAACATTATTTGACCACTTGAATCTCTTCATTGTTTCAAACATAAGAATTTATTTATGTATACTCGCGCAATTGAAATAAATAATTATTATTCACATAGTGGGGCCTCAGCCACTGAGATTAATTAGCATATTATGTTAAATCAGGCCCTGGCTGCAATGCATAAAAGCCGTATGGTAAAAGGTATTGGGAAATCCAGGGAACAAGCTTGACGCTTTTATAATATGTGGAAACTGGAATATAGTAGATATTATTATTTTTAAATTAAATAATCCTAGTCTGTAAGTTTTCCAAAAACAATAAATAAATAAATAAATATACTTTGTGACAAATTTTTTAATCCACATCTTTAGTCTCAATTTACTGTGACACCAGTACTGGAAAACCGCGTCCATTCTTGACTCCTCCTTTCAGACGAACTTATTTTGATAGAATTCATAACCTCAGCCACCCCGGAATTCGAAATTCATCTCGTCTCGTGTCGGACAGATTTGTGTGGCCTTCTATAAAACGAGATACCCGATCTTGGGCTCGCACTTGTCTTTTGTGCCAGCGCAATAAAGTCACAAGACATGTTACGTCTCCTGTAGGCACATTTAGTCCTCCATCCGGACGATTTCAACACATCCACGTGGATATTGTTGGCCCTTTGCCAGTTTGTGAAGGTTACCGTTATCTCCTTACAGCGGTTGATAGATTCACTCGTTGGCCTGAGGCCTGGCCCATGCAAGGCATCACTGCCCAAGAGACGGCTAGGGCTCTTATTAACGGATGGATCTCTCGCTTCGGCCTTCCAACACATATTACCACGGATCAAGGACGACAATTTGAATCGGACCTTTTCCGTCGCCTTATGTTTCAATTTGGTATTAAAAAGCTACGCACCACTAGCTACCACCCTTGCGCAAACGGTATGGTGGAGCGTTTTCATAGGCAATTGAAGGCGTCATTACGTTGTCACGGTGAATCGTGGATAGAAGCTTTACCTATAGTACTTTTAGGAATGCGAGCGGCGTTGAAAGAAGATCTCAAATCTTCTTCTGCCGAACTTGTGTACGGAGAATCACTTCGCCTTCCTGGAGAAATGGTTGTTTCTTCGTCCAATAATGACGTTCCTGTTTCTTCTATAGATTTTCTTACACAACTGAGAAAAAATATGGCAGATCTTAGACCTGTCCCTGTTTCTAGTCATAGTCAAACTAACATTTTTGTTTTTAAAGACATTTCAACGGCTTCACATGTTTTCTTGCGTGCTGATCACGTAAAACCTCCCCTAGAGTCACCTTACTCTGGACCTTACCCAGTGATTAGCCGTTCTGACAAAACACTGACACTTCTTATAAAGAACAAGGAAGTAGTCGTGAGTATAAACCGCGTAAAACCTGCTTACACAGCCACCCAGGCCGACTCTCCTATTCCTTTCAATACCTTCATTAAGCCACCATCATCAGTATCACCATCATCCGCATTACCATCATCCGCATTACCATCATCTATTTATACATCTCGTGCGGGACGCAAAGTAATATTAAAAATTCCGTTTAATCTGTAACCTTCCTCTCTTCGTGGGGGGGTCATGTGGCGACATTGTATGGTGACACGAAACATTAAGAAGGTAATGTCAAGAGACGTCACCAGAGACATGTACGATAGAGACGTGTTATTTTAATTTAGTTAAACACAAGGTTTAATATTATGTTTATTGAAATACACCAAGTGAATTTACGTGTGCTTTAATTATTATAAATATAGGCGTAACATACGTAACATAACATAAAATATAAAGGGCGTCAAATTCCAATTTTCATGAATACATAAATCGTAACATCAAAGTTAAAACATTTACATAAATATGTTTCGAAGGTTTATTATTCATATTTAATTAACATCAGTTATATACGAATGTTCATAGATCTCTTACTTACCTAAGTCGAAATTGAAATTTTAGATATAACTAAGCTACTACAGCTATACAGTTTACTTTTGCAATAATGTGTACAAGTAGTTTAGTGTATATCAGCCGTGCGAGCATTACCGTGTAGAGAGAATCTATCTACGTAGACAAAATCTCAGTTAGAAAGAGAAAGAGATAATGTACCATAGAGATAAAGCAAGACAAAAAGGACCGGTTTCCGCGACGTTACTTTTGTCCTGCTTTGTCACTGCGGGAAATTATATCTTTCTCTTTCTAACTGAGATTTTGTCTACCTAGAGAGATTATTTCTACACCGTCATTATATCTTACAGGGAAATATTTTTTCAAGTCGTTTCAATATACTTTTTAGTTTTCGAATTTACTTTTCTCAAGTAGGTAATTTCAATAATAATTATACCGTTGGCAAAATGGCATTTTGTTATTCAGGCCAGTGATTAAAATTCTTGGCAGTTGAGCATATCGTATTTTTACTCTCCTTAGTCGGTCCCTCATTCATTATACTGAGGAGTCTGAGGATCGTGACTCCAAACTCCATTGGCTGTGGACCTACATGAGCTACCTCTAGAGATTTTCAGATTTTTTGACACCATTCAGATTAATGTTTAGAACTTTTTTCCTCTACCCTACCCGTAACCATAATTAAGCTTTTCCAAATTTTTTAAATCATAATTTATCTACATAATCCTAAACATGTAATTTTGTTTTCTTTTGTAGGTATTCTATAGTACTAGCTACTTTTATGGTTATTGCAAAAAGCTCATACAATCATCGAGGTGGAAATTCTCACACGAATAGGTTTTGGGTTTGTTCTTTGACCAAGTCGTTGTATCGGCGAGACGGGACGAAATGACCACTTATGTAATGTATTTAATATACCTATGTTGTTATTTTACAATCTTTTACGATATTGCTTTTCTCCTCTATGTTATGAACGGATTATAAGAAAGGTTTGACGACCATGTGCTATATCCTAATATATTATTATACTATATAATCTTGATTCACGTACCAGAAACATGAGAAAGAACGATTTCACAAAAAATCGGTCTTGCGAAAATACACAAAACGGACATATGCTCTTCCAGTATTATACAAAAACTATAAGAAATAGCAAGATGTAGTTAATGTTTTTATAAAGTATGTGAAATTTTCTATAGGATAAATACTAGAAAATGGTACGTCGCAAATTCGGTTTAAAATACGTATGAAATTGATGACTTTCATGGATTCATAAAACTTAGATGTAACTGATTTTAAATTTTTTTTAATTCATACTGTGTGAACTGCGTCAAATATATTTATCTTTCGAAAGATATTAAAATTTCGAAACTAAGATATAGGTATAGTTATCGCGTAATGTAAGGGACAAAAGTTATGAGGCGTCTCCTTAATACTACTTGTGGCATGTTTGTACAAATCGATGCCGTAAGATACAGATTTGAATTTCGACGGATTCCCTTCCTGTGATTGCCTATATATTTGAGAAATTTTCCCTCCAATTTTCACTTTTCTAATTTAGTAAGGTTTTTATATATTGTAGCATGACTATAATATATGTGTCACCGTGAACTTTCGAAGGTATTTCGGGATAAAATATGGTTATCTATCTATCATCACGCCTTTTATCCCAAGAGGGGTAGGCAGAGACAATCGAATGCCATTTGCTACGATCTTTCGCTTTATTTATATTGATCATACCTTTCATAATGGTCGGCGATTGTGTTTACTTTTAATATTTTCATCGAGAAATACATTTTTTATTTGTTAAATAAAAGTACACCTCCAGTGCCAGCGCTTCCTTTCACTTGAGTCATATAAACCTTTTTAGTCAATCTTTCATCCTTCATTTTGTCTACGTGTCCAAACTAGCTTAAACGACTTTTCTTGATTTTAATCACAACATCATCTTTCACTCCACATTCAAAGATTTCCCATGTCACTTTCCAGTTATCCCTGTACAATTCACGTCGGTAAGTTGCTCTGTTGTGGCGTGAAAGAAGGTCAAACAAACATACATACCTACACACTTTCGCATTTATAACCTGGTTTTATTAAAATTTCTATGCCATGACAGCGAGCTGGCGTCATCCTTTTGCCCGACTTGATATAGGGAAATCTTAAATGCACTTCCTTTACTAATAAAATCATAACAGAGGAACCGCACCCAAATTCGTTAAGTTATTCTCGAAAACCATAACGATATTTAGACAATGTAATCATAATATTATATGCAGAAACTTATAACCGAATTATAATAATTATATGAAAAGTAGTAAGCAGTCCTTAAGAGTGTAGTGTACCGCGTCCATGTCCATACAAACGGAGAAAACGTTTTACTACCCCTAAATATTATTTAATTTTAACGATTTTGTAATATGTTACTGACATAGTGAAAAACTACGTACGTATTTTTTCCTTTTTTCAAAATTCGTAATAGGTCAAAAGTTATAAGCCCCTCAAATCTCAGTTTTTTTGGTTCATAATTTGCTCGTAATAAACCGTCTGTATTTGAGAAACAAAGCAAAATTTCAAAAAAAGCGAAACGTACGTACGTAGATTATAATCTGCTAAAAAGTTTGACACCAAAATTATAAGGTTTCGTTATAGTTTAGTAGGTGTAAATCGTTTTCGCCCAAACGCAATTTTCAACGAAGAACATACCTACGAACACTCACGAGCTGCAGTGCTCTCTGTCGCACTGATGCCCGGGGGAAGAGCGCGCTTGAGATAGAATATGATTTTCTAAATACCTATTTCGCTGCGTACGCTGAGCTACACGATCCTCTTAAGAAGCTCAATTCATGCATTTTAACTACCTAATAAATAAAAAATCCGGAAAACAACAACCGGTCATAACCTCAAAAAAAAATCTGATAGACCAAAACCTTCGCCATTTTTTCAGCGTTATCTACAGGCTAACTTATTTTGCGTTCACGAAAGACTCGTTTTCTACAAGGAGTTTATACTTCAAGGAGTTTGTATACAATAAGTATAATAAACTCTTTGGTTTCGTCAGAGTGAAGAAGTTCGTTAGGTCACGTGGTACCTAGTATTTCAGTCGGCCCCATACATTTAAAGTTATCTATTCTACATTCTATTCTATTCATTTAGTTGTCATTGTCTAAGCCTTCTGGCAACGATTTCTTTAAACTTTGATCTTTTCTATAATACCTAATTTAGAATCCATTATCGTGTATGGTTTACAATAATATTATGTTGTTAGTGCATCGCGGGTGGCCATGAGACTCCATTTTGATGATTAACTCGTCTCCGGCCCAGCAGGGCGTCTGTTGACAATGTTACAATAAATTATTGTCTATTTAGATAATAAAAGCAGCTACAATATAGAAAACTGTTTCAGTTAATAACAAATCTACATTGTCTCTGTTTCTTTTCGAGAATTAAATATTTCCTTTTCCTTTTTATTTTCTGACTTATGTTATTTTATGCCTTGTTCAATGATACTTCCGTTTTCTCGTGGTCCTGATATACCCTATAACTATATAATTGTACATTTCATTGTTATCATCAGAAAAGAATGCGGAGTGAAAGATGATGTTGTGACTAAAATAAAGTAGGTTCAGTTTACGCTGAAGTATGAAAGTATGAATGAAGTATGAAAGATTGGCTAAAAAGGTTTATAAGGCAGAAGTGCTGACCAAGTTTATTGAACATGTAAAAAATGTATTGATCGAAAGCAATATTAAAAGTACACAAAGGTATGATGAATATAAAAGAAAGAGGTAGTCAGAATCTTTGCAAATGGCATAGCGTCAAGTATCCAAAAAAAGCGAATTTTGGAATAATTTCTTTATTTATCAAGAGATGGATAATATTGTATGTTCTTATTCATTTTTTTTTATATTGTATTTAAGTGTACTATTATTAGCCTCAGTTTGAAGATTTTATGCGGTATCTAGTTTATTCTGTATTTATAAAAACTACAGGAAAATTTAAACTGAAGACGTGTTACGATCTCAATATTTGTAAGTATATATATAAACTAGCGGACCCGGCAGACGTTGTCCTGCCCAAACGTTGACTTGCCCGCACTACCCCTACCCCTACTCCTACTCCTACCCTACCCCTACCCCTACCCCACCCCTACCCCTACCCCTACCCCTACCCCTACCCCTACCCCTACCCCTACCCATACCCCTACCCCTACCCCTGCCCCTACCCCTACCCCTACCCCTACCCTACCCCTACCCCTACCCCTAACCCTAACCCTATATAAAAATAAAATTTAGCGGTGGACCACCCTTAACATTTAGGGGATGAAAAATAGATGTTGTCCGATTCTCAACCCTAACGGTTATGCATACAAAATTTCATAAGGATCGGTCAAGCCGTTTCGGAGGAGTATGGGAACGAACATTATGACAGGAGAATTTTATATATTAGAAGATGCGGAAATTGTTTTTCTCCAAAATGTTAAAAACTTTACAACTTATCTAGCTAATTAGCTTAGCGACATAATAATGTCGGCGGAAGCGGTTCTGTAAAATAGTTTACAATCATTAGCGTAACAATAAAATCTAAAAAAACTATGAAAGTGAAGAAAGAAAAAAAAATTATAGGTACATACCATTTTATGTGTTTAATAACAATTACGCACCACCTAATCAAGACATTATGAAACTGGGCATAAAGTTAGTGTACATCGTGGTTAAGACGTCGGAATTGATCCTGGATCTGTTTTTTATAATTTAAAACTTATGTACATAATCCGACAAACCATAAGAGGCTTTTCCATCTAATACCTCAACAGAGTTTACCACTCGTTAGGTATAGCCTCTCAAATAGCATTGGCTGAAAGAAGGAGACTTGGTCTTCCGCTGGGTACCCTGGGACAGCTATAAAGCAATCCGTGAAGACGAAAAATTAAGTCTAAAGCTGGGTACTTAGTATTAAATAGTAATTAGAAGCTATATCTAGTTAATGTGACGACTTTGTTCCAACAGAGATGTAGAGCGGTTAACCAAAATTGATGATCTTACAATTCCCTTTCTCTCGATCTCGACTTGCTTAATCTGGAGATAAGATAAATCGAAGGACTTCTGTTCCTAATCTGTCGGCAAGAGTCCGAAAAACACGCATCTACGGACGAATATTTTGGTATTTGCGCTCGAAGGAAATTAATATTGGATTTTTGTCCCTTCTAGGTTCTACCATAAGAATAATAAATAATTTCTTACGCTTTTCGTTTATAACTCCCTATTTCATTGCATTCCAAACCATTTTTTTTTATTTTTGTTATAATAAAATGCAATTTTTATTTATAACCTTATTATTACATTGTTACTGATACCCCATTTTTATTTATTTATTATTATTTTTTTTTTTTATTTTTTTTTAGTTTTATAAGAAGTTTGTTATATAATAAATAAATACAGAGAAAAATTTACCTACTTATTATTCCATATGTTTTTACTTGTCTATTTTCTTATATTTTTGGGCAATCTATAAATAATGTTTGCACACCTGCTTGCAGGTTGAATACCTACATGTCCATATACTCACCATAATCTTAAGACCTATATTGTAAGTATTCTTGCAAATAAAAATATTTGATTTGATTTGATTTGATCTCGTGATCATACGTTCATAAATTCATTTTTTATTTTTTTAGTTCTTCACGGGTTGCCTTACAGCTCCCGAAACCGTGTTACGGTGCCAGGGTACCCAGCGGAAGACCTAGTCTCCCTCGTTTAGCCGATGGTATTTGTGAGGATATATCTAACGAGTGGCTAGTTTTGTTGAGATATATTTAGATGGAAAAGCCTCTATAAGTGTGGTTTGTCGGATTATGTACATAAGTTTTTAATTAAAAAACCCATTGGTACATGGCCGGGATCCGGGATTTTTATATATTTTGTATTACAACAGCTCTAACACAAAACTTGCCACTTGTTCAATATGAGCATGTGTACATGGGTTACCATTTTAAACAATTAGTACTGTCAACAATATATTTGAAATAATAATCTTATGTCGTGTCGCTGACTGACGCACAGCCTACACCGAGGTCATAGAGAGGGGAAAATTTAAGGGTAATAGCTTTCTTTGGTTGTGTAGAGAAGCACTATGAAAAGATAAAATTGAAACTTGGTATAATAAATCTTCAAAATAAATAATAAAACATCTATTTCAGGATTTTTGCAATGGGGTGTTAAAGTTTGTATAGGGAAATTAAAAAACAACACAATACGTTTTAAAAATTACAAACGCGCTCTTTTCACTGCTACACGCACGTGGATAAAAATTAAAATTAAGGGAAAACTCTAGGACCGTGGGGTGACAAGGTCTGGTGACAAGAGGGCTGGCTCTTTCCTCGCTCAACCAATCAGCATCGCGATTCAGCGGGGAAATGCAGCCAGTATTCTTGCCACTATTCCACGCAGACCTTAGTTATTATTATTAGATTTTTATATTGTTATGTAAGGTTTATAATATAATTAGAATAATTAAAAAAAAATCTCAAAACTACAAATTAAAAAATTCTTCCAGAGAGTCCGAATCCGCTGCCATAGTGCCTAGAACACATAGCGCGTTACCCTTTTGAATTTCTAGCGCTATGCGTTGTATGAAAAAGGCTTTGGAGCGTGGATCGCCGGTCTCCGTTAGAAGTATTTATGTAATGTAAGGTTATATGGTAAGATTAGTTTTTCTAGACTTGTCTTATTTAATACAGCAATAAAATTTATTTTAATAAAAAGTAAAACTCTTTCACTCTTATTAATAAACTCGAATTAGCGACGTATTACCTAACCTGTATTCCGTCTCCGTCTATCATAATGAATTGCAGATTTGTTAGAGGGTGATGAAAAACATTTAAGTTAACTAATTCGAGTCTTTTGCGTATTTACATAAATGACGTCACTATTCCTAATACAACGCGTACAAAATCGCGGGCAACTAATAATTTAATCATAAAATAATTTGAATCACGGTATAACGGATATGGATATTTAGTGCAGAGATAGACTAATAGATTAACAAATACAGTACTTTTCCCAAAAGCATGTTGCTACGCAAAATATTTAGTACAAAAGGAATGCTTATCTTAATGGTTCCCGACAATTGATTTACCTAATCAAGTACCCTCTGTTTTATGTCGATGTCACTTTATGTATGCCCCAATTTGTTTCTAGGACATTTAACCGAAACTACGTTACTTACTTCGGATTATGTTCTTAGGAAAATCAGTTGGTTATTGTTTAGATCTAAAGTAATCCAATTTTCTGAGTTCTTACATTAGCAATACTTACTTAATTTTCTGACTCCAATAATAGGTTTAATTATAGATTATTTATGAGAATTCAAATTCATTGCACAAATTATGTTTTTTTAATGATTAAATTTAATGTTAATAATAATTTTATTGTAAAAGTAATTCGATATTGTTTTTAAATATATTATTAATTTATTATTGTATATTTTAGTTAAATATACTTAGCTTCTAGAAATCTCAAAAAAATTAACTATGAAATAATTCGTATGATAGCAACACTACATATAATAAAACAAAGTCCACCGCCGCGTCTGTCTGTCTAAATAAAATAACTGATTTTGTTACGATTTTCACTATTACATAGGTAAATTCACATGGACGTATCATGTATAGGAGCTGAGCATAATTGAATCAAGTCGAGAATCAAGATTTCATGGCGTATAACAAAATAATGTAAAAAAGAATTGTGTAGAATTAAATTATCTACAACAAGTCCTGTATGTATGAAAGGTATGATGAAAATAAAAGAAGCGGAAGAAATATGTCAGGATCGAAACAAATGGCATTTGATTGAGAAAAGGAGTAGCCCTCTTGGGATAATAGGCCTGATGATATATATATAGATAGATTATAGATACGCACATTTAAAATAGGCATGGCAACTGTTAGAAAAAGAAATACAACAGCATTTATGTTGATTATACTTGCAAAGAAAGTTATTATTAAAATAATTTATATAAGAGCTAAGTTTATTAATATTTTATAATCGTGAACCTATTTACTTAATTTTTCCTTCTTCGCAGTATATTTTATTTAATTATTTTACCTTGTTCACGTTGAACACAATTACAGTCAGTACTCGCGTTGTAATTTGTAATTTCATATTTTGTGTGTACTTTCCTGTTTTCATTAATTTATTGTGCTTGTAATAATACGGTATGTTACCTACGATGTAAATGCCTATCTGATTTGAATTAAATTAGTACAAGGTGCGTCGGTGGCCTAGTGGCTAAGACGTCTGGTATTAACTAGGCAGACCACGGGTTCGATCCCGGATCCCGGCCATGTACCAATGGGTTTTTTATAATTAAAATCTTATGTACATAATCCAACAAACCACACTTAGAGGCTTTTCCATCTACTCAACAGAACTGACCACTCGTTAGGTATAACCTCACAAATACCATCGGCTAAAAGAGGGAGACTTGGTTTTCCGCTGGCTACCCTAGGACTGTAACACGGTTTCGGGAGCTGTAAGGCAACCAGTAAAAAATAGTATAAGTGGCTGTGAAACTTGGTCACTTTGAAATCACCACAGAGTTAATATGCTGGAACAACAAACAACAACAAAGATCTATGGAGAAAAGCATGTTGGGAATTAAGAAACTAGATAAGAAACGAAATGCATTTATAAGAGCCAAGAAAGGAGTTTTAGATGTACTTTCTAAGATAGACCAACAAAAATGGAGGTGGACTGGTAACATGTTACGAAGTACCCAGGAAATGTGGAGCAAATTCCTATCAGAATGGTGAAAGAAAAAGGGGAAGACAATGTAAGAGATGGGAAGATGAACTTAAAGTTACAGCAGATCTGAACTGGAGAAGAGTCGCAAAAGACAGAAAACAATGGAATTTTTTAGAGGAGGCACACTGAACTCAGAGACATATTGTTTATAATAGAATATAGAATTACATATACCTATTATTAAATAGACCGATAGATAAGGTTTTTTTTTAGAAAACCTTGACAATTATCCTTAAGTAGAATACTTACATGATGGACCCACCATATCCCTCGCCGTAACCCTGGTGGCATGGTAGGGATTTTTTTGCGACCCATGATATCTTGAAAATTCAACGGGATTATCTGAGATTAAGATCTGAGATAATATATATTTGCTAAGTTTCATAGACATGTACTTGCTAAAGGTGTTAAGTGCGAAAGTGACATAAAATTATTTTTTTGAAAGTTTCATTCTGTTTCGAAATTCGACTTGGTGTTCATGTACCAATGTAGGTAAAATGTATGGGTATTCCTGTGATATTCCCCAATTGGATGTTATCTGCTGAGGTTTTCCTAATATCATGATTTTTTAATTTTTTTACTTTTGTCTAATATCTCAAAACAGACTATCCTGTAAATGATGAACTAAACTAATGTAGACCAATTTTTCTTTAAAATGTTCGTAATAGTCTGAATAGGGTTTTTAGGAAAAGAAAAATTGGAAAAGTTGCCCGAAAATTGGAAAATTCGGGAAAAACTGAAAGTGCTTTTTTCTATAAGATTTTTGTATAAACTCAAGACCATAATAAGGGATGAAAGTTAATATGGCCTCCATGGGCGAAGCAGAAAACGAATTGTTATAGGTACCTATTTTGAAGCATGGCAAACTGAGAAGTTTTCTACAATTACATTACATTACATTCATTACACACTTTATATCAGTTTCACCTGTAACTCAAGTAGGCCACACATTGGTCCGGCATCACACTGAAAAATTGGACGAATGAGTGGGCACCTTAACTAACTATGTATGTAAACAAATCTCGAAGTCTAATTTGTCGTATCGATTTGGAACTTTGCAAGTTGACAATACAAAGTAATTCGGATGACAATCGACCTGACTAGATGGCGTCCAGGGTCCTGATGATGGAGCCGGAAGGTGGCCACAGGAGCTCAGTAACGAAACGACGTAACCCCATCGAGTTTGGGCTCATTTGGTATGAGCAAGTGCGCGTTACTGACAAAAGCGTGTTTTTGATGGGTAACATATTTCATCTTGCTTTCCTGCAATTTGTGGGAGTGATTTTGTGAAAAGGGACGGAAGTGTGTAACAGGAGGCCGGGGAAGCACGCGCTATTTGATTTGACCAATGAGCGCACGCGGTTATAAAGTTGACCGTCAGATGGTACCAACCCATTTTCCGAGAGGTTGGTACTGTCAGCCAACAATGTGTGTGACGAAAAAGAGAAAGGGAAATAGAGAAATAGAACACACGCTTAACCTACACTGTTGTGTATAAAGTGTTAATATTTTCAGGATATATAATGTTAATGTTGCTTATTACCAAGGTGAGACTACTGTAAGGCTCGCTAGTTTTTTAGTTTTTCAAAAATTATGAATTATTATTTATTTTAAAGAAGCATAAAAAATCAATAACAACCTACTTTTAATACATTTTCAAAGCATATCTAATCATCTACATAATGTATAAGTGATTTATGTAATAAGGTAACATTGTATACATTTACAGTTGTCCGATAAAAACCCAAAAGTTTGTTACAAAATCTACGTAACAAATGCATGTATGGTTGTTTGTTGACATTTACCGCCTGATTTATAGCAACAGTGTTTATAAAAGAAAGTTTAGCTCTAAGAACGTTTAGAAAATAATTTAGTCTTGATTTGAACGTACCTATCGATACACATTTAAAATGGATCTCAAACTAATGTTAACTTTAATTTTAATTTGTACTTTTATGTACTTATCAGTAAGTATACGTTTTTCATATTTTTCGTTTTCCTGAATTTCATTAAATGTACTTTTAATTAAGTACCAATTCTATGATTCTTCATACGTAGGTACCTCTAATACATAAGTAGTAAAATATTCCATATTTTTTCGTTGCCAATTTGCGTAGCTATTTTTTTATGGTTACCAACTTAAATCCTGAAAAATAGCAATTTCTAGCATGTTTTTGCTATTTAAATAACGAAAGAACGGTTTGAAAAATACAGTTTATTACATATTACTTGTAGCTAAAACTTATCAACCAAAAAAATCATTTAGGATTTTTTTATTTTTGTATCTAAAGTAAAAATTAAGGTACGTTTTTTGTATTTTTGAAACTAATTTGAATATTTTATTGTTGTTTTGTAACAAATATTCAAAGTTTTATCAACAGAGTACAAAGTGACGTCATCATTTAAGTACCTTAAGTAGCGTTTCTATCCTGTGGTACTACTCATTTGAGATAAAGTCGTATCACAGCCCTTAACGTGCCCCGTGGCACTGCCAGTTAGTAAAAGAAGTTGAGGAATAGGGCGGAATTGCTATTTTACCTAAATAATGACGTCATTTTGTCGTCTGTCCGCAAAAATTTAAAAATGTATTACAAAAAAAGTAGGTATTTCATAGAAAACAAAACATACCCTGTCTTTTTTTTATTTAAATAGATATTAATTTATTTACATGACAATTAAATTAAATATAATAAAAACAATTAAATATAGCTACTATGATATATATACCTACAAATAAACCTATAAATGAAAAAAAACATTAAGATCGCTGCCTTCTGGGAGAGTGCCCATAAGGCTGGCTGCGTTGCCACATTGAATAGCAAATATGAGCCAGCTCTTTGGTCGTGGGACACCTCTACCAATCTTTTGGCTATTTATTTGTAGAGGTCCCCACGGACCCAGCGTTTCCACCCCATACGCAACAAATATGTATTCTTGCTTTTTTACTTTACATGCCGAATTGAATCTTAAATTCGGGGAATAAAGTAAATAATTAAAATAATTTACTCTACCTCCGCCGTGGTGAGGAATAGCACAACTGCACAAATACTTATAAAATTTATTAAATTATGCCCACAGTTTCTAATTTCGACAGTGGCCGTAAAATATGTTTTAGCCAATGTAACATTTGTACCAATAATATTCTAAATTTTATCCAAATCCGTTCAACTCAATAAACATCCAATTTACAATGTATAAGTAACTAGCTAATTGCCCGCTACTTCGTTCGCGTGGTCGTTTTGGTTAGGAGCGTGATGTTAAAATAACCTTCCCCGAGAATTAGGCTATCAAATGCAAAAATATTTCAAGTCGGTCCAGTAGTTTTTGAGTCTATAGAATACGAGCAAACAAATAAACAAAAAAAAACAAATATTGTTTTTTATATTATAGATATTAGTGGACAACCATTTTTCATTCTAATTCTAATAAATCTGTCAATACATATGCATTCTACATATTGTATACCTTTAGGGGGATGTTCTAGTCTACCTATAAAAAAAAAATCTTTATTCAATGCTATTATTACTAATCTGTTGTTCTACCCAATATTCATATTTTCAGACGGCAAAAATCATACTCCCGAATAAGTTGAGATATTTGGAAAACATGCTAAACGCGGACGTTGTGGCCAGAGCTACCAAGATAAGACAGCAGATGGATGCTAATCCCAACATGATAGACAGCAACAAAGGATGGCCTATGATCCTTTCTAAGTACCAAGCACAAGAAGCGAAATCTTATAATCCGAGTTACAACAGCATATATAGAAGACCGGTCTAAGAATTTAAAAGAATGGAAACGCAAGTATACATTTTAGAGAATTATGTTATTTATTTTAACTTTATTAATGAGGTATAATTAAATTTATATACTTAAATGAATCTTTTAATTTATAATTTTTTCAAATCCTCACTTTCCTCAAATTCCTCATTTAAATAAGTGGAATGTTTGCCTTAATCCGTGTTACTAGTCAAATCACCTTAGGCCCTTCATGCGAAACGTAAAAATATTCAATTCGTAGCAATAGTTGTCCTAATTGATAGACTCGGCACTATTGCTTAATATGCGATGGGAAAAACTTTTATAAAAAAACAATATGCAATACGCTCAGAATTCAAAACAAACCAGAATACGGATGCGCAATGAATGGTGTATCATTGTGTCCAAAAAAATACGCGATTTTACTTCTCGCCAATATTTACCAATTTTTTTATAATTTCTTCAATAGATAGGATAATGTTAACAAAAAATAACACCTATTCTATGTTCTTATTCTTTTTTTGTTCTTTCTTCACGTGTTGCCTTACAGCTCCCGAAACCGTGTACGGTCCCAGGGTACCCAGCGGAAGACCAAGTCTCCCTCTTTTAGCCCATGATATTCTTATTCATTTTTCTTATATTATAAAGAAATATAACAACCGGGTACACTATTTTTAGCCTCAGTTTGAAGAATTTATGCGGATTTTGATTTATTCTGTATTCTGAAGCAATACCAGTAAAATTATCTATTTATGAATGGACGTGATGTCAGTACGATTTTAATTGAATAGCACGTGATGAAATATGGAATACCTACGTGACAAAAGTGAGATTTTACGGCGCATTTAGAAATAATTTTATCCTTCCTTTTAACATGACTAACACAAGAATGAATATGCACCGTGTGTTATGTCACACCATATTTGAATGAAACATTTTGTATGGCTGATGGGAAATTCAAAAAAATACCAGGGTACCAGCGAAAGATAATTCATCATTTCCCCCCGAATTTTCCTTTTTCCGGGCAACTTTTCCAATTTTTATTTCCCTAATTGAGACACGAACATTCAAAAAAGAAATTAACCAAATCGGTCCAGCCGTTCTAAAGCTTACCAACGAACAGCATTTAAATACTAGCGGGCCCGGCAGACGTTGTCCTGCCCAAACGTTGGCTTGCCTGCACTACCACTACTACCACTTACTTTGGATATTGTTCATACAAAATACTAAAATCGCGATTAAAAATGGGGGGTGTGGGTAGGTTAGTTGAGTAGGTAGGTTTAGGTTAAATAGTTTCGGAGGAGTTTGGTTACAAACACTGTGACACGAGAATTTTATATATATATATATAGATGCACGAAACTTTTATTATGGGAAGTGTGAATTGTAAGGCGCAAAAGCAATATTCTCAGTGAGTTTATTATATTTATGTATAGAGATATTTACATACTTTATGATCACGTGTATATAAAATTTCGTCAACACTCAGCACCTAATGATATTGCGAGCGTAGAACATATTTTGCTATATTGTTGTTGGCAGCGAATTTCCATCGCAAATTGTTTCTTACATCAAGCCAATATCCGTTATGTTATTGGGTAGGTTTTGTCGTCTCCCCTCCAATTTACAAAGGCCCTTCTGCCAACTTTAGGGAGCTTAGTAAATATAAATAAAAAATAACACAGTTTTGTTGGCTTTTTCCAAAACAAATTGAACTCGAAGCCCTCGAGTATTATTTGATGTTCTAGATTCATAACAAAAACGTATTTTCGTAGTCGATTTAATGTTCTGCCTCCGTGTTACGTATTTCGTTACTAACAAAAAGCGATGGTAACCATCCACAGATTAAAATATACTATAAATCGAGAAGAGCGAGCTTGCACAGTATATACTCACTCTTGGCCTGTTATATTTTGTTACCGTAAAATATCCATCCAGATATTGCTTGATTGTAACAATGCCCACATTTTGTCAGTTACATGGGTAACTTAATAAAATAAAATATAATAAAAATTGCCTTTATTCTACCACAAATGTTTCCATACATAAAATATACAAGTCAAAGATACATTCTTAAATTTAAAAATTACGAATTACTATTAAAATTTAATAAAAATACATTATTTAAAATCTTTAATATTTTTATGCATTTAGCTTTATTTTTTCTAATTTGTGGAAGTCGCCTCTTTTGTGTAGGCCTCCCCCAGCATCCTCCAGTTCTCTCTGTCTCAGTTCGTCTTCTCCAGTCCAGTCCACATCTTTCCTTAAATATGTTACATGGGTAACTTACCGTGTCTTTAAATATTAAAAAAATCTTTTTACTGTATCAGTTTTTGTCTTATGTCCAAAAATGTGCAAAAACATAGTTACCACCTCAACAAACAAAATCTCTAGTAATTCGGTCTGATATATTATTTACAGAAAAAATAAAAGTAAGTTCAAGACATATTTTAGTTTCAGAAGAAAATAAAGTTCCTTTTTTGTAATTTAATTTTTTTACTGTACGAAGAACTCTACCACCGAGTGTTGTCCAGCAACAATGTAGGCAACAATGGTGAGTCTATGAGAGAATTTAGCAATTTACGAGAATCGGAAACGATACCTTTGTTTTGGCTTGAAGAAGTTTTATGAGGCGAACTTTGAGGGAGAAGCAAACGCCTAGTATTAAACCCCCGTACCACTGTATTTTCTTTTTGTTTTATTGTCGCCATGGCTTTTACTTTAAATGGAGTATATGCTAAAATACAAACATATAACTAATTCTAGGAGACACAATTTTCCCGCAAATTCGCGTTATACTATAAAAATACTTTATCCGGGGAATAAAGTTGTTCCTAACTACTTTTGTACATTAGGTAGACCTACCATGAAAGTTTGTAGTTCTCTTGAGACATGGTCAACTTGTAAAACCGGCCAAGGAATTGTCCGGTTATAATATATAAATATATAAATTGTTCCGTAGTCACTTTTCACTTAAAGTCTTTAATTGCAATCTGAAAGTAGTGTGTGCTTACTTAGTAGGTATAGGCTACTGTGCGCAGATATAACCGCTGCCGAAATAATTATATGTACATTACCACTACCTATTTATTAAGTTAATATTAACCCGTCGTCCCGTCTCGCCCCTCAAACCTCTCATACCACCAAAAGGACCCATAAATCGTCTAAGTATAATCACGTGGTGCATTAAAAATAAACTTATGTGGCAACTATTGTGCCACATATATTATGAACTAGCTTTTACTAGCAGTTTCACCCGCGTGGGTAGAAATAATCTATACTAATATTACAAAGAGGTAAAGTTTGTTTGTAAGTTTGGATGTAGGAAGTAAGGTTGGGTACCCTGGGATTGAAACATGATTTCGGGAACTGTTAGGCAACCAGTTCTGAAAATTATTTCACTAATAGGAAGCTATATTATCCCTGAGTGCTATAGGGTATTTATTTATTACATAAACCACAGCAACTAATTAAACTTGATTATCCATTCTTAAAACTAATCTTAAAGCCAAAAAGGTTAACAATTTTTACTTAAACTTAATAGAAAACAAAAAAAAAACAACAAAAGCAATCACAGCATTCACAGCACCTTTAGATACATCTTATGTGTGTGTGTGTATATATAATAAATTTAAAATAAAGTAAAAACTAACAAAAAATGCAAATACTTAGCATGGACCAATAGCAAAAATTAAGAATATATATTGATTGAGATAATAATATATTTGAATGATGAACCTTGTAGTCACGGAAGTACCGTATTACATGTATGTGCCTGAACCAGTTCTTGAAAATGGTCATGCCACGCTCTACTGGGATCGATCTATCATCACAGACAGAACTATTGTTGCCAATAAACCTGATATTGTGTTGGTAGATCGATCAGCGCGCCTTGCAATGATAATCGATGTGGGATAGTGCCACATGACGACAATCTTGTGAAAGCTGAGAAAGATAAACAATCAAAATATTTTGACTTGGCCCACGACATGTGAGATGTGAAGTCGGCGATCATTGTACCGATAGTCTTGACGGTCAATGGTCTTTTTGCTAAGAGTTTTGACCGTCACCTTAGGAGCCTTGAGATTGGCGGTTGGGTCAAGGGCCAGATCCAAAAGGCAGTACTCCTCAACACGGCACGTATTGTGAGGAGGTTCCTCTCTCTGCAGCCCTAACCACCGGTAGTTTGGGTATTTACCTCGCTTCCGGAGGATAACTCCTTATTTTATATTTTTATGTTTTCTTTTTATATAAATATGTAAAAATATAATTTAAAGAAAAGAAATGAAATAAAGAGAATAATAAATAAATAACCCTAACTCAGGAAACATCACAAAAACTTCCCTAGAACATATATTTTATTTTGTTCGGAGGCGGTAAGCTAGCATAATATAAGTACCGTTACACATGAGAAATTAATTGCAAAGCCATTCTAAAGATTAGCGCACACAAACGCACAGACAGACAGACAAAGATACCAAAAATCTTCTATACGATTTTAATATATATGTAGATTTAAAAAATCATTCAAATAAATAATTCCGTTTGTAAATCGGTGAAAGACAAGGGCCGCAACACCCCTCTTATTGCATTAAAAAACAGATATTATATATTTATATTCCTGTCGTTTCCCAGATATATTTAATCTACGCCATGAGTTGCCAAATCCTCTACGAAGATTCGTAGCACTTGAGATTTACTACGTAGCAATCCCTATTTTCGTCCTACTGATTGTGGTGATAAAATATTTAGTATCTTTGGATAAATTATCTATTTCCTAATTAAATATATGGAATAGATTTTGTATCATTGAGAATGTGTGTAAGTATGCAACATTTAAAAAACCTGTGAAATTATAAAACAGATCAAATATTATTTACATTTTATATGTTTTTATAGAATTTTAGGCTGAAAGTCGGCTGAAAAATTTTGTTAAAATTTTCAGGTCTGTTTTTTGTTGCTGTAATCACTCAAAATAATACGGGCCCAGTCTGTAGTAGAATCACTTCATTTCATGACGGCCATGTTATTTGCAGAATGCATGGAAATGCAGTTAATCATATTAAACGGGACAGATGGCAGATTCGTTGCTCTGTATTGACGTAAAAGAAGTAGGTACAAACGAACAAACAAACAACCCACTTTCAAATTTATTATATTTGTTAAGATAGCTGACACTTCTTAAACCACTCATAAACAGAAGTATCATCTATTATTTTGGGAAGAAGTGTGGACACCGGCTTTATGTGCCCTAAGAAGCAATAGAAAGTTACATTTTTGACTCACGGTTTCAAGACCAAACTGTGATCAGAGTTGGAGTTGAGTTTAGTTTTTCATGTAAATATGTTCAGCAAACATGATTGAAAGACAAACATACAGACAATATTATATATACCTACTAGCGACCTCGCTCTCAACTTCGCACCGGTACAATATGGGTTTAGAAATATGCTACATAAATATACTTATAACTAACTACTTATATATTAGAGATAGACATAGGCATATGGCTTTTTTGTAGATAATTTTATTCTACACAATTCGTTCTTACATCAGACTCTAATGCTCAGCTCCTAAACATTATAGGTATGTTAATACCCGTAAACCTTCCTCGTGAAACCGCAACAAAATCTGTTCAGTATATTTTTCTTGAAAATGGCACAGACAGACGGCGGAGGACTTTGTTTTATAATATGTATGTGACGATAGTAGGCTTAGTACTCTATGGACGATAGTAATAACATGGTACCTATGTCAAGGAAAGTTCGCCATATTTGTTTTTTTTTAATAAAAGCACATCTTATATTAATAATTTCGTTAAGGGCCCTATATCCATAATTTGTATGGAGATATTACTATTCCCAATTTCTCTGTAAATACTCCACCTGTGTCACTGTAATTTAGCATATAGTTACTTATTCAATATATCTAAGTGAAATAGTCGTTATTTTTTCAATTCGTTTTATTTAATAGGAAATATGGGTGGTAGAATAAAGGATTATTCTGCCCCTGCTGTCTCTTTCATAATCTATGACAAAACTCTACATTTTTTTTAAAGCGCTCTTATATTATTCTTCAATTATATATATCGCTTTTTTTAGATTATTGAAAATAAAAAAAAAATTGTGATTTTTTAATTTGGCAAAAGTAATATATAATTGAAGGTTAATGGTATAACAGCGCTTTTAAAAAAAAATAGAGTTTAGTGATAGATTATGAAAGAGACAGCAGGGGCAAAGTTAAACCACCCATATTTCCTATTCAATAAAACCCATTGAAAAAATAAGAGCTATTTCACTTAGATATATTCCATAAGTAACTATATGCTAAATCATAGTGACAGGTGGATTATTTACAGAGAAATTGGGAAAAGTTTATCCCAGAAAAATTCCCAGTATAGGACCCTTAAGGGGTTGATTCAAACGCATACCAAATTGTTAAGAAAAAAAATTTAATAATTCTAATTCGTATAATCCCGTAATTTCAATAAATAAGTCCAAATTTATTGTTCTTCTTCTTTTGATATATGGCAATAGTATGCCGATAAATCGGTAGCTAAGATTATCCCGCCGACTGTGATATTAAGACATATATTATATTATTAATCACTAACTAATCACAACCATCACGCGGTCGGGATTAAACCGGATGCCACATCACGCCATGACGAAAACGGGAGCATACGCCGCCATGACCGGATGTGGAATCCTAAATTTAATCATTAGTAACCTCTGTTTGAGTCATGTGGTTTGAGGGGGAGCCCGTCTATGGCCCCTCCATAGGCTTAGTACTCCCCCTTTCGCCAATTTTTTGCCCTTTGACCAGTTAAACTGACCAGGTGCGCAGTAATAAGTTATATACCTTAGATTTCGTTGGTATCGTTTTGTGTCGCGAGACAGAGCTCTAGGAAAATAGTTAATTGTGATGTTTTAAATGGGAAAGGCGATCTAGGACCTCAAACTTGCGGGAACATCGGGAACATAGTGTTTCCAATCATTAATTATAATTATTATGTTTGTATTTTAACATAATCATCATATAACAATAAAACGACAGAAAAATACAGTGGTACAGGAGCTAGTACTAGACGTTTACTTCCACTATCCAATTCATACAATATTGATATATAATATAATATATGATTTACGTAAAGAACACCCCGAGTGAAGCCGGGTTTGTATCCAGTTGTTATACAATTTAGTAAAGTTCGGCAGTACTGCGGTCGTGTGACCGAACACGTGATCAAATTGTGTAAAAAAAAAACCGATCATGCTCACGCTGTGCAAAATATATAGATATAATACTATATTATATTTCGTCCACGTGGATATGGTTCAAAGGAAGCCGTGAAAGAAATATAATTGTACTAGCAATTTCCCGTCTTTTTGTTGTCAAGTTGTTTGTGAAAAAATCAATTTTCACGGGGGAGTGATATATTCTCCCTGAATGAATTAATAGCCTATGACACTCTCGACCCGTAGAACAAATAATCACAAACATACTTTCGCATTTGTAAAATTTGTAACGGTGGACTAAGTTGTGTATGCAGAAATACACAACTTACAACTAAAAGTAAAATGAACATACATAATGCTGTTTTAGTTCCATCACTTACTTATGGAAGCGAGACTTGGGTATGGAATAAGAGGCATGAAAGTAAAATAAATGCAGTGGAAATAGAATGTGTGATATAAAACGTATTGACCGCATCCGGAACGATGTCATTAGAGAAGAATGCGGTGTAAAAGATGATGTTGTGACTAAAATGAAGAAAAGTAGTTTACGCTGGTTTGGACACGTTGAAAGAACGAAGAATGAAAGATTGACTAAAAAGGTTTATATGGCTGAAGTGAAGGGAAGTGCTGGCAGAGGACGACCTAGGTGTACTTTTATTGAACATATAAAAAAATTATTGATCGATGGCAATATTAAAATGCACACAATTTCCGAGCATGCATGAAAGCCTAGGTATGATGAACATAAAAGAAGCGAAAAAGGTATGTGAGGATCGCAGCAAATGGCATTCGATTGTCTTTGCCTATCCCTCTTGGGATAAAAGGCGTGATGATAGATAGATAGGACGGAGATAAAATGGAGAAAACGGCAGGAATAATTTGTAACTGCTATACGACCGTCAAAATATTAATTGAAGATCGGTATGAAGTCTACCTCTATAGAAAATATTCCGATACGTATCTTTTGTATACAAACTCTTAGGTTATTAATTCCTCTTTATTATATAAAAATCTATATTGTTTGTCTTGCAAGGAGGCCAGTATTGCTCAATTGGTGACCTTCGAATTTCTGCGAATAAAATTCTTTGTTTCATATATTGAACGGAAAAATGTACTTATACTTATTGTGATCCTTAGATAAATTGTGAGGTAACCATTCCCAGTTTTCCACCCATTTAAGTTTCGTTCTCAAACTCGTGGAATCCTAAGTTTTTTTACAAATTTTAAAAATAAAAACGTACGACGGATTTTGATCATTCTTTCATCATTAGAATGCTACATTATCCCTGAGTAACATAGGCTATATACCATCACAGCATGACGACGGGAACGGGGTGGGCAGAGGTGAACATGACAAAAGCTATGTGTGAAGTGTATGTTTGCCAACATTCTGAAATAGACACGTACGAAGTCGTGGGAAACAGGGTAGGGGTAGGGCTACCCCTATGTTTGTTACGAATAAACTCAAAAACTACTGGACGGATTTTGATCATTCTTTCACCATTAGAATGCTACATTATCCCTGAGTAACATAGGCTATATACCATCACGGCATGACGACGGGAACGGGGTGGGCAGAGGTGAACATGACAAAAGATTTGTATGAAGTGTATGTTTGCCAACATTCTGAAATAGACACGTACGAAGTCGTGGGAAACAGGGTAGGGCTATTACAGGGTATATTTTATTTTGTTCGTAAATATCCACGGGCGAAGCCGGAGGTGGAATGCTAGTATACTATAAAGACATTGGCAAATCATCGATTAACATATGGTTGAGCCCCAATATAAGAAGAAGAGGGCGATTTTTGTACTGAGCATCTAACGTTAGAAGCTATAATAATTGGCGACCCTACAGACTAAACTCAAAACTCCCAAGTCGGGACGCGGCAGACCATGTTTTTCTAGCCATACTTATCGAGTCTAATAGGCATGATGACTAAAAAAATCTAATTAGTCCGTCAGTTAAATTATCAGAAAATATTGGATACGTATTTTTTCTTTTGTCAATTAAACAAAAAAATTATGAAGATATAGCCCGCTAAAGTTCCGCGTGACGTCACGCCTTACTACAATTTTTAGCAAGGCGTGACGTCACAAGCCCCCCACTCCCAAACTTTGACGCGCTTTATCTCTGTAATTTTTTGTTTGATTGACAAAAGATAAAATACGTGTCCAATATTTTTTGAAAATCTAAATGACGGACTAAATAGAATAATATTTTGTTTACCCTGTCATCTACCCTATTGTATGAACAAACTTCAATGCTGGTACCTCATGACATATTTTGAAATCAAAATGAATGAATGAAAAAAATTTATGATTAGACACAACTTGCCAGGTTTCGCCTAGGCAGACCAACTCTTTATCTATCTCCCATAGTGGCTGTGTTCTGTTGGTACCCGACAGTGCCTTTCCGTATTTACACATTTAAATCGGTGGATATGCTAAATAAAACATGTGCCGGTTGAAAAGTTGAGAGCAGAGAAATATTGTTGCCTCTCTTATTTGCACGCATTGTATACTGTTTCTATCTCTCCGTAATGAGTGCACGCACAGCTTTCGGCGATAACATTTTTTTGTGCGTTTATGATTTGGTTGCGGTTGTCACTATTAGATAGGTTTATTCACTGGGAAGGTTTACGAATATTAAACATTAATATATCATGTTTAGGAGCTGAGCATTAACAGTATAAGTGAAACAAGTCGAGAAAGAAATTAACCCCGGCAAGTTTTCGTGGCGTAGTATACTGTCTAATCCGTAAAATTATGCAGGAAAGAAATATCTATCAAATTGTTGTAAATCCATATTGTACCCGTGCGAAGCTAGTTAATTAAATTAATAAATAGTAGTTAATTAAAACAAAATTAATTTAAGTATAATTACTTATTTATTCTATAAATATTGTTGGAAACCTAGAAAATTAATAGTTAACGTAATATATCTTGATTGAAAGGCGGATAGATGATTGACATTTATGTTAGCTTTCCATTTCTCTATAATAACATTTATGGAATATGTTCAATGGAAAATTATATTGAAATGAAAATATGATAATGGAACAAGAGGAGACTTCTGGAAGGTACCTATATACGGAGCAGATGTGAATGGAAGAGTCCATAAAAGCACATATTATACGCCGGCTTGGATACGTTAAAAGTATGAAGGATGAAAAGAAAGGAAATGCTGGCATAGGACGACCTAAGTGTACTTTTATAGAACATATCGCGGAGCATGTATGAAAGGTATGATGAAAATAAAAGAAGCGAAAGAGGTATGCCAGGATGGCAAATGGCATTCGATTGTCTCTGCCTACCTCTTTTGGGATAAAAGGCGTTATCCCCCGACGCATCTGTCAGTCTGTCTACGCAATTTGTTCTGTAACTACTTACTGAATAAATTTATTTACGAGAAAGGTTTATGTGTATCGCTTATAATATATTACAGTCTAATCCGTCAGAGATAGAAGAAAATCAATAAATAAACAATTTAATAGATAACTACCTACCAGTACCCAAGCGTGTTTACAATTTAAATTTCTTTCGCATTGTATATAAAAAAATCCTATTATCCAAAAATTCGATTATTTACGTTATGTCCGTGATTGGGTACCAAGTTTCAAAAAATTTTCGTCCAGTAGATTCAGAGAAAATAAGCTGTGACAGACGGACAGATTTTTTTTCATCAAAGATGTTCGGAAGGAATAAAAAATAGCCTAAATATCACTTTCCGGCCCGCAAAAGACGTCGATCCGTTGCTCTGTTTTGACGAGAAAGAAGAACAAACTAACACACTTTCGCATTGAAATATTAGTCAGGATATAACCAAATTGTCACCAGATATTTATAATTATGATTTTAAGATTATTTAGGCTCTCTGTGGTGTCACTAATTTTTAGTTCGTTACACAACTAAACGCATTATAAAATGGTTAACTGACAATTATTTTATGTGTTAGATAACTTAGTGCTAGCATGGGGTACAAGTGCAAATTATTTGTATGATCTTTTTTTTATTTTACTAGGTACATTGCTGAATTAAATATGTTAGGTAGCTATGTTCACTCAATAACGGGTAGATTTCGGAGCCTGTTCTGAACAAACTTTTGGACAGGCAGGCAGATAAAATATGTTAAATCAGTTATTTAATTATAACTTAATATCGCGCATATCCTAGTGCTCAAGGGCGGATCCAATTTGGCTTAGAGTTTCGACTAAAGGTTTTCAGAGGAGTAGTTAAAATCACAGGCAATAAAATATAACTCAAGCCAAGACTCAAGTAAAACTTTTTTTCAATAAAAAATTTAATGTAAGTAATCAAATATTTTTGAAAACATCAGAATTTTATTTATTTGAGTTAAGGAACACTAATTTTAAAATACTCTAACAGAACTCGTGAAAAATCGGCTAATTGAGGAAGACTTACCTATCTTCCGTATCAGCGCTGGATTTACTACTAAGGGCTAATGTCTAGGGCGGCCAAATTAGAAGCGAGAGAAAAAAATTTTGTTCGCGTTATCAAAAATGCTTTAAAAAGTATTGTGTTGTGTCGTATAAAATATGTGTTTACACGAATCTAACCTGAGATAATTATCATTTTGTTGAGCATAAATATCTGTTTAGTCGCAGAACTAATAATAAATTTAAGAGAATTCATTCTTAAGGTGGCATTTTTCACGGTGCCCCAGGGTTAATCCGGCCCTATGGGTAGACTGGGGCCACAGTAACACTGTTCCGGAAACTCCCCCCACTCTAGAGCTCAATCTGGCTCAACAGAAGTCAAAACAGAAATATAGAGTTGTACGTTCTAACAATTAATATAACAAGTAAAGCTGATAAAGCACCTGTTTCCTTAATTACTCTTATCAATCACAATGTAATAACACTTGTTACTTACAAAAACACCTAAAAACTTGCAATATCACTTATCTTCCATATTGAAAACCACATTCACAAATACACGGGAAAACGTAAAAAAGTTATTTTGTTCTATAGCGGATTTGGCAAGCGTAGACGTGCTCTCAAACGTCCGGTAGAGTCGCAACTGAATGGGTCTGGCTTATCAAAGCTACACATGTACTTACATAGTCGATTTAGTGAAACATTTATATACAAGCCGTTCACTCTGGCTTTCAGCGTGGATTTCAGATGTTTTTCAAAGTTAGGCATTATTTTATTTTTATTTTAAAGACTAATTTGAATATTTTTAGTATTGTTCTTATAATAAATAGCGGCTTGCCCGGACTACGAAAAATGTTTGTAAAGAAAAAGTGGTTTTTATTAGTTTTTTTTCATTTTTATTTTTTTCTAAAACCGTCTTCGCATTATTGCTTTTCAAATGAAACCGGTTTGAGGCATATCGGTTGTATGGTTTCAAAGTCTATAACGGATATAGGTAGAAACATTTTTTGTGATTTATATATACATAGATTTTCAAAGTTTTGCCGACAGTCGACAAAATGACGTCATTATTTAGGTAAAGTAGCGTTTCTGTCCCGTGGTACTACTCGTTTGTGATAAAAGTAGTACCACGATACGGCTCTTAAACGTATCCCGTGGCACTACCAGTAATACAAATGAAGTTAGAATGGCTATACTTTACTTAAATGGTGACATCATTTTGTCTGTTGTCGGCAAAACTATGAAAAGTAAAAACTAAGGTGTGTTTTTAGGGTTACGTACCCAAAGGGTAAAAACGCAAACCGTATTACTAAGGCTCCGCTGTCCGTCCGTCCGTCCGTTTAACAATTTTAATAAAAAAGACATGCAATCCATAGATCGTTCATATAGACATTATAGACAGACAACTCGACAGTTGCTTGTAGGTGCCTAAATTAAAAGGATAATACCTACAATAAAATTACATACACTATCAATCTCAAATCTATACTTCCATACTTGTTATTATAAATGCGATAGTAACTCTGTCTGTATGTTACGTTTTCACGGCTAAACCACTGAACAGATTTTGATGAAATTAATATTAAAGAATCGAAAGAGGTATGTCAGGATGAAAAGGTTGAAACTTGGTACCTACATAATAATATATTTAATGACCCAATCACGGACGTATAGCGAAAAAATGCATAATTTAAATTATATTAAAGAAAATATACGAAAACTGACCGTTACTCCGAAACTAGTGAGTCTAAAATTTTAAAGATAATAGGGAATATAGGGCCTAAACGAAAATCCTGTCCTAAAGTTCTGACCGATAAAATGGTACGGATACCTCAGCGCGCGAGTTATACTCGCAACTTTTACATGAGGGTTAAAACTTAGTATGGGCCCCACGGGCGAAGCCGGGCTGGAAAGTCAGTAATAGTAGATATAAATGCGAAAGGATAAAAATTGGTCCTTCTTTGATGACAAAAGATGAATGTTCCCGTGAGAGAGAGAGAGAACGCAAGAGCGGCGGCAGTGTTCCAGAGTTATTCATAAACACGACCACTCTGTCAAGAGAAGAAGAAGTGTCTTGGGGAAGGACGCATGACAGAAGGCGTCCCCATATCTTTGATTGAGATCATTATATATATTTGTAGTTATAAAAGTAGGTTTAGGGTTCAATTAGGGTTTTTTCTTTTTCTTTCTCTCTACACGGGCTGCATTGCAACTCCCGAAACCGTGTTATCAGTGCCAAAGTAGACCAAGTCTCCCTCTTTTAGCCGATGGTATTTGTGATACCTAACGAGTGGCCAGTTCTATTGAGGTATATTTAGATGGAAAAGCCTCGAATTAAGAGTATAAAAAAATATTTTATTTTTATATTTATTTATTTATTAAGGAGAAATAACAATAGTAGACAGACAGATATTAGATAAGTACTTACATAAAGTAATAAAAAAAAAGTTCTGTCCACCACCTCTACATTCTCTCAAAGTTTTACATTTTCAGTCCCCAAAACAACAAAAAATAAAAGAAAAACAGTAAATAATAAGTACAAAAAAATTTATACATTAAAAGTAATCTGAGGCTACCTTCATATTAAATCATATTTTTCAAATCGTTTTGAGTGAAACCTAAAGCTCTTAGAAATATAAAAAAAATTACATGTTATAATTAATCATATTTCATAATAATCTGTTAATCATAAAACATGTTTTAAGAAACTTTGCTCGATAGAAAAAAATTGCAAAGTAGCCTCTGAAAATAGTCTCCTTTCCAAATTTCTCAGTAGTACATGAAGTATTGTTTATTAAATTAAGTACAAATTTGTATCATCTATTACTAAAGTAAGATGTTAATTTAGATTTTCAATAAAGCTACTCCTTTAATTTAAATAAATTATTTTTGATTTGTCACTTAGGACGTTTGTTCCAAGCACCTTCCGTGCGCCTCTTCTCTTTTGTTTCTATTCAATGCAACAGAGAGAGATTCAGCGGAGAGACCAATCGATCACGTAGCGCTGGGTAGCGCTAGAGTATCGTATGCAGCTAGGCCACGCCCCTCAAACTATGATTTTATTTGAATGTATCGTCTTAAGTAATATTTTTATAGATGTTTTAAAAACTTTCTTATTATTACAAAAAATGTCGACCGAAATTGTTGTAAATTGTTACAAATTCTGGCTACGCAGGTTGGTTGGTGCGTGTCTTTCTGGTCGCAAATAATTGTTCTTGTATACCTACCCGTTAATCCATTTTAGATAAATGACTAATCTTATGACTATGAGTCAGATACCTTGTTGAAATAAAAAAAATTACCTATTTCCACACATTCATTGTAAAAGCACCTATCTAACATAACAAAGCACGCGTAGTATCAGTTAATGGATATTTTATCATATATCAATCATACAAGTTGTGTACGCTTAGATAAGGTTAAGTTCGGTGGTCGTTTCGCCAAATTTCAGATACGATGTAATTTGATCTGTATTAGAAATGTAGACGGTCTTGGCTCTATGTAATTAAACGACTGTCTACTCTCATACTCGTATATTATAATTACATATGGTAACAAAACATTTTATAATAATAAAAATAAAATAAAAATAAAATTAAATAAATAATAACAAACATATCTACATAAATAAAAATTTAATGCTGTGTAAACGCATCACTTGAGAACGGCTGGACCGATTTGGCTTTTCTTTAAGCTTTCGTACGGGTGATCTAATAGGTGTTATTTTTTATTAATATTATGCTTTCTCTTGATAATAATGTAATTATGGCAAAATTGGTAAATCGTGGCGAGAAGTATGAAGTAGTTTTTTTTTTGTTTGGCTAAATGTCGATTGCTCCTGAGTTATTAAGGTACCTATCGATTGTGAAGCGCGAGCCGAGAATGACGGTTTTATACCATTCAGTATTTTAGTTTGATCTGTATTGCCAACATAAAATGGGTTTAATTTTTCAATAATAAAATATGTGCTGCAGGGCATTGACTCTAAAAATTTTTAGAGTTTCATTTTTCTTTGTATAGATAGTAGGTACTCATGAGGTTTACATATGATGTCATATAAAATGGATGATCCCCTAATGTATTACTTACTCAATTTCGCTTAAAATATTTTTGGATATTGATATTCAATCAATTTATTTATAAAAAGCACTTTACTATTATTAAGTGAGGTATCGTTTGATATGGTAATCATAACTAGGTTTTTTTTTTCTTCATGGATTGCCTTACAGCTACCGAAACCGTGTTACGGTTCCAGGGTACCCAGCGGAAGACCAGTCTCTCTCGTTTAGCCGATGTTATTTGTGAGGCTATACCTAACGACTGGCCAGTTCTGTTGAGGTATATTTAGATGGAAAAGCCTCTAAGTGTGGTTTATCGGACTATGTACATAATAATTAAAAATTGTTAGGTATTAGGTAAGTATAAGTACTTATAGCTATTGTCAATGTGAAAAATAATTATAAATTGAATATAAGTAATTGTAAAGTTCCTGAAAATATCATAGATTTCATGAAAAGTACAAATGAATTAATCGATTATATTTCATACTAGCCCCCGTGGTATAGAGGGGTGTATTTAAAAAGTAGCCGTTGTGTGTCCTTCCTAAGGGTTCAAGCTTTCTCCGTATTAAGGCCGATTTAGACGTTACTAATGTTTAGTAGAGTGCGTAAGTGGCACTCGAATGCCAGTGCATTAGTAGGTTTTCAGTGACGTTTATATTTCTTCCAGTAGATTGCCATTTTGTAGGCCAAAACACATATGCGTCTCCTTGTCTACTTGTGTAATATACTAAAACTGATCGTTTAGACTACAGCGAGTAGCGAGTCAGGAACGCGGGGGGTTGAGCGGGCGTGGGAAGGGTGTCACTTGAAACAAAAATAGAAAGCGATTCTATTTGATTCTAGTAGAAAGGCGAGTGGAATGTACTAGTACGAGTACTAAAAACTACCGTTTACATGTTTCTACTAATGAACTCTCCTAATGCACTCTACTAAACACTAGTAACGTCTAAATCGGCCTTTACATTTCATCCAAAATCGGTTTAGCCGTGAAATCTTAACAGGCAGACGGACAGAGTTATTTTCACATTTATAATATTAGTATAAACTAGAAAATAGAATTTCCGAAAGACTTTCCAATTACTTTATTATTTTTTAGATTGTCTATGCATTTCAATGGTTATCATTCAATGACATAATTAGCAGTAAACTTTGTTGATTGTTAGAGAAATGGGATTGGGGACACGCTACGAGGAACTTTGTTTAATTGAAAGTTTTACCTCACAAGGAAACTTAGACTTGGTACAAACTTCAGATTTCCTAATTAAGAGGTTTTGATTTGATTGTTCAAAGATGGATTTTTTATTTAGTTACTATTTAGGAAAAGTTGAGTAAAATATTATTTTTATCGTTCTATAAACTTTTCTACCAGTCATCAGAAGATATCACATCAGAATCAGTTTGAGAGAGAAAACCTTAAAACGCCAGAAAATTGAGATATATCGAGATCACACATATAAAACTTTTTATTTATTAGGTATAAACAAGTACAATATAGATTATTAATAATTAAACTATATCTAAACTAAAACAAATTAAAAAGGATTTTAGATAATAAGAATACTCTACTTCAAAGGTAGGGTTCCCATCACGCAAGCTGCATTTCCACGCTGAATGGCAACGCTGAGCCTTTGTGCGAGAAAACAGCCCGCGCGAGGCTCCCCCGTCGTCTCCCGTAAACGCTTGCTCAGCTCCATCATGTAGAGCCAGCCCTTGAGCGCCCAAACCCCACGGACCTAGTGTCTCAACACCAAAAGCCACGAACTCGTGTTGAGACACGGGCGTAACCAGGTTATAGTTTCGGAAGGGAGGAAGATGTATGTACTTCTTTCGGGAAGCAGTGACGAGTACCTACCTCCATAGAAATAGTACCGATACATCATACGTAAACCTTTCAATCAAATTGTTTAATTGTATATTCAAGGAATGGAATGAATAAATTTTTGATTTATAACATTTCGCGGGGGGTTTGAACCCCCCCCCCCCATGTGTTGAGAGAACAATATTTTTTAATTTTACTTCGTTCTCGGGCCTATCTATCATTCTAGAACGTTATACCTTTTGTCCCGAACACCTTTAGACACGCAAAAAGAGAATAGTTATTTTTTATTCAAGACTATAGCTGTGCCTTGCGGTTGCACCCGCGTTAATAATTACTGCTCCGCTCCTTAGGGTCGTAACGTGATGTTATATAGGTTATAACCTTCCTCAACAATTGGGCTATCAAATGCAAAATCTTAAATCCGACTGGTAGTTCAAGAAATAGCGAGTTCAAACAAACAAGCTCTTCAGCTTTATCTATACGAATCCCTATTAATATAAATGCGAATGTAAGTTTGTTTGTTACGCTTTCACGCAAAAACTACTTAACCGATCATCATGAAATTTTGCACATATATTCTTGGAGATATTAGAAGTAACATAGGATACTTTTTATTATCACGGCATGACGACGGGAACGGGGTGGGCAGAGGTGAACATGACAAAAGCTATGTATGAAGTGTATGTTTGCCAACATTTTGAAATAGTCACGTACGAAGTCGTGGGAAACAGCTATTTCTAATATGTTTATACTAGCTATCCACCCCGGCTTCGCGTGTGGACAATATTAACTGAAACGGCTCGACCGATTTTCGTGAATTTTAGTGTGCATATCCGTTAGGGTTGAGAATCGGACAACATCTATTTTTCATCCCCCTAAATGTTAAGGGTGGTCCACCCCTATTTTTTTTTTATAGGTAGGGTAGGGGTAGGGGTAGGGGTAGGGGTAGGGGTAGGGGTAGGGGTAGGGGTAGGGGTAGGGGTAGGGCTATTATAGGATGTATTTTATTTTGTTCGTAAATATCGCGAAGCCGGGGGCGGAATGCTAGTTATTAGTATAGAAGAAGATATAGGTAGATAAAGGCATTGGGAAACCCTTATTTAGCCTTCTAGAAAACCCACCGAGTCCAAAATCGTCGTAAAAATAATTTAATATTGAAATTACAATACCTATAGAAAACAAAATGAGTGTGTATTTACCTGTGGTATCATGTGTAGAAGCAATCACGGCGGGCGCCTTGACCTACGATAAGTTCGTTGATGGTACAATAAAGTCACTCTTATAAATATACTATTTAGTATATTTTATCCTTATCCCCTTCAACTTAAAGTCCAAATTCGTGTATAAACTGTGAGATTTAGCAATAAAGAACATACTTGTCCGTAACAACGACCTAGGTAAACGAGAGTGCGACTTGGGAATTAACTACAGTATACGTGGGATATGAAAATCTTTGTAAATACATTAAACTTTATTATATGAGATTATTCATGCTAGACCTGTCATGAGGGGCTAAAAGATTTTGAGCCAATTCTGTCATTTCAAAATAACTACCTATTAAACGCAATTGTCTTCTTTCTGCTTGTCCGGGCTAATCTTCAAAACGGCTCAACCGATTTTGAATGAATTTCCACAGGTTACTAGAGGACTTTGCAAGGAGAGATGTAGTTTTTATACCATATCTATATATGTCGCCGTCAAATGGTTAAATCAGGCACCCAATTGGATGGCTAGGCTTTTCATTCAATTGAATGGCTAAAGGATGCTTAGCCAAATTATTGAAAGAAACGTTTAGCATAAGGGCTGAACGTCGCAGCCTCTTGGTTATTGGTCGTATTCGTATTATTTAGACTAAAAAAATTTTTTTTTAAACGTGTCCGGCTGATTATTTGTAGGTAAAAGTTCCTTTTTCTTTTATTATACTGTCTATTTTAATTCAAAACAAAGCACTTTACATAAAACAACACACAAATAATCAGCTAGAAACTGTTTGTAGTTTGTTAGAAACTGTTAGCGCTATAGTGGCAAAATAACGAACTTTAAATGACCTGGCGGCTTTTGGTTCAGCCGTTTCTAAAGAGCTAGCTTTCAACTAGAACGGCCTAGCCATTTAATGAAATGCCTAGGCATCCAATTGAGTGGCTGTTTTAACCATTTGACGGCGACATATATGCACCACCACGACCATAGTGACAACACTAAGTAGCTAGACGCCGCATGGTTTATTTATGAAAGGTACAATTTATTAAATCAATTGTTTTCGTACTGCGAGATCAGAGAGCGATTTGAAATCTAATTTAATGATAAATCTTCAATCGACTGCCAAAAAGCTTACATAAAAATCTACTTCGGTTATTCAATAAAAAAACAGTATTCGAGTAGGTACGTTATGTTTGCCAGAACATTTCCACCTATACGTTCCCCCAAAATCAATGGACGGCGAACAAATATATTTGCGGCGGCATACCGGAGGGAACATTGTGGAGAAATTACGTGAATTCTGAACACATATTGCGAACTCGTTTCGATTTCTACAAAAAATGGACTATTGAAAATCTTTATACTTAGTTGGAAGTTATTTTATAAGTAATATTGTAGGTAGACTACAAATGACTGGTCTATGCATGATGGTTCAAATATTTATCTATAATCACGCCTTTTCATCATACCTTTCATACATGCTCGGCGATTGTGTGTACTTTTAATATTGCCATCGATCAATACATTTTTATATGTTCAATAAAAGTACTCCTAGGTCGTACTCTGCCAGCTTTTCCTTTACTTCAGCACAAATATATTATGATTATGAGATTTTAGATTGCTGGATATACAATGTCACAATGACCAGACAACGAAATACCTACACTAACATCTTCCTAAATAATGTATGACGATAAGCTAAATAAATATATAAAAGTTAAGGAAGCTACGTTTTACTACTAAACTGTACTAAATTGGGCAAACAGCGACATCTACTGGCCCCTTACTAAACTATATATAAAGAGTGAGTGAGTTTATGAGGGCGCCTCAATGTCTAGTATTCATATCACTTCCATGTCGCTATACGCTTCCAACTCCCCACCCCAAAGACTGCGAAGCTTCGCTTCAATATATCAGCCCCCTATTCCGTATCCCTGTTGCTATCAAAAACGTGTTGGTATATAACCGTCCACAGATTAGTAATGTACGATAGACCGAGAAGACGAGCATGCACGGTACACCCACTCTCGCCCTGTCATATTTCCTAATCTGTGGCGGTTACCAACACGTTTTTGTTAGCAACGGAATAATTCATCATGATTTAAAAAAAACGACTTGAAAGTGTGCAATCTAGAGAAAAGGTCAAAATAAAGTGTTTAGTCCCTCAGAGACCAAGATAAGTTTAAACATATATCTTGCGGCAGGCGGCAAGCAGATTTACAATTTCTTTTTACAAATGTCTAGACACTTGTAACGAGACCCTTTTGTACAACAATAACTTGTGACTCAAGACGTCTGACCGTATATCTGACAATATAAGAAGTCTGGGGTGAAAATATTGATATTTACTTTTGGTAACATGATTGTTTGTTCCGTTAGAAGAGCTTTTGTCAAAAAAACAAATTCATTAAGTAAGTAAGTTTAAGTGTACCTACCTAGCGCCAATAACAATATCCAGATACTGCGACTCAGACCGAGAAAAGGCGGCACAAAACTAAATAGCACAATTATACCTATATTTAACTGGACTTTAGGGAATGGCGTCTAATGCCTTGAAATTTTGATTTCACACCTTCACGGCCTTTATACCTTGAGCTGTGACCAGAGACACCGGTAACAGTGTCTACTTTTTGCCAGTTATACATATTGAACAGACTGGACAGGTGGCAATAGGTGCTAAGCATTTTAAGCATGAGCGGGAATTGAACCCGGGGCCTCCACCAATTAGGCTATCGGCTAGCGTTCTATTCTATTCTAGGATTTTGGTGACGGATAAAAATGATGATTTTCAGACGTCAATATCCCAATAATTGTAGGATGTTTAGACACAAAATTGGGAACTATTTAGGTCAACAGACTTTGAATTATTGGGGGGTCGAAAGAAAATTTTCTACAACTTTAGAAATGACTTCCCTCAACTCTGTTTATCTAGTTTCGCAGAGAATTCCCCTGTTTATTCCAACTTCTTGTAAGTTTCTATGAATGACCAACTATTACAATAGTAAAAGTGAAACCATTTTCCAAGAATCTCGTTTATTTAGCAGAACTCCCCGTTTGAATATAAAGTACCCGAGGGCCCAGGGGTTGCTAAATGCTAGAGTTGCTAGTTCTAAAATAAATACGACACACTTCACTTGATCTTGGAGGAAAATGTGATTCATTTTGTTACGAGTAGTATCTACTACTAAATCTATCTATACTAATATTATAAAGAGTTAAGGTTCGTAAGTTTAGATCTCTCAAACTACTGAACCGATTCTAAACATTATTTCACGAATAGAAAGCTATGATATCCCTGAGTGATATAGGCTATATTTTATATTGTTCGAAAATATCCACGGGTGAAGCCGTGGGCGAAAATGAAAAAAAATATATACCTAATATAGCTATTCAGAAAGGAAAAGCTGTACCAGCCTTCATGGCACCTTATCACGGGACAGTGATTTAGAGAAGGTTTTCTAATTATGTTTATGTAACAATTACACTATTACACTAGCGTTTTGCCCGTGGAGCCCATATTAACTTCCATCCTCTATTATGGTCTGGTTCATACAAAAATCCCATAGCAAAGAGCACTTTCAGTTTTTCTCGAATTTTACAATTTGCCGGGCAACTTTTCCAAAATCTTGTCCTGACAATAATTACGATTACAACAAAAAAAATCAGCCAAATCTGTCGAGCCGTTCTCAAATTATGATCTTTCATATAGGTATACGGTAATTGATTTAAGTATATATAATATGCTTGTAACTATATACATACTTGTTGATTTATTTTGTAATAAACTTTGTTAAACGTCATCAAGCTGATCAAGCTCAAATATGTACAATTGTTATAAATTAATGAATACAAGTAGGTAAAATACAAACAGTTTTTAGAACTTTTACTATTCTCCGTGTTTGGATATGCGTACACCACCAAAACGATTGAATTAATATAAACTTAAAGGGATTTCGACATAAAAATTAATTTTGATCGTTCAATTATTTTTATATAAACCCGTGCGAAGTTTATGTAAGTAGTTATTTTTTAAAATGTTTAAACCTTCTCAAATTGGCATTTTCCTAATAGCATAGCTATCTCCACTGTGGTGTTTAACGTTTCTGATATGTAAATATAGTTTCCAATTCCAAAAACTTCCTTTTCTTTTTCCTTCTTTTTCCGTACCCAAGGGTGCTCCATTACTAAGCTTCCGCTGTGTGTCCGTCTGTCACAGGGCTGTATCTCTTGATTCGTAATATTACTATGGACGCTATAACAAAAAATAATAAAAATAATATAAAGTTACAAATTAAAGGGGTTCCCCATACAAGAAACGACATCACAATACATACAAACATACAAACGTCTAAACAACAAATAATAATATTTCAAAATGAATACCAAAATACCTGGGGAGTTAGCACAGATTTTGACAGCGACACTTTCGTTTCGGTCGAATGGCCTTGAACAGGCCAAAACGTTCATGTCCAACAAGGACCGGCCAGAGATAGCCCGGCGCCGAGAGGTCCGGCCCAACAATGTGCGGGAAAATTCTGTGTACTTGTCTTTGTCCGGCCAAGCAAATTGCTCGGCATTCTTGTGCAGGGCATGCCCGGTCCGGGCTATCTCTGGCCGGTCCTTGTTGGACATGAACGTTTTGGCCTGTTCAAGGCCATTCGACCGAAACGAAAGTGTCGCTGTCAAAATGTATGCTAACTCGGCTGGAGTCGATGTTGTAGAGATGTCTCTCATCAATAAGGAAATAAAAGTTATTTTTTGGGCCCCAAAGTGTATTGAAAGCAAATTTTAACAACTTTTGATACTTGGGACTCGAACCAGAGCCTAACAGCTTTGTAGATAGCATCACTGCGACCACTACGCTAAACTTTTCCATTTAGAATGGAGACAGCTAACAATATAACATTTGTTTGGGAAGTTTTTATTGGATAAAGTTACTGCGATGTACTGGACTCCAGTAAGTAATGCTCGAGGGGTCCGTATTCAGGGTCCTTTAAAATTTTCACATTCACTCAGCTTTTCAATAAAAAGGAATCTGTTCGTTATCAGTTTTGTCTTTCATACATGATTTTGTCATCTCTGACAGATTAGATAGCATACCTGTACGGCCAAAAAAGCGCGCTGGCGGTACACTTATATTCACCCGGGTTTACCAGTAATAAATCAATCTAAGTAGGTACCTATTGGCGAAAACCGCAACAAAACCGGTTCAGTAGTTTCCTAGTGCATTGAGCACAGACGGACAGACGCGGCAGGGACTTTTAACACTACTCCAATTATCAAAGTCTAACAAATGAAACTAACAACAACTTCATCAAACTCCAGTTTCTCGCGTCTCATTCTGTATTCAGATGATATAAACAGAGAGACGCCGCGTGTCCTTCACGGAAAACTTGCAGAATTGCATCTATTGTATGCAGCATACAAAGTTTTAACAAAATATAGGTGTTTATTCTCTTCAGCAACCCAAGGTCTTCAACTTTCATCACATTGCAGATTTGTAAATATAGCTCCGTCAAAATTCATTCAGCAGTTTCGGAACCTATTCTGAACAAACAGAAAGACACAAAACTTCGAATAACACATACTGTTTTTCTTCTTCACGAGCTAGCTAAATGTAGACACTGTTACGTACATGTTACTTAGCGAGACTTTAGTATGGAATAAGAAGCATGAAAGTAAGATAAATGCAGTAGAAATGCGTACTTCATGTAGAATGTGTGTGTGATATAAAGCGTATTGACCGCATCTGAAACATGCATGTCATTAGAGAAGAATGTGGAATGAAAGATGATGTTATGACTAAAATGAAGAAAAGTAGATTGGACACGTTGAAAGATTGACTAAAACGTTTATATGGCTGAAGTAAAAGGAAATGCTGGTAGAGAACCTAAGTGTAGAACATATAAAAAATATTGATCGAAAAAGATTAAAAGTATGCACAATCGACGAGCATGTATGAAAGGTATGATGAATATAAAAGAAGCGAAAGAGGTAGATATGTCAGGATGGTAGCAAATGGCCATAGAGTACTAAGCCTATGGAGGGGCCATAGACGGGCTCTCCCTTTCCCCAATTTTTTCCCCTTTGACAGTTATACTGACCAGGTGCGCAGTAATAAGTTACCTTAGATTTCGTTGGTATCGTTTTGTGTCGCGAGACAGAGTTCTAGGAAAATAGTTAATTGTGATGTTTCAAACGGGAAAGGCGATGTAGGGCGTCAAACTTAGTGTTTCCAATCATTAATTATAATTATTATTTTTGTATTTTAACATAATCATCATATAACGTAAAATCCGTTGTGACAATAAAACGACAGAAAAATACAGTGGTACAGGGGCTAGTACTAGGCGTTCACCTACCAAAGCAAATGGCATTCGATTGTCTCTGCCTACCCCTCTTACGATAGATGTCTCTGGCCACGCCGTAGAAGGTGATCGACACAGCATCAATGTGTGAACATTTCCACACTTCCCTCATAATGTCAAGAATGTGAAGATAAGCTCCAACGTCATCCATCAAGTTCGACAGGCGTCACTCCGCGCGGCACCAATATTCTTCAATATAAAAGGTCCCTGCTATAAGTAAAAAGGTTCTATAGAAATACAAAAATAACTGTGAAATGTGATATAATGTGACACGTGTCGCAAGAAAAACTTTGAACTTTGAACAAAAGGAATGTAGACTTTTATCTTGAATTAAGTATAAAGTTTAATATCACGACTTAGCTCCCTAAAATATATCAACTCTAAATAGGTATCAGTATTATGCATGTTTTTATGTCTGGTAGAAGGTACATAAAGGGCCTTCTGTTGCAAATATTAAAGTATTAAAATATTAAATAAAAAAAAAATAACGGCCCTTTTCTCATAGAAGTAAACGAGGCCAGCAAACTTCCTTAAGTAGCCCACAGAAAATTTTCAGTCCGGCCGCCGTATGATCGAGATTGAAGACATTAGCAACGTAAATCATATTTTAGATCACACAAGATTCAATTAAACAAAGGCGTGTGGATGTGTGTGTGTGTGTGTGTGTGTGACAGATCGTTCCGCTCATCGAAATCAACATCAAAATACAACGATTTGAAAACGGATGGTGGGTCGCGCGTACAAGTATTGGACGAGTCTGTGGTCGATTTCGGTGGACCGTATGGCGGCGCGCCGGCGATTGGGTTACCATTAGATTTACCACGTCTACATTTAGCGTTGTTCATATTTTAACCTTACGTAGGTTACACTGAGGAATAATACTAACTACCATGCCAAGTACGATTTTTTTTTCTTTACGGCTCCCGAAACCGCGTTATCTGTCCCAATGTATCCCAGCGGAAGATCAAGTCTCCCTCATTTAGCCGATGGTATTTGTGAGGCTATACCTCAAGCACGTAGCCAGGATTTTCCGTCGGGGGAGGTCCAACCACCAACCAAGCCATTATTTTGAAAAAAAAATAAAACACAAAGTACGACTTTACCTTTTATTACATCTTTTCTGCAATAGGTCAATATCCTAGCTCGCTTGACTCGACCTCATCAGCTCAGCTGAACTGATAGTAAGTAATTACCTACTTTTTAAAATTCTCCATTTCAAAAAGTGTCGGTGACGGATTTCGGGGGTGGTCCGGACCCACTGGACCCTCCCCCGTTCCGTTGAGGTATATTTAGATGGAAAAGCCTCTAAGTGTGGTTTGTCTTTCTAATTATAAAAAACCCATTGGTACATGGCCGGGATCGAACCGTAATCTGCCTAATTACATACCAGACGCCTTAACCACTCAGCCACCGACGCAATTTTTTTTTACTTCTTTTCCCCATTCCAACCGGACGAACACAGCTTGTAGAAAATAGTAAAATTCTTTTATTGCAATTTTTGAAAGCAATGTGCAAACTATTGGAAAAAGCGACGTCGAATGTATGTTCAGTGCGACAAGGCGACGGCACTACACAAAGGAATCTAAATGAAATTCTACAAGTGGAAAGGAAATTCTTGATTGTATTTCTTGTGATAAAATTACAATTAGATTGACTAGTTTCCTTTTAAAATGTTAAATGTTTTATTAAATATGATAAATTATGGATTTACATACCTTCACGCCTGTGTTTTCCATATAGGAATAGGCAAAGAGATGAGAATAGAGCACGCCGCTAAGTACCAATTTACATACAAACCTTTCCAGTATTATAAATCGCTTCAAAATTATAATCGGCTGAATAAGTAGCCCTCTACTTCGCCTGCCTAATAACTTTTGATATACAATCGGTCCAAAACAGACCGACTTTCATACAATCGCCGGACAAAATTTATTATCAATTTTTTAGTTAGCCGCTTGTTTGCCTACCGGAGTCATCCGTATTGATTTATTACATCGTATTTTCTCGAACATAGATTATAGTGAATTACGTAATTTATTGCCTCCGTTCCAGCGTTACATTATAATTTTATAAATACCTAACCTCGCTGTACTGATAAAAGCACTAATTAAAGGTTTCTGAAACTGGTGATTAAATAATATGGTCTTAATACCATTGATTTAGTATTAATTACAGTCAAATTAGGAACATGTTGTGTCTTATTCTAGAATGTCAAAGCTCGATCGTATTGATTTGGCCCCAAACTGAGATATCCCGTCTTTTCCCATTGATTGTCCCATTCAATTAACCGTAGTATCATTGTCCAATGGTAACATGTAATAGTACATTATGATACAAGGGTGCTATGTTGGTCATTACCAACGAGGTGTTATCATCAGCGCGAGCCACTAGGCGAGCGCGATCAGAAAGCTGAGTATGTAATGACCAATGCACACGCGTTTCATACGACGTTTTTAAACACACTTGCGAGGAAAAAAATTTACTTCATGGAGGCAAATATACTTCGCCACTTGAAGTCGAAATTTTTGATAATTAACCTCAACGCGGCAAAAATGTTAACAAATATTTATGGAGATGTTTTGTTTTTTCCCGCGTGACAGATAAAGCACGGGTAACTTCACCAAACAGCCAACAAAGTCGTGGTTAAAAAATAAAAACTGTACATACATACAATTTGCAATCTTGTACGAATTTAACTTCATTGGGATATATTATAACTCTTTTGCTGTAAAGTAAAGAAAAAAGCACGCGTGTTTAATATATGGGATTATCGGTCTAAAAGTGAGATAATAATACTCACGTTACGAGCAAGTGTGTTGAAAAAATAGTTTTATAGTTTATATTATAAAAATGTAACTAATCTATCTTCTTACTAATAATAAAGCTGAAGAGTTTGTTTGTTGTTGTTAAAAAATCTTGTTGCATTTGATAGCTCAATTCTTGGTAGGTTATAGGCTATTTAAAATCACGCTACCTACTCAAGGGGGTGAAATGGGGTGTAAACGTTGTATTCCTAATCAGCGTGACCGGAATGTACTATAAAGTACTATTTGTCACCCGACCGTACCTCGGCCGTACCTTAGCCGACACTACCGACTTTAGTATTGATCTCGGATCTTGTCAACAAAAACCTGAAAAGAATCTTGCCTAAACACTACTTTAAAAAAAACTATAATTTTAGTATCTGTCAATCTGACACAAGAAACTTTTCAACTCTGACAATGACAATGCAATACGGTACGTTCCAAATTTCAACAAACGTATGACCAAGGAATATAGGTACTACTCTCTAGTATGACCTATGGTGCGTAGAGAAGATTACATTACATTTTTAACGACTTAAAAAAAAGGCGTTTCTCAATTCGACCGTATATATTTATTTTTTTATGTGTGTTACGTAACCGATTTTATTGTTTTTTTTTAATCGACAGATAATTCTTCCGGATTGGTCCCATTTTTATCTCATAAAAATTGGTTCATTAGTTTTTCAGTATTTTTGAAAAAACTGACTTTATAAGTCAATTTTTCTTAATATCTCGATGAAATATATATCCATTTTGACGACTTATTATTTTAAAGATATAATAATTTCTCGACATTATCTCACAGACATATGACGAAAATCGGTTCAGTAGTTTTTCAGAAATTCAGTAATTTGTCTCTGTTTACGGGTGAAAATTATGTATTGGGGTGCTAGAAACATTTGCCCAGTAGAAAGAATTTTGCCCGTACCTTTATAGAGAATTTTAGAGAACATTGTTACCGGCAACGCTGTTCCTAATACAACTCATAGGAAGTCGCGGGCAACTAATATTATATAAAGGTAAGCAAACTTTTTACAATACACAATGTAGGTAGAGAGGTATATATTTATATAATTTTCCACAGTATGTAGGAACTCCGTATTTTCTGTAGGTACTTAGTAACGGAAAACCAAAAGCTAAAAGCAATTTCTGACAAGCTACTATAGTCAAAACATTAACTAGGAAAACAAGCAGACAAATAAACAACTAAAAGCACTTGTAAGGGCTTAATTTGTTTGATAAATTTATCCCAAATTGTATAAACTCAACGACGAGGAATGAGCACACAAAAATTGCTTAGAACCATTAAAGAGTTGTTCACTGGGAAATGGATTAAGTGCTTACAACGAAATAATTTGAGATGTCACCCTACCGCCTTGTTTACTTGTCCGTTTGATGGGAAAATACAAAAGCGACGAAAAGGAAAATCGTCGTCAGATATTGCGGGGTCGACGTACTCATTTATTCCAACTATATAACTTATACAAAAGTAGTACGGGAGATGGCAGCTAAGTTTTTGAAATGCTATTTTCTTTTCTTTTTCTGTTTTAAAATATACTTTATCAACAATTTAGTCAACAAGTTTGTCAATAATAAAATTAATAAGTCACAACACTTTAGATTAAACACTTCTAAAGTTTATATGGCTGAAGTGAACGGAAATGCTGGCAAAGGGCGACCTAGGTGTACTTTTATTGAACATATAAAAAATGTTTTGATCGATGGAATTACCACACAATCGTCGAGCATGTATGAAAGGTATGATATAAATGAAGCGAAAGAGGTATGTCAGGATCGTAGTAAATTACATTTGTTTGTCTCTGCATAACCCTCGTAGGATAAAAGGCGTTTTCATTTCACGTTTTTGTTTGTAAAAAGTTGTCACTAGCTCCTAGACTAGGTGCGTATATCTTGTAGATACAAAAAGGATGTCTGTGGATTAATTGTGTGAAGCTTAAGCCGTGTTCCTACTTTATTGGTATCCAATGTCGCCAGTCATGGCAGTCACTGAGGTCGATCTATCTTTGGGAATTGGTTCCACATTGCCTTATAGCTTCTACTTAACAGATTTATATGAAACTCTTATTTTATTAGAGCACTTGACAGCGATTAATTAACCCATTAAGTGGCCTTCTTCTTAAATATATTTAATTTTTTGCAATTAACTCTTCAAGGCTGTCTAGATTAAAAACTAGATTGCTTTTATGAGTAAATAAAAGTCCATTTCAACCCTTTAATTAAAATAAGAGAGACGGTGTCTTTAGACGGCCTTATTTCATCTTTTAATACTGTCTTTTTTAAGGGTCCGTGCTCACAGAAAATCCTATTGTTGTGCTAACGATGTCTGTCTGTCTGTTCGTTTGTATATCTGTCGGTTTATTTTTCGTAACCTTAAATTAAAAACATCCAAAATAAAGTGAACCCTAGGTAGGTACCTACTTTTTTTTCTTTCTTCATGGGTTGCCTTACAGCTCCCGTTCCAAGGTACTCAGCGGAAGACCAAGTATTAAGTAAGTATCTTATTATATTATTAAGGTATTTGTAAGGCTATACCTAAAACGAGTGTGGTCCAGTTCTGTTCTATTGAGGTATATTTAGATGTAAATCTGTCGGATTATGTACATAACTTTTCAATAAAAAAACCCATTGGTTCATGGCCGGGATCCGGGATCGAACCCGTGGTTAATACCAGACGTCTTAACCACTCGGCCACCGACGCACCCTACTTTATTTCCTCAATAAGAAATACAATAATTCTATTCTCCCATTGCTAGTTTTCTCTCATTCGCAAAATCAGCATTGGTGAAGAAATGATAAACAATCTATATTGCTACGTAAACAAGTATAATAATATTAATATATCATTCACTGTTACTTCAACATATCATTCATTGTTACTTGGTGATGGAGTTACGTCCTGTTTATGGGATTGGAGTCTTATTATATAATTGATGTGTAGCATCTTTCCTCTCGCTTTCCTGCAATGTGTGCGAGTGATTTCGTGAAAAGGGACCGAAGTGTGTAACGGGAAGCGCGCTATTTGATTTGATCAATGAGCGCATGCGGTGGTAAAGTTGGCCGTCAGATGGTACCAACCCATTTTCCGAGAGGTTGGTACTGTCAGCCAACAGTGTGTGCGTGTGTGTAACGAGAAAGAGAAAATCTTATATGTTTTTTTAATGAATGTTTCCCGATTATTTGAAGACGCGACCGACTTAGAATTTTTTTTTGAAAGGGTATACTTTCCAGGTGGTCCCATGGTCATCAGGTCAGGATCTGATGATGGGATCCTGGAGAAATCGAAAACTCTTCAAATTTTATAGGCACCCTTGAAGCGATTTGAGTATTTTTTTTTTATAGTGACTTGTGTATTTGCTTTCGGAAAGCACACTTTTCAGTGCATAATTTTTGAAGTCGGTACACTTTTTTTTAAAAGGCAATATTATTTATATAGGTACATCTTTTTACAAGTTCTGGATATTTTTTATAACTTCTTGGTTTATTGTTTATTGGAGTTACTTGAGAGTAGGGAAGTAGAGTAGGTATATATATTATGCTTCATTCGGTAATTGAATTTCTCAAAAAACTAAACATGATTTAGTAAATATACTTACTAAATTTTCACAACAGTTGCGTCAGGCACGTCAGGTCACATGGCCGTCGCTTTGATTATCACCTTTAATTACATCGCTTAATCGGGATCACTTCTATTTATCTTCGACCCACACAGTGTCTGTACTGTCTGTGTCACCATTTGTGCTACAACATAATACAATCATATTAAAATAAGTTTCATTTAATTATCTATCTATTCATTACGCGTTTTATATCAGGAGGGATACAATCGAATGTCATCATGAACATGATGTCTCATTCGCCTTCAATCTTCACACATCTCATACAAATGTGCTCTCAATAATCAATTGTCTCTGCCTACCCCTCTTGGGATAAAAGGCGTGATGATAGATAGAAAGATTAATGAGTTCTGGCAAAGATATCTCTATAAACGCTGCTGATGAAGGAACTAAAAGTATTGGAATTAAAAATCAGCCGGTTGACAAAGAAGGTACTGACACCCGCCATGTTCAGAGGCTATATCGGTGGCACTTGGCATTTTATGCCACTTCTGCCTGTAAATAATAAAAGTTTGATACAACAGTAGGCCACTAAAGACGAAGATTTACGTCTTTCGAGTAGCCGAGATTTTTTTGAGGCTATACCTAACGAGTTACCATCTCTGTTGAGGTATGTAGATGGAAAAACCTCTTTGTACGGTTTGTCGGATAATGTACATACATTATTTATTATAAAAAACTTATTGGTACCTACATGGTCGGATTTGGGGATCGAACCCGCGACTTCTCAGTTGTGAGCCGACGTTTTACCCACTTGACCACTTTTGGGATAAAATCCCTATTTTCTAATCTCTAGATAATGACGAACATACAGAGTGAATACAAAAACAATTTAGAAATGTTTTTGATGTAGGTATCATTGGAGACATCTAAATAACACAATGTTTCTTTGTTCGAGAATAAGCTCGTGAACAATAGATAAGGGGATATGTTTGTTAATTAAAAGATAGAGCATGGACTTGAAACTGTGGAAGTCCTGGCTTTAATTCTTGCTTGAGCTAAAAATGATTCGTCTTCTTGCTTTTGCCTTTTGGAGGATTGTTTGAAACCTTGTAGATCATTCTAAAATAAGTATAAAATGTTCGTCTTTTAGCCAGAAAGGTACCAATATACAAAAAATAATGTAGCTACCTAATAAAATCCAAATAACATAACTTTCACAGAAGAAATCTCCGCATAAAGTGGATCTAATTGAATTGAGAGTAACAGCTTCTCAGATTTAATTAAGTGGAAGGGCAGGAACAAGTCTGACAATTACCGAGAGGCCGGTCTCGTCTTCAGTCCAAATGAAAAATAACTCTGTCTCACAAACTTACATACTATTGCGACTCTGATTTAGAAAAGAATGGCAGACAAGTAAAATTATTTTGCCAAATGCAATGGGTAAATTTTGTATTGATAAATGGATTTTCAGAATTTTCACTCGCCAATAATATGTAAAATCAATAGGAATATAATAAATACAATAAATATAGGAGAATAGCATTATTTTTATAATTTGTATAGATAGTTTTTAAATATATTATTTATTTATTATTATAGGTACACTAGCGGACCCGGCAGACGTTGTCCTGCCCAAACGTTGACTTGCCCGCACTACCCCTACCCCTACCTCTACCTCTATTCCTACCCCTACCCCTACCCCTACCCCTACCTATAAAAAATAAAAATAAATTTAGGGGTGGACCACCCTTAACATTTAGGGGGATGAAAAATAGATGTTGTGCGATTCTCAACCCTAACGGATATGCACACTAAAATTCACGAAAATCGGTCGAGCCGTTACAGAGGAGTTCAATTACGTACACCGGTGACACGAGAATTTTATATATAAGATTATTATTTACTTAGGTACAAGTACCTAAACGTCTGCCACGAAAAATCGTTAGATATAAACACTCGGTCACCGTACCTACATTTTATTTGTGAAGGTCTAATTATATTATGATGCGGTCTGAGTATGGCAACAAATGGAATTAACATCCGGCTTGGTTTCATTCTTGATATCCATTATGAAAGCTATCGTTACAATTAAAAAAAACCGGCCAAGTACGAGTTGGACTCGCACACGAAGGGTTCTGTATCACCGTACAGTCGTGTCGATGACTAACTGATAAATCAACGCACAGCCTACTAAACCAGTGAAGATAATATACTTAGATATGAAAATTGGAATTATTTGAAATGGGGTGTAAACGTTGTAATTGCTAATACAACACAACACGTACGAAGTCGCGGACAACATCGCCGAATAAAACACTATTCTTGTATGGGGAACCCATTTAACTTTACTCTGTAAAAATTTCAAATGTCTACCTATTACGGTTCAAAAGATACAGCACTGTGGCCTGTGACAGACGGACGGACGGACAGACAGCGGAGCCATAGTAATAGGGTTTCCGTTGGCACCCTTTGGATACGTAGCCCTAATAGATTTTCGACTCAGCGAACTGCGGTAAAGCCCCGCTCGACTACAAATTATTTCTGCGGTAACATGGCGGATCGTAATTTCAGCACTTTGTCTTCTATACTCTACACTAATATTACGAAGAGGTAAATTTTGCCTTACGTTTATTTGTAATGACTACCTAAACTCAAAAACTACTGAACCGATTCTAAAAATTATTTCAATAATAGAAAGCTACGATATCCCTGAGCGACATACACTATATTTTATATTGTTCGAATATATCCACGGGCAGAGCCGGGGCGGAAAATCTAGTATGACATGGTATCGCTATCGTAATGTTACTGCAGTTTTCAGCGTCGGTGTGCTAATATCATTAGTTTCCATAAAAACTTATTTTTGCGTTATATTTACACCTTGTACATGAGCATGCTTTGTTTAGAGTTTAAGGGGTAGGCAGAGACAATTTCTTAACCATTAACATTTTCAGTAATTTGCCAAAATCCCTTTAAAATGTTTATTATGAACTAGCGACCCAGCCTAATTCGCCAGTGTAATTTTAATGACTGCTCAGGTGGTCAGGTATCAAGTTGACACAATTCGTCAAATAAGGAACATTGACATTAAAAACCTTCCTCGTGAAGTTTCAGTAGTTTTTGAGTCTATAAACGAACAAACATAAATATTTTTATACGTACCTACCTATAGATAGATTGGGATGTTGCATTTCCGGGTTTAATTGGGCTTTTGGAGGAAGTGTACAATCATCATAATTTCAAAACATACTTCCTTATAATTCCCTTATAATAAAACAACAATTAGTTTTCAATACAAATATATTTGTAAACAATGAAGCGTTATACACACGGACAAGAAGCTCAACCAACATCTCAGTTATTACATAACATCAAAAGCACTCGAACGTTTTCTTACTAAACACCTGCGTTTTGTAAACAATTTTAATTATACAGGACCCGACCGAAAATCTTCATGTACGACAGAGACAAAAGTTCGTCATCGAGCGTCATTCGTGCACGAATAAGTCAAAAGGGGTGAACCATTGTCGAGATAATCTGCAGAATAGAGCGAGACAAAAGTCAAAACTATCAATTCCATTGGTGGTTTTATTTTTGTCTCGCTCTATTCGACAGATTATCCCGCTAATGGATCACCCTAAAGTGTACAACGGATACATACTGTAAGAATGTTTTAACAAAAGTACCTACAGACAAATATGTATACATATTCTTAACATGACATATTCATAATATGGATAAACTCTAGAATGTAGAAGAACAATCATAATATTACATAGATTTTAGGAAGTCCTTCAGTATTAAATTATGATAAATATTTGTGCAAAACAAACTAATGTTCTTAGAATAATAATATTCTTACTTAACAATGGTAACCTTAAAATAATGCAGATTACTGCAATGTGCAATATATCTATGCAAGAGATGAAATAAAAAAAACCAATATCACAAAACATCTAAAATGTTGGAAGAAATCATAACATTAATATGAGTAGCAGACATATTTTACTTACAAACTAATTAGTTAAGAATGATGTGTAAACCAAAACCTCACTTTACAAAAACGGGTTACAAAAAAAACTTACTTAAAAATATTGTCACATGCCAATGTAAAAAACACAGTGATATTTTTTCCGAAGTTCATGAATATATTTATTGACTCCCATGGCTTTTACGACAAATAATAGAGCATACATCAATGCATATTAGATACGACGTCTTAAATGACTAGTTGTAAATTCTTTACCTAAAAACAGCCAAAAAGGCAATGATTCCACGCAACTAATAGGTAAATGCTAAAAGCACATTGAGAACAAGCTATTAAAATTAAAAACACAGTCACATAAACACAGCACCAATGAATAAAGGGAAATTTAAAAAAAAATTAGCACACTTGGGCGACACTAGACTTTGGCAAAAAAATAATTAAAAGCAATGCTATCTTTCCAATCTTTCATTAACATTGGGTCCTTGAAACTAAACTTCAAGTGCTTTGTCTTACCTTATTATTTGTCTACTTAATAAAAAATAAGCATTATAAATAAAAAATATATCGAAGACAGAGATTTTGAGCTAAAAAAATATCACATTGGACAACTGAATTAATAACAATAAATAGGTATAGCATATAGATACATCAATAACATATTCTAATAAATATATTTTTATAACTCTTTCATGAGATTCGCTTCTAATTTCATTAAACTATTGATTTGAACTTAGCTTAGTATAAAAAAGTGTACATGATAAGCACATTGACATCACTGTTGGACAGTGTTAATGATTTGGATCAAATTTCCCATGGCCCTGGGTCATTTGAGACGACATATTAATGTCGTTTATTAGACAAAAAATAAACAACGCTATTCCTTATACTAAATAAAAATCCGATATACAATATATTAACCATTTAGACATTTACTAATAAAACGACTCTAAAATCTCAACAGTATTACAGCTTTCTTCACAAAAATCACATGACATCATGAATATATTTTTAGTTATATACTTTAGATATGTTATACAAATGTTAGTATAGTTCCTGACATTAAGTACAGTACATTACATTAAGTAAATAGAATTAAATGCGTTGATGACTATTCATTATGTCCTGCTAAAGAATCTATGTTATCTGACCTAATGTCAGCTATTCTAAATAGAAGACATTTAACAAGAGAGCAAAATAGATATTTTAATTTATTTTACAACATCAACAATCAAAAATTGCAAGACACTTTAATTTTTAACAGTTCTTAAAGCTCTTTGATGACTGTAAAGACCATAGATTAGTATGTAAAGACGAAGTTAAGATGATTTAAATTTAGTATTTGAGTTTTTGAATGACGTTTAATTATAATTGTTATACAATATTAAATTTTATATAAACTCTCATAAAGTTGCCTATTGCCTACAGATATCCAAATGTTTAAGCGTAAATAATCAACAGGATTATAAGTATTATTGTAAAAACAGAAAGTATAAAACAGTCACTCCCAATAAAGGCTGACGACTGAACACTTTTTGGACAACTACAATATCATATTTTACATTTAGTAATGGAAGCAAACGCCTATCCTACCAATGGCAATTTATATAATATAATTTATTTTTGTTTCAGATAATACACGGTCAACAAATTCATATCAACATCTATTTTTGTTTGTTCGTATCAATTGTATTAAATATTCACATTATTTACGCGGGGACACCTTGGATTGTTTTTAATTGGGACATTCTAGAATTGTCTTAACATTTTCAAACGAAGTAACCTTGAGTCGCTAAAGTCACAGGCTGTCATATTAGTACTTCTTATTATAGTATTTGATCATACTAAGTAATCCTTGGTACAAGGTTACGTCGCACGTTCTAATTTTGTGAGGATGGCCCAATTCATACAACCACAACGCTAAGACTACTAAACTATACATGTGAAAGCATCTCGTCTTCCAAATTGTCAACGACTACATGCTTTGTCATATCACGTATGTTGGCCGGCTCACCGTGCATGGCCAGGTCAAAGTCGGATCCAGATAGTGATGCTGACAGCAACCGATCCAAGTTGGAAGGCACGGTCTCCGAGTCCCCTGTTCACACCATAAAATATATATTAGCATATTAAAAGAAAAGCAGTATGAAAACTTCATAACAGAAAAAGGACACGGGCCAATTTGTAAATCTGTGGAATATTTCATATATTATTCACAGGCGCGGCATTTAAAATTAGCAAACATATAAACGGAGAAATTAGTCCGAGATGGTTTTTTCTTTCTTTAAGGGTTGCTTTACAGCTCCCGAAACCGTGTTATGGTTCTAGGGTACCCAGCTGAAGAGCAAGTCTCCCTCGTTTAGCCGATGGTATTTGTGAGTGTTGAGTAGGCAGTTTAGTAGTAGTGTTGTTTAAAAAGGAACTGTCGGGTTGACGGGCTGTCATGAATATACGAGAATATATGTTGGTACACAAAATGTTTTCCTAATTAACAATGGCGACGAGGATAAACAATCATGTCATCGTTCGGCCACAGAGGAACAGAAAACCACCCGATAGATTTAGTTTTTACTAAGGGTGGAGGGATGTTGAGTAGGCAGTTTAGTAGTAGTGTTGTTTAAAAAGGAACTGTCGGGTTGACGGGCTGTCATGAATATACGAGAATATTATGTTGGTACAATGTTGTTTTCCTAATTAACAGTGAGGTTATAACTAACGAGTGGTCAGTTCTGTTGAAGTATATTTAGATGGAAAATCCTGTAAGTGTGGTTTGTCGGATTATGTACAAAGTTTTTAATTTTGGCCGGAATCCGAGATCGAACCCGTGGTCTGCCTAGTTAATACCAGACGTCTTAACCACTCGGCCACCGACGCAGAGCAGAACAGATAACTTCATACTTCAACCGTTTCACTTGTCGGCAAGTTTAAATAATATACTTGTTGTGTGCAATTATCATTTATCATTATTTTTACTTCGTTGCGCCTGTGATTGATCTATGAAATTAGCCACAGATTGACTAATTTGCGCCTATACTTTTTATTTCCACATAGGGTGTGACTAATTAAAAAATGTGCTGAGAGTTGGTCTTCTATAGGAAAATATATGTCGTTAAGAATCTCATCATTGTGAAATAACGATGCGTGACTATGACAGCATATGGCTTCACTAAGATCAATATGTTTTTGTTTTATGTGTGCGGTGGACTCTCATATATTCTTCTTTATATTTTTATAGGCTCTGGCTAATACAACTTGCGTTATGCACGAATTTTGTAATTCGAATAAATGATAATTTTGAATTTGGTAAACCTAGTCAAATCACTCTTGTATCATTACCAGTAGTACATGTACAATATCTATTGCAAATGTGAAGGTCTGGGATGTTACTGGATTACGTAACGTATGAAGGGATTTGGATGAAATCTATTAATCCCGGGAAAACGAGACAAAGAAAGGGCGTGATGTCAATTCCATAATAAAGCATATTTCTTTATATCCTATTTGTTAGCAGGTAGAGCCGCGGCAAAGGCTTTTGATTACATAAAAGTTATAACATATTAAATTCTATATTAGTCAATAATCTACATTCAACCAATGTTACTATAAGCCTGCTATATATAATAAATTAAATATAATGTATGTTGTCTAGTGAAGCATTATATGAAGCGTGGTGTATGACAAGTTGCACAGTGTCTAATGAGTAAGTGCAAGGCAAGTTCAACAACTGTTTAGTTATGTTTGTCTCCCTCTATCATATTGAAAGACAGATTTTTTTAGAAAGTGACAAATCACATTTTAACTATAACGTTATTCAACTATGTTTATTAGTAAAGGTGTTAAAATTACCTACATCAATATATAAATTAATTAATTAATCTTGAATAATAATTTTAAATTGAGGTGTATTTTTTTATTTGCGTTTGTGTCGTTGACGTCTTCTTTTTTTTTGTAAGATATGACCTGTATCAAAAATGTCATAATATTGTTATTTTCAATACACCGTGTTTATTTTAAAGGAATAAATTACTATTAAACAAAAATCTAATTACAAAATAATACGTGTCAACAAACTGTCGTCTATACGACAAAAAATATGAAATGAAAGGAGTGAAAAAATGTATAAATTTCGTTAAAGCTCCGCCAGGTCAAAACCAAAAATTCCTCAAGTCAGCTTCAAAAAAATTATTATCCAATTTTGGACGCTTTTATTTGTTACTATTTACGATCGAAGCCATTCTGTTAAAGCTGTGTGTTTTGTAAATTATGTGAGATATTCGTTTCTTTATTATTATCACCAGGGGAATACAAAGAAGATCAGAATAGTATTCTGTGTTATACAAATACCTACATTATATATTTTTTTGTTTCTTGATTAAATAAATAAACGAATATCTCGACACAGTTATTATTTGTGAGATAACAGTCTACGATGATCCATTGTTAAGACAGCAATGATCAAATAGCACATACCACTTGCGGGTCTCTCGTCGACTACCACTAGATCACTCCAAAAACTGCTAAATTGTATTTTTATCACACTCTGTGTTAATTAATTGTTTTCGCTGCGTTTAGTAAATAAAACTGTAATTATTAATAATTGCAAATAGCACAAATATTCAAGGCAAGAAAAGCAAGGGGAAACGTTGGAATTCATTAGGGTAACTTGCTTCAATCAGTAGTAAAAATAATTTATTTTTGTGCTGTTTGCAGTTATTAATAAATAATACTGCATTTAGCATGTATGGCAGAATTTACATAGGTAAATTGGGGAAATTAAGCAATCCGTTGAAAATCTGTTTTGGTAAAAATTAAATCTTTTAGACATAATATTTATAAGACTACATCCATATAAATTTATCCATGGATGAATGTAATTAAAATAGTATAATATTATCTGTCACATCTGTGTATAGTAATAAATATTATTACATGTGCATAAGCAATATTAAAGCTTTAGTTATTCACTGATACATATATATAGCTAATTTGTTCTGAAAGCTAAATATACATAAAAATGTATATACAACAATTTATATAAGAATTAACATGGCTAAACGTAAACTTAACATTATTATAACGACACTGTAAAAATTGCCAGACATTACTAAACGAAATACTAGTAAGCGAAATCGTCTCGTATTTTTCAGTGATGTAAATTGTGAATAAACAATATATTTATGTAAAAAAAAACCCTGTTCGTCCTAAAAGTGGCGTTTATAATTTTTTTTTAAATATGGAATAGAAATACCTACCCAAAATTCCGTAAAATTGATTTTTTTATTAGATAACTACATTTAACGCCTAACCGCCCCCCTCCCCCCGGATTGTCATGAATATAATACCGATTTCTAGATTACATATCGCACAGGGTTTTCTCACATAATTGTATAACAAAACTACAAAGAATATTTCAAAATACGAAACAATCCGCAATTTTAGTAAAAATGAACATATAAATAAAAAGCGTCCGCGATCATACCGTGTACCCAAAGTGCTATTAAACAGGCGTGGAATGTTGGACACCTTGTGGCGGGACCTGGCTTCTGGCGGGTGTAGGTTCGTTACCCGACCGCGCCCGCGTCTCTTCTAGTATGAAAGAGTTGATGACGTACGCCTCCCGACGAATGCGATCGCGCAACTCGGCCGACATATCCGGGATAGCCCAGCGGACTATGATCATCACTAGTGCCACCACGTTCTGGAAAAGTTAGGCGCGTATTTACCAAGGTATTAAGTAATGTACTAAAGTAAGCATCGGGAGAAGATAGTAATTAAGTAACACGATCAGTCACAGACGTCACAGCACTATGTAACAATAATAAATATACGATTGAGTTAATTAATTAAATTATTCAATATATCTATTATCACGCCTTTTATTCCAAGAGGGGTAGGCAGAGACAATCGAATGTCATTTGTTACGATCCTGGCATGCTCGGCGATTGTGTGTACTTTTACCATTTCCATCGATTAATACATTTTCATTCTTTATTCTTTCAACGTGTCCAAACCAGCCAAAAATAAAAAAATCAAATAATGATTATTAACATATCGGTGAAGTTAGCATAAATTCTACACTTTACGGCACAATTTTAATTATTCCAACATGAATTAAAGGAGGCATAGCTAACTTGACCGACTTTACTGGCACGTAGGAAGCACGCGAAAGACACGAACCTCAAACACGACGACAAATGCCAGCCGCGCGCCCATGACATGCCAGTACCAGTTGCTACGTTCGTAGTCGTCGCCCTCCTTGTAGTACCAATATCCGGGAAAACTACAAACAAACATTATTATATTTTATTAAAGTTTATGTAAGTTTTTTTTATTTCTTTACGGGTTGCCTTACAGCTCCCGAAGCCGTGCTACGGTTCCTGGGTACCGAGCGGAAGACCAAGTCTCCCTCGTTTAGCCGATGGTATTTGTGAGGCTATACCTAACGAGTGGCCAGTTCTGTTGTGTAATATATGTAAGTATGTTGCAAAATGTTATTTTCTGGTTTAGTAATAGGCCTATATATGTACATGTTTCTCCCTTGTTAAAACTAGGCCCTTAGAGGTTCTAAGTCAGTTTCGGGAAAATCTGAATGGAATTCATTCATTATTGGGTTTTTGGCGTCCATGTTGGGCGCCAAATTGTATTTTATAAATACAAAAATAGTACAATATAGAACGCCATCTTATTATGTCCTTTGTCACTCTGACAGAATGATGGAATCCTCACTGATCACTCGTCACCATGATAAAAGTCTTGAAATAAAATCAGACTAAAAAAATAATTATTTCTAACCTATAAAACCCTTTCTGCACCCATACACCATAAAACGCAACAAGATCAAAAATGTATAATCTAAATATATGTACCTGCATGTAGTCTGATTGTATTTAGTAGTAATAGGCGGATGTTCCAGGACACTAACACTAAAGTCCGCGAGGGTGTGGTTCACGTAGTTCTGTAAAGTGCCTTTGTTGGTGAACTGGTACACCAGCCGCGGTATGAACTCCGACGTAAACGCTATTATAAAGCCCTGTAATTATATATTTCATTAAATAAACATCAATATTTTTAATTAGACGGTGCCCAGGGCTTGCACGCTTTATTTTCCATTGAGACACAGCCATATCATTGGAACCCTGATATCCAGATGAAACAAAAATCTGATTCTAACTACAATTACCCACTATGATCGCTAAAAGGTTCTATTCAGTCGTATTGGAGGCAAATTCTAACGTCATTTATGCTTCCGCGTCGTGTAGAAAGCATATTCCACTTAGATATTATAATATTATAATATTAAGTATTCATTTTAAAATCACAGATAGTTTTTTTACTATAACGAGACACTTACATTCGTAATAACGCTCAGTTTCCCGATAGAGTCCAATATGCGGTACCAGACGCCGATATCATTGACTCGCTGCGGTACCGGCCGGCGGTAACAAGTGAGCATCTTGCGCGCGTCCAGTCGCATCTCTAGTATGTTGTTGATGAGAGCGAACAGCGGCGCCAGGGGGAACGCCGCCACGAATATTGTCACGAAACCGTACTGCAACACTGGAAGAAACACGAGATGGGTTAACCTTATTGTAATAATAATAATTAATAGTTTATAAAAAAACTAAAGAACTCGCTTTTGCGGATACCAAATGAGCCCAAACTCGGTTGGGTTACGTCGTTTCGTTACAGAGTTCCTGTGGCCACATTCCGGCTCCATCATCAGGACCCTGGACATTATCTAGGACTAGAGTACTTGTGAAGACAAATCAAACGAGCCCGAACTCGATGGGGTTACCTCGTTTCGTTACAGAGTTCCACTATTCACCTCATGGCTCCATCATCAGATCAGATCGATGGTACCAAATTATTGTATTGTCATAAATACAATTGCAAAGTCTCAAATCGATAAGACAATTAGAAGTTGGTTAAATTCGACTGCCAAAATTTGTTTACATACATAGTTAGTTCCTGGTGAAACTAATAAAAGAGAACAAATCGTTTAGTTCAAGACAAAATCGACAAATCGTTCAATATCGGTTTCTATTTTACATAAATCGGTTCAACCTGTCACATATCAATGTTATAATTTTATTGTCCCCTTTTTCAATGGGTAAAGGTTTACATACATTGGTTGAACTAATTAGGAAAGTGATTTTATTTTCTTTTGTTTTTTATTTAAGTAATCAACACTTACCCATTTCCAAGTATTCGGGGAAGAGGCCCATGTTACCGAAGTCTACCAACTTGAAGTCCTTCACCCATTGCAGAGGACTCTTTATTCTGTATTAGAAATGTACGATATATTATTATTTATATGTAGTTGCCGATTAAAGAATTCAGAGGGTCCCACGAACTGCTTTATATTAACAACAATTTATATAATAATAAATTTTCTAATATTATGTCGATTAATGCATTTTTTCTTTACATATTTTTCTATAAAGATGTTGTCTCGAGTGAGATTTGAATCCAGAACCTGGATTTCAAGCCTATGTGTGCATCAAGCCGGTTGCCTGCATTCGGCGAGCCAGCGCAAAACATGTCGGAACAATATGGAAAAAATAATAAAAATAAAATAATGGAAGTAACGTGCATAGGTCCCTTTGCTTTGTGTACGTGCCCTAAGTGGCCGACAACAACTGCTTGGCCTCTGCAAGCTATATTATAAAATTGAATCTATTTATTTTGATTTTTACAAATTATTCTTTAACAAGTCACAAAACGTGTTCGGAACTGAGTGAAGTTAGACCTATTTAATTGATGTTTTGACAAAAAGTTTTTGACTTGCATTAGAGGTATTGTTATTTAGTAGGTCGTTGACAACATACAAAACAAAATACGTACTTCCTCTTCCTGCCAATAGTCCTTATGATGTTATACCACTTAATCAAGTACGGCATCATCATCTCCACTATGGTATTAACGAATTGCTTGCCGATCATTATGATTGCTAGCTGGATGCACAACTCCAACAGGCAACCTCCCGGGGCGCACTGGAATAAGAAAAACGAGGTGTATGTAACGATTGGACATTTTTTTCGCCAAATGTATTTTAAGATGAAAACCTTTTAGTACAGTTTTATCGAGCCTTAATAAGATTATATTATAATCTATACTAATAAAATAATAAAGCTGAAAGTTTGTTTGTTGAAAGCGCTAATTTCTGGAACTACCAGTCGGAATTTAATTTTGTAGTCCAATTCTTGAGGAAGTTTATAAGCTATATAACATCACGTTACGACCCAAAGGAGCGGAGCAGTAACCATTAACGCGGGTGCAACCACAAAACACAGCTAGTAAGATATAATATAATTCATTATATTGGACGCCCTACTAATAATCCCGACAAAACTTAAAAAACACTCACCTCCTCTTGCCTATGCCTAAACAGCCTCACATACTCCCCGGGCCTGCCCACATACTTTCCCTTAAAGAACGCTATATAGAATATGGACGCGTAGTAGTTGACAAACTGCAGCAAGTATATCTTGAGAGTCAGGGAGTCGTCAAACTCGGTCTGCGTGCGGAGTAGCTCCATCTCGGTCAACCATTCGGCGAGATAATTGTATATCTGTGAAAAAATATGTTTGAATTAAAATATAGCCTCTATAATATAATAATATATGCTAAGCATGGACGAAAAAAGTAAGAGGACGGATCGCCGCTAAGACAAAAGTGAAGCAACCAAGTTATGCCAGTTTCATTGTAAATACGAGCCTCACGCACACATTCTCATTCGGTTATGCTGATCAGCCGCCATTAAGAAAATAAAAAACAATGCCGTCTTTTGTAGTAAAATTATGCAAACACAACTCCATTACTCATAAAAAAACTCAAGGAATGACATTTCAAATGTAAGTTAGTAATTTACCACTTATTCTACAATTTAAAGATATATTAGAGATAAATAAAATCGGTAGCACACATGCACGCTTGGTGCTTCACTTTTGTCTTAGCGGCGATCCGTCCTCTACTTTTTTACGTCCATGATGCTAAGATCAGTATTTCTCCACTTGTTTAGTGTCAAGACTCCCTAAATAGCAAATAATAATAATAAGTACATTGCGACCCCTTTCCACAACATTTAATGGTTATTAAATATTTTATATCATTTTTTTAAACAGTTTTTGGAGCCCACACTATTTAACGGTTATTTAGATATATTTGTCGCTAGTTTACAAGATACAGTCGGAAGACTAAGGCCCACAGATGGTTCTCATCATTATAGTCGCACTCCTTTTGTTCATAGAGCACTAAATTCGTGTAGTCATGTATTTGTTCGGAGTGACGCAGTAAAAAAAACCATTAAGGCTTTAACATCTGCCAATAACCTTGACGCTTTGACCTCTATATTTTGTATAGAAAACGCTCGGGATTATAGGGTGACGAAGCGGCACGCTCGCGCGGATAATGTTCAATTTAGGTGAAAATATTTAATTCACGAAATTTATTTGACAATTATATAAAAAAAAACAATACAAATTGTTAAAGAGGATATAACATTTAATTTAATTCAAGTGTATCTCATGAGCCTTTATAGAGAGAATTTACTATTTAGATAAAAAATGGCCTGTTTTTATTTATTTTTTATTTTTTATTTGGAGACTTTTATAGAAATTTTAAACAATACAAGTTATTTATGACGAACTTAACTTTAATATGTGTATTTTTATATATCAAAATCACAAAGGGATTAGTCTACAAACGGGTGTAAGCCAACGTGTTTTTGGTGATTTTACCTATATTATCCCCTTAACTCATCCTTTGAAGGTCCGTTCAAAGTTTTAAAAAGAGATTCAAAATTATTTTAATTCAATTTCCTAGTCGCCTATCTATGCTTCCTTATACACCCTAATTAAACAAAAATAATAATTATGACTGATGTTATGCTTTATATATTTCAGTGTGTTCCATTTTCACGTTCAATAATAATGCGTAGACCCATTCCATTTAATGTTAATAAATAGCCGGAGAGCAGTGGAAAAATCGGAGAAGACACTTGACAAAAGTTAGTAATATAGTAGTATAAAATCCCTTCGCCCTTTTTTCGGATTGTGTTTCGAGCGACTGTTTATACACTATATCAATATTTTTTTAAACTTTTACACTCTTATTAATAAACTCGAATTAGCGACGTATTAACTTAAATTTTCATCAACCTCTAACAAATCTGAAATTCATTATGATAGACGGAGACGAAATACAGTTTAGTTCATACGTCGCCAATTCTAGTTTATTAATAAGAGTGATCAGGTTAATTTTTAGTGTGGAGGATTTTAAAATGTTGATATAGTCTGTTTCCAGGCGGAAAAATGGACAATGACACAAGTGTTCTGTTATTTATTTATTGCTTGTACCGCGTTTATTTGTACCTACGGTGCTGGGGTGAGACTACTACTACACCCCGTACTAAGAAACTCTGTACAATGCGGAAGCGATAAAGAAGTGTATGAAGCGATTACTATTGTTTTATTTCAACGCTAACATAACACTTTTAATATCATTGTCCATTTTTCCACCTGGCCTGGAAACAGACTATAGCAAACCTTTTCAAGTATACACTATACAGGTCAATCTATACTTACAAAATTAAAAACGCAGATCAAACACAAGTTGATACAGGCAGCCGTGACCGTGGTGAACATTAAGGGGTACGTGGATATTAATCCATTGTCGTCGCGGCGCAGTATCTCAGCCCCGATGATTGACATCCGGTACAGCACTACGCTCAGCACCGACGCGATAGCTAGCAACACCAGCAACGTGACAACGCTAAATGACATCAGCGTGGCTGGGAGACGCATGCGCCAAAAGGGCACCATTGGCTCGTCTTCGCCGGTCACCACATTGCGCTGAAAAAAATTAGAGTCTGTTCATTATTCATATTCAATATCAGTCATACCTTCATATTATGAACAGATAATAGTAATGTAATCTAGCGTCGTTAGCGAAATTAACCGGAGGACTCGGGTTCTATCCTGAGTAATGCCATAAATGCTAAGCACCAATTTTTTTTAGAACGTATGCTTTAATCGATTTCTCTTCTTTTCGTTGCTTTGTAATACATGGCGACTTCTTGTTTGGTATGACGTCACTTCCGTCTTGTGACGGCTCCAGACTTCGCTGCATTAATAATATTCACCCTCGCTTCAATAATATTAACCTGAGTTTTCTTGACGTGCGCCAACCGCGCCAGGTACTGCGGTCTGGGATGTTCCTCGTAGACGTCGAACCCGGTCAAATCCCACCGGTGGGTCATCTCGGCCGAATAACGCTTCCACAACTCTAGGAAGCATGCGGCTGAAAATTTTTAGTTTTACTTAAGGGAAGCATCATACATGGGTCTATAGTTGAAATCAACTATACAGGGATAATATTATGAAACATAGAGAACGGTCAGTATAAGAAATAGATAAATATGTTCCAAGGAACCATAATATCGTCTATTTTTAAATATAAGAAAAACTACATTCATAGATTTTCAAAAAAACTTACAGACGACTCGGAAATCGAACGGTCATTTTACAAAAAAAAACTTACAGTTATTTTATTAAAAACCGTTTGATGTAGGCACTTTTTATCTCATTTCTTCATAGAATCTTTGATACAGCTATGAACGCGCGATGCCTCAGACAGGTCGTTTGTAAAAAGAAAAGATAAAATCTCACCCCAAAAGCTCATAAAAATGGCAAAGAACACCGTAGTGGGATTATCGACCAAGTAGGTGATGCGAGACTGCGTGCACGTCTCCTTCAAGTCCCAGTAGTCGCAGAAATAGTCGCACACCGGACACATCTTGATCGGCGACGTGTAATTGCATACGTCTTGACTGAAAACATATTACCGTAAACTTGAATTAAATATGTTTCCATAAATCCCCCATTGACATTTTCCTCCCAATCTGTGCTATAGGTAAACCACTGAGAACGTAGCACTGCCATGGTCCGCGCGGGTGAGAGGGGCGAGCGTGATTCTGCCATACACCATACGAAGTTTTACGCGATATATGTTGTCGATGCGATCCACCTCAAAAATTTTAGGGTTCAAGCTTTACTCATACCAAATTTCATCAAAATCAAAACCTACCCGCAAAAGCCCGAGGTAAATCGCGTCGACAACAGACACATCGCGCGATGCCTCGCATCGCGTATAGCAGAATCACTCCCGCCCCGCACCCCTCATGGACATGAGAGTGCTACTTTCTCAGCGGTTCACCTATAGGTCCTAGTTATATAGTTGTTAAACTGGCCATATATATATATAATTATGCACAAAGGTACCAGGTATAAGTAAAACTGAGATATTTGCGTTCAAAGTTGAGAACTTGCTTAGAAAATAATAATAAAACAAAAAGGAACTCATCTCGTACAGCTGATACTATAGCCATTATTGATTGGTTCTCTTGCTAAAATAATAATTATTGGAAAGTTATGTAGGATTCTGTCACTAACTCATTTTTGGCAATTTTGTGGACTGGTTCCACATAACTACAGACAACTATGCTTTAGTTAAATCAATTCCACCTCGACCATGTAGGTTTTTTAAACTTCTCGTATTTATTTCACAGGACTCTGGTTCCCGGGAGTCGTAAGACATTCGTGAAGGCAAAACAGTGGCAATACTTACCTAGGTTTAAACGAATAGACGGTAGTAACTGAGTATATGAAGCAAATGAGACCAACTATTGACGCGGGGATCAACATGTGCGTGTAGAAACCCAACCATGCGAAATATAAACCTGAAATAAATTCAAATTGGGTTTTTTATAATTAAAAATTTATGTACTTACATAATCCGACAAACCACACTAGAGGCTTTTCCATCTAAATATACCTCAACAGAACTGGCCACTCGTTAGGTATAGCCTCACAAATACCACCGGTTAAAAAAGCGAGAGTTGGTCTTCCGCTGGGTACCCTGGGACCGTAACACGGTTTCGAGAGCTGTAAGCCAATCGGTGAAAAAATGCGAAAGTGTGTTTGTTTATTTATTTATCCGTCTTTCACGCCAAAACAGAGCAACGGATCGACGTGACTTTTAGTCAGTAGACCGTTGGAACAGCTCAACATATGTATACATACCAATTTTGACACCAAAATAATCTTTAACATAGTCCAGCGGTTGATACTTGAGACACTTGGATATGTTCGCCCATTCTGTTCTTAATAAATATCTCATAGAGCCAGGCGTTTTAAGATCACCCTGTAAACAGAAAAAAAACTTTAAACAAATATACCTTTTTTAGGAAACTTAATTCAAGTTTGGTCAGCCATTGCAAAATGTTTAAATTTAATGTATAATTGGATAAGAGTTTCCCCGATTTTCCCCTGCGTAAGTGTGTGGATCAAGTAATAATGTGTCCATTCGTTCCAACATATATATTGTGTACGTTTGAGATTTCTTCTTCCTTGTAGGTTCACTCTTGACAGAGCGGTCGTGGTCATCATGTTGCAGCAAGATTTCGGCCAGCCGTGATTCGTCTCACGATGCAACGCCACCCCTCTTTGTCTGTGATACACTTGAGATTAGGTTTTTTAAAACTTACATCATGTAACGGGTACGCCGCGCTATACGTTTTGTTAGTGATGAGTCGGGCGATACCAAACGCGAAGAAGTCGTCCGCCTTCTCAGAAAACCTTTTCCGGTCCAGTATGAACTGCACTATGCGAGATCTGATGGACGGTGTCCAAAAGCAGTCAGCCCCGGTATCAAATCTGAATGAAAAAAATATAATATTTAAAAAATCTACCGGATAATCCAGTTTTCACCATCTTTTAGGGTAGGAGAATAATATACTTTGTTTCATATTTAATTATGCAGTTTGTGCGAAAGCGCTTTATACATATTAGTATCTAACAAATAACTACAGTACATTACACTAATGTGACATGATCAGAATGACAGCTGTCAAAGCTATAAAGTCAAGGTTTTTATTTGTTATTATCTATATCACCACGCCTTTCATCCCAAGAGGGGTATGCAGAGACAATCGAATGCCATTAGTTACGATCCTGGCATACCTCTTACGCTTCTTTTATATTCATCATATCTTTCATACATGCTCGGCGATCGTTATTATGATTGTCCTAATCCATGGGATTTCCGGTGTTGCAAAATATATATGAATAGCCGCTCCTATTATTGATTTTACTGACATTTATCATTTGGATCAAGCTACATATGACGGCATAAATAAAAATCTTATAAAAAACTCACAAGTATTCTTTATCTTTGGAATAAATAGCAGTCAGTCGGTGTTTTCTCTCAGGAAACATTTTGTTGTCGACCCTTAGTTTAGACATGATGGCGTCCCAGCAGTTGTGCAACTTCTCCATAGCTATATTAGTCTTCTCAGGAATATTCTTCAATGCTGAGAACTATAAATCAACAGTGAACATTGTCTTTGTTGTAATTGAAAATATACTCTTGAATAGTAGTTTTAAATACAAAAGAAAAAACAATAAACCCATAAACAACATTTATAGTTAAAATAAATAAAAAATACATGAATAAAAATGGAACATTGAACACAAAATGCCAACACCAGATTAACATGTGTGTTTATTTATTAGTCACTTACCTATTTTACAAGAAAGTTTTGTTTAAAATATTTTACTTTGGTTATTACTATATTTGTTTAAATACAAACATCTAGTGATATTCTTGACTCATTTAAGAGCATAACTTGCAAATTGCAAAGGTTTGTAGTTTCAATTTACGTTTAGTGAAATTTTTTTTTATTACATACGTGATTTTATTGTTAATGTGATATTGTGTTCTTTATTAGCAAGTAATCAGTTATTAACTTGGAGCTCAGTACTAGCATTGATGTAGAACGATGCTGGAAAAAAATACAAAGATAATGCTAGCTAATAGTTAGCTGAAAGTTAATTTATCGATAATAAATACCTACTTTTATCGATATTGCTAATACATATCGAGTTTGGAAGGCGGGGGGACGCGCGACGAAGCGTATTCAACCCGAGATTCAAGTTAATATAATTAGTTATTAGTTATCTGACTGAATCCATTCAACTATATTACTAAAATAAATGAGGAAGTAAAGTGCTCTAAAAACTCATAATTACTCTTTCTCTCTCTCTTTCGCTCATTTGCACACGAGTGAAAGAGAGCGAATGATAAACTTGGCGCAATTTTTGAAGCACATTTGTTTGAGATGTCACTTCCATAAGTTAGTAATATAATTAAATTACTTAAAACTGAATTTATTAATAAACAGTTGTGGATTATGAATGGATTGATAATTGATTTAATAAGTGATTTTATCTTTTGATGTACTCCTCAAATGTTCTATTCCTCTATCTGTGAAGTTTTACCATTTTTTTAATAATTGTTAGTACATACCAGCACTGCAAGCGATTTAATACAGCTTGGCCTTAATGATAATATCTGACAACATATATTTTACCAGAGTTTACAACTGCTCGACATCATAATAATATCATGTTACAAAAAAAAGTAAGAATCAGGAGATTGTAAAAAGTAAACATGTCAATGGGTTCCAATTACAGTACTACGATAAAAGTTATGCGCCTCGGCAATTTTCGTTTATACGAAGTAATACGAATATGCAACCAATGACAGGCCGTCCTCGCCTCCTTAGTCACACACTGGCCATAGAGTAAGTAGCAATCACTATGTATTTAATTAGGGTCAGGACTGCTATACATTAAAATGAAACAAACTTATGGATGAAAGGTACTGCCAACCTAACAACATCGTACTGTGGATTGGTAAAGAAATATTTGCTATCTCTGTCATCTGTATATGGCGTGCAAGAGATGGCGATACGACGCCATTAGTATTGGCTCTTTTTTCCTAGCCCTAATTTTTTGTTCTAAGTTGTGCCAGCCTGGGTATATAGTACGTGGGATTTAAATAAAAAAATTGAATACTGAGTTATATAGAGAGAATACTTCGGAAACACGAACATTGCCGAGGCGCATTACTTTTATCGTAGTAGTGTACAGTTTATATGTTACCTATAATAGAAACACAGCTATATAACTTAGTAGACCATTTAAATTTTAAAGCAAAGTTATTCAGAACTTGCCTAAGGAACTTGCGAACTATTCTAAATATTTAGCTGGTTTTTACTTATATGTAATTACAGAAAGGTATTGTAACGATGAGAGAAATTGTCAATATTTTAATTACATGTTCTTTGTTACCTTTTATATTTAAAAAAAATGGAAAAATGGTCTTCGTCCACTAAAATGCGTCGATGGTTAAGACGTCTGGTATTAACTAGGCAGACTACGGGTTCGATCCCGGATCCCGGCCATTTACCAATGGGTTTTTTAAATAAAAACTTATGTACATAATCCGACACACCACACTTAGAGGCTCTCCCACCTAAATATACCTTAATAGAAATGGCCACTCGTTAGGTATAGCCTCACAAATCATCATCATCATCATCAACCTTTTAAGATCCACTGCTGGATCATGGTCTCCCTTCTAGAGCACCATTTTTAGTGGTTGCTCATTGAGAGGAATTGCCATAGTCATCACGCTTGGCAGGCGGGTTCGTGACCGGACGGCTTTACGTGCCCTCCGTAGCACGAGGAGTCGATTTAAGCACATATTCTTAAAGAAAATTGGTGCTTAGCATTTTGGCAGGGGGTAGGATTCGAACCCGGGACCTCCGGTTTCAAGTCCACCGTCCTACCAATTAGGCTATCGACTACCTCACAAATACCATCGGCTAATCGAGGGAGACTTGGTCTTCCGCTGGGTACCCTGGAACCGTAAAACCACCTGAATGTTTGTTTACTTTGTATCTTTTCCTGGCGCTTACTTTAGTTATAAATGACAGTACCTACTTTTATTCAACAACCATACAAATCTCCACTAATAGTTAAAATGCCATACATAAAAATCGTATTTGTCAGATACACCATACACTGGCAGAATGCAATACAAAAAGGCCATTATTCATAAACGTATTTTAGCAACGTTTTTGTTAAAATGTGTTTTGTTTCTTTCTATTATTAGTAAAGACAGGTTTGTTAGAGAGTGACAAAACATATTGTGAGAGTCACTGCGTGGAGTGTAGGTATAGGATAATATCGGTAATTAAAGACGTGCTATATTGATGCGTGTTTAATAGTGACTCTGAACAATGTAAGCGTGGATGTGCTCCACGCTTGTTGGGAGAGGGGGGTAGTGACGGCGTGTGCAAAGTTATTTACTGTGTATGGTTCCGTACACTACTCCCCCCTTTACAAAAAAGAAAACAAAATATACTTTAATTGTAAAAAAATAAAAAAATTAAAACACACTGCTTACGAATAAGAAAAATGCAGTTTTACGGGTCCATTATGTGCTTATATTTAATTATGTGCCTATAGATACAATCGATTAAATAGAAAAAAAATGTTTAAAAATGTTACGCATAATAAGTTAAAATATGCCTGCACGGAAGAAATGTTGAAAGGAATGTTGTTGAAGTTGCAGTTTGAATTACGATTACTTACAATAAATATTAAGTTACAAAAATGCTGATACAAAACATTCAAAACAATGAGAGTGTCTCATGTTACAATACGTTTGCTGGATTTTATATTATTTTGCTTATTTCTAAAAATTGATGTTCTACACAATATTATTGCATTGTAGTCAATAGTTATACACATGTCAAAATTTTGCAATAGGTTCAATGTACTGTCGCTACTCTACTGATCGAGTTTATGTCGATTATAATAAATCTACAATTAAGCCAAAATGAACAAGAAGTCGGTAGAAGTTTAGTATGATTTACTCGGTAATGACAAAAATAATATTAGATGCACTAGAGTCTTTAAGCCGTATGTATGTATAATCACTTTCACATTATAGATTTTGCACTAGCCGAAACGCTGATATTATGTATGCTTAGGAAATTAGGACGCTATGCTGGTTGTAACACGTAACCGGTGATTTGCTTATTTAACTCGCTCACTCACCGATAATTGTGTGCTCTTATCTTGCTGATGTTTGCTTCAGCTGCTTGCAGGCGCGGGACTGGCGGCACTTCGATCGCCTGCTCCCTAAGCCAGAAATGTTGCGTGCGTTGAATGTCGGGCATTTGACCTTAGCCGGGGACGTCGTTCCGGGGTCCTACCGCGATGTTACTGCTTGACGATGCGCAGAAATAGTTTGTTGAAGTCCTTCTAGAATGTCCGATGCATGTGAAGAATGTTGTGGAGCTCTGAATATCTCAGCTGTTCTTGCACGAGATGTCGTCTCCATGATGAGCGTTGGCCATGGTGCTGAAGAAGTCCTGGGACTGATGCAGGTCGTTAGTTTTTTAGAGGTCTGGGCTGCGTGCCGTAACGCTTACGGCGGCGACGTTCTGCTGGTGCTGTTCTGCTGCGGCAGCCTTGCTGTTGCGGCTGCTGTTTTTGCCGCTTCCATATTTATTTATTATTTAATTATTTGCTACCTGGCTACACTACACTATTATCACGTCGGGTTCACCAATGTGAGAGTCACTGCGTGGAGTGTAGGTATAGGATAATATCGGTAATTAAAGACGTGCTATATTGATGCGTGTTTAATAGTGACTCTGAACAATGTAAGCGTGGATGTGCTCCACGCTTGTTGGGAGAGGGGGGTAGTGACGGCGTGTGCAAAGTTATTTACTGTGTATGGTTCCGTACAATATTTTAACTAAAACGCTTCTAAAATGTGTTTATGAATATGGCCATAAATAAATACACCTAGCACCCGGCATTCAGTAAGCGACGAACAACATCATACCTTCGATATAGACATAGCCGCATTCACAATGGCGTTAGTCTTCCCGCCTTTTCTTATCTTACTGCAATCCTACGACATTAAAACCAAACGCTATATAAAAAAGCTACCAATATGTGCAGCTCTTAATGGCATCTCACACGTTTGATGTGTAACATCTTAGCTCTCGATATGTGGCATTTGATGGGACTAATTTCGTAGGAAGCAGCGCGCGTTACTCAAATTATTCTTCTGTGTGGCCTACAGTTGGCGCTTGTGTAATAATATAAATTTGTTACCGAGATTAAAAATATTACACATCATTCATCTCTCTTTTTTAGCGTATGACAACTTGTGACAAATCCCTTCATACACAATTATATATATATGGTTGCCACGATAATTTGTCAGAAACAGTTCTCGCCTCAGTTCGCTAGTGGGCGCCAGTGTCGCAGGCAGCCATATTGCACATATTAGTACTTCTTACATAGTATTTGTTAAAACTTTATCAAACCGTACAGACACCCACGCTGTCCGCTATTGGTCTGACAAGCTTTTAACACAAGCAAATCCAAGCAAAAATGTTGACAAATTTGGCCTACTGCTTAGTGAAATAAACGAAATATTTACATTGAAAATTAGATTATTTGTCTCAGGTCTGAAATAAAATTATTTCATCTTTTTGTGTCACACAAATTGTGTGTAGTGTCTTTGAAAAGTTATTATTCTATATTATTGCTTAGATTTGATCGTAAATTGTATGCCGAACGACAAAACACCTGTTTTAAGCACTAATAAAGCTGACGATACTGATAGAAAGATTTTGTTTAGTTATGTTTGTCTTCCTCTCTAATCAAATTATTCAATATGGTAGAGGGAGATAAAACATATTGGTGAACTACGTTTATTATACTCAGTGGGGTTAGCATATTTTAAGAACCGCGCCATCGTTCGTCGGTCATTGTGCGGACTCGTCATTTTTTGCCTTCGAATCGAACGAACGATGGACGTTCTTAATTTATGCTATGCCCGCTCTTCATTATATAATGGTATATATAAATATGTAAACTAAAAATTAAGAAAATGTATATGCAAATATTTCTATAATTACAAAAACCAATCTAAATAATTATAGTTGTGACAATTAATTATTGAAATAAAAAACTTTATCTATATCCTGTTACATATCTCATAAATAATAATTTTGATGAATAACGATGAAAAGAGCGTAGTACGAATTTCAGCACCAAAACACACAGATCGCAAAAATTACATTTTAAATTTGTAGGTATAACATTGTGTAGGATTATTAGAACATAAAATGTTGGCTTAACAATTAAATAAGGCATAAATAAAATAATAATATGTAAATATATTGTCTGTAAAAAATATATAAAAAAATAGTTTATAAATATATAAAAACAGAACGGAGAATAATTCATTATTATTATTAAAAAAATATTACTTTCTAAAAGCGGCCAAAGAAATACTTCAAAATACCTTAACTGAGTTTGCTAATACTGAATTACTCAATAAGTGACTTTTCTTCTATTGGGCTACCCTAGGATCGGTAAAACAGAGAATTTTTTCATGAATTTTTATCTAATATTTTGAAATATTGACTCTACAGACTTGACACTCCCATATAAGCACCACCGCCATAAATATAGGTGTAATGTTAATTTCACATACACTATGTTGCAAAAAAAACGAGCACTTAAGAACACCAATGTTATGTGGCACGGCGGCTTGGAATTACATGTTCTAAAGTTTAAAGGATTTGGAAGAGGTTCCAAAAGACTGATTCTCTCTGTAGAAGGCCTGGTTCTGACAGAAAAAGATGTACGGAGCAGAGGGGTGATCGATCTCTTGTCAGTCAAGCTCTTAGAAATCGACGAAAATCTTACAATTATCTTAAAAACCCACCTACAAGAAGTGAGATTGGTGAGAGTTAGCAAATGGACTGTACGGAGGAGACTTATCGAAGCAGGCATACATTCTCACAGACCCGCTAGAGGACCAAAATTACTCCGTGGGCATCGCGCAGCAATACTAAGTTTTGGGCAAAATTTGTTACTATGGACAATTGAGGATTGGGGTAGGGTTCTGTTTTCTGATGAGGCCCGTATATGTCTACATGGTGAAGACATACATCGGAGGGTACTGAGAAGACAAGGCGAACGTTGTGCCGACGTGTGCTTTGAAGAGGTAACGCCATGCGGTGGAGGGTCCTTAATGCTCTGGGCAGGAATAACTTCTGAAGCTCGTACGGAGTTAGTTTTTTGTCAAATGGGACACTTAATGCACATCGCTATATCTCAGAAATTCTCGTTGCACATGTGCAACCTGCATTGGTTGTTATGGGAGACAGGTCCATTTTTATGGATGATAATGCTCGTCCTCATCGTGCCGTTGCAGTATCCGCCTATATGAAGGAGGTTGGGATTCCTCGATTGGATTGGCCAGCGAGGAGTCCCGACCTTAACCCTATAGAGCATCTATGGGACGTACTAAAACCGGGTTTTAGCTGGAACTCCAGCTCCATAAAATCTGACAGAGTTAAAAAAAAAGTGATTCAGGCTGAATGGGAACTTATACCACAAGATATCATAAGAAACCTGATCGGGAGTATGAGAAAAAGAATTGCAGCTGTCATAACTGCAAGAGGTGGACATACTCGATATTGATTTTGGTGTAGGTTCATTTAAAAAAGATTATTTAAAAAAATATTTAAGTTTAATTTGTCACTTCATTCTCATTAAAATTACTTAATAAACTGGTTTTTCATTTTTTGTTCAATTTACCTCATATTTCTACTTGTAATAATTAAAAAAATGTAGAAATTTGATTATAATATGTTGAAACATCATAAAAAATAATTATTAAACCATTATTAACTTCAAAATATAATAATAACCAATAAAGTTTTAAGTGCTCGTTTTTTTTGCAACATAGTGTATTTTAATACATATGGACTGTACAGAATATAACATGGTCATCATTAACACACTAACCTTCATTGGCATCCGGAGCTTCAATATTTCACTATAATCTCTGAGAACACTGTATGGTGCATGTATCTGAAAATTAAAGACAAAATAATTTAATATGATTTTTATTTGTCTCTGTTTGGCCCCAAAACTAATTTTGCTTTTGGGATTAGAACTTGAGACCATTTCGCTCCATTTATTAACTATTTTTAAATTTCCAGTCTTACATAGATTATAAAAATCTTCTTTTGTTGTTAAATCCGGATCGAAGGACCAAATATTTTAACCACGTCCGTGTCGTCTACTTCTAGTTCCCGCATGGTGTGCACTTAGGATATCTGAGCATAATTACTTAAATTCTTTATGGTGTGGCTAGAGACACTTGTAGCAATGTCCACTAGACACATGACTAGAAATGCAACTTCGTCAATAAAAGTTTAATATGTGCCAATTAAATATTATTAAAACTCACCTTAACAAACTTTAAACCGTACAAATTTGTCGGCTCCTCATGTTCCAATTGCAGGCCTTCCTTTTCCAAGTTCATTTCAAATATCTCCCGTTGTCTTTGGGCCTCATCTCTGTTCCCATTGTCTCTGGTCTCCCAAACCAATACAAAGTCTATGGTTCTTATGCCATCATTGAACAATAGCGATGGATTGTTTTGAATCCCACCCATTATTATCCTGCCGAAAATGTGGTTGGTAGGTTAAATAAGTTAATTTTCTCAAAATTCAAAAGGATGAAATAATACTGACATATAATTAGACTTGTAGATTATTTAGAAATTAATTATATGAGAGTTCAAAATGACACTATTAAATACAGAATGAATTAATTTGGACATAATTATGTACAAGTATATAAATGTAGGTAGGTACACTTGACCAAATTAATCCCAAAAACTCTTTGATGGCTAAAATTACTTAACAAATACTAATTGAAAATCTACCTATTCACTATGTTGTGGTATCAATTTTGTCATGTGTACAAAATTTAGAATAGAATACAGTGAAAAATTTTGAAAACCCAATATTATTTTAGGAAGGTTTATTAGTATTGATCAAGGAAAGAATTTATATCCAAAAGTACCAAATGACCAAAAGCCTTAACCCCATGCAAAATAAATTCATGCCGTACATACGAAATATACACCCATTATGTTTTTTTAAGGTCAAAATTTATGAAATTATGTAGATTCTTTGAAAATATATGAACTTGTCGAGGTCATTATCCTAGTAAGTTCATAGAGTAAGTGTCTACTCACGAGCAATGATTAATGTTACTTTTTCCATTTGTATTAGTTGGGGCGCCAGAAGGCAAAGGAAGGGCTGATTCTCCGCAGCCACATTCCTCTGCCGCTCGTGTGGATGCCTCACTACCATTATCTCTGAAAATATCATTTTTGGACACCAATCTTTAGGTTAATTGTATTAGACTCCTTATGTTGTACTGTGGAATTAATAAATTAGAATTGCTGCTGACATAACACAGGTACATGCAAACACTTATGACAAACAAAACAATGTTAACTCTAGAAACTATGTTTTACAAAGCAATTTAATTTCAACAAATTGATTTCTATTTTATCTTTATTGTAAACATCAAAATCATGATGATTTTTCCATAGCACAATTAGTAATTATAGAAGCTCTAGAAAAATAGTATACCTACATCTACCTATCAATAGATTAGAAGTGTTATTCTTATAAAAAAAACTTACCTAGAGAGTGGTGCATAATCATATCTATATGAAGTCATTGTGAATTTAAAAATATATATATAAGGCAACTAATCTAATAAAACATGATAGAATGACATGCAAGCCAAAACTTTATCTTTTTAAAACTATGGCAATTTATTTACACACACTAATAGCACTATAGTGAATAAGCAATGCAGATAAAATGTATATATGATAATGAGCACATTTATCTAATCCTAACTATATCCCGGCCCTAATCTGTTTTAACTTATCTTATTTACACAAAACAAAAATTCATTATAATTGCCATAACATACTGATATTACAGGGAAAATTGTTTTAAAATATTTTGTCTCTCTCCTTCAGCAGTCAAAGTAATGTGGCAGAAAGAGACATAAGATCTTAATTATTATATAAAATATTAAACTGTTATTGCATTAAACTTATTGAATCAATGTTTTAATGTAGTTGGAAGTTCTTTGCAGTCCTATAATAAATGTAGGTATTTTTAAGATGGTTTTTGAGTGTAATCTTAGTGTAAATTTAGAAAATATTTCAAGTGAATAAGGAATAGGCATTTATGATTCCACCATTCATGATGTTTATTATCCATATATTTTGAGAGAAAAATTCGTACATGAAATTTGTAAATTTTAACTAACTTATTCCTGAAAAAATCCCAAACTATTACAAACAAATTAACAAATGAGGTAAGAACAAAGACATTCCCAAACAATTATTTACAAACATGATTAGCTAGCATACATGGGCACCTATTTACACTTATCAGTACATGACAAAATATGTTTCTATAAAATACTTTTTGTCATAAGTTATCCATATAAAATGTGTATTAAATAAATTACCCTCTTTGAAGACTGTAATAATGCAAAAAGGTTAATTAGAACAAAAAGGTTGCTTACATGACTCATAAGACAAAACACAAACTTTTACAGAACAAAGCCAAAACAATGTATTATTATGTAGGTATACTCCATTTCAGATAATGATAGGGAAAAATATATGCAACTCATTGCCTACTTATTTTATTTTGTTTGTTTTATGTTATTTTTCCTTGGGAGTTTGTTACCTGGAATGGAGTATGGTTTACAAGCTTCCAATCACTACCAACCAATGACACTCACCTATCAGTGTTCATGTCCTGTGACATATTGTCATGGTAGTTACTGAGTGCGGACATAGCCTCCAGGTCCGGCAAGTTGTCTTGTGGCGCCCTCTGGGTCTGCCCACATCGTAAACAATATTTAGTATGTGATAAAACAAACAAGATTTAATACTGTGCGTTTCAAATAAGAAAAGAGTGACCTTGCACCATCTTGTGATGTTTATATTTCTAAAAAGGTAGATAGACAAAATATAAAAAATGTACATAAAATCTGACAATCCACAATTAGAGGCTTTTCCATCTAAAAATACCTCGACACTGGCCACTAGTTAACTACAGCCTCACAAATACCATCATACCATTGGCTAAACGAGGGAGACTTGATAAAATATTATTGGCAATAACATTATTAAATTATCAGTCATGATCACACCTATTCTTATTTGAAATGCATAATATAGAATATTCCAAGAACAACAAATAATGTTCTTAGTCAATTAAAATACTTGAAGAAAATCAATGAAATGTGAATGACTGTAACATTGATCAATGTCAAATATTTGTAAGTTTAAATAAGGGGTCCCAACTTTAAATTTTTTTTTTAAGTACAATAAAACGTAATATTTCAATTCTATGAATGAAGTCAACTATAGTCTGTTCATGATAAGAAAGTATGGGTGACAGCCGTCTGGAAATAAATGTTCTTCTTCTTCTTATTTTATAATGGCTCCAATGTCAAGTTTTATAAACGTCACAGTAACAATAGCCGATTAATGGATAGTAAAGATGTTTCCGCCGACTGTGATATGTCCTATTAATCACAACCATCACAGCGCGGACGGGATTAGACTGGATTCCCCATCACGTCACAGGCGGGCGTGTGCGTTGGTGCATCATAACTACCGATTAATCGGCAAATTGATACTGTAACAGCATTGTCAAGTCACCGATTAACATTGGTGGAGCCACAAGAAAAAGAAGAACTTTCATCTAAATATTTTTATTTCAATATTTATGGCAATTTGTAAGGAATAACAATTTAATATGATAATACCTTCATATAATGAACAGAGTATAGCTACCTCAGTTACACATACAACCTCTTTGTTGGAAAAAAAAATTAACATTGTTATTTTCAAATAAATGGATAGAAGAGTTCATTACAACCTGCCCATTAGCACTAGAGACACTAGACAGCCCATAAGTATAATACAAAGTAAAGAACATCTCCATGTAACATCTCATTACCATTATAATCACTACTAATTAATATACACACTAACAAACTGACTGATACTTTCTGAGAAAATATTCATTACCACTGGCCTTGGTGGTAATTCAAGTTTGTTTGAATCATATATTTGCCTAGTACCCGAGATAAAAACTACAGTTTGTAAATAATGATGATGAATTACACGCTCATAACTTAAAATGCATAATGCCAACATAACATAAGAATGTGTCCATTTTATTTTATATATTATTTTGTTATAGTTTATTTATTTATTAACTAGCTTTTGTCTGCAGTTTCAATCACATGGAAATAAAACCAAGAAAAACAATTCCTGTGGCTGTATACTGCCCCTCCCCCATCCAATTTTCCGGGATTTAAAGTAGCCTATGTCTTAATCCAGGACCTAGACTAACTATCCTATAAGTTTCATCTAATTCGGTTCAGCACGTAAGGCAAGAGCAACAAACACACAAATATTCAGATTTATAATTTCGTATATATTCTAATTACAGCATTTAGGACACTATTAATTACCAAGCACTTGTCAACTGGTACATATATTATTTATCAAAACTTGACATTGGTAACCATCAGTGAACGCTGATGGCGCCTTAGGAAAATAAGTACCACAATACATACATATATCAGAAAAAAACCTCACCAGATCAATCACCTTTCTATTCTATTCTTGGTTCTATGGCTCCATCAGGGTATTATTCCCAAGCCAGAGACAGATACTTAAAAAATATATCAACTCTTTAATATTGTGGGAACTTCTAGTTAATTTGACAGAAACTAATTACTATAATTAGAGGGCATGTTAACCACAAGGGATTTGCATGATCATTATTTAGTAAACTTCTCATTAATTAATACCACTGTAAGTAATTACTTTGTATAGAGTTTGTTAATACGTAATACTTTATTGAGTAACTACTGTGCAAAATGTTTTTCCATACAAACTATACCACCCTTTTTTACCTCTTATTGGATGAAATTAAAAAAAAACCCTACTTAGTGCATCCCTAGGGTACTCAAGGATTATTTCCCCAAAATTTCACATTAAAGTTATAATAAGTAGATGGCTTCCCTCACATGGAAAGTCAGTCAGTACTTAGAAATCAGAATAAAGACAGTATTTTATACTGTAGGTATATTAACTAATGTACATTATTGCTTTCCAAAGTGGTCTATATGGACCACCAAGAATCGATTTTTGCCTTGCTGGAGGCCACTGGAGGGGTCCACCCATGGTATTGAGAAAAAAAAATTGTGTTGAGAAAATTCAATATTTGGAAGACTCAAAAATTCAGCTGGGGGCCAAACATTTTAGATAAAAAATCTTCATAAAAATCAATTCACAAATGTACTTTGAACAAAAATTCACATCTAAAAAACCAAAGATACAACAAATTTTTTACTCAATTCTAATAAGATACAATAATTATATATAGATATATATTACTTACTAAATAAAAAAAATATAGTGAAATTACATAATTTTACACACATTATATTCCTTAGCAAGTTCTAACAGCACTGAGAATCACTCAGTGGGGGACATGTGTAACAGTATTAACTGTGAAAGGAAATACTAATATAATCACTTAAGTTGAGTAGAATCCCCACAGAGCCATGTAGCTCTGACATCCTATATATTATCTACTAGCATGTGCCTGCGACTTTGTATGCATTGTATTAGAAATACAACATTTACACCACATTTCACCCCCTAAAAGTTGGTAGTGTGATATTAAATAGCCTTCCTCAAGACTTGAGCTATCAAATGTAGTTCCAGAGATTAGCGCATTCAAACAAATAAACAAACTCTTCAGCTTTATTATTTGTATAAATACCAGACAGTGGTAACCTATGACTCATGGGTTGGGAAGTGACCCATTTGATATCTTCAAATGAGCCACTTATCAACATATACTTAAATTATTGTAATAGTAATATAGGTATATAGTAAAAATACCTAATTAAAATAGTTATTATAAAACATAAACATAAAATAAACACTTTTAGAAAATATATGTTTTATAGAATAGTTCTTTTTAGTTTAATATTGCGATAGATTTCTCACTAACACTAAACAAAATAACTCTTTGTAAAATGTTTTCTTCTGTTTAAACTAGATATATAATTTCTTACCAATCACATAAGTAGTTGTTGTCACAAATGTTCTGAGTTCTTGCCAAATGTAATCAATATAAACACACACACACACACCACACACACACACACACACACACCATTTTTATCCTGGTTTGTTTAAGAAACCCACTATTGGTTTTTTTTTGTATGAGAGTAAGTCTACACTCTTTTCTACATTCTCAGGTACAATACAATGCTCTTTAAGTAAGACTACATAGCCATATTTAATAGACAGTTATATGTAAATAGTTACCAATTTAAATACCTAATAATAGATATCATCTCTAACACATACAGTAAATAAATAAATATGAAACTTACCTCCTCAAATAACAGTTCATCTCCATTTGTGAATAGTTGTTGAAGTGCAAGTTCATTCCGTTGGGCATCTGAGATGAAAGACTCATTCTCGGCTGAGGGGCGATGCGGGATACGGAGACCACCAGCAAAAATTGGGGTCGTTATTTTTGGAGTGAATATATTATTGGACTCTGCACGATGGAGCAGAGGTTGTGGGGCATCCTCCTCAAGCGACGGCGACCCGTCTGACATCCCATACAATACTTATATTGGTTTATTTTTTACTAACTTTTAAAACGTGCTTTGTAAAATTACTGTCGGGCCAATGAACGAACAGCAACCGGCAATTTCCGCACAGATTAGTCACCTCAAGAAAAATACAATCACCACAAGGTGTTAATTGTAGTAGAAATAATTTATTCTTATTATTTTGTTACGTGGCCAGTCAGTGGCGTATGATAACTTTGATAATTTCGTTTACGTTTTATAAGAAACCTTTATATGTTTAACATATTATGTTAAATACGGGTAGACAAAGACAATAAATGAAAATGAAAATTAAAAGAAAAGCAATAATTCGCAATTTTCGCGAACATAATTGACTGACACTAATGACAGATGACAGCTGAGTTGAGCTGGTAATGACAGGCAAAGTTTGTGCGAAGTAAAGCCTTAGTTGACTGACTGACTGAGCTGCACAGAGCTGCACAGAAACCTTCTTTCGGTGCGGATAAGCGCACAGACTAATAGACGTCATTAGACAGACAAACAGACCAAATGTTAGTCCCAGTCCAAGAGCTTCTTATAATTATTATAACCAACACTATAATGTGATATAGTATTTGTTATTAGGGTGATCCACGTTTGGCGGGGAAACGGTGGTAAAGTTTTCCTCTCTACCAGTCAGGTGCCAATCGAACGCTCCTTTAACCCTTGAATTATCTATGATTGCAGTTTTTTTAAATATAATTTTTCAATCTAGCAACTAGTTCCTGCCACGCTGCTCGTTAGCTGTCACTTTATTTTGTCTATTATTAAATTGGCAACGAAGCCGAAAATATACGGTTTTCATAGGTTGCCGGTTTTTATATATTTTATTTCGTTAATGTAGAACAACAATAAATAGAATCCAGTCCTACACGATTCTACAATGACGGCTGCCACCCAAGCCAAGCCGAATTGGCTTCGTCTGTCTTCAGAGAAACAACTAACATTTTTAAAACTTGCTGTTTTATCCATGGCTGCAATTTTATGTGAGTATATTAGATATATTTGATGCGAGTAAAGCTGCTGTGCCCGCGATTTCATATACGCAAACATATAAATTAACATATAATTGTTATTTGTCAACCGATTTAAATGAAACAAACATTGGGTTAGCCCTAAGCTTATCTCAATACATCACTGAAAATCACATCCAAATTGGTTCAGCCACTGTGGAGATTAGCGTGCACAAACGCACAGATAAAAGGTCAATTTTATTATATGTATAGATGGCACATAGGAAATTATCTTATTAGATAATTATCTAGGTACTTAATTTAATAAACCATTCTTCATGGATTCCCTGTGTTTACCAATAACACAATTTTTTAACCACTGTGGATTATTCTTCTATAATATTGTGACTCTTTAAAAACAGTTATACAAGAATAGAATTTTAAATACAAAAATCTGATTTAATTCCGAAAAGAGAAACCTTCAAGTTGTATGTATTACTTATTGCAAATTATTTGTTTCAGCATTTTCCACCAGACTGTTTTCTGTGTTGAGATTCGAGAGTGTTATCCACGAGTTTGATCCATATTTTAATTATAGAACTACTCGCTACTTAACTGAGGAAGGATTTTATAACTTTCATAATTGGTTTGATGACAGAGCATGGTATCCTTTAGGTCGTATTATTGGAGGTGAGACTACTCATCATATATTATTATCATATACTAGCTGTGCCTTGCGGTTACACCCACATTAATAGTTCCTGCTCTGCCCCTTTGGATCTTAGCATGATGTTATTTAGTTTATAACCTTCAATAATTGGGCTATAAAATGCAAAAACCTTTTTCCCTTTTTAGGACAGAATCTACGTAAAAGGTATGGCTTAGAAAAATGATTTAGAAATTAATTACATACTTTCTTCCCGCTAAGCACATAAGAAATAGATAAATTTTATTCACACATATTTGTATGAAAGTAATGACATATTTGCTGCCCCCTTTTTTAAGATGTAAATACCTAAGTATATTCCCAGCAGGTATACTATAAAAATATTTAACTTTGTATTTCATCCTTTTAGGCACCATCTACCCAGGTCTCATGGTGACATCAGCAGCCCTGTACAATGTGATGCAGTTCCTCAACATCACCATAGACATAAGGAATGTCTGTGTGTTCTTGGCACCATTTTTCTCCTCCCTAACCACCATTGTCACATATCTGTTGACTAAAGAACTTAAGGTGAGATTTGTTTGTCTGTAAACTCACTAATATACATAAAGTTTTTTTTTACTTGTCTTATTTGGTAAACAAAGCATGTATATATATTAATTAATATTTATAAATTAATTAATAATTTAATTATTAAAAGACTATATATATATATATCTCCGATAATAGTGAAAAAGGGGGTAAGTTTAAAAATTTAAAAGTTTAAAATTTTAGAAGGATAAGTTAACATAACCACTTTGAAAATACAAAACGTCAGTTATCCCACAACACACAAACGTTTGTTTAGCAAACCAGCATTATTTGAAGATAACCCCTTTTTCACAAGCTAAACTTCGGCAACGTTAGAATGTACTTAACTCTATTTCAGTATTTTCAGACTTATCCCCTTTTTCACTAATATCGGAGATATATTAACAGTTTTACATAATAATTAACATTTTTAACCTATTTTACATTTTCAAACCTAATAATAATATTTTTTAAACTCCTATTAAAAAAATACAATTAAAAGACATGCAAAGTTTGTTTACCAAATAAGTCAAACTTTACATTATGTGTTTTATCTTTCTTTTATTAGAGTTAAAATAAATTTTATTTATAAAAAAATCAATTTAACAAATAATCAATTACTACGAAATTTTATAAGTATTCTAAAAATTTTGGTAAGGTAAGGCAGCTCCATGTCGAGGTCAAATGATTTGCCTATTGGTAAGAATCTGCATCTTGTATTTCTTTTATTATCTCCAAAAAAATGGTCTCCAGCAAATATTAGACTGCTAACTTGCTTGTAAGTTTTGTGTCCTAGACCAACCTTGATGAATTAAAAGCCTTGGTTATGTTGACTACTAACATCATAAGCTAAATGGTGTAGCCAAGGGTGTAAATATGTATATATAAAGGAAACAATATCTGCCTACCGCTAGGAATACACCAAGCTAAGGAAGACCAGCAATGGAATTACTGATAAGCATTGCATCCTCATTCACTCTGTCTTTCTGCAGTATTGTGTCCTCACAACTGAGCATCAGACACTTTAGTATACCAACTTTACATTGGTGGCGATATAGTTCACGTTTTATGAGGTAAACAAAAAAAATTGCTTTTCAGAATGAGGGAGCGGGATTAGTGGCAGCGACTATGATTGCTATTGTACCAGGTTACATTAGCAGATCAGTAGCAGGCAGCTACGACAATGAGGGCATCGCCATATTCTGTATGCTGCTCACTTATTATTTTTGGATCAAAGCTGTCAATACAGGCACCATTATGTGGGCCACTATGACTGCATTGGCTTACTTTTACATGGTAAGATTATGTTTTATCTTAAATCTTTCCAGCTATCCCTAGGAAAAAAACATGTCTACAAAACAAACAAGCAATCTTTCACATGCTAATCACTGTATCAGTGGGATATGAAAATTTATTTTTGCATTTAATAGCCTGATGAAACAAAATATTAAACTAAACTTTGAAGAAGTGCTTAATTGCAAGAAAAAAATACTTCATTAAGTTTTGTATGTATTTGTATTTTATAGTTGATAAATTGAGATTAAAGGTACAGATATAAAATATTATCTGAATTAATAATACTAATGACTTTAACCCTAAGATTTTAAAAATTAGATTTAACCCATAAAAATGGACTGTTGCCCCAATGTTAATAAAGTATATTTTAAAAATTAGATTTAACCCATAAAAATGGACTGTTGCCCCAATGTTAATAAAGTATTTCTCCATTCTTTTTATATTTTCGATTTTAGATCGTAATGTTGCTCAAAGCCTTTGTTTCTCAACTGAGTTTTTGATTGACCTTATACATATTGCATAGAGATTGTTAAGTAAAATACTTATCAATAGTTGTGTCAATCACAGATCATTAAGATGAAAGTTTCACACCTTCAAGTTCTGTAACTTGTTTGTTTTTGCACTTTCATACAAAGTACCTACATAAGTACATACTGAAATGCTTATTTTGTTATGAGTTTTTATATTCTAGTGCAATTTTCGTTTTTTTTTTTTCATAAAAAATTGTAAATAGATTGTATCTTAGTTGCGACTACAAATGTTGAAGATCAGTGGGATTAGCATGCATGACAATGGCACTATTGTATAGTCATGATTGATCGCCTTTTGGCATTAGATTTCTCCAAAGCGATCAAATCGTTACGAAACGATATTGCCATAATTGTTACATGCTAATCCCACAGTTCTCAAATTATAGTGAGAACAAGTTGTCAGACGACAGATTTCGTATTTTGAAAAATTTACTGATTCACTGGTAAATCTAATGATTTCTGGAAATTGTCTACTGATTATTTTACTGATTTTTTTTATTGTGTAAAATTTTTTTTTTTTTTATTTAGAAAATAAAAACTTAACAAAAGACCATAATTCTCTTCTCATTTAGAAACAACTGTACAAAATATCAGATTGCTATTGTATGGAGGTATAAAATCCAGACACGGCTTAGGTCACGTCCAATACAAAACGCTATGTTTGCTTGCACACACCTTAGACCTGCGCCTATATTAAAAGTAATTTACTTTCAGGTATCATCGTGGGGCGGCTACGTGTTCCTAATAAACCTGATCCCTCTGCACGTGTTAGCGCTCATAGGTCTCGGTCGGTTCTCGGCGCGTGTTTACGTCGCGTACAGCACCCTGTACTGTGTGGGCACCGTGCTCTCCATGCAGATCTCCTTTGTGGGCTTCCAGCCGGTACAGAGCTCTGAGCATATGCTGGTGAGTTGGATTGTGAAAAGTCACAGACAGACAGACGCGGCGCGGGACTTTGTTTTATAATATGTAGTGATATATGTATAACTCAGTCCACATTTCATCCAAATCCATTTAAACGTGAAAGTCTGACAAACAAACGGTTAACGTGTCATTTTTTTATTGTATTTTGTTTGACAGGCTCTGGGCACTTTTGGTCTATGCCAGTTGTACGCGTTCACGCAGTACCTCCGTAGCAAGTTGTCGCCGAGCAACTTCGACATATTGTTTAAAGTGTTGCTGACCACGCTGCTGGCAACTTTGGGAACTGGAATTGTCATTCTCACTGTCACTGGTTGGTCTTTGTTTAATTTGGCTATCTTAACTTTATACATATATCACTTGTAAAATATTGCCGAAAAACACAGTGCATTTTACGTATTTCTAAGTGTTTACACGCAGATTACTGTTTATCATTTAATTGTACAGAATTATTTCTTACGTGGTTTTGTCAGTTCAGTTATTATATCTCCATTGATTAGTCAGTATATTACAACAGAATGCGTTGGCAGCCAATTTCCCACTGTAGAGCATAACAGTGACAAGAGTATCCAAACGCCTTCAGTAGTTCTTGAAATTAGCCTATTTGAACGAATATTTATAAATTTCACTGCATCATTTATGCATGTTGAAATATATTATTTGTTATGCTTAAGAGCCCCATATTCACAATTTGTATGGGGATAAACTATCACTATCACTGTAATTTAGCTTATAGTTACTTATTCAATATATCTAAGTGACGGGATGCAACATGTGCAATAGTTTTTTTTTTTCAATTGGTTTTATTGATTAGGAAATACATATGGGTGATAAAATAAAGGATTGTTTTGCCAGGTTTTCTCTTTCATAATCTAGTTTATTATTCAAAGTTTAACTACCCATATTTCCTATTCAATAAAACCCATTGAAAATATAAGAGCTATTTCACTTAGATATATTGAATAAGTAACTACATGCTAAATTACAGTGACACAGGTTGATTATTTACAGAGAAATTAGTAATAGTTTATCCCAGAAAAATTATGGATATAGGAGCCTTAAAATGTAGCAATTTCATATTTTCTAACTATTAATATAATTTTCAGGAAAAATCTCTCCGTGGACTGGTAGATTTTATTCACTTCTGGACCCGTCATATGCTAAAAATCATATTCCCATTATTGGTAAGTGATGTTAATTAATGTACGATTCGTATTTCGTAGTTTATGTATTTTCTAATAAAAATAGCAAGTGCCTCGACTGACTGAAGTCTTAGATCTTCTCTATAGGACAGTTAACATTGTGTAGTAAGATTACAGTAGCTGGGATATAAAGTGTATTTTTTTGACTTGTCTTATTTGGTAAACAAACTTTGCATGTCATTTATTCTTAAAAGACATTATATTAACAATTTTACATAATAATTACCTACTAATACAGAACTAATAATAATATTTTATAAAAATTAAATTTTGAAATGCAAAGTGAGTTTTCCAAATAAGACAAGTAAAAAAACAACTACCTCTAACAGCGTGCGCGTTTTATAATGAATACTTGCTTTCCGCCCTCGGCATCGCTCGTGAATATTTTCGAACAAAATAAATTATAGCCTGTGTCACTGAGGGATATCGTAGCTTTCTATTCGTGAAATATTATTTGGAATCGGTTCAGACGTTTGAGAGATTTACCCCTTACAACAAAACTTACAAACTTTACCTCCTTATTAGTATAGATGAACGAGCCAAACAATTTCTTTCGTTATTATTTTGAATAAAAAAAAACGAAATGAAGGTACATGAAACGTCATCTTTTTGCAATTTTTTTACTTATTTTTCCCAGTTTTATAATAACTTTACGGGTTGCCCTACAGCTCCCGTAACCGTATTACTGATCCCAATGTACCTAGAATATCCTTCAGCTCAGAGATACCTACTCAATTTTGTTAGTGTTGCGAGTTGCGACCCCTTAAAGAGCCAAAACATTTTGTAACTTTGGTTTCTTTGGTTTAGTTAGCCGATCCCGATGGTGTTTGTGAGACTATTCCTAACAAGCGGCCAGCTCTGTTGAGATATAGGTAGGTATGTCAGATTTTGTACATGGCCGCTGTGTGGTTCGAACCAGATGGACAAAAACAAAGGCAACAAAAGTAATAATAAAGTTAATTGTATAAACAGCGTCCGTGTCGGAGCACCAGCCCACGTCGTGGTCTTCGTTCTACTTCGACCTGCAGGTGCTCGTGTTCTTGTTCCCGGCCGGGCTCTACTTCTGCTTCAGTAAACTCACCGACGCCAACATCTTCATCATACTGTACGGCGTACTGAGCATATATTTCGCCGTGAGTATTATCTTGTGTCCATACTAGCGTTTCACACGCGTGAAATGATACAAATTAATTTTCCCATTTTACAAGATCAAATTTTATGTACTTGTAGTGATTCTGAAGTCCAGGCAAACAAAAAAAAACCGGCGGCGTGGTCAGAAATAGAGGTATCTTCTTTTTTAGAAGAAGTGCGGCTTCGCGTGCCCTCCGAAGCGAGAGTTGTGGTAGCACTTATTCTTAAATAAAATTAATTAAAATAAATGAATATTTCCTCTTTTTACATTAAGACTATGATGATACGCGAATGTGAGCACGTCGAGACTATGTCGAGTGATAAACTCCATACTGTTTCCATGCTGTGATTTTTAACACTTTGATCGCTGATCTTACCCCATCTGAACTGTCAATCATGTCAAAATATGTTTTTATTTCACTGATCAACTCTTGCAGGGCGTCATGGTGCGACTCATGCTGGTCCTGGCTCCGGTGATGTGCATAGTGTCCGGTATAGCCGCGTCGTCACTTCTTACTCTACATATAAGAGATATTGAGCCGAAGGCGGAAAAACACGAGCAGAAGAAAAAGAAGCACGATAATAATTTTGTGTTCAGATCTCAGGTAATACTAATGATTTGATTTTTGAAGTTATACTTCTTTAGGCGAGTTAATGAAAAAATTATGAGAGTGAAATTTTACGATGCAACAAAAAGTGACAGTATGAAGTTGCCGAGATTTTTTATGAATTTAGTATGTTAGTAAATAAGTACATATATCAAAATAAATGCATTAATTAATTACAATTTCCTTTATCATTTACAACCAGTAAACTACACAACAATTTTTTTTTTTATATTATGTACCTATAATATAGTTTGTATAAAAATACAAGTGAGGAAACACTTGAGAACCTACTTCAAATATAACGATGCAAGTCAATTGGGGACCTTAGGACTGTAAACAATATTTACTTGCAGCCAAAGATCATCATAGTCCTGCAGCAGACACTATAAACGATCTTGATACTTTTACAATATTTTAGTTTGTAATACAGAAACTTAGACAACATTTTTCACTAATTAATATATTTGGTTCATAATAACATTAAAAAAAATAGGTTTTCTAAACTTCTTATATTTCTAAACATACTAATTAAAATAAGGGTCAAAAGGATCAAAACTATTCCTAGAATCTATGCAAACTTTAACACATGTCAGAACAATATATCCACATGGGTCTTGAGGTCAAAATATGTCCTATCTTTTGTTACCTTGAGCACCCAGTTCAAGTGGTTTGTACAAACTACAAAGAATTGGAAATGGATAAGTTTAAAAAAAAATTGGTTTTGAAGTTTACATACCCTTCTATACCCTAGGCTTATTAAAACACCCTGTATAATGTTACATTATTATATTTTCTGTATATCAGGTGGGTACAGTGTTCGTGTGCGTGTTATCTGCCCTGCTGGTGTCTTACGTGTTCCACTGTACGTGGGTCACGTCGGAAGCTTACTCGTCGCCCTCCATAGTACTGTCGGCGCGCGCTCACGACGGGGCGAGAATCATCTTCGACGACTTCCGCGAGGCTTACACCTGGCTCAAGATGAACACGCCCGAGGTGTGTACCAATATTTATATTAGTAACCAACACGTTGATATAGAAGAATAGAATTCGCTTTAAAAAGGGTAGAGGTGTGCTTTTCACGCCAGTTACAGTATCTTGCTCTATTTTTTGACATGATGAAATAAAAACTTTAAGGAGACGCCTCTTAACTTTTGTCTCATACAAAAAACGGACTTCAGCAAATCAAGTATTGTACAAAACTTATTAAAAAATAGCAAGTTCTAGTTAATGGACCCTTAAAGTATGTGAAATTATCTATACTCTAACACTCTTATTAATAAACTCGAAGTAGCGACGTAGTAACTAAACTGTATTTCGTCTCCGTCTAACAAATCTGCAATTCATTATGATAGACGGAGACGAAACACAGTTTAGTTACTACGTCGCTACTTCGAGTTTATAACTAAGAGTGTTAATGTAAAAAATTACAATATCAACTACACCTAGGTTTTATGAAGCCCTGAAAGTCATCAACTTCACGCATATTTGCAACCGACTCTTAATATATTTACTAATGTATATTTTTTTACATTTAGAGTAAATATGATTTCACATACCTTAAGGGTCCATTAACTAGAACTTGCTAATTCTAATATTTTTTGTACAATACTTGATTTACTTAAGTCCGTTTTGTGTATTTTATTGTACCGTTTTTGTTTGGGAATTTTCTTTCTCTATTTACGCGTAGGCCGTATCCTAGGTGCGAATGGTGAAAGAGATGCAAAATTTTCGAACACATGCGTTTCTTAGTTAGTCTTATCATATCTAATCCGCAGGATGCAAAAGTGATGTCTTGGTGGGATTACGGCTACCAAATAACGGCTATGGCGAACAGAACTGTAATTGTGGACAACAACACGTGGAACAACACACATATATCTAGAGTCGGTCAGGCCATGGCCTCCACAGAAGATAAGGCCTATGAGATCATGAGGGAGCTGGATGTGGACTATGTGCTGGTCATATTTGGTGGGCTAGTGGGGTACTCTTCTGATGGTGAGTCTTGTTAAGGGTATACCTAGCGTTCCGCCTGTAATTAGCGCATTTTGTCGCAAAAACGAGACAAAGACAATAGATGACTTGCCAGGTTATAAGCCTTTGCAAATCCTAATATTAACCGCCGCAGAGACGACAAAATTTGAGTCATTAAATTTTTTTGTCTAGGTATAGATTCTATACTATAGAACACTACTTCAAAATCAAACTCGAACGGGCGTCAAACGGTCAAATATTCGTTTTACAAGATTAAACACAAGAAAATGAAGAATCGCTTTAGACACGACACACCGACGACGGTTCTTCGACCGGACCGAGATGTGTGAGTTTGTTTGTAAACTCGATAACTGCTTGACCGATTTGATATTTGTTTTATTGTTATAAAGCTATATTATTCCAGATGGACATACTCCATAAATAAAATATATAGTTGGTATTTATTTGCCGGGCAGAAGAGAGTGCCGAGGTGAGAAGCTAGATTGTATACTTTGATGGATACCACTAGAGTTATATTACACAAGTGCTCACTCCGCAGACATCAACAAATTCCTCTGGATGGTCCGTATCGGCGGCAGCACGGACCGCGGCGCGCACATCCGTGAGGCTGACTACTACACGCCGGCCGGAGAGTTCCGTGTGGACGCGGACGGGTCTAACACGCTGCTCAACTGTCTCATGTACAAGATCAGCTACTACAGGTTTGGGCTCGTGCACACGGAGGGCGGTGAGTCTGGCTAAATTACTTAATGTCCCAAGTCATTTTGGAGTTAAAACTATGATCGCTGAAAGTTTCATCAAAATGTTGCTGTTTTGAAGACTATTATGGACAAACATGTGTACAGCAGACAAAACAATACATAACTTTAAGTTCGTTCGTAAATAACACATCTCTTTCGCTCAGACAATACAGACGCTTTTTTTAACTTATTTAAAATTTATAAAAAAAATCTGCAGGTCGCCCGCCCGGCTACGACCGTGTCCGCTCCGCAGAGATCGGTAACAAAGACTTCTCGCTAGACATGCTTGACGAGGCGTACACAACCGAGCACTGGCTCGTGCGCATCTACAAGGTCAAGCCGCCGCCCAACCGCGGTGCCTGATATCCGGCCTCCGCGCACCGCCGCCCGACGCCTTTCGCGTACCGTAGGAAAATCAAGCCCATGATTCCTGCGAAAAAGAAAGTCGTCTATGTCTTCACTAATGTGACGGTCTGATAAATATACTACCATCCAACGAAGACAAAATTTGAGGCCGTATAGAGTCCGCCATTTTGTTTCTGTCAGAAATTAATCGAGATTTACCGTATTTTTGACAAATCGCGGACAGATGGGCCTCTTTAGAGTCTGCGCCGACCTGGTGAAGAACAAAGCATTGCATTTCATGCTGACATTTAATAGTGGACTTTCTGCCAGTTTTTGACAGCATTTTTTTAAATTAAATACATTTAAAGAAGGTCGGTTCAACGTAAAATGCTCTGCTCTGCTCTCAGCCTGGTCTGCGCTGTCCCTAAGGCTACCACAACATTTTAATAGAAGGCCTTAATGCAATGTTATTTGATACCACAGGATGACATAATAGCAGGCCATAATCCGTTCGGCATTCAATAGTCGTTCAAATTCTAGTATACTCATTAGTAACTCAAATTATGCTCTACTGAATTGCCTTACTTCTGAATGCATCTATAAAAGATGTGGACGTGTATAAACCGCGCCAAATAAGTTGAGGCAGAGCGTTAATAGTGAGGAGGACGCCCATATAAATTAAAGGGTAGTATTTAATCCTATAACTGTAAATTCCCTTTTTCAGCACCAAAAATACTGCATTGCACACTAAGTAATTATTATATTGCACTACCCCAAAGAACGTAAGGGCTCTGCCCAGGGTTAGTTTATGTGCGGTTATAAAAAAAAACCCTAATCTACCTCTATGTACCAACAAGGGTCGTACTTTCAATACCTATTTTATTTGATGTGCAATAAGTATTTTCTGATGTGAAATTCAAAATTTCCTAAAATGAAATCGGCTGACATTGCCTCACGTCACACTGTAGTGTACAGTGTACACAGTCCATCATAAAATTATAATTTTGTCTAAATAAAACTTTAATTCATTGCAATAATGCTCTCTCTAAATACCGTTTGAAAAATAAATGGTGCATAGGCATTCTTTTATAACATGGTGGAACGACTGATCATCAGCGCCTTAGTCCTTCAACAAATTATATTTTAAAATACATTATGCCTAGCTTTTCTCGCTATTTTGTAGATGTAACAATTGTCAGTCAGCCCTTCTATTAGACCTTCCTTACAAATACTGTGTTTGTGTATGGATGGACTGGTATGAGTTATGATGTATGTGATTAATACATTTTTAAGTAATAGTTGCATAATAGTTTATGCAATAATATTAGTTTGTTCACCAGAGGATGAAAGTGGCCGATTACCAATAAGGGCAGCACACCAGTTGGAATTCACACTTTCTCCAGATACAATTTTATACTACACCTACGAGGACAATACAAGAAATTAACCGTTACCAACAAAGCAACGCGCGCCATTTTCACTTATATTGAAGACTCAAAAGAGTCTATAGTCTAATTGGTAGGGTGTTGACTTAAAACCGGGAGGTCCAGGGTTCAATTATTAAGTGCTTTAATCGACTCCTCGTGCTTCGGAGGGCACGTAAAGCAAGCATCCGTACTTGTAAAAATAACAGATATTTACTTTTATTACATTATAATAAAATTCATTACCGCGTGGTCTGGGGCAAAAATCTTTTCACACGAACTTTCGTCCCGCATATTTGTACGACCGCAATGCGTACTTGCGGTGCTGCTTTTGATGAAGAAAATAAGTAGGTACCTGCTTTCCGAGCAGGTGTAGTATAAATAACTTATTCATTCCACGTTTTTGTGTACAAATGCTTTTGATTTTTAATTACAAACTTTCTAGCGAAGTCTAAATGTTATATAATAAATTATGCTAAGATTATATTTATAAACATACTTAGTACATGTGAAATGGTTAAAAATTGTATCTATACACATCTATCAAATATCAATTTTATATAAAATATGTAATATAGTCAACATTAATATTTAATTATGTACTTATTGGAATTTTTACTGATTTAAATAATGTACATTTATTATTCTATTATTACAATGATAAAGCTCAAATTAGTTTCTAAATTTAGTTCAAGTCAGTTAAGTAATTTTAATTTTTGAAACACTTGTAATATGTAGTAGTCAACTCTAATATTGTACTGTTTTTGTAATTAAATCTGCTGTCGTAGAACATTTTCTTTCTTTGAGATACCTATAGTTGTATATAAAAAATTGATATTAATATGCATGTTCTTTAAACGTTTTTAATCGAAACAATGATTATTATTTTTTTTATAAAAACACCCTACTTTGTTGACATTGGTATAAAGATTAAATATATGATTTAATTATAAATATATCTTTTTTTTACTCTGTATTTTATTTAAGGACCGTTGCTCTCAGTCATCTTGTATCTGTCAAAGTAATGGCAAATCTCAGGTAATCCTGGCAAGGTGAGTTTATTTATACAACATTTCCTTACCATACCGTAATGTATAAATCTCAGATATAAATAAACTCGCCTTTCCAAGATTACTGAGTTTTTTTGCCATATTTTTGACAGTTACAAGACAGTTAACCAACTGCTCTTAATAATCCCCTGTCACCAGACGAACCTCTAATACACACTACCCCCCTATATCTTAGTCTTTGCTACACACGCTCCGGTCGACCGTGCTTGGATGACAAAAAATATCTACTAAAATATTAGCTGTTACCAAGGCCGCAGTCAGGAAAATGTTTACTCTGAATTAGAAAGGCACGATAACAAACCTATAATTTTTATAAACGGCATTTCATATTGAGTGTTACCCCCGCCACTTAATCCGCGTGGAATTTATAAAAAATCTTTATTTTTGGCAGAAACCCTAAATAATTATCTTCGGAATAAAAATTTTAATCATTGCAAAGTATAACCTGCTTATGAAATCGATTCAACGGTTATTATTTTTTGTCGCTTAAACCGTAGACTGGATCATTAGTCGTAGCGTAGTATTTCCTTGATAATAGTCAAACCAAAAATATACAAAAAATAATTTGCTTGAACTACTTCAAATGGAATGAAAATAAATAAATATACGCAAAGAGAAAATACCTATCCTATCTATTAATTATATATAATAATAAAAATAACAGAATAATAGTTTAATATATAATGCTCAACGAAAAAGTGGGGGAATGTTTGCGCAATGTAATTCGAGTGCAATTGACTTGTATATTTATTATAATTGATTTATTGGTGTTTGTTTTTACGATTGCTTTTTACTGCTAGTAAAATTAATACACCTCATACCGTCAAGCAGACCCAAAAATTGTGTTCTGCGCATCTAACGACCACCGCTCAAGAACCGTCCCGTTAAAGAAGTATGGCTGTATACCATATAATTCCCTTTGCTTATAAACAAATTACAAGAAAGTGTTTCCGTCCGTTGACTTTTTCGGGTGCCAACAAAGCCCGGCCCAAGAATGCCCAGGCCGAGAATGCCCGGCCCAGGAATCCGTGTACATGGCGTTGGAATCCTGGGGTGGGCTTTCTCGGCCTGAGCATTCTTGGGTCGGGCTTTTCCGATCGAACATAATATGTCCGGGCAGGATTCCGAAGCCAATGTACACGGATTCCTGGGCCGGGCGTTCTTGGCCTGGGCTTTCTCGCCGCGGAACAAAATTGCTCAGGGTGGAATGCCCGACCCGAGAAATGGAAGCCAAAGCCAATGATTGTTGGCCCAACTTCTATTGTCTTTTACTACTACCGGATGTCTATATGATGTCAGATGTCACAGACCGAGTACCTTTGTTTACAAAATTAAATCGCAGTTAATTAATAATTAAATATTAAATAAATTAAACTAAATACCTAATACAGGTAAGTACATAGTAAGTTTATCATGTTGTTCTCCGTTTGTGTTCTTTTAATAACTAAACAAGCCTAGATAGATTTCAAAATGGAATCTCATATCACATTAGTTTAGAAGTTATACAACTTCTAAACTAATATTTCTTTACTCATTTCACTGTTTTCACAGCATCATCATCATAACAGATGTGTGGAAGAACGGCTGGCCGTCTTAGAGTATTCGTAAAAAATAAATTACTAGGGCATAATGAAATAACACTATTATAAATATACTTTCATTGATTCAATTATTTGAACAAAGGTTGGCATAGTAATTAAACAATAGGGTTCAAATAAATAAAAAAACCATTTCACATCTTCCGACGAACAAAAAAAAATTGTTGAACCTAATTAAATTAAATTTGATTCCAGGGCTTACCATAATATCTATCATCGAAATCCATCCAGTGCTGTCACGGTCGCCACAATGAAGTAGAAGAAAGATGTACTGTATTTTCATTGACAGGCTGTTCAATTACCTATTTTAACAAAGGTTGGCATAGTAACAATAGGATTCAGTAAATAAATAAATAAAAAACCATTAAATTCTATCATAATGTAGTGTACCTAATTAATAATAGTTTTTGTTGGAGCAGCCCCTTCCCTTCCTTCCTATCTATATAGTATAGAACTATGGATAGTCCCTTGTGGTCTTGCTTTCCATCATCATGTTCAAGATATTGTAAGACAAAAAGTAGCCTGTTTTAATTCAAGACAAACTATTTATCCTCCAAGTTTCATTAAATCTGGTTCATCTGTTGAGGTGTGATTGAGTAACAAACATCCAAACTTTCACATATATAATACAACTAGCTGTTCGCCTGTGGGGCCTATACTAAAATTTAATATAAAAAATGATTTAAAATAAAGCAGCCTATATCCTTCCCAATACACTCAGACAGCAACTTGGCCATCAACTCTTATACTATATCTTCAAAGCTGGTCATTTGCTGACTTCTTGGCATGTGCAGGAGCTAAGGATACACAGTATGAACCTGAACCGTTTTGTGGAATTTCTAAAAGCCTCACTAGAAGGATTCTAATAGACAGGTGCAATATAGAATTAGTATGATAGTATGCAGTGGTTTAGCTGTAAAAGGCAACAGACAGACGGAGTTGCTTTCGCATTTATAATATTAGTATAGATAGTAGGATTAGTATAATTTTCATATATTTCAGATATATATGATTGGAAAGTTCTTGTTAAATAAATTTAACTAAGTAAACTTTTCTGTGTGATTAAATAGTACCTATTACTTAAATTAACTTTATACTAAGTGTAATAAAAAACATTGTTAATTTTAATCTTTTTTATTTATATCATCAATTATATTATTTCTCGGGTGCACATAGGTTCTTGACTCTTACTCATAGAGTACTAAGCCTAAGAAAGGTATAATGAATATAAAAGAAGCAAAAGAGGTTACATGTCAGGATCGTAACAAATGGCATTCGATTGTCTCTGCCTACCCCTCTTGGGATGAAAGGCGTGATGATAGATAGATGAGTAATTCTCAAAATAATTGTATATTCCCAAAGTTCATAGTGTTACAAGTACTACAAAGACAAAAAAGGCATGTAGTAATAGTTTTTTTAAATTTTTATAAATGTAGGTAATAAACAATTTATTTATATTTTCATAAAAATTTACAACACAATTTCTTGCTCATTGACCAGTTAAACTGACCAGATTACCTGAATAAGTTACCTTAGGTTTCGTTAGTATCGTTTTGTGTCGCGAGACAGAGCTCTAGAAAAATAGTTAATTGTGACGTTTTAAACGGGAAAGGCGGGAACATAGTGTTTCCAATAATTAATTATTATTATGTTTGTATTTTAGCATAATCATCATATAACCTAAAAGCCGTTGCGACTAAAAAACGACAGACAAATACAGTGGTGGTGGTGGGTGGCGTGTGGCCCTATTATCCATGCAAACTCGACACTGGCCACCAATGGACGGGGCCTGGAGTGGCAGTGGTTGTTGATAGTCTTCTACAACCAATTCACCCTCCACAGGTAGTTCATGAGGATTATCGATGACTACTTGAGGAAGTAGTTCTTCGATATCCTCATGAACTTGTGGGGGCTGAATTGGTTGTTGAAGACGATCAACAATAATTTCCGCTTGCGGTACCTCAATGGGAAGTGGCTCTTGAATGTTCTCAACAGCCACTTCCACTTGTGGCACCGCCTCGACAATGACCTCAGCTGCAACATCAGGGACTTCGTCATTGTCCAGAACTTCCAGGCCCACGACCATGTTGCGAGCGGTCGCAACGAGGAACTCTCGAATGGTAATTGTGCCTCTGTCGAGAGCCCTCTGGTTTTCGGCAACTAGTGTCGCCCGCAAATAGGACCGTACCCTGTTCCGCTTCCGTAGAAGGCCTGCGTGGTGGGCCTGCAGCCGCGAAAACGAGTTGGCGAAGATTTCCGCAGCTACATCTGAAAATAAATAAATCAAAGTTATTTCTTACTATTTTCCTATATGAAACAAAAGGAGGAGTAAGTAATGGAGAAGGGGTCCCAGGTTTTATTTTTAGATAGGGCAGAATATTGTATGATGCATACGATTTTCTGTGCTAGGTTGTGGTTGTATGTATGTGTCTTTTCTCTGTTGTCTGGCACCCAATACAGGATTCATTCTAGTTTGGTGCTAGGAATGTGATATGATTTATTTTATTGTGTACACCGCACTCAACCATGCAATTGCTTAAATAATCTATATTAATATTAAAAAAGGTAAAATTTGTAAGTTTGGATGTAAGAGATAACCTCTCAAACCACTGAACCAATTTTAAAAATTATTTCACTAAAAGAAAGCTACGATAACCCTGAGTGACATATACTATACTTTATTTTGTTTGAAAATATCTACAGATGAAGCCGGGAGCGGAAAGTTAGTATTAGAAACATGGGACAAATTAAATATCTAATATTAAGTAGCATCATTGACTATAAAAGAGGGCTATTGGAAACTTTTACCCTGACTTGATATTCACTAACGGTTAACACTCTGCTCCTATAAAACAAATAATTTTTATCTCTATAAATAAACCATCTATTATAATATATACATTCTAAATACATACAGGTACATAAAAATATAACAATTCAATATTTTCTAGCATGCTCCATATATTATTTAAATAATTATTTAACTACATGCAATAAAAACTTACCTTACCTGGATGATAATCTGCAAACTGAACCAGCAAATGTTCAGGCCACAGCTGCTATGAGGCCTTCCAACTTTGTGTGATTGGTGAATTGTCTGTTGGTTGGTAAGCTACTAGCTAATTTCTACAGCTATTGATAATAGATCTGTTTACTTGATTCATCTACATAGCCAATATAAGAAATATAGGACTGTTACCAATACTTTGTACTAGGTACCTATTTTTTAAATTTATATTACTATGACTGCTACTACCATTACTCTATTGCTTTTTTATGAAATGTACTATTGCTTCTTTATGAAATTTTAAACTATTTAGGACCTGTAAATCTCCAAATGTTTGGAGCAGGTCCCAGAGAGCGGCCCAGAGAGGCATGAAAGCTCTCTGCGACATTGGAGGTTAAGTAAGGGCTCCCATGGACGCTGAACCTTGCCGGCCCCACCTGGAATACGGAAAAAAGGTGTTAGCCTAGTGTTAAGAGTGGTCATTGCTTAATACAGATATCCACACGTCATGTGTCAATTGTAAAGTGTAGTACTCTATCTTGCTTACTCAAACAAGTAACAGTTTACCATACACAGTTTACCAGGATCCAGTGATATATATGCAACATTCTACAGTAAATATGCAGATTAATCAGTAATAAAGATTATCGCGCAGACTATAATATAATTAATACAAATGAACAAATATTGTAGCATGATTATATAAAAATATATACCTGTGGAGGTCCTGCCTCTTCGACATGCAGCCCAGTTGCTGCCAACCAGTTTTAGGACAGGCAATTCCAACCCTGCCAGTCTGCTTTTTGTGTTTCCATTGCAGTCACTATTCAGCAGAGACACCAATTCCTCCCAACGCATGTGACTCGTCGCACGACCTCTTGACGTATTGGAGGGTTTGCTAAGGTCTCCATGTCTATAAATAATAAACGAAATCACAAAACATAATGTACATAGGTACTTGTTATTATTTAAAACTTTAGCACTCTTAAGTACATAGTATTTATACTTACTGTTGAACGTTATCATTAATTTTAATTGCGACGTGCCCGTCTTCATTTTTATTAAAAGAAAGTCGCAAATCTCAGAAACAAATATAAGTAAACAAACAAACAAGTTTTGTTGTTGTTGACATTGACCGAGAGGGAGGCGTGAATTTACTTGCTCTGTGGCGTGAATGACTACACAAGATGTAACCCGGCTGGTTTCGGTAGACCGCATCTTCCGATAAGAGCACAATATTAGATAGCATTCTTTTAAATTTGGTCGGCTTCCTTGACTGATTTACTCGCTCACGGTGGAGTAGTATATTCCTTGGTTAGAAGCATTTGTAACTCATACTCGCATGTTGTCGGTTCTCACCGTGAGTGTAGTTTACTCACTTTACGCGGTAGTAAAGTTACTCGATATGGCATTTGCAACTCGTACTCGACCTACGGATCCACTTGTGACCGTTACAAAACTTCCCTTCCGTACACAGAGTCAAGCAAGTGTGTGACTGTGTGTGTGTGGAGGTGAGTGTAGGTAGCTTCCGCCGGAAGCCTTCAGGTCGGATGAAAGACGCTGGGGCAATCGCCATTGCGCCGACAATGTCTCCGGGATTGCAACCTTTTCTACACTGGAACAGATAGTCATAGTTGTTAAAAATAAAATAATACCAGCAATATCTAAAAATAGAAAGTTTGGAATCAAAGAAAAAATAAAACTAATAATAATAATCGGCGGCGGCGGCGGCGGGATAATATTAGTTACCGATTAATCAGCTATTGATACTATTATGGCTGTATTACTTAATATCATAGAGTACTAAGCCTATGGAGGGGCCATAGACGGGCTTCCCCTTTCGCCAATTTTTCCCCCTTTGACCAGTTAAACTGACCGTATGAGTAAACCCCTTTGCCTTCCATGAAAATGGAGAATGCTTTGGAGAATGAGAAACAAAAAAAAACAATAATATTAAGGGCCCGCAGGGTCGCATTGCGCTGAAGTGGCCCTCTTTGCACAGGCGCAGAAATACAAGGAGCAGCTGCCCCTCGCGAACTGGTTTAGGCCCTAACCTCGACCCGAACGCGGCTGAGAGGGAAGAGCGGTCGAGCAACAACGGACTCGGCCCTGCAGCAGGTTTGGTTATTTCAGCAGACTGTTTGCTGACTTATGTACGGCTTGTCGCTGATGTGGGTTTAGCATATTAAAGGAATGCACGGATCGAAAATGCCCACGTTTACACCCCGTTTCACTCCCTTGTTTTCGTGCACCTCTATACTCCTCCATTCATAGTTTCCAATTTTCATATTTATATCTTCAGTTATTTAGGCTGTGCGTTGATTGTCAGTCAGTCAGCGACACGACAGTTTTATATATTTAAGGACCCTTGGCTCTCAGTCATCTTGTATCTGTCAAAAATATGGTAAATCTAAGTTAATCCTGGAAACGTGAGTTTATTTATACAAAATCTCCTCACCCCAAAAGGATTGTTATTATTTGAAATTGGATTCAGCCATATTTTTATTATTCATGGGTTCTAAAGAGCCGTTGTTTTCGATACGAGCAGTGCCTTCGCGTATCGAAAACAACGGCTCTTTAGAACCCATGAATAATAAAAATATGGCTGAATCCAATTTCAAATAATAACAATCCTTTTGGGGTGAGGAGATTTTGTATAAATAAACTCACGTTTCCAGGATTAACTTAGATTTACCATATTTTTGACAGATACAAGATGACCTTGACCACCGCCCCTTAAGGACCTGTGGCTCTCAGTCATCTGAATCTGTCAAAAATATGGCAAATCTAAGTTAATCCTGGAAACGTGCCTTTGCCTTTTCGATAAAACTACGGCTCTTTAGAACCCTGAATAATAAAAATATGGCTCAATTCAATTTCAAATAATAACAATCCTTTTGGGGTGATGAAATGTCGTATAAATAAACTCACGTTTCCAGGATTAACTTAGATTTGCCATATTTTTGACAGATACAAGATGACCTTGACCACCGCCCCTTAAATGATATTGTATTAATTTATTTAAATGTTTTTAAAAATTTTTAGACATGTAAGGGGTCAAAGCTAGTATTCAATTTTATTTATTACTAGCACTCCGCCCACGGCTTCGTCCGTGGATATTTACGAACAAAATAAAATATACCCTACCCCTACCCTTATCCCTACCCCTACTTCTACTCCTACCCCTACCCCTACCCTCTACCACTACCACTACCTCTATATCATCAATAGTTTTCGCAGCACACGCAATGTAAGGAATTTCTTAGGTCATTTTTTTACACTTTTGGTTTCATTATTGGAGTTTTAGTAAGGATCCCTAATTTTTTTGAAAATAGAATATAAAAGTGAAAGAATTTTTGAAAGCGGCACAGTAGTTTTTGAGTTTATTCATTACGTTTGAACATGTACATACACACACACAAAAATACAAATCTTTCCTCTTTATAATATTAGTATAGATTTAATCGTGATTTTTTATCCAAAGCGATCGAATAAACCGTCCCTCGCCAAAATAAAAAAAAACATTAGCCATAAACACAACCGGAACTACTGGAACATCACGATCGGCCAATATAGCCAATAACTCTCTTCCAATGTACACGGATTCTTGCCCCGGACCATTTTTGTTCAACCCGAAATGCCCACACCAAGAATTCCCAGGCCAGGAATCCGTGTACATACGAAATGGCTTCCAATTCTTGGGTCGGCCTTTCTCGGTCCGGAACGAGAATTCCCGGCCCGAGATTGCTCAGCCAAAAATGCCCGGCCCAACAATTGGAAGCCTGTACACCAATTCCTGCCCGGGCATTCTCGGACCGAGCTTCTCGGGCCGGGAAATCCATGGCTGGCCTTTATGCGGACTCGACTTTTTCTAAAAATACGAATAAATTGAATTTATTGTGTTGTAAATAACAAGATTATTAAACTTAATTGGTAAAGCTTAAATAGCAATAATAGGAAAATCTTTAATATAAACCTCAGATATAGGTACCTACCTGAACAATGATCTATCCCAAGAACAAACAACTCAGGATAGATAAACTTTTCAGGAAGAAGAGTACTAGTAAGTGATGATTTCTCTTATAGCTTTTACTTATGTATATTATTAAAAGTAGGTACGTAAATAATCACATTTTGTTTTGTAATAGATGTTTCAGGACATTCAGCCACAGAGCCTGAAGATTGTCAGGAACTGGAGTCAGAAATCAAAAAGTTAGAGAACACTCTAAGAGAACGACAGACTACACTATTTAATATCAAAAGAAAATGTCTTAAACGTAAACTGGGAACGCCAGAAAATAATCACTTGCCTATATCAACATCTGAGGTTAACTTTTTATTCTCCTAAATAATGCTAACCAAAAAGCACTTCATACTGTAAAGTACGCTCAAATCTTCAACTATTGTAGCCTTTGCCAACCCGGTTAAGCTAAGTTTGCACCTTGCTCAAATGCGGGGCCGCTCGCCTTTCCCCGCTCAACTTCCCATGGTCGTCCTAATCGCAGAGTATTACATCAGTTCAGTCAACTGTAGGATAGGATAGACGACCGCAGCAAACTTAGCCTAACGAGATTGTATTAACTAATATTATAAATGTGTAACTGTGGTTTGTTTGTTCTTTCATGTCAAAGCAGAACAACAGATCGACATGTTAGTTGGACAGAGATAGTTGGAGGGCTGAAGTGACATAGGCTACTTTTTTACTTTACTAATAATATTTACAAATATTGTACAATCCTGAATTTCATTCTGAACTAAAACAAAATTTATTATTTACTTATTTAGGTGTCCAATGTACAAAATGAAAAAGAAACTATGACAACTAAACTGGAGTTGTATGCCATGTTAACTGGCATGGAGGTCAAGTCATATGTGAAGGATGACCATTGCTCGGTGGTGTACCATGTCCAGCACAAATCTAAGACTGCTCTCCAACATACTTTAAGAATCTCTTTGGCTTCAGGTCCGTATTTTTTCTTCTTCACGGTTTACCTTAATCTCCTGAAATCGTGTTATTGGGCCCAGAATACCCAGCAGAAGACCAAGTCTCCCTCTTTTAGCTGATGGTATTTGTGAGGCTATCCCTATTAAGTGGCCAGTTCTATTGATGTATATTTAGAGGGAGAAAGAAGTCTCTATGACTGGTTTGTCAGATTATATACATAAGTTTTTAATTATAGATAACCCATTGGTATTTGTAATATTATATTTTTAATGATATATCATACATACCCACACAACAAATACAGTAAATGTTCTCTATATTACTGGTAGGTATTGATAGTGAAAGTTTGCTATAGCATTATTCTGTATTGGTTTGCATTGAATATACCGAAGACTTATTAGTACAATATTGTAAATCAAAGGCATAGGAATGGAATTGGTCCTGCACTTAGAATCAAAGTGAATGAATGACTCTGGGCTGTTCAATGGAAAAAATCAGTTTATTTAATTTATTTTACCATTTTAGTGAGATCTTTTGTTATCTAATCTCCTTATACAAAGTTTTTGAATGATCACTTTCTTAAAAAGAACATAATATTTCTTTTCTCTAGACACTTCCACATAGAGCTTATTATTGTTATTACAAAATTTTAGGTTTTGCTGATTTCCAATAAAAGAATGGTTATTAATTTTTCAGGAAATAATGAATTGTCCAAGTATTCCCTGCCGCTTGGCTTCAACTACTATGCAATAGCTGAAGACTATGACAGTGTCATGTCGCTCACATTCTTAGAGGCCATCCGTAAAGGTCTCTGGGCTTACTACGATAGATTGGAACAATTTCAGGCATTGAAGGTGTGTAAAATAATAAACTTAGATAAAAAAACAGTGCCTGAACTAGGTTGCTCCTGTGTTTTAGGATTGATTGTTTATGTGATGATCATAGTTTGTTTTCTACTTTATTATTCCATTATAATTTTTTATCCATCACATACCTATTATAAAATAAGTAGTTAGGTGGAGTATAGGATGACCTAGGTGTACTTTTATTAAACATATAGTAAATCTGTTTGCTTCCATATGTGTTTGGGTTTGTTTCATTTAAGGCAGTTGACAAATAAAAAGAGTGTAAATATTATGTGTTTGACATGTCAATAAAGCTATCAAGGCAAGGTAACAATAATAGGTATTCAAATTGTTGTAAACTCACCCGTGCGAAGTCGCTAGTTTAATATGAAACAAAGATCTAAAATAAAATAAACGAGCGAGACTTGGTCTTCCGCTGGGTACCCTGGGGAACCGCAACACGGTTTCAGGAGCTGTAAGACAACCAGTGAAGAAGTATATATTCTGCCGTCCTTTAACTAGAAGGCCGTTAAACCCAAAAGGTTGTTTCCGAGAAAAAGGCAAAAAACGCGGGAATCGTTGTTTCTTGAAAACTATGAAACTTAGATTAGTGATTGTTGGACATATCATTGACATTTCTTTCCGTACATACTTTTTGATCCTATCGGTTCAGATTACTCTTTTTAATTATTTTTAAAACACTATTTTGTTATTTAGTTAAGAGTGTTACCTAGGTTGTGCCTCTAATTACTGTACTAAAAGGCCGTTAACGTTACCTTAGCCGCTTTTTAGTTATAAATATCTTTTAATTGTTAACTTTTATAATGTTTGGTAAATTTATATAGAAATCCTTAACTACAAAGTTGTTAAGTGACCTAAACGGCTTTATAGCCAAGCTATTAGCTCAGATTAAAATTACAATACCTTTCTTAATAAGCGGTTATGGTGTCTTAGATACTTTTAAGTTAATTATTCTCAATTGAAATAAGAAACATTGTGAAAAGTCACACACTTCCTTAACTAAAAGGTGGCAAAACAAACTTCGCTTGTGGTTAACTTCCTTATAGTTAGGCATTCATAAGGGAAATTAAAGACACGTACTTATAAAAATCAAAAGTTTAATCGAAAATCTCAAAGTCGAACCGAAGGAAATGTTATAAATAAGTTATTAAGATCATTGTTTGGCACGGAAATATGTTAGATCTACATCCTATATCAAATTAAATCAAGGCACTATTTAGTATCATAGTATCACAATCAAATGGCAGTTTTGAGAAATAAAATTATAAATCACACATAAAGTAAAAAATGCAAATTCTTAAAATCTTGCGAGTTAAATCATAGATTAAATTATAATTACGTTTTAAATGTTGAATTTCTATTTTTCATAAAACTTGTTCATTATGAAAACAAATATATCTAAGGTCCACTTACACAGTACGAATTAAAAAAAAAATCAAATTTATTACGTATTGGTTTTATCTAAAGTAGGCACTTAGCTAATAAACTAAAATTAAATAATATATAATAATCAATCTTCGAGGTGTAAAAATATATTCAGCTTATTGGTTTGTGCTTTTTTCGTAAAGCCTTATCTTTTACTTTCACAAATAAAAGTAATAATGGAATAAAAAAATGCACTATGAAAAAAAATGTAAATCTTGCCAGAAAATCATCTTATGTTTTGGTATTATTATACAAATATAAGGTGACAACTTATCAACAACCTAAGTTTTGTTTTCGGTCTTTTTCTATCCCTTTGGGAAGCTAACGAAATGTTGTTGCCAATTAAGGGTTTTTCAGAAACTGTAATATAAAATTTCAAGGTTTTATAGTCTTCAGCAAAGTTATTTTAATAGTGGAGATCAAAGCTCGATATTATGAAAGAAACTTAAGACTTTTTTTGAGGTATGCTCTTGGATTTGCATTTTGAATAAGTACGTCGTTACGAATACGTAAAGTTTGATTAAATGCCGTTATTTAATTAAATTGTTTTAATTTAAAATTAAATGATAATAATCTTTCCCGGGACTAGATAAAGCATTTAATTTTAAGTATGAAATCGTTAACATATACGCCGGAATGTATAGACGCCTCAATCTTCATGACTTTTGTCCCATATAAATTACTTAAGCTCCACGACCCTTAAATTACGCGATAACTATATGTCTTAGTTTCGAAATTTTATTAGCTTTCGAAACATAGGTAAATATATTTGAAACAGTTGAATTTCAAAAAACATAAAAATCAGTTAAACCTAAGTTTTATGAAACCCTAAAAGTCATAAATTTCACGCGTATTTTCTCGTATTTATATATCCTATAGATAATTTCACATACTTTAAGTATTTCTAATAGTTTTTATATAATACTGGAAGAGCATAATATATGTCCGTTTTGTGTATTTGTGAGATACACTGCAAAAAGAATCGATAAAATAACCAAGAATAAGATAATATGGCCAAGTACCAGAAACATGAGAAAGAACGATTTCACAAAATATCGGTCTTGCAAAAATACACAAAACGGACAAATGCTTTTCTAGTATTATACAAAAATTATTAGAAATAGGAAGTTGTTTAATGTTTTCACAAAGTATGTGAAATTATCTATAGGATAAATACGAGAAAATGGTGCATTAGTAAACACAGACTTATGTTAGTAAATATAATATGAGAACTCGAGTCGCAAAATCGGTTGAGAATACGCGTCAAATTGATGACTTTCAGAGCTTCATTAAACTTAGGTGTAAGTGATTTTCTTTTTTTTTTAATTCATTCTGTGACAAATATATCGAAACTAAGACATAGTTATCGCGTAATTTAAGAAGTTGTGAAGCACGTTATTTGTATGGGACAAAAGTTATGAGGCGTCTCCTTAAGGTAAGATACCTTGATTCACCCGCACCGTCCACACCGCCGACCCCCCGGAGTGAACAACAAAGCGCGAGCGTTGAAAAACTGCCTTTTAGCTAAGTGATGCGACTTAGCTGCTTTGTAACTAAGCATAATTTTAAATTATTTTCACCGATATGATGAAAAATGCATAAATATTTTTCTAACAAAGTGCTGTTCTAGAAATTGACAGTAGTACATGCTTAACTAAAATGGCGTTAAGGGATGGTAACTGCTAATAAGTTAAGTTTTTCTGTGAAAAGCTAAGACAATGCTTAACTATAAAGTAGTTATAGTTGTTTTGCGTCTCTTTAGTCAAGAATAATCAGATAACGTTCTTTTAGTTAAGTAAAAGATCAGAAAGTAATCATCACATTTGGCAGCTAAAGTATTTTAACGTTAATTAAGCGAAGAAGTGTGGCTTAGTCGCTTTTAAGAGAAGAAATCATCAAAAATTCTGTCACTTAACGGCCTACAAAGTTTTTATATCTCTGGAACTACTACAGTTTTTAAAATGGTTCCTAGATAGAAAGATGGAGAATTTTGAACTCTATCACATTCAATCATAAAGTCAAAATCGACCATTTGAGGGTTAACGGCTTTCTAGTTAAAGGACGGCAGTATTGTAACCCAACATGCACACAGATTCAGTTTACCTTTTCACAGGCAATAACGGTGTTTGACGCCCAACTTTTCAAACTAATGGACGGCTCGCACATAGAGATGACCTTTAAAGCTGTGTCCCCTGCTGACCGGGAACAGATTGATGTGGTACTCTTGTTAGACTACAGAGTGTATGATGTCAGACCCAAGAAATACTCCTTCAAAGAGATTGGTTAGTATTAGTTTGTTTTGCGATCGCAACATCATGGCTGAACAGATTTGGATGTAATTTTATAAAGAGAAAATATTACAGTTGTTAACTATAAGAATTTTATATTTTAAATTTTTCCCTTATAATTAACCCCCAAAATCTAAATTCGACTATTTTTTACGCTGTACTGCCATGATTGGGTCATCCGGACAGACATAAGGGTTCGATTTATTCATCGGATGTACGGCACCCTAAAAATGATGTGTCTCTCTGTGATTTCCCAAAACACATCTTCATGGCCTATATAACAGTGTCCACTTTTTGCCAATATTACATATAATATAAAATCAGTTTCAGTAATCCAGTAAAAGTTAACAGAACAGGAGGCAATTTTGTAGCAGCACTTAAGGGACCTAGATGTGTCGCTTCTTTAACAGAAAGTATTTGTTATTTCTCCGAGGCACGAGAAGTCAATTAGTCTTAAATAAATTTCTTCGCATTTTCGACATGTGTGGGATTTGAACCCGAATGTCCTCATTTTCTCAAGTCAATCTATCAATTGGTAGATACAATATTGTAATTACACTATTGACATACAAAGAAACACACTGTCGCATGTATAATATTATTATGAGTAGGATTTATTTTTATTAATGTATTTCTCTTAACTCTGACAGATTTGCCTGAAGGTGCCTTAGAGTTACTTAGGGAACAGTGCACTGTGTTCAAGACAAAGCCTCTAGATGAAGCATTCAAAGAAGCCTTCATAGATGGCAAAGGACCTTATGTGTTGAATTCCACCATAGTAGTAAGTTTGATCATTTGTTTATTTCTAAAATTTTTATGTAACTGGAGAAACTGGAGATGAATTTTATTTTCTAGATCTATTACTTGCTGACTCAGTCTTGTAGCTATGTGAAGTATTCTATTAATGTAATTGTAAATGTGACAAGAAGTTGGGAATTCACATAGATAAATCACACAATATTGATAAAATTGCATACAAATAGAGGTGTGCAATATTATAATAATTTAATCTTATTCATAAAATGTTATGATGGTATATTATTCCTATTATCCATTATTATAAAACCAATCTAACTAATTAGATATAGTTCTGAAAAATCAATATTGAAATAAAGAACATTCTTACCTTATGGCTCCCGAAACCGTGTTATCTATCCCAGGCAGGGTACCCAGTGGAAGACAAAGTCTTCCTCTTTTAGCTGATGGTATTTGTGAGGCTGATAACTGATAATAAAAGTACAAATGAAGAACATTTGTTACCTGTCAGGGATACCATATATTATGTTGAACAGAGTATAGTTGACCCGTGCAAATAAATAAATTATTAACTTGAAGGTAATCTTTAGAATGATGGCTCGACCATTGGTTTTGAGGTAGTATTAAGAGAGATATGGCGTAGTAACAACAAAACACCATTGAGATATAATATATAAGGATTATCATTTTTAATGCTAGAAAAAGCCATTGAGATATAATATATAAGGATTATCATTTTTAATGCTAGAAAAAGGAAAAAGCACTTGAATTTTTAGCTTGACTCCAGGTTCCTCCAGGGACTCCAGGTGACCCTTGATTACATTACTTACTCCTGGTATTTTTACTTGTTGTTACAGGTGGAAAAGCAAAGGTCGGAGCCGCGCGACCAGCCCTCAAAGGACTATGATGTCACATACCATCCTGATAATTCAGGGTGTAGTGATTAGTTTATGTTCAACTAGCGATCCGGCCTGGCCTCCGGGTAGACAAATAGCTTATCAAAAATTCCAATAACTATTTTCCAGAGGAATGATATACTTTCTCGGGATAAAAGTAACCTGTCACTCTTCAGTCCACAAACTATATCTGTGGAAAAAATCTAGTTGATGACTCTGTTTTGTTATAAAAGTACAAGCAAACAATAACACTTAGATATACCAGAACAATAATAAAACAACACTTCTAGGCTTTGAAGCTGTTATGGCAATGGTCAGTTCTCAATTATGTAAAATATATGGATCATGTTTTGTTAACAACACAAACATTGTTCTTGTTGCCTGAATCTAACTTTCTCTGCATTATTATTATAGGACTAAGTTTAATAAATTTAATATGCGGGTTGCATTTTTATTTTATTTAGAAAAGCAGATGTGCCCATACCTAGCTAATCTACAAATTGAGACAATTATTATTATTCACATTAGTTTACGTCCCTTATTTATTTGGTTCTTAGATCAAACGTCCCCAGAGCCCAGCGGGGTGAGCATATATTTGACGGGACGGGACGTTTATGTCGGTACAGGACCAGCCAAATAATGCCCGGTCCGAGAATGTCCAAACATACAATGTGCGAGCAAATTTGCTGGGCCGGGCAAAGACAATTTGCTCTCATATTGTAGGGTTGGACGGTCCGGCCCATGGCAGGTTCTTGTACGGACAACGTTTTTGACCTTTCGGTCGACACGAAAGATGTCACGTCATATATATACTCTCCCCGCAGGCCATATAATATTATGGGATGGGATGGGACATAACCTACACAGTTGCAAACTTGCAACTACATTAGAAAATAAATTAAATAAAAGACGAGTGTTTATTATTATATTTTATTGTAATTCATGTACAGACATTGCATTTTATTTGTAATTATTTTCAACTCAGATTTTTATAATGTATCCATGCCACATGGTGGGTACATATCTAATGATAAAATAAGTAACCTACCTAACAATATAAAAACATGGCTACTGGCAGTGTAACATGTTTCTTAAAGTAGGCGATTGATATGATATTAAACAATTTGCTTATATATAGTATATATATTAGTATAACTCTTTAAACTCACGCCAAATAAGTTGACCCGAAAAGTATCATATGGTTTAAGACTTGTAGGTCCCCACTCTAGCAATCATCTGGTACAACTTACCTGATCTGAGGTGCGCACTATATAGGTAGATAAATAATATACAGTACAGAGACATTGATTCAAAGTCAACGTTTAAGTCATTTAAAAAGTCGCAATGAAAGTACCTAAACACGTTTTTTTGTTTGGTTTTATAATAAATAAACGTGCATGCAATTTACGATACAGGACTAAAAAAAAGCATAAAATTATTTGATATAAATGTAAATTTTTGTGGTAAAAGATTTTCATACTTACATAAGTTACAATTTACAAATAGTTATTAAAATTATCTTAAATACTAAATTACCTAAAGATATAACAAATACATCTATCTAAATCTAATTTGCTGTCTATGGCCTCAATCCAAGACGATCTGATGAATTTGCTAATGTCAAGTGAAAGAGATAATAAAGAATAACTAAAAATTATCAGTACAATTCTCTTTTTTTATCTTAAAATTACCTCAACAATGCTGCGCTGGCCACCCTTTAGCTAGCCTCAAAAAGGAAGACTTCTTTTCCGCTGGGTACCGCGACTGAAACCGGTAACACGACACTGTTCCCGGAGGGGGGAAACTAATCCAAAATGTATGGTTATTTTCAAAGGTAAAAGATTGAGAGAAGAGTTAACGGAAAATTGACCTGCGGGATCTTTGGTTAAAATGGCACCAAAAGGATCTATGACCACAAAATTGTTCATAGAATTTATTAATCATTTAGCTAATTTCAAGTCACCAGGCAAATGCCTCTTGATTTTTGATGGTGCATCTTAGCATTTAGACTACGAAATTGTCGACGCCGCCGAAAAGCAAGGTATCGTTTTATATTGTCTAACCTCTAACACAACACACGAGCTGCAACTGTTTGATAAGTCAGTAGGTAAGTAAATAAATCCTTTGAGAACTATTGGGATGAAGAAGTATTGCTTTTTAACTATCACAATCCACAAAAAAACTGACTAAATCACGTTTCAATAAAATATTGACAAAGGTGTGGCTCAAATGCATGACTCAATCTAACATCATTAACGGCTTTAGGGCAACTGGTTTGTACCCTTGGAATCCAAGTGCGATACCAGAAGAAGCTTTTGCGCCATCGGTAGAGACAGAGTCAACTACTGTGGATTCTATGGCTGCTGAGGTTGACAGTTATATACAGAGCCCAGAAATAATATAACCATGGAAAATATCCTAGTTGATTGCGCAATTCTGTCACCAGCACGAAAATACTGAAGTACCTATTTTTTCCAAAATTAGTTGACTACAGTTTCTCTACTGGATCTATAAACTCAATGTAATCAACTCAAAATGAAAAGGATTCGATCTTAGAAAGTTTACCTGTCGAGCATATTGTTAGATATACGAGTAGCACACCGATTCCCAGCACTTTAGGGCTCCAAGTTCGAAATCCACAGGCGATCGTATCTTCTCCATCAGATATATCTGATATTGAAAATTATAATAATATGCCGTTACAGCGAAACTATGCATCTTCCGCATCTGATGATGAAAATGATATTCCAGTTCAAAGAGATGATGATATACGTACCATTGTCAAAAATCAAAGATAATTTGAAAAAAAACCGAAAGTTCCGAAGACGCCCTTAATCCCGACTCCTAATTATGCTCAAATTAAGGTAAAGCCAACGGCGGAAGGCTTTAAACTACATAGGGCAACGCGTAACCAAAGAGTATAACATATACCTAATCCAATACAAAAACGATAAAATAAGAATATTAACATTTTGCCCGGCGCTTCAGTGTCTTCTGAAAATACTAAAAGATATTGAAAACCAAAATAAAAATAAAAATGAAAATAAAATATCAACACATAAACAGAATATAAAAAAAAATTAAGAAAACTAAATCAAGGGAAAATGTAAATGCCAAGTATGACAGAGAATAAATATTATTATAACACAACAATAACAATATTTGGCATATGCAGGTTTTCTTCTAAATCACCATCACACACCATCTCAGCAATTTCACCAAATAATATACAAATCGACCAAAGAAGTAATGAAATAGAATCTTTATATACCGGGAAAGAAAATAGTAATTAATATATTTCTGACTATAAAACCCAGACAACAATTAATTGCATAGCTTTGAATGATAATACAGCACAGAAAACTTGCCTGGAGTGCCTAAATAGAGTTATTGGCTCATACAGTTGTCTACTGTGTAAGTCAAAAATTCATGCTCAGTCCGCATGCTCTGTGCTTATAGAAGAGTATGATGAAGAGGATATATCTAAAAGTCGCATCTGCACTGCATTGCATGCTATGATTCCTCTGGGAAGGCCGCGCCTGTTTTCATAATTATAAAGTAAAAAGAAAACGTTCCATGTATCTTCAAAAAGATCATAAACTTGTTGATATAATTAGCTCGCCCAAATTACGGGCTTTGCCAAAAATAAAAAATGGCAATATGGCAAGTTTGGGTTTTGTTAATTTAAAATCGACAAAGTATTCATTACAAAATACGTGTGCTTTTGACAACATCTTCCAAATTATTCTGGCTGCAGTCACTGACATAAGAGATTAAAAATATCGTCGAAAAAAATAAAAAGCCAGAATGCCCTTTTTGGACAAGTCATTGATGTTGCTGATACTAAAATTCACGCTGGAGCATATTAAAAAGAGCTGAATTTTTTATTAACTTCTCGAAAAGAACGTTAAATAAAAACTCTATAGAAACAATTGATTATGCATGCAATGTTGTTGCTTTAGGAAACTTTGAGGAAATTTTTATTTGTACAGCCGGATGTAATCCAAGAATAAAGTCACTACCTTCAATTACCATTTAAGGATGCAGAATTAAAAAAGCCTCTCGGTGAAGTAATTAAAAGGCATATCGTTCTTCCCAATGTTAAGTGTCAACAACCAAACTGCTCAGAGTTCGAAGAAAATATGCATCTCTTCCAAAAGAATACATACATATTTGAGGCGTTTGGTGTGGAAACAATGGGACCATGGGACCTGGAGCACACATCCTTTTTTAAGATATAAACGACTAATAGAAAGATCACATGACCAACGGGCTGGCTCGTACTTCGGTCAAAGAGGCAATGCATCCAGTCTGTTGGGTACTCTCCCAGTATATCTACTGCGATTTACATTAATTTTTTTATTTGTAAATTTTATATTATATTTGTAATTTAGTATTTAGGATAATTTTAATATCACATAATATTACTTTTAATAATAAATAAATAAATAATAATGTAAAAAATATTGTATTGTATATAATGAAATAGTAAAAAACCTCTACAAAAACTGAACGAAATATCTGGTTTTCAGTGATTATTATTTGAGATAAACCTGGGCTAACAAAGTACGGGAGTAACGGGACCCAATAGATTCTGAGGCCGATTAAGTGGTGGAGTGGTCGCTACTGTCGCTAGGACGTAGTTAAGATGGCCACCGGGCCTATATTGTTGAGCGATGCTGCTCAAGAACTAATTGGGCCGATTTACTTGATTAAAATAATTAATTTTCTACATTAGTAACTTAAATAAAATGAGTTATTACAAAAAAAAACTAACATTTTTATTTTGTAAATTTCTCGCTAAATATTAGGATTTTGTAATTTTCGCTTGAAATAAAGCATATATCGGCATTCATCAAAATTCCAACAAACTTTGAATCAGAAGAATATTCTGGATTTAATATAATTAATTTTTTTGCTGTTATTCTGGAGATGATCAGTTTGTAGAATCCTTAAATGAATGTATTGGGAAAACTCTTCCTGACTCAACTCGTTAATTTTCACGTACCGACACTACAAAGTATAGTACTTAATACTTTTAACGTCCAAATAAATAGTGCAAGACATATTATTAAAGAGCTAAAAGTTGATGACAAACAAAATTTAAAGTACACCTACATAAACTCGATCAGAAACTGACTCCACCTAGTACCTAAACGACTACATACTATGTCAAATTCGTTAATAATTTTAGAAAACACTTTGATAAGGGTTGCAAGTTCAAATAGTGAAAATAAAGAAAATTTACAAATAAAAAAAGACAGCAAAAGCAATTAAATCCGGAAATAAAACTGTATTGACCTAACAAATCTCTCTGCCGATCTCTTCGAGGGCGACGGATCAGGATATTGCAGCTTCCCTCAGGTTCCTGGATTCGGTTAGCCATCAGAGTTGAGATTTGCATACCTACATACTTATTTTGACTGTACATTTTTTAATTTAAGTTGGGTTGTCCATAAATCATGTAGTGGTCTAAAGGGAGGCCGGGAGTATGTTCAGAAGTCATAGAATTCTGAGTTTACAAATATCAACTGCTTTAACGTAACCTAGCCTCCCCCCGGCCCCTTCACCGATCGCTCGCTCTCTTGCCCACAGGCACTATAACGAGCAGCACGTATCTTTATAAAATCTATAAAAAATACAATAAAACAGTCGCTTTGGAAAACATCTCTTTTACTACAACGAACAGACCTGTCTACCAAATTCACAACAGGAACCTTTTAAATTTTTGACGGATTTCGAACAAGCCGCAATGAATGCCATTTCGACTGTCTTTCCAACAGTTGTTATTAAAGGATGCTATTTCCACTCTTCCAAAAATGTATGGAAAGAAGCAAAAGAGTTAAATCTGACGAAAGATTTAATCACCCGAATGCATGTCAGACTTTCAGCATTACTGCCTCTACTTCCTCGGCAATTTATATCAGACGGCTGGTGCTACATTATGGAATTGGAAGATAGTCCTGATACTGACGGAATTCAAACTTTTAATAACTACATGGTGTCGCAATGGCTAGAAAACGAGAGTTTCGTAGATATTTGGTGTGCTCATGGTGAACGCCATCGAACCACAAATGCAGCAGAATCTTGGCATCACAAACGAGACAACTGTGCCAAAAAACGCCAACCCATATCAGCTTCTGAATGCCTTGAAGGAGGAGGCAAACTTACAAACAGAAATCAAAGGCATCACCCGCAAAACGATGTGCACCAGTAACTGTTACGAAAAATCGCATACGTAACTGACCAACTTCTCGAAAAGAAAATCACCGTTGGTCATTGCTTAGAAAAGGAATAAAATCAAAATTAATAACGACATTCCTAAAACCTAACCGTAAAATACTTAAGAAAAACACTAACTAAACAGGGATTACTGCATTTTGTATACCCTAATGTTGACGATATATGTGAAGTGCTGCATGTTGAAGACATTATTTCAATTTTGCCAAAGCCTACAATTTCACGTAGGGGCCAAATTTCTTTCAGCGTTGATTTTGGTGGCTTCAATATACAGTAACGAATCGTTTTTAGTTAGCTGTTTCTACGAACAGTATTTTTATATGCTTTATTTAGTTTAGTATATTAAGATTCTCATTCATTAAGTACACTCATTTTTTTATATGTACTTACCAAAGTTGAAGTGCCATTTCTTAGATTAAATTAATAACTTTTTAAATAATTAGTCCATTGAAACTTTCAGACTAAAGTCAACGAAGACTGAATTTACGTACTTAAGTAATAAGTACTTCTGCAAAGAATTTATTAAAAGTTACTTAATGTTTAAGTATTCAAGTGATCTTAGCAGTAAGTTCTTCTTCTTTTGATATAATATGGCAACAGTGCTGACTTTCGTCGCAATTTTGCCAGTCTCCAGTGTTTAATCTTGTGCAATAGTATGCCGATAAATCGGTAGCTAAGATTATCCTGCCGACTGTGATATGTCTTATTAATCACTGACTAATCACAACCATCACAGCGCGGCCGGGATGAAACCGGATTCCACATCACGCCATGACGAAAACGCGTGCGTTCGGCGCCATGACCGGATGTGGAATCTAGCAGTAAGTTATTGCAATATATCGCGCTAAAGCAAGTGCTGTTACTTTTTTTAATACTTACAAATATTTTAATAGTATTTAATTAGATCATGAGACTGAAATAGATATATAGAAGTACTGAGTTTTGTTACGTACCAAAGTTTCATTTCCAAAACTTATCGTAAATTAATTAGATATTCGCCTACTGTTTGTTAATACTAATTTCACTCGATCTCTTTCATTCTTGTAAGTTGTTGGTCAGGGTAACAAGCCTTGCTTGAAAAATGTTTTTGAATATTTTTTTACGAATTATTTTTAGAAGATGTTTTTTTGTTTTCGTCACCTAGTATAAATAAGATTTTATAATAAATATTACTTACTTAATGTTTAAGTATTCAAGTGATGCTAGCAGTAAGTTATTGCAATATATCGCGCTAAAGCAAGTGCTGTTACTTATTTTATTACTTACAAATATTTTAATAGTATTTAATCAGGTCATGAGACTGAAATGATATATAGAAGTACTGAGTTTTGTTACGTACCAAAGTGCCATTTCCAAACTTATCGTAAGTTAATTAGATATTCGCCTACTGTTTGTTAATACTAATTTTACTTGATCTCTTTCATTCTTGTTAAGTTGTTGTCAGGGTAGATCAGGGTCGTTTTGGGATTACTTTAAAAAGTGGTATTCGTTGGGAATAAAAATAAAATATGGTTAGAAATAAACAGAAACTACCAGTGGTATTAGATTTTGGTATTAGATGGGAATAAATCGAATTATTTCATCATATACAAATCAGTGGCGGATTCAGGTGGAGGGCGCAAGACAATTACCCATTTCTTTCCATCCAGATATCTCCCTTTGCTTTTCATTATGTAGAGTCCACCTACTTTGAGGTTTTCAGTTATTACAACGAAAAGTTGATTCACCCAAATAAAATATAAAAAAAAAACTTACTTATACCATCAGAATAGCACATAATAATATAGGCTATAATAGAATAGAGAATATTGTGTAAATTGGCTGAAGTATATATAACTACAGGAGGAACTGGTTCTAATTCAGATGGCAAGATTTGACCCAAACTAACAAACATTGCAAACTAAATAAAATATTTTTACATTAGAACCTCAATGTTTTTTTATAATTTTTGATGTCTTTGTTTTAGAATTCATTTTATTTTGAACTTAATGATTAGTCGCTTCCACTGCAAGATTCCAGTGCTGTAAATCTGAGTACCTTATTGAAGACCAGTATTGATCTTGACATATTGGAAGAACCATTAGGAACCAAAAAAAGAAAAGTGTTCAATTTAAATTCTACGAGTCCATCAGTCAAAAAGAAATAGCGGTACAGAGCGATCCCTCTATGGTGAGGGAAAATTTGACAGGTTCAGATGAGGCAACGCATGGATATGTAAGTATCTACAATCTACATACCTTATAGTATGTACTTTTTTGTAAAGTAAATAGGGTTCTACTAAACTACATACGAACATACATAATGCTGTTTTAGTTCCATCAATTACTTATGGAAGCGAGACTTGGGTATGGAATAAGAGGCATGAAAGTAAAATAAATGCAGTGGAAATGCGGTCTTTACGTAGAATGTGTGATATAAAGCGTATTGACCGCATCCGGAACGATGTCATTAGAGAAGAATGCGGAGTAAAAGTTGATGTTGTGACAAAAATGAAGAAAAGTAGTTTACGCTGGTTTGGACACGTTGAAAGAATGAAGGATGAAAGATTGACTAAAAAGGTTTATATGGCTGAAGTGAAAGGAAATGCTAGCAGAGGACGACCTAGATGTACTTTTATTGAACATATAAAAAATATGTTGATCGAAGGAAATATTAAAAGTACACACAATCGCCGAGCATGTATGAAAGGTAAGATGAATATAAAAGAAGCAAAAGAGATATGTCAGGATCGTAACAAATGGCATTCGATTGTCTCTGCCTACCCCTCTTGGGATGAAAGGCGTGATGATAGATAGATAGATACCTATAATTAGATTGGCCAATTATCGATACTAATATTATGAATGCGAAAGTAACTCTGTCTGTTTGTCTGTTGCAAAGATCAAACCACTGAAACGATTTTGATGAAATTTCATACGCAGTAAGGTTGAACCCTTAGGCCACTTTTTTTTAATCCACCCCCCTGAGTTAGTATGGGCCTCATAAGATGTTTTCGTAGTTTTTGAAGATATAAATATGAAAATTGATATTATAGGCATTTGGGCACAAATCACAAAAAGTGGTTTCAAGGTTTTTGAAAATGTTACCCCCAAAAGGGGTTAAATAGGGGATGTAACCTATTGGGTTTCCTTCATTTTAGAAGATTTTTTTTATAATCAACAATATACCTACCTACCTACCTATATATCATCACGCCTTTTATACCAAGAGGGGTAGTCAGAGTAAATTGAATGCGATTATTGTAGAAATGATATTGTAAATGAAATGTGGTGTTCATTTTGAACATATAATATACCTATATATTTGTGATGACGGCTTTTATCCCAAGAGGGATAAGCAGAGACGACAGAAATTTTATATAACTAAAGAAGTGATATTTGAATTAAATATGCTGTAATTTCAAATATACCTATCTACTTAATAGATCTCCTCACTTCAATCACTCATCACAAAAAGTTAATGACAACGTATATTTGTCACAAACCGAATTCAACGCGGGCGAAGCCGCGGGCACAGCTAGTTTTATAATATTTCACCATTGCTGTTTCAGGTCCTGAAGACTTTAAGTTCAACCCTTGATGGGAAAGCAATTTTAAGCAAGAGAACGCTGGGAAAGTTAGACGAAACCCATAGAAATTTACTAGTGAAACTATTGATTCACCCAATATTGGTACAAAATCCTTCAGCACAGATAACAAATAAACAGCTATTATCTTGGGCTCTCGAAATACAAGACATTTTTAATAAAGAATCAGCAGCTCTCTAAAATCTATATATATAAAAATCAATGCCACTTTTCGTTGTAATTTTATAACTCAAGAACGGCTGAACCGATTTGGCTAATTCTTTTTTGTTTTGTTCGTTACAACAAATTTTTGTTCGTTTTGGTTTAGAAGAAAAAAAAAGTTGGAAAATGTTAGTGGTAGTGGTAGGGGTAGGAGTAAGAGTAGAAGTTGGAGTAGGGTAGGAGTAGTGGTAGGGGTGTGGTAGGAGTAGTGGTAGGGGTAGGAGTAGAGAGGGGTAGGGGTAGGAGTAGTGGTAGGAGTAGTGGTAGGGGTAGGAGTAGTGGTAGGAGTAGGGGTAGGGGTAGGAGTAGTGGTAGGGGTAGGAGTAGTGGTAGGGGTAGTGGTAGGAGTAGTGGTAGGGGTGTAGTGGTAGGGGTAGGAGTAGAGATAGGGGTAGGGGTAGGAGTAGTGGTAGGGGTAGTGGTAGGAGTAGTAGTAGGAGTAGTGGTAGGGGTAGGGGTATGTGTAGGGGTAGGGGTAGGAGTAGGGGTAGGGGTAGGAGTAGGGGTAGGCTAGGGTAGGGGTAGGAGTAGTGCAGGCAAGCCAACGTTTGGGCAGGACAACGTCTGCCGGGTCCGCTAGTATGTATATAATAATCATAAGAATATATTTTATATGTAATATTCGTTTTAGGTAATTGAAATAGACATGTTCGTTTGTGAGGAGTGTAAAAATTCTTTTGATTCAATTAAAGCTCTGTCAAACCATCTCAGATCTCTATGTTTTAAGGCAGAAATTTCATCATTTTTATGTGGGCAAGAAAGTTGTTTTAGAAATTTTAGTAGCTTAGCATCTCTTAGAAAGCATTTATATAAATGTCATTCCAATGAGCGTGCATTATTTGACGTGACGACTGCTTCCGAAAATGACCAGAATATAAGTGAAAATTATATAACACAAATCAACCCAGTTCAACCAACATAGGTTCAGATCTCTCTTATCTTATCTTAACTGCTTCATTTGTATCGTAGACAGAGAATAGGTATAGACGAGCTACTAAAAGAATAATAATTACAAGAGTGAGAAGGCGCGAATGTCAAATTATGAAAGTGTGAACAGGACGACACTTACGTTTTTTGTCTCTATTTGCGTATCAGTTTTTATTGTCTGCCATCAATGCTACCGATGGCAGACAAATTATGGGTGTCGAAAGAATTAAGCGCTAAAACAATTAAGAGTGTAGTGTACCGCGTCCATGTCCATACAAACGGAGAAAACGTTTTACTACCCCTAAATATTATTTAATTTTAACGATTTTGTAATATGTTACTGACATAATGAAAAACTACGTACGTATTTTTTCCTTTTTTCAAAATTCGTAATAGGTCAAAAGTTATAAGCCCCTCAAATCTCGGTTTTTTTGGTTCATAACTTGCTCGTAATAAACCGTCTGTATTTGAGAAACAAAGCAAAATTTCAAAAAAAGCAAAACGTACGTACGTAGATTATAATCTGCTAAAACGTTTGACACCAAAATTATAAGGTTTCGTTATAGTTTAGTAGGTGTAAATCGTTTTCCCCCAAAACGCAATTTTCAACGAAGAACATACCTACTGATGCCCGGGGGAAGAGCGCGCTTGAGACAGAATATGATTTTCTAAATACCTATTTCGCTGCGTACGCTGAGCTACACGATCCTCTTAAAGTTTCGAAAAAATTGTGTTCTAGAACCTTAATCGATATTCTTTAAATTATTTAAAGTGTCTAGTAATGGTGAATTGCAGTATAATTGGCTGTAAAAGCCGTAGTGAGCGAAATAAGCCAAACATAACATTTCATCGGTAAGTTGAATTTTTGATGAGACGCAGTAAGTAAATCAAAAGATCATTAAACTTAGTAATCTTAGTATATATTTTCTATCAGTAATATGCAGATTTTTATTTGATTTAAAGTCTAAACATGATAAAATACAATCCGAATAATTGGTGTTAACCGACCAAAGTGAGAGTCATATTCATAAGTCATATTCTGTGACACATGTACATGGTTGGATTATAAATTGTAAGGGATACCCCGCTCCTGAATTTTTTTACCACTTTAATAAATTTTAAATTATTAATATGTGCGTTTTATTTTATTGTTTGTAAGTATATTAGTGGCGAATTTGACTTTCATTATTCCGTTTCATAAACTGAATCACCCTATATTTTTGTGGTGAATAAAAATCATCATAATGCTATTTTTTATTTGCAAATAACTTGCAATTCAAGTTTTTTATCCGTATGTAGAAATTATTAAAATTATGATGAATTTTACAATATAAATAATGGGTTTCAGCTTGACGATTAATTCAAGACTGATGACCTCTCATCAAGTTTACCATTCATTAGAAGTTCCTATTGAAATAGAATTTGAAAACACTTTGTTAAGTAGAGAAACTACACGTCATCTTGTTATTGTGTGTATTTTGGTAGCATTTTAATTTTTTGTTATGTGTTTCAGACCCAAGAGATAGTGTCAGCCTCGATGGTTAAGATAACACCGCGAAAACAAAAGCTGTTAAAGAAACTGGAGAAGAAAACAAAAGTAGGCGAAAATATAATAAAGAAACTAGCTGCTTTAAGATCGAAGACATGGCGTTTGCAAAAGAAAACTGCTGAGCTATACACTATTATCGAGGAATTAAAAACACATTCATTAATTAATCAAGAAACCCCTGACTTGTTGTGTAGCTAGATGTAATATCTGTGTCATTCTGTTTTTAAATAAAACGTGGATACCCCTTATATTATAAATTAAATCTAATGCTATGTAATTTTTAAAATTTTTAAATACTTTTATTTTAATTGCTTAATATTTTATTAAATTGTAAAGAAATATTTTTAGTAATATTTTTATTTAAAATATTAAGCTATTTTAAGAGAGTAATTTTGTAAGATGTCATTGAGGTCTTTTAAAACGATTGAGGTTACCTTTTTGTATTTTTTTATTGAAATCATATTTTGTGCAACTATAAAGCCATTTTTTAAACGCGCCTTTGTCCCGAGGTAATATAATGATGGTTATTTTTTTTTTTCACGGATTGCCTTACAGATTGCCTTACAGCTTCCCGAAACCGTCGGGGGGTTTGTATAGACGTTATATGCTAACCCATTGATTCCAAGGATGAATGTGCAAGTAGTTTTGGATTCCATACAACATTTAACTTGATTGATTTAACTGACTTGTTCTGCAAAGTAAGTGACAATAATGATGGTATGGTACCAGGACTTGATAAAATTGTAAATAATGAAACTATACTAATGTATTCACAGATTACAGATAAATACCATTACTAAGCAATCAATGCTATAAATATTGTAAAAAAATGAAAAAATAAAATTTTTGGAGACAATAAATATAAGGACACGCAAAATATTATCGAGGTACAATTTTTCACGGCCTTACCCACAGACGTTGAGGGGATGAAGTAGCCATAAAAGTAACACGTGCATTGCGCGCGATTTCTTTTCCCGCGACCCTATTCTTCCTCGCGTGGGTCCTAACACCCCGTCCCCCCAACGTCTGTCACCCCGCAGTAGGTAGGTAGTAGGTACTAACTCACAAATAAAACAAAGTAGGTATAATGCTGTAAAATTATTATTGTATGTTCTCAATTCACTATTGAAGGTCATTTTTGCTAATTTCCAATTTACCCTAATGGCAGAGTCTTTCTCTTATCAGTTTGGCATCATTAGTTGAATTTCGGGTAGAAGTGGGCTCCAAATCGTTCAATCCAATGTCAGTAGCTTTTGTATCTTTCCAGTTTCATGCCAAGTAGCGACGGGGTTTGGTTTTCATTAAGTAGTTATGTAAATAACAGCAAGCCGTTACTATCACTGAGGCTTTTCGTGGCTCAAAGCATATTGCATTTTGAAATACACCGAATTTTTTTGTTATTATACCAAAAGCACCTTCAATAACTGATCTAGCTCGTGACAGTATCCTGTTAAATTCTTTTCGCTCATTATTATTGTTACATACACTTTGTGGATATGGCTTCATTAAATTTTTCCTTGGTGCAAAAGCCTCATCAGATATAAAAACAAAAGGAAAACTTTCGGATGCGTATGGCAATGGCGATGGTTCTGGTATATCTAATTCGCCTTTACTATAGAGATCCCAGAATTTTGTGTAAAACAGAACACCACCATCCGATACTCGGCCATTCGCACCAACATCAATCATTATAAATTCTTTATTTGCATTTGCCAGTGCCATCAAGACGATACTAAAGTGACCTTTATAATTTAAATATATAGTGATCCTGAGTGTTCTGGTCTTTGGATCTTAACATGTTTACCATCCAAAGGTCCCAAACAATTCCAAAATTGATATTTATCCCCAAAATCAGCGGCAATTATTTTCCATTCCTCTTTTGACGGCTTCTGAAATGAAAAAATAGTAGAAGTTAATATTGTACGTTTTGTTTTTTCAGGTTAGTATTGGTAATCAGAATGAAGCTGAATCTCATCAAGCACAAAAAGAGCAAGAAGTGGCTGCGACTATTTCTTCATTCGTGTCGGCCCCACAACCGCCTCCGCTTAGTTCCAAGAAAAGTGTTTAAAAAACACAAAATGAATTAATGGAACGAGCATGCAATTACTTATCAGAACCCCAAGTTAGTGGTGCTCAGTCAATTGCATTTTACTGGGCAGAAACATTAGAACGACTGACCCCTACTCAAAGATTCTTCCAACTACATCCAAACCCAAGTCGGAGCTCCTCCCGCACAACCTCCACTCAACACTCATCACATTCCGTCCTCATCTTCCATGTCTCAAGACAGCGAATATACAGCTGGTTCGTTATTCGCTCAATTTCAAGCGAAATAATATGATTAAATAGGTAACCTAAACAATTACATAGTGCCATAAATTGAATTACATTGTTGATTTGTAAGCAAAATAATAAAAATAAAGTACTTAATATATAGATTTTTTTTACTTACCCTTATATAAGACTGTAGGACATAAATTAATAATTCGCATGTCTGAATAATTGACTGACTGATGGCAGCAGGTGACATTATTGCAGAATATTTAAGATCTTTAATATTTCTTCCAGTAGCAAGGTATCGTAAAATGACAGCTAATCTTTGTTCGGCGGTTATTGCTTTCCTCATACAGGTATCTTGTTTTTCCAAATATGGTTTGACCATTTGCAACAAATGATCGTAGCAGGCTTCTTTCATTCGATAGTAATTTTGAAAGTCTTCTTCTTCATCCTGTTGTCGTATTTCATTTAATAAATTTAGATGCGTGTAATGTTCTCTTTTTCGTAGCCAGATTTTCATCCATCGCTTCCTTTTTACGCGTTTCTTTAGCAGTAAAGCGATAATTATAATAGCACAGGCTCTTTTTTTTTCAAAATATCCATGGCTAGGCGGGATCAGGTGACTCACTTGACTGTCGTCTTCACTTTACGAATGATGACTAACGTAAGTTTTATCAGTCTGCTGTCAGTCTAGACTGAGCGTGTAACCGTGTTTTTCATCCATCATTCTAGCATCAGTCTTAGCCGGACCAAACTGGACTGAACTGACGCCAGACTGAGCGTGTAACCCTACACTAAGGGTAGGGTAGGGGTAAGGATAGGGGGGTTAGGTGTTAGTGCAGGCAAGCCATTATCCATCGAGTGCTATAGGGTACTTATATTTTATTTTGTTCGAAAATACCCACGGGCGAAGCCGGGGGCGGAATGCTAGTATATAATAAAACATGAAAAGTTGTTGATATAATAATTAACATACATTACTCCATTTTCAATCTTTCAATCTCACACATGTATTTATGGAGGCTACTAGGGTAACGCCATAGACAATATTCTAATAATAACGTGAACTTGCAACCACTAATAAATATTGTTATTGGCTGAAAAGTGACGACTTTATGAAAGAAAATTTGGAGTGTACAACTACATGGCGAAAGGCACAGAACGACAAACACGGTGGAGGGATGGAATCGTATCTAAATAAAAACAATAAACGTAGACCAGACATCAATATAATGCTATTACTGAAGGTTCTATATAAAAATGCATCGTTTCAAATCACACAATACAAAAGTAGAGAACCAAATTAAAATGAAACAGAGAGATAGAAACAGTATTTATTATAAATGATGACATTATTTTGGACGCTCAAATGGGTTTAGTTAGCAAAGAATTAACTATTCCTCTTTTTTTGGAAGCATTACGCTGACATTAATGAAGTTTTGATTCAGTATAACTAGGCTGATTTTTTTCCGTTTAGTTCTATCGGTAGAACTAGGTTAATAGAACTAAACGGTATAGTCCATGTACAAGATTTATCTATTAAGAAATTTAAATTATTTATTAAAAGTAAAATTTTGTTCAAGGCATATTACAATATAGATGATTATTTGAAGGATGGTAAAGCTTGGGACTAAATTGTTATAAATGTAACTTTATTTTGTTATTTTGGTTTGACGTTGAGAAGCAATCCATGGATTCTACATCAATAAAGATTACCTATTTGATTTGAAGTTTTCATATCGCTTGGAAGTTTTAAAACCTACGGATTTTTGGCGGCGCTATTCTAACTTCGTAATAGTATCGCAACCAAACGATTATCGCGTGCGTTTTGAGCAGCCCGTTCATGCAGAAACATTTCAGATCCTCTAATTTTATTTAGTTCATTTATGAATGACGAAATTGGCAAACGAAATTCTGAAGTGGACCAATGCTGAAATATCCATAAAGAAACAGACATATAAAACAGTGACGTCTACCCAAAAGGACACGTGTAAAGAAGAATACAAAGCTCTCCCGGGTGTTTTACAATTATGCGCTGCTTTGAAAGATAACCATCTTACGAGTGATTAACTTTCCGACACGTCCTTTTGTTGTACCCGATATATTATATCGTGTATGAGTAGAGAGAGGTTCGACTTCCTCATAAGGTGTCTATAATTTGATGATGAGGCTATATAGTCAGAGAGCTGTAGATTTTTTTCAAATTGGAAAAAAAGTATATTAATGTTTCCAACAATATCCCTTAAAAATAGTTTACTACTTATCCATTTGTGTTGTGTTATATTTTTTTTTCAAAGATCACTAAAGCGCAAAACAAGAAACTGAACTTGTCAGACATCACTGGAGAGGAGCATGCTGAATATAAAGAAATCGGACAGAATAAGTAACAAAATTATCAGAAAACGTACGAAAATAGAAGATGTAACAACGAGAATAAGAAAACTCAAATGGAAACAAAAACATTGTATTTTGGTAGGTACCCAAGAAATCGGAAAAGGAAACGAGGTAGACAGTTTCGAAGAGGGGAAGACGAAATAAAGGCCACAGCAGGAAAGACATGGACTAGGAAAGCGTTAAACAGAACAGAGTGGAAAGAAATGGAGGAGGCCTTTGCCAAAGTTGGGCAAACAGACCCGGCATTGGAAAACACATTGAAGATAATTTAAAAAAACGTGCATCCGAGTTCACATTTTATGCCCTGGCATTGGATGAAAGCACAGATATGACGGATACCGCACAAGTGGCGATCTTTATCAGAGGTGTTGATGCCCATTTTAATAAAACAGAGGAATTAGCAGCCTTGTATGCACTCAAGGATACTATAAGTCACGGAATTTATTAGAGGCAGTTACATCAACATTAAATCGATTCTCATTGCAACTTAATAACCTATCGGGATTAACAACGGATGGTGCTCCAGCAATGGTTGGAAAACACGAAGGTTTAGTAAAATTAATTGAAAATGAGGCCTGTAAAGTTGCCAATACTTCGATGCTAAATTTTCATTGCATTATTCATCAAGAAAATTTGTGTGCCAAGTCTCTCAAAATAGACCATGTCATGAAGGTAGTTGTCAAAATAGTGAACTTTATTAAGTCGAAAGGGTTGAATCACCGTCAGTTCCAATAATTTCTTAAGTCCTTGGATTCAGCATATGGTGATGTTATATTTTATGCAGAATTAAGATGGCTGACCCGTGCCAAAATGTTGAAAAGAGTTTTTGATTTGAAGCAAGAAATACAACTATTCTTTGAAAGCAAATCAAAGAGTATTCCAGAGTTTCAAGACAAAGCGTGGGTATCCGACTTTGCATTTCTGGTCGATATAACTAGCCACTTAAACTAACTTAATACTCGTCTACAAGGGAAAGGTCAATTGATTAATAACATGTATGATCTTATTTCCGCGTTTCAAATGAAACTTGAGCTTTGGAAACAGCAGCTAGGAACAAAAAAATTCACTCATTTTCCTACACTCTCAGAGCAACCAGACATCACGCCTGAGACTAAATACGCTTCTCTGATATCTGAATTAAAACTGGAATTCGAAAACCGATTCCAAGATTTTAACAAACATCGTCTGCTATTTTCTGCTTGGCTACACCATTTTCCACAGACATAAGTTACTTGCCGGGACATTTACAAATGCAATGTGATGCACAGCTAAAGGAGAAATTCCATCAGGTTGGTTTGGAGGAGTTCTACAACACCTATTTTGACAAGGAGAAGTATATCCTGCGTTTTACAAACATGCTCTGTCCGTGATTTCATTATTTGAAAACACTTACATGTGTGAACAACTCTTTAGTCAGATGAAGCACATTAAATCCCAAATGAGAACACGGATTACTACTGTTCACCTGGAAAACTGTTTGCGTATAGCTACAACCTCAGTGGAGATCAACATTGATGCACTTAGTTCTGCCAAACAAAGTCAGATATCTCATATTTTCAATGATTTTAATTTGCTTCGAAAATAACCTTTTTTATTGTTTGCGTTGGTTATACTATGTAAAATTTGGTAGTGCGCCCCGGTCCGAAATCCTGTTTCTAAAATTTGGCCCAGCTGCCGAAAAGTTGGCTAGTTGGCCACCCTTGATCTAATTGTGTTGTGACTAGCACCCGTCGGGGCCTATCTCTGAATGCATCTAATACAATATCACAGACAGGCCCCGTCAGCAGGGACTATTGCTGAGATAAAATTAAATTAAAATCGAGCTATTGTTTTGAGGTGTTAAATGGATTGGTTGGTTAACAAGTTTATTGGTTCAATTGGTTGAGACTACGGTCACCTGCCGGTATCATTCATCTCATGAAACGTAAAATTGGCAGGAATTCGCGGAATTTGCAGTAATTTATCTTAATCAAGTGCATTGAAATATTGAGGTTAATTCGTAATTTGTTTTCTAATGAGGTATTGGAACTTGTGATATCTTTATTACAGCGTGTCATGCCAAGTGGGTATGTTTGTTTTGAAACATCTAAGATGAGAAAAGCTATTTATTTATCGACATGAATTTATTACCACTGTCTTAAACGTGCACTATAGCCATATTAAAGGTTTTAGAGGTATGTAGTATGACGCTAGTAATCACTATTTTAGAGCTTTAAGATATGTTCTGTAGTATAGATCAATTTTATTCTTTTTGAGCTACAGTAGCGAAACAAGTTTCTACAGGTGCAAGATATTATACTGCTACCATAAAACTTTTTAGGGTTTGGTTGGAACTTTGAATGTTCTTTCGCGCGACCGAATGAAATTGATATGGATATACTTTTGTGATAAAAAGAGAAGGAAGGATTCGCTTCCAGAGAGAGAAGCATATATCCGAAGATATAATTATATCCGTAGTTACTCATGTCTAAACGCAACGCGTGAGTTGTGTAACGTTCCTACCTCACCCCCGTCGGCGTTCCCACCGCACCGCCTCTTCCCACCAGTGTCGTTAGTTTACGTCTTGACGTTAGCGTTTACTTGCTCTGTGGATAAACACTTGCGCATAAACACGTATCGATCAACAAACTAATTAAAACGTTACGACGCCTACGTCTTCTATAATAGTTGATTGTCCAGGTATAGTAACAATACAAATATACTGATTTGTTAGTGCATTGGTATGGTCATTTTAAACTCACAGTTTAAACTCTTCTGTCTTAGCATTGACATTTCCTACATAGAATACAAGACCAGTTCAAGTGTTGTGTTGAATGTACTTCCATAAGTTTGTTAATATAATTACATATTTATTTCAGGATGCCTTTTAAAATAGTTAATACAGTTGAAAATAATAAACCACAATTGAGTATATGTCCGGCGCAATGGAAATAGGCGGTTTGCTAAAATGGTCCAGAAAATGGAGTGAAAAGTTGATGAGAGATGAGAATACTACTCCGAAGCCTGATTGGAGGCAAATAAATTGTGTAGTTAAGAGAAAAGATATCTTATCTTATGGTGAAGCTAATAAAGAGCTTCAAATAATGCTTGATAATACAGACACCGAGCAAGAACATGAGCAAATCCAGCAAGTTGCGTATGGACATCCTCAGCGACGAATTCCAGACCCAGTAAATTTTGGTAAGTATACCTACTTAAATTTCTAATAAAGACTCCCGAGGTCATAGACAGCCGCCTTGCTTTTAATACATGGCCAAGTCACTTACCGTCAGTTCGGTTTGCCATGAGTTCAGCCGTTTGTCAAACAACACCCGCTTATTTGTCTTTCGCACGAGAACTCCGTTCATCATTAGGTGCTGAGCTTGACATTAAGGCCATTCTTAATAAGGAAAATTTCGTTTCTCAAATAACACCTTATCTTAGAAGATTTTTAGATTCCTTGATGTCAGTTAGAGATAGAGTTGAGTCTAAGCAAGATAGACGAAAGGAATGTGCCGATAAACATCGTAAATTCGAATTATTTAATGTTGGTGATCAAGTAATGATTAAGTCTCATGTTCTCAGTGATATGGCATAAGGTTTGTCTGCTAAGTTGTTCCCAAAAAGGGATGGACCATACTTAGTCGTTGGTAAGCCAAGTCCAACTACCTACGTGGTATCACATCTTGATAACTCTGAAAAAATCATATAAAAGTTTCATGTTTCAGAGCTTACTCGTTTTCATAGTAGATTTGGTACACATGCTAATCCTATCATTAAAGTTGTTAAGGATACTTCGCGAGCTTATTGTAACGAGCAGGCTTCACCTCTCGCTACATAGAACAATATTATTAATTTGCGGCACTAAGATTCGATTTCCGTGCCGCCTAAAAATGTAAACTTTAAAAAGTTGTGATTGACTGACGGTTGATTTGCTCATTCTAGAGGATTGGAAAAAGATGGACGGTTCTAGAATATTGTGATGTTCTGATTTTTTCCTATACGAAGTCCTAACTGATATTTAAAAACATTATGTAAAATAAACATTCATTCATTGTATCCATTCGTATATAAGTGAATTGTATCGATTGAATATGGCAAAGTGTATTCGCCCACATATATATAACAGCCATGATAACAGTGGGGTTATGTTTCAATTCGTCACCGCCGTGGTGTGGAGATTTCGGTTAGAGATTGGTGCGGTTAGCGAGAGCTCACGTGAACCCCAACAGCACTCCCCAGTGCTGGCCAAAAGGTGCGGTTCCCGAGGACAGGGCGGCCCGAGCTCGCGGGAGCCTCGATAGCACTTCCCCGTCCGGCGACCCAGGCGGTAGAAGAAGCGGGAAATAAATAAAAAGACAATAAAAGTGTTATATGTGTATTATGTGATTTGTTGTGCTGTCCTAGTTTAGCCCGCATTGTTAGGCCACCGGCCCGGCCTTGAGATTAAAACTTCTTCCCTGAGCTCCCGGCAAATTTCAGAACGGGGGTAGTTGAATTTGCTTTCACTTGAGGGGCAATGGGTACATCTCTCCCTGCCTCGTCTACCTAGTAATTTTAACACCCTACATCATGAACGAGGGCGTTCTCATGAACTCGGAAGGGGAGCCTATGGCCGATGACATTGGCAAGCTTCCCGCACGCGCCAGAAAAGTGCAATTATGATATGTAACGTGAACTCTTTATCTACCATTTGGCTAAAAACTTGATAGAGAGACAGAGATAGTCTGTGAGATTATGCAAGTAGCATCTCTCAATCTCCTTGTCAATTAGGCTGTGTGAAGTTGGCACCCCCAAATTCGATTTTTCAGTTTTTTTTCATCAGGTTCGTTTGTCCAGCGTTAGTCCACGTTTGTCCACCTCTCAAAAAAAAGTTATTCAAAAAAATTAAATTGCGGTGGAAGTTGCCACCCCCAAATGCGAATTTCCATTTTTTTTTTCATCACGTTTGTTTATCCATCGTTAGTCCACGTTTGTCCACCAGAAATTTTTTTTGTCCACCCTCCAAAAACAAGTTATTTAAAAAAAAACTAAAATTGAGGTGGAAGTTGGCACCCCCAAATGCGAATTTTCAACTTTTTTTCATCAGGTTCGTTTGTACATCGTTAGTCCACGTTTGTCCACCAAAAATTTTTTTTTGTCCACCCTTCAAAAAAAAGTTATTCAAATAAATATTTTTAAAGAAAAAAGCCCTGAATTTAACTTTGACGGAGGATATCTAGCTTCCTAGGGGTGGATTTGCCTTTCTGAGGGGTAGGTTTGTTTGTCCACCAGTTATGCGCGAGATAAATATATATCTGACAATTTTAACTTTGTCGTGGGATCTCCAACTTCCTAGGAGTGGATTTGCTTATCTGAGGGGTAGGTCTGTTTGTACACCTCGGAAACTTATTTGTCCACCACATACTGTCGTTTGTCCACCCTTAGAGAAATAGTTATACGTGAGTTAATTAAGTATATATCTAAGGATTTTCACTTTGACAGGGGATCTCTAGCTTCCTAGGGGTGGATTTGCATCTCTGAGGGGTAGGTCTATTTGTCCACCTCGGAAACTTATTTGTACACTACAAACTGTCGTTTGTCCACCCTCAGAGGTATAGCTATACGTGAGTTAATTATATATCTAACGATTTTAACTTTGACGGAGGATCTCTAGCTTCCTAGGGGTGAAATTGCTTAATTGAGTATAGTTACTTAACTATAAATGAGTTAATTAAGTATATATCTAAGTATTTTAACTTTGACGCAGGATTTCTAGTTCCCTAGGGGTGGATTAGCTTCTCTGAGGGGTAGGTCTGTTTGTTCACCTCAGAATCTCATTTGTCCACCATATATTGTCGTTTGTCCACCCTTAGAGATATAGTTATACGCGAGTTAATTATATATCTAAGGATTTTAACTTTGACGGAGGATTTCTAGTTTTCTAGGGGTGGATTAGCTTCTCTGAAGGGTAGGTCTATTCTTCCTCCTCAGAAGCTCTTTGTTCACCATATATTGTCGTTTGTCCACCCTTAGAGATATAGCTATACGTGAGTTAATTATATATCTAACGATTTTAACTTTGACGGAGGATCTCTAGCTTCCTAGGGGTGAAATTGCTTCTTTAAGGATTTGGTTTGTTTGTCCACCTCGGAAACTCGTTTATCCACCAGGGTGATTCTTTGAGAATGTGGAAATCGGGCGGGCCGCGGTAAAGAACCTATTAATTTCTTTTAAATTACAAATTGCTTTAAATTTATTCATATATTTAGAGGTCTTCTATTTGGCGCATCAAGTATATTTTAATTTAGGTGATAAACAGAGGCACGAAAATTGTAAATCTGTCCAAAATCTCACTACCATTGGTGTCTCCTTTCCCAGATTTCAGTACATTTTATTTTTTTTAGTCAACTTTTAACCTGAAGAACGAGGTTTTGGTAATCAATTATTATACTAGAATAGTGCATCTAAGTATGTGTTTATGTGTTTATCGTTTCTCAGCAAAGACTACTTTTAAATACATTTAATAATACTTTGAAAATTGTCTTCAGCCTTCTATCTAATTACCATTCGAGAAGAATGCTACGCTGATTTCTCAGCCGTTATTGATATATTCAAACACGTACAAACGTGTATCGATCGGCGGTAGTCGTTGCTCGTTCATCGAGGAGAGCTTACGTGTTAAAGAGCGCCGAGTTTCCGCAAAATCAAAAAATACGCTCTTCGAAAACAGTTTGGTACGAGAAATTTATCTTTACCGTTCGAAGTTTTATAAGTAAGTAGATGGATATTTTTTGTTATAAATTAATTCTTAACACCCGTCCTCGGGGCTTCTTACGGCTAGTGTGCACCATTATAATCCAGGTTGGATAAATAATTGTCAGTAGCCTGCAAAATACGATTTTCTAATTACCGTTTTCATCATTACCATTATTTACCATTCGTTTTCATGACGATGGTAATGAGATGACAAGAACGGTAATTATTATAAAAAAAATTATAAGTTTTGGATCGCTTCACGGCTCCCGATAACCTATTTGTTGGTTATATAATGGTGCCCCTGGATACCTATAAAACACAAGTTCGCCATTTAGCCATTGGAGTATTTTGAGATCGAAAGGCTTTGTACAGTTTCGTCAGTTAAAACGTACTACTATACCTACGTACTATAATTATAATAAATAATTATAACATACATACATAATGCTCACGCCTTGTTTCCCTTGGGGTAGGCAGAAACCAAAGATACTGGCACACCTCCTTAGCCTCATTAAATCCATACATCTTTACATGCATGCTCTTCGATTTCAGGTACTTTTTAATTCCCCCTTTTTCTAAAGTCAATAGTTGATCTTCTTTTAGTCCACAATTTTCTCTTATCATAATCATATTGTTTCTTACTCTATCGTTCAAATTTACTCCACACATCTTTCTTAATTAGATATCTCCACTGCATTAATCTTCCTTTCATGATTGCTATTCCACCATACCCCTGTTTCACTACCATACATACATGTAGCTACTAAGACTCCATTATGAATGACCAGTTTGGCCTTTTTGGTTAGACACATATTAATTTGTTAATAATGTGTGTGTGCTTTCCCTTTTGCACTCTTCTTTCAATATCTGCATCATACTTTCCATCCCTGGTGAACATGCTTCGCAAGTATACAAACTCATTAACTTGCTCAACTATTTCATTATCAATTTCAATTTTGCGTTCAGTCCTTTCTGCATTCTTTTCAATCACCATTACGTTCGTCATGCTTATTCGGCATTTTTTTTAAATATTGTGGCTGATGTATGAATCGAACGCTTCAACGCTACGACAAATACTATAGAGTAGGTTTCAGCACTGGTTTCGGCTATCTTTGCTGATGTATCTACATTTCTTTCACATGTTTGTTTCAGTAAAATGCCTAGGGAAAAACAATCTAAAGAGGTTATTCTTTTAAAAGCGAAGTTAGCGCGAAGAAAAAGATACGCTAAAATAAAGGCAGATCCCGTCTTCTATGCGTTAGAAAAGGAAAATAAAAAGAGGAAAGCTGAGAAGAAAATATTAGGTATAGAGGAAAGAACTCCGAATAGTAACAATGAAAATATACAAATCACATCTAATATACTGATTAAGCCAGCTGTTTCAAGACGACAAGACGGTGATAAAGTAACAATGCTCTCTGACATAATTCCAGATAATAAGATGCATCTACTGCCCGATGTTGAAATCCATGAAATGGTTAATTTATATAATATTAGCAATTTCCAAGATAATTTTTCTGGAGTTTTTGAAAATTTTGTCCAATCAAGAAAGCCTTTACAACAGATGTATGTTGAACGAAAAGATAGAGCTCATAATTGCAATTTAGACTCTACATTACCAATATATCAGCGATTCAGCGACATCAGCAGTGGTACTGTGTCTGATAATTCGCCGGAAAGTGAACAATAGGCAAAATCAAAGCATTAGTAATTTGTTATATGTTTCTTCAGAAGATGATTCTGATTTAGAAATATTTTCTCGACCCAAAAAATATTTTAAATAAAATTAAATATAAGTTCAAAAAAATATTTGTTTGTAAGTATTTTGATCTCAGTTTTTGTAAACAGTAAGTTGTCTGATCTTGCATTTTAGGTTTAGTTGCATTTTAGATGATAAGTTTTATATAGTTTGTATACTGTTTTTTTTATTTAAATTACGTTTGTTTTTTTTACCATTTTTTATTAGACAAATGGATTAGGTAATTAATAATAATTATATCACTTTTTAAGTACCTATCTAATTTTTATAATATTCAATTTATATGAATTTTGATCTCGGTTTATGTTTTTTATAATTTTATTTTTTTGTTTGATTTTTTTGTATAATTTTAGATATTGATTTCATAATTTGCTTTTTATTTAGATGAGCTTTTTCTTTAGTTTACTGATTTTCGATGAGACTATTTTCATTTATGAACGTTTTTGTTTTCGTTTCTTTCTTTATTAAAAGTTTGAGTTCCTCTGTTGATTTGAGCTATATTAGTTCGTAAATACTCTTTATTTTTTTTAAATTTGATCTTAATTTTTGTGATTAGTTGATTAATTGCATTTTAGGTTTTCTTTTCATTACACATATTTATTTATATATTGATTTTCATTAATTTGCTTTTTATTTATAATTACCATTTCAAATTTCATAATTACAATTTGGGCATTTCTAATTACCATATTGGTAAAATATAATTACCGTTTTCATGAAAAATTAACTTTCATTTACATGAAAATGGTTAACCTAACAGATGTGCCCTTAACATTGAAATAAAACTACTATTCATAAATTTACAATAAACATATAAAGAACGGTTTTTGGAGATTTTTTTTGTGTTATTTAGAGATAGCCCGATTTCCACATTCTCAAAGAATCACCCACCACATATTGTCGTTTGTCCACCCTTAGAGATATAGTTATGCGTGATATAAGTATGTATCTAAGGATTTTAACTTTGTCGTGGGATCTCCAACTTCCTAGGGGTGCATTTGCTTCTCTGAGGGGTAGGTCTGTTTGTCCACTTTAGAAACTCATTTATCCATCACATATTTTCGTTTGTCCACCCTTAGAGACGTAGTTATGCGCGAGTTAATTCAGCATATATCTAAGTATTTTCACTTTGACGGGGGATCTTTAGCTTCCTAGGGGTGGAATCTCTTCTCTGAGGGGTTGGATCGTTTGCCCACTTTATAAACTTGATTTTCAAATCTTTAGTGTAGTTTGAACGTACCCGGAAATTCAGTTTCTATCGTTTTTTCATAAAAAATGTTTATTTGAATAACTTTTTTTTGAAGGGTGGACAAAAAAAAATTTTGGTGTACAATTGTGGACTAACTGGGGGTGCCAACTTCCACCCCCCAATTTTTATTTTTTGAATAACTTTTTTTTGAGAGGTGGACAAAAAAAAATTTTTGGTGGACAAACGTGGACTAACGGTGGACAAATGAACCTGATGAAAAAAAACTGTAAAATCGAATTTGGGGGTGCCAACTTCACACAGCCTGTCAATTACTAGAATGGGCATCATTAGGGGTGTCCCCATTGACCTCACTCCTGAGAAAATTATTAATCTTATTACTGTCCCAGAAGGTTGCGGCCCAGTTATTAAAGCCCGTCGGCTAAATTATAAATTTATTGAAGAGGGTTCCTTCAGGTGTCCGCTTATAATTTTCCAACTATTCAATGTTATTTCTGTTGCCAGATCGGGCACACAAAGTATAATATAGCCGATCAGCTCCCAGATGCTTCAGGTGTGGAAGTAACCATGATGGGGATGCATGCTCTGTTTCTACTCTTGAAGCAGTTTGCATATATTAATTGATCTGGTAATCATTATGCATCAAGTAAAAATTGTCCAGAACTTATCCGACAAAATAATATAAAAAAACTATGACGGACAATTAAATATCCTACGTTGCTGCATCAAAATTAAAAACTTGATAGAGAGACAGAGATAGTCTGTGAGATTATGCAAGTAGCATCTCTTAATCTCCTTAACTCTTTTTAATCTTTTAACGAACTTTTAACATTATTTTTATTTTCCTTTTGACTGTTTCTTTATTGTGTGTTGTGTAGTGGTAATTAAATAGTTAACGAAGAATAACTCTTTCTTTTACGAACCGCCATAGGGCATTGTTTGCGGCAGCCTAGAACGGGTTGGTCGTAATCGTATTTAGGAATGTTTGCTTGTAAAGGAACGTAAGTATGTGAGGGAGAGAGACGAGTGTGGTAGAGACGGGAGATGAATGGCGGACAGTAGTAGAAACGATGTATTGACGATTTATCTCTTTGAATAAAATATATTTCTGTTACTACTATTTTTGATGCTTTTATCCCTCAACTTTGACAGTCATATGACTGCAATTTTTTTTTTAAATAGTACAATTTTACAGAGTAACAATTATAAAGCACTAATACCATCATTGTCAATTACTAGAATGGGCATCATTAGGGGTGTCCCCATTGACCTCACTCCTGAGAAAATTATTAATATTATTACTGTCCCAGAAGGTTGCGGCCCAGTTATTAAAGCCCGTCGGCTAAATTATAAATTTATTGAAGAGGGTGCCTTCAATCAAAATGCCTCAATTATTAATAATTTTCCAACTATTCAATGTTATTTCTGTTGCCAGATCGGGCACACAAAGTAGAATATAGCCGATCAGCTCCCAGATGCTTCAGGTGTGGAAGTAACCATGGTGGGGATGCATGCTCTGTTTCTACTCTTGAAGCAGTTTGCATATATTAATTGATCTGGTAATCATTATGCATCAAGTAAAAATTGTCCAGAAAATAATATAAAAAAACTATGACGGACAATTAAATATCCTACGTTGCTGCATCAAAATTAAAAACTTGATAGAGAGACAGAGATAGTCTGTGAGATTATGCAAGTAGCATCTCTTAATCTCCTTAACTCTTTTTAATCTTTTAACGAACTTTTAACATAATTTTTATCTTCCTTTTGACTTTTTCTTTATTGTGTGTTGTGTAGTGGTAATTAAATAGTTAACGAAGAATAACTCTTTCTTTTACGAACCGCCATAGGGCATTGTTTGCGGCAGCCTGGAACGGGTTGGTCGTAATCGTATGTAGGAATGTTTGCTTGTAAAGGAACGTAAGTATGTGAGGGAGAGAGACGAGTGTGGTAGAGACGGGAGATGAATGGCGGACAGTAGTAGAAACGATGTATTGACGATTTATCTCTTTGAATAAAATATATTTCTGTCACTACTATTTTTGCTGCTTTTATCCCACATTTTAACCCTCAACTTTGACAGTCATATGACTGCATAAATTTTTTTAAATAGTACAATTTTACAGAGTAACAATTATAAAGCACTAATACCATCATTGTCAATTACTAGAATGGGCATTATTAGGGGTGTCCCCATTGACCTCACTCCTGAGGAAATTATTAATCTTATTACTGTCCCAGAAGGTTGCGGCCCAGTTATTAAAGCCCGTCGGCTAAATTATAAATTTATTGAAGAGGGTGCCTTCAATCAAAATGCCTCAATTATTAATAATTTTCCAACTATTCAATGTTATTTCTGTTGCCAGATCGGGCACACATAATATAGCCGATCACCTCCCAGATGCTTCAGGTGTGTAGTGTAAGTAACCATGGTGGGGGTTATATATTTAGTTATACAGCCAAAGAGACTGATCTAACCTTCACAGTGTTTATAAGAATAATAGTAATATGTCAATGCTAGTTTTAGAAGAAAAACAAGAATGTCATTATCGAATAATAAACTATATTATGATGTACATATTTATGCATTTCAATGTAAATATAAATGTATATTAGTGGCGACGAGGAAAAGAACTAAATAAAATATGGAAATTAATAAACTGAAGAAGGTATACGTAGTTCAATTCGAGGGCAACTCACACGTTTGTCTACTTATTTACATTCAGTACAAGAATTGTCACCAGTAGAAATTTCAACACGAATTACATTTTTAGACAGTAACTACCAAAGATTCAATAGCTCACAAGAATTGATAGAGCAATTAGTGGATGAGGATAACTTAGAAACGGAAATACAAACTAGATATGATATTGAGGAATCCATTACAGAATTAAAATTACAATAAAAAGGTTTTCGTTACATTACAAGTTCCTCACAATGAACAAACAATATCAGGAAGCAATACACCAAATAACACATACGCTCCTAAGATTAATTTTCAACCGCTACAGGACAATGCAACTTTTAAAACTTTGTTAATTGATTAGAATTATATATGACCATAAACAATGTTCAAGAACCTAAATCCAAAGTGTAAAGACCCCGTAGAAGAAATGGTTCGACGAGCAGAAATTAAAATAGCCGGGCTTCTGTCGGCAAATAATTTGGCATTTTCTCTGTGCCATTGATTTCTGATATTTTCCCAGACTCAAAAATTATCTATGGGGCGAACGAAAGCCACAGCTTTTGTCAAAGAATTAATAGGACCCTATTATGAAAGCAGGTTAAATGGCAGGAAACTATATTCTCTTATAATGGATGAGACAACTGACCAAAGTTCGAAGAAACGGTGTGCAGTAACTGCAATTTGTTTTATAGAAAATTTCCTGACAATGGTCGATGTCGCTGAAATCTAAGTCCTATTCAATCAAGCGATTGGTTTTCAGAAAGAGACCTTCCGATGCCTCAAGAGTTAGAAAACAGAAGGCGGATAGAAAGACCTGGAAGAAAGAAATTAATAAAAAGCAGAGAATGCTGGGAAAGGAATATTTAGGCTATAAGAAGAATGATAGTAAATATGTTCAAAATGAACCAAAACCTAAAATGTTCTTCAATTTTTCGTTCGCGGTGCAAAGTAATGTACTGTTCACATATTACTGAAGATAAACGACGACAGATTTTTAAACATTTCTGGACGATGTCATGGTAAGAAAAAAAGATGTTTATTTCTGCTATGGTAGACAAAACTTCAACTAGTAGAAAGATAAAAGGAAGTGACTCTAGACGCTCAAACACCAAGGTACTTATTTGCAAATTGAAGGCAAAAAGAAAGAGTCTGCTTAAAAACATTTTTGGCCACACTTGGTATTAAAGAGTGGACTGTTCGCTACTGGCTTGGTGATACAGGAAGTAAATCATCGGTGAACGAATCCTCAACAAATACACAACAAAAAATGTCTTAATTACTCAAAAATATCTCGAAAAAGGACATACTCAGATGGAGGTCGATTCAGTCATTGAACTAAAGCTTAAAAATGTGGAGATTTTCCTGCCATCTCAGTATGCAACCTTGACTAAAGCAGCCAGGAGTAATCCGTTTCCATACAAAGTCGTACAACCAGATTATACTTTCTTTAAAGATTACAATCTTAAAGAATACCAAGTTTATGACTCCATTCGACCTGGGCGTTTCCCTGGAGATGATTGTGTGGTTGATATACGTGTGTTGAAGTACAATCCTAATGTAACAATTTCATTTAAAAACACTTTGAAGACGAGTTTAGTTCATTCCCTCGAAGGCCAAAGAATATTTCATAACTAATAAATAGTGTACCTGCACTTTATTCAGGCAGGTTACAAATACAGACAAGTAAATATGAACATTTACAACAACTGAAGATTGTAATTCCTGAAGATTGCCATGCATTTTATGATAATTTACCTTTATATTTTTTTTTCTAAATTTTAATGTCTCAGAAGTATGTTTTATGTTTTTTTTATTTGAATTTTAATAATTGATTATATTTTTATTTTGTATGGCAGCAATGTAGAGACTGATTTTAGCGCCAAAGAGCATTTTTTTATTTTTAACTTTTAATTAGTGATTTAATAAACATTTTAGTGCATTATAAAATGTATTTTGATTTATTTAACAATAACTCGTAAATGTTAAAAAGGCTAATAAACTATTGATTAAAAAAAATAAACCGCGTAAGTGATTTTTCTACTTAACTATTGGTTAAAATTACTAATAATAACAATTTAACACTTCAAAACAATAGCCCGATTTTAATTTAATTTTATCTCAGCAGTAATCCAGGCACCTGACGGGGCCTGTCTGTGAGCGCATTGTATTTGATGCATTCAGAGATAGGTCCCGACGGGTGCTAGTCACAACACTTTAGATTAAACACTCTTAAGGGCCTCTACGTGTTGGACCTATGTCCCCATGCAAGCCTTACAAAGGACCGGGTATTATGCCCGTGAATTTATAGTACAATAATAATGTAAGTTATATATATTAAGTTATAATTATTATTATTATTTTATTATTATATATTATATATTATTAAGTTATAATTATTAATCGGATGATTAGAACTTTCGATTGGCATCAATTTCATTTTGCTACTCGATGATGTATTTTTTTTTATTTTTAGCCACCCTAAAATTATGCCGATTCACGAAAGTCCCAGGATTGGGCGAGGCAACCTATTAGATTTTGGCACTTCTTGATACGCACTATCGAATGTACTATGTACCTACTTGCTACTCGATGAGGTAATATACACCCAAAAAATTTATCACTTTTTTGCTAACTGTACAAAAAGCTCCAGGTTGCGCCCAGGCAACCTTGTATTTTAAGACATACCTTTTTAATATGCAACACCCTAGATATGTCGCATCTTGCTACTCGATGAGGTAGGGTTGCATACGGCCCGCTCTTAGTCTATAATATAAAAGTCAGACAATCCTACAACAAATAAAACGAAAAATAATTGATTATTTTGCTCTCCTGTAAAAATCACCAATACGTAGTTACGCGGCATATGACATTCTTGGCTACGCGGTATGGGAGTTTCAACGACGATATATTGTGTAAATCGGCCTTAAATCTCAAAACCAAATAAAGACAATGGATTCGCTTTTGGGTTGAAATTCGAACTTGCGATTATTTTGCTTACTATAAATTACACATCCAATATCATATTTTCTTGAGTTTTTCGCGATTCCCGAATTTAAGGAATCGAATTACATACAAATTCCTAAGAAGGAGTACCTACGCCGTTATTGGGAAAACGTGTCAAGAAAGTTTTGTAAAGCGCCATCCCGCTCTCTCTCGTTTTTTGATCTCGTTCTGGTTTTTCGATTTTATTATATAAGTAGATTATTGCTATTATACTAATCTTTTTTTGTGATTCATAACACACAATGTGAATGAGAATTTTTCTTGCATGTACCTAAGTTCGGACACTTTCAAAGTCCCCTAATACCGGACAGTTCTACAGCAAGTTTTTATTGTAATTATTTTTTTGTTTTTCAGATTAAACATGGGTAAACCGAAACCGAGATGTGAGAATACCCCCCATTAATGAAATATTGCAAAAGCCATCGATAAGGTGATGTCAATAAAAGTTTCCCTGAGAAAGTCATCTGAAGTCTACAATGTGCCAAAAAGTACACTGACTAGATTAAAAAATTAAAACGTGGAGGAGAAATTAAACTATATACCACTCAAAATAGGAAGATTTGACCCAACTTTTACCAAGGAGTATGAAGTATCTCTAATTGAGCACGAGTGAATAATATGTCAAATAGGTGCATGCCTTTAACTAGGAAATAATTTCTGAAATTGGCTTTCGATCTCGCGGAGCAAATAAAACTGAACTATCGATTCAACATGGACAAGAAAAGTGCTGGTAAACATTTTTACTACGATTTTATCAAACGCCCTAGTTAAGTCATACATGGATGAGTCATTTAACCTAAGTACGTCATCACAAATTGATATCTCATTTACAAACCATTAAGAATGTATATTTAATTAATGATTATATAATTGATTTGTAATTGTTTATTTCATTAAGATATCATTAATTGTCAATATTGGACCATATATAAGTAGATAATAAGTGAACAATTCAATTCATTCCTAATATGTAACCATAGTGTTAAGACGTTATAATAAAAAAATAATATTTTATTTTTATTTTTTTTATTACTAAAAGAAGTCGTATTTTAACTGGCGCCCAACCAACGTGTGGCAAATTTCGGCTCTGAAAACCTTCAAACAGTACTCCGTGGCTTGAAAAAATCGCAAATCAATCTAACGACTACTAAAGAAGAAAATCAGCAGAATCCGGAAGGATAAAAGACCTCACAAGAAAACAAAATCGTTAAAACATACGATGAAAGCATACTGTTTTTTCATGTAAGTAATATTTGATAAATCTTTCCAAACCTCCTTATTTTCCTTAAACGGCATTAACTATACTATCTTTACATGTTACTATGAATTCACAACTCAGCCTCATACGTAAGGATTGAGCATCTTTTACTTTATTCTAATATATTTAGATTAATGCATTTTTAAGCATACCTCATAAGTAAGGTCTGTGTTTAATTCATTTATTAATAAATTTGTTAAAATGGCTCAAGAGAGACCACAAATTTTGTTGAACAATGTTCATAATACGGAGGCTCTCCCTACATTTGATGGAAACCCCTTAGATCTGCATTGCTTTTTAAACGCAGCAGAACAATATATTGCAATGAGAGATAATTCAGCTATCACAGTTAGTCACATTATTGCGAGATTAAAATTAAAAGCTGCAAAAATCGTTCATATGAATACCCATAACTATAACTGGCAAACGATAAAAGAATTATTGATTCAAGAATGCGGAGATAACAAAACCATAGATCTGTTACAAATCGAATTAATAAATATACAAAAAGGTAACCAATCATTCGCAAATTTTATAGACAAATTAAAAGAAATTATATTTCAAATTAAAGTTAAACTAAACGAACAATATGGTAACAATATAAATAACTTAATTATCGCGTATGAAATCACTGCCAAAACGACGCTGATTAATCAACTTCCACATAACATTAGGTCACAATTTATTCTATCCAATGAAAATTTTACCCAAGTATGTGACAAAGTTAAAACATTAGAGACTTATGATGCTCTGAAAACGGAAAAACCCAAGTTTAAAAATAATTTTAATTTTCCCACAAAATTACCTCCTCAATTTCAACAATATAATTTTAATCGTAATCCAATCATAATAACAACTTTAATAACAATCCATACCGCAACCCAAATAATTATAGTAATAACTATAATCAAAATGATTATAATCATCAACATAATAGAGCTCCTTCATGGATCGCAAAAAATAAACAAAACCAACAATATTTTAAACAGTTTCAACCGCAAAACTTTGACTTATCTATGAGAACAGTAAGTTCGAATAGACAAAATGGCAACCACAAGGATAATAAAAATTGTAACCCTAGAGATCACGTTCTCGTTGAAGAAGTATTTAATATGGAGAATCGAAATACGGAACAAGAGGATTTTTGTACAACTCCTCAAAACCAAGAGATTACATAGAATTAAATAATAATAATTATAACGGCCTGCCATATATTATCGAACCCAAACTAAAATTTAGAGTGCTTATCGATACAGGCTCGTCAAAATCTTTTATAACTAATAATACATATAAAAAATATTTTCAAAAGTACTACGTAGATGAACCTTTTACAGTCAAAACTGCTCACCAAACGTCTTGTCATAGAGGTAAAATAAAAACACCATTTTGGAAATCGATACTAGGTAACAAAGAAGATATATTATCATTTTATATTTTTGACTTTAGCAATAATTATGATGTATTGATTGGCATGGATACATTACGACTCAGCGAAGCTGATATATTAACCAAACAAAACACATTGAAAACTCCCACGAAGGAAATAACATTACTTTATATAGATAAAATAGATAACAATAATGAATTACAAACAATACTTAATGATTACCAAGATATTTGCTTCAATAATAAGTCACTTAGTCATACGAACAAAATCACTCACGAAATAAAACATCGTAAAGGATGTACAAATCACGTAGCGGATGCTTTATCAAGAATAGAGTTAAACCACACCGAAGTAGACAATGAAAGCATGATAGTTGAACCAGGATCAGCTGATGAGAATGAATCAGATGAACAAACAATTCACTCTAATTATGATAATTCAGACACTGGTATAGCAATTGTACACGAACATCCTAGTTCGAAGATGAATAGAATATTCTTAAAAACATCAATTTTTCCTAAATATGAACTCAAAAACGATAAAGACCACTATTTATATATAAATCCTGAACGTGCAGAAATTGAATTCATGAATTTTGTAAAAACAAAATTAAATAAAAATAAATACGCAATCGTTATTGAAGATGAAAATTTGTATAAAATAATTAGCGAAATATATAGAAAGAATATCGATCAACAATCTTTAAAACTGATCAGATATACGAAAATTCTAACAGAAATTAATGATCCTGATAAACAATTAGAACTAATAATCACAAGTCATATTAATAACAATCGTCACAAAGGAATTGAAGCTATGTTAACCGAATTAAAACGAGATTATTATTGGTTAAACATGAAACAGCAAGTTAAGAAATATGTAAAAAACTGAAGTGTGTTTAAGGACGAAATATGACCGTCATCCACCAAATACACCATTAGAGTACACTGTCACACCAAAAGAACCTATGGAAATTTGGCACATAGACACATTTCATTATAAAGGAAAAACATATTTAAGTATAATAGATAAATTTTCAAAATGGGTTACATTACGTCCACTTATTTCAAATACATCAGTAGAAATAAGTGATCAACTAATTTCGATATTCCACCAAATAGGTATACCAAAGTCGATTATAGCCGATCAAGAAACAACTTTTAAATCAACAACATTTAAAGAATTATTATTATTATACAAAATCAACGTCCATTTTACTACAACACAACATCACACATCCAACGCTGATATAGAAAGAGCACACTCAACCCTTATCGAAATATTATGTATCCTAAATGAAACATACCCCGAAGGAAAGGATAAAACATTAATGGAATTAGCCTCATATAACAATAACTACCATAGTACAATTAATTATACACCCTTTCAAATACACTTTGGACGACAAATACAACCTATTAATATAGACGATGAAAATATTATAACATCACAATACGTTGCAAATCAAAAAGAATATCTTACGCAATTATATAAAAAGGTATTCACTAGAATGGAAGAAATAAAAAATAAAACGATAGATAGGATAAATAAAGTTAGAAAAGAATCTAAATTACCTAAAATAGGACAAGAAATATACATAAAACAACATGATCGAGGAAAACATAAACCAAAGTTTGTCGGACCCTATAAAGTAGCGGCAATACACCCTCATAATATAATTGAATACATAAGAAATAAAGCAAATTACAAGATTCACATCGATGAAATCCGTTTTTCAGATGTGTTGCCATCGCCTACGGCAGCGTCAACATCAGACGATTAGATGAAAAACAGCCATTCATCATATCCTCATTAGGTGATGCTAAAGTAATCAATGGAGAATGGAACATAATTCATAAAATGGATACTTTAAAAATTATAGATCAAAATAAAATGCTAATTATTAATTATAATAAATATTTAGAGTTTACAAATGTAACTGACAATAATGAATTAGGAATGGAACGAATGAAATATTTAATCGAACATAATAATAATATAGTAAATCATATTCTTCAACATAGGCATAAACGAGGACTTATAAATGGATTAGGTAGCATAATAAAATCAATAACAGGAAACTTAGACAACGAAGATTTGATAAAATTAGAACAACGTTTGACAAATCAAGGTCATTTAATTAATGAAAAAATATCAACAACTTCAACTCTACTTGATGATTTTCATCAACAATTAATTAATATAACTATTGCTCAAACTAAATTATGGGCTCAAATGAGTCATGAATATTACAAAAACCAAAAAGAATCACTTTTAATCAATTTAATATATAGTGCTGAAACTCTCAATGAATTATTAGAAAGATTAGTCACCGCAATTACATTTGCAGGTCACGATATTTTCCATTATGCCATAATGAAACATAATTTGTTAGTAGAAGTAATTGAACACATTCCAAGTAACCAATTGATATCTAATGACATTATTATATTACAAAAATATATGCACATTAAATTACTAATACAAGAAGATGCTATTAGATTCTTAATCAAAATTCCCTTAATAGAAAATGTTAATTATGAATACTTAAAATTGACGCCGACTATCCTGTCTACCACCAATAACCTATGTACCTATCCTATTTCCCAACCTTATCAAATATTACGTCATGGAGAAAATCTATACAAAGCAAATGAATGCAAATCGTATGAAAACGTTTATGTGTGTAATAAGGAACCTGTAATTATTAATCAGTGTGAGAAAGGAATAATTAATCACTCCGATGGAAGCAACTGCAGCTTGGCCTCAATAGTCTGTCCGGACTCGTATGGACATAAAATCTCTGAAGGCATATTCCTCATTTATACAAAAAATGTTGAAAGAGTGGAAACACAATGTGGAAATACAAAGAGCTCCATAATAATTAAAAATAGTAATGTCTTAATAACAGAAAATTGTAAAATAAAGATTAAAGGTAATATCATAATATCTTCAAGTGAAACCAAAGAAACTATCCAAATTCCTGACATAAGTAATATAAAGAAAATAACGACACTACAACCCTTATTATTTGAAGACAACGAAAAAGAAATCATCAAACAACTGAAACATCTAAAAGATATTGAAGACATACCTACAGATGGTACCCAGAACGCTGCAAATATTGGCATCATCATAATAATGGCAATCATTATATCCATTTTGGCAATACTTTGTTGGTATCTTAGGGAACTCTACAAATTTAAACAAGCAAGAATTCGAGAGGAATCCAGAGAAGTGCCGGCAACAGTTCGATTGAACTTGCTCCCTGAAGGAATAAGTTCAATTCCAGGGGAGAGGAGTTAAGTCATACATGGATGAGTCATTTAACCTAAGTACGTCATCACAAATTGATATCTCATTTACAAACCATTAAGAATGTATATTTAATTAATGATTATATAATTGATTTGTAATTGTTTATTTCATTAAGATATCATTAATTGTCAATATTGGACCATATATAAGTAGATAATAAGTGAACAATTCAATTCATTCCTAATATGTAACCATAGTGTTAAGACGTTATAATAAAAAATTAATATTTTATTTTTATTTTTTTTATTACTAAAAGAAGTCGTATTTTAACTCCCTCCAGATCTCAGCTTGAGAAGGCCTGAGACAACGAGTCTGATGAGAGCTGTTGGTTTTAATAGGCCTCAAGTTGAACGGTTCTTCAACAATTAAAAAGATATTTCGGACATCTATAACTGAGACGAGACAGGGTCAGCACTGTCCAGAAGCAGGCTAAAGTGGGGAATTCACTAGACGGACATGCCCGCGGGTATGTCTGCGCGGACCTCTAGGTCTGTCCTAGTGTGTCCGTCGCAGGCTGTCTGGCAAACTGCCCGTCGCCGTCGCAAGTCCGCGCGATTTCATTTTGTCAGCGCGGGCACAGACATGTCCGAACGTTTAATTATTTATATTTTTTATTATTATTATTAACATAACAGTGCACAGAAATAAGTTTCAATGATAATAAATTATTCTGGGAAGAATTTATTTGCGCCTACAAAACATATCCATCTTTATGGAAGGTAAAAAGCAAGGAGTTCATGAACTATGAATTACGGAATACTCTAAATTTAATAAATAAATGTAAGGAAATACATTCCGAAGCCGATTTAGCCTATGTTAAAAAGAAAGTAGAATCCCTACGGAACCAACTACGGAACTCATAGGCGCGAGCTGCGCAAGATCAATCTTCCAGAACGGGTTCTAATCTGATGGATGAGGTGTATTATATGTACCTACATTGTGATATTTTAATCTGCTGCAGTTCACATCAGCCTAAGAGGAAGCTCGCGTTGGAACGTCTTCCATAAGCCAGCCTGATTATTTGATAGAATCATTGGTAAGTACTTATAAGTAGGTAGGTACCTATATATATAGTTTATTTAAAGATGTAGGTACCTAGGTATATTAATAAAACACAATATTATACTGATTAGACTATAAAATTATAAAACACACATTACACACAGGAGAAAACTTTATACCGATACAAGACACAAAACAATGGTTTTTTTATTATTTTTTGTTTGTACGGTTTTTACAGAAACACAGTGCTCCCCTTGGATTTACATATAAGCTAAGTATATAAGATCACTGAAACTTAACATAGGGGCACAGCTAGTTATTAGAAATTGTAATACTCTGTAAAGATATTTCTTACAACTTTAGCTCTCTCGTCATAATTGCGTCCTCTGATCAGCAAGCCATCTAACTGATGTGATGGCTCTTCTCGCCATTCTCCTGGAGTAACTGTGTGCTTATGATTTTCAAAAAATTGTGTAGAGCACAACAAGCCAATACAACAGAATCAATATTACTCTAAACCGACAAGCTGTTATGCCAAAAGCATTTTTAACAGTTCGTCGTGCTCTACACAAACGGTGGTTAATTGTGATGTTTTAAATGGGAAAGGTGATCTAGGACGTTAAACTTGCGGAACATAGTGTTTCCAATCATTAGTTATAATTACATATTATGTTTATATTTTAGCACGTTGCGTCAATAAAACGACAGAAAAATACAGTGGTACAGGGGTTAGTACTAGGCGTCTCCGACCTCCCACCCTGCCAAAAGTGGCAGAAAAAAATTGGTCGGTGATTTGCCGCTTCGCTTGCCGTCGTCTTGGGTGGATTTAGATCGACCTTCGTTATTCCGTCGGGGGTTATGCGGGGTTCGCACCTTGATCCGCTATTCTATAACGCATATCTTTACGATATTTACACTTGCATGAACAGTGCTGATCTATTATAAGCAGATGATAAAAATATATCTGCATACAGAGGACGTTGGACTACTAACGGAATACTACATAAAAAACAGAATTAAAATTAACGCAAAGAAATGCCAACAAATATCATTCACGACGCCGGAAGTTCGTTCGCCGGCGATCCAGTTGCATAGGCAGTCAGGTAGGCCGTATGATGGCAGCTTGGTAGTGCCCTATGCCAGACCCGGTCAAATGCCTTGGAAATGTCTAAGCTGTCAGCTAAATACTCTCCGTATTTATCCATTGCTTCACCCCAAAAGATGATTTGTTCTGCGAGTTAGTAAATCATTCTACAACCTCGCATGTTTAAAAATACTCTACTATACGATGTCCGCAGTTTTCTAGAATTCGCTAGTAGCTCAATCTGGAATCCACATTATATCACACACAAAGACCGAATAGAAAAATACAAAGATTGTTGATTGTTCATTAAACACCAAACTACCGGGAAAACTCATTTTCCATCATACACAGATAATTGTAGGTACCACAACATAGTGTCTCTGATGGGACATGGTGTTCTTGCATGACTTGACAGGAAGCCGTCAACACCCCCAGTTAGAAGAAAACGACACACGTCACTCCTCTGTTGTCCCTTTTATAGAACTAATTACGCCTGTTACTAATTAATCTGTAATTAATGGAATTTCATCAACCTACAATAAAACCTTCTCATGAATTGACCTTTTTAAACATGTTGAATGTAGCAATACTAATATTACTGTACTGAGACATTACTTCCGTCTACCATGACGGTCAAGGCAGGGCAGTACTTGTTTTTCTGTAATGTTTAATGTTTATTAAATAAATATATGATTCTGGAGTGTTTGTTGTATCCCTACAAAACCCAAAAGGTTATGGGTCCAGTCTAGTTATAAAAGGCATACATAATTGCGGTAAATCAAGCAAACATTTATTTGGAAACGAAAAACAATGCATCCGCAGCAGGCGGTCAAAGCCAAGGACTTGGTGGATTCAGGTTACAAGGGTCGCAGAATTGGAATACCTATAAATTTCAATTGAAATTAATTTTGAAAGCAGTAAATGTATTTTCAATTGTATATATACATGGGATTCTGAAACCCATCAGAGTCTGAAACAAAAGAGAGAGAAAAAGGACGCTAAAGTGCAGGGAGAAATTGTACTAATTGTAATGAGATTATCTACATTTATATTACAAGTTCAGATTTGTGAAACAATATTGGAAAAATTATGTGCAATCTATGATCAAAAGTCTGACACATTCTACAGCACCGATTTTTCTAAATGAAAACTTCAACTAAAAATGTTATAACATTAATTGCTCGAGTAGACTGTAGAGGATATTGTCTCACAAATACCGCCAAGCAAAAGATCCCTGAAAACATGGTGATAACAAAAAACATTTATTCTCTTAGAGAAAAGTTTCGTCATTTTGTCTCTGTGTGGAACTCGGTTCCTATGGAAAAACGAGTCAGTGTTGACTGCTCGTCTAATAATAGAAGAATAAAGAAATAAAATTCACGAGGAAAGTTGTGATGAAAATCAATTGGCATTAAAAACAATAAATAAACAATCTAGGTGTTCGCGACGAAGTGATCAGTGACCGTGAAAGTGAAATAGAATTCGAAAATGAATCAGTGAATTAATGTCTCATAGTGCCAGTGCTTAAAATAGTGAAACATAGACTATCAATATAGAGTTTAGACATAGGCCTAAGTGAGCGAGTGCACTGCGTTGCGCGAGGGCGGGGGTAGACCCCCAAGGCAAGCTCGCACCGCGAGCTATGTCAACCCGTAGGCTCGAAAGGCATCCGCTGACCAATACCCGTTGTCTGTCTAAGACGGAGAGATTGTTGCAGCGACTGGCATAGATTCGTATTTCCTCTGAAAAGGTATAGCTTCAGACGAAAATTGATTCGGAATATTGTACTGTATAACTTGTTTACAGATTGGAACGGCAACTAACTTGCCATTTGTACCTAATGTTATTATTCGGAATTACACATGTGTAAACTTACCTCGCTTACCACGAGGCGGTCGAAGGGTTCGTTCGACCATGCTATCGTTAGGGACTATGTCCCTAAAATAATGTATATTGATGTGAAATAGTATTTAACACTACTTGACTATTCTTGAGGGCCTGATCAACTCCCAAGGATAAACTTATGACTACTTGACTATCGACGTGTTCGCCTCCTTCGGGAACGCACCACCCGGAGGAGCTCTCCAAACTCATAATCGGAGTTTGATGGTTACCATGTCCTTGTGGCGTGAAGGTTCCACCAGGGAACGACTGACTTGACTTGTTCGCCTCCTTCGGGAACGCCCCGCCCGAAGGAGCTTTACAAACTCATATTCGGAGTTTGCCAAACTCATATTCGGAGTTTGAAGAAGACCATGACCTTTGGCATGAGGGTTCCAAATGGGGAACCTCCAAACTCATATTCGGAGTTTGATGGAAATCATGTCCTCGAGACATGTAGGTGCAAAGGGAGCAGTCAAACTCATAATCGGAGTTTGCCAAACTCATATTCGGAGTTTGATAGAAGCCACGTCCTCTTGGCAGGAGAGTTCCACAAGGGAGCCTCCCAAACTCATATTCGGAGTTTAGAGGACACACTCATATTTGTTGATGTGAGTCTTTCGTCGTGAAATAGTTTGAGATCACTCGAACCGAGCCTTACAACCTCGGGTTCACCTAATAGAAGGGTAAAAGCGTCAAAGAGATATAGTAATGATTGATGCATATATATTACTCATGTTCGGATTTAATATATAGTTTGGCGAGGATTGATGCATATATATTACTCATGTTCGGATTTAATATAGTTTGGCGAGGATTGATGCATATATATTGCTCATGTTCGGATTTAATATATAGTTTGGCGAGGATTGATGCATATATATTACTCATGTTCGGATTAATATGTAAAGCCTAATGATGTTACATACATATGTTTACATTATTTATATTTGGATTATCGTGTACAGCTCAACGAGACTTATGTGTTTATAACCCTGTATTTAATATAATATTTATAAGACTTGTTTGTATTTAAATCTGTGGAGTTTCTTGCCATTTCTTCTCCACAGATATAATTTCCGAAATGGTGGTAAACTCATGTATGTTTGTTTAAAATAATAATAAACGATTCTATACCCGTTGTGTTTCACTGAGCGAACTGTGCTCTGATTGGTTGACGTTGACCGCGTGGGAGGTTCTTGTTGTCGCGGCGACGTTCCGTGCGCTGCCCGCTATATAATGGCGAGCAAACGGAGCGATCGTCAGTCTGCGTCAAGATCTCGCGACAAGAGGACCTCCCAGCAACCAAGAAGAGCTCAGCCGTCCAGTGGCCGCCCGGGCTAGATTGAAGTTACATCGTGCAGTTTCAATAGTCTCCCAGTTTCCCAGTCTACCTACCTACCCTACCTTGATAGTCAGTTCTCTGGGTCTCGCGCTCTCTACTGCTGCAGAGCAGACCGCCGGAACATTAATTGGTCGACTTCGAGCCGGATCTCTCAAGACTACGGAAGCTGAAGAAACATACAGTCCACAAGGCCGGATCACTCAAGACTACGGAAGCTGAAGAAACATACAGTCCACAAGAATGCCCATCACACGGTCGCAGACAGGGGAGCGCCAGCAGTGCCCGCTTCGTCACGAAGAGCCGCCACTGTCCCCAACGGACGAAGCAAGCCCACCGACGAGCACCGAGCGCCCCGCATCGCCGCAGCCCGCAACGTCCGTACCCGCGCTCGCGCAGCGCGGTCGAGGCCGTCCGAAAGCTCCGGGCCACCGCACCCCGTCGAAGCACCCGAGGCGGTCCGTGTCGACTGAGCCGTCGCTCGCGCAGCGCTCCCCGTGTAAGGCTCCAGAGGTGCGCGCTCTGTCGAAGCCCGCGACGCGTCCGATGTCGCCGGAACCCCGTCGGTCGAAAGCTCCGGAGCCCCGAGCTCCGTTGAAGCTCGCCGCCACCGCCGTCGCCGCACGACAGGCTCCGCAGAAAGGCCGGCGCGCGAAAACGGGGCCGATACCCGCGTCGACGGCCGCCCAGGAGCACCGCACTCCGTCGACGCGCGCTCCCTCGGATCGCGCAGTGTCCCGTGCCGCAACAGCAAGACCGGACCGTGAACGCAGCATCTACCAAGCCAGAAAAGACCTAGCCCGCTTGAAGATGGAAGCGGCAGAAGCCAGGCTAGCTCGGCTAGAGGCCGAAGATGAAGAGCAAACACTGATGGACCCGTCAGAGAGCGACCCCGATCCAGAGACCAATCCGAACCCAAGGATCGAAGAATGGCTTGACGCACAACCACAAGCCGCAGGCAACCCGGAAGCAAGACCGGTACGACCCGAGACAACTGGACAGATAGCCGCTCCACTACCACCGAAGAGGCCAAAAATAACCGAACGAACGCCGTCAGTATTGACTCGAGAAGAAAGGCAGAGAATCGTGGAGATAGCCTCTGCCGTAGCCGAAGTTACCCGGGCGACCGCGCCACAAGCTGCTACGCCACACCCAGCTACCAACCGGTACCTACTAGGAGAGCTACCACACTTCAACGGGTCGCACGAAGACTGGCTGGCGTTCAGAGCAGCCTACAACGAGACGGCGGGTCACTTCTCAGCTGTAGAAAACACAGCACGACTCCGTCATGCACTGAAGGGCAAAGCCAAAGAAGCAGCACAGAATCTACTTATAGCGAATACAGCACCAGCCGACGTCATAACAGCACTAGAAAACAGATTCGGGCGCCCAGATTCGATCGCAATAGCAGAGATGGAACGAGTGAAGCGACTACCACGGGTACCGGATTCGCCGCAGGAAGTGTGTGAATTTTCCAACAAATTGGTGAACAGTGTAGCAGTTCTACGCGCCTTGAATAGACCGCACTACCTACACAATCCAGAAGTGGTACGACACCTAACGGAGAAACTGCCAGCTGTACTCAGATATCGCTGGTATCAACATTATGAAACGAAGCCGAGCCATGAACCGGACCTAGTGACCTTCGCTAACTTTATGAGTACCGAAGCCGGACGCTGTCGTCACTTCGCTCCACCAGAGGTCGTGACCACGCAGAGAGGGCCAGACGCCGGACCAAGCCGCGCACGGCCACAGCGAGCATATACGATGAAGGAGAAACGCAACAAGAAACCACAACTTCCCTGCCCCATCTGCCAAAGAAATAACCACGAGCCGAGCCAGTGTAACGAGATGAAAAAGGCTCCGGTCAACACACGGTGGGACATTGCCAAGAAACATCGCCTATGCTACCGGTGCCTCAGACCCATGACCGTATCGCACCAATGCCGGTACAAACGGTGCGGCGAAGAGAACTGCTCTCGGAGTCATCACTCCCTGCTCCACCATCGGAAGGAAAGAAGGAACCCCGAGGTTGTAGCTACCACATCGAGCCGATCCCGCTTCGCCTACTTGAAGATCGTACCAGTACGCGTCACCGGCCCCAAAGGGCACGTCGACACACACGCCTTGTTAGACGACGGCTCAACGGTGACACTACTGGACGCCACTGTCGCGAAGAAAATCGGCGCCCGAGGACAAGTAGAGCCGCTAAGAATGGAGGCAATAGCGGGAAAGAAGATCGACGCGGCTGAGTCCCAACGAGTTACCATCGATGTAAAAGGACAGAGCGAGACACACACCATTAGCGCGCGCACCCTCGCTAACATCGAACTATCGACGCAAGCGGTCGATAAACGAAGCATCGACCGGTACCCGCATTTAAGAGAGATAGAAAGACACCTCACCTACGAAACCGCTCGGCCAGCCCTCCTCATCGGCCAAGACAATTGGCAGCTGCTGGTAACAAAAGACATGAGGCGAGGGACGAGAGAAGAACCGGTAGCTTCCCTCACCCCATTGGGATGGACCCTACACGGAGCCTGCAGCCGCTCCACACATCTCCGAGTGCATACGATACACTTCACCAAGGAGAAGAGGGCAGAAAAAGAGCTCGGGAAATGTTAACCCTCGAACAACTCGACGTCCCACCGACAACTACGACTTAGCACAACGAACCCCGATAACAGAAAAAAAGGAGAGCGAGGGCGCATTATCCGACGACTACGACAGGGCGGCAAGAAGCCTCAAGGGCATGGAAGAAATATCCATTAGAATCGGAATAAGGGAAGAAGACAGAGACTCCCTACGCTTCCTGTGGCGAGGCGACCGGCGGGAGGGACCGCCGAGAGAAATGAGAATGAAATCAGTGATATTCGGTGCGGCGAGTTCGCCATGCGCCGCACTGTTCGTGAAGAATTTCAACGCCGAGAAATATCGTGCAGACTTTCCAGAGGCCGCTGAAGCCATCGTGATCCACCACTACATGGACGACTACCTACAGAGCTTCCCCACCATAGAGAAGGCGGTAAAGATAGCCAAAGAAGTAAGAACTATACATGAGAGAGCTAACTTTAGACTCCACAAATGGGCCTCCAACTGCGTCGACGCCGTGACGGCCCTACAAGGGACACCCCCTCCGCCAGCCGATACGCTTGTGGAGCTCAACGACGGTACCTCCGAGGAAAAGGTACTCGGTCTCGCCTGGAAACCCAGCACGGATACCTTGAGCTTTAACTTAGATATGGCTCGTGTCGCACCGGAAGTAGTCGACGGAAGCCGCACTCCGACCAAGCGCGAAGCTTTAAGCACGATGATGTCAGTGTTTGACCCCCTCGGCCTCGCTTCGCCAGTGACGATACAGGCGAAGAAAATACTGCAAGAAACTTGGCGCAGGGGCGTCGAATGGGACCGGCCGTTACCAGAGCCTTTAAAGACCGACTGGAGCACCTGGCTAAAGAACCTGACCCTGCTGAGAAGACTGAACATACCCCGATGCCATGGCGGGTGGACGCACGCCCGGCGGAGAGAACTACACACCTTCGTCGACGCCAGTGAGACGGCCTACGCGGCCGCGGTGTATTGGCGCACCATCGACGACAGCGGACGCGTCCACGTTAGCCTCGCCGCAGCCAAGGGTTGCAGAAATCGAGGAGCACACCCTTGTAAAAGAGTGGAGATGGTTACCCTCGAAACATAACGTCGCCGACGACTCCACACGACAAGTTCCAGCAGATTTCGAGTCTACTCACCGATGGTTCACCGGGCCAGAGTTTCTACTTAAGGACCAAGAAGAGTGGCCCGCCACCAAGAACGTGACAGTAACCGAAGCAACGGGGGAAGAGTAGTACGGTCATCACAGGAAACCACATTCGGAACAGAAGTCGAGGCGCTGAAAAGAGGAAAGGAGCTGCCGCATGACAGCCGACTCCATCAACTCGCGGTGCACCTGGACGACACAACTACTTTACGACTAAGGTCGAGGATTGCCGAAGTAGAGAACGTTGGCATAGAGCAGAAGTCGCCCGCAGTACTCGACGGAAATCATCACTTGACAAGATTGTACATAAGAATGGTCCACGAGAAACTACACCACGGGGGGACGGAGATAATAGTCAACGAAGTCAGAGAGCATTTTTGGATCATCAAACTCCGACCCACAGTTAAGAGCATAGTAACGAGCTGCTTGCGCTGTCGTATACGCAAAGGAAAACCCGCGGTCCCAGCCACCGGCGACCACCCACGCAATCGTCTCGCCCACCACAAGCGCCCTTTCACCTACACGGGCCTAGACTATTTCGGTCCCTTGTCAGTAACAGTGGGGAGACGACGAGAGAAAAGATATGTAGCCCTCTTCACGTGCCTAACCACGCGAGCCGTGCACTTAGAAATCGCAGACAGCCTCAGCTCCGATTCCGCCATCATGGCATTGCGGAGGATGATCGCCCGACGTGGCTGCCCCGAAGAAATATACAGCGACAACGGGACGAACTTTCGGGGAGCCGACAGAGAACTACGGGAGGCCCTAATCGACGAAGCGGCTACACGCGCCATCAAATGGCGCTTCATCCCCCCAGGCGCCCCATTTATGGGAGGCGTTTGGGAACGACTTGTGCGCGCGGTAAAAACCGCCCTGTACAGCATATTGACGGAGCAGCACCCGCACACCGAGACACTCGCCACCTTGCTGTGTGAGGTGGAATACACCGTAAACAGCAGGCCCCTCACACATGTGTCCACAGAAGCAGACGACCCGAGCGCCCTGACACCTAACCACTTCCTGTTGGGCGGCTCGGGACTAGTGAGGCAACCAGGCATCTTCACCGACGACGACCTACATCTACGCGCGAGGTGGAGACGAGGCCAGAGGCTCGCCGATCTTTCCTGGCAGAGATGGCTGAAGGAATACCTTCCGCTACTGCAACACCGGCGGGAGCCACGCGGGCGGGGTGAGACTCCGCGCGTCGGAGACCTCGTGCTCATAGTGGACAACTCCCTGCCACGAAATACGTGGCCGAGAGGAAAAGTCGTCGCCCTCTACCCGGGGCCCGACGGCGCAGTACGAGTCGTCGATGTAAAGACCGCGGGTGGCGTGCTGCGACGTGCCACTAAGAAACTCGTCGTGCTGCCTACGGCCGCTGAGCACCCCGTCGCTCATACGGGCTAGGTGCAGCGTCGTGACGACCAACGCTGCACGGCGGGAGAATGTTCGCGACGAAGTGATCAGTGACCGTGAAAGTGAAATAGAATTCGAAAATGAATCAGTGAATTAATGTCTCATAGTGCCAGTGCTTAAAATAGTGAAACATAGACTATCAATATAGAGTTTAGACATAGGCCTAAGTGAGCGAGTGCACTGCGTTGCGCGAGGGCGGGGGTAGACCCCCAAGGCAAGCTCGCACCGCGAGCTATGTCAACCCGTAGGCTCGAAAGGCATCCGCTGACCAATACCCGTTGTCTGTCTAAGACGGAGAGATTGTTGCAGCGACTGGCATAGATTCGTATTTCCTCTGAAAAGGTATAGCTTCAGACGAAAATTGATTCGGAATATTGTACTGTATAACTTGTTTACAGATTGGAACGGCAACTAACTTGCCATTTGTACCTAATGTTATTATTCGGAATTACACATGTGTAAACTTACCTCGCTTACCACGAGGCGGTCGAAGGGTTCGTTCGACCATGCTATCGTTAGGGACTATGTCCCTAAAATAATGTATATTGATGTGAAATAGTATTTAACACTACTTGACTATTCTTGAGGGCCTGATCAACTCCCAAGGATAAACTTATGACTACTTGACTATCGACGTGTTCGCCTCCTTCGGGAACGCACCACCCGGAGGAGCTCTCCAAACTCATAATCGGAGTTTGATGGTTACCATGTCCTTGTGGCGTGAAGGTTCCACCAGGGAACGACTGACTTGACTTGTTCGCCTCCTTCGGGAACGCCCCGCCCGAAGGAGCTTTACAAACTCATATTCGGAGTTTGCCAAACTCATATTCGGAGTTTGAAGAAGACCATGACCTTTGGCATGAGGGTTCCAAATGGGGAACCTCCAAACTCATATTCGGAGTTTGATGGAAATCATGTCCTCGAGACATGTAGGTGCAAAGGGAGCAGTCAAACTCATAATCGGAGTTTGCCAAACTCATATTCGGAGTTTGATAGAAGCCACGTCCTCTTGGCAGGAGAGTTCCACAAGGGAGCCTCCCAAACTCATATTCGGAGTTTAGAGGACACACTCATATTTGTTGATGTGAGTCTTTCGTCGTGAAATAGTTTGAGATCACTCGAACCGAGCCTTACAACCTCGGGTTCACCTAATAGAAGGGTAAAAGCGTCAAAGAGATATAGTAATGATTGATGCATATATATTACTCATGTTCGGATTTAATATATAGTTTGGCGAGGATTGATGCATATATATTACTCATGTTCGGATTTAATATAGTTTGGCGAGGATTGATGCATATATATTGCTCATGTTCGGATTTAATATATAGTTTGGCGAGGATTGATGCATATATATTACTCATGTTCGGATTAATATGTAAAGCCTAATGATGTTACATACATATGTTTACATTATTTATATTTGGATTATCGTGTACAGCTCAACGAGACTTATGTGTTTATAACCCTGTATTTAATATAATATTTATAAGACTTGTTTGTATTTAAATCTGTGGAGTTTCTTGCCATTTCTTCTCCACAGATATAATTTCCGAAATGGTGGTAAACTCATGTATGTTTGTTTAAAATAATAATAAACGATTCTATACCCGTTGTGTTTCACTGAGCGAACTGTGCTCTGATTGGTTGACGTTGACCGCGTGGGAGGTTCTTGTTGTCGCGGCGACGTTCCGTGCGCTGCCCGCTATATAATGGCGAGCAAACGGAGCGATCGTCAGTCTGCGTCAAGATCTCGCGACAAGAGGACCTCCCAGCAACCAAGAAGAGCTCAGCCGTCCAGTGGCCGCCCGGGCTAGATTGAAGTTACATCGTGCAGTTTCAATAGTCTCCCAGTTTCCCAGTCTACCTACCTACCCTACCTTGATAGTCAGTTCTCTGGGTCTCGCGCTCTCTACTGCTGCAGAGCAGACCGCCGGAACACTAGGTAATAGAAAATGTTTCGTCTGTAGAAAAACAGGCCATTATAAACGAGATTGCAAATTCAAAAGCTATTATAAACATTGCAAAAAGAGTGGACATAGTTATAAGTGTTGGTACAAAAACAAGAACAAAGGTGAAAATTCAGTAAATAAACAAAATGCATTTGTCAAGTCTGTATGTGCTCTAACCTCAAAAAGTCATAATGGTGAATTGTATTTGGATAGTGGAGCCTCTGAACACATGTGCAATTAATTCAAGACACAGTTTTTTAAATTATAAAAACTTATCAGTGCCAAACTGCCAAACGATGTTGTCATCGGAGATGGAAATATAATAAAAGCTTCGGGCTATGGTGAAAATAAGTTGGAAGAAAATTTTATTTCTATGTCTGCTGCCTTGGATAAAGGGTATCTCTATACTCCACAGTAATTGAATGTAGATTAATGAAGGACAATAGTGTGCATGCCACATCCAAGCGACAAGGTGTTACGTATAAATTTTTTGCGCGTACTTTTGCCACGGCCGTGCAGTGAAAAAAGTACACTCGCAATGAAGATAACCTAACCGCGGTTTTTTTGACAAGATTATTTTTGATGACGATGCTGGTTTCCTAATTATTTCGTGTTGGAAATTCATCTGTTTTAAAATCTGTGTTCGTCGTAGTAAACTCTCCTGGCATCGTAAGTATGGCCTTTGATTGCTATCGTGTGATGGTCGTTTTTGAGTTTACCACTCGTGTGACCGCCGGTTTCTTTCAGCGACAGCGTACCTGCTGGCTGTCGTGGGACTCCTGCCTGGTGCCGTATCAGTCAGAACTTGGAGCTTTGATTTCTGGGCCTCCAAAAGGTATGTCCGCTGCTGTGGCTGCGTGGCAGCCGTATGCAAGGTTTCCTACAAAGTTTTAGACCTGTTTGTACTTGACGCGTTCCAGGAGGTCCTTGGTGGAAGTGAACGTTGTCACAGAAGCGCGCCGGTGTGTAAGAAAGTGGTCCGGCCGCAGCAGCTATGGTGACATTCGTTTTAAACCGGTGATATTGATCCGGCTTTCTTTTGTTTTCTCTCGTTCCACCGTCCGTTAACGGTGGTGGCGCCCATTATTATAATTAGCTGTTAATTAGCTAGTTTATTAGTAACCGTAGTACATAGGGTAGTATGAAATTAGTATTTATATAGGTTAGTAGTAGTCAATAGTTATAGCAATAGTTAACACACCCTGGTCGCTCATTCAAGGCCCACTCCCACTGAGTCTAGCTGAGGCAAGTTGTTGGGAAAGCTGTAACTTTGTAACTAAGAATAAAGGCTTGTGTTGATGTGATTTGTCTTATTCATTATCCCAACGAGAAAATATATAGTAACAAAGGAAATATGTATAATATGATATTCAGAGAACAAGAAGTTACTGTTGCTGTGGTTGGAAATGTCATGTCATTACTAAATGTCAAGAAAACAACATTTGTTTAGTTTTTTTACCCCCTAATTCGACACATGATCGGGATTTAGGTATAGCACTATTTTTTGGCAATCAAAACTCAATGTAATCATGCCGTCTGTCTCTTCCTGAACTAATTAAAAAAAAGCTTTCGCGCGTAATCTGTGCACTCTTTTCTGTATTCCATTAGTGATCGTAACAGTCAAGTTAGTCAACAGCCTGTCCTATTCTTATTCTAATCGCATAGTACAGGATTTTAGGATCCCTGTGACAGACGAACGGACGGACAGCGTAGCCTTAGTAATAAGGTTTCGAAATATTGTTTTGTTTAAGGTTGTGGAATTTTGGTTCTGAACTTTTTTATCTAAAAGTATGCTGCGCCAGCATGGGAAGCACAAACGATCTATAACGAATATGAGTTTACATAGAAGTGACAAGATCTGTCATGTATTTGGATCATGTGGTCCCCGTGGTACAACCGCCTGGTACAACTGGTTGTACCACAGGGATTTTTTCTCCCCATGGGCTAACAGTTGGGTAGAACAACTACTTATGAATTGATTTTGATGATTCTTTTTTTGTTTGGTAGGTCATATTTCAGAGATGGTCCCATATACATTTTATTGAAATTGATTCAACTCTTTGAGAACATCAACAAAAACAAAAATATATATTAAAATAAAATTTAAACAAAAACCGACTTCACAACTATACCTATATGTACATACTTAAAGTAAAAAGCAAAAAATAATATTTTAATTACTTCAAAGCAAGAGCCTTAAAGGACAATAAACACAATTATTGATACTTATATATTTATAAACAGTTATTTTTGGAGATACCTACTAATATATGAATACGAAATCGAAGGAAAGCTGATAATTGCAAAGAAGCGAATCAAAATTTTTATGCATTTAGACACATCACACAACGCTATCGCTACTTCGGCCACCTACCGCCGTCCGCCGCCGCTCCGTACCGTTCGAAAGTTTGTTGCAAAGGCTTTATTTTTCAATTTTTAGTAGGAAGTAAGTGTATATATTTTTGTTTTTGTTGATGTTCTCAAAGCTGCTGAATCAATTTCAATAAAATGTATATGGGACCATCTCTGAAATAATTATGACCAACCAAACAAAAAAAGAATCATCAAAATCAATTCATAATTGGCGGAATGATAGCGTAACAAACAAAAAAAACACAGTCGAATAATTTTGAGAACCTCCTCCATAAAGGAAGTCGGTTAAAAATAGAAATAAAATCCTTAAAATAAAACAATAAAACTCTTTGCTCTTGACTTTTTATACCAGGAATTGCAATTTTTATAACCAGGAAGTCTATCCATAATATTGATAACGTTAATCTATTTGCAGTACTAGCATATCCTGGTTGTACCACAGGGAATGTTTTATTTGGATCTGGTAAAGAATTACCAACTAGTTTGTTGCCGACTTATGAAGACGTAATTAAATATTTCATATTAGTCTCGCAATCGGAGAAAGTATTACAAGATTTGGTAACAAACACAAGTGAAATTGTTGCTACTGACATCGAATACATATGGAAAAAAGCGTCCTACAATAGAACGTTGTACAATATTCACCAGAATTAAATCATATCATAATAAATACCGCTCGATTCTAAAACCCTATCATCTAGAAAAAATAGTGAAAGCTATAGAAACAAGTTGCAAAAATTTAAAATGGATGGCAAAGTTCAACGTTGCAACTTGCAAATGTAGTTCGTTTGACACTAGTTGTTGTGACAAGGCTTGAAAAATACCAATTAAAGAAAGATATTTCTTACTTGATCAGAGAGGTGCAAGAAAAATGATGATTAGTTCACAGGAGAATGAAGGGTTACACTTGGGCAACAAGTTGACAAGAGCTCATGAAAATTTTTGCAAACAAATTATGAAAGTAAAATTGGCTGCCCAGACTTTCAGTAATTCTGTTGCCGATGCGATAGAATTTTGTACTGTTGAACTTCATATTGACAGCTTTCAACATTCCGAAGCGACAATAGAGTTCATTCGGAAAATAAATAATTTATTTGACGTATTAAATTCAAGAAAAATGAATGCGTATACTTATATACTTTAAAAAAACCATTATTCGAGGGAAACTTTGTAAGGAAAAAAAATTCTAGAAGAAATGTTTGAGTACTTGACACAACTGACATTAGAGGGTATGCCTATATTAAACACTAATAGGAAAACTGGGTTTTGGGGGCTATATGAAAACTACGCTAAAAGTGATTCTCTTCGATTTCTCTGCACGTACAAATTTAGCCAATATATTTTTTCGTGCTATAAGGGCTAAGGGCGGATAATAATAACCCCACTGCGAAACAGTTTAGATCTGCTTTTAAACGGATGCTAGTACATGGGGAGTTAAAGCATATTACGACTGGAAATTGTATTCCTTTACAGGAAATAAATATACTAACTTATATTAAACCTGAAGTAGCAATAAATAAAACAACAAATAGAATTGCATTAATTGACGATTGTAATATTTCTGAGACTGGACACTGTTGGAGTGGAGAAGATTTAATAAGTAACATGGGTGATCATGATTATATAACGGATCCAAGCAAACTAACAGAATTCTCTAAACAAATCGTAATATACTTAGTCAGGTCATAAGTTCTGTCACATGTTTAATATGAAATAATTGAGACATATTTATTATTGATCTAAACATTTATATACCAAAATGAACTTAATAAAGCACAGATTCTTATGCTAATAAAGTTTATTCAAAATGACCCCCGTGATTTTGAATACAGGCCTTCAACCTGCGCGGCCAGTCGTCTATCGCAGTACGAACGAGGTCCATGTCCATTTCGGCGGCTGCCTTAATCAAGGATGCCTTGAGTGACTCCAAATCAGGATGACGCGTTGAGCAGGCCTTTTCCTCCAAGTGTTGCCATATCTTGTAATCTAACGGACTCAAATCTGGACTGGATGAGGGCCAGTCTTCGTGCCGGATGAAGTCAATTTCACGCGCCGCCAGCCAGTCTTGAGCGCTTTTCGCTCTATGAGCTGGCGCAGAATCTTGTTGGAATACCCAGCGCCTATTATTGAACATAGTATGAGAAACAGGTTCCACAAGGTTCGTAAGGACTGTATTTTGATACACAACTGCATTTGTTTTTACGCCTTTCACACAAAAATGTACCGCAGTTAAGCCCCAATAAGAGACTCCCAACCAAACCATGAGTGAGGATGGAAAATGGCCTCGTTGGACACGCAATAACCGCAACACGATCTTCTTTAAGTGTCCACTACATATTTAAAAATTAGTAAAATTCTAAAAAGTACACATTTTTATATTCATGAAAAATTCTAAATTCGAATTGAATAAACATTTTTGTGACCAGCATTTTAAATTGAAAAGTTTTTATTGTGTGACAGAACTTATGACCAGACTATGTATATTGCAGGGTTTGTTGTCCATAAACTGGAAAAGGAATTGAAATGCCCTCAATGTGTCCCTGCCTTAATTAAAGTTTACAAAGGAAAAAAGACAAGAGAGGATTGCACTACCGCAGTAAAGACGTTGTAGCCATTTGTGAAATAAGCGAAAAAATATTCCGCCGAAACAAAGAAATCAGGTAAAAAAATAGATTTCATTTCCTTTCACAAGAATGTCTTGAAGAAATGCTTGAACGTACATTTTTTTTGTCAAATTACTCTAACATTTTAAAACTCAGTCATTTCTATATTGTCATTATCCACTTTTAATTAAATCAATCTGTTTGAAATATTTAAAAGTTAGGATGCGCAACAAAAAAAATCTACAATTGATGACAAGGTAAGAAACTTTTATAATAAATTGATTTTGTTTAAAGGCCAGTGATTAGTGCAATAAAACAAAATTTTCACTTTATAACTTTATTTACATAGGCTGTTCCGAAAGTTTTTAGCTAAAAAAGCATTTCCTGCGATGATATTCTATGATTATAAACGAGGGTTAACCTTTAAGGAATCTCACGAAAATTTGCAAGCAGCTTTTGGTGAGTGTTCTCCTTCGTTAGCAACTGTCACCTATTGGTAAAGAAATTTCAAACGAGGTCGGGATAGCCTAGAGGGTGATGCTAGGCCAGGACGACCGCCAACTGCGGTTACCCACGAAAACGTCATCAGGGTGGAGTGGTTATTAAAAGAACATCGGAATATCACACATCGAGAGATTGCGAATGAACTAAAGATTGGATCACAGGCGGTTTCTACGATCCTGCATGAACATCTCAGAGTAAGGAAGGTTGCTTCGAGGTGGATACCACATTGTCTCTCAGAAGAGCAAAAATCCCGACGTGTGGATAGGTGCAGATTTATGTTAGAAAAATTCGAAGGAGGGACTTCGCAACAAGTATCCTACATCCTAACTTCCTACGAATCTTGGATTTATAGTTACGATCCTCTTACAAAACAGCAATCCACTGAATGGGTGTTTGAAGAAGACGAGTTACCCACAAAAGTTGTTCGCGGGCGGAGTGTAAATAAAAAAATGATTACCGTTTTTTTCCGTCGTAGTGGCCCAGTAGCAATAATTCCATTAGAATATTGTAGAACGGTTACTAATGAGTGGTATAGCGAAGTGTGTTTGCCCCGAGCCTTCGAGGAGTTGAATGAGAGTCGCCCCGTGTGATTTTTTTTTGTTTCCCACCATTAAAAAAAATGCTCTGTGGAAGAAAATTTAAGACTTCGGATGAGGCTGTTGATGAATTTAGGCGATTGTTTTTCGACCTTCCGGAAAATATTTTTTTAAATGTTTTGAAAGTTGGTTTTCTCGAATAAATAAATGTAAAGAGGCTGGAGGAAAGTATTTTCAAAAACTGTAAATAAAATATTCTCATATACTTATTATTTTTGGTTTTACTAACAACTTCCGGAACAGCCCACGTAATTTTATTGAGCTCTGAACATCTCCTCATCTCAATGGATAAACGAAGGATACTACACATTAATGATGAATATAAAGAAATAGAAAGCATAAATATTAAAAACTACATCAGATACTTTAAAAAATTGTATTTAAGAGAAAACTTTATTGAGGAGTGGTGCATTTATAATAGACAACACCGAACTAATAATATTTCTGAGAGCTTCAATGCTAAAATCAATAAAATAATAAACAAAAATTATGTTACTGTTGCAAAATTACTACATACAATACAATTTTATATAAAACTAATAATACCACAGTAACAAATACAAGAAAGACTTATTTTAAATTACGCGATGACCAAATCCTGAATGCGCAAACGCAACTGATTAATGGAGATATAAGCATTGGACATATTTTAGAAAAAGTTCGTTAAGGCCGATTTAGACGGTTCTAGTGGTTAGTAGAGTGCGTTAGGATAGTACATTAGTTGAAACATGTAAACGGTAGTTTCTAGTACTCGTACTAGTACCGTTCCACTCGCCTTTCAACTAGAATCAAATAGAATCGCTTTTTATTTTTGTTTCAAGTGACACCCTTCCCGCGCCCGCTCAACCCCCCGCGCGATCCTGACTCGCTACTCGCTGTAGTTTGAACGGTCGTTTTAGTAGCTTGCACAAGTAGACAAGGAGACGCATGTGTGTTTTGTCCTACAAAACGAAAACAAAAAATGGCAAAGTGGTCAGAAGAAACCACAGTTAAGTTCGTAAATGAATACATTCTTCACGAATGTTTGTGGAACATAAAAAATGTTTTATATAAAAATAAACAGGCCAGGCATTCGGCATACACCACAATAAAAGAAGAAATGGGTATACCGGATTTTGGTGTGAACGAAGTTATAACAAAGGTAAATAAAATCTATCTACACGTTTTTTGTCTGAAAAACAATAGCCATAATTATTAACAAATCCATACGAAATAATTTTAGTTTGTACATTGTTGTAGGTACTTAATGTCACCGAGGTAAAAAAATAGTTTTTAGAATATTTTGTCTGTTTGTCTCTGCGTTTGTGCACGCTAATCTCAGAAACGGCTTAACCGATTTGAATGTAGTTTTCACTGATGTATTGTAGAAATTTTCACTAACAACATGTTTTTTTTAGATTAAAAATATACGATCTACGTATGCGCAGGAAATAAGGAAAATTAATGATTCGAAGCAATCTGGAGCTGGAACAGATAGTGTATATAAACCGAGTGTGAAATGGTTCGCGATACTAGATGATGTACTACGAGGCGTAAACATTGAAAATAGAAAGACAGAGACAAATATGGTATGAAATTATTTTTATTGTTACACAAAAATTAATAAATCATTCGTGACTGCCAAGATACAGCTCCCTCTCCGATAAAATAATCAGCATAGTCTTCCCTTATCTGGCGAGCATTTTGGGATGAATGATTGTACATGTGTCTTGGTATGGGCACAAGTCCGTCTGAAGGTACTTCTCTCCAACTCCCTTGTATAATATTTTCATTCTCAGTGTCTTCGATGTCCATAGTAGCTACGATTATTGGAGATTTGGTAATCCTAAGCCAGTTGTGCAATGCACAACAAGCTTTTACAATTTTGTCAACTTTGTTGGGGCAATATGGCAGTGGTTTTTCGAATATTCGAAATCGACTAACTAATATACCAAAAGCATTTTCAACTATACGCCTAGCTCGAGATAATCTGTAATTGAAATTTTTTTCTCTTTGTGATAAATTTTGCCCTCCATATGGCTTCATCAAGTATGGCTTCAAGGGGAAGGCAGCATCTCCAACTATAACATGATTGTCTGGTAACAAACCATTTTCTAAAGCATTGCTTAAACTACAGTTTCGGAAAACTCCTCCATCGGATATTCTACCATTGCAACCGACATCGATGTATTTAAAACAATAGTCATCATCTACTAAAGCCATTAATACTAGGCTGTTTTGTTGTTTGTAGTTATAGAAGTAGCTTCCTGCTTCAAATGGAGCTTTTATAACGACATGTTTGCCATCAATCGCCCCACAGCAGCCTGGAAAATGCCAAGATTTTCTAAACCCGTTTTCAATAGCCTCCCACTCTTCAGTGTTTCTTGGTACCTGAAAGGAATAATGTATTATTAGTATTTTGATATATTTATTGTACTGTAATTTTTTTTTTCAGAACACCAGTAGTAGTACAGAAACTAAAAATCACAATTCCGAAAATAATTCTGACCAGGAAGCTTGTGAACAACAACGTATTTCCAGGAAACGTAACTTAAGAGGCCTAAATACTCTACTTGACAAAGTAAAGGTTGCAACAACAGAGCTAAAGGAAGGCACTCCGGTATTAAACGAGGTCACAAATGAATTTGAAATTTTCGGGAAAAGTGTTGCAGTACATTTAAATGCCTTATCATTAGAAACTGCATTGCGAGCCCAAAATGAAATTCAAAACTACTTAACGAAACTAAGATTACAACAATTAGAATGCACCCGGTCAAATTCTCATTCAAGTCCGTCAGAAACACCATGCTACGTCTCGCCTGAGTATACTACATCTGTGGAACTTCCAACAATGAGGGCATATTCGTCTAGTTCCCATTACTCTGAAAGTCCTGCACCAGCACAAACGCATCTCTACGTCTCGCCTGACTATACTACATCTCTAGAACTTCCAACGAGGGCACATTCATCTCAATCGAGTTATTCTCCAAGTCCAACAATTATTCAATCAACTGGCCCTGCATTTACATATACTTCAAATAGTTCCAATACTGCACAATTTAATAATAATACTGATATTTTAGCAGAAGCTGTATTAAACATTCCTATGTAAAGTCAGATACCTGAAATAAAGTGATTTATATAAGTACAAATGTGTTATACTTTCTTACCTGTATGAAGTCTTGCAAAGCGTTGTAGATGGCATCACAAATATCAGGAATCATTAGAGAAAGGCTTGGTTTAGATATTCTAAAAAAGTGAGATATGCTTCTTAAACTATTTCCGGTTGAAAGCATGTAAAGAACTGCTTGTAGTTTTATTTTGGCTGGTATTGCACTCCTCATATGTGTATCTAATTTTTGAATGACAGGTCCCACTTTATTCAGTAACCAGTTGAAAGATTGTTCTGTCATCCTCATTGATACGCGGTACTCTTTGCGGTCTTCAATAGCTAATTCTTTTAGCAACAAAGTACTTCCTCCAAGAGTGGATCTACGACTAACCCATTTATGCTCCCATATACGCTTTGGTTTATTTATTTCAAATAAAATTTCTTCCTCTATTTGTTCCATCACAATAATCAGTAATTTGCGTAAAATCGCGCGTAGAATTTCCCGACGTCGTTGCTTATCCATCCTTATAAAATGACAATCTACTGGAAGAAGTTTAAACGTCACTGGAAACCTACTAACGCACTGGCATACGAGTGCCACTAACGCACTCTACTAACCACTAGAACCGTCTAAATCGGCCTTTAGACTAAGTACTTTAAGAAAACAAAATATTTTTTTGAATTTATCGATGACTAACTTATTGTTCCGGTACCTATACACTAGCGCAGTGGGTAGAAGGGTCGGGATCGGATCTAACAACTTGTTTGTGAATAAATCATTTATAGTGTAAACAGTCTACATTGGTGGTTGGTACTATCAGTAGTTTTATAGTTTAGTCTTAACATAGCTATGATAATTAAACTTTTATTTTTAATTCTAACTAGCAATCCGCCTCGGGTTGATACCGGACCCGATTACGGTACGATTACTCTACTAGCAATGTCGAGAGGCAGGCAAAACATGGTCCAATAATTTTTAAAACTTTATTAGTTGTTTATTTTAAAAAATAAAAATGTAAGTTGAAATAGTGTTTTAAAGTATTATATTTAAGACATCTCCCTTAGCTTACCCGTTTTAGGCTCACCTCCCCTTTTTACGAGTTTTACAGTAATAAGATCGTCCGACAGACTGAATATTTATGAATTGCGTTATGAATGGTTACGATTGTAGATCGGGTGTAATAATTTGAAGTCGTGATTTATTTTAGAAGTTGGGTGTATGAAGGTAAATATGAAATTAATAGTTACTGCTCCGCCAATTTGGGCCGTAGCGTGATGTTATATAGCCTATAACCTCCCTCAAGAATTGTGCTAACAAATGCAATATTTTTTCAAATCCGATTGGTAGTTCCAGAGATTAGCGCGTTCAAACAAACAAACTTCAGTTTTCAGTTTAATAGGTTTTCACGAAAACAGAAGAGGGACCAAATCAAATTGGAAGAGAAATATTGCAAAAAAGTTAAGGTAAGTTTCCAGTGTTTATACCTAAGGGTTGTCGCAACAACTTTATTGAAAAATATTATCAAAAAAACATTGACGAACTTATCATGCCCTTAAATCTATATGTAAAATTGTCATATTTCCGATACATTTTCAATAATTACTACAATCTAGGATTTGGCGTACCACAAACTGACGTTTGTTCAAAATGTTTGGAACTTGCGAAAAAATTTAAATGGAACAAGACGAAAATAAAAAGACAGTTTTGATCGCCGAAAAAAGGGTTCACTCTTTACAGGCAAAATCATTTTTTGACAACTTGAGAGATACTAGAATATCATTCGATTTTCAAAAAAACCTTCCGTTCCCTAAATAACCAGACCAGTCATGCTATTATAGCCGACAGTTATACTTTTACAATTTAGCCGTTTTTTTCGTACCATTGTACAGAAAACGAATTTTCTAAAAACTCAAATCTGGTGGCCTTTGCAGTATATGATCGTCTGAAACTGATAAAACTGGAATGACAACAATACGTTTGATTGCAGATGGGCGAGGCGGGCAGAATAAAAACAGCATTTAATGTGCTGTAAGTGGCTCTCGGAAAATTTAAATATTAAAATAATAGAAATAATATTTCCCGTTACTGACAACTCCTTTATGCCCGCCGAACGTCTGTTTGAAATAATTGAAAAAAAAATTGCGAAAGTGTGAAGTTATACTGCATCCCAAAGAAATCACAGGGATGACATCTGAAAACGCAATATTAAATAAATTCAGTACTGACTGCACTGTTTACGATTGGAGAGCAACTCTCAAAGATGTTTTGAAACCAATTACTGTAAACCTTATGGCCTGCGATTTTGGGCTACCCTGTAGTTAAATATTATATTATCCCCTTATTATTATTATATTAGGTCCCTTACTAAACTGTAAAAGTGATTGAGTCAGTGACCTAATGAGTGGCCATGTATGTTGAGATATTTTTAAGTGTAATACTATTATAAAATAAAACTTTATGCCTAAAGTACTCGCCAGGAGTATAGAAACAAACATTCAGATGGTTTCAACATACAATATACAACATACGTAACAAATACAAAATAATGTTGAACCTTCTGTCATCGTTACAATGTATTTCCGTAATTATTTATAAGTATAAGCCGTATTTATATTATTACATGGTAACATATAAACTTTAATTTGAACGCATTGACATGTTTACCAAATTTCTATAATTTCGTGATTCTTACTAAAATTAAATAGTACTTTAGTATACACGATGGACTGACATGCAAGCTACACTGGCAACTGCCTACGTGAATGTAAATACTGTCCAGGTGATGCCAGTAATGCACCAGCGTTGAACTGACAGTTCGCTACTGACTTCGTGTGTAGGATCGCAACCACATTAAAAATATATTTACATATTGTCATTATTATTAACCTTTATATATTATTGTGTCAATATCAAATATCAAATACTGTATAAAAGTTGGTGTTTGATACGTCATTTTGAAAATTATTTTTCCCTCTAATGACTAAAAATTAACAAACAAATCAAAATTACAATTAGACTAATTTATTTATTTTGTAAAATACGCCATCTATTGGAGATAATTTGAACTATGACAACAATATTGAAGTATTCGCATAATTATGTAAGACTAGAATACACCATTAAACAGATAAATTAATTCTACTTGTAATTTGACATCAAATGCGCGACTTAGAAATAATCTATTACCTACCTACATCATCAATGTAACCACCGTATCAATCCAATAAGTTGAATATCCTTTTCAGTGAGACGGCCTTCTTCAAATTTTACACGCAATCTGCGAAATTTTAAATACTATAGCAATATTTGGGATACGCTTGATAATAATTAGGGACGGTGCAAACCATCAAAGTAGCCTGCCGATATATTTCGTTATAAGAATTTGATTAAATACAAGAATGAAGAGTTTAAAATTGATATATAATTAAGTAGCTTCACCACATTAACCAAGAAATTCTACATTTATTATTGACTATGTATTTCTCTAAAAATAATGTCAACTGGACATTTTTGACACTTCCAAGTGTTATATATATCTGCGCAGTCCGTTACTTAGTACACTCACCTCTCCTCGTTGTGTTTGATAGACCACAACTGCGGCATACATTTAGGTTGCATGGTATCCAAGAAATGTTGTCTCCACTCCTGTTCCAGCTGGAATAAGCCGCCCTCCTGCTTCAGGTAGTAGTTGACCACTTTCTCGCCGTGGTTTTCATAGTTAGAACTCTCGAAACTGTCCAAAACAAAAAAAGTATAAAAGTATAGGAGCTATATATTACATAGTCATAAAGCCTGCTGTAAACTAATTAGTACGTGTTTCTTAGAACGCCACGCCATTTAGGTAATTTAGAAACTCCAAAGTTATCTTTGCCCATTTGACGAACAATGCGTATTCATAGCCTGCATTTCTTTTAATTTTGTCCTTATAATCCCGATGGCTTATATCCCAGATACTCGGAAAATCCCCGTAAAGCTCCACTAGTTTAATAGTTTCCGATTCAGCCCACACTCAAAACATAAAACAAAGACTATCCGTTCGTAAGTCTGAACAAGTTACTCTACTACATGGGTAGAGTAGCCAGTGGAGTGTGCTAGTTACTCTACTCTTCCAAATTTTAGTACTCTACTCTACATTGGTATAATTAACATGTCGTTTAAATGTTTTGGAACCGGAAATAGTAGATGCTATGTTCTAGAAATTTCCATCCTGGGAGGTGTAAAAGGCGAACTTCGTGAATGTTCTGATGGAACAGGTAATTACGATATTTTGTTGTTCGGTGACGTTTGCATTGTAATTCTGTCTGTTAGTACGTACGATATGTACAAATTACATTCTTGCACAAAATCGCGTCGATCAGTTTTGTTTGACTTGAAATATTTTCGCATTTATAATATTAGTTAGGATTTAATTTAATTTAATTTCTTCCTCTTATTATATATGCTGTTTCAGAGAACACATCAACTTATGCGCGGTTGTATATTTTTGTGAGAATAATAAGTAAGTGTTAACTCACAGGACTTGAATCTTTCCAGCCGCGGTCAGAAGCTGCGGTGTGACTTCCTTATCTTCCGTGTAGTGCTGCAAGAGGACTTGCTCGAGCTCCCGACAACGCTGTTCTGGGAGGCGGTGCTTACGAGACTGATATAGGAGAGCGCGCGCCGCCGACCGTATCTTTCTACAAGTACATAAATGCCTACATATTATTTAGTAGCGACCCGCTCCGGATTCGAACGATTAGACACAATTTTGTATCACTATTCCAAGAATGTTTCTTAAGGAACGAGATAAAAAATAGCCTATGCTGTGAAAAAAACACGTTGATATATTTTGACGTGAAAGAAGGAAAAGCAAACAAACAAGCCTCCGCATTTAAAATGTTAAGTAAGAATTAGAAATATGACTATAGGTACCACCCATAGGTCGTATTATTTTGACATCATATCTATCACGATTTATTCACGAAATTGCTACTGCATGGCAATTCAAATATATAATCATATTCCAGAACATCTGACTAAACTTCCCCTGCAGGTGTTCAAAAGGACATTTAATAAGATATTACTAGAAAAAATATATTATTCTAAAAATGAATTTCTAAATGATAAATCACGCTATGACATCTTATCAATTTTTACATTATTATTTTATTATTGTTATATCTAATGGAATTAACTTTTGACTTATAAATTAATATTTGTATTCACCCATAACATAGCCACATTTTGACAATAGAATATTTATTTTATTACTGGGGACAAGTATCGGCTTCGCACTGGTAGTAATTAGTAATAGTAGTTTTTTCATAAACAATCAATTTTATGTAAAAAAACAATTTTCCCGAGATAAAAAGTAGCCTGTCACTCTCCGAGCCTCCAGCTATCTCTGTGCAGAAAATCACGTCGATCCATTGCTCCGTTTTGACGTGAAAGAAGGACAAAAACACACTTTTGCATAAAAATAATATTAATTAGGACAACGGAAACGTTCGAGTCATACGGTCTTCAACGTGAGCTAGGATCCTATAGGTAAACAATAATGGACTTACTTTAAATATGCGTCTTCCGAGAACTTGCTACTGCCGCCCTTGCTGTCTAAGGGAGCGCCACACTTCACACCCAAGCTGAGGCGCATTTGTAAATCGTTGATGTTGCTCCGTTGGTGGCAGTTGGAACACAGTAGCACCACGTCGTGAGACGAGTGGTCCTTCATTATCTCTATACAAACATAAAATGCATTTTTTAGCACACCTGCTCGAACAGTACCAATTTATTTACTTCATCAGAAACGGGACAGAAAATACTTCAATGCGGGGAGAAAGTAATCCATTTCTAATGTGCTTCAGAACATGCTTTCTCTGTAGGTAGAGGTAGGTGTATAATAGTAGATTAATATGTATATTGCCTTCGGATATTGCTAAGGTAGCAACGGCTTATTATAACAATTGTAAATAACTCATTCAATAAAGAACGACTAAAATGCATATCGATAGAAAAACGAATACGCTATATGCCGTGATTGGGTCTTAAAATTCTATATATACCAATTTTCAACATTTTTTGTACAGTAGATTCGGAGAAAATAACGCACAGACGTTTCCGTTTTTTCATACTTTGATACTTAGGCAATAGAAACCTTGCTGAGCTGCGCATCGCTAACTTGTGCGCCAGCCCTTAGCAGTAATTTAGCTGGGAGACTGGAGAGATGAGGCAAACAATACGCGCAAATGACATACACGCTCGCAGCTGACGTAATAGAACAAAATTAAAAAAAACTTAAATACAATACTCTTTTGCAAAAATTCATCTGTGTGAGTCAGTGTGAGTTGAATACTGTTTGACTCAACTCTCGCTGCATTACCTATACCTAGATAATGAAACCCCAGCTCACCTGGAAAATATTTCCTATACTCTCTGGGCACGACGTTCTTCCTGATGTTGGTGTTAGCGTCTCCGCACACCACGCACTTGTTCTCCTTGGTGAGCTGGTAGTACCGACCCACGTCACCTACAGACCGGGCGGCCGGCTCAAACTTCAACCGCACAGTCAGCGGATCGTCGCTCATCTTGTCCGCTAAGCCTTTCTCTATGTACCTGATGGTGAGGTAAATTTCAACTTTAACAACTTTGCTGCCAACTAGGATATGATATTATGCGGAGGTGGCAGTCAAAGTGTTAATATCCCAAAATCTATACAAATAAATTAAAATAATTCTGTCTGTGATTACAAAAAGAATACAAATATCTACACACCGACAAGTAAAAGTTAGCATAAAGTGGCGGCGCCACCATCTATGTGTCAGACTTATTGGAATATATTTTTATGTAGGTACTAAAATAATTTAGTATAAAATTTAAACTTAAATCCCTTCAGAGTATGGTTGTATGGCTAAAAAGGGGTTTTTGAAGAGGCTATTTCAAAAATTTAAGTTATCGAGAAAATTTTCACCAATCATGTTTTCATCCTACACAATACTAGATACAATCCTCTAGTTTTCAATGCCCAAATTGTATGTTCATAGCATGCGTAAAATTCAGGAATTTCAGTTCAGAAATCAACCGAAATTATTTGTTCCTCCCCTTAACAACTAGGAATAATTTAGTTACCAAGATGCTTTTTTATCATCACATGTGCACAATAACTCTCCATCTGGCGCTTGCAGGAAACAATTGTGGTACAACGGTTTTAACCGTGTCAAATGTGGATACTTCCTTTTGGTCCATCTGTAAAATATAAATTTCCTTTAGTAGCTTTTAAAGTTTCCTTAAATTAAAACAAATAATGTTATCCAACAATAAGGTTGGTAAATAATTTAACTGGCATTAATCAGATTGTTAGCCAAATTAAAAAATATGGCATTGTTTCTGTTAGTGTTATAACTTCAATGTAAAATCCAAGTAAAAGAGTTTAAAATTTATTCTTCAAATGGATTTAAAACAGCAGTAGTACTTGCCACAAAGATAACTTAGTGAATGAACTGGACTGCAAACTTACCTATTTTTATTTCCCTTGACAATATTATTGGGCTTGAATCCTAAATCAATATATTTCTCACAAAGTCCATGTAAATTTTGCCAAATGTTATTACGCCTAAATATTAAACCAAATAATCCATTTTCATATTTCTTAACTAATTTAACAAATATACGCACAGCAACGTGAGCGTCAGCGGCTGCATATGTAATTTGACTGTTAGTCAGTGTTTTAGCTTCCCAATTACCGCAGCGAACTTTCCAATTTTTATCCAATATAATTCCTAAATGAGTCTTTGTTAAGGAAGCCAGGCCTCCAGGAGTATGTCCACAAATCTGTGCTATGTGCCGTAGGTCCAATATTGACTTTGTAACAACTGCATAGTCTTCATATAAATATTTGGCATCATCAGAAGGTGCAACACCCAGCTTGTATATTGTTTCATCTTCAAGAAGTGCCTGCAATTTTGATATACATATATTAATAGCTATTGATGGCAACTTTAATCCCAGCTTTTGCTGGCAATGCAATTTTTAAACTTTTAAATTGAGAAAACTAGAATACTTTGGCCATATAAATTTTGGAAAGATTTAAAGCATATGTCTTGGTAATAGCATATTCATAAATTGTTCTAGCTATTGGCACCAATCTTTTGCATTATTTTATTATGTGTAAATATAAACTTACTTGTAAGGACTCGGGCACTCCCTTCATAATATTCAGTCTAAACAATGCACAGAATCCATCATATGTAGATAATTGTAACAAAGCAATGAGGTGCCTTCGTCCATGAGTGGATACCCATTCACAATCAAAGCCCATTACTTTGTATTTTTTAGATCTCCTGAAAACAAAACATTATAATATGGATTGATAGAAGTAGCCACTGTTCCCATGAATGAGATTAATGTGCAAGAATAGATAAGATATTTGATGTTACATTTATTATTATTCAAGGCAATGGCACGTCAAGCCGATATTGGACAGGCAACCAGATGGCGAGTGGTAATCTAGGCCTTTGAGTGGTACAGAGTCACCTGGTAGCGGCCAAAGTGACCCAAAATGGACAGGGGCGGCGATATGGGGGTGGGGCAAAATCGATTTTTTTTTGAAAAGGCAACCGGATAAAAATGCGGTAGCATTAAAGGAAATACCCTAATTATATATTATTTTTTTGCCAGCCGAAACACGCGGGCCGTTCTTGCACTAGCGATTAAAAAAAAAAAGTGAAAAGGCAACCGCTTCAAAATTAGTGAGCATACTTATAGTGGAGGAAGTATTGCTCAAAAAGGGGCGTAACCTTTGATTTTAGTATTAAAGCAAGCCATTCAGCACATATGTTCCTTGAGTCATTCTAAGCCGATCTAGCTCGAGACTCATTGAGATATATGCTGCTGGTAGGGGTGGGGGAGGGTCAAAGTCGGGCGCCGCCTGTCATCATTTAAAAAATTCTAATTCTTTTTGTATAGCTACCATGGCATGTTTGGTATCATTTTCGTGTAAAACGAAGATGTAGAATTCATTTCTGGTATTACATTTTACCATTTTCATATTAATTTCATGAAAAAAATGAAAAAAAATGAAAATGTCCATGCGTTTTTTTTTTCTTTGAGTTCTTATAACTTTTAAATAGTGCAAACATCTATAATGAAAAAAATACTTGCTTAAAGCGTATTTTATGCACATTCTAAAAATATAAATTTCAAGCGTCTGCTATTTTAAAAATATGGTGTAAAAAATTATTTTGTGTTGCGCGGACCCGCGGTTTCGCTGCGACAACACTCGCTCTATGAATGACTCGTAAGCATACTCTCCTATTGTCTTCTCTTATAATAATATAGGTATTTATTTGTTTATTTAAAATAGTAACATAGTTTAATATTTATTACTTACACACATATTACATGACTGTATTTTATAATATACATACTTATTGATGTGTTTATATACCTACAGCTATAGTATAGAGATGGCTGAAAAAATATTCAAAATAATGTAATTTTTACTTTTTTTTATTATTATACAAATATTACTATACCGATTTAAAAAAATATTTCATAATAGAAAGCTACGAACTATATCCCTGAGTGACATAGGCTATATTTTATTTTGTTCGACTACATCCACGGGCGGAGCCGGGGGCGGAAAGCTTGTCCTAGATAAACAGGTCACATTAGGTTTTCAAGCTACTACGCGAGAGATTAATGGTACCAGCAAATTATTATTATACAAACAAATTATACATCTGATCTGGATCTGGAGACCTGAATGTTTTTTTTCTCATGAAAATAATTCAACTCCACCAGCATTTTCTGTAGCGGGGACAATACGATCAAAAGCAAAATCTCATCTATTAAACTGCCTTATTAATGTACCCAGTGATAGTGTCATCAATACCCCACCCAAACCCTCCATCATCAGGCTATTGTGCATATATTAAATCTTCTCACATCTCAATTCTCAAACATTTTGCGAATGCGCTTATAACATTTTCATCCCGTTTATACGACGTGAATTGGCAAAGCTTGAAAAACGTCACACGAAAAAAATGTGGGATGGGGTAACGGACTAAAGTTGATTTGAGTACGAGGGTACCAATAGGCTAGGCAAATTTCCTTCACGTAGATGCTAATAAAGAAGAGCTTTTTGATCTCCTATCGGTCCGATGTCACACACTAAATTTACCGGATGATTAAACTTTGAACTTAATGTTTAAACAAAGGACACGAGAAAATTATGATTCGTACTGTAGATATGGATGTAGTAGTGGTAGCAGTTTCCTGTATTCAAAAGTTGCCTGCATGGAAGGAGCTATTGATTCACATGGGCACAGGCAAACACATTATTGCATCGCATGCCACTCTATTGCCACTGCACTCGGTAAATGTTTGATGTATCCTAAGTAATTGTATTTAATATTAGGGTTTAGTTTTGCAGTTCAAGTCCCTGCACTATATTGAATGAATGTAGACAATATCTGTTCACAAAAAAGGACAGACAATTAGAAAATATTCCTCCAACGGAAGCAGCTCTTCGCCAACACACACTGCGGGCAGTTTGCCAAGGAGTAGGTACATGTTTGGGGTCAGGCCTTAGTTCCCCTCCAAAATCTTCCGAGTCCTTGTTCTTGGGGCTGGAGAAACGATAAAAGCTCTTGGACCCCTCACTGGTCTGATTTACAGGATGTCGCGAGTGTGTGTCTGGAACTTATATATATACGGTGCAGGTGCAAGGCAGGGTGTAAAAGTCGCTGCAATTGAATAAAACGGAACTTAAAGTGCACAGCCTTATGTAGGTATCTGTGGTGGAAGTTGTGAACCTTAAAATATTTTATAAATATTTCCAAACTGCTGTCTTTGTTGTAACATTGAGTTCTTTATCACCCGGTACATCTATTTTGTGACATCGTGCCGATAGGAGATCAAAAAACTTTACTTAGCATCTACCGCGAAGGAAGTTTGCCCATCATTTTGGTACTCTCGTATTAAAATCAACTTTAGTCCGTTGCCCCATCCCACATTTTTTTCGTGTGATGTTTTTCAAGCTTTGACTATTCACGTCGTATAAACGGGATGAAAATGTTATAAGCGCATTCGCTAAATGTTTGAAGATTTAATATATGCACAATAGCCGGATGATGGAGGGTTTGGGTGGGGTGTTGATGACACTATCACTGGGTACATTAATAAGGCAGTTTAATAGATGAGATTTTGCTTTTGATCGTATTGTCCCCGCTACAGAAAATGCTGGTGGAGTTGAATTATTTTCATGAGAAAAAAAACATTCAGGTCTCCAGATCCAGATCAGATGTTTACATGTTGCAATGAATAATTTGCTGGTACCATTAATCTCTCGCGTAGTAGCTTGAAAACCTAATGTGACCTGTTTATCTAGGACAAGCTTTCCGACCCCGGCTCCTCCCGTGGATATAGTCGAACAAAATAAAATATAGCCTATGTCACTCAGGGATATAGTTCGTAGCTTTCTATTAGTGAACTTTCTATTAGTGAAATATTTTTGAGTTTATTTATTAAAAACAAAAATACAAAATCAAATCTTTTCTCTTTATAATATTTGTATAATAATAAAAAAAAGTAGGTACCTACATGTACATTATTTTGAATATTTTTTCAGCCATCTCTATACTATAGCTGTAGGGTATATAAACACATCAATAAGTATGTGTATTAGAAAATACAGTCATGTAATATGTGTGTAAGTAATAAATATTAAACTATGTTACTATTTTAAATAAACAAATAAATACCTATATTATTATAAGAAAAGACAATAGGAGGGTATGCTTACGAGTCATTCATAGAGCGAGTGTTGTCGCAGCGAAACCGCGGGTCCGCGCAACACAAAATAATTTTTTACACCATATTTTTAAAATAGCAGACGCTTGAAATTTATATTTTTAGAATGTGCATAAAATACGCTTCAAGCAAGTATTTTTTTTATTATAGATGTTTGCACTATTTAAAAGTTATAAAAACTCAAAGAAAAAACATCGCATGGACATTTTCAATTTTTATCATTTTTTTCATGAAATTCGTATGAAAATGGTAAATTGTAATACCAGAAATGAATTCTACATCTTCGTTTTACACAAAAATTATACCAAACATGCCATGGTAGCTATACAAAAAGAATTAGAATTTTTTAAATGATGACAGGCGGCGCTCGACTTTGACCCTCCCCCACCCCTACCAGCAGCATATATCTCGATGAGTCTCGAGCTAGATCGGCTTAGAATGACTCAAGGAACATCTGTGCTGAGTGGCTTGCTTTAATACCAAAATCAAAGGTCAAGTGCAATACTTCCTCCACTATTATTGACACCACCAAACGTTGGGAAAAAATTGCCATCTGATCCTGATGGGCAGTTTCGGAGAAACAACCCCTCAAAGTCGCCGAAAAACACTTTTTTCGATTGTTTCAACAATTATTATAATTAAAAAAATAATAATAAAAATTGTTCAAATCGGATGGCATTCGAAATTTATACTGTCCTAAGTACAAATAATGGTGTGTATCAATGCCATCCGATTTCGATTAAATTAACCCCTATTTAGCCACCCCCCAAACCTCATGAAAATACCAATAATTCCATACGCTGCAAAAAATTAGGACAATGTGGGCAACAAGGGTTGGTGGGGGGGTTGTTGGGGCGGGAGGGGGGATTGTAATAGATAATGAGCATACACAGGCCTTTTAAAAGTCCAAGCAGTCGTTAAATATTAATTGATAAGGATTTTCAACAATTTTTTGCACCATATGGAATTATTGGTATTTTCATGAGGTTTGGGGGGGTGGCTAAATAGGGGTTAATTTAATCGAAATCGGATGGCATTGATACACACCATTATTTGTACTTAGGACAGTATAAATTTCGAATGCCATCCGATTTGAACAATTTTTATTATTATTTTTTTAATTATAATAATTGTTGAAACAATCGAAAAAAGTGTTTTTCGGCGACTTTGAGGGGTTGTTTCTCCGAAACTGCCCATCAGGATCGGATGGCAATTTTTTCCCAACGTTTGGTGGTGTCAATAAGTATGCTCACTAATTTTGAAGCGGTTGCCTTTTCACTTTTTTTTTTTAATCGCTAGTGCAAGAACGGCCCGCGTGTTTCGGCTGGCAAAAAAAAATTTTTATCCGGTTGCCTTTTCAAAAAATTTTCGATTTTGCCCCACCCCCATATCGCCGCCCCTGTCCATTTGGGGTCACTTTGGCCGCTACCAGGGGACTCTGTACTGTACCACTCAAAGGCCTAGATTACCACTCGCCATCCGGTTGCCTGTCTAATATCGGCTTGACGTGCCATTGCCTTGAATATATGGCTATTTTATTAATATTCACAAATTACCTAGAAGATTAATAAATAACATCTGCAAATCCAATGAGGGCAAAAATTGCTCTACTATCAACTAAAGATTAGAACTACTGAGACAGGTAGCAGTCTTTTAGCTGTTTTCCTTTTTCTTGGCTAAAATTATGGCAATAATTGACAATTCACACCTTCACTCTTACCATATGACCACACTATCACCAAAAGACACTTTGTGAAGAGACCACACAATTATACAAATGGAGTGACTTTATGATAAGATGCAGTTGCAACAATGGTAGTCGTAAAATAAGTACTCTGTGGACATTTTGCAAAGTCCCTTTGCGATAGTCTGGCCATAAGAGATTTAAATAAAATCACAACCAGAGATGTACAAGTCTGGATGGATATATTGAGCGCGCTTTGACGTAATGAGAGGACACATAATGACCCAGGCAATTCTACCAACGGGTACATATTGTATGTTGTTCTCGATCTAGAATTCTGGACTCGGTAGGTGTTTACAGTGACGGAAGGACTTTCCAATCAAAGCATTTTCTAATCAAGTTTACGACCCCTTATCCTCTTAATCACCTTCTTAAAACTTCATAGTAATTTAAAGCCTAGTTTTTAAGATATGTCATTAGTGTTACCATTTGGAAGGTTCCCTGGATCTCCCTACATTCAGACTTTGCCCATATTATCAAAATTATTCAAGTTAAGCGTCGATTGGAAAGCCGAGCCTATTGAAACGTCCTTACATCCATATATGTATATGATGCAGTGGTTAGTCATGCCTGCAAGATTGTGAAATTACTTACTTTCGGAGCTCAAATACAACTTCATCGCATTCTTCGCTGCATTTAATCATTTTAATAGTCAGATAATCTAAGGCTCCTGCAGCGGCAGCACCCTTGTAGCAGCTCCTTCTTTTTATAAAGTAGACGCCGAGTCCGATAAAGCCGAAGATAACGGCTAACCCAACTTTTAACTTGTTATTTATTATTTCACTATACAAATCCATGATTATTAAATATATCTTTAATCGTTAAAAATATATTTACGTGTATACAATATTTATAAGTGATAAAAGATAATTTCAAGAAAGTAGCGAAAAAAACCTAATGTATAGTTGTTTGTTGTGTTTTTTGTTTTGGCACAGAGCAAGTAAAAGAGGTGTTGGTTTTGCCGTAGAGGGTACTATTCTCCAAAGAGTACATTATAATATATCTAACTATTCTCCGTAGACTGAGTATAGTATGTATTTATAAAAAAAAACTTCAAAGAAAAAACGATATAGTACCCGACAATAGCTGTAGCTCAGATGAATAGCTGTAGCTATGCTTTTCCCTTTGTTTATACCAACATAAAATATTTAAGTTAGTAACCTGGCGCGAAAAGGTAACCCTGGCGTCTCACTATTATAGCCTGTGACCGTGGGTCCTTCCTGTTATTTCATAATTAGTACTCTATGGTCACCATTTACTTGCTCTGTGGTCACCATTCACCAATAAAATAAATGCACAAATGTTTTTCTAATCAATAAATTCTAATTTGTTGTGTAATTACATTACTGGTTTGATTTTTATATATAGTGAATTGGCCACATGGCCAGAGATAGAAGTCCGGACCGCCGCCGGTCCAGGTCTAAAGAACGTCGTGATCGTGACAGAGACACGCGTTATGACGACAAGGAAACTTATAGAGACAAGCACAAACGGAGGGAAAGGTCGCGAAGCCCTAGGAAGGATAGGGACAGATCTCGCAGTCCCATGAAAAGAGATCGCGAGCGCTCTAGAAGCCCGCGTAAAGAACGGGCGCGTTCTCGTAGTCCTAAAAAAAGGGACGGAAAGGAGTACAAGGACAGGCGTTACGACTCCGAAAAAGACAGAAATAAATTAAAAAAGGATGATGAGAAGAAAATTGAGGAAGAGTTTGAAGAGGATACAACACAAGAAGAAGTAAAGCCATCCAAAAGGGAGCCGCTATCATTAGAAGAGTTGCTTGCGAAAAAGAAAGCAGAAGAAGAAGCTAGAAGCAAGCCTGTATTTTTAACTAAGGAACAAAGAGCCGTCCTTGCCCTAGAACGCCGGCGTGAGCAGGTAGAGGCTATGAAAAATGTTGAAAAACCATCCATTCCAACTATTGATCTTACTGTTTCATCTAAAAGAGATGATGACAGACGACATAGAGATGAGAGGGACCGTGAAAGGGAGCGAGACAGGGAAAGGGAAAGAGATCGTGAAAGAGACAGGGAGCGTCGTTATGACGAACGTGACCGAAAGGCTGTTGTTGATAAGGAGAAAAAAGATAAAAATGACGAGTCCTCTAAAACTAAGGATAAAGAACGTGAAGAGGAAGCTATCAAAGCCAGATATTTGGGCATTATTAAGAGAAAACGTAGAGTGCGCCGATTAAATGATCGAAAATTTGTTTTTGATTGGGATGCTTCTGAAGACACTTCCAATGATTACAATGCTCTTTATAAAGAAAGACACCAAGTTCAGTTTTTTGGCCGTGGACATATTGCTGGTATTGATATAAAGACACAGAAAAAAGATCATAGTAAATTTTATGGTAACCTATTGGAAAAGAGACGCACAGAGTTAGAAAAAGAACAAGAGAAACTACGTCTTAAGAAGGTTAAGAAGAAGGAGGATAAGCAGAAGTGGGATGATCGTCATTGGTCAGAAAAAGAACATGACGAGATGACTGAACGTGACTGGAGAATATTCAGAGAGGATTACAACATTACCATCAAAGGTGGCAGAATACCAAATCCTGTTAGGAATTGGAAGGAAGCAGGCTTTCATTCTGATGTTATGGATATAATTAACAAAGTGGGTTATAAGAGCCCCACCCCTATACAAAGACAAGCTATTCCCATTGGTTTGCAAAACAGAGATATAATTGGTGTTGCTGAAACAGGTTCTGGTAAAACTTTAGCATTTTTGATTCCATTATTAACATGGATTCAGTCTTTACCTAAAAGTGAAAGAATGGAAGATGCTGATCAAGGCCCCTATGCCATTATATTGGCTCCTACTAGAGAATTAGCACAACAGATTGAAGAGGAAACCAATAAGTTTGGGATTCCTCTTGGTATCACATCTGTAGTTGTTGTGGGAGGTCTGTCCAGAGAGGATCAAGGTTTTAAGTTGAGACTGGGCTGTGAAATTGTTATAGCCACCCCTGGTCGTTTAATTGATGTGTTGGAAAACAGATACTTGGTGCTCACTAGGTGCACTTATGTGGTACTGGATGAAGCAGATCGGATGATTGACATGGGCTTTGAACCAGATGTCCAAAAGATATTGGAGCACATGCCCGTGTCTAATATTAAACCAGATTCTGATGCAGCAGAAGATGCAGCTGTTTTGCTAGCAAATTACAATACAAAAAAGAAGTTTAGACAAACTGTGATGTTCACAGCAACAATGCCTCCAGCTGTTGAAAGACTTGCAAGAACCTACTTGAGGAGACCTGCCATAGTTTATATTGGATCTGTTGGTAAACCTGTGGACCGCACTGAACAAGTTGTATTAATGGTGAGTGAACCAGAGAAGCGCAGGAAACTGACAGAGATATTACAACGTGGAGTTGAACCACCAATAATAATATTTGTGAATCAAAAGAAGGGTGCAGACGTTCTAGCTAAAGGTCTTGAGAAACTTAGCTTCAATGCTTGCACTTTGCATGGTGGTAAAGGCCAAGAACAGAGAGATTTTGCTTTGGCTAGTTTGAAGAATGGTTCAAAGGATATTTTAGTTGCAACTGATGTTGCTGGACGTGGTATTGATATTAAAGATGTCAGTATGGTTATAAATTATGATATGGCTAAGAGTATAGAAGATTACACTCATCGTATTGGCAGAACTGGTCGCGCTGGCAAGACTGGTAAAGCAGTGTCATTTGTTACAAAAGAAGATTCAGCTGTATTTTATGATCTAAAGCAAGTATTGTTGGCAAGTTCTGTGTCTACTTGTCCACCAGAGCTAATGAACCACCCTGATGCTCAGCACAAACCTGGCACAGTTGTAACAAAGAAGAGAAGGGAAGAAATGATATTTGCCTAATGTTTACCCCATGAGCTTGATAACAATGACATGTTGTGTCTGTAAGTTTTGGTGTTGGCTTGCATTGAGGACATTATGAAGGTCAGGCAGAGTTGATATGCAATAATTTTCCTATGAATATTTTAAATACTTCTATCATAAAGTCCCTGCAACATTTGTTTGGACAATGAAAGTATGAAGAAAAATGCATCATTTTCAGTATACTTTCAAAACAATTTTTTAAATATTTTCTATCAGTACACTGCAATTTCTTTTCTCGCTCAGATACTATAATGACCTTAATATAAGTCAAAATCAAGATGTGATATTTACATTGAATGTCTTGTGGGATACCACAAGTACCAAGTTGCAAGCTCTGGGTAACATTAACCATCTTTTCAAGAATAATGTAACAAAAAAATAGTTACTACATGTGTTAATTTTTTTATTCAATATCATAATACTATTGGTATGTTAATTTAAGTAATAAAACAATAGAGTGAAATATATTTTAGATATTTTATTTGCATAAGTTTATTGATACATTATTAGGTACACGTTGAATTACCTGAAATTAAAATATAATAATTAACAAAGATATCTTCAATTTATTAATGATATCTAAAGATACCTATTATCAGAATAAAAGTTTTATTCCATTTCAACATTGACCCTCCCCTATTGGAAAATTCTTTATAAGCAAGATAGTGAGGCCCGCTACGTACGGGCGTGCAGGGCGTGCATTTTCAAGGGGGCGGCAAAAACAGATATCGAAACGAAATATTCTCATAATTTTTATAATGTCTTAATGGTCAGTTTCGAAAATAAACGCAAACGTAAAATAAGCTTATTTTCTAACGTAAGGGTTTTTATGTTTAAAAAAATTTGCTCGTGACAGTTGTGTAATCGGTCACGCGGGCGTTCAAACAGCTAGCGGCGGGCCTGAAGTTAGTCACAGCCACAGGCGACCAGGTACCTACTGCCCGCACGGAAAACTATATCACTCGCTCCATGTCATCACGAACGTCCAGAGTTTTGTATTTCGTAACCGCCCTTTTGTCTCTGAACATGCAAACACATTTTAGAAATAAGATTATTCTGTCTGCTATTAAAGACTGACGTAACCAACGGGCGCGTGGTGTGCTTATAAACGTCAGAATAAATATTCGAGCACGCTCTTTTATTTACTTAGGTACCTCAGAAAAGGTGCATATTGAGCTGAGCATACAATTACATCTGGCGCCCTACTATTAGTTTTCTATTTTAAGGTGAACGCATATTGAAGAAAGAGAGAAAAAAAAGTGTGAGGTTTCATATGATTTCATACAACGCATTCTGAAATTCGATTCTTTCGGCGCGTGCAAATGTGCGTTCGCCTTTAAAAGTACGTAATATTTGTATACTAACTATATTAATTTACGTCGCTTCTGTCTGCTTTAAAATAATATTCTGAAAAAAGAAAAACAAAACTAACATTAATATAAGTACTTTTATATTTTTGTATTATTATTGACAAATAAAGCAATTCATGATTACCAGTAAGTGAGACAGTTACATTTTGTTGTCTCTGTCCCACCTTTAATTAAGGAGTCATGAATTTATTTAAATATTGTTCTTCTTCTTCTTTTTTATTATGGCTCCACCAATGTTCATCGGTGATTTGCCAATGTCAAGTATTATAGCCTTTATAGTGTTTATAGCCGATAAATCGGTATTTAAGATAATCCCGCCGACCGTGATATGTCTTATTAATCACTGATTAATCACAACCATCACAGCGCGAACAGGATTAAACTGGATTCCACATCACGCCACGACGAAAACGCGTGCGTATGTCGCCATGACCGGATGTGGAATCCTTAAAACACTGAAAACTGAAATGACTAAAAGCACACATTTAAAAAATAATGCCTATTATATATTAAAATAAAAAAGAGCAAGACATAATAAATCTTTGGAAACAAGCATGTTATGGGTGAAAATAATTTGAAAATGGTAAGTGTAAAGCTATTCAGCTGAGCCTAACATAAATAAAATGTAGGGCCACATTCCATGCATAGGTAGTAGACTAACCTCCTTACTAATAAACAGTGTTATACAACACTAGCGATCCGCCCTGGCTTCTCTCGTCGGAAAATTGCCATTATAGCTCACTACTCGGCTCCCAAAAGACAGCATAATATTTTATGCACATAAACCTTTATTTTTATTTTCTATATTTAGGAAATTAACAGCACATTTTATAAATGGAATTTTGTTACAATATTATCCAAAGAAGGCCAATTATAAATTTCCTATTTAGACCACAGAACATACATACAATAAACAGACATAAACAAAAAAAAAGGTAAGTACCCACTTTAATTACATTGTGAATCAATCTTATCTAATCGCGCAAACAGTAACAAAATTGGTCTAGTAGTTTTTGAGTCTATTATACACAAACAGACACATATACCAACATCCATTTTTATATATTAAACTTCATCAAAATCAGTTCACCGGTTTAGCCGTGAAAGTGTAACAGACAGACTTTCGCATTTATAATATTAGTATGGAATTGTCTCCCTCTAACAAATATGTCATTCATTATGATAGTGGGAGACAAAACATTGCATAATTTTGTACAGCATTTGTTTATTAGTAAGGGGGTAAAATTAAAGAAATGAGAAATAAATGAAGCATTGAACTGCACAGTGCACACCCACAAAAGCAAAATCCCATGCCACTGTTGTATTGTTTTTTACCTAATTGGATTTCTCTGGTTTGTCACCATCTTTCGATGGGGGAGGCATTACAGCCTGTTTTATAGAAGACGCCACAGATACCGATAAGTCAACAAACTCGGAAAAGTCTTTGGGGAAAGACAATTCCGGGAACTTCACCTCCAGCTGGGGGTCTCCCGGTTTCACTATACATACATATACAAAATTAACATCATTGAATAGATAACACTAGCTAACTCTAAGTTACCAATCTGTAGGTAGTAGGTATAAATACTAAACTCTGTTCATTATAAAAGCACTAAAAACAGTTGCATCTAAGTGGCCTGATTTTTCGTGAAATTGTTGTGATTGGTTGCATCACTTGCATTAATCAATTACGTCAATGATTACCGCCAATCAGGGCAATTACGTACGACTGCGTTTTCCCAGTGCTCGAAATAAAGTACATTTTCGGATATACAGACTGCACTAGTTCTGTTGTTGCTCAATGACGCCGTCACGGCCTAACAGATTCGGATTAAAATTTATACAAGGATAAACTTGGTACTGGAGGGTAGTCTGAAACATTTTAAGCTGTGGGCCTATTTCTGTGTGCCTATTGATATGAAGATATAAAAAAAATTGTGTACCTCCATAGAAAAAGTTGTAAGCAACATTAATATAGTGTCTACTGTGTTTGGTGACAGCTGAAGTTACAGTACTTGTTTCTTCTGGGAAACATAGGGAGCCCATAATACCAGTGCCCACTGTTGCATAGATGACTTTCTGAAACATTAAGAATTCTGTGTGTAGAAAAAGCAATCCCATTGGTGGATTTTCTCATTGCACAGCTCTGGTAGAAAGTTAGCCTTAATGTGCCTAATTTGTACCTTTAAAATTTCTCTAGGACTGTACCATAACTATTGCAGGCCTATTAAAAAGCCGTCAATATTGTAAATGGTTAGGACTTGAGGAGCCCGTGTTGAAATCTCATTCATGTCAAAATGGTAAGCACCAATATTCTTTAAGAATCACATGCTTCTGTGGCCACATAAGTCACCAAGTCAGTCTAAAAATAACAGATACCTATGTCTGTTAAAGAAGCGCCACCTCTTCTGTTGAATATGCAAGCACAGATGCAAGAACTGGCAGAGTGGAAGGTATAAGGCCATAAAGATGTGTGTGTAAAAAGTGTAGTAAAAATGCATTCCACTTTATAAAAACTCAAATGTGATAAAATATGCTATTAGCCTATTCAAATGTCAGTGAACACACATTTAATTGGTATTGGAAAAATTAAGTTGTGCTGTCTTGTCCAGCACATGCTTACTGCCGAATGCAGCCTTTGTGTATGTGTCGCATATAAAACAATAATTGTCACCTCTAAAGATTACTTTTTGGTATTTGATAGTTATAAATATTCAACTTTGTATGGGGTTAAACGAGGCTCATAAGCAGCAAAGACGATGAAAATATAAGAGCTATCTATCACCATGCATTTTATCCCATGAGAGGTAGGTGATTTGCTACAATCCTTGCCTCTTTTGTCTTTTAATTTTTTTTACTTTATTCACTTAACATAGGAAGTTAAAAAAATAAAGCATTACCCTGAAAAATCCTCCTCGGAGTCCGAAAATAAATCCAGTTAGACCACCCATAGCTACTGCTCCATAGCGCTGTTCTTTATTATCTTCTTCTCTGAGATATTTGACAATCCCTGAAAATTGTTTTCACAATATAAATGGACAATTCTTGAGTTACTGTTATATTTTTATACTTTTATGATAATATACATTATTGAAAAATTGAGTTTTAGTTTTTAAGATTCCATAATGTAATTAGATTTTTTAGAGAATCCATGATAGCAGACTTTTTTAATAATTTTCTGTTTAATATGGACAACTGGACAAAAAGTGGACACCATTACTGGTGTTCCTGGCCACACCACAAGGTATAGATAAAGGCAGTGAAGATGAGTTGTGTGTATGATTTTATATGCTTTAGTTAACATAGTTTCAATGAGATGAAATCTGATGTAAAACTTACATGCTGATCTATCCTCGAAAACATTAAAATGGTCCATGGCAGTATTCTTAACAGCGGACACTTTTTCCCAAACCGTCTGAACCTGTTGTCGGACTGTTTTCACAGGTTCTGCTAAACTAGTCCTTAAGTAGCTAGCTTTCTTCACATTCCTTTGGTCTTCAACATACCTAGAATAGGTAAGTAGAAATTTGAGTAAGTTCTATATATGAGATATGTATGGATATTATAGATATGTATGTGAACTGGGATAAAACATAGGATCCTCTGTCTAGTAATATGAGAGACAAGTATATAATTATGTAGTTGATATTGTATAGATAAAAACAAAAAGTGAAGATAATGAAGAACTGTTTATTTATGTCCTTTCCCATGTCACACAGAAAGTTGGATAGACATTTATTGCTGATTTATGGAAGAACCTATACACAATAGACTTTGTAAGTCAGGAATATTTTGTACTTTCTGTCTATGCCTATGGGAATCTATTGTATTCGCAAGTTTTTATACAATAAATCACATTTACATACTCAACATAATCAGCGTGAGGTGTATCATAAATAGGCAGATCAGATGGTCGCATTGGAGGTGGTTTCTGGGGTCCTTTACTGTCACTCACAGGTGTGGCAGCCTTCACAGTTGGTAGTGTTGGTACCATAGTCAGTACAGAAGAACCCACAAGTACTTTCCGAAGCATCTAAAATCAAAATTAAGATTAGTAATTTGTTTACCACATTTGGGATACTTAAAGCCTTATTTAGACTAGAAATAAATACTTAGGTAAATACCTCGGTTGAGATGTAATTTCGCTAAATGTTACATAAATAAACTAATCGATGAATAATAAAATTGCTCTTGTCGTCACAACCAAGGTAATGAAGGTAAAATCTGAAAGTGAAGTGCACGTAAAGTGCCTGAAAAAAACAGCTGTGCTTTTTTGATTGATTGAATTGACAGTACGCACTAAGTTACTCTATGGTACGCACGGCGCACGCCTAGTACCAAAGAGTATTTATATATAGCACGGTTTATGACGCAATGAAGAAGAATAATTTGCAGCTTCCTTTGCCTATCAATTCTGTTCTAGATTTTTCATTCGTTTTCTTCATTCATCGATCGTGTTCATTTCATTCATCGCAGACTTGGCTACGGCCTCAGATCAGAGGCTACGGCCTTTGACTCAAAGGATACGGCCTCAATAAAACTACTCAAAGAAATAAAACAATGAAGACTTGGCTGTATGATTAATTATCAACCTTTGCCTTTTCATGGATTTCTACCAAAAATATAAAATAAATTGTACCTTATGGCTGTATGGATTTACCTTTGCCTTTTCCTTGGAAAGAAGACTACCAAAAAAAAAATTGTACCAAAAAAATAGAGCTGGGTCGTTTCGTATTTTACGTGAAACGGAACGTAACCCATTTTATAAATCGACAAACTGCTTCGAAAAGCAGTGCCAAAAGAAACGGCTTTTTATTCATAAGGCGTAAATCGTACATACTACATATTATATTAATTCATTCAAAAAAACCGTTTATTCGACAGTCTGTACCATATCAGTCTAATGTATTTATACACTATACAGCGTCCATATTAAAAGAACAGCAAACCAGTTTCTTTTTCAAAACCGCGTCGTAAATATTTTTTGTAGAATTTTTATTTTTAGCATACATAGGACCCCCCGCTACATCTTTTATTTTGACCAGAATGAGGAAACTTAGAACAATTATTTTAGCCATTTATTGTTTGCATAGAAAGTACTGTCATCGGTAATGAAAAGGAATGCACGGCCCGAGAGTGTCCAACACTAGAATGCCGAGCAAATTGCTGGGTCGGTCATTATGCTGTTGGACACACTCGGGCGGTGCATTCCTTCCCTGGCTGGCCCTGTATGGATTCGTCGGTTTGGCCTTCGAGTCGAAACGAAAGATGTCGCGGTTCTTAATATGATAACACGGAACCCCAAAGCATGTGTTATGGGTACATGTATCTAATCTATACTAATATTATAAAGAGGTACAGTTTATAAGATTTGATGTAGGGGTAATCTCTGAATCCATAGAATCGATTTTAAAAATTATTTCATTAATAGGAAGCTAGAACCTCTCACACTTCTCACAGGCACTACACTACACACACAAGCGCAATATGTAAATGGTTGCAAAAATCTGATTCTACGTACAGTTGAATCGCCGAAGCAATAAACCTGCTTTTTAAAAAAAACTGATTTTCCTTCTGTCATAAAAGTCGTTCATCGTTCGTTACATGGCAAAAATCTGTTTCTTGAAGCAGTTTGTCAAAAAAACGACCAGCTCTACGAAAAAAATAAATTTTCATTTTGCGGTGATTTTTGTGTGTTTGTTTTGTGAAGCATTTTCCAGATTTTCTAATAATAAATAAATAATCACGTATAATAATACGTAAAACGAATTACCAATTATGCGTATATAGATATAGATTTATACTGTGTAAAGTGAATGGTAAGTGAAACGCATTTTATATGGTTCGAAGTAGGTACGTTCATATGAAGCTGTATATTTTATTGTTCTACAAAATAAAAGTTGATATTTTGTTATAGTCAGACCACAGTCGCACAAACAGTATGTCGGGGATCCAAACCGGCCGTATACTTAAGCCAAAGAGAGTCCGTCAAGTAAAATCCCGTAAAGGTATGCGGGCCTGGAGCTCCTGTCGCACTCATTTGATATTTAAAATTGCTTATTACTTTCTAATTTTTAGCGCTACTATGCTTCTAAAAAGGGTTTTGTTGTGTTTATGGCGGTCTTTACATTGTTTGAGTACTAACACATTCTATAACAACATTATGATTTGGTTCCAATAAGCAGCCTGATTATGGAGAATTACTTAACATTTGATGACATCACTAACAAGTTTAATATTTATTCAGGACGGGAAAGCAGATTGCATGATGTGGTATGAATGAAACCATAGCCTATGGATTCCTACACAGGGTGAAAACTATTAATTTACTTTGAAATTGCTTCAGTTGAGGACTTCACTCTGGAATGACATGGTACAATGATAATAATATAATATAATCAAATAATACCATTAAGTGTCATTATTATTATAAAAAATAAGATACAATTTATGGGCATGAATCATTACCTATTAGATAAATTTTGCTTTTATTTTGTGCATGAATTTGGTTTTTTTACTTAATGAATATTTTGCCTGTAAACTTAGTATTGATTTCTTAGTTAGATACAGTAAATAAATAGCTATGATTCCTAGATATTATTATAGTAAAATATGTAACTAAATACACTTATTTACATATTGAAAGAAAAATATAATGCTGAAATTGCTATGTCGTCAACCAAGTCATTACCATAACAATGTCTCTTGGAAAACAATGAAGCAATTATATGGCTTACCATTATCTACTAGCCAATACTTGTCTATGTAAATTTTTATCTAAATCTTACAACATTTTTATCTTTTCAATGCCTGAGATAAAGTCTACCTCAAGCAAAATTTAGCTCGAAAAGATACTTTCTGTATTTAAAGGTTCTTATTGAGTAACCTTAAAGCATAATCCATTTTGAATTATTCCTCCAATCAATATATAGAATTGCACTATATGGACCTTAGGTGCAATGCAGGACAATATAGGGCATCCTTTCTGTCTATAATACAATACTGAAATAGATATTAAAATATTATTGTGAGGGGGTCGCATCAGACATCCAATCGGCCACTCAATATCACATAATATAAAATCACAATAAATTATATAACATTCCAGTTCTGAGCATGATGGCCATAATGCAGGACAGAAATAACCAAGAAGTACCAAAAGAGTTTCTCGAGACTGGCAGGACTGGTAGACGGAATGCCATGCCTGATATCCTCCACCCGCAAGGTGCAGAAATAAGCACGGCAGATTTGCCATCTCGGCTGCAACAACTTGTTACCACAGGTATATTATAAAACCATTGCCAAGGCTCTGTTTATGTTGAAGTAATACTAAAAAATGTATGGAGGTATTTAACCTCTTTGGTTACTACAAGTTTCTTGTTATGTTGTACATGGCAGTATAACGTGCTGCTTCATACATTTTTTATAAAATATTGCATTTGAAATTAGAATAACCAAAAATATATCCATATTTTTCATAGAGTACTAAGCCTATGGAGGGGCCATAGACAGGCTCCCCCTTTCGCCATTTTTTTCCCCTTTGACCAGTTATACTGACTTTAGATTTCATTGGTATTGTTTTGTGTCGCGAGACAGAGCTCTAGGAAAATAGTTAATTGTGATGTTTTAAACGGGAAAGGCGATCTAAGGCGTCAAACTTAGTGTTTCCAATCATTAATTATAATTATTATGTTTGTATTTTAACATAATCATATAACGTAAAATCCTTGCGACAATAAAAAACGACAGAAAAATACAGTGGTATACAGGGGCTAGTACTAGGTGTTTACCTCACCCCCAAAAGAAAAAAATGTTCGGTGATTCACACCCTTCACATCTCCTTTGGTAAATACTCTAAAGATATTTTTTTGTGTACACTGTTTTTATTGTCCCTGGCCATACTGCAAGGTATAAATGCCCTGAAGGTGTGTGTTGCATACTTTTTTTGTAAATTGTATGTATTTTTATTTGAAAAAGTCATAACATTGTGTTATCTATACTATGTCATTGACCTTGTGGCCACCATTAATTATGTAATCTATCACAAGTTGATTGAATATTATTTTGTTAGGGTAGAATAATTCATTTGATTAAAAAAATATATGATTATATTTTATTTTACTTTTAATCATAGTGGTGCAGTAATCTTCATAATTGAGCATTTTTATGTGATGTCATGGCGACCGACGCACGCGTACCATTGTGACATGATAGGGAATCCAGTACTCGCACTCGCAGCTAACATCGAACCACCATAAAGTTTTAATGTAATCTAATCTGAAGTAGCTATGTCATTAACTTTGTATGTACATTATTCCAGATCCAATTGCACCTCAACCAAGTACATCTCATTGTGAACTTGATATTAAGAAGCCTGAGGAACCGCCTGGTGACAAGAAGGGATGTAGTTGAGCACATACTTGGTATAGTAATAACTAGATGCACCAATGGCTGCTATAGCAGTCTAGGGTGTTGGATGTGTTAATCTCATACTTTTTCATGTAGGTCAAATTGATGAAACAGCAAGTTACTAATTTGGAAGAAAAAATCAATCAAACTATAACTCGTGACAAATAAGTTGAACCGAAAATATCATAGGGTTAGATTTATATGAGGGTCCTTCCTTCCCACTACCTCAACTTATTTCTTCATCTAGCAATGACAAGACATTTGTGTTTCACGCAAAACCCTACGCGTTGAATTAGGTCCAAGTGACGAAATCACACATCAAAGGAGCACTTAATAGAGCTTTGCGGTACAAATTTTTGTAAAATGGCTTTTTCAAGGACTGTATTTGATAGATGTTTTTAGTTTTAACTTGTTTACTGTTTGTGTCTTAAAGAATCAATTTGGCCGCGTGTGCAACAAAATAACAAAAATGTGCACTCAGATAGGAATGGGTAGACAATTTGAACATGTAACAATCTCATTTTCTATAATTTAGTTTATTTAGTTCACAATCTAGGTAGACTATTATGAAAATATAACACAAAATAATTTGTTACATAAAAGTGCTTCTCTTTTTTGTAGTGTAACTACAGATCAATTATCAGAATGTTTTTAGATATTTTAAAATGTCATTATGTCCCATTTTCCAGACCCTGTTACAGTATTTGTTCTACAAATTGATGGGTAGGTATACTTTAATAAATACGCTTACTTACGTAGTTATTTATTTAGTTGTATTTATTGGCGAGTTTGTAATTTTTTTTTTAATTAACGTAATTATTGTATCCACTAATTGTAACTTATTTTGAAGTTTTAATTACAATTACCTCAAGTGTCGTTGTTTTTAAATAGGATTGAATGATTTAGAGATGAGCTAAACTAAAGGAACATCGAATTTAATCCAACGTATGCGGCGGGGCCTATTTGTCTGTTGTGTGTCTTTTAGTACCTATTTGTCTTTTTAAATGTCGTGTTATTGTGAACAAATTCCGTAACTATAGTCAACAAGCTATCAAATGGAGGGAACTTAAACAATGTGTTTAATAACGTGATTGAACCAGACTTGTGTATATATTGTATACACTAGGTACTTTCTGACTATTTTGACTTAGACTATAGTGTATTCTTAAAATATGTATATGTGGGTCAAGAAACTGTCATAGCATCGAGCAGGTGTCACCTGGCATTAAAATCGTTAAATCAACGTCATGTTTTTGGATTGAAGGCCCTCCGACTTGGGCGTAGGCAGTATCAGTTTCAATATCAAAAAATGTTTGTAATATTTGAGAATACGGCAGCACCATCGCCATGCTTGACTTCTGCTCGATATGATGACAAGAAAAATCAATTTCTGCAGTCAATTACATTTTCTAATTTTAGGACTTAATTTGATGACTATTTTTGCTCTAACACAACAATAGATAGGGTTTTTAAGTAAATAAATATTCAGTATTTTATATGAGCAAATTGTGGTATGGTGTAGATCTATGAATAATTCGATCTCTTAATTTTGTTGTTATGTTGAACTGTTTTTGTTCAGGCTGTGCAATTTTATTGTTTTTGTGAGTGCTCTTAAAGTAATAAAAATACGTATAAAATTGTAATTGTTAAATTACTGTTTTACATTAATGTCGTTCATTTAGTTGGTAGCGCAAAGTACGTTACTCATATTTTATAAATAAATCCACTGCAATTGAAATACTAGCCAACATAATGTTTAGATATTACAGAAATATAAGTACACTAGAAGACCCGTGCAAAAACTTCGCACCGTTAGTTAACTAATATCCAATAGATGGTGTATTTTACAAAATACAGAAATTATTCTAATTTTAAAAGAAACATTTAATTTGGTTGATTATTTTTCGTCATTAGAGGGAAAAACAATTTTCAAAATGGCGTATCAAACATTAACTTTGATACAGTATTAAGGGAGATATGGCGTACCGACAAAAAAACACCCTTGAGAAATGATATATAGAGATTATGTATTATGATAATACTAAAAAGAGTAATGTCAATTTGTCCAGTTTGCTTGTGGATTGTTTTATGGTGCGACTGGTTTTAATGACATGTCTTCTATGAGCTCAATATAGAGCAAATAATGTGCAGAGTATCATAAGTGGCCATGGGAGTTCATGAATTAATAGTGACAAACAACAATACAACAATTTTGTATACATAGGTACTTAGATAGTTTGTCTTGTAAAATTGCACAAGTATTTAGTGATCTAAGTTATGATCATACTTTTATAAATTACAAATTTCCATGCACAATATAAATAATATCATCATAATTATTACCTAATTTGAAATGAACAAATGTTTTGTTATTTTCTTAATATTTTTTTGTTTTACCTATATAATTTGTTCCAACCAAATCCATGTACAAAGTAACATTAGAGTAGTTTTTGGAAACATATTGGTACCTTTTACTAGTAGAATGACGATGTAGTAAGTATTGTAATGTACATAATGTTATATTTTATTTTGTGATTATTTTGGTGCAATTAAAATATTGTAAAGATTATTTGTTTGTAAGACTGTTTTAAACAGATTTCCTTGTCGTTCTACAACGTAATTAAATAAAAATTACGAATATTTACTTGATTTGTTTTATTTGTTTAGTAGGTACCTACAATTTTACCTATGAATAATTTCATTCCTCCTGATTGTATAAGTTTTATAAGTATAATCTTTTTAATTATGTATGTACCTACTTATAATATCATTATAGTTTATGTAGTAGGTAATAGTAGTTTATGAAACGAGTTCATAATAGGAAGTGGAATTTCCATTCGGCTACGCCTCATTTTTTAATAGCATCCACGAGTGTTTTAATTCCAAGTTATGTGCCCGTTCAATTCCATGCAAATGCAATAGGTATTTTTAATAATTGAACAATTTCTTAATCGCCAAATTGGCTGCAAACCGCGATTACCTACCTTTACTTGCTCTGTTACCTACTGCGCCACAGATAAGGGACTCTCACACGCGCGTGTCGATTTTTTCATAGTTTTATGTGGCTGTATAAGACATATCCTCAACCCTTTCTGCATTTAAAAAAACAATATCGTTTTTATGAAATAAGAAGTATAATTCGATTTTGTAATAGAGACTTTACGATATAAGAGAAGATAAAATACGTAGACTGAGCTCTGTCTACGATAAAATAATACGATATAACGATTGTATAGAAAATCCTTCTGTGGTATAGTTGTCTAATGAATTGTGTCATTTGGTTATTTATACTGTCACTTTTATAATTAGGTACATAGTCTTTATAAGAGGAATTACATATTAGTTGTAAATATAGAAGTAGTATTGTATTATTTATTTCAGATTCCTGAAAGTTTCGATACTAAATTTCGACAGATAAATGTAACTGAATAACGACGTGACACTGGCAGAAATGTACTTATCTTAGTACAATTGCCATCCAATAAAAAAAAAAAAAAAAAAAAAATTACATATTAGGTTTGATACTTTCGTTGATTTTGGTAACATGTATTAAACATTCACCTGTATGTTTGTATTGTATTGTAATTTGTTATGCAGATTTATGAAGTTTGTTCAGTCTGTCATTCCGTATATACCGTTTACAGTTTTGAAACTAATTTAAATTTTAGTACATAGTGTTGAGTAAGTATGATATAATAATAATCCTTTTGTCAGAAAATTTTAACGTACCTACGTAATATATGTAATACCAATTTAAAATTTTTTAACTCCAAACAATCGAAAAAAAATCTACGAGTAAGAAAAAAATAGGCAAAAAATTGTGAAGAGCAATTATATATATAAATACGTATAGATATGGTCTATGGTTGTCTTTGTATGGTCTCTATATGTATTCTTATATTAATAAAACCACTGATAAATAAAAGTATTTTAATCAAGTATCATAATAAAAATTGAAAGTATTAAGTGTAGATTTTTTAAATTTGCCGCTCTTTTGAAATGACACGTTTCACTGGACAGACTCTACCGCAGTGATTCATTATATTCTCTTTTGTCTTTGTAAAAAGTGGAAGTGAGCGAATGAAAAAATGTAGTGGTGGCAACACTCAGAGATAGGTAATAAGTCCATGGGCGCTGCTAATACTGTGGATCGGGGCTGTGTGAATTTGGCACCCCCAAATTCGATTTTTCAGTTTTTTTTCATCAGGTTCGTTTGTCCACCATTAGTCCACGTTTGTCCACCAAAAATTTTTTTTTGTCCACCTCTCAAAAAAAAGTTATTCAAAAAATAAAAATTGGGGGTGGAAGTTGGCACCCCCAAATGCGAAATTCTATTTTTTTTTCATCCCGTTCGTTTATCCATCGTTAGTCCACGTTTGTCCACCAAAATTTTTTTTTTGTCCACCCTTTAAAAAAAAGTTATTTAAAAAAAACTAAAATTGAGGTGGAAGTTGGCACCCCCAAATGCGAATTTTCTACTTTTTTTCAACAGGTTCGTTTGTACATCGTTAGTCCACAATTGTCCACCAAAAATTTTTTTTGTCCACCCTTCAAAAAAAAGTTATTCAAATAAACATTTTTTATGAAAAAAACGATAGAAACTGAATTTCCGGGTACGTTCAAACTACACTAAAGGTTTCAAAATCAAGTTTATAAAGTGGGCAAACGATCCAACCCCTCAGAGAAGAGAATCCACCCCTAGGAAGCTAGAGATCCCCCGTCAAAGTGAAAATACTTAGATATATACTGAATTAACTCGCGCATAACTACGTCTCTAAGGGTGGACAAACGAAAATATGTGGTGGACAAATGAGTTTCTGAAGTGGACAAACAGACCTACCCCTCAGAGAAGCAAATCCACCCCTAGGAAGTTGGAGATCCCACGACAAAGTTAAAATCCTTAGATACATACTTATATCACGCATAACTATATCTCTAAGGGTGGACAAACGACAATATGTGGTGGATAAACGAGTTTCCGAGGTGGACAAACAAACCAAAACCTCAAAGAAGCAATTTCACCCCTAGGAAGCTAGAGATCCTCCATCAAAGTTAAAATCGTTAGCTATATAATTAACTCGCGTATAGCTATATCTCTAAGGGTGGACAAACGACAATATATGGTGGACAAATGAGCTTCTGAGGTGGAAGAATAGACCTACCCCTCAGAGAAGCTAATCCACCCCTAGAAAACTAGAAATCCTCCGTCAAAGTTAAAATCCTTAGATATATAATTAACTCGCGTATAACTATATCTCTAAGGGTGGACAAACGACAATATATGGTGGACAAATGAGCTTCTGAGGTGGACAAACAGACCTACCCCTCAGAGAAGCTAATCCACCCCTAGGAAACTAGAAATCCTGCGTCAAAGTTAAAATAGTTAGATATATACTTAATTAACTCACGCATAACTATACCTCTGAGGGTGGACAAACGACAGTATGTGGTGGACAAATAAGTTTCCAAGGTGTACAAACAGACCTACCCCTCAGAGAAGCAAATCCACCCCTAGGAAGGTAGAGATCCCCTGTCAAAGTGAAAATCCTTAGATATATACTTAATTAACTCACGTATAACTATATCTCTAAGGGTGGACAAACGATAGTATGTGGTGGACAAATAAGTTTCCGAGGTGTACAAACAGACCTACCCCTTAGATAAGCAAATCCACCCCTAGGAAGTTGGAGATCCCACGACAAAGTTAAAATCATCAGATATATACTTATCTCACGCATAACTATATCTCTAAGGGTGGAAAAATGAAAACATGTAGTGGACAAACGAGTTTCTGAAATGGACAAACAAACCTACCCCTCAGAAAAGCAAATCCACCCCTAGGAAGCTAGATATCCTCCGTCAAAGTTAAATTCAGGGCTTTTTTCTTTAAAAATGTTTATTTGAATAACTTTTTTTTGAAGGGTGGACAAAAAAAAATTTTGGTGGACAAACGTGGACTAACGATATACAAACGAACCTGATGAAAGAAAGTTGAAAATTCGCATTTGGGGGTGCCAACTTCCACCTCAATTTTAGTTTTTTTTAAATAACTTTTTTTTGGAGGGTGGACAAAAAAAAAATTTTGGTGGACAAACGTGGACTAACGATGGATAAACAAACGTGATGAAAAAAAAATGGAAATTCGCATTTGGGGGTGCCAACTTCCACCCCAATTTTATTTTTTTGAATAACTTTTTTTTGAGAGGTGGACAAAAAACAATTTTTGGTGGACAAACGTGGACTAACGATGGACAAACGAACCTGACGAAAAAAAACTGAAAAATCGAATTTGGGCGTGCCAACTTCACAGAGCCGTGGATCGGGTCGATAAATAGCCGGACAGACCAGCCAGCAAGGCCGGCCACCCTAGTCTTAGTACTAATACGACAAAAATGTTGTATGTAAAACCACGCATTTTTTATCATTTATCAATCTTTTGAAATTATGAAATGAAATTACTGGTCAAATGGAAAAAGCTTAAGGGTCCTATACTGGGAATTTTTCTGGGATGAACTATTCCCAATTTCTCGGTAAATAATAGATCTGTGTCACTATAATTTAGCATATAGTTACTTATTGAATATATCTAAGTGAAATAGTTCTTATTTTTTCAATGGGTTTTATTGAATAGGAAATATGGGTGGTTTAACTTTGCCCCTGCTGTCTCTTTCATAATCTATCACAAAACTCTAAATTTTTTTTAAGCGCTCTTATACCATTATTCTTCAATTATATATTTCGCTTTTTTGTAGCTTATTGAAAATTCAAAAAAAAAATTATTATTTTTGCAAAATTAAAAATCATATTTTTTTTTTGATATTTCAATAAGCTACAAAAAAAAGCTAAATATATAATTGAAGAATAATGGTATAAGAGCGCTTAAAAAATAATTCAGAGTTTTGTGATAGATTATGAAAGAGACAGCAGGGGCAGAATAATCCTTTATTCTACCACCCATATTTCCTATTAAATAAAACCAATAAAAAAATAACAGCTATTTCACTTAGATATATTGAATAAGTAACTACCTATATGCTAAATTACAGTGACACAGGTGGAGTATTTACAGAGAAATTGGGAATAGTAATATTTCCATACAAATTATGGATATAGGGCCCTTAACAAAAGCTGGCTATGTCCGTCCCCCCCCCCTACTCTAATCTATGTGTGCAACTCTACCTGTGGATATACCCTATATACCTACGCTATATAATATACCCACAGAGGCGGGCCACGCATCGTCTTTAAAAATCTGTCAAACCAATATTGAGTTCAAATTTTACTAATAATATTCCTAAATGTGTCGCTGCTATTCCGCTTGTCAAGCAAGATTGGCCGTGTATCGTTTTGCTATGTAACCATCGGTCATTTTGTGGCAGGCACGTTTACTAGATCGAACATTTATTACTTTTTCTAATCAGAATATACGTTTATTTATATCATGTAACATAGTTAGCTGAGACCTACAAAAGAAATTATTTTATTTTACTGTACATAAATTTAAAAAAAAAATCGATTTTAAAATTGATTCAAATTGAGACCTGAACAATCGATCCCTACCTGAGTGGTGGGCTGAGTGAGCGAATGAAATGAACAGTTTGTTGATTATATTTGATGTTTCATTTCAGGATGTAGAGAAAGTGGTGACAAGTTTTCAAGTTTATTAATTTATTTCTTTAAATGGTGTATAAAGAAGTTTTCTCACAACAAGAAATTGTAATGATATGTTACACGAACGCTGCATGTTAAATTTAATATTATAGAATATGTTCTGAAGTGTTACAAGCGTACGTACGATAAGGCGCTGGTTTAGCAGGAAACGGTGATAAATAAGTGCAAAATGCCTCGCAGCGAGAACCGCCCCAGCTTGCTGCTTTCACGGGAGGAGAATGAGCAGGTCTTTGCTATGATCGGACCCAAATCCCAGGTTAATACTAAGTTTAATCATCGACCTAAACGAATAACCACCTTTACAATTTACATAGCTTTAATGACCTACGTACTTATCCAGTCTATTATAATATATTTGCAAAACTATAGTTTTAACTGCATGAAGTATACACATAGATAGCCAGCCATATAGGAAATAGTGAACCTGTTTGCAACAAGCTTGTTGATGTCATTGGCATACCTTCTAGTCTAAACATTGATGTATGATTGATATAAAACAATCTATTTTATAGACTCATTTGTCTTCCAAATCTATTGATAGTTTCCTCTTCATACACCTATTCCTTTATCTTTGATTCAATAGTAATAGATATTAAATTCTGTTCATTTTACATACAAATTGTTGATTTTAATAAGGTATTTTATATGGAATTTTAAAAGGATCTTTAAACTTCTTAAGGCTCCTTTAGAATTATTATGTAATATATTTAGAGCAAGTTGCGAGATTAAGTTATTTTAAATTCATATTCTCCTGAAATATGATTTTATAATTTGAAATGACTAGTAATCTATTTTATTTTTCGTTTAGGTAAATCCAGGGGTTTGGGTATCAATACTGGCTCTAATCACAGAATAGATAAATTTAAAGAAAATTTCCAAATAAAGAAATGTAAATTGAAGTGAAACTCCTCAATCAACCATTTGGTACAGGTCACAATTGACATGTTCAATATGGACAATTGGCAAAAAGTTGACACAATTACTGATGTCTCTGGCCACACCACAAGGTATAAAGGCATGTTAGCCCACCCTGGTTATACTCATCACTCATCACTACATCAACCTAATATCTTGTTTATAATTATTCACATACTTATGAATATTTATTTACAAACTTTGTTGGTAATATTTAGATTCATGTAACAGTGAAAGTAATAAATTAATATTACTAATGAGTGATTCAAAATTGATTTTTTATGCTAAAACCTATCTCAAGTTTTGTCAAACCCTATGTTTGAGATTAGATAGAATTTGTGTTGTCTTATCTGATAAAGTATTGTTAGTTGTTTACCTTGAATACTGAAACTCCAGAATTGTGTAATAAGTAGGTATATCTAGAATAAAATACCTATGTTTCCTTCTTTTCTATAAACATCTTTAGGTATGAGGTAGACAGAGACATACCGTCAGATCTTGAAATGTCTACCTTCCCATGTTGATTGTGGGTAGGGAATGCAATCCCGCAAGATAATTTCAATCCCGGTATTTCGTTTTCATTTTTAACCTAAATTAAACAAGCTTTTTGGTACATTTTAAATGATTTTTATATATAATAAATATAAAAAATAAAATTCTTAAAGGTGTGACGCAGGTGTTTGCAGGGTAGGTATGCCTGATAAATAATATTTCTTATAAAGTTCAGTTTGATTTTGATTTAGGTATCTATAGATTCTATAACAATAAATATTCAATGAATTCTTTGCCTTGGGCCTTAACGTTCCTCTAGGACTCGGCACCCCAGAAACACGTTGGTACCATGCTTCTCTAATTGTGGGATAGAACATAAAAAGTCTGTTTTTGATTTAATATTTTAATTATATTTATTAAAACAAACATTTTAATACCCTAAAACTTTTCTCTTAAATCCTTCTTACAATTTTCAATAGATAATGAATAATCAATTTGTCAAGATAAGATTTTATTACAAAGGTGTTACATTAGTTTATCCTAAATGTTAAACTGATAAAAAATACCTATATTAGTAACATGAGGAAAAGGCAGATGATTGATTAATTTTATGCCATATTGTCATATGGAAAATGAGCAGAACAGTATCAAAAATCTTGTAAGGTTTTAGGCAAGTCTGGATAAAATTAAAAGACTTATAGCTAATTATTTTGGAATAGTTCTTTTTAAAATGTCCCCCCATAACAACAACTGACATGATAATTCAGAAATTACAGTGCTATTCATAACAATAACATGTTGTATGATCTTTGTAACTTTTACACTTGCATCTACTTTCTAAATGGCTTTTCTGATCCATTATACCAACATATTTTACTTGATTTTATCAAAATTATAGGATTTCTGTAATGTCTACCCCAGTTTTGATTATATTTTTTTCAATTCAATTCATGTAAATATAAATATTTTTTGTAATTTTCAGAGTTTAGCAACAGCAGTGGTCCAACTCTTCACAACAGAGGGCCCGGCACATTCAGAATGGCGAAAGAAGGACACAGGCATACTTTGCCTCATCAAAGACAATCAACGGAGATCATATTTCTTTAGGATATACTGCTTGAATAGGAAGGCCATGATATGGGAGCATGAAGTGTACACACAAATAGAATATAAAAGTCCCAGACCATATTTACATACTTTTGAAGCTGAGGTGAGATTTCAATCTATACTATTAAAAATAGTCTGAAAAAGGTTTTTCAGAAAAGAAATATATTAGAAAAGTTCATCGGTAAATTGGAAATGTCGGGAAACTGGATGTCCTTATTTCCATGGTGTTTTTATATAAACTCAAGGCCATAATGGGATAAAAGTTAATATGGGCTCTATGGGTGAAGCCGTGGCGGAAACTAATACAGAATAATAAATGATAAGTGTACTTGTTTAATTTTCAGGAGTCAATATTATATGCTACTCAAAATATTTAAGCATAAACTACTGTTTATTGGAATGTTTGTCTAGAATATTAATTAAATTTTCAAACAGAATAATAAATTATTGTTTTCAGGAGTACATGACAGCTTTTAATTTTGCAAATGAAGATGAGGCCGTAGCGTTAAGAAACATATTGATTGAGAAAATTGAAATAAGGAAACAGAAAAGAGAAGGTAAGCAACTATATTATTACATACATTTATATTGACACAACTTGCTTTTCCAGAGTTTATTTCATAGGTGTAGCAAATGATGCGCCCAGGACCACCCCTGATGCCTTCTGGTCCACAGTAGGTCCACAATAAACATCTATAAAAAATTGTCAAGTTGCGAGTATGACTCGCCCACAGGGTTCTGTTTTATCAAATCAGGGCCCTAAAATTTTTTTATGCCTATTGGCCTATTCTGTTATATTTTTAATCTGTCTAATTAAATGTCATGATTTTGTCGCGTGAAAGAGACAAATGATTTAACCAGCTATAACCTTAGAGAAAACTATGGGACATAAATGTAAAATCATTGTTTTATGAGACCATAGGAATTAAAAGTACTATTTTTTCTACCCCATCAAGTGCGGTATTTGTAATACCAATAACATTGAAGCCTGTAATAGATTTAATACCACATCTGCTCGGAAAATACCTATTTACTTCATCAAAAACAATTATGCTGAATGTACATAATAGGCATGATGACCAAAAAATTCTAATTAGTCAATTAAACAAAAAATTATGAAGATATAGCCCGCTAAAGTTCCGCGTGACATTTGAGTACACTTTTGACCTAGAAGTGACGTCACTGGCCCCCACTCCCAAACTTTGACAGGCTTTATCTCTGTATTTTTTTGTTTGATTGACAATAGAAAAGGATTGGAAAAAAAACACGGTGGTGTATGCACGTACCTGGTTCTTTCTCCCCAATTTATTTTCTATTTAATAATCATAAACGTTGAATTATCTAGTTGTTTCTAACAAGGGATAAATCTGGATGGTTTAAACAGTGGTGTGGTATTTCTGTTGGGGTAAGTGTTTGTGTTTATTGTCTGTTGGGTAGTTAGTTTTAATTATGGAAGCCATTGCCGGCTAACCTCCTGACCCCCCTGACGATTTGGAGGTAGGATGTTTCATAACTGTCGAGTCTGAAGGAAATCTGATGCAGGCAACAAACGACAAATTAAAGCGAAAGAGAGCAGCAGAGGAGTCTTCCACTATCTCTGACATCTCCACTCCCAAAAAAGTTACAATTCGGCCGGAAGAGGGTGTACCCTCAATTGAAACTATATACTTACATCCTAGTTTTAACATTAAAAAAATGTACAACCCTGAAGTTGACAAGGGACCTTTCGTGGTACATGTAGTGAGGAATGAAAGTGAAACTTCCAAAGGCTCCATCCTGCGCCCTATTAAACTGGGCCACTTTTTACAGAAACAAAAAATTCAAAACATTACTAGAGATGGTATTAAAGCAGTGGGTAGGAATAGACTCTCAGTCCAATTTGGGTCAGCTTTGGATGCCAACAAATTTCTTGTTAACCCAGCTTTAGAAAATTTTAAGATGGAAGCTGTAATTCCAGCATACAACCTTACAAGAATGGGGATTGTGAGACAAATCCCTACAGAATGGGCCATGTCGGAATTAGTGGAACTTATGGATCTCCCATTGGGTTGTGGGACTATTTTAAAAGCCCGGCGCCTGAACCGCAAGATCATTGATGAGGGGCAGCCAAAATGGATACCCACTCAGTCGGTGGTATTGACATTTGAGGGCCAAAAACTTCCTGAACTGGTGTATTGTTGCCACACGGCTATTAGGGTGGAGTTGTATCAATACCCTACAATTATCTGTATGAAATGTTGTAGATTTGGTCATGTTCAGACGCAGTGTCGCTCTAGTCCTAGATGTTATCGTTGTGGACAGGAACATCCGGGAAGTGCATGCACTGTATCTGAGCAGGAGGCAGTGTGTACTCTTTGTGATGGGCACCACTTTGCTACTAATAAAACTTGTCCTGAACACCTTCGGCAAAAATCAATAAAGTTAACTATGGCTGAGGAAAACATCTCATACATGGAAGCTTCGCGTAGACACCCAAAAGCTAAAAAGTCATATGCTGATGTGGCTGGCTACTCTTTGCCTCTTCATCGGTCTTCTCCTATATCAGCACAGATCAAACCCTCTTCCCAGTTGCCACGTGGCGAAAATCAGTCACAAAGAAAAACAGTCTTCCTGAACCCTAGACCTAAAATGTTTAAATCGCACCAAGGTTATGATCGAATTTCCCATAAAGAAATTATCAGTCAACCTCTACCTTCACAGACCAATGGCTGTGCCTACGTCAGTAATCCCAAGGATGACAGTCTTCTTGAACTCATCCTAACAATGTTAATTAATATTGTATCCAGCCATAAGGACACACTCTTACCGAACAACGTTGCCTCAAAAATTAACATTCTCAGAGAACTTATTAATAATGGACCCAACGAAACAGAAGATCCTTCAGTGGAATATGAGAGGTATTAACAACAAAAAACATGAACTGACATACTTACTCAATAGTCATTCTCCCTCTATAATTGCAGTTTCTGAAACCTGGTTAAAGCCAAGATCCCACTTCAGACTTCCTGGATATGCTTGTTTTCGAGATGACGGAGATCAGGGATATCAGGGAAGTGCTCTCTTCATAAAGCATCCCTCCAGGGTTTCTCTTATCTCACTTCCCCCACATAACCATAATTTCAATATCATTGCTGTCAGAGCATACAACATATCATTTGTCTCCCTATACATTCCCCATCCCCATGTATCCTATATCCCTGAGATTCAAAGCATCTTGACTTCTCTCCAGCTACCATTTATAATTCTGGGTGACTTCAATTGCCATCATCCCGTATGGGGATCCACAAGGGTGGACAACTTTGCAGTTCGTATCTTGGACTTACTAGACAGCCTAAACATCTGTATCTTGAATGATGGCTCCCCTACTAGGAGGACTGCCCCGGATCAAAATAGGAGTGCAGTGGATCTCACCCTATGTTCCCCCTCCATTGCTTCGGAATTGAACTGGCATATACTACCAAATTCTCATGGCAGTGATCACTTCCCAATTTTAATTACATTTAACTCTTTAGATAATATCAGCCCTAAAAGAAACCCACCCCTTCTTGAATATAGAACCTCTAAGGCTGATTGGGCTGGATTCTCTACATCTATGGATGCTAGCTCATTGAGTCTCCCAGCAGTTACCTCCCAAAACGTTCTCACTGTATACTCGGACTTTACTAAAGCTCTTCTAAAGGCAGCGAAGGAAAACATACCCCCAAAGGTAATCCAAAAAAGACCTATTTCTCCTCCGTGGTGGGACTCTGAGTGCTCTGAAGCTGTAAAGAAGAGGAATAACATGGAGAGATCATTGTCCAGATTGATGACTATGGAGAACTATATTGAGTTTAGGAAGATTGCGGCTCGGACCACTAGACTTCTGCGTAAAAAAAAGAAACAGGGATGGTTAAAGTTCTGTTCAAATCTTTCTCCCCGATCTCCAGCTTCCATAGTATGGCAGAATATTAAACGATTCCGAAACTCCTATGTAGATAGAACAATTACAGGGGACCCATCCCTTTGGCTAGATGATTTTGCGGACAAACTGGCCCCTCCCTTCGTTCCTTGTAGAGATAATTATATCTTCTCACCAGTACCCCTTAACAACAATGATCACTCAAAATTTAACGATCCTTTCACTCACCATGAATTGGACTCTGTCCTGAAACATGTTAAAGACTCATCTCCAGGTATTGACGGTATACCTTACTCATTCCTTGCAAGGGCTGGATCCTCATCAGCAAATACTTTCTTGGAGATTGTAAATTGTCTCTTTGGTTCCTGTGTTGTTCCTGAGGAATGGAGAAGACAGATTGTGATACCTATTCCCAAACCGGGAAAGGACCACAATACTGCGGATGGCTATAGACCTATAGCCCTCTCCTCTTGTCTATCGAAAATTATGGAACATCTCATAAAAAATCGTTTAGAGTGGTGGTTGGAGAGAGAAGGTGTTATAGCTGACAGTCAGTTTGGATTTAGAAGGGGATTTGGTGTCATGGATAGCTTGGGTATCTTCTCTACTGACATACGTCTGGCATTCAGTCAGGGAAAATCTGTTGTGGCCGTCTTTCTAGACATAAATTCTGCTTATGACAATGTTGTACTTTCGGTGCTCAGGCACAAGATGCAAGAGCTGAGTATCCCTACAAGATTAACAAATTACATATCAAAGCTGTTCATGACCCGACATCTGGATATAAGAGCTCAAGGTACATCCCTGCCTCGATCAACCTGGAGGGGCCTCCCTCAGGGGTCAGTGCTGAGCCCTATTTTATACAACTTGTATACTTTTGACTTGGACACGTCGGTTCAACCTTTTTGCAATGTATTGCAATATGCTGATGATTTGGCACTTTATATCACAGTCCAAAATCCATTAGAAGCCCAGATACCCCTAAATAATGCACTCAGCTATTTGTATGAATGGTTTGGTGATCACGGTCTTTCATTGTCTGTCACCAAGAGTAAAACAGTAATTTTCACAAGAAAAAAGGTCATCCCTAACATTGACATTGCTTATGATGGTCAAAGCATACCAATTAGTGAGTCAGCAAAATTTTTGGGCTTAATTTTTGATACTAAGATGACCGGAATCCCGCATGTAAATGAAATCGTCAACAAATGCGAACGCTCACTTAATGTCCTAAGATGTTTGTCTGGGGTTTGGTGGGGAGCACACCCTTTTACACAAAAGATTCTATACAATGCACTCATAAGGAGCCATCTTGACTATGGTTCATTCTTACTTGAGCCTTGCAATGGAGCTGCATTGACAAAACTAAATAAGTTACAATTTAGAAGCCTCCGCTTGATTCTCGGGGCTATGCGCTCCTCTCCAGTGAATGCATTGCAGGTGGAATGCGTTGATCCCCCTCTTCATTTGCGTAGGCAACAGCTATCTGACAAATTTTACTTCAAAAAGTTCCTCATTAAAAAACACCCTCTTCATGAAAGGCTTTACTCTCTGAATAAAATGAAACATCTGAAATATTGGTCTAATAAGAGGTATTGCTTGCTGAATAGTTATACAAAGATCATGGCAATAGGGGTGCCAATTAGACAATCCTGCAAGAACCCTATATTTGAGTCTGAATACGGGGCTCTATTCTTTAAGCCTAACATTATTACAAACATCGGCATAGACAGGGAGTGCCCTGCAGCAAATAGAAAATTCAATGCAGCTCTGTCCCAGCATTGGCCCCATGGGGTCCCCATTTATACGGATGCTTCAAAGCTGTCAAGAGAGGGATGTGTGGGCTTGGCCGTGTGGATACCCAGTCTCAACATTATACTTAGCCAGAAATTGCCCCCTGAGGCGACTGTGTACACTGGTGAGGCCACGGCGATACTTGAGGCAATTAGCTTCTGTATTTCAAACTCTGTCAGGCAACCAATCATTTGCTCGGACTCCAAAAGCTGCCTGCAATCGATTATGGCTGGCCCATTTGGTGCTTCTTCTGGACATACAGTCATTCACGAAATAAAAAACCTATTATACAATTGTTTCTTAAAAGACATAAATATTACCCTGGTTTGGATACCTGGACATAGTGGTATCACTGGGAATGAGACAGTTGATGGTTATGCTAAGGATGCAGTTGTGTGTGGAAGTACTGATTATTATGTTGTTCATTGTATGGATTTACTGCCTATAGCAAAAAATGATATGTTTTTTTCCTGGAATGCTGAATGGAGACAGAGTGCTACCACGAAAGGTTCTTTCTACTTTGCCATTCAACCTAGTATTCCCCCAAAGCCATGGTTTTATTTCTTTCAGAATTTTAATAGACAAGTTACTGCAATTGTGTGTCGGATGCGCCTTGGTCACTGCTGCACTCCAGTCCATTTGACCAAACTTAGAATCAAGGACTCTTCCATCTGTGAGTGCGGGCTGGACGAGGGCGCCTTGGACCACATTTTCTTTAATTGCTCTAAATATTCCACATCTCTTTATGATAACTTACCTCCTGAAGTCCCTCTCCCCTCCAATTTTTCTCCTTTACTGTCTATGGATAGACCTAAAATAATACTTTTAATTGCTAAATATATTCATAAATATAATATTAGATTGTAAATGTAATGTAAATTAATTTTAGCACCTTATATATAATTTTTATTATTAAACAGTCTGTCTAATGGTGGATGGCATCCTGGACTTTTGTGTCTGGACTAACAGGTGTGTCTTGTTTGTGTTGACTAATCATTTTTGTTTGTGTTGTCCTGTTTAGATAGAGTATTCAACGGGAATTCAAGATATTAATACCAGATAATTTAAGTATGTTTATTTAAGTGCATTATCCACATTGTAACCAATCACAAGGGCAAAACCGCACACTGTCACCTGAAAAACTTTCTCTGGCATTTGTGAACATATACTAAAACTGTACATTGCCCCTGTAACAAGATTGCACAGTATTAAGCACTGGACATTGGCAGAATTGCGACGATAAGTCGGCACTGTTGCCATTCATCAAAAGAAGAAGAAGAAGAAGAAGAAGACAATAGAAAAAATATGTGTCCAATATATTTTGATAATCTAAATGTCGGACTATATAGAATAATATTTTGTTTGCCCTGTCATCTTCCCTATTGTTGTCCTACAAATAGGTGGGAATTAAATTCATATGAAAATATGCTCCCTCAGCAACGACTTTCGCCCTGCCACTTTCATACAATAACAATCTACTATTGAGAACTTAGTAAATTTCAATATTCCAGCGTGACCTTCATACTTGCACTTCATTGTTTCATACCACTTTCCTAGGAAGTAAACAGTTAACAGAGTTGTAATGAATCAAATAAATATGGCATCATATCTGTGAATGTATTGCACTTGAATGTTTACAAAATTGATTGCATCAAATTGTATAAACAATGGTGTTAGTATATTAACACTCTGATATTGTTTGTCTGTTACTGTTTAAGTTGTGATACATGATCTCTGGCTTTTCATATCTAACTAACTGTCGCTCGTGGCTTCCCCCGCGTAATAATGATACTTAACAAGCTTTCACATGACTCCAAAAATCTTAATTTCTGCGCAATCTTCGCCGCCTACTCATATTAAAAACTGAAGTGATTATATTCTATGCAATATTATCACTACATATTATAAAATGTGTCTGTCTGTGACCTTTCACGCAAAAACTACTGAACGGATTTTGATGCGGTTTTCACCATTAGATAAGTTGATTCACTATGAAGGTTTAGGAGTATTAAACATGTACCTATCATGTTTAGGAGCTGAGCAATATCAGTATTAGTGAATCAAGTTGGAGGAAAAGGTTAGACATAAAAAAATGTAGGAAAGAAATGTGTGGAATAAAATGATCTTTATTTTCTTTTATACATCTAAACGTTCCTCGTGAATGGACCTATCTAATCGCGCAAGTCGCAAGGCTATAAGTGACAACATTGATTTTTAGGATTCCGTAGTAAAACAAGGATCTCAATGAGAGGTTTTCAAGATGACATTTAAAAAAAAAAGACGTTTTTTTAACGCCAATAGATGGCGCCTAGGTCTAGTAATATGTCAAAAATAAAATGTGTACTGTATGGATTTAGCACGATGACAGCTGAATTGAAATTGTTAAGTTAAAAAAAAATTAAAGAAAAATGTACGACGACGCTCACAGACTAGAAGTCATTTTTTCCACCCTCAGCGACCCTCAAGAGTTTTTGACATAAGACTGCACTGCATCGCCAACTATCAACAACATAATGAAACTATTTTTGTTTTTTTAAACTGTCATATTGAAACCTCTCATTTTAACGCAATAAAACATTATGGTCCTTCCTTACCACAAAACGGTGTTTTACAAGTGCTTAGCTAAACTATGTCTTGTCCTTGTCACTCTCTTACGAATCTGTAAGTCAATATGAAAGACTAAAACAGAAGTATGGTTAAACTAAACACGGTTTTGTAAGGGTGGTTTATATTTTAATTTTTTAATCTTTGTGTAAAGTTGAGATGAAAAAAATATGTATTAAAATAGTTTTTTTAATGATTATGAGGTTTTATTAAACAATTTTTGATATTACGTAAGGTTCAAAGTGAGAAGTGACCCTCCCTCTTAACTTTTTAAATACAACTACTAAAATCCTGAAAGAAATAAAGGCAAATGAAGTTTCCGAAATAAATAATAAAATAGTAAATTACAACATCCTGGGCTGAAGCAGAGACTACGGAACCCTATTCACTATGCGTGGTTCGACACGCGCTTGGCCGGGTATTATATGTAAAGATTAGGTGTATAAACGGGAATCAATTTTTTTTTCCAGAACGTCGTCAGAGGTCGATGTTGGCTTCTAAAGCAAACTCCAACAACACGTCGGTCAGTCAGAAACCGAGCGTGCCCACCCTCCGACAGAATGGGTCGCTCCCGCCCACCAATGCGCCGCCTCCGATACCGACACAACAAAATATACAGTCTACCATGTCAGGTTAGTATCTAATATACGTAGGCAAACAAAGCTCCGTTGCAATCCCACAAGTTCCAACGAGACATCTATATGTACCGGGACGGTTCTTGAGCGGTGGTCATTAGATACGCAGAACACAATTGGACTCTGGATTCCTGCCCTTTGGGCTACCTACACTTTTATTTAGATATTTTTTGTAGGGCAATCAATAAATCAAAAGATATTTATTTCAATAGTCAATTAGAAATTAGTTTTATAGTCGATAAAAAAAATACAATATATTATGTTATGTCAGGAATAGTCAAATCTAAAATACAATTTATAAAATATAATGTCTAGAATAATCAATTGAATACAATTCTTATAATATACAATAATTGTAATTGTTATAATTATTATTTAATAACATTCAATTTAAAACAACGAAGCCGGACTCTTTGGCTTATATGAAGATGCCGCCATTGACAATAAACTATTATTAAATTAACATTTTTAGGAAACTACGCTGTTAAAAATAAGAAAGGTAAACCACAGAGACGGCTCACCAAGCAAGACATCGGGTTGCCGCAGAACTTTCATCATGTTACTCACATTGGCTGGAATGCATACAAAGGTATGTTTTTAGTTACCTATAGACAATTTACATTGATTGTTCATTCAGTTTGCCTTGACGTGTAGGCCTCCGTTACAAAATAAATCTCGTCTCACACAGTCATGAAATAAGTTATATTTGGTATGCAGGCTTCGACTTGGGCAACTTGGACGAGGAAGCGATGCGTCCCTTCTTCTCCAAAGCGGGAATATCACAATGGCAGCTCCAAGACCAGGCGACGAGGCAGTTCATTTATGATTTTATCAACGCTAACGGCGGAGTTGATGCGGTCAAGGAAGCGTTACACGACACTGGCAAACAGGCTGCTGCCCCTAAAGGTGACTTTGCATAATATAGGGAATAAGAGTTACGCTCACCAAAAAATGTTACAGTAATGCTAGTGATTCTCTATAAGATTCCATTAAAAGTCTCGCTACCTATATACATACAGCGTGTAAAGAGGAATGTCGTTGACCTACTGCGTTGTAGACTTTTAATTGCATATTACTATATCTTCATTCTTCACGTGATTCGGAGGGCACGCAGGATACGTAAAGCCGGCGTCCGCACTTTAAGAAAATAACAGATATTTACGTCTGTTCAGGAAGTGACACATCTAGGTTCAAAGTGCAGCAAGGGGCTTGCCACCTACTTGCTTGACTAACGTTTCCAACAATTAGTTACAGTAACACCAAACAACCGCGCGCCGCCACCCGTGCCAACCAGGAGTCCCGCACCGCCGCATCCGCCTGGACCGCGTAAGTTATTTTTTATCATCATCATTTTTATTGACCGGGGGATAAAGTGAATAAAATTTAACCTAACTAATATTATAAATGAAGTTTGAATGTTTGTTGCTCAGTCACGCTTCATGTCACTGAACCGATTTTGATGAAAATGGTTAAAAATTGAAGACTGAATACCTATTGATCATGTACCCTAGACCTAAACTATTCGAAATATTTGCACAATAAAAACTTTTACATAACACTGGCTTTTCAAGTCTCTTTAGCCATGCGCGACGGGAGGGATTAATTTCGTTCTATTTCCACGCGAGTGCAACCGCGGGCAGAAGCTAGTAAGTTTTAAACATCAAAATGAATTATAAAAATACTATACAAAGAGCCTTATATGATCTCAAACTGGCCACTTGTTAGGTAGGTATAGCCTGACAAATACCATTGGCAAAACGAGGAAGACGGTTCTGAAATCCGTAATGCAACCCGTTAAGTTGTAAAAAAAATCAATAATTATCGTATTGTGCTTTTAACAGTTTACTTGTAAAAACTATAAGTACTGGACTTCTTGTTATTTCACATTGGCTTAAAGAGTTCGATTTTAGTAACCTCTGGCCCGCGAGGTTGCTTACTATAGTAGACGCAATTCTTTGCGGCAGACGGTGTGATAAAACGTGCAAAGACAGCTCATTTAACATCTCACGTACTTGCACGCCCATGTCTACATTTGTGACGTCATCCATAAAACGTGCAAAATGTCTTACATAATCTACTTTAATGTTTTGTCCGCAGCGTCCCGTGCCCCTCCCCCGCCGCCCCCGTCCCGCGCGGTGCCCCCTCCACCACCAGGCGCGGCGCCTCCTCCCCCCGCGCCGCCTGTCCCGCCCGCAGCACCACAACACAGGAACCCGCCGCCACCTCGACCGCTACAACGTAACGTATTTTCATTACATATTATCACTTTATTAAAATAATAAATAATTAAGGGTGCGTCAAAGGACTTTTATCTCAGAATTTTATCTTCTTTCTACCCCCTTTATGCTGTCCTTGAGTTTTTTAATTTCTCAAGAGTGTTTTATGTCGCTACGTGATATCTCCCTTAATACTTCATCAAAACCAATGATTGAGCGATCATTTTGAAGATTGCTTTCACCGCTAACAAAGTCCCCAACCAAGTCTGATTTTCATTTTTTCGGGAACTACTGAACGGATTTTATTCTGGTTTTCACTATTAGAAAGATTAATTCACGAGGAATGTTTAAGTATGTTAAACATGGATAATATCACATTAAGGAGCTGAGCATTAAGAGTAATAATGAATCAAGTTGTGGGTAAAAAGTTGTATTGAAAATAGCGGATTTTCTATATATATCTCTCCATCACAAACTATGTACTTATATTGTGAAAGCGAGATACAAGCGTGAGGTCCATACAAAAACCGCCATACAATTTTCTGGAACAACCAAGGCGTTAAACTTTTTGCTTGATGTTTTTTTTTAAAACAAACAACCAAGAATGTTAAGATATATTTTTGTTTATTTTTTTTTTATTATATGTTTACCGTTGACAGCGCCGTCGTCAGCGCCCCCGTCAGTGCCCCCTCCCCCGCCGCCTCCACCGACCGTGTGCGCCCCTCCCCCGCCGCCAGCGCCCGCCGCCCCTCCAATGCCGGAGGAAGCTGTTCCCCCACCAATGGACGCGCGATCCGCCCTCATGGAGAGCATACGTAGCGGGAGCAAAACTCTGAAGGTAACGTCAAACAGAATAAAGATCTGTCTAATTAGTTGGTAGCGACCAGTGGTGTGCGGTGTTACGTATTTAATAGCTAGTGAAATCGCCTGCGTCGTTCACTCGGGTGCGTAGTGTATACCATCTGTCGGCGACGTCAGCGTTGTAGCTGATGACTCCTTTCTTACAATGATGTCATATATTTTATTATGTTTGTATGTATGAACACGCTAATCTCAGGAACGATTTGAAAAAATATTTTGCTTTAAAAGTTTAAATAGACCGTTTATTAGGTAATAGGCAATATAACATCTTACGATACGTACGACCCAAAGTAGGGGTTGAAACAAATATCGATTTCCAGGTGACGATCTACAGATGGAGATTGTAAAGTACAGATTTTAGAATAAATTTAACAAAATAATATAAACAGAACTTGGACTGGTTTATCTCAACTGACTTAAATTATGTAATGATAAAACCTTTTGGAGACTAGGATTCTGTCATAATTCCATGTATAATGTTTCCGATTTATTTTATATATTTATTTATTGAGTGTTACAAGTCCATAGCAACGATACCATAACTTATATAATTTACTTTTAAATACTTATATTGCAGCGCGTCGAGTCGATACCGAAACCTGAAAGCAACGAAGTTAACAGGGGCGATTTGTTGAGCGAGATCCGACAGGGAATAGAGCTGCGAGCGGTAAGTACTTTCAATACAATAACTACTAATACAATCATTTATAATCCACAACATTTAAAAATTTTAACACCCTAATTTTATTAGCTTATATGAAAGTAGGTGAAAAATTGAGGTACCCATATTTGTATCCTGTTTTGTTTTTACAACTACAACTAATACTTTTTAATGCCAGTTTCCCTTGAAGGCAGAGAGTATAGTAGCTTTGAGTGGTACTCGTTACACAGTGTAGTTTTTTCAAAATATCTCTTAAACCACTAAAAAAAAACACATATCTTACTTTTTGGTAGAGGGACTCTCTTTCTTGCAGATAAAATTTTTTTAATATAAAAGCTGTTGTTGTGTTCTAATGGAAACGGTCAGTACCTAGTGTTACATATTATATATATTTATGACCGCATCATTTTTTAAATGTGAAAAATAAGTGCGAAAGTGTGTTTGTTTGCCCTGTCACGCCAAAACGGAGCATCGGATCTATGTGATTGTTTGCACAGAGATAGTTGGAGGGTTGGTGAGTGTGTTTACTAGTGTTTATTTAACGTATCTAATCATAACCGGAAAAGCCGACTATTCAGCCACTTTTATAGTCGGCAAAGAGGCCGACTACAAAGCACTTATGATGGTACAAACGCTCAACTAGTGGTAAATCAACTACCAGTCTTAAACAATCTCAAATTGTCAATTAATCAGTACTTGTTCTATCTATCGACCCCGAATACTATGTAAAGGAGACTGTTCGCTTACTTTTATAGTCGGCAAATAGCCTGTCATTTTGGGGTCGATTAGTCGTTAGTCGGCTAATCGGCCAAACCCATAGTCGATAGGTCACTACTTTTAATCGTTCAACGTGTCACCAACGTAATTATCTTCATTTTAGTCACGACAACATCTTTTACTCTGCATTCTTCTCTAATAACTTCATAATATTTAAAATAAATACTACGAATTTCAGGTTTCCCGAGAAACGACAGCGCCGGCGCAGGAGCGACGCGTCGATGCCACCGGTTTGGCGGGCGCTCTGGCTCGCGCCTTGCAGGAACGAAACCGGGCGATACACTCTTCTGACTCGGACCTTAGCGACGCTACTACCAGCGAAGGAGAATGGGATGACTAGTATGAGTAAATGATCACGCCTTACATATCGCGAGAGATAGGCAGGTAAAATGTCAGTTGTTTAACAGTGTGATTTTAAGAACAATTGAAATATTTAAGCAAGTCAAAAGTTAAAAGATAGACTCGGTTGTAGATATGAACAGTTTAACATTCAAGGACGACCTATTTTGTCGTTGTTATTAATTTATGTAATTTTTTAAAGTTAAAAAAAAATCATAACAGTAGCACGGAGATGCAAGTAACTGAGAGCTCTTAGGTGATGTGTGCCTAATAAACCTCAGAATTGCTAGCTCAATTTGTTGATTTAAATATGGTAACTTTCTTATTGATCAATCAGCTTAATACGACAATATATAAATTGCCAAATAGGCGTTTTAATGTTTACGCACGGCACGTAATAGTGTATATGTAATTGTATGCAGTATTTTTTATATTATCGTGCCTTTACCGTAGACTATTGCATAAATTTTGCTCTTCGCGCGACGACGAAGTTATTGTTTCACCGCGAAAGAGGAAATAGTAAGTATCACAAAATGTGTCTGTTTATTGATTATAATAGGTTGTGCAGCAATCGAAGAACTCCGATTCGGGCGATTGAGTGACGCAAAATGATTTGATAAAGTGACATTTTTAGTTTATTATCAGAGGGCAATACTACTAATTTAATTTTAGTAGCAACTGATGAGCAAGGTAATGTCTATTTCGAATGAATCAAATAATATATATCAAAATTAAATTAGTAGCATTGGCGGTCTGTTCTGAGTATCAGTTTATTTATAGGACGATTCACAAGAGCTGGCACGTTCCATATTTTTTTTCAATCGTAATCGCTGAATCATGTTAAATTAGTGGACGCGCAAAATGCCTGTTTCATGATGTTTCACCCTATTTCAAATTCAAAATTTTTCAATTTAAATTTATATCATTGGAGCATATCTGGTTCTAATGACATTATATGATTTTTTTACAAATAATTTGGTTGAGCTGCGTTTCGTATATTCTAATCATGAATTATAATTATATGATATTGGCACCAAAGTGAGCAAAATTGGTGATTGAGTAACCTAACATCCAAAAATGTATTTTTTAAATCTTTGTAAAGTGAAACTGGCTTTATTTTTAAATGTTGGTAAATGAACTTCTTGTAGGTAAGTATATGTATTGTATTAGAATTTAGCCAGCTAGTATTTTGTGAGAATGCTTAGGGCTGCCATTACATTGTCTACTGTCTTTGTAAAGTTAGCCCCCCTATTACGTATCACGATTTTAAGTAAACGAAGAGTGATAGTGACTGTGCACATCACAGTGTGAGACCAGAGTCAAGTCCACCCATCAGTGGTCTATTCGACAGTATAGGTCTAAAAAAGCACTAGGCGGAACTGTACTGCAGCGGAGCGGCGCTGTACGACAAAGCCAAATATTGTTTATATTAAATTGTATGAGATGGAACGCACCACACGGCAACGGAACGCCGCGTCTTTTTGTGTCGAGCGGCTCCGCTACAGTGAATTTAGACCGTAATAGAACAAAGATACGTAATAGGGTGGCTGTTCAGGGGTTTAAAAAAATTAAACTAGAAATTATGAGGAAATATTAATTAATATGACAATTAATAATTGTGAGATTTTAAAAAATACCAAAATTTTTTTTTTATAATAATAAGAAGTTATTTAAGTCGTTACGATAAGCCGTGCGAACGTCACGGACTAGAGAAAATCTTTTTATGTAGACAAAATCACTGCCTGTGTAAAAAACTTGACTTTTAATCTTGACACTACACTTTTTCTCTATGGGACATTATCTCTTTCTAACGGTATAAACTGTAGACTATCTTGACAGCGTTGTGCTCGCTCGAGTAGATTTTCTTTAGCCCGTCTCTTAATTTGTCCCAATTTATTAAATAACTAGCATTCCAATTGAAAGATTAAGGGTCCTATATTGGGAATTTTTGTGGGATAAACTATTCCCAATTTCTCTGTAAATAATCCACCTGTGTCACTGTAATTTAGCATATAGTTACTTATTGAATATATCTAAGTGAAATAGCTCTTATTTTTTCAATGGGTTTTATTGAATAGGAAATATGGGTAGTTTAACTTTGCCCCTGCTGTCTCTTTCATAATCTATCACAAAACTCTATTTTTTTTAAAAAGCACTGTTATACCATTACCCTTCAATTATATATGTCGAATTTTTTGGTAGCTTATTGAAAATTTAAAATAATAATTATTTTATTATTTTTGCCAAATTAAAAAATCATAAAATATTTTTTATTTGAATTTTCAATAAGCTACAAAAAAAAGCGATATATATAATTGAAGAATAATGGTATAAGAGCGCTTTAAAAAAAATTTAGAGTTTTGTGATAGATTATGAAAGTGACAGAAGGGGCAGAATAATCCTATATTCTACCACCCATATTTCCTATTAAATAAAACCAATTGAAAAAATAACGACTATTTCACTTAGGTATATTGAATAAGTAACTATATGCTAAATTACAGTGACACAGGTGGAGTATTTACAGAGAAATTGGGAATAGTAATATCTCCATACAAATTCCCAGTATAGGACCCTTAACCCTACATCCAAACTCTTACAAACTTTATAATATTAGTATAGACTTAGGCCTTTATTCATAAACGTATTTTAGCAACGTTTTTGTTAAAATGTGTTTTGTTTCTTTCTATTATTAGTAAAGACAGGTTTGTTAGAGAGTGACGAAACATATTTTAACTAAAACGCTTCTAAAATGTGTTTATGAATATGGCCATATAGATATTAGATAATGTATTGGCAGCCAACTATGAGTGCCTATACAAACAAACAGTGAATGGTGTAAACTAGTCATATTGATGGTATCATTCTGAAGTTATTGTGGTGTGTGTGTGTTATATTTTAAAACTTAACTTTGTTAGAATCACATTGACATGACATTGATTGGATATAGCTTTGTAAGACTCGAAGACGATTCGTCAACCAATATTCTATACATAGTATATACATACGCACACCATACAAACTGGCGGAGAAAAATTAGTTTGTATAAAGATATTGTATTATAATAATACAATTTTGATGGAGATATTAATGATGTTTATATTTTACGTAGGGTTTATTAATTTTGCTTTATATATTTAATTTATTTTACTACTTAAGAGTTAAACAGGAACGTGTACTTCTTAACTACTTTTAAACTACATTCATTGGAGGCCATTCATAAATTACGTCACACGTTAAGGGGGGAGGGAGGGGCGTCAACAAAGTGTGACGACGCATAAGCTTCGTGACGTCACATGTATAAATGTAAAGTATTAAACTTGTTCTTCTTCTTTTATTATGGCTCCACCAATGTATATCGGTGATTTGCCAATGTCAAGTATTTATAGCGTTTATAGCAGATTAATCGGTATTAAGATAATCCCGCCGACCGCGATATGTCTTATTAGTCGTCGACTAATCACAACCACCACAGCACGAACAGGATTAAACTGGATTCTACATCACGCCATGACGAAAACGCAAAATGTCCGGATGTGGAATCTATTAAACTTCAACTCTTAACGAATTCTAAATTTAAAAATGCAAAATATGTGACAAGGACTTGGGCTCCAAAAATCATGAAACTCATGTAACGTAATTTATGGATGGCCCCTTGTTTTACTTTTATGTAAAACCTATTTTTTCTCTTGCTGTATTTTATAATATATAAGTGATGTAGAATAGAATAAACTTAGCTCTTATAGTGTTGTCAAAAGTCTTATGTGATATTGAATATGAATTGTTCTTTTGTTGATTTTATTTTACATCTTGCTCTTACTTGGCAGGGATCACAAAATGTATTTTACACGCAAATCACATTCCTGGTCTGTATTTTATTTTGATGTAACTTTAGTCCGTTTTGTACATTTTGTAGAATTTCTATAGAATAGGAAATGACTGAAAATCAGTAGAAATTAAAGCCATAATGATGTGCAAAGCACTTTCTTTCCAATATTCTACCTGCAATGTTTAGTGAACAGCTTCGCAGGTTGTCGTAGTTAGTATAAATATTATAAAGTGTTCAAAATAACTTCAATCAGAAATGTCTTTCGTTTTGTGTTACAAAGGCGACTGACTGCTCCTGTTAATGTTTTATGTACGAATAATAAGGGAATTTGTCGAAATTAGGGCGCGGCTTAATGTACCATTGTAAGAGACACTTAGCCACGCCCTGTTATATGTGTAGTGAATATTCTTATCCACTTATAGGAGATGCCAATTTTAATTTTCGCTACAAACTTTGAGAACTTATTTTTATTTTACTTTTAATTTAAATTTTTATTTTATGGTAGCGGAAAGGTCAAACAAAAGGTGTTGCAAATAATCAAAGATAACAAGTGAGTTTAATAGTTAAGTTGTAATTTATTGCTCATATAACAACATTATTAACTTTTAAAAATAATTGTGATTCAGATTTTCACATTTTAAAACTTGACACTGTAAAGTAAAAATGCTTTGCTCAATCACAATGTAAAGGGAGTGATCCATGTGCGAGCTAAAATGTCGAATAGAGCTAGAAGTCCTAAACCAATGGAAATGTTTTGACTTTTGTCTCGCTCGGTTGGACACTTTAGTACGCCAATGGATAACCCTTTTTAGGAACTCAGAACTGCTTATGGCTGAACAGTCAACTACATTACTTAGTAGGTAATTTATTATATAAAATATATTTAGTACCATATGAATGAATGTGTATAGGTACTGTTCTATTTTTCTATTTTAAAGATTATTAATTTTTTATTGTTATTATCTTTAATAAGTCTTAACATGATACTAACAGAAATCATGCTATACCACCTGTATATCGTTGATTAAATAAACATTCATAACAACGTGTTGTTTCATTTTTATTTAAACATTTCCTATATTATATATTTAGATTCCAGATTCACGTAGAATGAGAGGTAATTTGGTAGAAACTTTACTCATTATTCTACACTACTTCATTGAACCTATTTTTTTATAGTTCAACAAAATACAAACAGCGGACTCGCAAACATCTTCAGTCAAATCAGTGGGATAACATATTTAGGAAGCGCGCCATCGTTCGTTCGACTCCAACGAAGAGTTCACACCAAGGAATATACTACTCTCCACACAGTGGCCAGCCATGGAATGTGCGCCTGGACATTTCTTGGCTGGCCATTGTGGTAATTCACCCCACAGTTTTATGTGAATCGAAATTCACGGACAAAATACTCAGTCCTTTATAAGACTTGTATGGAGAGTGGAGACATAGGTCCAACACATAGTGGCCCTTTAGTGTTGTCGTCTAAAGTGTTGTGACTAGCACAGCACCCGTCGAGATCTCTCTGAATGCATCAGAGACAATGCGCTCACAAATTGGGCAATTGTTTTAGGGTGTTAATTATTTTATTATTATAGATTTGTATAAAACAACATTTACATTTCATTGCAATTTAATATCCATAATAAGAATTTCATAGTGTTTCAGTGTAATAAGTGCACAAATTAAATAAGAAAGATAAATTAAAATGTAATCATTTCTAGTGGACAAATACCTAAATAGAAACTAAGTGATCCTATAGAGATAGACCATCGTCTCGCCTGTCAACTTGGATCCCCTGAGGTACAGAGGACTAAAACAAAAAAATACAAAAGTAAAAAGCCCAAGAACCCCTCAATGAACATTTATTTGATTTCATGACCTCACCTACATAAATCTCTAAAACCTATAAATATTAGGGATCTACCGACTATTCGGCCTCTTCGCCGACTGCAAATTGTTCTATTATATTGTAATATTCTACTTTTTTATTAAAGTAACAAATCAACCAGTCTTAAACAATTTCAAATTGTGAATTACCTAATCAGTGCTTGTCAAGCCGATTATTCGGCCACTTTTATACTCAGCAACTAGTCTGTACTTTTGGGGCCGATTAGTGGTTAGTCGGTAGATCACTAATAAATATTATTCACTAACTAAAGTATTAATCAAGAGTACCACTTATCAATAAAATACACTTTTTTGGGTTGAGTGTATATCAGTATCACCGTGGACGAGACTTAAAAATGCATAGAAAAGTAAAAATAGAACTTGCTATATCTTACTAGTCATTCTGAAAATTAATAACTATAACAAATTATCAAAATAAAAGTATGCAAATAATTTAAAAAATCATCTAATTTCACAAAAATTAAATGCATTAGTTAACAAGCATTAGGAACCCTATCTAACTAAACATAGCACTAAAACCAGTTATCCTAAAACCATATCAATAGGTTTAATATAAATATTTACATACTTTGGCAATTTAATTTATATGGAAAACAGTTTTAACAATATATTACAAACTTTCTGAATGGAATAATTATTCATGGTTTATTCAAAGAACTGGTTTTTCATTTATTTATGGTGTAAAATCATTTATGGTATTTACCAAATACATGAATTTATTACACCATAGCAGTAAGCAATCTGCAGTCATTCCTTAAATTTTCATACAAAAAATACAGATTGGAATGTTTCAAAAATACAAATGAAAAATGCTTTCCTGTGATTGGCCATATTTTTAATCTTTACCTTTTGTAATCAATGCCATAAACAAGACTAGTATAATTTTTCTACAAAATATTATTATTGACATGATGTCTACATGCAATCACAATAAACACTAAAAATACACTTGCAAATGGCAGCCAAGTAGCCGGTCACTAGTTATACAATTTGTCATATAATTTAACTTATTGCTATAATTATTGTAATGCGTATAAGAAATATACATGAATTAGTACCTCAAAATAATACTTAATTGAGACAAAAATAAATCAATAACAATTTAAGGGCAAATCCGAACACACCTTGTAATTAGTCAATGCAACACAATATACTTAAAGATAGGTTCATTTATCCGGATTTGTTAAAACTTTAATAGCTACGTCTCAGCTAATATTTTCAAATAGGTATGAATCAAAAAAATACTAAATTACCTCAGTACATACCAAAAAACAATTGTCAAATTAGCTACCTAGAATTTGCTCATATTAATATCTACCTCCATCTCTAGCTAGAGGCATTGTTAGTGTCAAATTGTAACAAATAAAAACTCAAATAAAAAAAATAGATACACCTGTATCTTAAGGCCGATTTAGACGGTTCTAGTGTTTAGTAGAGTGCGTTAGGAGAGTACATTAGTTGAAACATGTAAACGGTAGTTTCTAGTACCGTTCCACTCGCCTTTCTACTAGAATCAAATAGAATAGCTTTTTATTTTTATTTCAAGTGACACCCTCCCGCGCCCGCTCAACCCCCCGCGTGTTCCTGACTCGCTTCTCGCTGTAGTCTAAACGGTCACTTTTAGTAATTTGCACAAGTTGACAAGGAGATGAATGTGTGTTTTGGCCTACATAATGGCAATCTACTGGAAGAAGTATAAACGTCACTGGAAACCTACTAATGCACTGGTATTCCAGTGCCACCTACGCACTCTACTAAACACTAGTAACGTCTAAATCGGCCTTTAGTGGAATAGACAGAGATTATGGATACACCATGATTCTTTCCTCTACATTTACTCTCTACTCTTTTTAATACATGAATGTAAATTTCGGGTATAATTTTAGAAGTATATTTATATATACATATTTCAAACCCCTAGATCCATGTCCAGAATATTATACTCGGCCGTATATTCCCATTATAAATACACACCACACACATTTACAATATCAAATCTTGTCCATAATCCAGCTAACTATTACAAAATATAACATCATGTATTTATAATGCAGTTATTTACTTACCTACATTATTTACATCATGCATTGAAACATAAGAATTATACCAATTTTTACAGTAATTAGAATTATCTACAGTGAAATTTGAAGTTTCTAACTGATAAGACTCATCTTTCTCCTTTCCTTTAATTACAATGTTATAGCATATATAATTTGTACGAATATGTATGAAAACGGGTCAAATCACAGCAGGTGGGGTACATCACGATACTGTTAATCAATTATTTATACAATTAACGATAACAGAGCTTCGTCCGTTCAATCATCAATAGTGATGGTGCAGATATCGTCATCAGAGTTGTCATCTCTAATCTCCACTACATTATCATCATCATTATCATCATCATCAACTTTGATATCACCATTCTTGTGGTACGACGGTTGCGAATCGTTGGTTTCCTCGTGCGGCGAGTCGTCAATTTCTATTTGGTGTTCCGCGGAGTTCTGCTGTTCCTGATAGAGGGAGAGCACGTCAGAGATGATGGGGGACTGTATGGAGATGGGACCGAGCGTGTTTTCGTCGTATTCTATATGTTGTTGTGTCATAGCGGGCGCGGGCTGGCCGTAGTACTTCTGTTGGTCGTCCAAGTCCTTAGGTAAGTACGAGTTGATGAGCGCCTGCAGGTCGGCCTCGCACGTGAACACCTTGTGTGGCTCGTCGTCCGGACTGTCGCAGCTGTGCGCGAGGAACAGACGCTGCGACGTAAAGTACTTGCGGCAGGCGGCGCAGCGGTGCTGCAGGTGTGCACGGTAGTGGTTGTGGAGGTTAGGCAGTTCTTCCCCGCACACTACACATGGCTCGGGCCGCACTATACTGCGGTAGTGCATCTTCTCGTGGATGCCGTGCGCGCCCTTCAGATGCTTCACGAACGGTCCGTACTGGACAAACTGCTCCCCGCACACGCGGCACCGCAGCGGTTCGCGGCGATACTTGCGGCTGCGATGCGAGAACGCGTGTACGTTGAACGCGTCTATTGTCTTGAACTTGAGCGCGCAGAAGCGGCACGAGATGGCGCCTGACCCTCTGTGGATCAGCTCGTGCTTGCGGCGCGTGCTGACTCTCGTGTAGGGCTTGAAACAGAAGCCGCACTCCTCGTAGCGTGGCCGCAGATCGGTCGCGTCCTCGGGAGCGGGCTCCGTGTCGCTGTCGATGGTGCAGAGATGCGCGTCGAAGGCGGAACGCGACAGGAAGTATTCGCCACACTTGCGACAGCGATTGTCTTCGTGCAACCGCAGATGTCGCTGCAGGTTGTAGAAGTTCTTGTGACATATGTGACAGCGCTCCTCGACGACCTTCTTCGGCATCACGAGCCACTCCGTGTCGTCCCCGTGCACGTCTCGCATGTGGTAGATCATCTCTCGGAACGGCACGAACCGCTCGTCGCAGTGCGAACACTTGAAGGGCTCTTCCGTGTTGAGCTGGGCGAAGTGGTGGTTCTTGTGTTTCTTGTAGGTGGTGAGGTTGTTGAACTTGCGGGGACAGTACCGACAACCGTAATAACCCACAGAGCGGTGGTACAGCTTGTGCAGGCCGAGCGCCTCCTCGTTAGCGAACTCGCGGAAGCAGAAGTCGCACACGATCCGGGCCTCCTTGTCGCTCGCCTCGCGCTCGACTGCGACGCCGTGCCGGGTCCGCAAATGGCAGTCCAGCTTGACCTGCAGGTGGAATGGCTTGTAGCAAGTCGGACACTTGACGCGGCGTGGGTGCACCTCGGTGTCGCCGAGCAAGCGCCGCTTGTCACACGCGAAGGCGAGATGGCCCTCGAGGAACTTGAGCGAGCTAAAGTAGCGGAAGCAGTAGTTGCAGCGCAGCCCGTTGTGGTAGTCGAGATGTCGCTCGTAGTTCCCACGCGAGGCGAGCACCTTGTCGCATACGGTACACTGCAGCGCGACAGGCGGTCCGGGCGCGGCGGGCGTGCCGCTCTCCTCCCACGTCTCGGTAATGCCGTGCTCGTCCCGCAGGTGATGATGTAGACCGTACCCGCGCACAAAGCTCTGCGGACAGTGCGGACAGCGCAGAGGCTCGTCCGTGAACTTCTGCGTCAGGTGTCCCTTTATGTGCACTCTGTGATTCTTGAGCGACACGGTCTTCTTGCCACAGAACTTGCACTTGTAGAAGTGGTGACTGCGGGTGTGTGACTCCTCGTGCCGGCGCAGACGTCGCTCGTCCGTAAATGTCTTGGCGCAGGTAGTGCAGTGATGCAGAGCAAGTGGCGGGGCGTCCGGGTCCCGCTTCACCATCTTGGACTCGGGATGCGAGAAGCGCAAATGTCTCACCAGCTTGCCCATGTCGGGGTAGTAACGCGGACAGATAGGACACTTGACCTTGCCGACCCGCAACTTCTCGATACGATTGCGGTGCGACTGGTGGTCGAAGTTGTGTCCCTTGACGTGTCGGCGGAAGTAGTCCTCGTCTGTGAATCCCTTGTTGCAGACTGAACACTTGTAGGCCCCGTCGTCGTCCTCGTAATGAGTCCGCACATGTAGATCGCGCGTCTTTTTGTTGGTGAACACTTGCTCACAGAATCCGCACTCGTAGCGCGCGCCGTACAGAGACGATTTGGACTTGTGCCAAGTCATGTGACACTTGAGCGAGCTCGCAGAGTCGCACACCTTGCCGCAGTGCGGACACTGGTTCTCCTGCGTGACTGCGATCAGGCCGGTCGGCAGCGCCTCGCCGCGCTTCTGATGGTTGGCCATGTGAGACAGGTATACCTTCCTCTGCTGGAACACCCTCTTACAGATAGAGCACTCATAGTCCTTGGTGTTAAACCTGGTCTGGTCATGGAACTTCATGTGCATCTGTGCCGCCCGCAGATGCTTGCTCTTACGGTTGCAGATGGTGCACGTGAGGAACTTGGGGTCCAATGTCGTGTCTTTGTAGTGCTGGCTCATGTGCTGTTTGTAGTGGCCCTTGAACTTGAATTCCTGTGAAAATCAAAAGATTACATTAGAAGCCGGGAGAAGAATGTAGAGGTAATCAAAGTAACACGAAGACCTCACCATTTTGCAGACGAAGCAGTCGTACTTGGCCTCTATGTTGTTCCCGACGTTAGTGTGCCAGCGCACATGCCTCTTGAGCGAGGCGAGCGTGGGCATCTTCTTGCTACACACGGGGCACGTGTACTCGGCGTCGCCCTCTGCCAGCGGAACCTGCTCGCCGCTCTCGTTGTGACTCTGGAGGCTGTCCAGAGGTTCCGTCTTCGTCACAACGACCTCACAAAAATCCGCCAAATCCGACACTACCATCTTCTTGGTCACCTGGAGGTTGAGCCGGTGGACCATTTTGATATGGGTGCTGAGAGCCTGGCAGCTCTTGAAGGTGTCCTCGCACTGCATGCAGGTGTACTTGTTGCGCGGCTTGATGCCGGCCGCGTGGTGCTGCTGGTTGTGGGCGTTGGAGTCGGCCACCTTCATGCTAATGTCACAAATGAGACAGGTGACAAGGCAGTCCTTGAGTGCGAAATTGGCGCGCTTAGTGCCCGAGCTGATGTTGTGTTTGGTCCGTTTGTGGTGCAGTAAGACGCGCTTGTACGAGAACTGCTTCTCGCAGATGTCGCAAGTGTTGTCGTCGTCGTCCTGACTAGACTCGTCTTCGGTGGGCGCGGGACTGTCCGGAGCTTGATCGTCTTCCGTCGTCATGGGGATATCTCCCGACATGTGTTTGTCAATATGTTTCTGTAACGACTTCTTGTATGTGAACACTTTGTCACAGTATTGACATTTTAAATTGTTCGGCGTGTTGGACGAGCTCCTCTCCACTTGAAACGAGGTATCGTCTAGCGGGCTGGTTCTGAAACAACATTTAGAATGTATAAATTAAAATTGTTATTTCTGTGAGAGTAGTTTTTTATGAACATGTAGTCACCTAGAGTTGTCTGCGTCCATCGAGTCCATATCGTCTTCGTAAGATACGTGGTGCGCGAGGTGTGAAACTAGAAGCTCTTGATTATTGAATTTCTTATTGCAAATGCGACAGTCGTACGTCTCTTGAGATTTTTTAGAAAGGTTGGGCTTGGGTGTGTTGACCTTGGGTGTGCTAAGCTTCGGTGTGTTTGGCCTGGGTGTGCTGGGCTTGGGTGTGTGTGCCAGATGAGTCTCCTTGAGGTGAGTGAAGTAAGTGTTCTTGTGTTCAAACTTCCTGCGGCAGACCAAGCACGAGATGGTTTGTACGTTGGACCGGACGGGGCAGGTGTTGAAGTGAGTACTGTGAGTGTAAAAGTTATCAAAGGTCTTGTGACAGAACACGCAGGGGACAGGTGTGGGCTGCTGCACGCTTTCTGGTGCGCTGTCTGCTGCGACTTCAGACGTGCGCATCTTGAGGACGGCGGCATGTACTACTCTCATATGCTTCTCCAAGTTGCCGATAGCTTTGAACTGCGCCCCACATATTTCACATTCAATTTTCTCATCCAAAGAAACTTTTTCTAATGTAATCTTGAGCTCCTTTTTCGGGATTCTTTTTGGACAGACGTCATAGTGTCGTTTCAGCATAATCTTTAGTTTAAAAGATTTATTACACAATTCACAATGTGTTGCGTCCTCAGTGTCATTGTCTGTGGTAGATTCAGGAGCAGCAGTGGGTGGACTGGATGGTGGGGTTTGTTCAGTTGTGTTGTTGCTGATCTTTGAGTGGATGCGAACATGGAGGGCCAAACTCCTCTTTGATAGAAATTGTTTTTCACATTGTTGACATTTATGTATGAGGATATCATCTGAATCAGTCTCGCCAGAGAACTGAGAATTGCCATTGTCTTCATAATCTGATTGTTGAGTGGAATCATCATCCAAATCAGGTTTTCTCCGTTTTTCACTTTTGATATAATCAATTTTAGAACTGGATGCTTCTTGAAGGTGATTTTTTCTAAGTTCATTACTGAAATTACTATCACTATTTCTGCTTCTTTTAAAGGGTTTCCCAGAGCTAGTAGGTTTCTCATCAGCGATAGAGGGCGCTTTAGCTCCATATTCTGTTCTATTTGAGATACCAGAGTCATTACTCTCTCTATTAGATGGCGGAGTGATTTTTACACCTGAAATTACAGTATAAAGTTTTCGTTATAAGGACAGAAAAAAAAAATTAGCCAAGATGCGATTACCACGAATTTTTTCCTTGTTTTTACAAATGGTAGCTACCGTAGATGGACTTACTATACATCAATGCTTACACCTAAGCGTCTTTCGACATCACTTTTATTTTCTCTCTTTCTATCACATGTATCAAACAAACTTTTTCGTCAATGCAGAACACTGTTCTTTTACTGGCCATGTTTGCAGTTTAAAAGTTAGTTTACAATGATTTAGCCAGAACTTTTGCCAAGCACATGGCAACAAAGGTTTATGACCTCAGGTGTATTTCTTAGAAATTTTGGCACTTTAAAGACAGCTATCATAATACAATTAATAAATATTTATTGATATAAATAATAATAATAAAATTTTTATAGAGAAACTTAACATAGACCATTAAAATAAACCTAGATAAAAAATAATACAAGTGCCTGAACTAGGTTGCTCCAGTGTTTCAGGCAATAAAGGTCTTACATATGTAGCGTGTTAAATAATCACTTACAAAAATGCAATTCTACAGCAATCTTACTAGTACCTAAAGTCTAAATAAATCTACAGAAAAAAAATATTTATAATATTTAGGTTCGAAATTTACATAAAAAGTCTAAATACTAAAGAAAGAAAGTATCAATGTATGGAATTTAAGGTAAAGCAACCAAACTAAACTTTGTAGTAGGTAGGTTTAAAGAGTTTACACTGTAATAGTACACCAAAAATGTCCTGGTACTTATGAGATATGCCTCACCTGGTGGAGGCACAAAGTTCCTGCGTAGTTCCACATCTGAACGTTCAACTTGCTGTTTGAATAAATAGGAACTACTTAATTTCTCAACACATTCTGTGCAAATTTTCTCAGGTAAGCCATCATTTTCAAAAATCTGTAAATACAAAGCATAAAGCCCATCACAAATGTAGCTATTATATTGTAGGCTACTTTTTATCCCGGAAAAATGTATGGTTCCCGTGGGATAGATTTGTTTTTGTTTTTCACTGGATCTACATGATTTTTTGCATAGTGATAGTTTAGGGGTCAGAGAATGGCATATACTACTTTTTATACCGAGAAAGCGGGCGGGGGAGGGGCAAATTACAGCCACGGGATTATTTCTTTTTGGATCTATTTCCTGCGGACAGAAAGCTTGTATGCTATAATATATATTTTGCTTTCATAACACTGACCGTAATATATATTACAGTATAGGTTGGCGATGTAATAAAAATATTCATTATAGGTTACACATTTACAAAATATATCATAATACGCCTTACCATATTTTATATTATTTATATATATTACAGTACAGCTATGTCTGTGAAGGCTTAATATAATATAATAATAATAATAAATTTTTATTTATTCAGACAACAATGATCCAGTCATGTTAGTATTATTAAACTTACAGGTATGTTAGTATACATTAATGATAACATATTATTATTACTATTTAGGATTAGAGCTATTTCTAGTCTACGTCTAGATACAATTTTAAGTTTTCTTATATTGTTGTAAGTAATTTTAGTCTTGTACAGATCTGTATTACTACAGCCAAAATATTCTTACAGTGTTATAGTTTACTAATAGTTTGCAAATGCCTATTCCCTTTAGGAATAACAGCTGAAGTTTTGTACTGCAGTTGATCTTAATGTTGTCCCAGATTCCCTTGAGGTCCACATTCACATAAAATGTGTACCTATTTAGATTCCAATACAACCCAGCATAAAGCAAACATTTATAATTAGAACATAGTATAGACAGAACTCTTTTATAATTGTAGTGTTAATGGAGTAGGTACAGGTATAGGTTCAATAGATGATTTTATAGGATCCTGTTGTCTAACCGCCTAATACGCGTCAATCCTCAACCCATATAGAATAACGAAATCAGTAAAAATCCAAGGAATATTGTATTCATCCATAGCTAAAGTAATTTAGAAAGTACGAACCTTCACTCGAGTGCAGTCCATCACCATTTCTGCCAGTTGAACGGTGTTGTCCGTAGCGAATATGGAGTAGAAATCTCCTAATTTGAGGCATAACCGGCATTTCCCTAGCTTGAGCGCCATGTCGTCGCCGGGATTTTACCTGCTGCATTCACCGATGCCTTCGCTAATCGTTGTTCTAATCTATATATACTATCTAGAAATAAACATCATGAATACCATTCTACATTCATAGCGTGAACACGGTAAAATAGAAAGGAAAAATACTAATAATTAAATGAAATCACACTCACACAGAAATATCATCAGCAATTCCCATTTCCATTGCTGACCAGACCACACAAAAATAATATGAAATATTATAATTTTTTTACTACAGCAACAAAAGTAAAACATCTGTCTTGTCCATGGATGGTCTCTAGATCACAGAGTACATAATATAATGAGGGTTCCGGGGTTAGCATATATTTTGACAGCGACACTTTCGTTTCGGTCGAATGGCCTTGAACAGGCCAAAACGTTCATGTCCAACAAGGACCGGCCAGAGATAGCCCGGGGCCGAGAGGTCCGGCCCAACAATGTGCGTGCAAATTTGCTATGCAGGGCAAAGACAAGTACACAGAATTTGCCCGCACATTGTTGGGCCAAACATTCTCGGACCGGGTATGTCCTGCACAAGAATGCCGAGCAATTTGCTTGGCAATGACAATGTGCGGGCAAATTCTGTGTACTTGTCTTTGCCCGGCGTAGCAAATTTGCACGCACATTGTTGGGCCGGACCTCTCGGCCCCGGGCTATCTCTGGCCGGTCCTTGTTGGTACACAAACGTTTTGGCCTTTTCAAGGCCATTCGGCCGAAACGAAAGAAGTCACGTCAAACATATGCTAACTCGGCAGCGTAGAGGGCGTAGAGGGAGAATAGGTACCTTATTCTCTGTCTACAGCTTTGCTACGGGGTTCAGCAAATTAGGAAAGGAGGCAAAGGGTTAAGTTTTATATTCCTTCGACTCAGCCTCAGAACAATTACTAAAGACATAGAAGTAGCCTTAAAGGTCCAAGCACCTGACAGATAGCTATCGTTTTTACTCTTATGGTTGTTTTCTTGTTGTCTTCTTCTTCTTCTTCTTTTGATATATGGCAACAGTGCTGACTTTCGTCGCAATTCTGCCAGTCTCCAGTGTTTAATCTTGTGCAATAGTAAGCCGATAAATCGGTAGCTAAGATTATCCCGCCGACTGTGATATGTCTTATTAATCACTAACTAATCACAACCATAACAGCGCGGCCGGGATTAAACCGGATTCCACATCACGCCATGACGAAAACGCGCGCGGTCGGCGCCATGACCGGATGTGAAATCATTTCTTGTTGTCAAAATGAAACAAAACTACTTTTGTCATGATGACATATAGATTGTGCGTACACTGTTTTACAAATCTAGGTGATGTGTGTAAAATGAACACGCAAAATATCGACATCGATAAATTAGTTACAAATAAATAAAATAAATTGTCTGTCTATATCTACATTGTACACTAATATATAAAGAGAAAAGATTTGTATTTTTGTTTGTACTTAATGAATAAACTCAAAACTACTGGATCGATTTAAAATCAGAGGATCTTGACCGGAAATAACACAGTGCGAATCAGAGCGACCAAAGCGAAACAGTGAAGTGGAATTTAGTGCGAATAAGTGTTATTCTATAGTGTTCATTTATTTAACTGTATTTTTGTGGTGTTAAAGTAAAGTTTGTTTATTTAATCGGTATTTTGAATCTCTTCGAACCCTAGCTCGTAACAATATTAAGTTTTTGCCTTTTTGAAACCATTGATATACTGGGATTATTTTTATGCAGATAATGAATTCTTACGTGGACTACTTAGATTGATATACTTACCACTTTATAAAATAAATAGATGAAAAAATAATCTAAACAGAAATTTCATTTCAAATCAACGTTACATAAGTAGAGCTTTCGACCAAACCGATTGTACAGTCCTGGTGAGATAAAGCGGCCATGTTAAATTATTAATTAATTTATATATTATATTAATTTTTAAAATTTAAAAACAAATATTTTTGATTATTAATATTATTTTAGGTTTATATTGTTATGTATAAAAAATTTTATTCTATCCTTATTTTGTCCTTATCACCGTGGCCAGTTTTCATTGTTTGTCAAAACTGAGTTTTGCCAAACAAATAAAGACCATTTAGGTTTTTCGGAGTTTTTGAGAATTTCAGTGTGTTTTGAGACCGAAACTTGTTTAATTATTGTGTTTTATATGTAAATGCCATGGTAGGTTGTAGTGTTTTAGGCTGGAAAAGCCGTAGTGAGCGAAAAATGGACGGAATAACATTTCACTCGTCAGTAGACTAATATGTGTTTTGTATTGTTATAAAATACAAGAAGGTGGTTTAAGAGTGTAGTGTACCGCGTCCATGTCCATACAAACGGAGAAAACGTTTTACTACCCCTAAATATCATTTAATTTTAACGATTTTGTAATATGTTACTGACATAATGAAAAACTACGTACGTATTTTTTCCTTTTTTCAAAATTCGTAATAGGTCAAAAGTTATAAGCCCCTCAAATCTCGGTTTTTTTGGTTCATAACTTGCTCGTAATAAACCGTCTGTATTTGAGAAACAAAGCAAAATTTCAAAAAAAGCAAAACGTACGTACGTAGATTATAATCTGCTAAAACGTTTGACACCAAAATTATAAGGTTTCGTTATAGTTTAGTAGGTGTAAATCGTTTTCGCCCAAAACGCAATTTTCAACGAAGAACATACCTCCGAACACTCACGAGCTGCAGTGCTCTCTGTCGCACTGATGCCCGGGGGAAGAGCGCGCTTGAGACAGAATATAATTTTCTAAATACCTATTTCGCTGCGTACGCTGAGCTACACGATCCTCTTAATCATGGTGGATTCTGCGCGCTCCGCGCGTTTGAATACTTTTTGGGTCAGGAAATTTAGATATTTTTATAATTTTATCATAATATAACCTCAAACTAAAACAGATTAAGTGTTGCCATGTAGTGAATTTTATTTACCCAAATATCATAGAAAATTTACAAATGTACAATTTATATTTCAGATTTCCATCTAATACTGAAATAAAAAAGGAATGGCTGGAAGCTACTGGTCGACAAAATTGCCATCCAACAAAATATTCAAAAATTAGTTCTGTTCATTTTGATGATGCTTCCATGGACTATAAAGCAAAGAGGGTACAATTAAAGCCTTATTACAACATCAGAGGCTAGACAGCAATACGTCACAAGTGAATTTTGATGTAAATATATATCTATATTGTACCTAAAGAGACGTGCTTATTTCTTCTTTGTACCTACCTCCTATATTGATTGAAGGCAACGTAGGTAGGCACAATCGCCGAGCATATAATGATAGGTGTGATGACTATAAAAGAAGCGAAAGAGGTGTGTCATGATCGTAGCAAATGGAATTCGATTGTCTGCGTAAATGCGTAACGGAGCAACCGACTTTCGTATTCAATATTACTAATAATATGGGATATTTTTTTAGTATGGCAATATTCATAAATATATTGCTGTTTCATGTGCGGCCACGCTATGGCTATATCTAGTAGTCATTCATCTGAGATTAGAATCAAGAATGGAGAATAAAAAAATAACAACAAGACTTTGTGGACTTGGCTGTATGGGTAAACCCCTTTGCCTTCCATGAAAATGGAGAATGAGAAACAAAAAAAAATTTTTTAAACAAAACGTAGTGATTATATCAAGGAATATACTACTCTCTACCGAGAGGATTATATTCTCTTTGAACAAAACAAACAACAACAAAACAGTGTTTAAAAAATAATTATATTATCTGTCTGTAAAGTAAAGTTTATTCTCTTCCGATGACCGATGGAAATCAGTAACAACAATGTTGATAGTTAGTGGTTTTAATTTATTTGGACAATGGTTATCTGAAGAAAATATATTCATTAAATTTTCACCATTAACTTTTACAAACATATCGCTGGAAAAATTAAAAGTGGCTCAAATTACTTGGTCTTACAATATTATACAGGAAAACAATGATTTTTATTTAACAGGATGCTTAAATGGCGAAAATTCCAAAAATGTTAAAGTAATTCTTCCACATAAAAGGTTAGAAGATAAACAGTATTCTTTAATTGGTAATGAAAGATGCATTATATTATTTCACAAACCTGAGAAAGCAATGTGGAAACTAAATTTAGCTGATGTGGAATCCTGGAAATGGCAAAAACTTCCAACATTTATTAATACAGAATACTTAAAGAAAAATGAATTGAAAAAAGATAAAATAGACCATTTCATTGTTAAAATAATCCCAAAAAGTATGATATATGTTTGTTTGACAAGCTTTGGTGATATATATGAAATACCACATAGAATTGATACACAGAACTGCATTGGAACTATTGTTGATATTGACTGTGGATATGAGCATACAATAGCTGTTACAGATAAAGGAAGTGTATATACTTGGGGTAATGGAAGGTATTCTACAAAACATAAATTAATATTTTTTAATTAAGTACTATATAACTCTAAATTCACGGGCATAATACCCGGTCCTTTGAAAGGCTTGCATGGGGACATAGGTCCAACACGTAGAGGCCCTTTAGAGTGTTTAATCTAAAGTGTTGTGACTAGCACCCGTCGGGACCTATCTCTGAATGCATCAAATACAATGCGCTCACAGACAGGCCCCGTCAGGTGCCTGGACTATGACTAAGATAAAATTAAATTAAATTCGGGCTATTGTTTTGAGATGTTAAATGGATTGGTTTATCAAGTTTATTGGTTGAGACTACGGTCACCTGCAGATCATATATATCATTCATCTCATGAAACGTAAAAATTGGCAGGTGGTGACTCGCCGTTTACTAAATGGGCCTCCTAAAACAACCACCATTTTTAAGCATTTCTGCCGGCAGTAAGACAGGCAACATTGGTGTAAGCGGCTGGGGGTGTCGAGAGGTGTGACACCGGTTTCACATATAGCTTCCCCGTTATTACGCCTTTAGACACTTCCACCCCCGAGTATAATACATAATATTATACTCTAACGACTCCACCCTGGACAACCAATTAAGGCAAGCCAGGGTCGAGAGTCTCAGGTCTGGCAGTGGGGACACCTGCCTTAACCTACTCTCTGGAGCACTCGGGTTCGGCGGTGTCGTTACTCACCCACGGCTCGCCACAAGCCGCCCTGCAATTATTAAGTACTTTATTTGTGCTTTCAGAAGGTGTCAGCTTGGACATGGTGATTTGAATAGCTATGATGATCCAGTGGAAGTAGAAGCACTGGCTGGCATCATAATAACAAAGGTGAAAGCCGGTGGTTGGCATTGTTTGGCTCTTAGTAATTCTGGAGATCTCTACACATGGGGTTGGAATGAATCTGGACAACTTGGCATTTATAACAAAGACAATATATCTGTAACAAGTTATCCCAGTCCTACAATAGTTGATTTTTATGATGAAGCAAGTAACATTCTGGAATTAAATGTCAGGGATATATCATGTGGTAGTAGACACAGTGCTGTTTTAATGTGTGATAATTCTCTATGGACATCTGGGTTTAATAAATATGGACAATTAGGTTTGTCACCTGACCAAAATCCATTATTAAAACATTATAAACAAATTATAAAATGTGATAGTAATAGTAGTATAATATGTGGCCCTTGGACAACTGTTGTTCAATAAGTATTATTATTTATAGTTTTTACTAAGAGATTTTTATTACCCAACTTCCAATGAATTGTTTTATTGTTTTTATGCAAAATGTAATAAATCAAAACAAACTAAATATAAAAATAAGCGCAGGTGATTTATTATGGTATGTAATATAGAATATTGTTGTATTGAAATTATATTCACAATATATCCATTTATACACATACTTAAACCTTTCCTGCTTTATTTTGTTCTATTTCTAATGGATTAAGTAGCATTTTTAATCTTATATGCTGGCACTAACTTTTTCCATTCGAAACTTGGACAAACGTTCCAATCCACAAAGTGGTCAAAAATTAGTTTTTATATCCAAACTATGTGTTTTGGATCGTTCTATCAAGTGCTGAAGACACTGACTCTCTTAGGGCAAAAATGTTCATAATAATCAAGTGGTCCAAAGCACAAAACGATCCAAAGAACATAATAATATTTGAAAAAAGTGTCAATTATCTTGGATTGTTTTGTTTTAATTTGTTTTATGACAAAAAAGAAATAAACAATGACTCAAATACTATATTCATTTCTTTAAAACGTTTCATGTTATTTATAATGTTTAAGCTAAACCATGTTGGTAAAAAATAAACGATTCAAAACACATGTAATTGTGGAAATATAAATTTACATATTCATTAAATGATTCATAATTTTTAGAACTTTTTAAAATATTTTTACTTAAAATATGTTAATAAATTTTAATACTCAAATGTTTTTAGGTAAGTTAAAATAATGTATGTCAGCTAGCTATCTCTTTTTGCTATTAATGTCAGTTTTAATGTGCAATAGGTGTGATTTCTTTGCATTACAACCAGGGCCGGATTTACCCTTACTGCCGCCCTGGGGCACCTTGAAAAATTACTTAAATCCTACATAAAAAAAAATTTAATCATTTATTAATTTATTATAAATGGGATAAATAAACGTTACTTAAATGTGCAAATGTTCTCAATGCAATCATATTTTTGAAAGCATTTTCAATAAAGCGAAAAATTTTTCACTCCCTCCGAATTTTGCCGCCCCCTGGAAATTTGCCGCCCTGGGCACTGGCCCCTGTGGCCCCTAGTGTAAATCCAGGCTTGATTACAACCACAAAATACTAAAAGTGAACTAATAAAAATTGAAGCTGATAAGTCATCACATTTAGAAAAGGCACAAACAATGAGGAAGCAAATGAAATGCGACTTTGAAACTGCGCGAAATACACCAAGCATAGAATTCTAAAGAAGTACCTAATTGACGACGTTGATGGAATTGGTGGGCAGATAGATTTCGTCCAGAATGATAATTTTTTTTAGGGTTTCGTACCCAAAGGGTAAAAACGGAAACCCTATTACTAGGTACTAGTACCTATAAGGCCCCGCTGTCTGTCTGTCTGTCATCAGGCTGTATCTCATGAACTGTGATAGTTAGTTGAAATTTTCACAGATGATGTAGGTATTTCTTATGCCGCTATAACAACAAATACTAAAAACAGAATAAAATAGATATTTAAGGGGGCTCCCATACAACAAACGTGATTTATTGCCGTATTTACGGAACCCTTGGTGCGCGAGTCCGACTCGCACTTGGCCGGTTTTTTATAATATTTCTTTATTGTTTATACACATTTTGAAAATAAATGAATAAAAAGGCTTAAAATACACCAACTTTTACACGTTCATATAAAAAACATTTTTTTTAAAACGCTCCAAGCACAATCTCTTATAAAAAATCTGATTATTATTATTAAAGTTAAATAATCTAGCAGATTAAAAATGTATTTGTATCAGATTTGTATAGTATCTTCAAGTTATTCATTCTAATCAAAAAAGAGTACCTACCACTGAAACACAAAAACTTATTTTTCTCAGTTTGACCTCTGTGGATTGGAACCTTTTTGCATAACTACGTCCACTTGTTTTAATAATATCATTAATAATGATCTCCTATAAGCAATAGAGTAATTTCAAGTGTATAGCTGCTTTTAAATAGGTGAGATTTCCGCTTTAAATTCCTTGTTTCCGCCTACGGTAAGGTCGTAAGGTTTCCGCTACAGTAAATTAATGTAACCGTTTTTTAACTACTTTTTAACCATGAGTGGTTTGAGCCACAGATTTATTGAAACGTTATTTAGTTACATTTCAAGAGAAGAAAAAAATTTACTGGATAACTTCCCCAATTTTGAGCTCCCTGTTTTGATTTAATTAATTGAATATTGAATAAACAAAAAACGAAAAAATGTGGTTAATGCCAGTGAGTTATAGTACTAGAGAAGACTCTACTCATCACTCCTCTGTTCCATTCAATTGCGGCGATCGCTCCGCACTTCACACAGTCGCTTGCTAGCTGTTGAGCAGTTATACGCAGGGCCTAGACAGTGCCTTACAAACCATTCAATCTTTCAAAGTTTGGTTTCCGAGCTATTTCGCCGCTAGTTGTCGCTTGAGCTGTCTGGTCGCCGGCCGAGTTAGCATACATTTTGACAGCGACACTTTCGTTTCGGTCGAATGGCCTTGAACAGGCCAAAACGTTCATGTCCAACAAGGACCGGCCAGAGATAGCCCGGGGCCGAGAGGTCCGGCCCAACAATGTGCGTGCAAATTTGCAAATTGCAAAGACAAGTACACAGAATTTGCCCGCACATTGTTGGGCCGGACATTCTCGGACCGGGTATGTCCTGCACAAGAATGCCGAGCAATTTGCTTGGCCGGACAAAGACAAGTACACGGAATTTGCCCGCACATTGTTGGGCCGGACCTCTCGGCCCCGGGCTATCTCTGGCCGGTCCTTGTTGGACATGAACGTTTTGGCCTGTTCAAGGCCATTCGACCGAAACGAAAGTGTCGCTGTCAAAATGTATGCTAACTCCCCGATCACCAAACTTGGCCCCCGTGAAATTTTTTTTTTATTATATTTGAATTTTTATTATTGCATATCGTTAGTTCATGGTTTGTTCTTAATTGTTCGCTATGAATAATCGTTTGTTCGTTAATTGTTTATTTAGAAAAAAATAATTAAAAAAGTACTGTTTGGTTAGCCCCCTCAATCAAAATTATTAATATTTTGTCTCATTATCAGTCTATAAATACATATTGACGTTTGTTCTTCAATAAATTACGTTTGTTCGAACATTTAATTGCCTTTTTATTGTTTAAATTAAAAAATAAAAATAAAATAAAAAATCGACTGATCCGCTAGGTTAGCACACATTTTGACAGCGACACTTTCGTTTTCGGTCGAACGAAAGTTTGTCAGCGTTGCCAGTTCACGTGTTTTTGCTTAGATCTTAGATTTTACCGTTAACTTTAAAATCTTAAAGTAAATAAAGTTAAAATAAAAAATACGTTGATCTACGAACTTTTCATATGCAATTTTTACAAATTCTACGTTTATTTTAATAATATAAACTTATATAATTTTCTAGACTATCCTACGTCTTTTTCAAAATCCGAGTTGGCAACTCTGCACGGCGTACACTCTGCGGCAGCCGCGAAGCAAAGAACTGTGAACGCTATGCCTTTAGCAATAAGTTCAAAATTCTACCAAAACTATTTCCGCTAAGAAACTGGTTTGTTGTTCACTTTTCTCTTAAAATGAACCATAATGCTATATACATTAAATTGATATTGTACTGAGTGACATAATAAGGTGTGACGTGTGACGTCAGAGTCGATCGGAAGTTGCTTGTGTCAATGTATGCGTTTCTATTCAATGAGAGCCAAAGAGTATATAACACTATTAGAGCGATCGAAAAGAAAAGATGGCGCATGTGCAATGCAACATTTTCGAAATAAATATTGTAATTTAAACAATAAAAAGGCAATTAAATGTTCGAACAAACGTAATTTATTGAAGAACAAACGTCAATATGTATTTATAGACTGATAATGAGAGAAAATATTAATAATTTTGATTGAGGGGGCTAACCAAACAGTACTTTTTTAATTATTTTTTTCTAAATAAACAACTAACGAACAAACGATTATTCATAGCGAACAATTAAGAACAAACCATGAACTAACGATATGAAATAATAAAAATTCAAAAATAATAAAAAAAAATTTTTCGCGGGGGCCAAGTTTGGTGATCTGGTCGCCGGCCCTGTCGCGTCGCCATCTTTGTTTGTTGTTGTCGGTCGTTTGAGTTCAGTGGTTTTTATTTTCAGTTTGTTATTATATTTCATGTGAATCCTTACAACTTTTGCTTTGATATACGGACTTCGATACCTCATTGTGATTTTGGATTTGCTTTTGTGTTATTTTATTTTTACAACGATCTTGCTTTTGTGTAACGGACTCTGAATTTGATACTCGATTTGATTTGAATGTATATTTGTAATATTACGACGACCCTAGCTTTCCACGGACTGTGAATATCTGGCGTACTCAGTACCCAGGCCCAGGAGATCAAAATGCCTATCACTACATGCTGCATCAAAACTTGCTTTATGACATGTAAAGATACTGCTTTATTCAATTTTCCAAAAATGCAACATTCAGAGACTCTTGGATGAAGTACGTTGTACCACATGCTCCACAACTACAAAATTTGACTGTAAAGCAAATCACTAGTCAAAAAATTTGTAGCAAACATTTTGAAGCCAAATTTTTAATAAACAAGAAGCGCACTTATATTGCTTGCCCAACATTAATGACTCCTGAAGAGATAGCTATTGGCAGACCTAGTAATGAAATTTATATGCCAGGTACCTAAGCTAATATATATTTTTTTAATAATAAATAAATTCATCACGGGTTATGTATTATATTATGTATCAATGTTATGTTATATATTATGTATCATGTGGTAGCACTCTGCTCTGATCAAATTAATATTGAGTAAATCCCATTCCTGTCAGTGCCGAGGGGTACCGCATGTGTATTTACCATTTTGAAGCCCACAATGTATGGGTTAGATTCTTTCATATAACACACAAACACAACATCACAACCTTTTATCTTGCAGTGTGGCCAGAAACTATAGTGACATTGTCCACATAGCCAGTTGCCCATATAATCAGAGCAAGCCTGGTGCTCCCTTAATAATGGGTTGGAAATATGTAATCTATCCTTAAAATGTATATTAAAGGTCACCTACAATCATTAAAGTTAATTTAAATACATACATATATATGCACACAATGCTCTTCAATTTAGGGTGCTTTTTTATTATTGTTTTCTTCACGGTCTGCATTTAAGACTTTCTAAACCGTGTTATCAGTCCCAGGGTTCCCAGCGGCATTATTTAAATCTTAAATTAATATAATACTATGATGTGTTGTTACAGCAAAAAGCCCAACAATGAGCGCAACAGCCGAAGTTGTTGCATTCTTCGATAAATTATTTGACAGCTGTAATGGATCCAGGTCAGGGCGAGCTCCAGGCAAGCTTAGAGGACCTGTTAAAATTAATAGTGAACACTTAAAATTTTGGATGGAAGCAATTAAAAAGTTGTCTAACATTAAATATGTTGATAAAGTTGGAGGTGAAAATAAGACAAACAAAGTAGCTACCTTGAAAAATTGGCAAGTTACTCTGAGAAGTTTAATTAGATTACGTGACGTCCTTCTCGATAGAGGTGTAAAATTCTTCTATACCCGAAATTTAAACCAAGATCCACTAGAAAATTTTTTTGGTAAAATAAGATCCTACAATTATAGATACACAAATCCCGACACAAGTACGTTTGTAAACACGTACAAGTCTTTGTTGGTGAATAATCTGATAGGGAACCACTCAAAATATTCTAATTGTGAGGATGATGTAGGAAGAGCATTATTATCACTAGATGCTTTTTTTTTAAATGAGACAGATGAAAACTCTGATGATAGAGAGGATGTTGTACGAAATGTTGGAGAGGATGTTGTACAGAATGTTGTAGAGGATGTCAGAGAGATATCAAGTGGTCCTCATACAATGGAAAATTTCACTTCAAAAGTACGTCACGAAAACATTAAAATTAATGCCATGGCCTACACTTCTGGTTTTATTGCCCGAAAAATTTTAAGGGCAATTAATTGCAAACAATGCAGAAAAACTATTTTAACTGATGAAATTTTGAATGTCCATAGATATATTTCTCACAGGGAAAGACAATCTCTAAAAGGGCGGAATTTAAAATATCCATCTGAAAATTTAATAATAACTTTTAATAAACTAGTTTCTTACGTTAATTATTATTTAGACAAACACTGTCATCAACCAAATATTTATAAAAATATATCAGTAAATTTTATTAAAGAGAACTCTTTAAATTGGTTGGGCTGCTTCACACACCATGAGGAAGTTGCAAAGATATTCATGTACCTTAGTACTAAACTTTTACTTTTTAATTGGACTAAAAATATAAATAAGATACTGGATGGGGCAGCCCAATTAAATTTCCTTAATAATGAAGGGACTAAAATTCAAAAGTTAGCTTATAAGAAATTAATGAAAAGAAGAAAAAATAAAAAGTAATTTTTTAATAAATATTGTTTTTTATTTGAACCATGGCAACTGAATTAAATATCTGCCTAAAATGTATTTTGTTTGTCCCGTCTTATTTGGTAAACAAACTATGCGTGTCTTTTTAAAATAAGTTAATAATTTAACAATAAAAAGACATGCAAAGTTTGTTTACCAAATAAGACAAGTCAAAAATACACTTTATAAGAAAACATAATACCGAAGTATACTTCACTATGATGTCGATAGTTTATTTTTAATCGATATCGATAAATTCAATGGCGTCGCCACTTCCCTATATATAGCGCCATCTAGTGGAGTTTTAATCGCAAACCAAACTCTGTAATTGAGTGAATGAACTGATGAGTGGCATATCTGTCTTTAGACATACTACTATATAATCTGTGGTTATACGTGACTTATACGCTAGTGATTGTTTTTAATCGAAAAAATTTGAAAGTCATACAATATGCCGTGGTATGTGTTGAAATATTGCACTAATAATTCAAGGAATAGGGCGAAGTGTAAAGGAATAACTTTCCACCGTTAAGTAACTAGGTATAATCATTTTAAAATTAAATACGAACATAAAATTTATCAGACGCCTGGGGAGTTAGCACAGATTTTGACAGCGACACTTTCGTTTCGGTCGAATGGCCTTGAACAGGCCAAAACGTTCATGTCCAACAAGGACCGGCCAGAGATAGCCCGGGGCCGAGAGGTCCGGCCCAACAATGTGCGGGCAAATTCCGTGTACTTGTCTTTGTCCGGCCAAGCAAATTGCTCGGCATTCTTGTGCAGGACATACCCGGTCCGAGAATGTCCGGCCCAACAATGTGCGGGCAAATTCTGTGTACTTGTCTTTGCCCGGCATAGCAAATTTGCACGCACATTGTTGGGCCGGACCTCTCGGCCCCGGGCTATCTCTGGCCGGTCCTTGTTGGACATGAACGTTTTGGCCTGTTCAAGGCCATTCGACCGAAACGAAAGTGTCGCTGTCAAAATGTATGCTAACTCGGCTGTTGTTTCATTCGACATAGACTAAAAACATTCAGAAGTGAAAATAGGTAGAATTGGTTGAAGTTCCCGTATATAGCGGAAAATAATACAATATATTTTCTACGCAGATATTATGTAATGTGTTATCTATACTTCTACACTAATATTATAAAGAGAAAAGATTTGTATTTGTGTCTGTAATGATGAACTCAAAACTACTGGACCGATTTTAAATGTTTTTCACCAGTAGAATGTATTGTTATCGCTGAGTAACGGAGGCTATATTGTATACTAGCGGCTTGCCCCGACTTCGCCCGGGGTAACAATTGTATCCACTAGTAAGAAACTACTGGATCAATTTAAAAAAGTATTTCTCCAGTAGAATGCTATATTATCACTGAATAACATAGGCTATGTTTTATATGATATATAATTGTTACCCAGGACGAAGTCGAGGCAAACTGCTAGTTTGTAATAAAATTGTATTTTGTCTATTGAAGGTTTCCACGCCCTAGCCAAGAAACAAGAGAAAGATTTGTCCAAAACAACCGCAGTGAAGAGACCTGGTTACCATCCAACCTTAGTTATATCTGTTCATTGCATTTTTGCTAACAAGATTAATACATAACAAAAGCAGGAAAGAATATTTTATTCAGAAAGAAGTATTTACATCTTTAGTTCATTCTTTTAATCAACCGAGCACTTTGAATCACCGAATACATTTGATACGGGCTATCATTAACAAATATACAACAATTCGCTTGAAACATGAAGCTAAAACTGATCAGAATATTAATTATTTATCTAATCGGTAAAAATTAACTAAACTTATATTGTTTAAGGGCATGTAACTAAATCATAACAGTCACCATTTCACCACGCTCTCTGCGTATGAAAATATTGCTTATACTCAATATGCTGAAGAACTCAAGTTACAACAAAAACAACTAGCGGCTTGCCCCGGCTTCGCCGGGGTAACTATTATATACAATAGGAAATATAAAATATAGCCTATGGTGTTCAGTATACATTATATGATAGGTTGAAACTGTATTAGGCTTAGTTATTATATTAGTTAGCTTTTTTAATGAGTCGTTCTTAGTCTGTACGTTTCCTTAAATACAATAAATAGCGTTCTAGAGGTGAAAGAACTTTTAGAATCGGTCCAGTAGTTTTTTAATTGGGGATATAATTGTTACCCCGGGCGAAGTCGGGGCAAGCTGCTATTATAAAATTAAACTTATGTTACTCTGTATATATAGTATATATATATATATATATATTTAGAAATATTTTTTTTAAATCAGTCCAGTAGTTTTGATTTTATTCATTACAAACAAAAATACAAATCTTGTACAAATGAAGCTTGTTAGGTATGTCCTTTCTGTAATCGTAGTTAGTCTATATTAAGCATGTTGTTGTAGTACGTTGAACGAAATGCTTAAGCGCCATGAAATTCACGGCGCTTTCGACCTTTTGGTCGCGAGAAAACTACATCCTAGAAGCGATCTAGCGCTGTGTGTTTATTACCGCTTGGTTACTCGACTAGCGACTAACAAGCGCTTCAGCGAACTTAAGTTTTATTTTTTATAGAAATGAAGCATGCCTTTTGTCTATTATAGCTCCTCTAGTTGTATAACTCAATGGTTAATGCACAATCCGGTAAAGGGTACTCTTATACTCTATGGGAATTTCGCTTGCCCGTCGGATTTTCGTTCGACCGAAACGAAAGTGTCGCTGTCAAAATTTGTGCTCACCTCCCTCCCAGTCTACGGACCAAACAAAGTTTGCCTGTGACAAAGAGTACTTTGTGATTATATTCTCTTTGGTGTATGTTCGTCTACAAAAAGTTATTGTGGTTATCTGGAATCTGGACGATTTGAGACGTGACTGCAACTGTGCTATATTTAGTGGTCTGTGGAGGCGTCCGTTGGCGTTCGTCTGGACGCCTAACAGGGCGGGACCATGTACGACATGAACGGTGTTTCCCCGGAGGAGCTCTTGGAGCAGGCACGCATATTCAGCCAAAGCGAGTGCCTTTCCAAATCTTTTGACTTTTACCTTACAGCTTTCAAAAAGTGGCCACAGCTGAAGGACGACGGCGAGGTAGAATTTCGCAATCTTCTAGAATGCTACAACAAATACCTTTTCAGCGATAAGAAGATTTCCGAAATCTTCTACAATTTCGAGCGCGCACAGGACTGTTTCCCTGAAAACATCTATTTGTTGAACGACATGGGGCGCTACCTATACAAGGTGGACTGTTTAATGGAGTCCTGCAGTTACTTCTACAAGGCGCTCAACATCTTCGTCGGTTATGTGGCTCCTGAGAAGAGCCTCAATTCTGTCAAGACCATTATGGTTGATCGCTGGCACTACCGCATGCTTAATGACAAGATTCGCAATGAGGGTTACCGTTGCGCACTGGAGAACACTGTAACCAACAATGACATTGTGTTAGACATTGGGACTGGTACTGGGTTGCTGGCTCTGTATGCACGCCTCTACCACCCCAAGGTCATTGTTGCCTGCGACAGCTCTACTGTTATGTTTGAGATAGCCACCTTAATCTTCCAAGAGTACAAAGTTAATGACATCTACCTTATGAACCGAATGTCTACTTCGCTCACCCTCACCAATGAAGTAAGAAAGTACACTTTGATTGTGACCGAGATCTTTGATGCGGCACTTTTTGGTGAACAGATCTTGCAGACTTTGGAGCATGCCTGGGTCCATCTTTTGGCTCCTAATGGTAGAGTTGTACCTGCCAGAGCTGAATTTTTTGTGATTGGGGCCAAGTATGATTTCATAAGTGATAGATACAGAGTCAAGAAAGAGGCCCTGGATCTATTAGGAATTTCAGAGAATCACATTCATCTTAGTGCTAATGAGCCCTATGACTCTGAAGATATTCATTTGTATAATGAATTACGCTACATGACAGATCAGCAATGTGTTCTCAAAGTTGACTTTAATAGCTTGGAGGACATAAAGTTTAAACTCTATAACTTAGTTAACTATGATGTTACACTTAAAGCTATGGAAGATGGAGAAATAGACATTGTCATTGGATGGTTTAATGTATATCTCACTGAGGATATTATTTTGACATCTGACCCGAGAGACACAAACAGATGTAATGCTTGGCAACAAGCTGTATATTATGATTTTGTACCCATGAAAGTAAAGAAAGATGAAGAAATATTGTTTCAATTTCAATGTAGTGGTGGACAATTGTCACTAGTGAAACCTGTCATTAATATACAGAAAATTAGTGATGATATGATACGCTTCTTGAATGATTCTGAATATATTAGAATTATAAATAACTCTCTTGGTGAAATATTCATTTATATGAGCCAACTGATTGAGAGTTCTTACTTTAAAATTTTGGACTTGAATCCCTTCCCTCTGCTAGGCTTGCTGTTGATGAGACGGCGTGCTGAGAGTCTCACATGCTTTGCTAAAAATGAACAGGACAGAGACTTTATATTAAAAGTGTTCAAGGAAAATGACATAGACACAGCTAAAATTACTGTTATCTTGGAGAATGATTTATCCCAGAACTCTTTTTCAGGAGGAAAATATCATTTAGTGTTTTGCAATTTACTGGAATTAAATGGGGAGCTAAATGTAATACAAAAGTATATATACAAGCGAGCCAGGCAGTGTCATTTGGAAGAAGAGGGACTACTTTTACCTCACCAGGTCACTCTGGAAGGGCAACTTATCTATAGTGACTGGCTGGAAATCAATAATGTGGTCAATAATGAAAATGTGCATAATCTGGAAATTGCTAAATACATGAACAAGTATCAGATCTCCCAGGTATTCAACATTGATGTTTCACACTTGGAATACAAGGCTTTGACAGAGGAAACTGAGATAGGAATCTGCTCCATGGAAATGTCTCCTGTTGTGGTGAAAATGAAGGTGTGTGTTGAAGGGCAGGTCAATGCAGCATTGTGTTGGTACAATATAATGTTGATGGAGTATGGACAGAAGCTGACTACCAAGAGAAAAGGCAGTTATGTTGAATGTACAGCATTTCGAGCTCAACCAAAGATCAATGTGGTTTTGGGGACAGAAGCCAGTGTGCTCAGATGTGTTGATGAGGATGACTTATTCAAACTTATTACAGATGTTGAGTAAACATGTGATTATTTACTTAATTAATTAGTGATTGTAATTATCACACTGATCTCTTTCTTCATAATATTACTCTTATATGCCTACCTAAATGACATTGTAGTGAAATAATTAGGTGCATTATGTACTTTATAAATGTTAGTTTTAAGATTTATCAAATAAATAATTACATTTTTTTATAAGTTAAAATATTGTAGTAAGTAAATATTTAAATAAATCTGTGAGAAATGAGAATGAGATGGTGAGGAGAATAAGATGGTTTAAGCTTAGATTAAACAATATTGTAAAGAGACGATGATGGATTGAATAAAATTAACGTCTTTACTAATTACTGTCTTTAATTTCCACTTTGGACACAATTAAACAATTAAACAGAATTAAAATATTACACAGTTAAAACAAAGCGACCATTTCATTTGCTGGCCAACGCACCACTCTTTCTGCCACCTGGCGGGCAAAAGACGTAACTACTAATCAATTGACTGTCTTCTTACATACTCCCCCTTTTGACCAAATATAGGACCACCAGTTTGGTCAAACAAACACAAAAGTTACACAAAGAGAAAGTGAGTAAGAACAATTAACAATAACAAAAAACAATTAGAACAAGGAACTTAAACATAATCTAATAGTTTAAGAGGTCGACCGCGTTTCCGTTTTGGGTTGACGGGTCGTGGCTTGGACTGATCACCCTCACACTCACGTGCATGGTAGCGAGTAAGATCGGACACGTGATACTTACCGATCGATTCATCAGGAGCTTCACGATGCGAAATTAAGTAAGTGGTGGGACTCACCTTCATTTTTATACAGTAGGGCCCATCTCTTCTTGGGACGAGTTTCGAGGTTATACCCTTACCGGCATTACTCAAAACATGGCTACGTAGAAGGATTAGGTCACCAGGTGAATAGTCTTCCCCCACACGACGGGTCTCGTCTTTAGTAGTCTTAGGAAAATGGTTACCTGTATCGATGGTATGCTCGGCGAAAGGTGTCGCTCCTCCCCCTTCACCAAAGATGTCCTCGTACTCGTGAACTAAGGTTGACAATGCAGTTCGCTCCATTGACGACAGCATCGCCCCCTCATCAGGTCGAATCACGTCTGCAGCTGCACAACTCACCTTGACGCTTGACTTCTCGCCTTGCAAAGGATACACAGCCTGCGGGTGATCAGTCATAAACCATGAGTTCGCGTGTAAGTTAAGAACAATACGAGCACTACATAAAAAATCGATACCAAAAAGTGTTTCATTATTTACGGCGTTAGGTAAAACTATGAAGGTAGTTGGTACAACCTTACCCTCAAGTTTAACGTCGACGTCAACAAGTTTGACATTCATATCGCGCACAATCCCGTCTGCAAATTTTACACGAAAATTACTTTTACGAAACGGGTGACCTTGATCGCGTAGCAACGTATACAAACTATAACCAGCTATACATCGTTTGGCCGCTGTGTCCACTAAACCGGTACCACGAACCCCATTAATCTCGACATTGAGAATAGGTCGGTTACTGGTGCCGTTACTGTTGGAGTCAGACGCAAAGGCAACCTTCATTAATGGTAGCTTGTTACAATTTTGAATAGGCGACTTGCCTCTGAGAGGCAAGCTCCCCTTAGGTACAAAAGTGTTAGTACACAACTCGGTGATCTTTGACAGATGACCTTGCTTAATCTTTGACAAATTTGTATTAAACGAAAACGGACTCTTCTTTGGGCTACGATTGCTACGATTTACAGACATATTGTTACAAAATGTACAACTACGATCGTTACTACGATTTATAACATTAGGTTCATGACTAAGATCTGTAAATGGGTAGGTATCATCGCTCAAAGACTTGTCCAAAGAATGAAAATTACAAGAATAAAATGTATGACTAGTGTCTTTAGGCTTACTGTCCCCAGCATTACAATTAGCACACTTAGAACGAATGATGCCCTTAGCACCACAACCATAACACTTGATTTCACTATCACTTTTAATTTTAAGTCGCGGACACTCAGAGCGAGCGTGACCACTTTTACGACAATAAACACAATAACTTTTGTTACCTTGAAGAGGTTGAATTACTTGGTTACACTGTGTCGCCCGAGGAACTTCACACGTCGAAGACCGAAGCGGAGTCTCGACCGAGTTACGAGCAGTCGTTGACCCGTGAAACACAGGTGACCGGAGTGAGGTGCTCGGCGCAGGCGCCGCCGTAGAGCGCGGCTCATGCCGGCCGGCACGAAGCTCCCGTTGTCCCTGAACAGGCACCGACGCTGCTTCGTCGAACTCGTCCTCCACCTGTCTGGCGCGCTCGATGAGCTCGTCGACACTATTAACCAGGTCTCGAGGTATTCGCTTTCGAATATTGATGTTTAGCAAGCCGTAAAGAAGGTCTAATATAATTCGTTCATCAAGAACATACGGTAGACTCGCGAGTTCCGCGCGTTGACGGCTGATATAAATATCGGCGCGCTCGTGTCCTTGATCTGCACTGAACACGCCACGAAATATTTTGTAGGGAGGTTTCGGCGCACCATACATGGATCGCAAGCGTTGTATTGCCTCTGTCCACGAAGAAATGGAGCCCTTTACTCCCTTGTACCAAACAGCAGCATCTGCCTCTAGTAATATTGGCAGGCCGCGGAGCGCATGCTCGTCACTTATATTTGTACACTCTTTGTATACTATGATTGTATCAATAAAAGCATCCACGACACGTGGATCTTGATGAGCTCTCCCGCTGAAACGCGCTGTACAGTTAGCGAAGTTTCCCATAAGCGCGGAGGGCGGTGCTATGTGTGATGTCGGAGACAGGCTTGGAGCGCCGCTGTCACTGTTGGAATCCTTGGAAGCTAGGATAGCTGATATTAACTCTCTGTTAGACTCAGCTTGAGCCCTAGCAAAGGACGCGAACATCGCTGACATGCGCGACTCCACCTCGAAGTCCGCCTCGTGGCTACTTTGCGCACTTTTTCTTCTTGGCATTTTCACTTTCACTTAACACCTCGAAGATTGAGACAGTCACACATAAAACCAGCAAGATGCTTGTTGAAAACTGAATATATTTTAGAAACAAAATTTAAGAGTTCGTAAAAATTCGTTATTTTGGTTCGAAACTTTTATTGGCCACTAGTTGGGCTGCCACTTGTAAAGAGACGATGATGGATTGAATAAAATTAACGTCTTTACTAATTACTGTCTTTAATTTCCACTTTGGACACAATTAAACAATTAAACAGAATTAAAATATTACACAGTTAAAACAAAGCGACCATTTCATTTGCTGGCCAACGCACCACTCTTTCTGCCACCTGGCGGGCAAAAGACGTAACTACTAATCAATTGACTGTCTTCTTACAATATTTAAATTTTCCCATAGTTACACATAGGTATTTGTAATTATTGAGAAATAATCATAAGCCTATCCAATTATTATTACTTTACAAAAATGTTAATGGAGAAGTGATACCAAATTGCTACAGGCGGACATACTGTACTAGATTTACTCTGTATTTGTTTACTTATTTATAAATGTAAATTTATAAGTATTTATCTATTGATGTTCTAGTATTAAAATAAAACTATGTAGTTCATGTTTCCATTGCTGTATTACTACTAGTTAATAAATGCAAAACAGTTAAGTTTTTTATTGGTATTGGCATCCTTCCATATATCTACCAAGCGAATTGGGTGCAGGGGGATTCCTGTTTATTCCATTCCACCCATTGAAATTGCAGTGGTCATGCAAAACATAAAAAAACACATCCTCACTTTGCGCTGTGGCCAGAGACACCAGTAAGTGTCCACTTGGCGCCACTTATCATGTTACTAAACTTAATGGACCTAGATAGGTCACTTATTTAACAGACATAAATATTATGCTATATTTTGTATTGTATATGATTATTTTCCACTCTATTATTCCTGATCCTGCGCAGGAGTTGTTCCTATTCCTTTATGTTGATCCTCTAAAGAGCACGCAGGAAACAATAGCTCAAATAAAAAGCCCAAATATTTCATAGTGGATTTATTAAAGTTCATAGACAAAGCTGCAATATGGCAGACACATCGACCGCCAATTGGGTTGTCCAGCCCGGCGATGGTGAAGGTCGGCCACACCCGCTCCGTTATGAGCGTCCACAACTTAGTCAAAGAGACCAAAGCCCATGTCGTCGTCGCTCTCAGAATCTTCCTTCTCTTCCTTCTTTTCCTCTTTCTTGTCGGCTGCAGGAGCAGCGGCCGGGGCGGCGGTCGCAACGGCTGCTACAAACTTGCTCGGGTCCTGAAACGACCATATTACACGTTACAGTAACATCCTAAAGAGAAGTCACAAGGTGCGAGCTTAATATAATTATGGAAAGGAAACAAATAATTATCCTTCAAGGTTTGAGCAATTTTATTCTATGTCCTTCAAAATGCTACAATATATTTTAAATTTTTTATACAGGACCTATTTCCGTTCATTTCATTGTAAATAATATAGAATCATTAAGTGGCCGGCGACTAGTGATTGAGTGTGCGTGTACGCCCGGCTATACGCGACCACAATTAGCAAATGAGTGTCGAATGTGCGGCGAATGAAGAGTCCATACAGATTGTATGAAACACCTTGTGGCTGTCAAGGGCCTAGTGTGCGGCGGCGGCTTTAAATTTCATAAGTATCAATTAAATATACCTTAATGAACTCCTTGATGGTGTCGGCCTCCTTGAACTCAACCTCCGTGACGGCGGCAATGGCCAACAGGTTCTTGAACCCGTTGACGATAGAGTGGGGCGCAGACGCCACAGTCGGGTAGCCAATGGACAACGACAGAGCCGCGACGTTGGCAACACCCTCCATGAACTTGGAGCGCAAGTCCTCGGGCTTGATGTCCAGGATGGCGGGCGCGAAGATGGTGCCAGAGTCATATACCTGGAATTTTTGATGTACATTTAAGATTTATTTCTCAACCACTTCAATAGGCTGATGGAGTTGTAAAATCTGAACAGATATATATTAAAATTGTTACTTATTTCTGTGTACTATTTCTAAACAAGCTAGTTGCAATTAAAGCTATTGCATCAAAATCCCAAAAATATAATATTATCTGTGTGCTTGAAGTAAAACACCCAAGATAATTCTGTATGTGTGAACTTTACAACAAGGCACTCTAGTTTCCCAAAGGTAAAATTTCAGAATGTACATCAAACAGTTCATCCTGCACTCAACTCTTTGGTTACCCACTTTACAGTTTACCTAACTCTAGTTTGTCTTAAAACTGTCAACAGATTTGGGTACTTAGCATTACATAATGAACAAATTATCAAAAAAGAAAAAGATAATAAAAAAAAAAAAAAAAAATTATATTACCTGCTCGACAATAAGGCCGTACGAGAACGGAGAGATGTTCAACATGTTGAGTAGGGTAGCCTCTGAGGCGCCCACCTTGTCACCGGGCTTCAAGATGTGGACATCGTTGATGATTTCAATAGTACCTGAGGAACGGAAACAAAAAAAATTATATTAATTAAAAAAGGTAAAAGGATAAAACTTTGCTATTTAATAAAATAACTGTCCCTTCAAAATTCCAGTGTAAATGTCATTAACAAGATGGTTACACTAGGATATATTTGAAGATCTTGTTGTAGTCTGTAAGCGAAACTAAATATGCAAAGGTTATACATTTAGCTTAAAAAACAGACAAATTGATTCCTATTAAAAATAAATACTAAGCCTTTGCCAAATTGGTTGTATATTGAATTTCGAAGACAATTCAGAAAGTCCATCTCACTTCTCTATAGTAAGACAGATAAATACTGTCCATCTTTTCAAGTCAAAACAGAGCAACTGATCGACGTGATTTTTTGCACAGAGATAGTTGGAGGGTCTAAGAGTGACATAGGCTACTTTTTATCCCTTAAAACGGTCAGGGTAAATTTAATGACGCATGTTGTAAAGAGTAAGTTTCTCTTTCTAAGGAACAGAAAGCTAGTACCAATAAACAAGTGCACTTACCCTTGGAGATCTTGGTGGGTATAGAGAGAGCCTGGAAGAAGGAAGTCTTCTCAGGACTGAGACCGGTGTTCTGGGCCGGGATGATGACAGACAGGGGGGCGATGGCTCCGGCGCGGGCGGGTGCGCGCACCTTGTTCTCCAGCAGCTTGTCGCGGACCTGCAAGTATCACAAATATTATTAAGAATATCATGAAATAGACAACTGTAAAGAATATCCAAACTATATCTGATTTTATACATATAATAAAATCGTAAGACTTTAGTTTGTGCAATGGCTAAACCAATTTGGATGTGGTTTTCGTTTCAGCGATGTATTGATTCCTATTTTTTTTCAAAATTTATGACTCGGTAGTTTCGGAGATAAGGGGAGGGGGACAATCACTTTTCATACATTTTCTTTAATAGAATTTAAACTATGTATTTTAAAATCTTGTGGCCAGTTCTGTTGAGGATATTTAGATGGAAAAGCCTCTAAGTGTGGTTTGTCGGATTATGTACATAAGTTTTTAACTAAAAACCCATTGGTACATGGCCGGGATCAAACCCGTGGTCTGCCTAGTTAATACCAGATGTCTTAACGGTAAAGGTCCAGATTATCTAATCCTGAGATTTTCATGTTTTTTCGACTTTATTCAATTACTGCACTGCTTTATTGCATACTTTAACTATTTTCAAGTTACTATTATAAACTAGTGAACACCGGCGAAAAGTGGTACCTTATCGAGACTTCAAAATGGTTAAAGTATGTAATAAAACAGTGCAGCAATTTAATAGTCGTCAAAACACGAAAAGCTCAGGATTAGATAATCTGGACCTTTACCGTCTTAACCGCTCGGCCACCATCGCACCTTTATATTTTTCCTTAGAGTAATATATGTACATGATTGCACAAATAAAATCGCAGGCACAGCTTCTAGTTCTATACTTTTTTTTTTTTTATTTGGCGTGGCACGGATTGTGCATTATGCCACATACAAGTAAAGGTAGGGAAACATATTTAATTTAATTACAGGATACGGAATTTGGAAGGATATCAGGAAAGTAGGAAATAACGTAAACCAAAATATTAAAACATTTACAACTAAAATTAAATAATTAACTAAAATGAATTCTCATAAATAACATAAAATACTGCTAACATAAAATAATACTTATTATTTATTAACAACTAAGCACAACAAAATAAATATAATAGAAATAAATAAAAATATCTTAAGATTGTTAGAAAGTATGAAGCATGAAGGAGCCTTATAAATTACAATATCACTAGTAGACAACAGGCTTTGAATGGATGTAGGATAGGGAATATGCGAATATATAATGTAAATAGTAAGGAATGATTGTAAAGTGGGCAAGAGATGAATGTCTCTTGAAGAGAAAATAAAAAGGAATTATATTTGTTAATCATGTGAATGAGATCACTTTTCTTGCTGATTACACTGCGGCAATTCCACTGAATTACCATGGCTAACCTGTCCATGATTAAGAATATTATTAAAAGTGTCAACAAAAGAGGCAACGTTGGACGGTACAGTTAAGTTTGATTGAGTCAGTAAAGTCATTAATGATGTGATGAAGTCCACAACAGGTTTATTCATCAAAATTGATGAATTATTATTAGTTAAACCACAACCATCTGAAGGTTGTGGCATATCATAGTCTTTAGTCAGAGAGTAATGAGTAGCACAGTCATAGCCTTTAGTAGTTGTAGTCTTTTGTGGAGAGTTAGGTTTTAAAAATACAGTTTTTTTATATGAAGATGTAGGTGAATGTATGGATGATGTCTTCTCTCTTTGGGGAACAGATTTATTGTACGAGTTATTTGATGAAGATGAAGCCAAGACCTCAGAATATGACTTTGATACAGGAGGATGAAGTTTGAATGCCTCAGCATATGAAATACAGTTTTGTGCCATTGACCTCTTAATTTCTTTCTGTCTTAAAAATTCAGGACAGGTTCTGTTTATGGCAAAATGGGAGCCCGAGCACAAACAGCAAGAAAAGGACTCTGGGTTGGCAGGACAACTGCTGGCAGAATGGTCATGTCCACACTTAAAGCACCTGGGCTTTGATCTACAGTGATCTTTGACATGTCCAAACCGACAGCAGTTATAACATTGTATTGTGTTGAATATATAAAGGTCTACTGATAAAGCATTGTAACATATGAATATGCGCTTTGGTAAAACCTGGCCATCAAAAGTGATAACAACAGACTCTGTCTCGTCAAACCTCGGCTTGCCATCAACTAGGACTTTTCTACTCATTCTTCTAGCTTTAATAACTTTCCCACACCCTGGTGGAACAGTTACATTTTCCACAATTTCATCTGGAGACCAGCCAACAGGCACTCCTCTAACAATACCCATTCGGGTGACATTAAAGGTGGGAATAAAAGCTTTGAAATTGTGTTTTGTTAAATTTTCATTGGCCAAAAATGAATTGGCATCCTTAGCACTAATAAATGATATGGATAACCTGTTTCTCCCTATTTTTTTTAGACTTCCATTGATAATATTTGAAAATAAATATTTTTGGATAAAACGACCAAAAGAGATGGGGTGGAGAGTGAAATTCCTTTTGAACATGCACCACAAATGGTGCTACGTCTGTATCAGAATAGTTTGTATGTCCAATTGGTTTGCTGTTATCACTATTTGAAGGAAGTGGAAGATTTAAATCCACAACTCTCTCATTTTCCACAACTGAAGTATTAGTGCAAACACAATCAACATCAGATATCTGACGAGAAGAGTTGTGCTTGCGCCTTTTTTTATTGCAGTGTTTGCATATTTTAGCTCCTATGGTCCTCTTTCTTTTTTCCGCTTTATTTCGCATAGACCCTTCCGTGTCCATGCTTGAATCATTATAGTCGATAGTGACATTGTAGGATACCTGAGGGACAGTGCCCCCAGGATCCTCGGGTGGGTCCATAAGAAAACTAATGAAAAAGGATACTTACCAAACAATTAACAAGAAAATTAAGATATATACAAATAAAAATGAAAGAAAAATAAACTAATTTACATACTACACTCTACTAACTGATATCCTACTATTTATAAAAAATATTTTTAAAGAAAATCGCCAAAAAAGATCCGACTCGTTTGATGTTTCCCGCGCTTTCTTTATATATACTAATATTATAATGATGTAAAGTTAGTTTGGATGTGTTTGGTAAGTGTAACCCATTATCCAGGGATTTATAAATTGTCCCTTCAAAATTCCAGTGCAAATGTCATTTCAAGACTGTTACACTAGGATATATTTGAAGATCTTGTTGTTGTCTGAAAGCGAAACTAAATATGCAAAAGGTTATACATATCAGCATTAAAACAGACATGACATGGCATTATTACCACACAATAATAGTAGGTTAGTTAAATCATCTTATTGTTCTACATTCTAATGAAGACTGAATGTAGAGACTTCTTGATTTATATGCCATATATAGAATTGCCAGATAATCAAGATAGCCCAGTTTTTTTTAACCATCTGTTGGGTCAAGATAATATTTGCATATCAGACAAAGATACCTTCCTAACGCATCTGACAACCCTATGCACGTGTTTGATATTTAAATTTATAAGAGCCGACACGTTATATGAATATCTAATCAAGAGAAAGCTTAATATACCTCAACAAGGTCTCCACGTGTGAATACAAAGCCCACGTTGCCCTTGATGTGAGGTAACAACTTTTCCAAAGCTGGGTTGTTTTCCAAATGCCCCTTGATGGCCTTCCGCATCATGGTATTCTTCCCCATGAGGACGATGGCATGTCCTCGCAGTGACATGCGGATCTGCTGCATCTGCTTTGAACCCACATTGTCGGCGCCCACTATGAAACATTTTGGATAGTCGTCCAATAGACGCTGAAAATATAAAAGTTCGGTACAAATTAATTATGATTGAAGTATGTAGAGATGTGGGTGGGTCAAGCTAAGTAACAGATAAAAGTGAAAATTACAAGATATATGTACAAAAAATACTTACAACAATCTTGGTGAAGTAATTTGCCTTCCATGACGTTTTGTCCTCCCTACCCATCTTGAAGTGTGTAGGGACTTCGATAGAAATTTAAGGACTGCAAAATAAAAGGATAGGTTATAATCAAACCAAGTTATGGTGTAAGACTGTATTTTCACAAATATTATGAGTACACCTTACTTCTTACAGTTAATATATAGAATTAGTATTGAAAATAAATAAAATTGCATAGATTTTCTTTAAAAATGTTGATGAAATACTTACCAAAACAAACGCACGTATATTCACGTACGGGACTCGTAGAAAAATGGCTGCTTTTTTTTTCTTAATTTTCTTCTGCTGAAATCTGAATGCTGCTGACTGACAGATAGTGCTGCGCTGGCTGACTGACTGAACATTGTTGCGAGTCCGTAGTGCTCGCATTGTGCTGATGTTACCCTCTTTGCACAAGCTGTGAAACACAAGAAACGACCTCGGGAACTAGTTTAGGCAAGTACGTTTAAGACAAATACTCAAAGCCTAACCTCGACCCGAAAGTATCGGGATGGAAAGAGCCAAGGATCCTAGGCACCTGATCAAGCAAGATTGACACTGTTGACAGATTAGAAATATTCTATTTGATCCTCAGAACAATGACTAAAGACATAGAAGGATTTATAATTCCAAAACTATTTTCGTGTAAAATCCTGTGATTTTTGTGATAGAACTATAATGAGGAAAAATTTTGAATTGGGGCGCAGGAATTAAGGGTTGCGGGTTAAGGGAGTTTGAAGGGGCGGGGGAGGGTTACCTTTTATTACAATCCCCCCTGCGCGGAGATACTTAGTTTTTGAAAAAAAGTAATTTTAATGTGGCTGTATGGACTAGCCCTTTTGCCTTTCATTAATATGGAGAATAATCACAAAAAAAAAATTAAACCGTATTTAGGAGTATTTTGAGCTCAGATCAATTAAGGACCTTCGCGTATCGAAAACAACGGCTCTTTAGAACCCATGAATAATAAAAATATGGCTGAATCCAATTTCAAATAATAACAATCCTTTTGGGGTGAGGAGATTTTGTATAAATAAACTCACGTTTCCAGGATTAACTTAGATTTACCATATTTTTGACAGATACAAGATGACCTTGACCACCGCTACATCTGAGATTTTGAGAGTAGTATATTTGAGAGTATATTCCTTGCTGAATATACTCTGTTTATTACGGTTGACTGAGACTGAGTGAGTGAGTGAGTTGAGTACATAGAGTAACTTGGTTGAGTAGTTTAATCTGTGTAATCGGATAACTGGACTGGAAATTGTGGAAATTTGCTAGCTAATTAAAATAAATAAATCCGATAATTTCTGTTTATTCAATATATATTCTTTGATCGAGACTATTCAAAAGAAATCAATTAATTCTAATAATGTACAACATTGCAAACATGTATACTATATGATACTGACATTTTTCTTATCGGGTCCTTATGTATAGTATAGTGTAAAATTTAGAGGTTGGCTGTAATCAAGGTTCACGAAGTTCACGATATCTTCAAGTCATGTCGCTATTCCGGAAGCCTACACGTAAAATCCAACGGCGTGTATTTACTTGTGGAGATGAAGAGGAAGATTCATCGGGAGAACCCGAAGCACCGCCGCCACCGGTCATAAGTCGACCAAACGAAAAACAGGCGCCGGTAGTACGGCCGTCAAAGCCTGCTCCTTTATTAAGTTTTGCAGATGAAGGTATATTTTTATTTTATTCCGGTTGTATATAACCTGAGTACCTATATACAGTGGTGGACATATAATTAGGAACGGTTAATGTTACGAGTAATGTTTGTGCTTTGATTTGTATTATAGCATTAAAGAGTTATATTTAAAATAAATTAAGAACATCATAATGGAGCCCTATCATTAGTGTATTTATCAACCTAACTTAGAAAACAGTAGGACTTTTCAATTTATTTTTTGTAACAAAATGTTTAAAAACTCATTTTGTGCAAGTTTTGGTGACTGGACAAATAATTAAGAACGGGAACAAAATCAAAACATCAGACATTATTTTTTCAATAAAATTTAATAACATGGCTTAGGACGTATTAATATGTTCAAAAAAATGTTAATTTAATATTTTGTAGGATAACCATTGTTAGCAATAACTGCACTGCAGCGACGAGGCATCGAGGCTATTCGATTTTCACAGGTCTGAATAGAAATCTCGTTCAAGCTTTATAAAGTTTGGTTAAATTACTTATTCTTTTAGCAGACACACTCTTCTTTACGGCATACTAAAGATTCTCAATGGGATTCAAATCTGGGCTATTTGAGGCCAATCCAATATAGAGATAATATTTTCACTAAGAATTTTTTTAACTGAATGTGCAGTGTGCTTCGGGTCGTTATCATGCTGATATATCCAGACAACTGGTAATCAGCGTATGGGATCATTGTTTCTTCTAATATTTCTTTATATTTAAACTGGTCTATCATAACTTCGATTTTTCTGACAGGACCTACACCATGTCCAGAAAAACAAACCCAAACTTTTATGTTTCCTCCTCCATGCTTAACTACTTTTTTTGTGAATTTCGGATTTTGTGCTTGGTTTGCAGGACGACGAACATACGATTTACCGTCTGAACCCAATCTATTTATCTTCGTTTCATCAGAAAACAATACATGTTTCTGATGGTTTCCATAGGTTCTCCGTCCAATTACCATACTTTCGGGCGAAATCTAACCTCGCTTTTCGATGCTGCCTCGTGACGAGCGGTACTTTTTGAGCGAGTCTTCCAAATAATTTAGCTTCAACTAAGCGTCGACGTACCGTACGTGAGCATACACTTTGTTCGGGACCAAATACTTAATTTCTGATATTCTCAGAACTTTTGAAAGAATCCACCTTCGCTGAACGAACAATTATGTAATCCTCCGAGATGTCGTTTTACGAGATTTAGGTTTGCGTGGGATATTATCGGTGGTGTTAAACTTCTTAAAGTGATTAACAGCATTAAAAACTTTCGTTTTAGAGCATTTCAAATATTTAGCAATCTTTCCATAAGACCAATCACGTTGAAATAGTGTCACCATTATTTTTCGTGTGGATGAATCGCAACTTTCCTTCTTACCTATTATTTCCTAAATAATTATCAAACTTTAAAACTAGGAAAATTAACGAATAAGGACTCTCATTTACCGCGCAATCTAATAATACATTTATTTTTACTAAATTTAGAATTTACAACAAAACTATTTTGCTTCTGGCCAGTGCGCTCGGAATACAACCTGCTTTACATATTATATTAAAAAATATAAAAAGTAAAGATGTTTTGTATAATAATTATATCGATTTATACGTCGATAATATAATTACATTATGACGTGATTAAAAGTTATTATTGATAAATTAATACAAAGATATGAAAAAAAAGTTTTTAGGATTGTTCGCTTGTTACTGTTCTTAATTATATGTCCACCACTGTATATATAAAACTTTTAGTATCAACAAAAATATACTATACACTAAAAACCTAGCTGTTTTCCTAGAATTGCATAAGTTTTACTATAATAAGGAAGGACTTTCCAATTTAAGAGGTTTTTAATCAAGTTGACCCCCTTATCCTCTCAATCACCCTCTTAAAACTTCTTAGTAAAGACGGCAATTTGCGGAAATACGTTTTTAAGATGTTTGTTTTTTTGAAAAATAATCATCAAAATGGCATATCATAATTTTGAAACAGTATTAATAGAGATATTTAATACGGAAAAAAAGACACTTGAGAAATTTTTCATCATTAGAAGCGAGTCTTAGGGAGTAAGTATTAATTGAGAATAAAAACTTGTTTCTACGTATACCAAGAGATATTAGTAAAATTTTAAAAGAAACATTTAATTTAAATTATATATGTTTATTTTTCGACATTAGAGGGAAAAAGAAAGAATCTTCAATATGGCGCGCTTTTTAATAGTTCAAGTGATCTCCAACAGATGGTATCTTTTACAAAATACATAAGTAAAATTAGAATAATTTTAAAAGAAATATTAATTTTGATTTGTTTTATTATTTTTCGTCATTAGAGGGGAAAATAATCTTTAAAATGGCGTATCAAATATTAATTTTGATGAAGTATTAAGAGAGATAAAATAAATGAGAAATAATATATAATATATATATTAATATGTTTCAAGAAACTAAAAACCATTTGGAAGGTTCAAGCTGAACTTCCTGAATCTCCATCCACTCGCACTTTGCCCAAATTCATTAAAAGTACTTAATCTGTAATATCATATTGAATACATTAGGATATTCATAAATTGTAGAAAACTATCAGAATTTGGTTGAAACATTTTTAATAAAGCTGTGTAAATATTAGTAAGATGAAATGATTTCTAGAAATATGTGTGGCTTACCTCACAGACAAAGGTAAATGGTGAAAGGTAAAAGTGAGACAAGTTTCATTGTCATTTTGTAAACTCCTTGTAATCCAATTTATTTAGCACATTTTCAAGTAACTTAACTTTGGAAGAATTTTTGTACTAAATGTTTGATCATAGTTCAGAAATCAGAGTTCTGGTAAATCTGGTCTTTTTTAAATGAATGTTAATATGTTACAGAGGAAGATGGTGAAGTTTTTAAAGTAAAGAAATCAACGAGCAGCAAAAGGTGGTCTCGCCGTAAAGAGAAAGAGAAAAAGAAGACCTATGATAATGATATTAAATATGATAGCAACAATTTTCATGAGGTATAATGAGACCTATAAAATCCATAAAAAATAATACCATCATAACTTTGTGATTGTCATTTTGTTATTTTACAATTTATATTGTTTAAAATTACTGGAACAAATTCATAATAATTAAATTCATCAAATATTTTTTACTAACAAGACATAGTGTAATGTATACAGAAGTATAAGGCCTTAATGCTAGCATTAGTCACATTTCTAACAACACAGGAGAATTTGGACAACCACACGGAGGAGCCACAGCCAGAGAGACCTAAAAAGAAATCTTTAGAGGGTCTCATACTATCAGGGCGGGAGGCACTGGCAGCCGATGGTGCTGGTGACATATCTGATGAAAATGATGAGGAAGAAGAGGATACTGGGGGATTCCCTAGGTTCCGGCCAGAATCTGTCCGGGCAGCCCTGGCTGCAGCATCAGCCCCAGGGAAGATCCCTGATGCAGCACTAATTCATGCAGCTCGCAAGACAAGACAGCAGGTATGAGAGGTGAGGGACTCCTCGTCAGTGACAATTTCATGGAGAGGCTTATATGTCCCAAGTTTTTCTTGTTTCTATTTTTTTAATAGCATTTATTGTGCCAGCAGGTGGGTAATTGTTTGGTTTGAGTTTAAATTTACTTTTGACTGAAACATATTATTAGTATACTGGGCCCACAATTTCATTTGGTGAACATGTGACCTGAGAAAAAAATAGCAAAGTTGGGATTGGTATATTTAATAGGCATTTTATATGTGCAAAACAGAAATTGACCTTTAGACTACATAATATACTAGTAACCCACCCCCTTATTAAATGAAATATAAAATTTTTTGTTGATAATTTTATTCTAAATAATTCGTTCATACATGGTTTTGTTATATTTGTGACAGATTAGACAGCCAATTCTCAGCTCCTAACTGACAGCCCCATGTTTAATACTCGTACATCAATCTAATTGTGAAATCCACATCAAAATTTGTTCAGTAGTTTCAAAATAATTTGGGCACAGACAAATGCATCTTGGGATTTTCTTTTATAGTATGTACCTAGTGATTTAGTTGATTAAAAAATATTTGAATGTCTCCTTTTTCTTGTGCAGGCTCGCGAGTTAGGTGGTGGCAATGACTTCATTCCTCTGAGGAGTGAAAGTGTCGCCGTAGCAGCACCAGGGTCTCGGTTGATACATGAAGATGACGTCTCTGGTGACGATGAAGATGAAGGCAGACTGCTAGTGCGCGGTCTAGACCTGCCAAGTGATAAGCCTAAAAGTAATTAATTGATATAAAGTGTGGTCTAATCATATGCAAGCATTGATATGGGCCCTTATACATTTTGCTCACTTCCATACTGCAGACCTACAATAAATTACGAATCTTATGAAGGCTCCAAAGTTTTTGCTATATAATATGTATGACATGTTTGTGGTTTGTCAGAAAAATTCTGATAGGAAAATGTGATCTAAATTAGGAGGCGTATTTTGAATCAAATCCACTCAGTATATAATTTCATTCAAATCAGTTCAGCCGTTTGCCGTGATGGACTCTCTATTCAAACTTTCGCATTCATGATAACTGAACACCAGGAATCTTCACTGGATAGATCAATATTTAATACTCATTAACATTCCGCAGAGGCATTATTACTAAATTATCTTTTGTACATTTGTTCAGGAGGGTCAGAAGAGGTTTGTGAACCTGAGGCGGACAGTGATGGTGAGTGGGCGGACCAACAGATGCAGAAAGCTGTGCCCGCCATCACCGAATATGGTTACCAACAATCTGGTATTATATACTTATGTACTAGCTTCACGCCTTCTGGCCTAGCTACGTGGAAAATTTTGAAATATGTTTAAAATATTGTTCTTCTATACAAACGTTTGCTTTTCTCCCTTTAGGGGATGAATTTTGAAAAACGCCAAAATACGTGTGTTATTAACTGTGTGGAAGAGCATTAATATTATTACCCATACAAACTTTGCCATCCCCCATTCTCCTCTTAGGGGTTAAATTTCGAGAAATCCCTTAGCAATGTCTACCCCTAGCGGTTTGAGTTTGGCGATGATGAGATTAGTCTTGTGGCGGAACTTGGATAGACGGCGCATTGTAATATTTTATTGCGCTACTAAAAATATTAAATAGATTGGCATTATGTTTTCCAGCGACGCTCGTTGGGGAGTATTTCCTTTTACTCTAAATCGTTGGACTGTTGCATATAGCCAAATAAGTCAGTCAGTCCGTCAGCTACTTTTCGTTTTATATTATAGAGATAATAAAAGTATTAATAATGTTTGTTATTTGTCCACCCTCTAGCGATGGGCATGGACATAGATATGAACCCGTTTGCGGCGGCGCCCCCTCCCCCCCGACTGGAGGAGCTCCCGCAACACCTACGACCGCTAAAAGAGCCGCCCGCCACACCTGCCGACCTGCTGCGGGCACTCTCCGACAGGTAGCCAGTTTTTTTCATATAAAATTTAATCGATTTCTCTTGCTTCGGAGGGCTTGCAATAAAGCACTTTTCTAAAAATAACAGATATGTCTGTTAAAGAAGTGACACATTCCATTAAGTATGTACAGCAATACACTTTTCGCCTGCAGCGGCGTGCCTAAGTTCTAATGACAGGGCAAGCCATGATATATTTTTGTAGGGTTAGATTTTATACACAGATCTATTAAATTGCCTTTTATGAGACGTACTTGTTTGCAAAATGCACAAATCCGGTGTAGGCTTTGGCGAAGATATTAGCTGGAATTTATCCGCAAAATTCAAAGAATTTACCTTTCCCCCGCTTACTAAACTGCTTACACACTTAAAATCACTAGGTTCAATAATATTAACGGTATCTGCGCCCATTTTTCTCAAAATCCAAAAAATAAAGAATCCCGCTTAATCAAATATCAACGAACAACTAAAATAAAAGAGTGACACCTTAAACGGCGTGAAGTCGCACGCACTTGCATCAACTTCAGACCACATCACCACGGCTTTTTCGTTCATACAAATCGCTATAGATTCCTACATCTGTTATATATAAAGATGTAGCATTTTCCTATAGGTTAAAAGAGTGCGGAGATAAGGTTACGCGAAGCCCGATTGCAAGCCCACGGGTGCAAGCGAGACGACTACGTCTCTCCGGCCCGTCTCACTCACGCGGTACGCACGCCAGCATTGAGTTTATTGACACAGCTCAGCTGTTTTATGGCGCGCTATTTTTTTATTTTTTTTTATTTTCGTATCAGTTAATTATTACGCTAGGGCAGCCAGGCTTTTTGGCTTGTATGGTGATCCCGCAACTGGTCGCCTGTTCGGTTTCATTTGGACATCTGGAAAATTCTTGGACACTGGTACTGGTGTCTCTGGCCACACCGCAAAGTATAAAGGCCGTGAAGATGTGTGTGTGTGTGTGTGTGTTTTAATTTCTATTCTTTCTAGATTGGAGGAGCTGAATGTCACCCGGGCTGAAATATCGTCCAAGAAAGAGGAGTTGAATACTCGGCTGCTTTATGCGGCGCGTCTGCGGGAGTCTCGTAAGAGTCGTGCGGCACCACTAGACGCGGCTTACAGGCGGTCGCAGGCGATTAGAGGGTATCTCACTGATTTGGTCGAGTGTTTGGATGAAAAGGTACACCCACATAAAAATAATACATCAAATGTGGAGTTTCTTGTATAGATAATGTGTCCGAAGTGGTGTGAATATAGTGTGAAATGAGTGAAGGTTTGTTCAAAAATTCCAAATTTTGTATAAAGATGTTTGATTTTTTATTTTAATACTCAATTGTCCAACAAATTTGTTAAAAAATGGGGGCAGAATGTTATTATAAAACTAGCTTGCTGCTCCCGGCTCCGCCCGTGGATATTTTCGAACAAAATAAAATATAGCCTATAGGCACTCAAGTGCATAAAAGATGATATTGTGACTAAAATGAAGAAAAGTAGTTTACGCGGAAAGTTGAAAGAATGAAGGATGAAATATTGACTAAAAAAGTATATATGGCAGAAGTGCAAGGAAATGCTGGCAGAGGACGACCTAGGTGTACTTTTATTCCGCCCCCGGCTTCGCCCGTGGATATGAAATGAAATTATAAAAATAATTCCTAGAACCCGATTGCAGCGCCACCTACCGGGTCCAATTTTGATTTTTTACCGGATTTTCCAATTTTTCTTTCCGTAATAACCTTGTCCTGACAAATACGAACACAACAAAAAATCGGTCGAGCCGTTCTCGAGTTTTGAGCTTAGCAACACATTTAGCGATTCATTTTTATTTATATTATATAACCTGATTAGAAAAAAATATTAAATTAGTTGCTCAAAATAACCAAAATCTTTAAAATAATAATATAAATAAAAACGAGAGTAATCGTGGGACACCCGGTTGGAACGGAGCTCCTATCGCTATATATTATGTATTAAAATAAATAACAGGCACAATGAAATAAATTATCGTTTAGGAGTAATTAAATAAAAAAAAAATAAGGAATGGTAATTAATAAAGTTATGAAAACAAACATTTTATTACTAATTATTATCAAAATATAAACTTAATTCAATCTTAGTAATGATTGGTTTGTGGTAACTAAAGTAGGACACATAATGTATGTCTATATATACTCGTACATATGCTTGTAAACACACATATAACGAACATGCAGGGCTGTCACATAATGTACTATATGACATGACGGTCGAAGTCTTCTCACATTCCCATTCAAAGTGTCTGGAGTCTAACGTGCGATGACCAAATTTTACATACCAAATTTTAAATAATGTTAAATTGCTGAGTTTCTATCCTAGGTAATAAAAATATTATTATACTTAAAGAGATATTTGCCCTTTGTCGGTAAATTGTCCCGAAGGCGTCCTGCGATTCCGTATGATAAAACATTTATAAACACAGATGCCAGAACTGGAAACGCTTGAGAGTCGCGCCTTAGCTCTGCACCGACGACGTTGCGAATTTCTGCAGGAGCGGCGACGGGCGGACGTGCGTGACCAGGCACAGGACGTCCTCACTATGGCGGGTAATTAGACTATTAACATAAAGTCTAGCATTCATGCTCAGTTTTACCTCCAGTCTCTGAATCCGTGTGTGGATATTTTGGCCTCGAGGCCGACGCACATGCGGCGTGACCTAGCGACTGAAGCGATCCAATCCAATCAGCCTGATCGTCGGGGTGGGGCATACTTAAGTTACTTAATAAAAACGATGTCTTTTGTGACTATTGGATTGCTTTCCTAATCTGCCTCGCCATGTCTGTTTATGTATGTCACACATTTTCATTTCTATGTACCTAACATTTCCACGCAACTGAAGCCTCGGATAAGACTAGGTGCATTTAAACCGTCTTTCAGCACGTCCAGGGTCAATGCGGACCCCCGACACCGAAGAGAAAGTGCGACGTGCGGCCGAGCGGGAGGGGCGACGACGGGCACGCAGACTAAAACGGGAGGCCGGCATGCACTCTCTGGAGCACCGCGAAGGGGACTCTAGCGACGACGAACTGACCACAGTGGAGCTGCAGCATTACCGGGCTGAGACTGGTGAGTGAGATCTTTATAATCGCTACGTGTAAGCAAGCGCAGCGGCTCTCTGTCTGTCTGTATGCGGTTATCTCAGTAAATACTGAAGGGCAGTCGGATTAAAACATAGGCTAACTTTTATCCTGGAAAACAGGACAAGGGAAGAGTTTTTGTGTCTAGGTAAATAAAGCGTCTGCTGAAAATATGTAATAGACATGACAATAAAATTTATTTTTTTCAGGCTAAAAATTTATTAACGGGCATGGTAATTTTTTATTTATCCTATTTCCATGCGGGTGAAACCGCGGACAAAAGCTAATATCTCTATAGATTCTTTTGTTCATACATAATCCAAAACTGGGCTAATTTCACCATTTAGATGCGATACGACACCTGTCATCGTCCCTGTTCGAGGACGCTCTGCCCGCGTGGAGGTCCGTGCGCGGAGTGTGCGCGCGGCTTGGTCGCTGGCGACGGTCGCAACCTGACATGTACCACTCCGCCTACGTCGCTGACTGTCTGCCCAGGTTGCTGGCGCCCTATGTTAGACAACAGGTTGGTTTACGTCTTTTTATATAAGCTCAGACACACATGACCGCACCTACAAGATACTGCGCGAGTACCAGACAAGTCGGCAGTCGCAATTTTTCGCCGTATTGCGAGCACGGTGGATGTATATGCAATAGAAGATTTTTTTAATTAGAGAAAAAATATTTTGTTTTATATAAATACTAGCGGACTCGGCAGACGTTGTCCTGCCCAAACGTTGGCTTGCCTGCACTACCCCTACCCCTACCCTACCCCTACCCCTACCCTACCCCTACCCTACCCCCTACCCCTACCCCTACCCTACCCTACCCTACCCTACCCCTACCCCTACACTAACCTACCCCTACCCCTACCCCTACCCCTACCCTACCCTACCCTACCACTACACCTACTCCTACCTCTACTCCTACCCCTACTCCTAGGCAAAATTAAGTTTCGCGAAGCCGACCAAACTGAAAATCAGTACTACTAATGATCTATTAAATTACTTAAATTACATTTTGTGACTATTCAATTTGGTCGCGTTCGCGATATTATCACTTTTGTTGAGTGTCGGAACGCGACATTAGATTCTCCAACGCGCACTCGAATTTTAAATTTGTGCGGTGACATTAGGAACACATCTACATTGCATAGACAACAATGAGTGCTTAGTGAATAGCAATAAGGTTCAAATTGACTCTTGTTATTATGGGAAAAAGAAAAGGGCTGTTTTTAGGGGTTTTTGGGCAATTATTCCAAATTTTTTTTCTTCTAAAACCACCCCTGTGTTGTAACGAACAAAACAAAAAAGAATTAGCCAAATCGGTCAAGCCGTTTTCATGTGATGTCGTGACATCGGAAAACGGGTTTCATTTTTATATATATAGATTTTGCTATGTGCTGCAGGCAACACTTGGGACTAGCTTCTTGGTCTAATAGACCTGCGGTTTATCTTTATGTATGTTGTCATAACAATAGTTTTATTTTTAGACCCAAGTCGTATTCGGCCCTCCATTTAAAAATGTTGGCTCAAAACACTCTTTTTTAGTAGTTTATCGCCCTACAATGTATTACAATATTCTATCTCCGTCTATAATAGAGAATGACGCAAAACTCTATTCCACAAAACATTGCATAACTTTGTATTTGAAGGCGGCTAGTTTATTTTAAATTAATAACAGTATGAAGACAACTTCTAAATATTTTTTTGCATGTTTCAGTTGATCCTTTGGAATCCGTTAGCTGATGAAAATAACGACGATTATGAGAGAATGGACTGGTACAAGTAAGTGGCTGGCATCTTTATATTGTTTTACTATAAACTAGCATTTTGACCCGACCCCGTAACGCAGCCATATCTTCAGAACCCTTTAACGTATCGAGATGAAACAAAAGTCTAAATAAATACCCATCATGGTACCTGAATGTTTCATCAGAATAAAATTTCGGAGCCTGTTCTGGATAAACGGATCAGACCGACGCGGCTTACGCACGTTTCGCGGAGTTAATCTGGAGCGGGCTTTACATTTTTTTTAATAATTATAATGTACGTATTATGCGTAAACAGAGTATAGTATAGACTGCGGCTGAGCGTGTCACCGAAAGGGACAAAAGATATAAGTCAGTGACCTCTATGAGTACATCAGGGTTGCCCTCGTTAAGGTATTTTTAAAAAGATTGGAATTAAGAAACTTTCTTTTTAGAATCAAGAATCAAAAATTTCTTTAAAATAGAAACTTAACTGAATTCTTTTTAATATTATTTTTCTATTAGAAGTAAAATACAAGGAGCTGTTTATCACTCGCAACTACCTATTTAAAACTTCACTTGGGTTTTGATTCAGTAATTTTTGTCTTTCACTCAGACTAACCTTATTATGAGACCCCAACTTAATAGCTCAGGGTCGTCTCTTGTGTGGGGAGGGGGTCAGGATATGGCGAATTAGACACCAATATAGTACTGACGTTAGCTGTAATATTCTGTTTTATGTTTATCTTAACTAAAGCTACCGAACGTCCTACCTAAACTTAACTCGACTTTCATTTGTTTGGGGGATCCGAGAGCGCTGATAGGCTTCCTAAGCTGCCATCTTCTTCAATTGTGTCTTGCTTATCCTAGCTTTCCACTATGTCTTCTAGGATTTAATCTTCGAATTTGTTTCATCTCCATCCTCATGCTCTTTAGTTAGTGCTTTCTCTACCGTAACCCCATCGAGTTTGATTTGTATTCACGAGTACTCTGGTACTAGATGATGTCCAGGGTCCTGATGATGGTAAGCGTCTCAAAAAATTGATTGAACATTCCATTACAAAGATAGCACGAGTTTAAAAATGTAAGTATTAGAAAAAAGTCGCATGGTCGCCGTCGTGGGATATCGTTTATTATGTTTCTCTTAATGTATTTACAAATTACATGAGTCTACACAAGAAGTCGGGAACACTACTTATTATTTACATAATCACTGAACATATTTTTGCTTTTTGTATCAAACTGTACTTATTGGGAAAATTCAGAGTTAGCACAATCCATAATTAAGAAAATAAAGCATTCGGAAAATTCGGTATTTGTAAAATTGATAATTTACAAAATTAAGATTAGGTATCATAGACTTCACACAAACAGCAACTTAATTCGAACAGTATTTCATCAGCGTATTATTTACGCTTCACATGGGTTATTTAGTATTCACCGACGGGGCAACACCAAGTTTTGAGAAAATGTCAAACTTTGTTTAGCTCATGATGTGCTAAACAATGAAAAAACCGGCACGCGGTAAGGGACAAAAAATGTCTAGCCCCGTCTCTTTTTATTACAAGCAACTAGATATTTTTATCTCTTTTTTGTGCGAGTGAATAGAAAGATATCCAGCATTCTATAGTGTCCTCTTTCTACGGTATTATGACTGGAGTTGAGCAGTCGCACACGGGTCACTTTTTGTGGTCAATTGCTACACGTTTTGTACAGTTTTACCCCCTTATTCATAAACGTTTATTAGCAACGTTTTTGTTAAAATGTGTTTTGTTTCTTTCTATTATTAGTAAAGACAGGTTTGTTAGAGAGTGACAAAACATACTTTAACAAAAACGTTGCTAATAAATGTTTATGAATAAAGGCCTTAATGTATATTTTTTATAGACTTGTTGTACTTAATTCTCAAATTATTATTTTTTTACAAGTTAGTTACCACTGTCAAGTTGCATTCTGTCGCCCATCTCATCATTTTGTCAGTTAGGTCAAATCGCCCGATTTATATAGGATATTCTTAAATTTCTTTGATTATACAATTGTTCCAGATGCCTAGCGATGTACGGAGTGAAACAAGAGAAACTGTCGAGTGATTCTGATGAAGCTGAAACTAATGGTGATGTAGAGGTGATGAATGAGGTCACAAGGGTCACGGAAGATGACGTGAGAGCGGATCCTGATCTGATGTTGGCGCCCACTATTGTGCAGAAAGTTGTTCTGCCTAAACTCACAGGTATTTTATATACCATATATATTATGTGCAATGTATATTATAATACAAATAAATTCTGTCTCATCTGTATATTTATATATTGGTACCCGGAGAAATGCGCCGGGCCTGGACCTATAGGTGCACCTTACACAGTAGGGTTCAGTTTTGTAATGGATTAAAAAAAACGCCAAGTTTACGAGAATTTAGGTAAACTTTAGCCGCCTATAACGATATATTACATATAATTATAACGTTTCATTTGTATTATCACAGCTGGGGGCAAGCACTTAACAATTATTATAATGCTTTGCAATTGATTTGTATTCTCAAAGCAAGCCTAGCTAAACTTTCCTGTTGCTACAAACGGCGCCCAACGTGGGGCATATACTAATAAATGACGGAATAGTGCCATAGAATTTTTCTGTTATTCTTACGTTATACTGAGTATAGGTTTATTCCGTAATAAGGCGAGATATATTTAACTTTAATTAAAATTTAGTAAATAACTTCTGAGATATTATAATGTTTTTCTATTTGATCGGCATCACTAGCTTTACCCCTACATTTTTTTCGTAAGCGTTCAGCGTACCCCTTAATTTCTTTATTATATTTATGTATTTTCAGAACTAGTAGAGCAGGCATGGGACCCGATGTCAGTCCGCGCCTGTGTCCGCCTGCGCTGCCTTCTGGAGCGTGTGGCCGACTCCCCTCCCCGCGCCTCTCCCGAACTCCGCGCGCTCTCCACCGCCGCACGAGACAGACTCGCCGATGCCCTCTCACACGACGTGTTCCTGCCTGCTCTGCCGCCACAGTTAGTGTATTTTTAATAAATGATAAAGCTATACGATAGCGCAGTTACAACTTACAATGGTTAATTTCTGATGGTACGTCAGTGGGCGAGTGGTTAAAGCATCTGGTATACCTACCTACGCAAACCAATGGTTTTTGTAATTAACTTATGTACATAATGCGACAAACCACACTTAAGAGGCTTTTCCATCTAACGTAACTGGCCACTCGTTAGGTGTAGCCACACAAGTACCATCTGCTAAAGGAGGAAGACTTCACCGGTAACACGGTTTCGGAAGCAATAAGGCAATCCGTTTAGTTATAAAATAATTCTGAAAGTTTCGTACCCCACTTAGATATTGGTATTAACTTAGATTTTGAGACTATAACTAGGTCCCCTCGTTTCCAGTATCTGCGAGGGTCCTGGCAGCGTGTTCTGGCGCCGCTGTCTCGGCGCGGGAGTGAGGTTGCTGCGTGCTGTGCTCGCGCTGTGTGGGCCGCCCGCCGTTCTTGCTGCTGACAGTGCCGCGCTCTCTCTCATTGGTACGTTTGGGAAATGTAATGTATTATTATTGCAGTTTCACTGCTTTCACCCTTCTCGGGATTAAAAAGTAATATCTGATCACTCACCTGCTAAATGAGGAAAGTATAGGTCGGTGAGTTGACGAGAACATGCACAATTAATGTGTAAACAAAACTATGTAAATATAGAACGCGCCAGCTCTTGTTAATCGAGAAATAAACTATTGCAGGTACGATATGCACGGCGGCTGGTGCGGCGCCCCCTATGTCCGGCGCGCAGGCTGCAGCGGCTCTGTCCGCTACTCTACCGCGCGGAGAGACGTCACTGCGGGCACGGGGGCTCGCGAGACTCGCACTGTTGGCGCAACGGGCTCACGACAACTTGGACGGGGAGAATCCTATACACATGTATGTACTATCACCAACATTATCGCCTTTGCAGCTTTAGACCAGACCTTTTTCTAACTAACAGAGGTAAAATTTATTTCTATGTAGGGGCTAATCTCTGGAATTACTGAACTGAAACAAAAAAATATTTCACTAATAGAAACCTACAATATCCCTGACTAATATAGGGTACTTATTTTTTATATAGAAAAATTCCACGGGTAAAGCTGGTGGCGGAATGATAGGATTTTATATTATAAGTAAATAATGAACAAAAAAGAGCCAGTCTTACAGTAGTCGCCAATGATGTAAAGAACCTCAAAAATTATATTCGATTTCGAATTTATTTACTTCCGGTTACGCATTTCTGTATCATTATTTGACTTTACTTAATTCCGTCTCATTTCACGAAATTACTCTCCATACAAATGTATACTGCATAGCGAGAGCTATACATCAAAAATATCAAAAGTTAACATTTGTTCTGTCACCCATACCTTCTTTCATTCATTTAATGTTCAACGAATTATTATTTTCAGGAAATCCCTGGAAGTGCTTCGCTCGGTGCTGGCGGAGGCGCGCTCTGTCGAACATTTACTTAGAGAAGATAAAACATGATAGTGTTTACCTATATATACCTTCTAGTTACAATTTACACTTCACCCCTTTCATAGAATAAATATATTGAGCCGTTATTTTTAATATTATCAAATATATTACAATTTCAAATCGCTTTAGAGTACAAATACATCAGATAATATAAATTAAATTAAAAGGCTATTGTTGTGCAATGCAAGGCTTACAAATATAATTAAAGATTACTGAAGTGAAACTTCTTTTGATTATTTAAGAATGAAATATACTAAATTATCTATTTAACATAATTTAAATAATAAATAAATGTGATGCGCCCAACTGTATTTTCTAGAAGAAACACGAAAAATGTTTTCTACCCTGCCTAAAGAGGTTTCACTTCAAAGGTATAGTAACCGGCAAAAATAAAATGTGCGCAGTAATCGAGTTTGTCTGTCAGTCATTGTAATGCGGTAATCTATGATGAAAAAGAAAATATTGGCGATTGTGTGCACGCGCATGTTTGCACTGAATTTTGAATGGTAATATTGCATTTTATTCAGACATTAATTTAGAAACTAATATGGTTATTGGATAAGTTGATATTATTATTGTACTGTTAATGTGTGGAAGTGTATATATATTTATGTATTTTAGACAATGTCGGATTGATTGGCCAATTCGGTTTGTTATTTTTCCATTCAAAAAATGTCATTAGTTTTATTAAAATATAATGAAAGAAAAAGTTTGTTTACTTATTTCGTAATCCTTACTTCGAATATAGTGATTTTTGATGTGTAACATCTTAGCTCTCGCTATGTGTCATACATTTGTAGTGAGTAATTTTTTTTTCTTCACGGGTTGCCTTATTGCTTCCGAAACCGTGTTACGGTTCCACGGTACCCAGATGCATATCCGGAAAAAAATCAAATTATTATAATTTTTAAGGTTCTTATATATGTTAAGACGAGGAACGACTCAGAAATTTCTAATCGTAAGCCACGCCCTAAACTCGTGGTTCGGGCGCAACGATCACGTCATGCAAGACAACGACGGCGCATTGTCCGTTATTGCTGCAGAAGTGAGAAGGGCATAATGTATCGCCTCTCGGAATAAATGACGTAAGCGGCACATTACAAATAAATAATTTATTAAAAAACGATCACATGCAGGGAAACATCTTCTTAATCAATACTAGGTACTGAAATTACCTACAGATTCGTATAAAATTTAAACGTAAATCCCTTCATAGTATGATCGTATGACTAAAAAGGTGTTTTTGAAGAGGTAATTTCAAAAAATTAAGTTACCGAGAAAATTTTCACCAATCATGTTTTCATCCTACACAATACTAGATAAAATCCTCTAGTTTTCGATGCCCAAATTGTATGTTCATAGCATTCGTAAAATTCGGGAACTTCAGTTCAGCAATCAACCGAAATTATTCGTTCCTCCCCTTAAAAATCGTTAGCAATTATTGTAAGACTCGCTCTTTTTTTTTTACTAAATTAAGTGCCATGTTGGCGCCAAAACACAAAAATAAGAAACAAAAGAAAACGTTACGGCATTGAATTTTTTTATCTGTGAAATATTTTTTTTGATTGTCTTTGGAGATATGAAATTGTTCACGTCGCGGCGACGGTACCCTAGGCGGTACCCAGACGGCATCATGTGATTTCCTCACGTGTATAGGTACCGGGACGGTTCTTGAGCGGTGGTCGTTAGGTGCGCAGAACACAATTTTTGGGTCTGCTTGACGGTATGAGGTTTTAATTTTACCAGCAGTAAAAAGCAATCGTAAAAACAAACACCAATAAATCAATTATAATAAATATACAAGTTATATTGCACTCGAATTACATATGCGCAAATATTCCCCCACTTTTTCGTCGAGCGCTCAAGAACCATCCCGGTACCTAGTGTAGTGGACGACAGTGAAATTGAGTCTCACAATCTCCTCCTACCCAGAACCTAGTGTAGTGGACGACAGTGAAATTGAGTCTCACAATCTCCTCCTACCCAGAACCTAGTCGCAGAGAAGGCTCTAGTCGCGACGGACTTACTGATAGAGCCTTATACTTATAGACCTATCGGGAAACTGTTTTGTCATTCGACTCCCTATGCGGGAATTAGAGTATTAGTAAACCTATATAGAGGTCGACGGCAGCGCCCTCCCTATGCTCTGCGCGCGGTATATAAGCTGTCTAGCACATAGACTTAGGATTATCTATGGTCTAGCATATATCGAAAGGCGACGACACTACGACAGCGCCACTAGTGGCAAGATGCTTACTATTTTTTATTGATAAGCCCTTTGATAACAATTATAAAGATATTTCGTCACGGCTAAATGTATGAAACCTCGTGCATTGATACTTCGCACAGAAGCATTAGGTAGACAGGTAGATAAACGGACAGCTATAGTGTACATAGATCGGCCGGCTGTTCTATGTATGTAATTTATATGAAATAAAGAGGATTTTTCCTTATAGAATAGGCTTCTAGAGACTACAGGAGGGACAAACGGATCTCACTTAACAAGCTTTGTGTGCAGGCAAGATGGGGTAACGTAAATGTAGCATAATTGTACCTATGTGTAAAATAAAGGATGCCTCGTAGCGCTGCAACGGAGAAAAAGGGCAAAATAAAATAAAATGTTCGCACTAACTATGTGAGCAAGTAAGTTTTTTATAATGATTTCGCAATATGTAGAATAAACAATGGAAATGCCATATAAGACGGTCAAGGCCAGAGCAAAATCGCAGTTAAATTCAACTAGTCTGTTATAGAAGCCTCAAGAAGTCACCTCAAAGATAAAGTGAATAGCATAGTTCTAGAAAATTGACTACCACCACCCCGGATCTCGACTTGAAGAGAAATCGTGTGTTTCTTTGCGACCGGCAGCCACCTGTGTAACCACCAAACCCGCATACTAGGTGGCTTTTCCGACTTTTTATGCCTCGAGTGACGAGTGAAGGGAACATGTGGACCTTACAACTCCACTAGGCTACGTTTTTATGACGTGAAGCCTGCTGACACCAGCAGAAATGAAACATATATAATGCATAATCGCGTTTATTTCTTTGGTTTTAAACTAAATATTATATATAAAGTGCCACCTTCAAAATATAGTTAAAAAAATGTTACATCCAATATTAACGGTTACACAATAAAATTGTTAGTTTTTCCTATAAAATGTTTACAACAAACTATGCAGCTAATATGAATGCTCTTAGCAAATCTTCAACTTTTTGAAGAGAAAGTTGGACTGAGCTACAATTTAAAAAAGTAACTTTTATTTTAAAATATCTCAAATTTACATTACATACAATGATCACAAATAATGAAAAAGAAATTAAAATTTTCTTTATCTTTAAATAAAAAAAAATTACGTTTCTGCTATATTTTATGTGATACTTGAAGAATATAATATGATAATATCTTATGAGCTATAATTTCGTTAAAAGTTTGATAGCAGCTCTGAAAAGAATAAGCTCGCCACATATGAAGGGCCGAAAAATTTGGCAAACTAAATGTTTTAAATAGCATATTATATCCAATGGAGAAATAAAAATATGTGTTAAATATAAATGGATAACGTAGGACATAATATCCTATTAGCGAGGCTAGCTCAACAAATATATCTACAATTAAACATAGAGTCATATTTGAAGTCAACGGATCTGTTTCGCGAGTCATTTATAAACGTCTTATTTTTCTACGGCCAGTACCTACACTTATATATTTATTATAATTCTACTTTTAAGTAATAACTTAAAACAATTTTCGTTAAATAACACAATTGTGTGACATACAAAAATATGAGCTAGTTCTTGATTACTTTTACTTGATTGTCTTTACTTAGATGCCACACTGTCAGTACATTCACAACATCAATTTAAGGCTTTTACAAATGTTACGGGTGCCATGTTAATATGAAATAATCCAAAGTTCCCTGTTTTCTACAGCAAACTAAGTCAAATATTAAAATGGCTTAGGTTGGCTAAATTCTTGATAATTTCACATATTAAGTGCGTTACCAACCTACACAGCAAGCTGCCTTCTTATGACACATTTTTAAGTATTAAAAACGTGCTGTATATTAGAGTTAGCGTAAATCGACGGAGTGGCGGGGAAGATGACTTATTTCTTTGACCGTATTAAATAAAGCTTAGTTTCAATTGTTATCAAATCCGCCGTCCCGTTGGTATGCGCTAATCCTAAATCGTTTATTCTTCAAAGTAAAAACCAATTTTGTGTTTTGGACCATTAAGAACCGTTGGTCAAGGTCATCTTATAACTGTGAAAAATATGACAAATCTCATCATCATCTTGGATTGAGCCATATTTTCATTATTAAGAGTTCTAAATAGCCATAGTTTCCAAAATGCAAAAACAAGGCTCGTTTTGGAAACTATGGCTATTTAAAACCCTAAGTAATAAAAATATGGCTTAATCCAATTTAAAATAATAACTATCAATTGTGTGGTAAGGAAATGTTGTATAAATAAACTCAACTTTCCAGGATTAACTGAAATTTGCCATATTTTTGACAGTTATAAGATGACCTTGACAAACGGCCCTTAATTCGACAAATATCTATCACAGGTTGTGCTACAATGCGTATTATATAGTGGCAGAAAAAGAGCTGATAATCCAACGAACATTACTATAACCATAAATTAACAATTTGCTATGCTCGCCACTTATCATTGATTTGATTTGTATTCATAGTAAATTGACGAAAAGGCGGGTAACACTAATATTGTACCAATACTTTCTTTAAAAATGAGCGCTGCCAAAAAAAATCACTACAACGAATTCTCTCAGTAACAACATTATTAAGCGATATACTATATGCGCGGCCACACGTTGGTCAGATTATATTGGCGTGAACTCGTCCAATATCCAGCGCTAAACGTCTTACTCAAAGTCATACAGTGTTCCTGCCAATATTTTATAGGGAGTAATTTCATAAAATGGGACGGAAATGTGTAACCGGAAGTAAAAATAATTTCAAAACAGTTTTTTTAGTTTCTTTAGATGTTACACATTGAAGACTACTGTAGGACTCGCTTTTTTTAAATTAAATCGGCCCTGCATTGCTAATCCTTGCACAATTTGGCAGGGACACTGCATGTAGCCGTTAAGTAGGCCGTTTTACATGACAAGGTCAAGGAAAACGCGCGCGGCCATCTTGGATTGGCGAGTGTTATTAGACGCAACGTGTGGCAATACTTGGATTAGACACGGCGACTGGCACTAACGCGACAGTCCCCTCAATCCGTCCCCACCGCGCCGGCCCACAACGGCAACGAACGGATTACTGAGCGGTATTCATAAGTTGACATTGCGATTGGTCCCGGGATGCGGTAAGGCCGCGACGCCGATCTCCCCTCGAGTTTGGTTGATGGAGTGTTGCGGGCGAGGTCTGGCGTCACTGACGGAGCGCGCTCGTCTCGTCCGTCGCGATCTTCTGGCAACAATTTCGTCGACGTCCGTGACTAGCGGCTGTCTGTCGTCCTCTGTGGTGCTGTAATAAGACAATCAGAAAATGTATATTCGGGGTGAAAATAACTTCCTTGCCGTAACTGTACGTACATGCATGAAACAACTCTAATAAAAAAAGATATAATATAAAAGATAATAATATCTTAGTTGTCGCTATATGGTATTAATTTGTAGGGAGTAATTTTGTGAAATGGAACAGAAATGTGTAATGTCAAATGAAACAGAAATGCATAGGCCGAAAGTAAAGATATTAAAATTAGAAGTTTTGTTATTGATACAATCATTTGAATATTATATTTTTTTAGATGTTACACATAATTTCACGTATCTTATACTTCGCCTGAAACAGGGTGATATGCATGTTACAAAAAAAACGGTAAAACTTCTTTTTATTTATTAAACGCCATGTGACCATGGGAAATGAATGTAAATTTAATATAATGTTGTAAGAAAGAGTTGCACCTTGCGCGTAACGAAACATTTTCTCTACCCTGGTTAAAGAAGTTTCACATATAATTCTATTTCAATAGCTCCTTCTCTACAAGTCGATTCTGAACTTAGACAATAATTGAGCCAAAGTTAGTATGCGGCGCCATACTAATCTTAGAAGACTGTTCCCGGAAACATTGAGGCAAAGATACAGCAACGATATTGGAATATCTTTGTTACTATCGGCAAGTTATTACACGTCATGTTAGATAGCTTATACTAAATACAACCATTAATTTTATTTTTGACAATAGTGTTCCATATTTATTGCCTGTCAAAACCATAGACAAAACTGCAATACTTCATGACGCTGTTTTTCTTTACAATAGTGAAGCGATATTTATTGAGCCCCGACTGCCTGATTGATTGTGTGCCAAAAAATAAATACATTTACAGTAGTGCTTTACATAAATGGTTTATTTTCATACATACATTATAGTCATTTAAACGCCTGGGTATATTAATTATAAAACTATACAAAATGTTGAGCAAAAATAAATTGTAACGCATTAGATTAGTACTCGAGCTGTCAAAAGTAAAATAAATGGTTGGATTTAGTATAGACCTTTTAATCTTAATATCTTAGTAATTTACCTTGCCTCTGACGGTTCAACCTCGGCCGGCATGTACTCTACGTCAGACGTAGCCTCATCTTCTTGCTGAAATTACAAAATTAAAAATACACACCCGTCCAAACGACTTGAGAGGAAAAGGGAAACTGTTTAACCCACGATTTTGATGTAGTGTGTTGTGTGCTCTCGGTACGTGGCATTAATTTGGTGGGAGTGATGTCGTGAAATGCGACATATGTAATGGAAACTATATTCAAAATCCAATTATTGATACGCCGACCCTGTACTGACTGACTGGCCTGTTTTTGAAGTGAAAAGTTCTTTAGGCGCGTTGAGAGATTTTTGGTAGGGCGAAATCTTATGGATTCGCGACATGTTTTCGGCATTCGTGTACTGGCTGGCCTGGGTCGGGCATTAAGACTAGCTTTTTTTGTTTGGATCACTCGAGGATGCGAGAAATACCGAAGAATCATAGTATCCCGTGACATACCTGTGCCGGTCCCGTGTCAGTCTGTACGGCGACGTCGGGTCTTGCCCGCAGTCTCGACATGAAGCGAGCGGCGCGCGTGAACGGGTTCTCTCGCTGCTCCACAAACGTGCCGCCCTGGAAGAATATTGTGAATATTATAAATTATTTACAACATTTTGGCGTCTAGTTTACCTTTTAATATGTGCAGTTTTGGTAACAACTCTTTCTTTTTATAAAAAAACCGTAGTGTCGCCCCTAATAACGCCGGCAATGTATGTTGTGCTTCATGTGGCGGTGTGTACCTGTGTAGGTTCCGTCCGTCTGTCCGGCACTAGAGGCTCCCGGCTGGAGTCGCTACTGGAGTCCGAGTCGGAGTGAGCTCGTCGTCGCCGCTCGCCCGCCGCGAACACGCGCCTCTTGCACACGGGACACACGCGACGGTTCTCAGTCAGCCACGGGTCGATACACTTCGCGTGGTACGCTGCGGATATTAACAATACGTCATTATTGAACATCTTAGCTCTCGATATGTGGCATGTAAGGAGGCATTTCGTGAATTGGACGAAAATTTGTAAACGGAAGAAAATCCAAATTGTAGCTCTAAAACGGTTTAACAGATTTCAATAAGGTTTTTAATTTTACCTGTTAAATAGTTTAGTATGTGTGGGTCAAATATTGCAACTGAGTTATATAACTCCAGTATATACTGGTGACAATACATGCTAGTATACTCAATCTCAAAATGGCCGCCGTTCCAAGATGGCGGATTACTTATTTCTTTAGGTGGCCTCCTAATTGAAAATCTAGACAGCTGGAAAAGGCCTAGTAAAGGCCTAATAAACCTTTTTACTTTGATCCAAAAGCTTGCATTGTCGAGATGGTTCTAGGCCATGTTTGGTGGAACACACTTCCCATTTTCCATTCCTTAATGAAACTGCTTATAATTACCGTGCGCGCAGGGCAGCACACGAAGTCGCTCGCCCTCCTGGTAGTCGTCGAGACAGATGGCGCAGGTGTCGTACGGGTCCCCTTTACTGAACTTGCAGGTGGGGATCTTGCGGAGTGAGCGATGCGGCAAGCGGTAGCGGCGTGCGCGACGCCGGTCCTTGATGCACTTCACGATCTAAACAATTATTAACTAATAAATTAAGCGTTAATTAAATAAAAGACAGCTATTCGCCCTGAAAATCTTTTTTGTTCATTTATTACTAAAAGGTGTGTTACGCTTAAACGGTTGCTTTAATTTGAATGATATTTGGAACAGAAGCAGACTACATCCTAGATAACAAAATATGAAGCACATATTATATTCCCTACTCACCATAAATATAACCATAACCACGAGACAAAGCGCTACGACGATGGCAAACGGCAGCAGGAGATGAGTGTTGATATTAAATGGCAGGTCACCATTCACCATTATGTAGTAACTGAAATATAAACATCACATACTAATGAGAGAGCTTGCCAATTGTTAGGGACAGAAGTTTTCAGATGCCTCTGCAAACTTTTTCAGCCGGTGTACAACTTTTATTTATATAATAATAAAAAGAAAATTATATTAAGCATTAGTTTAAACTGTGTTCTCCAAAATAACGAGAACAGCAAGCACACATAGTAAAATATAGTATTAAACGAATTTAAAGACATTAAAATTAAATATGATAAATTAAAACCGCGAACAATAAATTAATAAATACGATAAAGATAGAGGATTCAGATCTAATAGATAAGTAGAGTTTTTATTTTAACATTAATATCATGATTTAGTCTGTTCCACAATGCAGATATGCGTGTCAGAGGAGAGTGCATTCCCGTATAATCAATCGATGTGTTCCTCCGAGGGACGCAAAATCTCTTGCACATAATAATATTTAAAATGGGATTGAAAATGGCGGCTTATGTATGGGCTTATCGCACACACACAGTTATAGTACGTGAGTGAGAGGCAAGCAGAAAATCAGAAATAGAATATTTAACCGATGGCGACTAGGTGGCGCTAGTGTCGCTCCATACTAACTTTTGACATCCACCGTAAAGTGCTAACAGCAAAGGGTTTTAATTAAAAAAAAACTTTCGATCTTAATATAACTCAACAGATAGCAATCTCAAAAAATAACATGAAGGTTTAGAAGGAATAACTGGGTTGAGATAACTTTTCTACATTTGTGACCCGCCCCCGGCTTTGCATGAGTACAATGAGATTATTTTATTCTACACAATTAATTACTACATCATTTTGTTATATCTCTAGACGGGTTAGGGTAATAGGACCATGTTTAATACTCGTGACCATCTAATTATGAAAACCACAACAAAATCCGTTTAGATTTTCGGAATGGGGCACAAACAGACAAGACGCGATTCAAAGTACTTTTGAAGATACCCTACGAACAGGTGCCTGGCCCTCCACTCGCAATTAAAACAATATTTTGTTACATACCCCTGTTTGTAGTTGTACTCGTGCGCTAGGATCTGTCCCGCCAGGTCGCTCACAAACACTGAAGGTATTAATATATCCTTAGGGTTTTTGGCAGACATGGTCTCTGAAATTATAATGTACATATTTATTAGTACCGAGTCCTAACTAATATGTTTAACTGTTTGTCACGTTCAAACAAAGATTTTTGCAGAGATATTTGGGAGGGCCGGAGAGTGACTAGGCTACTTTTTATCCCAGAAATCTATCAGGATATTGTCAGGTGTGAATGTATAAATACAGATTTAAAAAAAAACACAAAAATATTTATTAAATCATATAAAAATGTGTTTATCTATCATAATGTTTAATAATAAGTTGTACAAGTACACAGAACACCTAGATAACATTATTTTTTATCAAAGCCCGATAGCAAGTAGTGTTAACAAGTGACACATGTGGTCCATATTTTTCATTGAGTCACATGTGATGCACCTGAATATGGGCACATTATTGAAGTATCTTTAGGGGTTTTCTCAGAAACGGGAGTTGATTTGATATTGATACCAAATACTACAGTTTACAACCTTATTCATAGTAAAATCACATACACCCTTATTAATAAACTCGAAGTAGCGACGTAGTAACTAAACTGTATTTCGTCTCCGTCTAACAAATCTGCAATTCATTATGATAGACGGAGACGAAACACAGTTTAGTTACCACGTCCTACTTCGAGTTTATTAATAAGAGTGCTTGGGTATAGGTCGATTCAAACTTTATGGCGGTTCGGAACATCGCGCGAGACGATGCACAGTGCACGATATTAGGTACCTGCGGGACGTACAAGGACGCGGCGATGGGTCATACGGTCATACCCACCCCCCCCGCGCGCGCTCTCGTCACCAAAACCTCGCACTCGCAGCTAACATCTGAACCGCCATAAAGTTTGAATCTATCTATACTTTCAGTTGACCTAAAATCATAGTTTGTCATTAAGGAAGAAAGAAAGAATGCGAAAATCATTAATTATGGTTCCATATCTCGAAAATACGGAACTTTGGTTAATGAGCTTGACTTTCACTTGACCGGGTTTCTTTATTATTTTGACTCTTGTTTCATGTGTATTTATTTCAGAATAAATGCAAATTATACAACGATAAGATATTAGTATTGACCTAACTAAAAATATTTTAGCTGATATAAATTGTTTTTGAGAGTCGATTAGTTGTCAGCAAATGCGCGCGCAAACGAGTTTGATCGTAGTTGATAAAGGCATAAAGTTAATTTTAGTTCCTTCGGCCCAGTCGGTCGGCGCAGTGCGCGGGATTGTCTTAAAATCGTAAAAAACAGGTCTTATTAATAACAAAGTAAACATAATATGTACTACCTATATACAGGTCCTAGAATCATTCAATTTAGAGTGCACTTAGGTGACATACTCTCTGCTATGGACAAAAGTATGAATTATTTTTAAAATAATATTTTTTTAGTCTAGTTTACTTGAATTTATTTGAAATTTACAATAAATACAATAAAATAGATAATGTAAATGGTATTGTACCATTTGAAAAAATTGAACGGGGGCAAAATACAGTTTTCAAAAAATTATTAGACCATAATTGTAAAAAATTTAATAATCTTTAATCTTTTAGAAGTAATGTTTGATGTAAAATTTATAGTTTTTGAGATATTAAAAAATAAACTACTATTTACCGACTTTCTCATTTTTCACTCTCCCAAAAATTTGTTGGGAAACTTTTCTGTCTCTTATAGACCCTCCCTCCCCAAGGACACTACAGGTTTAATTTTTTTTTGACGTTAGGGTTTTCATACTCAGTTGTACTATTTATATTTGGATGGAAAACCTCTCTAAGTGTACTTTTTTAAACATGTATGAAACGATGTATGGATGTGGATGAAGCAGGAGAAGTATGCAAAGATCGAAAGAAGTGGCGGTCAATCGTCTTTACCTACCCTTTTGAAGCTACATGCAATGTCAATAGGACATAAATATATTAGAATAATTATATGCGAAGTCAATTTGAAGGTCAAGACCTATTTATTAATTGTAATCAATCTATCCACACACATGACCTAGTTCTGATTGTGACGCTATTGACTTATATAAATATAATATTGTTGTGTGCATTCCAAGTAAATATTATTATGATATTGAGATTGTCTCCTGGGATAAAGGCAAGATATATATTAAGTGTTTACGATTAGGGTTTCGTCTGTTACATTAAGTATAATAGCTACTAGCACGTAATACCGGTGCCACGTCACGCTGCTTCATATATTTCTATATAATATTGAGACGAGTGGCAAGTTACGTGCCACAGATCACGTTTCATGTGCGGGCACGCTTGCTCTAAAACCACCTAAAACACAACTTTCATTTCATGCGCGAACTTACCAAAGCAAAAATCACAATACAGAACTGCTCTACATTAGACATTTTTAAATATAATTTCACTTGCAGGAGGACAGAGTCGCGCGCTATCTCCTCTGTATTGAATATTTTTATGTGCAATTGGTAAACAAGCGATAACTGTCTGGACATAACGTGCGCGTGGTACAATGTAGGTATACGAACAATGATCTCTTAGTTCCATAATCAGTTTAATATTAATTGTTTAAATATATACTAGCGACCCGACTCGGTTGCTATTTAATTTTATCGTGATACATACAATTATTTATGACTAACTTTCCGTTCGGCTTTGCCGGCAGACATTTTTGAAATGTGACAAGTAGGATTTCGAGATAAAAGTAGACTATGTCTAGACATCTGTTGCTCTGTTTTGACGTCAAAAGAGGATAAACAAACAAACACAAACACACTTTTTCATTTATAATATTACTAGCTGTGCTCCGCTCCTTTGGATCGTAGCGTGATGTTATATAGCCTATAACCTTCCTCAACAATTGGGCTATCAAATACAAAAAAAATGTTTTTAATTCTAGTATAAATAGGTACTGTTTGACCTTTTTTGACCAAGGAATATACTATTTCTTCTTCTTCCTATATTATGGCTCCACCAATGTTCATCGGTGTTTTTATAGCCTTTATAGTGTTTATAGCCGATTAATCGGTATTGCAGATAATCCCGCCGACCGTGATATGTCTTATTAGTCTTCGACTAATCACAACCATCACAGCGCGGACAGGATAAAACTGGATTCCCCATCACGTCTCGGCCGGCGCGTGCGTTATTCACAAAGGCGTGACATGGAATCCTATACTATTTCTTGTTTTTGCATTAAATTTTTTTTTAACTGCTTTTTACTTATTTTTATTAGGTAAAATTTAATTTAAATATAATAAAACAATTAAATATAAAATAAAATAAAAATTACAAATTATAAATAGAATATTTGTTCTAGGAACTCCGACGACTGGCCTAGAGTGCCGAGAACACTAATTGCGTTACCTCTTTGTATTTCTAGCGGAACGCGTCTTATAATTTTTTTTTTTATTTAAACATTTTTTTATTTTTTTTATATATAAAGTTATATATTATAAACATTTATATAAACATAAATTAAACAAACATTTAAATTGTGTAGGTATGTTTATTTTTTTGGACATTGTTATTTTAATTTGTTTTATAATTTTTTTCTTGAAATTGTAAGTAATTATTGAGCGCCTGCCGCCTATGTAGTTTTTTGTAATTATTGTTTTTGATAAATTTTTTTTTTCTTCTCTAATATTTGTAAACCCACACGGATATATGTAGGACTAGGATTAGGATTAATTTCATTATACATGTACGGTATAAAATGTGACACTCGCACACCAAGGGTTCCGTAGTAAGCCACAAAAACAGATTTATAACATGCAAGACACGTATAATTTTTCAAACGAAACTCACCTAAGTCACTGGAGTTGACATTATGTACGATCGCGCAGTCGTACCCTGCATTCTGGGCATTGCGAACTTTATCTTCGAAACTGCAGTTATATCTGAAATTGTACAAGGAAGAGGTTAAAGAAAATCTCATCATAGACTGGCAGAATCAAAATTGAAGTTAACGCCAGTACGTTTACATAGTGTATGATGTCTAATCTATCAGAGATATAAAGAAATCATGTAAGAAATAATTGTGTAGAATAAAAACCGGTCAAGTGCGAGTCGGACACTCAGTAGTATACACTAAGGTCAGACAAATTTTGACGCCCCGACATTTTTATTATTTGTCGTTTTACTTGAGAGTACCTATGCATTAGATATAGTTATAATAGTTAGACGTTTGTATGTATTGCCATTATTTCAATTCTTGCTTTATTATTTTGTTGTTATAGCGGCTATAGTAATAGGTACACACTCTAATGAAAATTTCTAAGTGTCTCCTTATTACGGTTCCTGTGACAGATGGACGGACAGGAGTCTTAGTAATAGGGTTTCCGTTGTCACCCTTTGGGAAATATACAATAAAATGATATACAAAAAAGTCGAGGCAGCATAAATCTAACTTTAATAGATAAGTAGTAACAAGCAACCGTATTTATAATTTATGTTACGTGTAAAATTGTATCGAAGCCGTGGTCGCGTTACTAATTTATCTATGTTAGATCTCACCTAGCCAACAGCACTATCCATTTGTCCGTGAAGTTGTTGACAGTAGAGTTAATACGCGGGAGGGGGGAACAGCCGTCCTCAGGATCGCCAACTTGTAGGTACCCTCGCAGTCCCTCCGCGGGCAGCTCGGTGCCGAAGCTGGCCGGTAAGTCGCGAAACTCTTCTACTATCTGAAAAATAAAATTATATAAAACAAAGTTCCCCGCCGCGTTTGTGTGTCTGTGGCAGTTTTCATGGAAGGTTTGCGAGTATTGAACATGTTTAGGGGCTGGGCATTAACAGTACTATAAGTACTACAGTAATTTATACAATATGATAGAGGGAGACAAAACATTGTATAAGTAGCATACTAACAAAACTCTGAAGACCAACAAGTTGTATAACTTGCACAGCATTGAACACAAAGTGTGGCAACATCATGTACTGTCCACAGGTCACAACACTGCAAGTTACATTCCCAACTCCTTACACAATTTTCAGCCAATACCACTTTTGCTTGTATTCACAAATACTATTCTGACCATGTATGTATGTATTAATTAGTATTATTTAATTGTAAAAGAAAATATTTCAGTATATTTCATTACAAAGGTGCCTGTAAACCTGTTTAAAGTGGACTGTTGTCACAATTAGAGTTAGTAAAGTGGAAATATTTAATGATAAGATGTTAGTTATCATAGAAATGTTGAGTAATGTTTGTTTAAGGATATCTCTGCTTATTGCGGTCACTTCTACTATTTTTTAATCATGATAATAAATATGTAAAATTCTTGATACAGTGTTTTACATATTTTCAAAATGTTTCAAAAAACATGACTGTTTTCTATGGTATACAGTACAGCAGTGTCATATCTGTACTACTGGGTAATATTTTTGGCCTAGTACTGTACCATGTAGTACTTTATCATTCTGTCATGCCCATATGACATTTACTAGCTGTGCCTTGCGGTTGCACACCCGCGTTAATGGTTACTGCTCCGCTCCTTGGGCATAATGGCAATTTTTTGTTGATAGATTTAGTTTTTCTCATATATCCTATCATGTGAGGTATTGATGATTCTTAGATTCTACGTCATGTCATGGCGACCAACGCACGCGGCTCGTCGTGACGTGATGATTCTTTAAATATGCTGTAGTAGAGCGTTCCCAGGAAATTTATTAATCAGGTTATATTACAGTTTCATAACATAACAACATTTTAAAGAGCTAAAGTTAAAAATTGTTTTAACTCGGGTGTATGTGCAGTGATGGGTGTTTTGGCTGAATCATGGCCCAAATATTGATACAATCTATAATGCTACAACAACAAAGAGATTTGGATAAAGACAAAAAAGGATAATTATCCCCTCAGTAACTCAATAGTAACTATAAAAATATAATTTCACACATTTCACTTACATTAATTATCTAGAGTTAATTAGTTTCTCCTTATCAGATTTTGAGAATAAAGTGAAATGTTTACAAACAAAAAAAACGCAATCTTATCTACATTCACAATTGAAAATGCATGTGTGTTATTAGGAAAATAATAAGGCATTTTTGACATTTTTGTAAAGTACTGGTTTAGTTAGGTAGGTACATAATTTGATAAACTAATCTTAAAATAACGTAACTGGTGATAAAAGTTTGTATGAAAAATGCATATTGATACTCCAAATTGAAACATTGCAGATAATATTATACCAAATTAATATAATTCATTACACATATATTTTAGAATATTCAATATATCAATTTAGATATACACTGTATCAAATTAAATGTTTGAAGATTATTTTTGGCTCTAATGACGACAAATGAACAAACAAATAATAATTAAATGTTTCTTTTAAAATCCATAATATATAAAATTCTCGTGTCACGGTGTTTGCACCTAAACTCCTCCGAAACGGCTTGACAGATTTGTATGATTTTTTTGTGTATATTCGGTAGTTGGTAAACTATTTTTCACCCTCCTACCCCCACCCCATTTTTCATACCCATTTTTTTATCGCAATTTTGGTATTTTTGTATGAACAATATCCAAAGTTTGTGGTAGTGGTAGGGGTAGTGCTGGCAACGTCTGCCGGATCCGCTAGGCATGTATGTAAACATTTTTACAAAGTTGCCTAAATCTAGGTTATCTTATGGAAGTTAATTATCTTTGCCAGATTTAATAGTGTGAAAATGTTAATATTTTAACCAAAATACTTGAATCACATCCTGTCCTCCATTAAATGTCAGGATATGTACATAAATATGACTAACAGTTCAATGACTGACAATGTTTGTGCTAGAACAAAGGGATTGTTAAAAAAATAACAACCAATGCTCTACTTCTTATATTATACATACCTACACTCATATTATGATAATTTCAAAGAGATAATAAAACAAAGTTTAGAGTTGCCAGTAATGTGTAACACTAAGCAGACCCGGGTTCGATTCCAGATCCCCCATGGGTTTTTTAATTAAAAACTTATGTACATAATCCGACAAACCACACTTTAGAGGCTTTTCCATCTAAATATACCTCAACAGAACTGGCCACTCGTTAGGTTTAGGTATAGCCTCACAAATGTCATCAGCTAAACGAGGGAGACTTGGTCTTCCGCTGGGTACCCTGGAACCATAAGACGGTTTCGGGAGCTGTAAGGCAACCCGTGAAAGAAAAAAAAAACAAACAAATGATACTGTAAATAAAAAAGAAAAGCGGGTTTGCCTAACTCAGGAACCGTTGCTGGCCCTAGGGTACCCAGTGGCCAGCTCTGTTGAGGTATATAGATGGAAAAACCTCTTTGTACGGTTTGTCAGATAATGTACATGCTATACTATTCTGACCATGTATGACTTATATAACACATTTATGTCTCATTTCACAAAATTACTCCCTACTAACAAACAAGAGTAAAGATGTTACACATCCAAAATATAATAGAAAGCATAGAGGAATGCTAATGTAAAGTAACCATATAAGGTTCAGTTCAAACCTGTTCAGAAATGCTTTGCCAGCAGCACCATTGGTTATAGTTTGAGATGCCCGAGAGACAGTGGTTCATGCATGTACACTTGTATGAACATTCATAGATACATAAAGAAGAATATAACTAATATACATAACATAATATATTGGCAATATTCTTAGCTAGCATTACCTTTGTAATTTTACAGGGTAGTATATTAAGTGGAACTGATGGAGCCATAATAAAAGAAGAAAATATAATAAACTTACTGAATGTGGAGTTTCAATAGTGTAGATAATAATGCTGGCCTCGGCCAGTGTCACTGCTGTCAAGCACATCAGCGCTGCAGCCAACATCATGCTTTCTTCCCACACCTTCAAACACAATATCTTGAGATTGTTTTCATTTGGTTGTTGTCATTTGCTGTGTTTTGTTTCCTCAATAGGACTGAGGTGCACATCATATTTTAGGGTGACACTGGAATACATTACACAGTAATTAGACTTCAATTACTAATTATATAAAAATAGATGGTTATGAAACTAACTATAGACATAATTAATTAGTAACTTTGAACTTTTATGTTTTTTGTAGCTAACAAAAGTATAATTCAATTAATTATGATGACACAAATGAACATGTCGCCGGCCTTGGCTCACATATCGTCACAAAACCAACAACACAATATTTTGTGATTAAATCCAAACTTTACAGCTTGAAACAATAGAGAAAATAATAATGTATTTATTATGCACACTGACCTATTATAATTGTATGTTTTTAGATTTTATTGTAGAAAACGAATTTTAGTATTGAAAACATAAGTTATTCCCAAAAAAAAACAAACTGATACTCCTATTTAATTGCGACTCAAAATAAATAACTTTTAACTTTTTTTTCGTTGTGCAAAAAAATTTGGCTGTCAAAGTTGACAAGTTGACATGACATTTGACAGCGGATTTTTGTGTTTTAAAACATGGCTGCTTGAAGACGCAAAAGGCTTTGTCGATCATAGAGTGCATAAATATAATCGAGTTATTATTTCGATACAATAAGTTCCCATCGTCGTATGCTGCTATCACCACGTAGTACTAAAATTCTGTACGAGAATACATTTCTCGAAAGAGTTCCCTTAATTGTTCTATTCGTAGCACAGAATTTAATTGTTTTTTTTTATCAGAGTATGCATAGTCTTTTATTATCTCTATTTTGTAGCAAGTCTAGTGAAATTAGGACGATCAAAAAAATTTTACTATGATTTTTAGGTTTTAATATTATTATCACACCAAAAACCACTAGGCAACCCCGCAACTCTAAACTTGAATCTACAATCTACAAGTACCGTAGACTGAGTCTGTCTACGACATGTACCTATGTGTGGCATGGATTTAGAAAATACGTATTATCGTATTTATGTATATGGTGTGTGGTTACTAATTGTTTGCTATACCTACCTACTTATTTCGTTTTAACATTAATTACGTAGGTACCTACTTAATAATTACCTACATGAAAATATTTTTTCCTGTATGCTATCATGTCGGATATTGTTGCTGGATAGCTGCTTTCAAGCTGTCTATAGAGCATTCTCGGACACTGACATTGTATGGCGGGTAGACTAATGATGTTTCAAAGTTCTCAACCCGTATTATTACATATTAGTGAGTGTGTAATCAAAGATCTCGTCCTACTCGCCCTACTTTACACAATCTATACTTACGAATAGCTATAATAATTCGTATGAGTATTTGATGTCAGATAGGTATTTCATGAAAACCAGTTTATCGAATCTAATAAAATCCACCTTGCTGCTATAGTTTCAGCCACAGATCTTTTATACTATAGCACTCTTATTAATAAACTCGAAGCAGCGACGTAGTAACTAAACTGTGTTTCGTCTCAGTTAGTTCAGTTGTTTTCAGCAGTTTTTCAGGAGTTTTAAATGTCTTATATTAGTCTTTCTATTCCTCTTGAATACCTACTTACTGACTTCACTTGGATGATCATTTTCATACCGTAGATATTTGGGATAAATTAGATTTATTAGATAGCGAAAGAAAATAGTATTGGTATATTTAATTAATACTATGTTTTAGTTACGACCAAAAATTTTACTGAAAACGATAGAGTAGATAGACAATTTTGTAAGTCGATGCGTGGCCTCTATGCTGCATCGTCCTCATCGTAGATAGACAAATAGTAGAAAAAAAATTATGTTCAGAAAGAGTTAGTAGATATACTTATTTTATTTCTCAGGAATATAATATTACAGCGATATATTAAACAATGCCAACTTACTCTATAATGCAAATGTGAGCGGTTGGTACCAATTTCAAAACTACACAAGTTATCTAGGTTTAGCTCCAAATTTCACCGTAGTAACTAGTACCCATTCAATTCAGTATTGACAACTGTGGTATTGACTTTCGGCGACGACGGCGACCGACGGACACTATTTCCAAAACACCAGGCGCTAAAATTAGTAGAATTTTGTATAAATATAATAATGTAAACTGTCAATTTATACACTATCACCCTTATTAATAAACTCGAAGTAGCGACGTAGTAACTAAACTGTATTTCGTCTCCGTCTGACAAATCTGCAATTCATTATGATAGACGGAGACGAAACACAGTTTAGTTACTACGTTGCTACTTCGATTTTATTAATAGGAGTGTAACACGCGCATTGTACGAAGTTGGAGTAAGTACCTACTGAGCTTACCTAAGTAGTAAGTAGTACGTAATAGTAAGTAGTAGGAGTAAGCCCTAAAAGCTGAGCTGTCATAAAATTCCTCACAAAGAAGAACAAAACGCCGACGATGTCTACAGTTTATGTGGAGTCTGGACCTTTATTTGCCACCATATATAAAACGTTGGAGTCGAGAATTAAAGCATGACAAGGATCGGCGAATCAAGTTATGGCAGATAGCACAAGCCACATGGAACGAATCAGCGACATTTTGCATAATCATTTGAACGTTTTTGGACATCTGTGGCGATAATTCTGACGGTGTTTTCTCTCGCATTGTCACTAGATTGTCACTGTTGATAAAACATGGATCGTCAGTACAATTCAGAGTCAAACAGGAGTCAATGCAATGGATAGAAAGATCGAGAAAAGAAGAGGCAAACTGGCGAAACTGCACTAGTTGCAAGGCGTGCCCTAATCGACAGTATTGAAGAAATCATCCATGCACCCACCATACAGTCTAGACCTGGCCCCCATCGATTATTCCCTCTTTTCAAATTTGAAAAAAGACCTCCGAGGTCGCAGATTTTCGAGTGACGATTTTTTTTACTTTTTTTACTGGGTTAAAAGCCTTTTATGTACCTTTTTTAATACATTTCTATCAGCATTTTTAATACTCTAGGTAGGCTCAAACTTTTCAGCCTCCCTGGTATATCTCCGCAAGTTGTAGTAAACCAATTTTTATTAACTAATATTTTTTATTTCAGGGTTTATTTCATTTTCATGAAAAATGGTTCAGTAGTTTTTCAGGATATCTCTATAAAATATTATATAAGTAATTTATTTAATATACTGCTATCTATAGGTGCGAAGGCAAAAGCCATGGACCAGGCTAACTCTGAAACTTCCATCTATGTTCAGCTAAATTGTATTTTTTTTTTTTTTACTTAAAAACGAATCAACTGATTCTTGAATTTGGATTTGATTAAATTTTGAGATAAATTGATTAGGTAAATAGTTTACGATTAAAAACGTATTTTTTATACACAACTTTTAACTACCTACTGGACCAATCGTCTCCACTCTCAGTCTCCAGATCACAAAAAACTCTTTAGATCGCGGCGTTGAACGTCATCAACCGTTTAGTTCTAAAGATATCGTAATGTAAACCTAATTAAAAACTAATGGACCAATTTGGACGATCTTTAATTGTTTGAATTCTTATTACCGAGATTTAGGTATCTTTACGGTCAATTTTGTGTTGTGTTGTATTGTGTGAAAAATTGTTTACTGTTTACTTACTAATAAAAATGTAGGTAGGTATTTGTTTATAAAATGTAGAAATGTTTATTTTTAGGGTTCCGTAATTAATAGTCAAAGGACAAAACGGACCGGCAATAATTTTGTCATGACCGTCCCACAATATCCACGAAAGTTATATTTAGCAATTTTCAGTTAGCAACGTAATTTTGGGGGCCCAGGACAGGACGTACAGACGAAGGTCGATTAATTTGGAACTCATGGAGTTTCTTGCATAAAAACTTTAATATTCTTTAGCTTAACTTTCTCGCTACAGCTTCCTGATCCGATGGAATAACTCGGGTGGCCTGGGAGCGAGGACGGACTCTTGTACCGTGTACTTGAGAGCTACGTGCGTAGACACATTAGCCCCGCCTCATCTCAGGAAAACTGGATAGAAGCTGCGGCAAATCGCCGACTCTATCAAACGGTGTAAACACAGTTCAAATACCTACCCCGTGGACCATGTGTGTAGCAAGAAATATCATCATGGTTGCAGAAACTCTTTGAAACCATGGGAAATACTACAATAAGAGCATCCCGTACAAGGGCACGTCATGGCTCCAACTCCAAGAGAATCCAAGCCAAAACACATCTGATTTCTTCTTGACTTCCCGGATTATTCCCTAAATTGGCCCAACAAGAGCCCAGTTATCTAGTAGGCTCAAAAGTAGGGTCAAAAATGCAAATCCCTAATGATAAGGTAGATAGTCTTGTTGATTGCATATATCAGCTTCAGAACCTCTGAAACCGTTCATGGTGCGTCATTGGCTTTTGTTATTCTCTCTATAACGAAAGAAATAGCTCGTTCTTTGAGTTGAGAGTCGTTATAGAGAGTTTTCAGTGTACTTTGCATAGATAATCCTAACTAATTCCCACGTGTCCGCCATGCCAACGGGACCAATATAATCGCAGTTCAATCAACGCACAGGCGCCGCACGGTCGTTTACACACGCGCCAAAATTACCGGCTGTACGAAATAATATATTTTGCCCAGTAATAAACGAAAATTAACTTAGTTTCATATATGTTGAGTGTACATTTGTAATGCGAAGGTGATGCTATTTATATCAAAACGATCAGAAGTTTAAGTGTACATATTTACACTTATTGAATATAAAAACTTTCAATGGTAAGTTGGCAAACGAGTTTTTTGCAAACTGTACAAGATAACTTTTTTTGCAAGCTTAGCAACAGTGAGATGGCGATTACAAGGAAATTACGTAGTTTTACAAATATAGTTTTTTCTATCTAATATCTACCTATAGGTACTAATAATAAAACTGTTTGTTTGAACTCGCTAATCTCTGGAACTATAATACCAGTCGGATTTGAAAAATATTTTTGTATTTGATATCCCAATTCTTAAGGAAGGTTATATTAGGCTAAGTAACATCACGCTACCTACCCAAAGGAGCGGAGCAGCAACCACCGCAAGGCACAGCTAGTATTATATAATTTATATATAAGGAAAACCTCGAGTAAAATCCTGTATATCTACTTCACCTACGTTCCTTAACCTTTGTTAAAGACATTTTCTTGGCTAGACAAGAATTTTGTACAAGTCATGTAATGTGTACACGATAATGTCGATGATATTGAATTTTGTATACGAGTAGTGTCTCGTAAGAAATGATGCTTATCTTGTCAAGAAATTCTTACGAATAAACGTTGCACCTAAGTAGGTACAATCTCTATCATATTAAATGACAGATTTGTAAGAGGGAGACAAAACATTGTATAACTTTGTACAGTGTTTATTACTGGGATAAATATATAAACACAGCTACACTGTAACTTTAAGAAGGGTAGGCACTGTAGGTACTTACGTATGTTGCCGTAACCAATAATAATAAATAATACCTCGGGTGTGGAAGTGTCTAAATATTATATACCTAGCAAGCATTCAGACGCAGCGTACGACGCGAGCTGTAGGTGGCCTACGACCTTTATAGGAGACCAAAGCCTAAAGGCGTAATAACGGGGAAGCTATAGGTAATTGTGTAACCGGTGTTACACCTCTCGACATCCCCAGCCGCTTACACCAATGTTGCCTGTCTTACTGTTACTGCCGGCAAAAATGCTCAAAAATAGTGGTTGTTTTAGGAGGCCTTTTACGTTTCATGAGATGAATGATGACCGTAGTCTTAACCAATAAACTTGATAAACCAATCTATTTAACACCTCAAAACAACAGCCCGATTTTAATTTAATTTTATCTCAGCAATAGTCCAGACACCTGACGGGGCCTGTCTGTGAGCGCATTGTATTTGATGCATTCAGAGATAGGTCCCGACGGGTGCTAGTCACAACACTTTAGATTGGACCTATGTCCCCATGCAAGCCTTACAAAGGACGGTATTATGCCCGTGGATTAAGAGATAAATAATACTAATATATCTTATTAGTAGGTATGATTTTTTAGAGTTTCATCCGTAGTTAAATAAAAATGGGACTTTTATTTTAGTCGTGTCCGTCCACCATATTAACCACCTATCGATAGTACCTATTTTTCGTATTTGTGTACGCCATCATATTTTCTTATTTTCTAATATTGAATAGAGGTTCTAAGTAACTTTTTTAATTAGGTAAATTTCGTGAGATACGTAGATATACATGAGCTCCTTAAGTCGTTAACAGTTAGTCATCTGCACTCTAACTTTTATTAAATATCTGAAGAAAAAATCAAGAGCGGATTCGATGATGGCAAGAGCAGGTAAAAATATACAATGATACATATTGAAACCTTATAATATAGGTACTATACCTACTCTTTTAGATGAAGAGCAATTTATCTTAAGCACCTGCAACAATTGTTTACTTCTATGTAGACACTTAGTTTTGATGAGTGCGATTGATAACAAAACAATACAAAAATTAGGTCAAAATAATTGTGAAATTAGTACAAGGACAAATTATAATGTTTATCTATAATCTGATTTGGTAAGTATCGATCATTACGAGGTATTGAACTTTTACAAAAAAATGTGAGATTATTGTAGTGATTTCATCAAATGCTGCCTTGTGTAATAATATAGGTAAGGTAAGGTACTTACATAATTATACTTACTTAAATATCGAAAGTTTTGCTGTAAGGCAACGCGTAAAGAAAGAAAAATAAAATAGTCGTTCTAAGAGAATCATACCTACTTACTATCTCTAATCTATAGTTTATTTATTAACACGAAATACATATCATCACAAAATCTCAGGAACTCAGGAATTTTTTAGCCTCACCCGTAGCCCGTAGATGGGTTGTGTATAGGGCTGCCACCCCTCCGGGTTTGACCCGGAGTCTACGGGTTTGCATGGTGTATATCCGGGCTACGGGTTTAACATCAATATCTCCGGGTAGCTGTCGAATCACTTGGTTTAAAAAATGTGGACGAAGATAGACTTTATAACGAGATCAATTAAACCAAGTATTTCCTCAGTTCGTACAATCTAATGATACATAAATTGTCTGTTTATTTACGATGGGTTCAATTGTTCAAAGTTTCCTCAACCTTCACCGAACTGCCGTAAATCATTGTAAAAAAATTTTCAATTCCTATAAGCAATGCTTTCGTAGAATGCGTTTTTTCTTTAATGGGTAATTTGTGGACAGACGAGCGTGACTGCTTGTCAGTGGACATGGTGAAGGCAGAGTTAATTGTAAAAAATAATTACAACATGAATTGCCAAGAATTTTTGAAGTTTTTGAAAAAACCTGAGCAAGAAAAGATGCTAACAAGCCCTCCAGAATAATAAATATAGTTGGTCCAAGTCAGCCTAGCACTAGCTAGATTATTTTAATGTAAAAAAATACATTACCTTTACTTTAATAAATAAATAATTTTAACACAAAAAAAAATCAAATGTTTTTTTTTAATTATAAAAAAACGATATTTCTAAAATCTCCGGGTCTACTTTTTTTGAAAGGTGGCAGCCCTAGTTGTGTACCAAATTTTACACGAGCAAAGTCATGGGAAATTATGTACAATAATCGTTCGTTGGCACGTTGTATTTCAGTCTATGTAGGTAAATACTCATAGGGCTTTTTACTATCAATGCATAAACTAGAATGCTGCAATGACCCATGGCTTCCCACCATATCGCCTTACAAACTCAGATAAGTAATGTATTAAAGTAGGCAACTTAATACATATTTATTTAAAATAATGATGAGACAAAGATCGCAACTACCCATTGCACTATGATCCCTGAAGCTGAAAGTTTAATTGAAACTAGTGGACCCCTGCAGACATTGTCCTGCCGAAACGTTGGCTTGCCTACTACTTAGTCCTACTCCTATCACTACCATTCCCACTACCCCTACTCCAACCCCTACTCCAACCCCTACCACTACCACTACCGCTGCTCGATTGAAATCAAAACTTGAAGCATTAAAACAAATCGATTTGACATTATGTTTCTGTCTTCAATTCGTTCTGAAATCAAAAAAGTCTTTCCATAGAAAATGTATGAGAAAATGTTAAATTATAAAGAAATAATTTTTTTTGTGCATTTTTCTAATATTTTAATAGTTATTCTGCTATTCGGGACGGAGACAAATAAAACAAATCAAAAACCATGAAAATCGGTCCAGCCGTTGTCGAGTTATAATTGTTCGAATTGGGGCTTATTAGACAGACAGACAGATTTAAAAAAAAAGTTATGTATAAGATCGAGCTGAAGATGATCGCTGAAGGTAAAAGTGTCTTCTTCTTCTTCTTCTTTTATTGTACGTGGGGCCACCAATCTTAACCGATGATTTGCCAATGTCAATATATCCGTTATACAGTATCAATATGCCGATTAATTGGTACCGTAGCTAACATGATTCCGCTGACTGTGATATGTCTTATTAATCACATACTAATCACAACTACATTCCCCATCATGTCACGACGAAAGCGTGTGCGTAACGTAGTAAAAGTGTCATTGAAAGATAAGTCGGTGATTGAAAGGCAGTTAAAAGGACTAAAACTAACACATCGATGAAAATTGACCCAAACAGACAAGCAGACAGACAAAAATGAAAAAAAAACAGATATATAATATCGAAATGAAATAAAGATCACAGACAGAAATGAAAAAATAGTAGGTACATATTTATTTTTCACTACAATCTCTATACCTATATTATTTCTCATACAATGTTATACTATATAAACTGTACGTCATTGTTCTCATAGGTGTTTTTGTCGGTAACAAAATACTGTATCAAAGTTAATGTTTTATACGCCATTTTGAAGATTAGTTTTCCCTCTAATACCTAACTAAAAATAAACAAATAAATCAAAATTATATGTTTCTTTAATTTATTGATTGGAGACCAGTAAAAAAACAGAGACATTTATTGTAAAAGTCGCCATTTATGGAAGACTAAACTATTGTACAATTATAAAAGATTGAACTATTATACAACAATATTGAGAAACGGGTAAAAAGCGCTGATAAATTACGTAACTGACCACTAACGGTGGGAAGCATTCGCACGGGTCATCTAGTTTTATTTATTATTGTAATGTGTATATTTCTGCTTACTCAGCAAACCTAGAAACTTTAAGATTTCTAATGTGTAACTAGCTCTCCATTCAGTCCGTATTACTCCGTATGTAATACCTCCATTCCATTGCACGTAGTCCATGGTACAGCTGATATAGTTACGAGTACTACAGCACAGTAGAAAAATCGTGCCAACAAAGTTTAAAAATAAACTGTAAATATTTATGTTGGTTTACAATTCATCATGACATTGTCACGTTAAAAGACTAATAACTTGGTGAATTGAGTTTTATGACTCACGTTATTCTCGCGTGCATGTAGGAAAAGACAATAACAATTATATTCGCTATAACGGTTTGAATGAAATTGCATAGCATTTTCAAATTACGATATCCATAGTGACGGAGTCGAGGGCAAAAGTTAATGAAGTGAGAAAAAATACTAGACTGCGTAAGTTGTTTCAAAGAAATCATCAATAGATATTTTTTCAGGTTTTCACGGTACATTATTCTCTTTGAAACTGCTTTGGCTACACATTTTAAAAATATTTGCGTTCAGATTTTTCCCACCGACCGTAACATTGAAATGTTATGAAATCAGATAATGTATATATTTATGCAAACAATAGGGGTGTTGACAAATTTACATTTTTTTGGAAATACTTTTAAATTATAGATGTAAAGTTTATTCCGACAAATTAAATACATTTATTACAACAATATTAAATAATATATATCTACATACAAAGTTTAAATATAATAAAAATTAAACACAGGGACCCCCATGAGTGGCTCTCTAATCATGAATATGTAATGATACATACTCATAAGTAGAAAACTTTCTCGAAATCACTGTCCTGCGGTAAAGTGCCAAGAAGGCTAGCAGCGTTTCCTCGCTGTATAGCTATGCTAATACGTTGTCCAAGGTATGCTCCAGCCCTCTTGTCACCTGAAATGTCGATTAGACGAGATGATAGTTCCTTATATAATTTCTTCGCTCCGAGGCCCCACGGACCCATGGTTTCAACCCCAAACGGTGCAAATAAGTAATCTTGTGCAAGGTTTGCGTACTTACGCCGTTTGAGGTTTTCAGCTGTTGTTGCTGCTGCACCAGCATTATTAGATGTAGCCTGGACGTGAGAAGCCGCCAATGTATCGACACAGGTAGCGTCCCACACTAACGGTCTTCCCTGCGTCCAGGGCACGAGTGTCATACCGTCGGGCCTCTTTCCATCATCACGTGCTATACCAGGCGGCTCTAATATAGCTGGCACGTGGACAGTGGCAAGGGCCCTACGGATGACATCATTAAGACTGGCGTGGCGTGGTATTCTACCAGCACTTTTCGTACATGATAGTCCGTGATGTCCCAGAGAATCGACATTTTGACCGCAGCGACATTGATGGGGTTCATTAATTTTGATACCGAGTCGTAAGCACACAGAAAGACGAAAAGTAATGTTATCTAATTGAGTACCAATTTTAGAATTTGGAATAGATTGAAGCCAGTATCCTGACTCCCGTTCTGTCACAGCAAGGAGACGAGCACGTTCGTGCTTAGTACTTGCGTCTTGTAATAATATTGTTTGTACATTTTTGCAGAGCGGCTCGTCCCATTGCTTCTGTAAATTTGTATTTATAGGTAAATTTTGATTTGGACAGGCCAATTTCCAGGCATTTATTGCCTCCTCCAAACACGACACCTTAAAACCGTCCGAAGACGTATGTAAATTTTTATTTATTAAAGTGTGCGTGCTGTGGATGGAAGATAAAAATGCCGGTAATGAGACATGTGAAATTTTTCTAATGCCCAAGCCACCGAAACGGATGGGGAGTGAAGCTTGGGCCCAGGCTTTGTCATTTAATGGAGAGTTTAATATTTCTATAAGAGTGTTTTTTATGATAGTGTCTATTGATGTCAGTAATGTATGATGTTGCCATAAAGGACTACATCTTAAAATGTATGTGAATTTTGGGACAAACATACAAAATCGGATGATCGTTATAGCTATATGTATATTAATTTGAAGTAATCGTTCTAATGAAGTATGAAAATATTTAGTATGATCGTCTAAAAGTGATTGTATGGATTCTTGGAATATTGGCGCACCTAGAAGGCGAAGGGAATTTTTATTTAGAATTTTAATTTGAGGAGCTATTAATATAAATATAATATAAAGTTTATTCCTAATAAAATAAATAGAAAATTATGTTTTTAATTTTCTTTGGGCGCAATGATGACGTCACCAACAAAAATTTTACTTCTTTTAATTTTTAGTAGGCGCAAACAATATGTATCATCTACGCAATAATATTGTAATTATTTCGCTTCGCCCGTGAACATTTTTGTAATGTGACATAATATGTATTTATCTCGAAGGATTTCCGAGATAAAACAGTCCCCTCATCTCCAACCATCCCTGTAAAAAAATAAAGTCGATCCGTGCTCCATTTTGGCGTGAAAGAAGAAGAAACAGAAGAAGTTGGAGAAGCCTCTTTCAGAAATTAAAATTTGTTGGGATAACGAAGATCAAGTTCCTTAATTCGCCGACAATTGATGTTTTCAAGTGTTTAATAGTGGCCAATTAAGAGATGTGTAATTGTGTATCCGCTGTACGACACTACGACCTACATAACTACTCAAGCTTATAATTGTCATATATATGGCTTTGACCTCAAACGTATCCTAATCCGAAACAACAAATAGAATTGAAGCGTCTTGTGGCGTGGATACATTGATCTTATGATGACTAGAGGTTTCTATTGTCAATTGGAAAAAATAAAATATGTTGCATTTTGTTATTTTAATAAATATTAAATATTCTTAGTTTTATCTGGTGATGCCGATGTGATTACAACATTACCAATACTCTCAAAATTCCTCAACAGAACTAGTCTTAAAAATGTCATCGACTATGATCACAAAAAAGCCAGCCAGCCAGCACAGTAAGCGGTGTCCACTTTTTGCCAGTTGGCCATATAAACATAACTTTTGACAAAACCTGAAACGTCATGTTTAAAAGTAGAAGTGGTTTCAGGATTTTTCCTTTTGTATTGAATAATTCGTTCCACTTTCTTATCAGACTAGGTATGTATTATTCATACTAACACTGTTTATCACAAGTGTAAAAAGTATAAAAAAAATCTATAGACGTGGCCTTGACATCGAGTTAATTATACCTTGTTAAAAGGCCAAATCTGTGACAAATTGATGCAGACAGACATACACACGTTTTATAATTTATATAAAAATAAAGGTATGTTCATAATTATATAATTTCTGTCATTCTTTATCTATAACAAATTGAGCCAAGTATGTAAAATTACCGACGGCGACTGTCTGTCTGTCTGTTTGATTTGAGTTGAAAAACTTCAGTAAAAAGATAAGATAATAATATAAGTATTTGGTATATATTTACTGTATTTCAGGATTTAGGTAATCTCCTAAATTCATGAATCGATAGGAAATGCTGTAATATTTAGAAACAATTATGTTACTATGTCCACAATTATTGACCTCACATTGTGCGCCAAATTTGGTTTTTTAGACTATTTATTAATTTATGGTACTAGCAACCCCACCCCCGACCTTTTGAATACCAACATAAATACGCTTATAACTACTTATTTATTAGAGATTGGATAGATGTACTTAGGTATGCCACCGCCGACTTTTTTTTTAGAACACTATTAATTCATACATATTTTTGTTATGCCACTGAAGGATTAGACAGCATGCGCCATAAAAACTCCTTGGGGCCAACTTATTTCTCGACTTGGTTCACTTATAGTGTTATTACTCAGCTCCTAAACATGATTAGTCCATTTTTAATACTCGTAAACCTTTACTGTGAAAATGGCACAGATGGATAGACAGATGCGGTTGGGAACTTTGTATTATAATATTTTATGAAATTATCTATAGGATAAAATGGTACATTAGTAAATACATATGTAGCGGTTAGACCGTACAGGTATGAAGCTCCGGCGCACGCCAGTTACATGTAAACGCTCCCGGCAGTAAGCCGCATGCATAGCGTCGTAATTCACTTGGTCATTCATAATACTGCCTAGCAAGCAGGTCTATGGCAATATAGTAGAGTGAACAGTATTATCTTTTATTGGAGAGTGACCCAATTAGAGACCTGCCACGATACACATGAGGTCAGAAAGTGTTCCACGCATAGCACGCATCCTCATGCGTACACATATCTAAGTATACTAATATTATAAAGAGGAAAGATTTGTATTTTTGTATTTTTGTGTGTATGTTTGTAATGAATAAACTCAAAAACTACTGTGCCGATTTCAAAAATTCTTTCACCATTGGAAAGCTACATTCGCCCTGAGTGACATAGGCTATATTCTATTTTAAAAAAATATTAGGGATCCTTACTAAAACTCCAATAATGTAACCCAAGGTATAAAAAAATTACCTAAGAAATTCCTTACATCGCGTGCGCTGTGAAAACTATTGATGATATAGAGGTTGTGGTAGTGGTAGAGGGTAGGGGTAGGGGTAGAAGTAGAGGTAGGTATAGGGTATATTTTATTTTGTTCGTAAATATCCACGGGCGAAGCCGGGGGCGGAATGCTAGTAAGTACATATGAAGAGAACTTGAGTCGCAAAATTGTTTGAAAATACGGGTGAAATTGATGACTCTCAGGGCTTCATAAAACTTATGTATACTTACTTTAAAATATATTTATTTTTCGAAAGCTAGGTAGTTAAATATCTAAACTAAGATATATCTAGTTATCGCGTAATTTAAGAAGTCGTGAATAATTTTATGACGCGTCTCCTTAAGGTATTTCTGAGTCAAACATTTGAAACATTTCCTATCGATAATTTTATTACTTTTTGGGATAATTACCGATGACAGACAAACAAACATTATTTTAAAACGAAACCCTAGCTCAACAATATGTAATCTTATCTTATCTATGTAAAGTCGGCACTACTGTGTGCTCTATTAGCACCGGTTATTGGCTATACTTAACAATGAGTTGACGTAAGGCGGTGGTTTGTTTGAATATGTATTTCCCAACAATACTTGTCTATGAAATGTGCATCTAATCGAAGGTTTCACACATAACAAACAAACATTATGAGATCGATCTACATTTTCTACTTTTAGGACTCTATTCTATTAGTCTATCTATCAGTCGAATGCTGGACATACCTCTTTCGCTTCTTTTATATTCATCATACCTTTCATACATGCTCGGCGATTGTGTGTACTTTTAATATTTCAATCGATCAATACATTTTATATGTTCAATAAAACTATAGCTAGATTGTCCTCTGCCAGCATTTCCTTTCACTTCAGCCATATAAACCTTTTTAGTCAATATTTCATCCTTCATTCTTTCAACGTGACCAAACCAACGTAAACTACTTTTCTTCATTTTAGTCACAACATCATCTTTCACTCAGCATTCTTGTCTAATGGCATCGTTCCGGATGCGGTCAATACGCTTTATATACATTTTACGTAAAGACCCCATTTCCACTGTATTTATCTTACTTCATGCTTCTTATTCCATACCCAAGTCTCGCTTCCATAAGTAAGTGATGGAAGCAAAATTAATTATTATTAGTTTGATGTCCAATCAATGAAGACGTAGGACAGCGACATGTTTTTTTTTGTTTTGACTCGAAAGAACGCCCCGAGAACGTCCAACACTAGAATTCTGAGCAAATTGCTGGATCGGGCAAAGACAGTAGGTACACGGATTTGCCCGGATATTTTAGAGTTCTACATTCTCGGGCCGGGCATTTCGAAAGATGTCGCGGTCCTATGCTAACTCCACTGTACACTTTTTCACATATCTCATTGAGTAGGTAGGGTGTTTGTAGATTTTTAGACTACATCAGAAGTAGGGACGCCGGTTTTACATGATCTCTGAAACACATAAGGCGGATTAAATTAAAGCAGTTATTATAAAGGTCTGTCTGCCGAAGCATGAGAAAATTGGTTTTTATCAAAGGTTTTTTTTAGCATAGCGTTGAGCTTTGAACTCTGGGCCTTCAGTTTCAAGTCCAAGTAACTCTAACATTACGCTATGTAATTATAATAATAAAATATGGCAAACTAAGCGCCTAATATTTCAGTGACGTAATTTTATATCGATGTAGCTAACTCAGCTGGTTACCACGTTACGCTGCGTCAAACAGTGTGCAATGCGCCAAAATCTAAACTTAACCTCTAGCCGGAGTAATTTTAATAAAAACAAATAAGTATTATAATATCTAGAGTGATGGAATAATACAAGTATTGTAGTATGTTAAATTCCTTTGAGGTATGTTTTATTTTCTTATTCACTAGAAAATTCCCGCACTTATTATGTCATGAGTAATTTTGCTATTTTTGCATTTGTATATTCGCTGGCACGTTTAATTCATATGATGTCACTTATTGTGTAATTATGTGCGTAGCTCAACATAAAATGGGTAAACCGTTGAAAGAAACCGAAGTCCCGGGTGCGACCTTCGCTCAAGCTAGTCGATATCTCGTGCTTCGTAGAGTACTGAATGCCGGCGGCGTTCGCACTTTTTCCATGATAGCTCTCTATATATTATACTCAGTCCTCACTGTCTTCCGCTAGGAATTTAGATATATTATTGTACCGTGCGTGCAGCGTACAACTTTTCCGCGTATTCTCAACATTTAGCAAAATTGATTTTGTCCACACTCCATCTTTTCGCCGAGTTAATAGGTAGGTAGATAGGTAATATAGGTAGTAAGTATTCTCTTTTGTTGCCAGAATCAATGTCGTTGCTTCATTACTTACATTGTAGGTAAAGTCCGTTTTTCTGCCCTTGTCTTATTTGGTAAACAATCTTTGAATGTCATTTATTTGTGATTTTTAAATAATTTTTAGTTCTGCAAAAGTATAATAGATTAAAAGTGTTAATTAATAAGTATGTAAAATTGTCCTTTAATAATTTTAAACGACTAATTATTTAAAAAAAACAAGCAAAGTTTGTTTACTAAATGACAATTAAGTGTATAAAAATAGTAATCACTGGCCAGAATTATATCTAGGCAAATGCCAAAAAGTTTATTAAAGATATATCCTCTCGACTGATCATCTCTTCTGGTGACAAGTGGGCTGGCGCCTTCCTCGCTCAACAAATCAGTATCGCGATTCATCGGGGAAATGCAGCCAGCTGGGTTAGCATATATTTTGACAGCGACACTTTCGTTTCGGTCGAATGGCCTTGAACAGGCCAAAACGTTCATGTCCAACAAGGACCGGGCAGAGATAGCCCGGGGCCGAGAGGTCCGGCCCAACAATGTGCGTGCAAAGACAAGTACACAGAATTTGCCCGCACATTGTTGGGCCGGACATTCTCGGACCGGGCATGTCCTGCACAAGAATGCCGAGCAATTTGCTTGGCCGGACAAAGACAAGTACACAGAATTTTCCCGCACATTGTTGGGCCGGACCTCTCGGCCCCGGGCTATCTCTGGCCGGTCCTTGTTGGACATGAACGTTTTGGCCTGTTCAAGGCCATTCGACCGAAACGAAAGTGTCGCTGTCAAAATATATGCTAACCCCGCAGTATTCTTGCCACTATTACACTATTATGGTTTATTTAGTGGTTTTTTAATGTTTAGATTAGATTTAAGGTTTTATCTACTTTTGTCTAAATATCTAATCATGTAAAGCTAATATTTTGACCATATATCTTAGGGTTTTTTACCATATGAACCTTAGAATACAGATTGTTCATATAATTTAATAATTAATAAATTCTTCAAACTGAGGCTAAAAATAGTAGGTACTTACACTAAATAGCGTAACCGGTTGTTTTATTTCTTGATAAAAAGACAATAAAAAAAATAAGAATATAGAATAGGTCGAGTATATAATTATTATCCTAAAAAAAACTTCACGGGTTGCCTTACAGCTCCCGGGAACCGTTGCCAGCCCCAGGGTACCCAGCGGTCTTCCTCAGTATTATCCTATTTCTTGATAATAAGAAATTAACCCAAAATTGGTAAATCGTGGCGAGAAGTATGAAGGGTGCGGGAAATCGCGTACTTTTTGACACAACATGACCCTTTTATACTACTCAGACGCATACGTATTCTGTATTCTGAGTTATTAACATAATATACCTACCTAACATAACAAATTGAATTTCAGGAAGAAGAAAAGAAAAATAAGACTGAAGACGAAGGCGACGCTCTAGAGGCAGTATTACAGCATGTTGGCGAGTGGGGAACTTATCAGAAATGGCTATTCGTTGCGATGTCCCCGTTTGGCGTGTTTTTCGCGTTTATATACTTCGTGCAAATGTTTATTACGGCCACTCCACAGAGCCATTGGTGTCGAGTACCGGAGTTGCAACACTTGGATAAGGAGTTAAGGTACCTAACGTGATCATGGTAGGTGAAACTGTACTTACGAGTATATCTAACTTAGTTTAGAATGTCTATATAAATACGCTTTTAACTACTTATCTATTAGAGATAGATATATGCTACCGAGGACTTTTTTCCAGTTCATTTTATTCTACATATGTCTTTCCTACATCATTTTATTATAACTCTGACAGATTAGACAGCATACGACATGAAAACTCGCTTTGGCTAATTTCTCCCTCAGCTCCTAAAAGTGATAGGTCCATGTTTTAAGCTCGTAAACCTTCCTATCTACTCGTGTAAACGGTATCAAAATCCGTCCAGTAAGTAGCTTTTGCGTGAAAAGTTCACAGACAGACAGACGGAGCGGGGGACTTTGTTTCATTATATGTAATGATGATGATGATAGTGAACATGTTAGGGGGGCACCCCCAAATGCGATTTCAGGTTTTTTCATCAGCTTCGTTTGGGTATACCACTCGTAAACTAAATTTACTTAATAAAATCAAAATTCATTCTTTGAGTAGGGCCAGCGGACACCACCTTTCATGATTTTGGTGCCCTTCAGACCATGGATACAATGTCTCTACTGAAAACGCCGCAAATTAGAATATAAGAGTAACAACGGAATGCCATTTCACAGACGTAATTTGTCTGCGCCAGGCGCGGTCGATGGTGTCACGTGGGACCGATGTGCTGTGTACGTGGCCAACTGGTCGGCGGTGTTGTTGACTATGAAGCCACCTATTGGATCACCGACGGAACCCTGCACTCATGGCTGGGAGTTCGACTTTGACGACATACCCTACCAAACCGTGGTCAGCGAGGTATTGTACGCTTTCAATACTTATTTCAGTACACAAAATCCCTGTGTATTTTGCCCCCTGACACAATTATTAACTACCAGCTTTTTGATTCGTCTTCGCCCGTGGAAGGATTCCCGGGATAAAAAGTAGTTCACTCTCCGGCCCTCCATCCATCTCTGCGCAAAATAATAATATCGATCCGTTGTTCCGTTTTGGGATGAATGAAGGACAAACGAATCAACACTTTATAATATTCGTTAGGATTCTTTTTTTTAATTTTCTCTCATGGCAAGTGGACTATACTATATATAGAGGAAACAGCCAAAGCTTCTTCTTCTGTGTTTGTCCACTGCTGGAAGTAGTTCTCCTCCACGCTCTACCTTCTTTCTCATTCCATCTCGCTGGCGGCCCATTCTGGTTCTCCACTCAGTTACTTTTATGCTCACAGTGAATGATACTAAATATATTATTAGATATAATATATGATTAGTAAGGTAGTCGAATACCTATTATACTATGCTATCCTTACAACAAATAACACAATTTCAGTTTTGACTATATTTTACCCCCTTATCTTGCTTTCCCTATTATGGCATATCTGCCCTTCCTTTTATTCATGGATTCGTCACTCATATTTTCTGTACAAATATTCCAGCGTGAATGGGTATGTGATCGTGCCGGTTATGCTCCACTGGCACAAACAATATTCTTTGCGGGGTCTATAGCAGGCGGGGTGCTGTTCGGATGGTTGGCTGATACATTCGGAAGAATTCCTGCTTTAGTTGGTTAGTATACCTCTACATATTATAAAACGCTACGATTTTCTGTTTGTCTGGCCGTTAGTGTGCAGAGTGAGACTATACCTCATGTAAGAATTTCTTCTTCTTCATTTATTGTGGTTCCACCAATGTTAATCGATGATTTGCCAATGTCAAGTATTATAGATATATTAAGGTATTAATCGGTATCTAAGATAATCACAACTATCACAGCGCGGGCGGGACTAAACCGTATTCCCCATCATGTCATGTGCGTCGGTTGCCATTGAGTATAGGATATTATTATGTAGGTATAAGTTCAGACTTCATAGTTCAGAGAAATCAGAGAGGACTTGCTTGATTGCTGCCCATAGATAGGTGTGCGGTGCAATGGAGATTCACATATAACGATACACCCTGAGATCTGTCGAGCATTTGCATCAGAAAATTAAGATGTTTGTTTGATAGGGGTCAAAGCATAAATGAAATATGAACTTTGTGGGGACTTTTACGCTTCTTTTCTGAAAATAAATATCTATTCTTTGGGTCAATGAATACAAAATTGTAAAAATATTTTTTTTATGGAGGAAACATATTTATGTAAGTAAACGATTATCTAATTAATCTTATTTCTTAGTACAACCGGAAGACGGAAACATTACTCAGAAAGAGCTGGCGTTAAGAAATAAGTCTTAAATCATTTTTTCTTTGTCTGAGGCTACATAAAATTTCCTCAAACCACCGTCCCGCCCTTTTGTATACCTATACTTATTTTAAATTTCAGGATCAAATCTCATCGGTTGTGTAGGCGGTATGGCCACCATGTACACGACAGAGATGTGGGATTTTGCGTTCTGCAGGTTCATCGTAGGAATGTCCTATGATAGCGCTTTTATGATGATGTATATACTTGGTGAGTTATCTATATAATAAAAACGAAAAACCAGAACGAGATAAAAAAAAACGAGAGAGAGCGGGATGGCGCTCTACAAAACTTTCTTGACACGTTTCCCCCAAACGGCGAACTCCTTCTTAGGAATGTGTACGTAATTCGATTTCTTGATCACGGTAACCGCGAAAAACTTGAGAAAATATGATATTGGATGTGTAATTTTTGTATAGTAAGCAAAATAAAATCGCAAGTTCGAATTTCGAGCCAAAAGAGAGCGAATCCATTGTCTAGCCAATGTTGTCGTTTGAAAAAGTCGTGACATGTCTTTGGTTGGACACAATATATTAACTTATCCCAAACCTGTGCACAATAGATTGAAGATTCTACGCGGGCGGTCGCTAGTAAGTTATAAATAGGTAGGTTCCGAATGATTATTTGAAAAATACAAGCTTAAAGTTAACAGCTAACAACCGTTGTATTCTAGTTGCTATAAGTAGTAGATATGCTAATAAGTGTTAATTTCATCAAAAACTGCCCCGCGAGCTTGACTGAGTTTTATCTTCGCAGTGAGATTCATTCTTTCTTCATTCATCGCGGAGCTGTTTTATTTGTGTAATTTTAAATAAATTCCTTAGTTGTTCGGTAGAGGTTCTAACGTCAGTTGTGAGTTTTTATGCAATCCCTCGCAGTTGCTAATTCCATGGGTTCGTTCTTCACACCGGTCATGCTAAATGAGGAAGATTTGTCTTCCTGCGGTAACTTGAGGCAGGCAATAAGATTTTCGTGAGCCGTGTGTACCTAATGACAAGGGTAACAATGCCTATATTTAGTGAGTTACTTTACGCTACAAAATGCCAAAAACAAAAATTAGAACAAGTACAGATTTTAGCTTTTTTCTTGTAGGTATAAGTATACATTTTTTTAATTCCTCCAGTGTTGGAATACGTTGGTCCCCGATACCGGACTTGGGTAGCCAATATGTCAATAGCGCTCTACTTTGGTGCTGGTTGCTTGGCGCTCCCTTGGATAGCTCTCTGGATATCAGATTGGAGACGGCTGCTAGCTATAACGTCGCTACCGATGCTCGTGGCTGTGCCAGCTCCCTTCATAATACCGGAAAGTGCCAGGTAAGCCGTTTTAACTACTTATACTAATATATAAAGCTGAATACTTTGTACTTATGTATGTTTTAATCTCACACACAAACTGCAGTCCGCTTTGAAAAAATATTTTTCTGTTAAATAACCCGTTTATTGATGAAGGTTATAGAGTATGTAACATCACGCTACGACCCAAAGGAGCTGAGCAGTAACTATAAACGTCAACTTATCAAAAATTTCCACGGCCATAGACTGATTATAAATTCGAAAATGTGTCACGCCAAAACAAAGCAACGGAAAGACGTATTTTTTGCACAGAGATAGCTGGAGGACAGTGACATGGATACTTTTTATCCCGGGAAAAATCTCATTCGTTCGGGAAAATTGTTGTCACGTTTGTTTTATAACAAAATGTGGTCTAAAAAAACCTTTGTTTGATTGCAGATGGTTGTCGTCGCGAGGTCGCATCAATAAAGCTGTAGAAGTTCTGAAAAAGTTTGAACGTATAAATAAGACTAACATTCCACAGGAAGTTCTGGATACTTTTATTGTAAGTTAATTTAAATATTTGGTTTAATTTATTTACTTTAGTTATGTAACTATTTTTTCCCTAAGGATTTCCTGGATAAAAAGTAGACATGTCACTTTCAAATTGCGCGTGCAGCAAGTGAAACTTCTTAAAAAATAAACGTCATTATACCTATATACAATATATAGCTCTCTTTCTCCTTCTCTCTACGTTATATATTTCCTCTCTCTCATGTAACAAAATGTGCATAAACGTGACGCGTCCTTGAAATTTCACTTTCATTTATCGAATCGCCGCCTAAGAAGTTTATCTTCAAAAATTATGTTTTGACGTGGAAGAAAGGCTGCAGCTGCCTCCAATGCCTGTACCTACTTGGCTACACACTTGCACGAATAAGCCAAGTGAGGTGCCAACATAGAAAAGAGCCTAGACTGGTATATGTAGATCTAGTACCTATCTGTTATATATATATTTTCAGATATCATCTCGCCATTCAAAACAGAAACGCGAGTCCATGTGGACCTTGATACGTAGCGTTACCTTAGTACGAATGTTGGTGTTACTTGTGATCACTTATATGGCCTGCGCGCTAGTGTTCGACGGCTTGGTCCGATTGTCAGAAGGGCTGGGACTGAACTTCTTCATAACGTTCACATTAGCGTCGGCGACAGAGATTCCTTCTGTTACTTTGTTAGCTTTGGTGTTGGACAAGTAAGTTGTGTTTGCTTTCATTTCGTTTAGTCCGAATATGTAGGTAGTAGGCACTGAAAGTCCGTCTGTCTGTCCGTCTGTCACAGCTTATTTTCTCCGAATATACTGGACGAAAAATGTTGAAACTTGGTACATATAATAGAGTTTAATGACCCAAGCACGGACGTATAGCGTAATAAAATCAAATGAAAAGTAAACCAAAATTTTTTCAAGTGACAATTTAAATTATATTCAAGAAAATATACGAAAATTGACCGTTCCCCCACTTATCTCCGAAACAACTAAGTCTAAAATTTTGAAAAAAAAATAGGGAATATAGGCCCTTTCTTCTTTACCACGAAAGCCTACACGAAAATCCTGTCTTAAAATTTTAACCGACAAAAACCCTCAGCGCGCGAGTCGTACCTGCTACTTGCCAATTATTGAGTAAAAAGTTTTATCCAGTCACTTAAATTTGCCTCTATTCTTGCGCTTTTCTTGCTTTACATTTAATAGAAAAATCTTGTTATATCGCGAGCTTCTTCAGTTTTGCGTATCTGGGATTTTATTTATATGCAACCATGTAATATATTTTACTAGCTCTATATCAAGTGGATATTTTCGTACAAAATAAAACATAGCCTATAACACTCAAAGGGGGCATCCATTAATTACGTGAGCTATTTTTCTTCTAATTTAGACTCCCCCCTCTCCCTATTTTGAGCTCACGTAACTAATGGATGTCCCCCAAGTACTTATACCTAATTCTATTAGTGAAAGAATTTTCAGAATCGGATCAGTAGTTTCCGAGACTACTTCTTACAACCAAACTTTACCTCTTTATAATATTAGTTCTACGACTGTAAAATACTGTTTTTTAATAAAGAAATAAACTATAGATGGGGTCGACGCTGGTTAACATGCACTCCGATGACGATAGCGGGTGCACTGACTCTCGCAGCCGCATTTGTGCCAAAAGGTATTTTTGGATCATTGCCTTCAATTATATTTACTTACGAATGATATTCAGGTCTATTGCGTTAAAAGTGCAAGCTGCCGGCTATTTTAAGGTGGAACGTCTCGGTCCTAATGGCGCTAGTGTTGCACTTATGTTTTATGTTGTCCATATTTTTTTTTCTTTCTTCACGCTTGCCTTAGCTGTTGAGATATATTTAGATGGAAAAGCCTCTATGTGTGGTTTGTCGGATTATGTACATAGTTTTCAATTAGTATAAAAACCCATTAGTACATGGCCCGGATCTGGGATCGAACCCATGGTCTGTCTAGTTGATACGAGATGTCTTGACTTCTCGGCCACCGACGCTGAGATTCATAAAAATAAATAAACGGATACCTAGCGCCATCTATTGGCAGTTTCAGTAAGACACGTTGTACCTGTCCGATTGTGCTTGAAGTTATGGCCATCGTTCTTTTTACGTGACCAACCTATACCACTTTTTTAACGACTTAAAAAATAAGACGTTACTCAATTCGACCGTATATTTTTTTTTTTATGTGTGTTCGCGGATAACTTCGTCGTTTATGAACCGATTTTGATGATTTTTTTTTTATCGACAGATAATTCTTCAGGATTGGTCCCATTTTTGTGTCATAAAAATTGGTTCATTAGTTTTTCAGTAATTTTGAAAAAACTGACTTTTAAGTCGATTATCAGTACCTATCTCAATGAAATATGTAACGATTTTAACCACTTATTTTTTTAAGGATGTTCGCGACGAAGTGATCAGTGACCGTGAAAGTGAAATAGAATTCGAAAATGAATCAGTGAATTAATGTCTCATAGTGCCAGTGCTTAAAATAGTGAAACATAGACTATCAATATAGAGTTTAGACATAGGCCTAAGTGAGCGAGTGCACTGCGTTGCGCGAGGGCGGGGGTAGACCCCCAAGGCAAGCTCGCACCGCGAGCTATGTCAACCCGTAGGCTCGAAAGGCATCCGCTGACCAATACCCGTTGTCTGTCTAAGACGGAGAGATTGTTGCAGCGACTGGCATAGATTCGTATTTCCTCTGAAAAGGTATAGCTTCAGACGAAAATTGATTCGGAATATTGTACTGTATAACTTGTTTACAGATTGGAACGGCAACTAACTTGCCATTTGTACCTAATGTTATTATTCGGAATTACACATGTGTAAACTTGCCTCGCTTACCACGAGGCGGTCGAAGGGTTCGTTCGACCATGCTATCGTTAGGGACTATGTCCCTAAAATAATGTATATTGATGTGAAATAGTATTTAACACTACTTGACTATTCTTGAGGGCCTGATCAACTCCCAAGGATAAACTTATGACTACTTGACTATCGACGTGTTCGCCTCCTTCGGGAACGCACCACCCGGAGGAGCTCTCCAAACTCATAATCGGAGTTTGATGGTTACCATGTCCTTGTGGCGTGAAGGTTCCACCAGGGAACGACTGACTTGACTTGTTCGCCTCCTTCGGGAACGCCCCGCCCGAAGGAGCTTTACAAACTCATATTCGGAGTTTGCCAAACTCATATTCGGAGTTTGAAGAAGACCATGACCTTTGGCATGAGGGTTCCAAATGGGGAACCTCCAAACTCATATTCGGAGTTTGATGGAAATCATGTCCTCGAGACATGTAGGTGCAAAGGGAGCAGTCAAACTCATAATCGGAGTTTGCCAAACTCATATTCGGAGTTTGATAGAAGCCACGTCCTCTTGGCAGGAGAGTTCCACAAGGGAGCCTCCCAAACTCATATTCGGAGTTTAGAGGACACACTCATATTTGTTGATGTGAGTCTTTCGTCGTGAAATAGTTTGAGATCACTCGAACCGAGCCTTACAACCTCGGTTTCACCTAATAGAAGGGTAAAAGCGTCAAAGGGATATAGTAATGATTGATGCATATATATAACTCATATTCGGAGTTTGATAGAAGCCACGTCCTCTTGGCAGGAGAGTTCCACAAGGGAGCCTCCCAAACTCATATTCGGAGTTTAGAGGACACGCTCATATTTGTTGATGTGAGTCTTTCGTCGTGAAATAGTTTGAGATCACTCGAACCGAGCCTTACAACCTCGGGTTCACCTAATAGAAGGGTAAAAGCGTCAAAGAGATATAGTAATGATTGATGCATATATATTACTCATGTTCGGATTTAATATATAGTTTGGCGAGGATTGATGCATATATATTACTCATGTTCGGATTAATATGTAAAGCCTAATGATGTTACATACATATGTTTACATTATTTATATTTGGATTATCGTGTACAGCTCAACGAGACTTATGTGTTTATAACCCTGTATTTAATATAATATTTATAAGACTTGTTTGTATTTAAATCTGTGGAGTTTCTTGCCATTTCTTCTCCACAGATATAATTTCCGAAATGGTGGTAAACTCATGTATGTTTGTTTAAAATAATAATAAACGATTCTATACCCGTTGTGTTTCACTGAGCGAACTGTGCTCTGATTGGTTGACGTTGACCGCGTGGGAGGTTCTTGTTGTCGCGGCGACGTTCCGTGCGCTGCCCGCTATATAATGGCGAGCAAACGGAGCGATCGTCAGTCTGCGTCAAGATCTCGCGACAAGAGGACCTCCCAGCAACCAAGAAGAGCTCAGCCGTCCAGTGGCCGCCCGGGCTAGATTGAAGTTACATCGTGCAGTTTCAATAGTCTCCCAGTTTCCCAGTCTACCTACCTACCCTACCTTGATAGTCAGTTCCCTGGGTCTCGCGCTCTCTACTGCTGCAGAGCAGACCGCCGGAACATTAATTGGTCGACTTCGAGCCGGATCACTCAAGACTACGGAAGCTGAAGAAACATACAGTCCAAAAGAATGCCCATCACACGGTCGCAGACAGGGGAGCGCCAGCAGTGCCCGCTTCGTCACGAAGAGCCGCCACTGTCCCCAACGGACGAAGCAAGCCCACCGACGAGCACCGAGCGCCCCGCATCGCCGCAGCCCGCAACGTCCGTACCCGCGCTCGCGCAGCGCGGTCGAGGCCGTCCGAAAGCTCCGGGCCACCGCACCCCGTCGAAGCACCCGAGGCGGCCCGTGTCGACTGAGCCGTCGCTCGCGCAGCGCTCCCCGTGTAAGGCTCCAGAGGTGCGCGCTCTGTCGAAGCCCGCGACGCGTCCGATGTCGCCGGAACCCCGTCGGTCGAAAGCTCCGGAGCCCCGAGCTCCGTTGAAGCTCGCCGCCACCGCCGTCGCCGCACGACAGGCTTCGCAGAAAGGCCGGCGCGCGAAAACGGGGCCGATACCCCCGTCGACGGCCGCCCAGGAGCACCGCACTCCGTCGACGCGCGCTCCCTCGGATCGCGCAGTGTCCCGTGCCGCAACAGCAAGACCGGACCGTGAACGCAGCATCTACCAAGCCAGAGAAGACCTAGCCCGCTTGAAGATGGAAGCGGCAGAAGCCAGGCTAGCTCGGCTAGAGGCCGAAGATGAAGAGCAAACACTGATGGACCCGTCAGAGAGCGACCCCGATCCAGAGACCAATCCGAACCCAAGGATCGAAGAATGGCTTGACGCACAACCACAAGCCGCAGGCAACCCGGAAGCAAGACCGGTACGACCCGAGACAACTGGACAGATAGCCGCTCCACTACCACCGAAGAGGCCAAAAATAACCGAACGAACGCCGTCAGTATTGACTCGAGAAGAAAGGCAGAGAATCGTGGAGATAGCCTCTGCCGTAGCCGAAGTTACCCGGGCGACCGCGCCTCAAGCTGCTACGCCACACCCAGCTACCAACCGGTACCTACTAGGAGAGCTACCACACTTCAACGGGTCGCACGAAGACTGGCTGGCGTTCAGAGCAGCCTACAACGAGACGGCGGGTCACTTCTCAGCTGTAGAAAACACAGCACGACTCCGTCATGCACTGAAGGGCAAAGCCAAAGAAGCAGCACAGAATCTACTTATAGCGAATACAGCACCAGCCGACGTCATAACAGCACTAGAAAACAGATTCGGGCGCCCAGATTCGATCGCAATAGCAGAGATGGAACGAGTGAAGCGACTACCACGGGTACCGGATTCGCCGCAGGAAGTGTGTGAATTTTCCAACAAATTGGTGAACAGTGTAGCAGTTCTACGCGCCTTGAATAGACCGCACTACCTACACAATCCAGAAGTGGTACGACACCTAACGGAGAAACTGCCAGCTGTACTCAGATATCGCTGGTATCAACATTATGAAACGAAGCCGAGCCATGAACCGGACCTAGTGACCTTCGCTAACTTTATGAGTACCGAAGCCGGACGCTGTCGTCACTTCGCTCCACCAGAGGTCGTGACCACGCAGAGAGGGCCAGACGCCGGACCAAGCCGCGCACGGCCACAGCGAGCATATACGATGAAGGAGAAACGCAACAAGAAACCACAACTTCCCTGCCCCATCTGCCAAAGAAATAACCACGAGCCGAGCCAGTGTAACGAGATGAAAAAGGCTCCGGTCAACACACGGTGGGACATTGCCAAGAAACATCGCCTATGCTACCGGTGCCTCAGACCCATGACCGTATCGCACCAATGCCGGTACAAACGGTGCGGCGAAGAGAACTGCTCTCGGAGTCATCACTCCCTGCTCCACCATCGGAAGGAAAGAAGGAACCCCGAGGTTGTAGCTACCACATCGAGCCGATCCCGCTTCGCCTACTTGAAGATCGTACCAGTACGCGTCACCGGCCCCAAAGGGCACGTCGACACACACGCCTTGTTAGACGACGGCTCAACGGTGACACTACTGGACGCCACTGTCGCGAAGAAAATCGGCGCCCGAGGACAAGTAGAGCCGCTAAGAATGGAGGCAATAGCGGGAAAGAAGATCGACGCGGCTGAGTCCCAACGAGTTACCATCGATGTAAAAGGACAGAGCGAGACACACACCATTAGCGCGCGCACCCTCGCTAACATCGAACTATCGACGCAAGCGGTCGATAAACGAAGCATCGACCGGTACCCGCATTTAAGAGAGATAGAAAGACACCTCACCTACGAAACCGCTCGGCCAGCCCTCCTCATCGGCCAAGACAATTGGCAGCTGCTGGTAACAAAAGACATGAGGCGAGGGACGAGAGAAGAACCGGTAGCTTCCCTCACCCCATTGGGATGGACCCTACACGGAGCCTGCAGCCGCTCCACACATCTCCGAGTGCATACGATACACTTCACCAAGGAGAAGAGGGCAGAAAAAGAGCTCGGGAAATGTTAACCCTCGAACAACTCGACGTCCCACCGACAACTACGACTTAGCACAACGAACCCCGATAACAGAAAAAAAGGAGAGCGAGGGCGCATTATCCGACGACTACGACAGGGCGGCAAGAAGCCTCAAGGGCATAGAAGAAATATCCATTAGAATCGGAATAAAGAAGAAGACAGAGACTCCCTACGCCTCCTGTGGCGAGGCGACCGGCGGGAGGGACCGCCGAGAGAAATGAGAATGAAATCAGTGATATTCGGTGCGGCGAGTTCGCCATGCGCCGCACTGTTCGTGAAGGATTTCAACGCCGAGAAATATCGTGCAGACTTTCCAGAGGCCGCTGAAGCCATCGTGATCCACCACTACATGGACGACTACCTACAGAGCTTCCCCACCATAGAGAAGGCGGTAAAGATAGCCAAAGAAGTAAGAACTATACATGAGAGAGCTAACTTTAGACTCCACAAATGGGCCTCCAACTGCGTCGACGCCGTGACGGCCCTACAAGGGACACCCCCTCCGCCAGCCGATACGCTTGTGGAGCTCAACGACGGTACCTCCGAGGAAAAGGTACTCGGTCTCGCCTGGAAACCCAGCACGGATACCTTGAGCTTTAACTTAGATATGGCTCGTGTCGCACCGGAAGTAGTCGACGGAAGCCGCACTCCGACCAAGCGCGAAGCTTTAAGCACGATGATGTCATTGTTTGACCCCCTCGGCCTCGCTTCGCCAGTGACGATACAGGCAAAGAAAATACTGCAAGAAACTTGGCGCAGGGGCGTCGAATGGGACCGGCCGTTACCAGAGCCTTTAAAGACCGACTGGAGCACCTGGCTAAAGAACCTGACCCTGCTGAGAAGACTGAACATACCCCGATGCCATGGCGGGTGGACGCACGCCCGGCGGAGAGAACTACACACCTTCGTCGACGCCAGTGAGACGGCCTACGCGGCCGCGGTGTATTGGCGCACCATCGACGACAGCGGACGCGTCCACGTTAGCCTCGCCGCAGCCAAGGCAAGGGTCGCCCCGCTGAAGATTACTTCCATCCCACGACTAGAACTCCAAGCGGCCCTACTCGGGAGTAGACTATCAAGGACCGCCGAGACAGAGTATCAAGCAGACATAGATCAGCGATATTATTGGACGGACTCATTGACAGTTCTGTCATGGTTACACGCCGGACCACGAACCCTAAAAACCTTCGTCGCCCACAGGGTTGCAGAAATCGAGGAGCACACCCTTGTAAAAGAATGGAGATGGTTACCCTCGAAACATAACGTCGCCGACGACTCCACACGACAAGTTCCAGCAGATTTCGAGTCTACTCACTACTTAAGGACCAAGAAGAGTGGCCCGCCACCAAGAACGTGACAGTAACCGAAGCAACGGGGGAAGAGTAGTACGGTCATCACAGGAAACCACATTCGGAACAGAAGTCGAGGCGCTGAAAAGAGGAAAGGAGCTGCCGCATGACAGCCGACTCCATCAACTCGCGGTGCACCTGGACGACACAACTACTTTACGACTAAGGTCGAGGATTGCCGAAGTAGAGAACGTTGGCATAGAGCAGAAGTCGCCCGCAGTACTCGACGGAAATCATCACTTGACAAGATTGTACATAAGAATGGTCCACGAGAAACTACACCACGGGGGGACGGAGATAATAGTCAACGAAGTCAGAGAGCATTTTTGGATCATCAAACTCCGACCCACAGTTAAGAGCATAGTAACGAGCTGCTTGCGCTGTCGTATACGCAAAGGAAAACCCGCGGTCCCAGCCACCGGCGACCACCCACGCAATCGTCTCGCCCACCACAAGCGCCCTTTCACCTACACGGGCCTAGACTATTTCGGTCCCTTGTCAGTAACAGTGGGGAGACGACGAGAGAAAAGATATGTAGCCCTCTTCACGTGCCTAACCACGCGAGCCGTGCACTTAGAAATCGCAGACAGCCTCAGCTCCGATTCCGCCATCATGGCATTGCGGAGGATGATCGCCCGACGTGGCTGCCCCGAAGAAATATACAGCGACAACGGGACGAACTTTCGGGGAGCCGACAGAGAACTACGGGAGGCCCTAATCGACGAAGCGACTACATGCGCCATCAAATGGCGCTTCATCCCCCCAGGCGCCCCATTTATGGGAGGCGTTTGGGAACGACTTGTGCGCGCGGTAAAAACCGCCCTGTACAGCATATTGACGGAGCAGCACCCGCACACCGAGACACTCGCCACCTTGCTGTGTGAGGTGGAATACACCGTAAACAGCAGGCCCCTCACACACGTGTCCACAGAAGCAGACGACCCGAGCGCCCTGACACCTAACCACTTCCTGTTGGGCGGCTCGGGACTAGTGAGGCAACCAGGCATCTTCACCGACGACGACCTACATCTACGCGCGAGGTGGAGACGAGGCCAGAGGCTCGCCGATCTTTTCTGGCAGAGATGGCTGAAGGAATACCTTCCGCTACTGCAACACCGGCGGGAGCCACGCGGGCGGGGTGAGACTCCGCGCGTCGGAGACCTCGTGCTCATAGTGGACAACTCCCTGCCACGAAATACGTGGCCGAGAGGAAAAGTCGTCGCCCTCTACCCGGGGCCCGACGGCGCAGTACGAGTCGTCGATGTAAAGACCGCGGGTGGCGTGCTGCGACGTGCCACTAAGAAACTCGTCGTGCTGCCTACGGCCGCTGAGCACCCCGTCGCTCATACGGGCTAGGTGCAGCGTCGTGACGACCAACGCTGCACGGCGGGAGAATGTTCGCGACGAAGTGATCAGTGACCGTGAAAGTGAAATAGAATTCGAAAATGAATCAGTGAATTAATGTCTCATAGTGCCAGTGCTTAAAATAGTGAAACATAGACTATCAATATAGAGTTTAGACATAGGCCTAAGTGAGCGAGTGCACTGCGTTGCGCGAGGGCGGGGGTAGACCCCCAAGGCAAGCTCGCACCGCGAGCTATGTCAACCCGTAGGCTCGAAAGGCATCCGCTGACCAATACCCGTTGTCTGTCTAAGACGGAGAGATTGTTGCAGCGACTGGCATAGATTCGTATTTCCTCTGAAAAGGTATAGCTTCAGACGAAAATTGATTCGGAATATTGTACTGTATAACTTGTTTACAGATTGGAACGGCAACTAACTTGCCATTTGTACCTAATGTTATTATTCGGAATTACACATGTGTAAACTTGCCTCGCTTACCACGAGGCGGTCGAAGGGTTCGTTCGACCATGCTATCGTTAGGGACTATGTCCCTAAAATAATGTATATTGATGTGAAATAGTATTTAACACTACTTGACTATTCTTGAGGGCCTGATCAACTCCCAAGGATAAACTTATGACTACTTGACTATCGACGTGTTCGCCTCCTTCGGGAACGCACCACCCGGAGGAGCTCTCCAAACTCATAATCGGAGTTTGATGGTTACCATGTCCTTGTGGCGTGAAGGTTCCACCAGGGAACGACTGACTTGACTTGTTCGCCTCCTTCGGGAACGCCCCGCCCGAAGGAGCTTTACAAACTCATATTCGGAGTTTGCCAAACTCATATTCGGAGTTTGAAGAAGACCATGACCTTTGGCATGAGGGTTCCAAATGGGGAACCTCCAAACTCATATTCGGAGTTTGATGGAAATCATGTCCTCGAGACATGTAGGTGCAAAGGGAGCAGTCAAACTCATAATCGGAGTTTGCCAAACTCATATTCGGAGTTTGATAGAAGCCACGTCCTCTTGGCAGGAGAGTTCCACAAGGGAGCCTCCCAAACTCATATTCGGAGTTTAGAGGACACACTCATATTTGTTGATGTGAGTCTTTCGTCGTGAAATAGTTTGAGATCACTCGAACCGAGCCTTACAACCTCGGTTTCACCTAATAGAAGGGTAAAAGCGTCAAAGGGATATAGTAATGATTGATGCATATATATAACTCATATTCGGAGTTTGATAGAAGCCACGTCCTCTTGGCAGGAGAGTTCCACAAGGGAGCCTCCCAAACTCATATTCGGAGTTTAGAGGACACGCTCATATTTGTTGATGTGAGTCTTTCGTCGTGAAATAGTTTGAGATCACTCGAACCGAGCCTTACAACCTCGGGTTCACCTAATAGAAGGGTAAAAGCGTCAAAGAGATATAGTAATGATTGATGCATATATATTACTCATGTTCGGATTTAATATATAGTTTGGCGAGGATTGATGCATATATATTACTCATGTTCGGATTAATATGTAAAGCCTAATGATGTTACATACATATGTTTACATTATTTATATTTGGATTATCGTGTACAGCTCAACGAGACTTATGTGTTTATAACCCTGTATTTAATATAATATTTATAAGACTTGTTTGTATTTAAATCTGTGGAGTTTCTTGCCATTTCTTCTCCACAGATATAATTTCCGAAATGGTGGTAAACTCATGTATGTTTGTTTAAAATAATAATAAACGATTCTATACCCGTTGTGTTTCACTGAGCGAACTGTGCTCTGATTGGTTGACGTTGACCGCGTGGGAGGTTCTTGTTGTCGCGGCGACGTTCCGTGCGCTGCCCGCTATATAATGGCGAGCAAACGGAGCGATCGTCAGTCTGCGTCAAGATCTCGCGACAAGAGGACCTCCCAGCAACCAAGAAGAGCTCAGCCGTCCAGTGGCCGCCCGGGCTAGATTGAAGTTACATCGTGCAGTTTCAATAGTCTCCCAGTTTCCCAGTCTACCTACCTACCCTACCTTGATAGTCAGTTCCCTGGGTCTCGCGCTCTCTACTGCTGCAGAGCAGACCGCCGGAACAAAGGATATAATAATTTCTCGACATTATCTCACAGACATATGACGAAAATCGGTTCAGTAGTTTTTCAGAAATTCAGTAATTTGTCTCTGTTTACGGCTGAAAATTATGTATCAGAGAAAGGCCTTAGCAACGGTTGCTATTGACACGAAGTTGTCAATTTTTGTATCGACGGTGGTCTAACGGCTAAAGGCACCAACCGTCTTCAAATTCTACGACGAAATATTTATTATTTCTTACTTTTCAGTGCAAATTTTGAAGACGGTACACTTTTTTTTAAAAGTTAATATATAAATGCTTTACAGGTATACCTTTAGTAACACTAGCGATCCTCGCCCGGTTTTGCATCAATATGTCGTACAATGCTGCAATACAGTGGGCCACGGAGCTCCTACCTACCGGTGTGCGGGCGTCCGGCACGTCTTTAGTTCATGTTAGTGGCTATCTAGCCACCATGGTTTCACCGTTCGTGGTTTATTCTGTAAGTATTTAAAAATCCTTAAAGGAAAATTGGTGTCTAAAATAATGCGAGCAGATCCGTAAGCAAACGAAAAGGTTTTGAAAATGAAAAAGTTTGTGTCTAAGTATCTTTTTTTAGAAGTGCGGACGCCGCCTTTACCTGCCTTCTGAAGCACGATAAGTCGATTAAATTCGAGCGCAACTCCAAAAAACCGATACTTAGGTACGTCTGTTAAAGAAGTGACATCTAGGTCCATTACATTTAGCAACACAACTGTTCTGTTTAATATGGACAACTGGCAAAAGTGGATATTGTTACTGGTGTCTCTGGCCACACTGTAATGTATAAAAGCCGTGAAGATGTGTTGTGTAGCTACATTATCCATTAAATATTTCCAGGAGCGTGTATGGTCGTCATTACCTCTAGTATTGCTAAGTACAGCGGCGGCTATAGGTAGCGGTGCCGGCTTGTTGCTGCCTGAGACTCGAGGTCGACGAATGCCGCAGACACTCAGTGATGGTGAACTACTGGTTAGGGAGAATTCTTTATGCGGGTATGTAATGTAGTATGTTTTTATTAGCTTTCTGCCCTTTGTTATCTCTTGTGGATTTTTTTTAAATATCAAAAAATATATCTTATAAGTTTCTTTTAATAAAACATAGCTTATTTTATTACAGTGAATTATTTTTTTGTGTAATCACGGACTCTAAGTAGAGATTTTTTTGGTCTACGTAAAATATAACTTCATATACTTATTTGCAGGCAAAACTGAGAAATTGAGAAGAAACGTGGGCATCTGAAGTTGATACAAGGATTAGATAGAAATATGTGAATGTACGAGGAAAATTGAGATTATTGTATTAAATATAATTTATTTAATAGTTTGTAAATTAGATAGTAGATACTTTTTATTAAATATTTTAGTAAGTATGACAAAAGACAACCTCTTATATATTTTTGCTGACAAAAAAATGCATATGTAAGCCGGAAATCCAACCATGGATTTTCCTAGTGCTTTAGAAGAATGTTTTAATATCTTTAAAAAATATCTAGATTTGTAGTATTTTATGAATTAAAAATTCTCAAAATATAAAAATATTGTTAATTTAATATTATAAATTATAAGATATCAAGGATAGTTTATTTAATATTTAAGGTGATTTATAAAATCATGCCTCCACAGCACAAAGTCATCAATCCATGCAAATACTGAGTATTTTTTTATTTAATTTAAATTATGTAAATTAATATTTATTAGATCTTTTTTTACAGGATTGTAAGTTTTTGAAAATAAATATTTGAAACCACACACAAATTAGATAAATATGTGTAAAATATAAATATCTATATAAAAAGTATAGGTAAGTATATTTTGTGAATCTGACTCAAAACTATGTACATATATATTTAATAAGAATTTTAGATTGTTACATGACAATAAAAGTGATTTTAGAGACATAATATTAGATTATGTTTGTAGGTAAGAATTAAACTATGTTGCTTCCATTATCAGCTTCCAACTTTAGATAGGTCTTAAATTATATACTTTACGTTTAAGGTGGAACGAGTCGACTATAATATAATACCTATACCATTAAAATCGTATGCGCTATGGTAAATTGAGTTTGATTTAATTAAATTTCGATTAAAAATAAAAACCGGCCAAGTGCTAGTGGAACTTGCACAAAGCGTTCCGTACCACCGTACAATATTTAACACTAAATATTTTTTTAATAGTTTAGTAAAAAAATTAGCGCGAGTCCGACTCACACTTGGCCGGTTTTTATTATTTGTTGGTTTATGCGTGAATATGCATTATAGTTACTAGTTAGATGTAGCCATTATTATGATCGAGCAAAAAACGCCAAAAAACACGTTTCTTGTAAGGAGATTTTTAACGTTTTATTTTTTATTTTTATTATTTATCATTATAGCGCCATAGTATATCAAGTGTCTATCTATTATGGACAGCGGAGGCTTAGTAATAAGATTTCCATTAACACCCTTATGGAACCCTAAAAACCAATAAATGCGATACTAGCGCCATCAGGGTCAACTCGTTCCACCTTAACTAGCCAATAAGTTAATTACTATGATGGTCAATTACCTTTAGTTTTTTATTGTAAATAAATACATAATTAGAAAATAAACGTTATTTTTGAAAAAAAAATGTCTTTCTTTGTGTACTTAGTTCATATAGTGGCTATTTGGTGTTTATTTGCCATAAAAACTCGTACAGCAAAGTGAAATATAGTCTCTCTTCGAATTCCTATCTCACAATCTGATCGGTCCTTGATCTGAAACATCTCTTGCACTGATTATATCGTCAAGAATTTGATTCAATGAGAATTAGAATAAACAACCAAATAAAACACCAATAAAAAATTGACATCATTATATTATAGGAAAACATAGTCTTGAAAAAGACTAGCAATGTTTAATCTCACATTGTAAGAATTCCCTTAAATACTATAATAAATTACATACATGTATTTAACAACTGTAACAGTTCATATATATAAAAAAAATATATTTAGAATGAGCTTTGAGGAACAAAATTAACTAAATACACTTTGAAAAACAACAAATGTCTAAGCCAACAGTAACTATAGTTCTGCTAATTTACATAAATCTACACTCACTCCGCTGCTAGGATTTATAAAGAAAGAAAGAAAGTAAAAGAAATAATTGAAAACATAAAAGTGCATTAACTAAACAGTCAAAATTATTATAGTCCACTATACTTCCACCTCAACGAGATTACTTCAGAACAGATAACAGACTGGAAATGCTATCTACAACTACACTGTATACGATCAGTTGTCGCCACAGAGCTACATTTTAGCTTGGCCTTATTATCTGTTCAGGGGGCGTACCACACACTATTAAAGATTTTAATAAGAACTGTCATGTTATTTCGTAACAAACATGCCATTGATACTAAATGATATGAAAGTTAGCATGCATAATAATAATAACATACAGTTTCGTTACGATTTGATCGCTTTGGAGACGTTAAACGTCAGGAAGTCATGTAGCTGTTGTAAAAAACCATTTGACGTTTACGAAGCAACCAATCGTCACGATGCATGCTAACCCTACAGCGATAAAGCTGGCCATATCATATATCGTTTGATACGAGAGTAAACGATGCACAATGCACAGTTTCCATTGACATCCCTTTACCGATACTACACCTATAAAACAGTTTTTTTACACACACGGTTCGATTTATCGTTCAGTCTTATTTGAAACGACATATCGCAACTATATTTAGTTCGGCCGGTTTAAGAGTTTGCGGTACGCCCCAGTATGTAACAATATATCCTAAGAGGGCTTAATACTCAGGTACATCTTCCCCTTAATGGTCTGCTTGACAGGGTTGATCCTCTTCAATATCTGCGTCATAGTCTCGACGAGTCGCTCGCTACTCACGCCGGTCCGTTTGGACTTGAACTTGGTGAGCAACTCTGTGGTCGTCATCGGTTTGCGGGCGAGATACCTGCGGACCGCTTCCTCTGTTACGCCGCACTCGCTGTAATTAATAATATATTATTAAAGCCAGATGATTGAGAAAAAAAAATAGCTTTCAAATATTTTAATATGCCATATATTTTTATTATATCAAGCTATGAAGTTAATTTACGAATAGATCAATATTGTATATTAAATTTATAAATCCCCTACGCTTGATAATCTTTAGTTTTATTTTATTATGTTATTTAATTCACTGATTAATAAAGTAAAATTTTAATGAAAAAAATAAGAAAAATAATTTGGCTTTTAAGACTTCAAAAATTATGTACTGAAAAGTGTGCTTTCCGAAAGCAATGCACAAGTCACTATAAAATACCCAAATCGCTTCAAGTGTGCCTATAAAATTTGAAGAGTTCTCGATTTCTCGAAGCTCCCATCATCATCTGATCTGATCCTGACCTGATGACCATAGGACAACCTGTGTATACCCTTCAAACAAAAAAAAATTTCGAAATCGGTCCAGACCTCTTCAAGTAATCGTGGAACATACATTAAAAAAATAAAGATTCCGTCGAGAACCTCCTTCTTTTTTAAAGTTCTTTTTAAAGTTAAAATTCTTTCACCATTGGAAAGCTACATTTACCCTGAGTGACATAGGCTATATTCCATTTTCAAAAAAAATTAGGGATCCTTACTAAAACTCCAATAATGTAACCCAAGGTGTAAAAAAATGACCTAAGAAATTCCTTACTACTATTGATGATAGAACAAAATAATGTACTACGACTTTGCAGTACACATCATTATCTACAAAAAGTGTCGCGATAGCATATGTCTAACTATATAACAATAAGTGTTCTTTTATTTTAATTTTTTTATTAAAAAGCCGCCGCTAGAAAATTAATCCTTATCAAAATAAATGACTTTATATGCATGACTGCTTCAATACCTTTATATAACTTTTTGAAATATTCAATTCGGACATTCCATTCCAAAGATATCAAGAGTTTAAAAATGTAAGTATTTTTTATCGCGATTTTAGTATTTTTGTATGAATATCCAAAGTTAGAGGTAGTGGTAGTGGTAGGGGGTAGAAGTAGAAGTAGGGTAGGTATAGGATATATTTTATTTTGTTCGTAAATATCCACGGGAGAAGCCGGGGGCGGAATAGGGGTACAGGTAGGGGTTGGGGTAGGGATAAGGGTAGGTATAGGGTATATTTTATTTTGTTTGTAAATATCCACGGGCAAAGCCGGGGGCGGAATAGGGGTACGGGTAGGGGTGGGGGTAGGGGTAGGGATAAGGGTATGTATAGGGTATATTTTATTTTGTTCGTAAATATCCACGGGCGAAGCCGGGGGCGGAATGCTAGTTAAATAATAAAACAATATTAACCTGTAGCTCGAGTCCATCTTGGGTCTCTTGGGCGGCGGCTGTGACGGTCCGGCTGTGACAGAGATCGCGGACACGGCGGGCGGGGCGGGCGGGGCGGGACTACTGCCGCGGGAACCGTTAGAGCTTCCCGCACCGGCACCTGCATTATACACTACTTATTACATCACCGGGTCTTGCATGACTTTTTCTATAGAATTCTGACATAACGGAAAAGTTATAAGCACGATGGCGAACCGATAACGCAAAATAGTCGTGCTCAAACAGCAAAGGTTAACATAGCCGGTAGCTTTGGAAACAACACAACAATGTTCACTCAATGCTCAGGGTTTTCCGGACGAGCAACTCGGTTTCCTAGCGGGTCGAGGGTTCCCCGTTTCACGTAACGATAGCGATAAAGAAGTGTACGAATCTATAACTGTTTCGACGCTAACATTGTCAGTTTTTCCACCTGACCTAGAATCAGATTTTAGCTTCTTGACATAATATGACGTCTCCATAGCAATCAAATCGTCACGAAACGGTATCATTATTATTGATGCTAACCACCTGGTAACGTCAAACGAGACAGACAAACAACAAACATATCAAAATTTACAATATAAGTATATTTAATTACCAGAGCTAGTAGAGGGCTGTGAGGCGGTGTTCTTCTCTTTCTGTTTCTTCTGCTTCTTAGTGGTCGTCGAGCCATTCTCCGGGTCCGTGTCCGAGTCTGAACTGAAGTCACTACTAGACTCGACTAGGGAGATAAGAAATAACATCACTTTTACATAGAAATATATAAAAAATATATGATTAGACAGCACGACATGTGACTCTCTGTTATATATTTAGAATGATACAAACAAGGTATTGTTAAGGGTTACTTGTTTATTGCTATTTTACATATTTACATATAATACAAATCACCACCAAGGTGCGTGTTACACAAAGTACTCTTAATTCACATATCACTGACAGCTCACTTAGACTAGTGATGTGATGTCTTACATCTCCCTTTCTTTCCTTTAAACAAACAATATTTTATGAAGGATATCTATTGGGTCTAATAATGGCTCTACCTGACCTTGATCTCCGTACATTATCATAACTGTGTACCTGAACCTGATCTGAAAAATGTACATGTCTAGGTTGTTGAACAGGTCCCTGTATTGGTACATTATTATCAAACAAATCGTCATCATCATCAAAATCCAACAATCTATTAGAACCAAAATTATCTTTCGACCCTTTAAAAATATGAAAAGTATTTCTTAAAACTATCTGACCATTTTCCAGTAAAATTTTATAAGTTCTAGGTTTATCTGCTACATCTAAACTTAATCCTTTAATTAACTTATTACTATTCTTATCTCTAACATATACATTTTGGTTTTTATAATACTTGTTCGTTTTGCCTTTATTCTTTGTGTCATGATAGCATTTGTATTTTACCCTTCTTTCCTCTAATTGATCTAATATTTCTTTGTAATCACCATAGAATTAACCCACTCAGTAGGTTCTGTAACCTTCCTAATAACTCCCATTTTTTCCATTTTGTCTAACTCGGCTTTAACTTTATATTGCAACACAAAAGGAATCCTACGAGGTCTCTCTGCCACAGGTATACAATTATCGCTCAATTTAATTTTATATACATAGTCAATCACTCCTAAACCCTTAAATAAATCTTTATATACATGTGTAATATATTTTGTATCATAACTACTTTCTGACTCAATTTGATTCACAATTTTTATCAAACCCATTTCAACAGCTGATTGATATCCTAATATACATGGAGTTTTAAACTTAACTATATAAAAATCTTTCTTATATATTTTATGACAATACTTTAATTTACACTGAGTAATTCCTTCTATATTTATTAAACTTCCATCAAAATTTCTTAAATTCACAATAGATTTTCTTATATTCAACCCTAACTTTTGTACAATTTCATAATTTAATATATTTACCTGGGCTCCAGTATCAATTTTAAATTTTATTTTTATATTATTTATTTCTATAGTTTCTATCCAATCCTTTGACACAGAGTTTACTGACCTTATAGTATCTATACATATATTTCTACTGTCCACTGAGGATGTCTCTGATACACTTTCTTGGTCATCCTGTACTATAGCACAACTATTCCTATTATAACACATTTTAGCAAAATGTCCATACTTTTTACATACAGCACATTTTCTATTAAAAGCTGGACACTGGCGGTACTGGTGATAGGAATCACACTTTCTACACTTAGATTGCCGCTCTCTTGAATAGCTTGCATGTTGTGCCTGTCTCCCTCTGCTGTCATACCTGTTCCTTTCCTTGTAAGTATCTCTTGAATCTATGCTAATTTTCCTTGTATCCACTCTAGACTGTCTTCCACTTCCTTGATTTCTTTTGTTGATTGCTAATATTGCAGAGGTCGATCCAGTTATCTCCTTTATTTGTTCTTGAGCAACCTCTGAGGCTTTACAAATGGTTATACACTTTTCTAATGTTAAGTTGTTTACTCTAAGTAATTTTTCCTTCAATATCATGTCATTTAAACCAAGTATAATTTGATCTCTCACCAGACCATCTCTCAAATTTTCAAAGTTACAATCTAAGCTTAGTTTTTTAATTTCTGTAAAGAATTGGTCCAGTGATTCTCCATCTTTCCGCTTCCTTGAGAAAAATAAATGGCGGTTATAGGTCTCATTAGAATATGGACTGCAGTGCTCTTCAAATTTATTTATAACATCATTGAATTTTAGGTCCTCTTTTCCATCAAAATTGTTGTATATTTTTAAAGCTTCATCGCCAATACAATGTAGTAGTAGGGCTTTCTTTTGTTCGGATGTCAATCTGGTTTCGGCCCCACTAGCAGAGAAATATAGGTTAAATTTTTGTTTCCAATCCTTGAAGGCTTGATTTAAGTTGTTTCCGGTTAATACCAAAGGTGCAGGAGGTCTCAATAATTCCATTTTTGCCCTTTTTTAGTCCAAGAGTCCAATGTTCAAAGCACACGTTTGTAGGTAGGTGCAGTTTCCACGTGCCTTTTTCACAAAGTATTTATAGGTTATTTTCACAGATTTTCACTAAGTTATTTAGTTTGTCCACGCAGCGCCATGTTATATATTTAGAATGATACAAACAAGGTATTGTTAAGGGTTACTTGTTTATTGCTATTTTACATATTTACATATAATACAAATCACCACCAAGGTGCGTGTTACACAATGTACTCTTAATTCACATATCACTGACAGCTCACTTAGACTAGTGATGTGATGTCTTACACTCTCCAACCTTCGTTGGTGGTTGGTCACCTCCAATATGCCACTTATTGATTAATACAGTGGTTATGCACGAGCCAAAGCAAGTGAACTGCGTTTGGTGTTTGTGTGTATTTTTACCACTTCTTGCCCGTGGTACAGTTGGCTAACGTTACCAAATCATGTCTTGTCTGTTTGTAGGGGGTTAACCTCTAAACCAATTTTGACGGGATTTTCAAAAGCAGGTAGAAGACTTTTCAAGGCGTGAGCTGGGCGCTATTTTATTTAAGTTTCCTGGGTAAAAAATATAAAATTCCATGCGGACGAAGACCTCCATTACAGTAACAGGATCTCACTCGTGCCACAAACTATAAGCACCAATTTTCTTTATGTGTTTTTATTCGGAGGGCACGTAAAGACGACGCCCGCACTTCTTCTAAAATAACAGATAACCTATGTATGTAAAAGAAGTGACACATCTATCTAGGTCTAATAAGCAACAGGCTTGCCACCCAACTGGTAATAAGGTGCGTCGGTGGCCGAGTGGTTCAGACGTCTGGTATTAACTAGGTAGACCCCGAGTTCGATCCCGAATCCCGGCCATGTACCATGTTTTTTTAATTAAAAACTTATGTACATAATCCGACAAACCACACTTAGAGGCTTTTCCATCTATAAATATATATCAACAGAACTAGCCACTCGTTAGGTATAGCCTCACAAATACCATCGGCTAAACGAGGGAGACTTTGTCTTCCGCTGGGTACCCTGGAACCGTAAGGCAACCCGTGAGTGAAGAAATATAAAACAAACCAGTCATGACAAAATAATCAACCTAAATCAATACAATGGTATTCAGTATCACGTAGCTAGACTGCGTCCTCCCCACTCTAGCGCTCAATCTGGCTCAACTTATTTGGCCCGCACTATACTAACCCTTCTCCTTGTCGGCGGCGGTGTTGTTCTTCTTCTTCTTAGTAAGTTTGCTAGCTCTCTCCTCCCCTTCCTTAGTGGGCTCCTCTTCCTGCTCCGAAGGTTGCTTCTCCTCCTTCTCAGAGTCAGAGTCCTCATCGGACGTGAGCAACTTTCTGTTGGTGCGAGTAACAATATTATTTACCAATGCCCAGGCAAGATAACTAAATCAGAAGCGGGATCGCGAACTTTTCATTAGAATCAAAACTAGTTTAATTCTAAACTAATTTAATTTAAGAATTTTTTTTTCATACCTCAAAGCATCCTCTTCGGCAACACCTTTCAACTCCTTGTTGGCTTTGCCTTCATGATCAGATTCACTGTAATATATCATATAATTTTCAATTAAACATCATATATGAATACAATAAAATTGTGATGTCTGCCTGTCTGATACTTTCTTGTACAGAATATTGGATCAACAGGAACCTGCCTTAAGGGTTGATACTACCTCACAATGCTTTACATAAACGTTTGCTCAATCGACAATACTTTACCATTCTTTTTAACCGACTTCCAAAAAAGAAGGAGAAGGTTCTCAATTCGGACCGTATTTTTTTTTTTTTTTTTTTATAATTAATACAATATAAAATAGAGCTAAGCATCAAATAGAGCAAATACGAAATTCAAAACATTTTTTTTAAATCAAATTTACCTCTAAAATTACAAATAAACCGCTGGTATTACGTAATGTCTTTACGCAAGATTACAACATTTTGAATAATAACTAAAGTTATGTTTTCTTACTTTATTATACGGTTTGGATTTTTAATTCAATATAAAATTGTGACAAGGTCAAACTTGTTTGCGTGCACAATTGCTGACAAATTATCGACTCTTAAATAATGTGATGGATTGTAACATAGCTTTTTACAATACAGTTTATATAAAACAGTAACTTTGAATTGTTTGTTTATTTTTCGGCATTAGCGGTGAAGGTGATCTTCAAAATTATGGCTCGACCATTGGTTTTGATGTCTTAAAGAAGATATTATGGCATAGTGACAAAAAAGAGACAATTGAGAAATAATATATATCTATACTAATATTATAAAGAGGAAACATTTGTAAGTTTGTTTGTAATGAATAGGCTCAGAAACTACTGGGCCGATTTTAAAAATTCTTTCACCATTAGAAAGCTACATTCTTCGTGAGTGACATAGGCTATATACCATCACGGCATGACGACGGGAACGGGGTGGGCAGAGGTGAACATGACAAAAACTATGTACGAAGTGTATGTTTGCCAACATTCTGAAATAGACACGTACGAAGTCGTGGGAAACAGGGTAGGGGTAGAGGTAGGGGTAGTGCAGGCAAGCCATTATCTATGAGTGCTGTAGGGTATATTTTATTTTGTTCGCAAATATCCACGGGCGAAGCCGGGGGCGGAATGCTAGTAAACAAATAAAGTACCTTTCAGAAGAGTCAGAGATGTAGTCTCTCTCCCTCCCCTCCTCATCACCGTCGTCGCTCTCCTCGAAGGCCTCGTCCTTCACTTTCTTCTTCTTTTTAGGCACCGCTACAAAAAAAATTCAATTGTTACATACTATAAAAATTAGATAATTTACGTGGAAGGTTTACGAGTACTAAACTTGGAAAGGGCATTAGTGCATGAAGTCGGGGGAAAAGTTAGCGCCAGCGCGGATTCATGGCATATCCTGTCTAGTGGGTCAAAGATAGTATATAACAAAATGATGCAGGGAAGAATTGCATTGAATAAAATTATCTACAAGAATGTCTAGCGCTCAATCTGGCTCCAGGTATTTGGCTAGTTATATTACCCTTATATAACTATGCTAAGCAGCCACACACTGCTCTACTCGCGCAACTCATCGCGACGCTCCGCACTCGGTCCTTTGATACGCGCATAAAAACCGACAAAAAAGGGAGCAGTGGGCATGACGTGCGGTATTATACCCGGTTTACACTCAGCTCAATTCCGTGGCAGTGAGGAAATAGGCAATAAAGTGGGCAGCGCGAGTATGTAAACACGTTACTCCCGCTGTCGCTGCTCTTACTAATGTCGCTGCCGTACTTCCGTCTCGTTGGCGGTTTTTGTGCGGGAAGTCAAAGGACCGACAACGCGAGCGGGAGGTGTGTGTTTACACACTGCTCGCATCCTCAACAGCGTGACAATGAATACGGATGGAAAATTAGCTTTATAATATGTATTTTACTTATCACGTTCTATTACGATGAATCGATATCATCCACCATCTCCTTAGGCGTCGACGACGTCTTTTCTGAATGTTTTTAAAACATTTAAATCATTATTAATTTATTTATTATACTTAATAGGCAGAGTGCCGACACAGCAAATTTACAACTTTTATTGCCGAAAGTTGAACGTAAACTGAGGCGAGAGGCGGAATGTAAATGCTTACTGCCGTCGACGTTGCCGTGGAATTATTTTGGAAAATAAATACGGTAGCACGAGCACGAGGGGCATGGGCTGAGTTTAAACCAGGCATTACGAGTAATGTAGCCACAAAGTCTCTGCATACTTTCCTCGCCACTTCTCATGCCACTCATCGAGTGTGTGGCTGGTAGGGTTATACCGTAATGTGAAATGTAAATAAATAAAATAGTAGTTCACCTTTTTTGTCCTTCTTCTTCTTAGCAGCCGCGTCACTATCGTTGTCCTTCTCTCCACCCTCAGAGTCGGACGAGTCATCGTCAGAGTCTATCCACTCGTCCATGTCAGATATCTTCAGATCTGTCACAAATTTAGTTCATATTAAAATACTATTAAATGGATGACAAAATAATCCTAAATCGTATTTTTATTTTTACATCTTAGGTATAATCTTTCAATCCACTAGGTTGGAATTCCACCAGTGGATTCAAATGCACTCTGCAGTTTACCGTGATCCCTCAATGACCTGAGTGGAAGAAGCAAAACTGTGAAGTGCAAAGAGCATTTGACTCATCTCATTACAATTACAGTTACACTTATAGTAAAATAAAAGTAATTTATTTTAAAACTCCTCAAGAATGTAATAAAACTTTTTTTATAATTACATAAATGTATTATAAAACAAAGTACCCCGCCGCGTCTGTCTGTCTGTATGTGACTATTAGATAGATTGGTTTACGAGTATTAAACATGCTATCATGTTTATGAGCTTAGCCTTAAGAGTATAAGTGAATCAAGTCCGGGAAAAAGTTAGCCCCATCGAATTTGTTTCATGTAGGAAATAATTATTTAGAATAAAATGATCTATAAAAAGTCCGCATGTAACTTATATCTATCTCTAATATATTCAAATTTAGCAAGCAAACCCACACCGTGCGAAGTCCGGCCAGATAGCTAGTTTGTAATAAATTTATAAAAATAAACTGTATACAAACAAATATCAGCAGATAACAGAACCTTACATGAAGCGCAATCGATGGAAGTTAGATCGAAGTTGATAGATGGCGCTGTCGCAATACTGAACATATTTAATAAATTGGCACACGGCCGTTTTGGGCTTCCAACCGCCCCAAACCTAAATCCCGATTATTATTTTATTGTTTTTCTTTCTTCACGTTACGGTTACGTGTTACGGTGCCCGGTTACCAAACGGAAGACCAAGTCTCCCTCGTTTAGCCGATGTTATTTGTAAATGGCACAATAACCGATTTTTTTTAAATAATAAAATAAGTAAAAAGGATCTAGTTTTTTACTTATTTTCTTTCTAGTTTAGGGTAAATTCCTGCCTACGACTATTGGCATATTTATACAACTTTCCAACGACGTTCATTAGGATAGTATTTCCTTTACCTCTGAGTAGTTGGATTGTTGTGTATTGCCATTTCCATACCTTTTTTAGCTTTGGACGACTTGGTCTTCTTCTCGTCGGGGTCATCATCGTCGCCGGCGTCGTCGCCCCGCATCCTCTTACGGAACATGAGCGAGAAGAAGTTGATCACTTTGTTACGTCTGAAATATAAACACATACAAATTAAAATAAACTAGCTTTAATGGGGTGATCCAAGTAAAAACCACCAATGAAATTTAGTTTATCATGATGAAAAACTGTCAAACCGTGACATTACTTTATAAGAAAAACTAGAATTGGTGCAATCATAAAAAAATCTCATTTCATTTCTGTAATTTAAAATTTATTGAACCAAACAAGGTGTGCTGAGAAGAATGTTCTAATATTTATCTAACTAGCCGAGTTCAAAGCTCAAATTTAAAAACAAGAAAAATATTGCGACGTCGGTAATAGATTTTATATGGATAGTAGCATTGTAATAAATAAATCCTCCTGTAGCCACTTTAAATTAAACACATGTTTCATTGTTAACATTGAATGAGTTTTAAATATGTCACATTACAGTTTTAAATATGTCACATTACCTGCCAAATTCCTGTTCAGCTTCCTCGGCGGACAACGCTTTGTATCTCTGGATGGGCTGAAAATTGTACCTGGAGACAATTTTTTAATATAGTCTTAAAAACTGAGCTTTGAGGTACAACTGGCGCCCAAGTTTTTCTAAAGAACAATAGGTACTTGTGATATTTATAGGTTCATAAGTGCAGTGACAGGCTTGCCACCTGTTCTGTTCAATATAAGCAATATTGAGCAACTCACTAAATGTCGGCATGGTTGTAACCTAGTGTACTCTCTGGCTACGCCGCAAAGTGTGTAAAGACAGTGATGTGATGGTATGTGTGTATGATAACAATATTAAATAAATAACTGACCACTCTTGCAATGGATAAGCATCAATAGCACCATCTGCTGCATGTGTGAACACGTAAAATGCTGCATTCTCGGACACACCACCTTCTCTGATACCTTTAAACCTAAAAACAATATATTCACTTACACATTTGATGTTCCCTCTGACTGCTTAAATAAACAGTTACATAAGCATACAGGAAAAGTAAATAATATCTATCTCTATATATCATTACACAATTGTATGCCATTTGCTACGATCCTGACAGGTGTGTCTTGGTTTGCTTTTTTTATATTCATCATACCTGGCTTAATCTGGCTCAACCTATTTGGCGCGCATTAAACCAGCCTGAACAAACAAAGTCACTCTCTTTATAATATTAGTTTAGAATATAGGTTCCCACTTACACTGTGCTTCCTATCCTCTTTTGTTTAATATTGCTTTATTTTAAGGTAAATAATATAAATATATTAAGGTTAAAATGTACAAATAGGATTTTTATTGAAACAACATAATTTGTTAATTCTTGGTTTGGTATGCTCATGGGCCCCCTAGGATAATCCCCATCAAGCAACCCACCTGTTGGGAACCCATGGTTTAGAATGTATATAGAGAAATTGCCCAGCCTATTTTAGATTTAATATAAAATTTTACTTCTTTCCAGTCTTCCCACCAACTTTGACAATCCAAGGCTGATCATCAGGTTTATATTTTCTTGCTGTTATGCCAAACTTTTTCCTCCTGGCCTCCTCACGCAAATCTCTACCATACTCCGATCCTGCGCCGAATCTGAAATTATTTGTACAAAATATTAATTATTTTTACTAGTAAGTCATTGATTTTAAGGAGACGACTCATTTGTCTATTCAAATTACATACTTCACGACTTCTTAAATTATGCGATACCTATATATAGCTTTCGAAAGATAAACATATTTGACACAGTATGAATTTAAAAAAAATATGAAAATCAGTTACACCTAAGTTTTATGAAGCCCTGAAAGTCATCAATTTCGAGTTCTCTTAATATATTTACTAATATACCATTTTCTCGTATTTACCCAATAGATAATTGATTTCACATACTTTATAAAAACATTCACTACAACTTGCTATTTCTAATTGTTTTTGTATAATACTGGAAGAGCATATGTCCGTTTTGTGTATTATTTGTGAAATCGTTCTTTCTCATGTTTCTGGTACATGAATCTTGGCCTATCTTATATTATCCTTGGTTATTTTATTATTTATTTTTGCAGTGTATCTCTCTCACAGCTTTTTAAAGAGCTATCGACAAAATAAGCCGCGCGGTTCACCGAGTTTATTGCGCTAACAGCTTGCTCTTAATCAAAATCGTAAAGGCAAAGAAAATTTCATGAAAATGAACTCTAAAACAAAAAATTAGATTCTTCTGGTTTTCTGTCACAGTCTGTCACAGCATAGTCTGAATTTAATGAAATAACATATTATAATTTATGCTCCTGTTAGAAATCTCAATTTGAACACAAAACAATATTTTAATTTGCATCCCTTTTATGTAATGTCATATTTTAAGTAATAAACTTTGTCCTATTTTACTGAAATTGGTTTCAATCTAATGATCGTGAAATTTGTGATTTTGTGTGAAGATAGTATCAATTTTGTCCCTCTTTCAGTTTTTCCACAATAATATGTATTAGATAAAGTGTATTTTTGTTGGGTCAGAGTGTGCAAGGTGAGCAGGACCTAGAAAAAATTCAATCAAAAAAGAATACTCCCCTTAACCCCCTATTATTATTATTGCAATTGATAAAGAGAGTTTAGATAGGCAACTTTTATTGGAACTTTTTGTATATACCTACATACTTGCGAGATCTATCTGATTAGGTGACACAAACATTACAAGCTAATATCTATGGAACCGTCAGTATCAGATATGTCATGTTTTCTTGTTTCTATAACATTATTAGAACTAATAAAATATTAAGGTTTCCAGCACTTCGCCGGCAGCTCCAGCGGCACCGCACGCTTCGCTGGCGCTTTGTTTTAACACCATCGGAATCACGCTCCTCGTTAACCTATTCTATTTGTTTTTTTTTATATTCTGAAATTGTATCAGGAGTCAGGGAAGGGTTTTCGGGAAAGATGACCTTTCATAAAAAGTTATTGAAGCTTTATGAGTCTGTTATAAGACAGATCCCGAAAATCATTATTCATAAACGTTCATTAGGGCTAAAATGTTCAATAAGTTCTCAATAACGACTTCATAACTTATAGAATGATGGATCCTACTTTAAACCTTTAATAGGTAGAAAACATGGCGGATTTTAGATGAACAGCTGATTTTTTATTTACGCTCGCGGTGCCACGGTGTATTAGTAGCTTCTTTACTCATGTGGTAATAGGATATTACAGGTATTAAACATGTACCTATTATGTTTAGGAGCAGCGTTAAAGTTTTAAACTTATAATGACCTATAATATCTATTAGATAAGTAGACGTATAAGACTATTTACGTAAACCCATACTGTTGGGTTGCTAGAACGTAATACATAATAATAAATTAGTAGCAAAAAAAGGAACGGTCTTTTCCCTTAAAAATAAGCCGCAAGGTCTGACCACAGATTAGATATATTTACTGTGCCCCAGAGTACCTGCAGATTTGATAGAAAACATGTGTTTTTTGGGCGTTTTGTCTATGGATTCTACAGAACGACAACATAATAATGTTAAACTTGTCATATAGTCATTTTTGTTATGAAAGGTTTATTGAGCGTTTATGAATAGAGAATTTTATAAAACGTTCAATAGGCTTATTGAACGTTTTAACTATTGAAGGTTATAAACCTCTAATAGGGGATTTTTATGAATAAGACTGAAATTTTAAGTGTATACAAAAAAAAATGTTGTTTATTTAAACCCTCTTTCTCAATTGCTATAATAATAATAGGGGTAAGGGGAATATATATTGTTGATCAAAAGTCAATCGAAGTCCCGGTCGCCTTGCACACCCCTTGCTATACTCCAACCTTTTTTAACTTGTCTTATTTGGTAAACAAACTTTGCATGTCCCTTTATTGTAAAGTTTTTATATTATTAGTTCTGCAAATGTAAAATAGTTTAAAAATGTTACTTATTATGTAAAATTGTTAAAATAAAATATTTTAAGAATTTTAAATGTTTTAAGCACGCAAAGTTTGTTAACCAAAAAAGAGAAAGACATTCTAATATTTCATTACTTAGGCATGTCTTCGTCAAACCCCTTAAACTCCCTTATGTTATTTTCTCTTTCCATTTTCACATTTGACCATTTTGCAAAGTCAACATTCAATGTTGCATTGAATCTCATCACATGATGTTTCTTCTTCACATTTTTAGGGACTCTTATCTTAAATTCTTGCGCAGATGATGATGTTGCAGGTTGCTGTAAGGTTATGTAAAATAATTAAGATACCTACAATTCAGTTAAATTAGTCGAGTTATTAAAAGTTTAATACTAAAATACCTCAGCTAATTTATTATAAGTGGCGTAATATCTGTAAAATTATTAAATATTTGTGAACTTACGTTGACATTACTAACTGAAGCCATATCTCTATTTAAATAATCGGTATTTGTGCTCTAGGTTCTATATAATATTAACTAGATACGCAATACGAAGTGAAGATTTTGATTGAAGTACACCATCACATCATCACGAAAAAATAAAATACCACGATATAATACAGCAATGCACAAAAAGATGAAATGAATTCATGAAAAGCACAGAGCCAGAGCAAGTAAACTACACTCAGAAGAGAAATGTCAGAAATGAAATGACGTCACAGATGAATGACGTGAACAAACAACGTCATAGAGTACTAAAAGAGAAAGTCAAGTCCAAAGAGAATATAATCACTAAGTCTTTATCAAGTCAATCAATCAAATAAAAATGAAAATGTTGTAACATGTAAAAATCTAACACTCTCCATAGAAAGTCCTCTCGGGACGATTTTACACGATTTTACGCTCCAGCTAGTCTCCCAGAATGCGGTTGAGAGATATTATATGTTGCCGTACCCGTATAGTACCATACCGCCGGTATAATGTATATTCTTCGCCTGTGCAAAGAGGGCTACATCAGCGAGCGAGTGTAGCATGAGATCGTAAATGGTGGTCATTCTGTGCTGTCATTCATCAACTGTCATTATTTGGTGATTTTATTTATTTATTTGCTCTGTGATATTATTGTGGTTATTCTTTTTTTACTATTTACAAATTTAATAGTTTTTATTTTGTTCTAATCTTTGCAATGGGTAAGAAAAAGAACAAAAATAAAGTTAGTGGTGCTGTAAAAACCGCCCAGAAAACTGATAAGAAATTAGCTCAGAAGTTAAAAAAGGAATTAGCTGATTTGGGTGAGGTTAGAATCATGTGTTGACTAATTAACTATGGTAATACTACCTTTTCGGCCGTGAAAGTTTTTGAAAATAATTTATGCCGAAGGTTTTCCAGGATAAAAAGGCCGGCCCTCTACTATCACTGGGTCGCTGAGCATTCCACGAGCAAAGCCGGGGCGGGTCGCTAGTATTTTTAAAACATACCTACACTATTGCTGATATTAGCACATAATCGTATTCTGTATAACAGTACCGGGCAAAAGTATGTCACATTTGTTAAAAAAAATTTGAGGTAATTAGCAAAAATAGAGAAAAGAGTGGTTTAAAAATTCAATGGGTTGAGAGAAGTAGAGCTTCTCTGTATACCCAGTATACCCCTATGAGAAACTTGTATGAAAGTATGTAGGTGTATAGATTCATTCACAAGGACAGTTTAGGTGTATAAAACATCAGACTATGACTATCAAAATCCGAGCGGGAAATAATTTCAATGTTCCCTTATTCAAAAAGTTGTGTTAAGTTTCCTATAAAAATATTTTTATAATTTCCAGGAAGACATATCCAAAGTAGTAGCGGAGATTGAGAAAGAGGAAGCCAAAAGATCAGCCGCTGTTGAAAAAAGTCTGCCTGGAGCTCCGTCCCCACGAGCTTATGCAACTCTGACGCCGCACCCCACTAATAATGAACTTATCATGTTTGGTGGAGAATACCACAATGGTCAAAAGGTTGTAATCATGAAGTTAACTGTCCAATAGATTAAAAAACAGAATGTTTATAGGTGTGCGAAGTTGGCCCCACATTTTTCGATTTTTCAAAATCAAATTGTTGGAATCGTTTGACCATTTATTGACCATGTTTGACCACCAATTAGTTTTTTTGACCACCTAATAAAAAAAAAGTTTTAGCCAAAAAACATTTCCGGGGGCCAACTTCACTCTAGCCCCCGCATTTCATAATTTTTTACTTTAATAGCTTAAAACGTTAATAAAGCGGTAGTGAACGATTGACCATATCATAAAATTTATTGACCACCCTTAGAAAAAAAGTTACAGTTTTTGTTCAATATTTCTTGAAATTTTCAACAATTTAAAAATTTTATTACTTAGTTCGTTTGACCATTAGCTCAGCTTGATTGACCGCCAATTAGTTCCGTTTGACCATTTCTATTAAAAGAGTTATAACAATAATCTCATTTCTGTGTATTAAGTTACCCTGACTTCCCCTTTTACAAACTTTCTGTCTAAATAAAAAAAATGGCAATTAAATAGACAGAATCGTTTGACCATTTGTTAACATTGATTGACCACCAATTAGTTTTCTTCTACCACCCTTAGAAACAAAGTTACAGTTATTGTTCAATATTTCGTAAAGTTTTCAGCTATTTTCAAATTTTATTACTCGGTTCGTTTGACCATTTGCTAAGCTTGATTGACCACCAATTAGTTTTCTTCTACCACCCTTAGAAACAAAGTTACAGTTATTGTTCAATATTTCGTAAAGTTTTCAGTTATTTTCAAATTTTATTACTCGGTTCGTTTGACCATTTGCTAAGCTTGATTGACCACCAATTAGTTTTCTTCTACCACCCTTAGAAACAAAGTTACAGTTATTGTTCAATATTTCGTAAAGTTTTCAGTTATTTTCAAATTTTATTACTCGGTTCGTTTGACCATTTGCTAAGCTTGATTGACCACCAATTAGTTTTCTTCTACCACCCTTAGAAACAAAGTTACAGTTATTGTTCAATATTTCGTAAAGTTTTCAGTTATTTTCAAATTTTATTACTCGGTTCGTTTGACCATTTGCTAAGCTTGATTGACCACCAATTAGTTTTCTTCTACCACCCTTAGAAACAAAGTTACAGTTATTGTTCAATATTTCGTAAAGTTTTCAGTTATTTTCAAATTTTATTACTCGGTTCGTTTGACCATTTGCTAAGCTTGATTGACCACCAATTAGTTTTCTTCTACCACCCTTAGAAACAAAGTTACAGTTATTGTTCAATATTTCGTAAAGTTTTCAGTTATTTTCAAATTTTATTACTCGGTTCGTTTGACCATTTGCTAAGCTTGATTGACCACCAATTAGTTTTCTTCTACCACCCTTAGAAACAAAGTTACAGTTTTTGTTTAATATTTCTTGAACAGTTCAACAATTTAAAAAAAATATTAATTAGTGCGTTTGACCATTAGCTCAGCTTGATTGACCACCAATTAGTTTCGTTTGACCATTTCTATTAAAAAAGTAATATTTAAAAATCACATTTCTGTGTATTAATTTACCCTGACTTCCCCTTTCACAAACTTTCTGCCTAAATAAAAAAAATGGCAATTGTTTCTAAGGGTGGTAGAAGAAAACTAATTGGTGGTCAATCAATCTTAACAAATGGTCAAACGATTCTGTCTATTTAATTGCCATTTTTTTATTTAGACAGAAAGTTTGTGAAAGGGGAAGTCAGGGTAACTTAATACACAGAAATGAGATTATTGTTATAACTCTTTTAATAGAAATGGTCAAACGAAACTAATTGGTGGTCAATCAAGCTGAGCTAATGGTCAAACGAACTAAGTAATAAAATTTTTAAATTGTTGAAAATTTCAAGAAATATTGAACAAAAACTGTAACTTTTTTTCTAAGGGTGGTCAATAAATTTTATGATATGGTCAATCGTTCACTACCGCTTTATTAACGTTTTAAGCTATTAAAGTAAAAAATTATGAAATGCGGGGGCTAGAGTGAAGTTGGCCCCCGGAAATGCTTTTTGGCTAAAACTTTTTTTTTATTAGGTGGTCAAAAAAACTAATTGGTGGTCAAACATGGTCAATAAATGGTCAAACGATTCCAACAATTTGATTTTGAAAAATCGAAAAATGTGGGGCCAACTTCGCACACCTAATGTTTATGACATTTTCTTTAAAGCTGAAAACATTTTTTTCTTGTGATTTATTGTACTCAACTCCATAATTTTGATTAAGAATCCTATATTATGTGTTGATCAGTTATTGTTTGTGATTAATAGACTCTAAAACTAATGGACCGATTTTTCTACAGTTTTCACTAATAGATAGATGGTTTATGTGTATAAAACATTACACTACATCTTTTGGGAGCTGAACAGTAACCAATAATGTACTTTTTCGCTGTGATATTAAAATTCCAGGGGTTAAGCAAGGGCTGGTCGCTAGTATTGTATAGGTGTCATAACCCTACTTAACTTCACTCAGTTCCAAAAATGTTTATTTCATTGTTATGAAGCTACATTATGCCAGATGGATATAGGTTAGGCAAAATCTCAGAGAGAGATATAATAATAACAAAGCAGGACAAAAAGTAGGGTTACAGAAACTGGTCTTTTTTTGTCTTGTTTTATCTCTATGGGACATTATATCTCTCTTTGTACATGAGATATTGTCCACCTACAGAGATTAATTAACGGGTTCATGCTCAAGGCTGAACTTTTTAATAAAATGGATAAAGTCATAAAGATTTTTAATTAGAATAAGAATAATTGTTAAATTTTCAGACTTGGGTGTACAATGATCTGCTGTTCTACAATCCCGTGAACAACAGCTGGAAGCAGGTGAAGGCCCCAGCCGGCCCTCCGCCACGCTCTGCTCACCAGGCCATAGCTACACCGGCCAATAGGTATGATGAGCTAACAATAACTGTAAAAAGCCCCCCTATAGATTGTGGCACGTCAATAGATAGTCCAATAAATACTGTATCGCGTTTTTAGTAAGTATATGTATTTTATAAGTAGGTACTAACCTGTAATGTTTTCAGAGGTGAGCTGTGGGTGTTCGGTGGAGAATACACGAGTCCCTCCGAGACACAGTTTTATCATTATAAGGATCTCTGGTGCTTCTCATTGGCTGATAAAAAGTGGGAAAAGGTATAACTTGCCACTTTTTTGTGTTCTACAAGACTAAATAAACAAATTCCTTATTATTGTTGGTTGCAAACCTGTCACTGCACTTTTTAAGTAATCTCCAGAAGAAGGGCAGCTGTTGGCTTTATATGGCCTACGAAGTACGGAAATTGATTAAAACAATCTATCAAACAAAATTTAAGCTTTGAATGAACAGTTTTATCACTTTTTCGAAGTCAATTTACAAAAACTGAACCTATCAGCGTGGGCCACCCCCAGTGATAATTTTATTTTCTCAGTACACAATTTTTTTACTTTTATTTGTGTGTGAATAATCTCATATTTTTCAGTATTTTTTTCTAAATTCAGGTAGTGTCTCCCGGCGGCCCGTCCCCCCGCTCCGGTCACCGGATGGTGCTGCTCGGTAGGAAGTTGTTCATATTCGGGGGGTACGCGGACGACAGTCGCGACTGTAGGTATTTTGATGATGTCTACACATTCTGTTTGGACGAGCGGGTTTGGTGCAAGTTGGAGACGGCGGGGAGGGGACCGTTGCCAAGGTCCGCTTGCCTACTGCTGCCGGTCAACAATGATGCTGTAAGTATGCTCTAATCTAATACATCGTTTCCCAACCCTTGCCAAAAAAAAATACCTTGTGACATCCTCGCCATAAGTATTAAGTATATTACTTTTTGGACAGATTGCGGCCCCTTTAAACCTAAACGGGATCCCCAGGTTGAGAAATGGGGCTCTACAGTCTAATATTACAAATTGTGAGAGAAAAGGACAGAGATTCTAGTAGAAGTTGTTTTTCCATCTCAAATTATCTCAACAGAGCTGGCCCGAGTCGCCAAATATAATCGGTTAAATGACGAAAACTTTCGGCTATCGTTGGGTACCTTGCCCAGTAACATAGAGATGGGATTGAAAATGGCTTGATTTTATATTTGCCTCATTCTTTCAAATACAACAATGATGTGGCAGGGAACAATCTCGATAAAAAAAAATTATAAGGTTGAATATTGCTTGGCATATTTACGTAGTTACGCAGCTACACCTGAAACTTGCCTTATTTTGACGATATTTCTTAAATTTTGTAAAAAAAAAAACAAGTAAACAGTAAAAGTAATCAGTTTTAATAGAAATTCAAGCTATTTTATTCTAAAAAAATAATATATAGTTGTCGTGCAAATTATTGTGATATTAATAAGCACACAAGATTTTTATGGAAGTATTTAGCAAATTTTTTTACGGTGGTTAAAAATTTATATACTCGTAGTATTGTTGATTGTTCACTGAATTATTTTTTTGAGATTTAATTTGATTCCTGATTCTGCAAACTAAACGTCAAAAATGCCACTTAGTAGATATCTTGTTTGTAACCTGCTTTAAACTAATTCCATACAGTGTAGTAATAAATATAATTTCTTCTATATTATCTGGACCTTTAATAACAATTGAGATCAAATGCGTGCGGCTGGCACCGCATACTGCTTGAAAAATATTTTACGTGTTGCAAACGCCTTGATAATGGATATCAGATTTCTTTAACATTATTTAAATTTGCAGTTGTTGGTATACGGCGGCTTCTCCCGTGTGCGCGAGGGCCGGTCAGAGCGCGCGGTCACTCACTCCGACATGTTCCGGCTGAGTGTGCGCGGTTCGCACGACACTCGTTGGGAGTGGCGGTCTGTAAACACGTCGGCGGCGCCGAGTCGGGCCGGACTTAGTGCAGCAGTGGCGCCCAACAACCGGGCCTATGTGTATGGGGGCGTGGCAGTGAGTAGTCGTAGCTGTTTTCTTTATACCTTCACGGGGTACCTTACGGCTCCCGGGAACCGAATTACATATTCTTCCTGAATGTTCGCGGGTCGGGTCGGACTTAGTGCAGCCGTGACTGACACCCAACAACCGGGACTACGTGTATCACCACTTCAGATTTTTTCTTTCAATATAATTGAAATGAAATTACATGAAACTGGATCGATTATAATCTTTGTTTTTAAAATTTTGAATTTTGCATTTGACCAAATAAAAAAGTATGCCAATTTTCGTTTTAAACAAAAAGAGTTAAGAGCTGAAGTCCACAGAAAATATGTATCTTCTAGAGTCCCCATTACATAAACATCTCTGTATAAAATAAAAGAGGTAAATCAATGTCTTTAACAGGACTTGGAAGAGACAGAGGAGGAGTTACTAGGAGAGATGAGTGACAGTCTACAACTACTCGACCTGGAGGCTGTGAGGTGGCACAATGTTACTATGAGGACACATGCGCCTGTCTCCGCTGCGGGCAGCGCTCAACTACCTACTGATGAGGTGGACAAGGAACAAGTCACTGGTGCGTTTCATTTAATAAGGCAAAATATTTTTAGGCTTCGGCGCGCGGCGATGCAAAAATCCATTTAGCTGTTTCGGGACTTATTCTAAACATTGGGACAGACGAACAAAAATTATAAACACAGTTAGATATTATCTTCACGGGTTGCTTCCTCTATTTCGCCATTTTTGAGGGTACAACGAAGAACAAGATCAGTTGAAGTGTTTTTAGATGAATAGGCCTCTTAATAAGTTTTATGTTTTGTAAATCTCATACAACATTGTAGACAGGTTATTTATAATATGTAGTTTATGTAGGTCCCAATTTATGTCTCACTAGCAAACCGTTGCACGGGTAGATAAGTTGTTTATCAAAATTCAATTTCCCGGGACAATGAGATATTTTCTCGAGATAAATCTCTGTGCAAGAAATGACGTCGATCCGTTGCTCCGTTTTGGCGTGAAAGGACAAACAAACACTTTCGCATTTTTTTATATTATTAGTTGGGAGTCTAGACGGAGTGAATAGCCTACTGATCAGCAGTCGTTATCTTTCAGTGGTGACTGATGAAGTATTCACGATGCGTCTGGGTGGTGGGGGCGCGCCAGCTACCAGCGAGGTGTGTAGTCCAGGAGGTAGCGTGTCCCGCGGCGGTCCCGGTGCTCGTATGAGTACTATGATGGCGGTGTTGAGATCCACTCTGTACGTGTATGGTGGAGTTTTGGAGAAGGATGAGAAGCAGTTTTATCTCAGTGATATGTATAGCTTAGGTAAGATAAAAGGTATTTCTGGATTTGTGAGTTTGTATGGATGTATGGACATGTCCGTAGCATTTATTCTCATCGAGATATTAAATATTGAGTGAATAAACAACATATTAGAGAGTACTACTGCAATTGCTTGTTCGTAGCAATATTAAGTCGGCCGCCATTTTTTGCAACAGTCTTGGAACTGGTATAGAAAGAAATGCTTCACTTTCCGTCGACAATTTTTAATTGCGACTTCGCTACTACAATGTAGTTTAATAATAGCTATCCTTGTTCGAGCCAGGTTTTTTTTTTACATTTTCAAAACTATTCTTAAATAAATTGATGTCTCTGAGACCGCTCAGTCCTTGCACAGACACAGAATACACGTAACATGTTTGTTATATTTCAGATTTACACAAATTAAATGAATGGAAGACGTTAATAGCACAACCGAAGTTACCGGACTGGCTCGGGTCAGACTCTGACAGTGATACCGACACCGGCAGCGACTCTGATACAGACAGTCAAGATTCTGTATAAGTTATTAAGTTTTATTTTGTATATAAGGAATCCTAACTTATATTATAAAAACAAAAGTGCATTTGTTTGTTTGCTTGCCCTTATTTCACTGTGTTGACAGAGCCCGGAAATTTTTCGAGATAAATTCTTATGTCCACTTCCGGGTCAGATAGCTAGGTGGAATATAAACAACAAAACTTGTTCATGTGTTATTTTTTATTTATGTACACAAATGAAATAGCTAATATCATCCATAAAATTAGTCTATCAATAATTGTTACAATGCCATCCGTCGGACAGGAGGCGCGTCACTGATTCCGGAGAAAAAAAACGTTTGCCGTATCACGTTCGCACGTAAACAGCACCTTCAAATACTACTTTGCGAAAATTCTTGACTAGATGTCTTTTTTCTCTAAAAACTAGTGACGCGCTATTGAAACATCGAATCGGCATAATGCCCCAGTGATTACCCTGTTCTTGTACAACAAATAAAAATGTAACTATACCTGCTTGTAACAATTCCTAAACATCAATATGTACAATTGTACATTTATAAATTATATACAACCTACATAAGTAGCAAGCAGGCAAAAACACCTACATTGTGGAAAACTGCGCTTTAGTTGTCAGACCGTATACATTACAAGCTTGAATGTAGGATAATTATTAAAGTTTTAAAACTTCAGTTTGCGACTACTATAGGTATAAATAGGTAGTTTCAATGGTACACTTCCATTTTAATACGAATTTATATAAAATTATTATATTATATACAAATTATTACATAATTATCCAAGACTACTTAAAATATAAGAAACGGTCTCCTAAAGGAAATGTTAATTGAAATAAAAAGGAAAATTCACAGATGTGCGTTATGAGCATACAACACATTATTTACAGTTACGTAAGTTTTTAGTCTCATTATAAAAGAACAAAAAAGATGGCACAATTTTTTCTGTCATAACTTTGGTCCCCGAATACCTCAAAAAAGTCCGAAAATTACACTCGTAGGTACTGTAAATATCAAAGTATTCATTAGAGAGAAGATATAAATTATCAGAAATGACAGTTTGCAAAAACCTAATAACGGATAGAAACACAATTACATTATAAAAAGTAAAGCTGACGCCAAATTGTATACTTAAAACTACATTATTATTTGCAAATTCTAACTTCATACTTTGAGATAGTTAACGTGGGGAAAGAAATTCTACGTATTTTAAAAGAAGTATCAACGGAGGCAGCGTTGTATGGTGGCCATTATATATAAAATATAAATAATTGGATTATATCAGTTCATTAGAAGAAAGCATAAATAATACAAACTACAAATAAGTCATGTGACAGATGACAAAAATCAGTCTCTTAACATAATTTAGTTTGTTATGTTATGACTAAACTTAGAACAATTATTATAGTGGAAGGTGATATATGTGATTTTATTCATCTATATAAAAAGTTTTGCTGGTCCCAGTTGTTCATTTAATGTGAAAATTATTTGCTAAATGTCAAAACTGAATCATATATTGCTCACTATTAGAAGATGGCAGATGCTGTTACAAAATTCAAATAAAATAACACATACCACCTAACTCAGGCCATATATATCCACATTCTCTCATACGTACAAAATTTCATTGTAAAGATTAATATTAGTTATTCATTACACTATCTAAAATATAATATACAAATTTATTTTTATTTACAAAAGATCATTTTTTAAATAAATACATAATTTGGCTGAGCGTTGCTAATTGAATGACGTTCGTTATAAAAATGATTTAAATAAAAATTTTGTATATTATTGTCATTTTGTTTCTACATGATTGTAAAAAAATACAAAGAATCAATACAAAATATAAGCACGTGAACTTTTTTGTGTGTGGACGAATATTGTTTTGTAAATAGAACATCTTTCATAAAACAACAAACCGGTTTTTTTTCAGTGTACAAATAAATCAGTTAAGGCATTCCGCAGCGTATGGGTAGGTAATACTGTATATGCTTAACACATGCAGCACTTTTTATATAGTTTTATAGCCAAAGTGCTTATATTAATTGCCAATCTCACGCGCCCTTGTTCTACAATATTGTAGTATGAATAAAATTAAACATTTAACTTAGGCGTTTTCCTCATTAATTTATAAAACATATTTCGTATTTCTTTAATATATATTTTATCACAGCTAACGCCGGCCCTCTATCGGCGCCAAATTCCTTCAAAAATCTTCACCGAGATGCTTTATTTAACTGACTAGTCGTAGCAATCTTGGTCCTTGTGCAATATTATACAATATTTTGACCCGATACTTTTGAATCAGATCATAATCACAAAACAGATAATACGAGTTTGTATGAAAAAAGCATGGAAACATTTTGTGAATTGATGTGATTCAAAAGTTACATAAATTGATTTAACTAAAGTTCAGAATTGTCGACTACCATATCAATAAAACATTGTTTATTGTTAATGTTATTGTAGTCCTCTATTATTATAAAAAAAAACATTGCACAAAAACCTCCCCAACATCGCTTTCGTACCGATTCTGCGAAAGAGCACAAGCCGTTAAGAATAAATTTCAAAGTTAATTACTCGAACTAACTTCAAAATGTATAAAATTCTAACCCGACGAGCGCTCCCCGCGAACCGTTTCAGAACAGATCCGTGACCATAGTTCCGAACCAAGCGCAGACTACAGGCATCGCGTATGTAAACAAGGCCACATTTAGTGATGGCCTGCTAGCAGCATCTGTGACTGGCTGTACATCTCTGACAGGAACTTGCGGTTCTACGGGAACATTGATGCGTGGTTCTACATCATCTATATTAGGTTCGCTAGGGTTGTCACCAATACGGACGTTGCGGGTGTCTCCGCCGCCGCTGACCACGATGGGTGTGAAGGGAACTTCTGGCACGTCTTCTCGCGACTCGGTTGATTGTTCGATGTCACTTTCGCCGTTCTCTTGGTCGGGTGGGCCGTCGCCGGAGCCTGGAATTTAAAAATAGGAATTACACCGCAAATCTTTTAAATTTTGAGAAAATAACTGCATTTTCAAGCTAATATAACTAGAAATATAATCGGTCCTTTTAACACAGTAATTGTAGTTTTGCCTATGCCCACAACTCTATCCGTGTAGAAAAAGTATCCCATAACTTGTTAACTTCCTCATTTGACTGAGGAGAAGAAGTGAACCTTTGGGAATAAAAGCCTTAATTAAAGGTGAAAACATTGCAGTAGAGTTAGGTTTTTAAACTGTTTAAGAATACAGGAGAACAGACAAAACTTGGAGTTGACTACGTTGTTCGGGTCACCATCGATCCTATGGCGATGGCGATGAACCTCCTCCTTCGAAACCAAGCATGCGCAGTTCAACAGGTTCTGAAACTACAATGGTCCCTCCACCTTGCCTCTTACCAAGGCCTTCAGGCACATGTTCCCGGTACTCGCAAGTACCTACCAAAATCAGTCAGGGCCACATGTTGTAAACATGAAAAAGTACTTACCAGGGAAGTACCGCGATGGCACCCTATCCTCATCATCATCAGGCAGGTCGTCTTCCTCACCCGAGCCGGAGCCGGAGCCCGCGCGCTCCAGGAGGTCCAGCGGGGGCACTGTGCGGAGGTCGTCTGGAATATAAAGAATTATTAATAAGAATAGTACTCTATGAGCATTGATCTGTGACTGTGTCATCAATAACAGCAGTTAAGCAGCATTAAATCGAACCCGCGCCCGCCGCGCTTTGTAGTATGATGTAAACTCACCATTATCCCTCCACTGCACATCGACACCGTTGAAGGCGTCCTTCAGTCTGGCTGTCAGTTGTTTAAGTCCCGACAGATGTGCAGCACTGTTAGCTAGCTCGGGAGGCTCGCGAGATACCTCCGGGTTGCTGGCCAGAGCTGCTGAGCCCGCGCCCGCCGCGCTTTGTAGTATGATGTAAACTCACCATTATCCCTCCACTGCACATCGACACCGTTGAAGGCGTCCTTCAGTCTGGCTGTCAGTTGTTTAAGTCCCGACAGATGTGCAGCACTGTTAGCTAGCTCGGGAGGCTCGCGAGATACCTCCGGGTTGCTGGCCAGAGCTGCTGAGCCCGCGCCCGCCGCGCTTTGTAGTATGATGTAAACTCACCATTATCCCTCCACTGCACATCGACACCGTTGAAGGCGTCCTTCAGTCTGGCTGTCAGTTGTTTAAGTCCCGATAGATGTGCAGCACTGTTAGCTAGCTCGGGAGGCTCGCGAGATACCTCCGGGTTGCTGGCCAGAGCTGCTGAGCCCGCGCCCGCCGCGCTTTGTAGTAAGATGTAAACTCACCATTATCCCTCCACTGCACATCGACACCGTTGAAGGCGTCCTTCAGTCTGGCTGTCAGTTGTTTAAGTCCCGACAGATGTGCAGCACTGTTAGCTAGCTCGGGAGGCTCGCGAGATACCTCCGGGTTGCTGGCCAGAGCTGCTGAGCCCGCGCCCGCCGCGCTTTGTAGTAAGATGTAAACTCACCATTATCCCTCCACTGCACATCGACACCGTTGAAGGCGTCCTTCAGTCTGGCTGTCAGTTGTTTAAGTCCCGACAGATGTGCAGCACTGTTAGCTAGCTCGGGAGGCTCGCGAGATACCTCCGGGTTGCTGGCCAGAGCTGCTGAGCCCGCGCCCGCCGCGCTTTGTAGTATGATGTAAACTCACCATTATCCCTCCACTGCACATCGACACCGTTGAAGGCGTCCTTCAGTCTGGCTGTCAGTTGTTTAAGTCCCGACAGATGTGCAGCACTGTTAGCTAGCTCGGGAGGCTCGCGAGATACCTCCGGGTTGCTGGCCAGAGCTGCTGAGCCCGCGCCCGCCGCGCTTTGTAGTAAGATGTAAACTCACCATTATCCCTCCACTGCACATCGACACCGTTGAAGGCGTCCTTCAGTCTGGCTGTCAGTTGTTTAAGTCCCGACAGATGTGCAGCACTGTTAGCTAGCTCGGGAGGCTCGCGAGATACCTCCGGGTTGCTGGCCAGAGCTGCTGAGCCCGCGCCCGCCGCGCTTTGTAGTAAGATGTAAACTCACCATTATCCCTCCACTGCACATCGACACCGTTGAAGGCGTCCTTCAGTCTGGCTGTCAGTTGTTTAAGTCCCGACAGATGTGCAGCACTGTTAGCTAGCTCGGGAGGCTCGCGAGATACCTCCGGGTTGCTGGCCAGAGCTGCTGAGCCCGCGCCCGCCGCGCTTTGTAGTAAGATGTAAACTCACCATTATCCCTCCACTGCACATCGACACCGTTGAAGGCGTCCTTCAGTCTGGCTGTCAGTTGTTTAAGTCCCGACAGATGTGCAGCACTGTTAGCTAGCTCGGGAGGCTCGCGAGATACCTCCGGGTTGCTGGCCAGAGCTGCTGAGCCCGCGCCCGCCGCGCTTTGTAGTAAGATGTAAACTCACCATTATCCCTCCACTGCACATCGACACCGTTGAAGGCGTCCTTCAGTCTGGCTGTCAGTTGTTTAAGTCCCGACAGATGTGCAGCACTGTTAGCTAGCTCGGGAGGCTCGCGAGATACCTCCGGGTTGCTGGCCAGAGCTGCTGAGCCCGCGCCCGCCGCGCTTTGTAGTAAGATGTAAACTCACCATTATCCCTCCACTGCACATCGACACCGTTGAAGGCGTCCTTCAGTCTGGCTGTCAGTTGTTTAAGTCCCGACAGATGTGCAGCACTGTTAGCTAGCTCGGGAGGCTCGCGAGATACCTCCGGGTTGCTGGCCAGAGCTGCTGAGCCCGCGCCCGCCGCGCTTTGTAGTAAGATGTAAACTCACCATTATCCCTCCACTGCACATCGACACCGTTGAAGGCGTCCTTCAGTCTGGCTGTCAGTTGTTTAAGTCCCGACAGATGTGCAGCACTGTTAGCTAGCTCGGGAGGCTCGCGAGATACCTCCGGGTTGCTGGCCAGAGCTGCTGAGCCCGCGCCCGCCGCGCTTTGTAGTATGATGTAAACTCACCATTATCCCTCCACTGCACATCGACACCGTTGAAGGCGTCCTTCAGTCTGGCTGTCAGTTGTTTAAGTCCCGACAGATGTGCAGCACTGTTAGCTAGCTCGGGAGGCTCGCGAGATACCTCCGGGTTGCTGGCCAGAGCTGCTGAGCCCGCGCCCGCCGCGCTTAGTGTGTAGCTGGAGATTAAATAACAGTTAAGTACAAATATCCTAATATTATAAATGGTAAATTGTGTTTGTTTGTGCTTCTTTCACGTCAAAACAGAGCATCCGTAGCTCCTGGTTGACCTGTTCTTTTTTTTACGAATAGGTATATTGACTCAATAGGAATGTTTACGAGTATTAAACGTGGACCTATCACGAATAAGAGCTGAGCATTAAACAGTATTAGTGAATCAAGTCAGGGTAAAAGTAAGGCAAACCGTGAAGAAAAAAAAATTGATGACTAATCTGTCAGATATCATGTAGGAAACAATTCACAACATTTAATTTTTCGTTAAGTACCAAAATTAAAAATCCGTTTGGAGATCTTCATTTGCTTAACACGATACACATATTTAATTATTTTTTTATTCAGTGTTTTATGAGATATTTTGAAAAAACTACACTGTGTAACGAGTACCGCTCAAAGCTACTATACTCTCTGCCTTCAAGGGAAACTGGCATTAAAAAGTATTAGTTGTAGTTGTAAAAACAAAACAGGATACAAGGGGACTACTGATGGACCCATAACACGAAAAAATAGAATAGATACAAGGGAATTTAATTTACGTGCTTCTCTACCCATCTTTGTTGATGAAAGTGAATAAAATTTAATTTTAAACTAATAAACTCAAAAATAAACAATAATGAATGAAACAAAAGAATCATGAACGAACTATTGAACGAATGAAACGAACGAACGCACGCAGCTCATGTCATTTCTTTTTTTTTAAAACAGAATACGCATAGACACCTGATACTTTTAGCCGTTATCGGCTTTTTCTAAAAATGCAATATTTAAAAATTAATTTAAGAGTGTTAAAGTTAAAATTTTAGAAAAGCAAAAAATACGGGTACCTTAATTTTTCACCTACTTTCATATAAGCTAATAAAATTAGGGTGTTTGAAATGTTGTGGATTGTGTAGAATAAATTGATGTATAAAAATATCCGCGGTGCATATCTTGTAGTAATAAGCGTGTTTATACCTAATTTAGATTCAAGTTGTTGTAAACTGATATAAATGAGAAAGTTTGTTTGTCCTTCATTTACACCAAAACGGATCGACGTGATTTTTCGGGATTCATTCTAATTCCACAAAAATGACCACGGGTAAAGCCGGGATAGAAAGCAGTATAATAGAAAGTCTTCTGTTGCGCCCTTTCCTATTCTGCCTAAACACTAGATACTATCAAGGGTATCGTTTCTATTTTTCACTGTGCTTATAGTATTCAGGTGTGAAAATATAATTTACCTCGCCCGATGTGTCCCGTTGAAGCAAGGAGCGCTAGGTTGCGCCGCCACGTCGCTGCAGAGTAAGTACGGTAGTTGTTCCCAGTACCGGCGGGAGTTCCTCACGCGAGCTCGAGCCTCTCTAACCACGCGCTCTAATTGAGCACCGCCCCATTCGCCCACTGGAAAAAAAATGAAATGAATCTTTAAATAAATCCTTACTCTAGCCAAAATGTTAAGGACCATATGAACTGCTTTGAGTGCATGTTAACAGGGTTATCTCGCTAAATTATGTTAAATGCAAGATCCGCGATTGTATTGAATTTTATTGTCAAACATCTTAACTAATACTAATTTTAAATGCGATGTGATTTTTTGCATTGAAGATCGGGGAGTGACATTAAATCGGAAATTCTTCGGAACTAAAACTTGTATCATTAAATTTCATGAGCAAATCCGAGGCAGTAGTTAATGTATAAAACTCACTGGACTCTCCGCTCTCGGAGGCGGACACCTTCTTATTATTATTCTTCTTCTTCCCATCAAACTCGTACGGTTTAAAATCTATTTCCGACGAAGCCGGCTCGGGAGCAGCGTCTGCATCTCTCCGCCTTCTCTCATGACTATCATAGTCTTCCGTATCATCATATATGTACCTCGAATACCGATCACTTTTATCCATTTTATTCGTTAATTGTCGCAACTCATCCGATTCTATATTCAAAAGTGCCGGGTCTTCATTGAGGACGCTTTCAAATGAAGTTTCTATCTCGAAATCATCATTTTTACTGTAGTCTATGGATCTTTTGGTCCGATCAGGCGCTAAAAAGGGGCCGGTGCCGCCTCTCTCCCCTAGTATCGGTTTGCCGCAGCCGGAGAATATTTTCTGAGAGATTTCATGGTTGTGCTCTTGGAAGTTCATGATGGCTTCAGATATTTTAATGTCTATTGGCTCCACTACCATGACGATGTTGAATGGGCCGAGCAGTCTGTCCGCTACTTTATCTACGGCGTCTGAAAATTACAATGAAACAGTTAAATATATGGCGTTTACGTTCGTGGCAGTCGCGGCGGAAATCACTACATATTATATAAAAAAAAAGTGTACCGACTTCAAAAATTATGCACTGAAAAGTGTGCTTTCCGAAAGCATATCCACAAGTCACTATAAAAAAAATACCCAAATCGCTTCAAGTGTGCCTATAAAATTTGAAGAGTTCTCGATTTCTCCAGGATCCCATTATGAGATCCTGACCTGATGTCCATGGGACCAAAAAAAATTTTCTAACAAAAAGAAATCGGTCCAGGCGTCTTCAAGTAAGTAAGTAAGAACATACATAAAAAAATAGATTCCGACAAATTGAGAACCTCCTCCTTCTTTTGAAGTTCGGTTAAAAACAAAGTTCCTCGCACCGTCTGACGTTTGTGCATCACTCTAAAACTACTTTCACGTCAAAATAGCTGTGTGAGCATGACGTTGTAGAAAGAATCTCAGGGTACGTAGACAAAATCTCAGTTAGAAAGAGAAATTCCCATAGACATAAAACAAGACCGGTTTCCGCGACGCTACTTTTTGTCTTGTATCTTTCTCTTTCTAACTAAGATTTAACTAACTAACGAATCGAGTGACAGAAATCCTTCGGGATAAATTCTTGTTACATTTCAAAAAAATCCACGAACAAAGCCGGGACGGAGAGCTAGTAATGAATCAATACTAACCGACATATGCATCCCAGTCGGTAGCCAAGTCGGCGTGTCGTGGCAAACACCCACGCAGCACGTTGTGACAGTAGCGGGTGCAGGACGGCACGGAGGTGAGACCGCCACAAGTGCCACACCACTGCAACCTGGCCCACGCGCGGGAACATTCCTCGCCTATACCCAACTGAAAAGGAAACATTTTAAAATTAGTACCTAAAAGTGTTTAAATCTCGTAAGAGCGTGACTCTTCTAACATAGATTTGTAAGGTTACTAAAAAAAATGGTGCTTAGGGTAAACGATTGGAGACGCCTTAAAAAGGCTAACGGCATCGGGAATGGAACCAAGAATAAAATAGGTTAAATCCTTGCCTTTGCTAGGAAATCCATTGAATAAGTGGTCAACTCTGGTCTATCTAAAGTAGGGTTGCATATTGCAAACACGTTAATAATTAATCAATAAACATTAATATTTGAATTCCATAGATAGGCGTGGAGTATCCTGAAGTATCTAATTCTGTTCCCAATTTACACATAGGTGGCTTCGTGGGACTTTTTCGGATTTTTCACTTCCGATCAGACAGTGCACACGAGGCTGGTTTTTATTATAAGCGTGCGTCGATGGCCGAGTGGTTAAAAGGCGGTTCGATCCCGGCCATGTAACAATTGGTTTTTTATACAAACCACACTCAGAGGCTTTTCCATCATTACATCTAAATATACCTGAAACAGAACTGGCCACTCACACATACTATCGGCTAAAAGAGGAAGTATTGGATAACACGGTTTTGGAAGCAGTAAAGCAACCCGTGCAGAAAAAAAAAATTGTGTCTAGTTGAACTTGTGTCCATTAGGCACCAAATCACAAAATGTAAATAAACACTGTTTGCCACTTGAAGTGACATCGAGATAGACAGCAATAAAATCAGCATAAATAAATAATTTATAAACATTTTCGTACATAGTTGTCAACCTTGAAATTTTACAATTTAAATTGTTATAAATGTAGATTAAATTAATCTGTTTGTAAGGTAATAATAGAAATTACTACATGTATATAGGGCATTTTATCAAATAATTATAATTACTTATCTATTTAAACAAAATATTGGGAGGCCCAGAAGGAATTTTACAGATCAAGTCAGTGATATTTAAAAACAAATAAAAAAACATGAAAAGCGACGAGCGTGAAACTACGTAATTGATGTGGATGAAACTAATGCAATCATTTGCAAATGGGATAACTTTGATCTCTGCCTACCCTACCACAAAGGAGTTAAGACATTGTGGGTTTATAAAAGGTTATTTTTTGTGTAGTCACATCTAAATCCAATCAATATTCATGCAGACCTGTCAACACGATCGTATATTGAAGTATGATATCATCAAGTTGGGACCCTTGACTCATTTGTATAAAAAGCTCACTATTCTAAATTCTTACTAAAATAAAGTATTTAATACATAACAATATTTATAAGTACAAATAAAATCAATTAGCGCCTTCCTTAATAATTTAAATATTTTAGAAATAAAAGCTAGATAACTAATAGGAACTAGGAAGAAAATTTGCTAATTATCATCCAAGTTTATTCAAATAGGGAGACTTCAAAAAGACCTAACAAACGAACTCCATTGTCGTAGGAAAACCTAACTAAGAAATTGCAACATAAAAAAGAACCCTTCGAAACACAAATTTAGCCACATCAAAATGAACTCTATGACAATCGAATTAAAGTATAAATTACCTTGAGCATCGCTCGCACAATATCAGAGCCCTGCCTCAGCGCCTTGTGAAAAGTTCTAGTGGCCACGAAAGCTCTTCGCAGCTGCACCGACAACTTGTTGGGGACGTCGTCGAAGGGCTGAGTCTCTCTCATGTGCTCGTTGACGCACTGCAAGTATCTGGAAATGTCATATTATTTGTTATAGTAGGTACGCGTCAAATAAGTTAAGGGAGGATATATAAACTTTTAAAAAAGTGGATCGACTTAAAAATTATGCACTGAAAAGTAAGAAACAATTTGAAAATAGATTCTGCACAAACTTTGGGACAGACAGACAAAATAATGTAACAGTTATATTGGAAATATAACTATAATATCCTACATACAGATTGACACTTAATTTTTACTGTCAAGACATCAGTCAAATAGGTGCTATACGCCTAGTAGGTAAACTTCACTCAGTTCTAAACAATTACTAGCATATTTTATTCGTTATTCGTTGTCCGTAGAAATTTTGAAATGTGACATAACAATTTATCCCGAAATATTTCCGGGATAAAAAGTGACAAAAGAACCACTGGCTAAGTGGACTAACAAAGCAACAAACAAAATTTAGGATAGACTGGCCCTGTCCTCATAAATATCTAAGGGCAGAAAAATTGGTATAATAAAATAAATGTTGAGATCACCAGTCACCACACATTCATTAGTCATTCTAGAAGTAACAAACCATTTGTATCGTCGACAAAACATACGACAGCTTAGAACAAATTGTTAAGCCGGGCGTCCACAAAATTATTTTAAAGCTCGCGAGTACCACAGCTTAAAATGCTTGCATCTTAGAAAAAATTGGAAATATAAGAGGCGAGTCTGCTGATTCACATGCTGCTTGCGGTTTCGATGCGGTTAATATTTTACTAATAAAATCAAATTTTCAGGCATGAATAGCTGTATAAATTAGAGGGGTGTGGAATAGTGTTTATTATCTTACATTACAAATAGACTAGATGACCCATGCGAAAACTTCGCACCGTTAGTTCAAGTGATCTCCAACAGATGGCGTCTTTTACAAAATAGGTAAGTACATAAAATAGTCTAATTTTAAAACAAACATTTAATTTTGATTTGTTTGTTTATTTTTCGTCATTAGAGGGGAAAATAATCTTCAAAATTGCGCATAATTCCCTTCAATTAACTTGAACATTATGTCAGTCACCTACTGCGCAGTACAAATACCTCCTTTTTTTGTTTTAGATACTGCACAGTGACAGATTTTCTAGTTAATTGCCGGTATCTATTTCAAACATTAACTTATGGCGTACCGACAAAAAAACACCCTTGAGAAATAATATATATATATATATATATATAGAGATAGAAAGAAATTTGAACAATTATTATGTACATCGCTCCTAGTGGACACCGGCCCTACATAATTTAAACCATCTGACCACGTAAATGTATTTACGGTTGGACTAGATAAAAGAGAATAGAACGGCCGTTCCTGTGTATTAACTAGCTATTTACACAAATAAAGAGTTCATAAAATTCACACCGTTGACAGTTTTATTGATACAAACAATTTGGTGTCCATGTGGATTAATGGGCTTTGACGGTGTATTTTCTATTATTCATTTCAGCCCGGCTTCACCTGTGCTTTTAAAATGTTAAAAATAAAAATAGCATTGTTTTATAACGTTTTATTTACAGTAGTAAAATATTTTTTTAAATCGGTTCAGTGGTTCCAGAGATTATACTAAACATACATTCACGGATTTTTTACTTTGCGGAGTGGCCAGAGACACAAGCAACAGTGTCCACTTTTTGCCAGTTGTCCATATGAAACAGAACCGGGTGGCAAGTCTGTTGCTGCACTTAATGGACATAGATGTGTCACTTCTTTAAGGGGCGGTGGTAAGGGTCATCTTGTATCTGTCAAAAAATCTCAGTTAATCCTGGAAACGTGAGTTTATTTATACAACATTTCCTCAGCACACAGTTGATAGTTATTATTTTAAATTGGATTGAGCCATATTTTCATTATTAAGAGTTCTAAATAGCCATAATTTCCAAAACTCAAAGGCACTGCTCGTATTGAAAACTACGGCTCTTTAGAACCCTAAATGATAAAAATATGGCTCAATACAATTTTAAATAATAACTCTATCATTGTGTGGTAATCCTTAACAGACATTAAAATTAGTACAGAGAAAATTAGCCCACTTTTGAAAATCAATTATTTTTCAGCGCCCCCCTATTTTTTTTACTTTACCACATTTTTAAAATCACAATGAAATTAATTACTTTAATTTATATATAGTGTGCTATATTCGTTTTTCTGGGCCCCTTACCGACCCCTCTAGGCCTCCAGCGCCCACAAGGGGGCGTTATCGCCCACTTTGAGAAACACTGCTCTAAAACGTAAGTGTAAAATAAAAACATATAAAACAGAATGTAGTCCACATTAATGTCAAGAAAACTGGGTTACCGACAATTTGCACACAATTTTACACTAAACGCTTATTATCCGTATTACTATTTTTAATATCACGTTTCACTACAGCAACAGTAGCAAATCCATACAATGTGAAAGTAACTCTGTCTGTATATTACGATTTCACAGTTAAACCACTGAACCGATTTTGATTAAAAATAGGCTAGTTTTTTTAGGGGATGAAGGTTAGTATGGTTTGGACAGCTAGTAGCAAATAATAATGGTACCATACGAAAAAATAATAATTACATATTATACTGGCAACCTGTCCCGACTTCGGACGGACGAATTTTGAGATAAAAAAATCACACAACCGCTCATCAACATAGCCTTTGGAATATTCTACGTGTGTTTGTTTGTCTATCTTCCACGTCAACACAGAGCAACGGACCGACGTGATTTTTTACACGGGGGTATAAAATCTTGTCACATTTCTAAAATTTCCGCAGGAGAAGCCGGGGCCGAAATGTACTACAATCTATATTGTAGAAACGGCAGACACAACAAGCAAGTTACAAAATCAAAAGCAATGAATGCCCACATCCCAATTTCGTTCAAGGCAAGTTCGGTTTCCGGGGAGGGCAATTTGTGAATTGTTCTGTTCTATTCTATTATACACATGGGGGCATTCGGTATAGTTAGTTATAGATAGGATAATATACCTTATTGTCTTTAGTTTGTTTGTTTGGCCTCTGTAAGCACATGTGGTTTACATTATAGTTTTTTTATTTATTTATTTATTTATTTATTTATTTATTATAAATAGCCCAACATTTTGTTAACTTTGTAACGATTTGGGCGACCATTTCAAACATAATGATACTGCCCCCCCCCCCCTGAATTTGGGATAGATTCAATTGATCTTACATATTTACAAAAATAATATAATTATTAAAGTAAAAGAAGAAATAGAAGGTACGGGTGTTCTATCAACATCCGTTCCGAAAGTGTTCATATATATGAAAATTACTACAGAATCTAATTATCGTTTAGAATCTTGACTTGTTATCATCCTAGTCATAAGTACATGACATGTCCCAGAAATAACGGAGAAAAATATAGCAGGACAGGGGAGAGATTCTTCCCTATACTTTATGATAACAGACTAAGTTTTTCCGACTGGATCTTGCCATCGATTGTAGGGCAGTTATGAAGAAGAGCATACTCACTTATCATCAAAGCTATACTGCGAGTTCAGCACCGTGAACATCTTCTCATAGAGTATACCAAAGAAGTGGTTGATGGTAGCTATGAGGTCCACGTCCCCTCTCAGGTAGTATCTCTCCAGTTTCTCGAACAACTGCTCGAACACATACGAATGTTGCTCGTATATCATGCCGTATGTCCGTTTGAACATCGCATGGAACTCTTCGCGGGAGTCATGGAGGAGTCGCCGGAAGAATTCTGAAATTAAAAAATTAAGTCATTTAAAAAACTCTTTCTAAGTCAGTTGAGCTAATTTTCATCGGGTATGTATTTAATAAAGAAGGCTGAAGAAAGGTGGTAAATCCATGGAAATTTTTGAAATGTGAAAAATTTGTAATATTGTTATTAAGGAACCCTAACTTTTATTAAATAAAACATATCTTTGAGCCTACCAAATTAAGACAAAATCCCATATTCTTTAAATTTTGCTAGAAGTCTATGAGACACTGGCAACTCAACGGATAGATCTAGCAATGATGTAACTACCGATCGTATAAAATTCAAAGGAATAGTTGATAGTTAGAAGTAAGCATAACAAGGAAAATTAATCATACAATATTATTCAAAGAATCTACATGCAATCCAAAGAAATAATAATACAAAAATGACTAATCAATATTTTCTAAGTAGAGTAAAGATATCTAGTTATGAATGTAGTATTGATACATTTGATTCGATATATTTGGTTCAAAATTAGAATAATTATGCTTTGTGTGCCAAAAACAAAGACAATCAGAAATACCAGCATTTTTTTCATATAAATATTTTCAAATATCTTTCGCCTTTCATCAATCATTAAATTTTAAACTAAATAAAATATTTTTGTTTTCTGTTCAGTAGTATTTTTGTAATAAAATTTCAAAGTTTTGCAGACAGACGACAAAACTTAGGTAAATTAGCCATTCTGCCCCATTTCTTTATTATAAAAGAGGCGCTTTTCCTTTGGTATAATGTTTGGTATATAAATCAAAATGAACCAATTACACTAGCATTTACACTCAAATATAAAAAATAAAGTGGTGTAATATGGTAGAATTTAAATAATGAATCACGCACGAACTAAAATTAATTCAAAGAATATTATATGAGACGCGCGGTACTTTCTGAGAATCAACAGTACATTTACAGTGGACAGTGCACCGCTTGCTAATTATAAAAGTTGCCCTGTAATTTCGCAATTAGGAGACATTCATATTTTTTTCTGAATAAAAGGAATCATGTATTGAGAAATCTGTCTGTCTGTCTGTCGGTCTGCTACTAAACGGATTTTGTTGCGGTTTTCACTATTAGATAGGTTGATTCACCGGGAAGGTTTACGAGTATTAAACATGGACATATCATGTTTAGGAGCTGAGCATTAACAGTATAAATAAATCAAGTCGGAGAAAAAGTTAGCCCCAGCGAGTTTTCATGGAGGATGCTGTCTAAACTAAACCGTCAGAGACATCGATGTGAAAGATGATGTAGGAAAACAAAATGATGTAGGAAATAATTATGTAGAATAAAAAGATCTACAAAAAAGTCCGCGGTATATCTATCTGTATTAGATAAGTAGTTATAAGCGTATTTACGTATAGGTATTCAAATTGTACCCATGCGAAGCCGTGGGCGGGGTTGCTAGTTAAATATAGGTTATGTTGGTTCATTCGTGAATTTTCATTAGTATACATGGAGAATTACTTGACGAAATTATAAGCGCCAATTTACTATGGAACCCTAAAACCCAAATACCAACACATAATTTTGCTGACCGTACGTCATAAATAAGTCAGAAGTTTACGTGCATGAAGCAATCAAAAGTAGAATGCCTGGTGGATGTCGTGTGATTGTTCATGTAAATATATTGACCACTTGCCGACCTAGAAAGTTGTATTTCAGTCACCTAAATTGTTTATACTCACGCCTATATATTTTTTTTTCTTTACAGTAGTTTACAGGTTGCCTTATGGCTCCCGAAACCATGCGGTAGACTCGTTTAGTCGATGGTATTTGTGTAGATTTACAAAACCTCGATGGAGGATGCTCGACTACATAATATTTGTGAAAGAAATAAACTCTTTTATAGTTACTGTTGATTTTCTTCCCGACGTAAAAACAGACCCAGAATTTTCCCTTTTCTATCTATCATCGCCTTTTATCCCATGTGACAATCGAAGGCTATTTCTCTCCTTCCTTTATATTAATTACACCTCTTATGGTTTTTTTTTATTAATATAAAAACCTTAAATCAAATCTAAAGATTAAAAATAACGAAATAAACCAGGTCCGCGTGGAATAGTGGCAAGAATACTGGCTGCATTTCCCCGCTGAATCGCGATGCTGATTCGTTGAGCGAGGAAGGAGCCAGCCCTCTTGTCACCAGAAGAGATGATCAGTCGAGGGGATACATCTTTAATAAAATTTTTGGCATTTGAACCCCACGGACCTAGAGTTTCTACACCAAACGGCACAAATTTGTAGTTTTCAATAATTGAACTATATTTGCGCCGTTTGTTAGACTCTGCGATTTCCGCCGCAACTCCCGCTTTGATTGCTGTATCCCTGAGATGAGACGGGGCTAAAGTGTCCATTTGTCCAGTAATTCAAAACAATACCCACAAGGGCCTCATCATGGACAAGTTTTTAAGTAAAGTTCAATGCATTTCCTTTTAGTCAATAATTTCAGTATCATTTCAATATATTCGATACATTATTACATATTTTTACCACCCCAAACACTTCTAAAATCAAGACAGGTGCACATTCCAAAGTTTTTCTGATAATTTACATTTTAACGGCGTTTTAAAGGGAATTTATTTCCCTTGTTTAGACAAACAGGATCTTTCGAGGTTATAACAAGAAAAAAATGGGGATTACAGCATAGAAACATCTGCTTAGAAATGTTGAAACTATGTGTGTTTGTCCTTAAAACTTCCGGTGTAAGCACGTGCCATTTACTTTAATCAATAAAGAAAATGTCAGTGTTTTTCTGTTATATCAAAATAAAAAAAAAATTTAATTTTTAAGATTGGACTGTTGGCTGTTTGTCCTATTGAGATCATAATAATTATTAAATGGATTCACAACATTTTGAAGGGTTTGACGAAAAAAAGGGAAATTATATTAATTTTCATTGAACTTCGCACAATCGCTCGCTGTTATAAATGTGAAATCACGTCGTAAGTGATAAACAGATTTAGATGAATGTTTGTATGCATTATCGCGTACACCACAGCATAACAATTACAACTTTCATGAAAATTTTACAAAATAATCAACCACTGTTTGTGGCGTTCACAAGCGATAAACCTTATTTTTAACCGACTTCCAAAAAAAAGGAGGAGAAGGTTCTCAATTCGGACCGTATTTTTTTTATTTTTTTTTATGTATGTATGGACATCGATTACTCCGCCAGTTGTGAACCGATTTTGATGGTTTCTTTTTTAATCTACAGATAATTAATTCTTCCGGATTGGTCCCATTTTTATCTCATAAAAATTGGTTCATTAGTTTTTCCAGAAATTTTGAAATAATTGACCTTATAAGTAAATTTTTCGTAATATCTCGATGAAATATGTACCGATTTTGACGGCTTATTTTTTTAAGGATATAATAATTTCTCGACATTATCTCACAGTCATATGACAAAAATCGGTTCAGTAATTTTTCAGAAATTCGGTAATTTGTCTCTGTTTACTGCTGAAAATTATATCAGAGAAAAGCCTTAGCAACGGTTGCTATTGACACGAAGTTGTCAATTTTCGTACCGACGGTGGTCTAACGGCTAAAGGTATGGGGTGCAGCGCAGGATACACATTGTACATGGGTTCAAATCCCATCCACCCCGCAGTATTTTTTTTAATTTTCCATAAATTTTTTTTAGTTCCGTTATTATTTGTTCCTCAGGGCAGCAAAATCACTTAAAAGGGAGAAATAAACCTTTTAAAAAAAAAGTGTACCGACTTCAAAAATTTGCACTGAAAAGTAAGAAATAATAAAAATTTCGTCGTAGAATTTGAAGACGGTTGGTGCCAAATTAGGATACAAAATTAAGTAAACATCTAAGGACATAAAGATCTGTTAAATATTATCTGTGTTTGTACTGATGATCATAGGTTTTTTTTAAAAGGTTTCTAAAAAATTCTATTTCTTGAAATATAAATTTCAAGAAATAGAATTAGTCAGGCGATCCACGTGTCCATAAATAAACAATAATTTTGTACCTGCCTATACCCAGTATTTTATCGAAACTAGATTATTACATACGTACAATCTCTGTTATTTATCAGCAATTTATACGTAGGTATAAAAAGATAATTTACTATAAATATATCACGATAATGGGATATTGACCGTTGTCCTTTATAGCTGTCTCTGAGCTATTATTTCATAGAAATCGGCCCACGAATTAATAGAAATTGATCTTCTAAAAAGAGATGAATATTTTTATTATACATCGGTATCAGATTTAGTGTGAATTTGCTAACGATTATCATGAATAATTTAATTTTAATCCCTTTTGTTACATTATACAGAATAATTAATAGTACTACCAAACCAATTAAGCTTAAGAAGATTCCCATTAGAATACGGATTAGTGGGTAAATTGTGAACATTGTTACCGTATTGTCTATGACTAGCCACGTCGCACCCTACTGACCCACCCTAGCTTAATCCTTCCAAAATACTCCTGTGACCAGAATTAAAAAGTGAACTACTTTCTCCAACTCAGCAAAAATCATAATATGAAATTATGTATGATATAAAAAGTTGACGTCAGTCGTCACGGGACGCCCGGCAAATGTGAAACATCGAAATTGCCGCGTCAAGTAAACTGCAGTTGAATAGAGAGGCGCACGCAGTACACACGCTCAAATATTGTATACGCGCCACGCACACACAAGTGAGTAGGGCGAGGGGGCATGACGCAGTTTTTCGTCACGATACGACATACGAGTCGGTTTTACCCCCCAAGCGCGCTAATAGATTGTGTTTCACATTAAAAGAGCAAGTCTAACCAGTAGTATAGATAGTAGATGACCGGTAGATGATAATATGAAAAATTCAAATGATAATGTATCTAAAAGCCTTTGCTAAAAGCTTAAAAAATCATAGCGACAGCTAAGATTTTACACGTCAAAAATATTATACAATATGGGATGACAAGTTGTACTTTTTTCTTTTTTTCTCATCGGGTACCCAGCGGAAGTCTTTCTCTTTTAGCCGATAGTATTTGTGGCGTGTAACAAGTGCTGACTTTTCACACCACAAAATATTTTCATGTCCATTAATAGCTGAAAATTAGTTTGTACAAATGTGGTAACATTTTATCTTTGTCTAAACAAGTATTGGATTACAAACGAGCCGATAAATCATACTGAACATATTGTATTTCAAGGTGGGTAATTTGGTATGGGGTTGGTTCAATGTGTGAAGTTTATTTTAAACTTTTTATTTATGAAGAGCGTGGTATGTGATAAATTGAACCAACACACCACCATTACGTTATACATTTGAGGAGTCTGTACTGGAGTGTGGGCCTTACCACTAATTAACATTAATTAGCGCTAACTTGTTATTTTTTATGGGTGATATGGAATATGTGACTTATGTGACATATGGCAACTAAGAACAACTTTGAGGAGCTATTGTCATCGGCTGTCATAGTTATAAGGTTGCTAGAACTTCAGTCTTTGGAAGAATGCGAGGAACATGCGCTAGTTGATGATCAATACCAAGAATCCGACTATGCTGTATCACCTTTTTACCATCATAGCTTCCAGACGTACCCAGCTGAAGAGAAATCAGAAACATGAATGTTACGGGCCTTACCACAAAACAAGTGTTTAGCTAAACTATTTTCATCACAGTCTTACAAATCGGTCATTCAATATGAAAGACTAAGACAGAACTATGTTTAAACATGTTTTGTAAGCTGTCGTTGCCTTTAGCACTTCCATCATAGGTTCATCATTAGTTTGGAGCGAAATCAATATGTAAGAACGCCATACTGGCTGTAAATGTAGAATGGTAGCCCGAGCAAGTTTTCTAAGTAAATAAGCGCTATTTATCGTGTTCCCATGGTATGCTATGTAGGTAGCTGTCCGAGTCGCGACAATGCTTCACACGACCACCACAAAACAAAAAGGCCTCAATGGAGCTGCTTCGAAAGTGCGAGTCAATATTGATCCAGTGGCATAGTGAAAAGAGGACAGTAAGGTAACTTCATACTAGCCTACTGATTTTACACAACCATTACATACAAAGGACCAATAACGAAAGGTGTCTTTAAAAAAGGTCAAGTATGCATTACTAAAAATAGACGTGCATGTATTTCTTCCGCTAGGTACCCTGGGATTGATTTCGGGAGCTGTAATGTGGATAAAAGCAAGAGAAGTGGCGTTCCATCCTCTCTGCCTACCCCCTTGAGAAACAGGCGTGAAGATAATATGTGTATGTTCTTCTTATGTGTCTGACAGATGGCTTACTCTTTAATCTTGAGCTTGACTTTAAATTTCAAACTCCAAAATCCAAAGTAGCAACAAATTAAAATGTATAGATTTAGCAATTGAGTGGTACTTTAGATTAGAATTGCGTATAGGTGAATTAGAATTACGATTAAAGTAAAATTGGAATTGAAGTAAAGAGTGACTACTGACTGTTCTAATCCTCTAGTTTATAACGTGCACAATCGATAGTATGAAGTAACCATATATTGATGCTTATTTGATCGCTTTGTAAACGTCAAACTCTTTTGTTAGGAACGCTAACCTCACTGTTTTCTCTTAACTATGGTACGTGTAGTGGCCAACAGCCGGCGGTAACGTCTCAATATAATTAGCGGGTAACAACACATCTGCTCCGCTTTGTGTACAATGTCCACTTGCGAGACCATTGATATTTCTGTGAAAAGAAAACATTGCTACAATGAATCAATTTCCAGTTAGGAACATTGAGCAACATTTTGTGTTATTTTTCAAAACGATACAACATTTGTATTTAAAATTAAGATATTACACCAACAAAACCAACAACCAATACCAAAGGCAACGACGAATCCAGAAATATAGAAACATGAATAAAAATCGTATATGAAAATGTTGCAGAAACAGAAATAATATCAAGTTGAATAAAATAGAGTCGCTAACAGCTTCATCAGAATTAATTCAATGGTTTTGGAGCTATTAACAAACTTTCTAAGAGACAGACAAAAGTGTAAATTTAAGACTTCACATTCTCCAAATACTCCAAAACAATATTTGAAGTTATTAAAAGCGCACAGAAGGTCTGCTTTATCAAATTGAAACATAATAACCCAGTTTGAAACCCCAGATAAGTGCAAACAGATGTCATTAATGGGAAACAAAGTAAATTGTCCTAATAGAACCCGTACATCCATTTGCAGCCATGACCAATGAGTAAAGACATCTTAGGACAAAACTGGCTTATGTCCACAACAACCGTTGACTGATGCAATTAACCGGACTGGTCCGACGGGAAATACTTCTCGTGTGTCGTTAATAGTTCCTTGTCCCGGACTCCTAAATAGGAAATCGTTCGCAGAAGTAGGTCCCCCATTGAATCATTACTTCTATCCAGTACTGGCCTCAAACGTACTAGATATGGTTTCATGGGAAGTCTCTTATGCTCTGCGTAAACGGAGCCCTTATAATTCGTCATGACCGTGCGTCCGTCCGTTCGTATAACGTCGTACAAGCACAGGGTTAGCCATATTTCGAGCGATTCTTGAATGACAATTTACCGTACTCAAGACAAGATAGACAGTATTTAATTACTGATGTTGTTGAGGTTTTAACGATTACAATTGGCCAGCTCTTTTAAGGGTCCTATATTGGGATTTTTTCTGGGATAAACTATTCCCAATTTCTCTGTAAATAATCCACCTGTGTCACTGTAATTTAGCATATAGTTACTTATTGAATATATCTAAGTGAAATAGCTCTTATTTTTTCAATGGGTTTTATTGAATAGGAAATATGGGTAGTTTAACTTTGCCCCTGCTGTCTCTTTCATAATCTATCACAAAACTCTAAATTTTTTTAAAAGCGCTGTTATACCATTACCCTTCAATTATATATGTCGAATTATTTGGTAGCTTATTGAAAATTTAAAATAATAATTATTTTATTATTTTTGCCAAATTAAAAAATCATAAAATATTTTTTTTTTGAATTTTTCAATAAGCTACAAAAAAAAGCGATATATATAATTGAAGAATAATGGTATAAGAGCGCTTTAAAAAAAAAATTAGAGTTTTGTGATAGATTATGAAAGAGACAGAAGGGGCAAAATAATCCTTTATTCTACCACCCATATTTCCTATTAAATAAAACCAATTGAAAAAATAACGACTATTTCACTTAGATATATTGAATAAGTAACTATATGCTGAATTACAGTGACACAGGTGGAGTATTTACAGAGAAATTGGCAATAGTAATATCTCCATACAAATTCCCAGTATAGGACCCTTAAGGTATTTTGGAATCTAAAAGCCTTTAGGAAACTCATTGGTACAATTGTGTACAAATATTTATTCCCCAGTTTAATCTGAGAACCCGGATTTTCGTGGATAAGACCACAAATCCAAACCTGTTGTTAATTCTCATATTTCAAGTTGCTTAATTCACAAATACAAACGAAACGTGACCAAATTGTCCGGTCATTTAATAGTCAATTTTTCAAATTAGCATGAAATTTATGGAATAGAGTTTCTTTCTACATACGTACTAAAAAAGGTAAATCAATTACACCTACTCAATGCGATGTTTATACTTATTAGCCACTGTTTTGGAGCACTAAAATAAATCAAAGTACGTGATGTATTAAAGAAATAACTAGAAATAATTCGCGAATCGATGACTCACAATCGATAGCAGTACCGGCCAGACTAAACAAGAATTACAGAGTGCAAAGGACATAGATATACATATTTCATACATGTGCAAGGCAAGGATGACTATATTATGTACTAGCTAAAAATAACCTCGAGGAGCACGCTGGCAACGTCCGTGATATTCCAAATCGCATCTGGTGTGAGAAACTTTGAACTATTTTATTGAAAATAAATGGCATAAAGTTAAAAATACTGCGCTTTGTTGCCAGATGGTGAAAACGATCGCCGGATTCGGGAACATTAATTTACAATCTTTTACATGACCCATTCCTCGCCCCGATTTTTTGTTTCAGATATTATCTATATATATAATGTATCTATAAAATAGACAGACAGGTATTGTATGTATGTAAGGATTGTATTATCGCACTTAGATATTCCTAAATTAATTTCAAAATATTTTTTATTTATTTATATTTATCATTATATTTATTACCAGTTAATTATCAAAATCTTATAAGTAATAATTAAATGCTGTTCATTGGTAAGCGTACCACTTGAGAACGGCTGGACCGATTTGGCTTATTTTTTTAATGTTCGTAATAGTCTGAACTCTGAATAAGGTTATTAGGAAAAGAACGATTTGAAATGTTGCCCGGTAAAGTCTGGAATAATTAAGTGTTTTTTATGGTAATTTTGTATTAACTCAAAACCATAATATAGAATGAAAATTAATATGGGCTCCACGGACAAAGCCGGGCGGATAGCTAGTTTAATATAAAAATAATAACAAAAGCTGCTTCGTGGCTCTGTGACAGTTGCAGCGAAGAAAGCTTGAAAAATAACCCTAGAGCTCGATATTCGTTATCTTTTAGTATATGAATATGAAGTATGTTTTCAGCTTGACACCATGGGGGCCTAAGACTCAAACCACAGTCAGCATTAATTTGCATATAATTTCTTCCTAATAAGTAAAATTGGTGCATATTGCATTATACTGACCATCAAATTTTACAGCTCTGCTAGCTAGGATGTCTGCCAACTTAGTTATTTCAGTTCGCAGAGATCTCTCGAGCTGTGCTTTAGCTTGAGCTGTGAGTTTCGGGCGAGCTTGTGGCCCGCAACATCCTTGGTTTAGACATAAACCGTCTGCGTCTGTAACAAATACATAAAATTAATTAAGTAAACTAAAAAACTACTGTACCTATGTGTATATTGATAGGCCAAGGAGCGAAGCCATGGCAGCAACGATGAAGTGTCAGTGTCTGAGCTGTCTATGATTTCAAAGTTAATCGGTAACGTAACAAACAAATTACTAAAATCCATATATTTACATCATATTTTAAGCGTAATAATTAACAAGAGGTTTCGGATATAGTTAAAGACTACATTTTTTAAATCCTTATAGGCCTTTTACTGCGATATCTATACTAATACTAATCCCTATTAATATAAATGCGAATGTAAGTTTGTTTGTTACGCTTTCACGCAAAAACTACTTAACCGATCATCATGAAATTTTGCACATATATTCTTGGAGGTATTAGAAGTAACATAGGATACTTTTTATTATCACGGCATGACGACGGGATTGGGGTAGGGGTAGGGGTAGGGGTAGTGCAGGCAAGCCATTATCTATGAGTGCTGTAGGGTATATTTTATTTTATTCGCAAATATCCACGGGCGAAGCCGGGGGCGGAATGCTAGTTATTAGATAAAGAAACAACATGTCACCGAAGATGTCATACACTTTAAGATAAATGGTAAGTAAAAATCATTGATGTAAAAGGTCAAAGCCCACAAAATTGCATCTAACAAGTCAACAGAGAGAAGGGTGCGTTGTTCCCCTATATTGCAGCCAAAGGGCACGGACCAAGGCTTTACAGTCTGAGCATATAGTACGACAAGAGTTCAATACTTACAGAGGGTGTCAGTAATAAATTTTAAGAATTGTCGATCAAGGGACAGAAGGACTTATGAGCCTGTGACTCTGAATATTTATTATGGATTTATACCCACAAGCCTTGTCATTGACTCTATCCACGTGAAAATAGATGTCAAAATAGACAATATAACACCCATGACTACAAAAATTCCAATAACAATAATTTTACTAAAGGATTGTGATAAAATGTTGTATGTTGTAAAGATAAACCCCGAATCAAACCTTCCCTAAAGAACAAGCCTAAATTAGCTGGAATTATTTTATGGCATATTAGTTCACAATAAGGAGCACTTTTGTTGATGGAACACGTTCTATCTCCTACCTATAATCTATAGGTACGTGTAAAGTGTGGGGGTGACAAGATGTATACCGATGCTGGCGGGTAACAAGCTGTGAGTGTTCTACAACGTTCCAACCCTATTCAATATAAAATAATATTATGTTAGTTTTCCGTTCCGGCTTCGCCCGTGGAGCCTTTGGAGCCCCATATTATCTTATTTCATACAAAATTTCCATAGAAAAAAGCACTATCAGTTGATTCCCGAATTTTCCAATTTTCCGAGCAACTTTTTAAATTTTTCTTTACCTAAAAACCTGATTCGGACTATTACGAACATAAGTGATGCGCTTACCAACGAACAGCATTAAGATTTAAATATATGATAGAAATATGTAAGTATATTAAAAAAAAATACTATCCGAAATATAAATATAAAATATCGAAATTAATTTAGGAAGAAGAAATTAACTTAGGTGAAGTGCGATAATACAATCCTAGTTACACGATCTGTCTGTGTGAATGTTACATAATACAGGCAAACTGGTGGCAGCAGCTAGTCTAAATAAGCTGTATATAATTCACAAAATGAAGTATGATTTGTATACCTCTGCGTGTTCAGGAAGGAGCGAAATAGAATTACCAAAATTTCCTTGACATCAAAGCTCCAATCTGTATGTCCAACCAAACAACCGCCCAATCGTGTTCCCCCACATTTAAATAAGCTTAATATCGTAGGACGTAGGCGTTGTAGATGCGAGACCCTCGCCGTGCATACATACCACTTTAATCTTAGTCTGACGTTGGCCAAATAAACATTACCGAATAGTCCAAATACATTTTACTTCCCGTTGGAGTAAAAGTTTGCGTTTGCAAACGAGATCTCAACTGCCTGCTACCAACAACCTTGGCAAAAAATAAATTAAATTCCTTCATATTAAACATGATACCCTTCTACATTGACGTTAAAATGACACTTCAGTTAACATCTTTGAACCGCTAAACACTCAATGCTACTTAACGTCGAGTCAAGTTCAAAATTTTACGACTTTTGACACAGGGCTGAGTGGCGTTATAAAAAAACAAACAATATTTCCCGCAGAACACGTGGTAAAAGAGAGGGTGCTTTTTATTAAGTGCGGGTAAAATTATTTTAGTAACGGCACTTTGATGTTAAGATATAGAGACGAACTAGCATATGGATCTATTCAATATTCAGTCATTGATATTAAAAAACATTAATGTAAAAATAAAACGTTTATCACTCAATCACGTGATGTGTTACTCAATACAGGGAATTTTTCATACAGATATCGAGGCGCGGAAAGGGCGAATTTCTCTTGGTATTTTGATGGTTTAAAAACTATAATTCTAAGTGTAGTTGCTATATGAATGTATAAGCGAACCTTTGCAAATTGTATCCACTCTATACTGTCTAGACTTGAAAAAGGGTAATACATAATTTAATTTGACGTCTTTCGTGGTTTCGAGTGAAGATGTCGTTATGATAATACATCTCACCTCCATTTTCTCAGTCGTGTTAAGAGCTCTCGGCAATGAAATTTAAATACATATTAATTTGAATGAAGATAATATTTAACGATGCCCATTTATGGCCAACAAAATAGGGGAGCGTTTATTGCGTGTAAAATTTCGATACAATTTTATCACCCATAACAAAACAATTCGCCCGTCGTAAACACTTCAATGTTGTTTTCATTCCTGATTTAACATCTACATTTATCAAAGTATTTTAATTTAACTGATTTCATCCATAGTTGTAATGTAACACGATCTTTCTCAACCCCGTTTAATCTGACACAAAAATTACCTTATGTGCTAAACTAAAAACTGCTAACGCTATCAACTCTGAGCTATCTACATAAACTTTATAGGTTGTAGACGCGAAGGAAGTAACATAAGATCTTCTTTCAGGATTATAATTATGCAAGTAAAGTTTTGTAAATACAGCAGATTTTAAATCAGACCACAGTGCAGACCACCTGCTACGAAGACAATGGTTCTAATGATCTAAATTATAAAGTCAGGGTAGAAATCACACACGCCCCGTTAAAGCCGACCAAGATTCCAACATGAAATAATCCGAATCGGAAGGTAAGTGAGAGCGGAGAGAGGGCCAGTCCAAAAGTAATGGCCGAGTGTAGATAATTATGGGAGACCACCCGCAACATCGCGCTCGCACCGACCGACCATTATCCTACTTTTTGTGGGGAAAATAATAATCGACACAATGAAGTCATCAACGCGTCGCTCCGCGTGCGGCCGCGAGCTTTAATCTACTAAATCGATCGTTTAAATTAATATTCTATCGTTTACTACATAGACAATCGATGGTATATCTATTCAGATCATAAACGTAGTATTTACTGACGCACAACCAGTCATTTGACATTTTTTTATTTATTTAATTATTGTTATTGTAGACGTGAATGTAGGAATACGAATGAACGTAGGTTGGTCGAGGGTTGGCATAGCTAAGAACATTAGTGGCATAGCAAAGCAAATAATAATCGTAAATATTGTTTGAACGTTTAAATTTAATGTAGGAAAACCAACGAGTTTAAGGGAGGCCCTACTGCGATACACACAGGCGTCCTAATAAATGGCAAAACATACAATATAATCTAATAATTATAAATACAATAGGATATAAATACAAATAAAAGAGGAAGACTTTGTCTTCTGCTGTGTACCCTGGGACCGAATACACGGTTTCGGAAGGCAAATCCGTGAAGAAAAAAAAATCTTTCACACTAAACTAAATCAAAATAGGCTGTTTGTTTATGATTCCAAATGATTATTACCAAAATAAAGCATGTTTATCACCGCTTAATGTGTTACGAGTATTGCAGTAATTGGTCATATTATATATGAAATATAAGCAGACATTATGTGGTACGAAATAGTAGCATCAGTTCCGCAAGTTCCGGAAGCATCGATCATACGTAACATATCGGTGGGCATGAATCGTTTCGAATTATTCCGCTTTCCGGGCTGGTCGCCACCAAACCCTGCTATTGGTTTATGATGTATTTATTGAAATAGGATGGTAAACTATTCCTTCCTGAATAACTTCCTTGAGTTAAAGTTCATCCATCTCAATTTCCCATGCAATGGAAGTTTTAGTTAGTCGTCAATGCTAAACAGGATTTTGGTAATATCCAAGAGCATGCGTATGCGCTTCTATAAATAAATGTGTTCTGAAATGTTACTAACATCTAAGATATAATCTGTAAATAGCTGGATATTGATACAGGCAAATACGTTTCGTTTCAAATTGCTTTATTCAAATTCCCACTGTATTAATATTAATGGAGAACGGTGGGACCGCGGCCGGTAAAAATCAACATTATCCAAGTTGTAGTCGCATCAACGGCAGTAAATCGACCGAAGGCTGGCGTCTTGACAACGATATGAATTTATAGAGCGGCCAAGTCATTGGCGCTGCCGTGGTCGACCCGTCTCACGAGCAACATTGCGTGCGTCCCCGACAAAGACCTGTTTTAACTTATTGTTGCACAAATAAACCTTTTCATATTGCAATTTGCATAATCGTCTGTTCCTGATGAATCTAGATTTGTTTTAAAACACCAATGACACTAGCATGCCTTTAATACAATAATTATGTAAATCTCCATTAATTAATTAAGTTCCTTCCTATGGTACGAGCAAACGCAGTAATGTCCTGAATTATTTTATAAAGTTCAACTGACTGACTGACAGCATTTACTTATACATAGGTACATATCCTCAGAATAACTCAACCATTACCCTTATATTTATACTAAACTAGAATTGAATTATGCGCAAAGTCGCAAACTAACCTTGAATTTTTTTTTAAATTAAAACCAAAGAGAAACTTACTATATCTATCTATATAGTTCAAACACTCAGCAAAACTAGAGACTTTAATTATATTTAAAGCTTAAATAAAATTGCACATGCGAAGCCATGTGAAGAAAACTAGTTCTTTACATAAACCTTCAACACAATAATAAGTTTTCTATATATATGATGAAGCTAAAAAGTCAAGAGAGATAATTATGGCTTTACACGAACCCTTTTCGCCACAAGCGGTAAGATTCTCGTCGGATGAGTAAACATGACGCATCCAGAAATATCGCGGATTCCTTTATAATTAGACAAGATCGAACGTGTCATGTCTGGCTTACCACAAAACTTGTGGGCAATATTTGATTTTAAATTGCCCAACTTAGCATAATTAAATAAACTTCAAACTATGTAGGCAATTCATAAATAAGTCGCGTTTTAAAAGTTTTATTATGTTAACTGTTACCAATTCATAATCGTTTTCCATTTGGAAGTTCAGGATTGCTTAAAAGCTTACTACTACATAATATTTCACATGTAGGTAGTAGTTAATTTAATCTCATTTAAAATCTTAACGATCATCTAAACTTTAGATAATTCTAAAGTGTGAGACTTTCTATGTGTTTACATCTTTTCATCTCAAGTCGTCGCACATCTCGACGCTGGTCACGTCTTTTCACGTCTCGTCACGTCACTCACAAAATTCTCTCATACACACATACTAAGTATGGAGAATGCCAACAATCATTAATATGCATAGAGCGTATTTACATTTGTGATGAGTTTACTACAACTACAAACGACAGAAAATCTTCTAGTGCAAGATTGTAAAAAAATGTGATCAAGTTTTATTTTTAATCCATCTTTGTGATCTTCATTTTATATACATCCTCATACTAGGTAAAGGTGTACACGTGGTTCAGTTTTAGTAAGTTAAGTTTTACTTATTATTATTTATATTAATTAAAAATAAACTAAAAATAATTGAGACAAAAACGATAATTACAAGAGCAATGATGAACAGATTACTAAAGGGCAAGATATGGTAAATCATAATAATATAAAAAGCATAGGGGCTCAAGAAGCACGGTCTACAGTCTACACTACACGAACAGGTGAGCTGAGCCGACCCCTGCATAACTAAACATTCCACACACATTCTGTTCATCGTCTCGCGCCGCATCCTGAACTAATAACTTTAAACAACTACTCAAACAATAAACACCAAGAAACTGTTTTATTGAAAAATCTGATTTGAGATATGCTATTAGAAATGGATATGTCACTGATTTAATGTTAGAGAATAAGTTTAATTGCTAAAGCATAGATTAAATAATAATTACTACGCTAAAGTTTGATGTCAGGATCATTACATATCAGGCACATCCGCACATGGCATTGTGTAGATCCGTAGACAATATATAGATAGAGTCAGTTTATAGACTATAGAATATGAATTAATGTATTTAAATATTTAGAATGCAGTAGGTACATACCATGTCTAACAGAATGAAGATTAATAAATTGTACTGAGTATGGATATTGAAGTCTCGCCTAGACAATCATTCACGGTGGAATTTATCTGCATAAGTCATAAATTGTTGGAGAAACTATAAAAGTAAGAAACTTGCAATAAAACTTGGTCCACCTTAAGCATTCCAGCTTTTACTACTGATTGTTTCGTACAAGCTCGCCTTTCTGTGAACTACGATAATACCGGAATATTAGAAATTTTCAACCGCATGGGTACTTCAAATATAAGAGTAGACCGTTCGCCACTACTGGTAATGTTTCTTTGGGAAAGTATTAGCGATCAGCAAAATATTTTTTTAATGATCCCCTAGGAACAAAGACTTCTACTGAACTTATTGAAGTTAGTCCGTTGGGAAATTCATGTCAATTGTAAGTCAAGAAATGTCAATTGCCAGAGCATAGCACAAATTGGAATTGTTGAGAAGTTAGTAGCCCCGCACCCTTTACATCTGTGAACATTCTGGAAACACCAAAGTCAAGTTCTTTAAAGCATTTAATTGCCTTGCTTGGCACAAGTAATTTTGGCAAAGAAGCTCATTTAGAGAAAATTTCATATAAATTCACTCATAAATAATACAGATTCTAATAACATAATAGCAAAGATTAGTATTTTGCTTTGATATAGTATAGTACGCTATATAAATCTAGTATTATTAAGCGGTAAAGTTTGTAAGTTTGGATGTAGAAACTACAGATCAGATTCTGAAAATTATTTCACTAATAGGAAGCTATGGGCGGAAAGCTAGACTATTATGAAATATTAAATATTGTTAAAATTTAATATAATTTAGTCCAAGACTAAAAAAATTATGACGTCTTCTAAAATATAAAAGAGGTTGGAGCTTATGAAAAGTATTAGGTAAGCTAAAAATGTTGAGTACAAGCTTCTGTCTTATCTAGACGACCTAGATGCCTTTGAGGACATTACAGGTGTTTGTAGGCCGCATACAATAGCTGCCTGAAGAGCTGAAGCACTCTACGGTTTACCTAGATACTGAAGCACCGTAAAACATACCCATCCAATATCAGAATATTGTTATTGTTAGCTTCTCATTTCTCAATCAAGGAGAAAAATTAAGAATATAATAAGAGTTATTTTATAAATGATTATTTCAAATTATAGCACAAAATTTAAGTGTGTGTTGCCGTTACGAAATAATAAATAGAACAGATAGAAGATTCTTAGTATTATGTGCATATGTGTAACATAAACATGGAACGCCGTTCGTTGATAGAGACGAGCCAGGTTCACCGCACGGTATTTATGAGTTTGTATAAATATTTAATGTAGGATAGACTACGGATAACCACGATTATGGAAAATGTTAACTTAATTGGATTACATGTCTTATACATGTTGTTGTGATGTTGCTGTCGGTATGTATTGTAAATGGTATTTACTTCTAAATTAACCAATACTCGTATAAAGAAATAAACAGAAGAAATGACAACACGCATGAACATAATAAAATAACAGCTAAACATTGCGAATACATTGAAGTATGTACAATAAAAAAATCACAATGAAGTAAGTACAAAATGAAGTGGACAAGATAAACTGTAAGGAGAGATTTAACATCGACATTCCAGATTTCAGGGTTTTTAATCCAAATAATCTCATGAAGCGTGAACAAAATGAGACAAGTATGTGAGATAACCATTGTATATGTATTTAAACGGTGTTTTACAAAAGGGCCATCAGCTGCGTCGTTAATCGCTCTATTCACCAAAATCGCTAACATTTCGAGTACAATATTGGCCAAAAGAATATCTTGAAGAGATATTACTTGTACCTTTTTCCATCTTATATTTTTTCTGACCGACAAAGAACGAGCTACAAAATATTTGTTCAAACAGGAAGAGATCCCGTAACAGATTCTCGGCTTGGAGCCGGTACAAAGGCTTTGGATCGAGATGAATAGAATGGGGGTTCACGAAGGGTGTTTATGAGGCTATCGCCGAGTAATTTGACTATTTACCGACAAAATACTTAAATACTTTTACCGCTTCTATTTAATTGTCATTTCCAAGGGACCAGATAAGAGGACTCGTTATTAGAAAGCTATTACGTTAGTGATTATTCTCACAGTGGAAACGCAATGTCTAGTAGATTTAACTGAGCTTTTGATTGATTAACTAGTTTTAAAAGGAGTAACCGTAGCAAGTAACTATCAAATAGATATAGCAGATCCGGGTATGTAGATGAAACAACCGCTATCTTTAACTCGAGCCCGGTGAGATGTCGGTGCGAGTATTGTAAACAAAGGTGCACGCGTTCCGCGGTCAATATCCTTCCGCAAATAGCCGGGAAAATGCGTTTGTCGGTCTGCCTTCGTTCATAGAAGGGTTAACAAACGAACATTTAAGAATATGAATCGTTTTTTCAAAAAATCCCTGAGATGTCAAGAACATTGCATTGAATTAAAATTTCTTCTTGAACAAGCAATTTTGTAACACATTTTTGTCCGTAAATAGCTTTTCCTTCGAACGATTATAGTGAGGCGAGACGGGTCAATATCATAAAGTTAGTACTCTGCGGATTACAACAAAATTCTGGCTGTTGCAACAAGTATAAACTCTCCTAATAAATTGCAGTGTATAAAATTAGACAGGGAGTGATTAGATAAAGTAATCCTTAGTACAATTTGTAGCTTCCCGAGATGGGCAGAGCGAATGCCGCTTCCGTGGTAGCAGCGAGGGCGGTCGCTTTTTTGAAGTGTTTTGTTTGAATAGTGGAAGACTGTACGCTCAACGCTCAAATAATAAAGGCAGTGGCTGAGCCCTATAAACTATGCAGCAATACAATAGCTTCAATGTTAGAAGATAAGATAGTGTATCACAAGGTAGCTGTATTCGAGATTCTTGTTGAATTCTTGTTCATTTTATTTATTCATTGAAGTTAGTGATGCATTGAAAAACAAATATGTATGTGATGTTAAATCTATTTAAACAGACAAGTTTCATTAACGGGCATCTACCGTAACATAACAATGTTGAAGAGACCCCACATCTCGTTAGCAGTGTCTCCTAAACAAATGAAGGTATTTCAAACAATATCAAAGGAACACACTACATTGTGCTACATATATAACAAGTTCACATTAATTGCAAGCTGTGTACGTACCAGCCTGGTGCCGCCACTTGCTCAAACACAATCAGTAAGCCATTCAAGACGTAATAAAATTTCTCCTGCAAGCGATTTACGTGCGCTAGCACTTTCATTACAAGTTTTAATGATTTTGTAATTGTTTACGTTCATGTTGCAAATTCAATTTATCCTCCTGCCTTCATACGAGTCTTGAGAGTAGACGAAGTTTAAGTGGAAACGAAGTAAGCAGTACAAATTTTCTTAAATAAGTATGTACCTCAATGTCAGCCACTAGGGTGAGGCGTGATGGCAGTTGCCTTCACTTTGCTACGAACAGATTGTTGCTAGCATACCTATAATAAAAATGCTTTTACGAATCTGTGTACTGTTTGTGTGCCATGTAGTGGTGTACCATTAGCATAAAATCCAATAAGTACAGGTCGCGCAACGTAAGATGAGCACAATATAGTACCCACACTAATGAATTTTAGAAATATACGGACCGATTTTCGGATTTGGTTATTGGCAATTTTGGGTTACAATATCGGCCGATGAAATTACGTGTTTTTGGCGCATGCACGCCTCACACACATAAATGTAGATGTGTTGTTCTGCTCAACTTACGCCGCGCGACCTATACCTACATAATTATTTATGTTGCTATTTATTTCTTATTTGTTGTGACATTGACTTTGCCATTTATTACTAGGGATGTTATTCTTTATTATTTCATATTATTCATATGGTTCATAGATCATAACCCTTTGAAACGTTGCAAACCTCACTATTATAGTTAGATAATAATTTCAAATATGCAATGCAAAACAAATTCTATGTATAGGCAAAACTTCTTCGTTATTTAGGTAAACAATAGTAGACATAGATTGCTCTGAATTTGTAATGTAAGGTTTATTTGATTCAATATTCCAATGACCCTCATCACTTGACTTGACATTGGCGGTATAACATGAAGTAAAGGTAAATCACTCGTATTTCTGTCTATTCGCAAATTAAGTGGCTAACGCAAATAACTTGCTAATTAGCGGTATTGGATATCATCATTTAACCAATATGAAAATAAAATCACACCGTGTCTGACTCCTAATAATACCGCAAACACTTTCAAGAACAAAGTTCCCAAGTTGCGGTTTAGATAAGTATTGCGCGCCGCGTAATATGAATCAAACATTTTATGTTTTCTGTTTAAGTTTGTATAATCTAGTATAATAATGTATCTAGGCTGAGGATGTAGGTCTAAAACCTTTTGATCATGTGACTATATTCTTATTCCTTTAGCATTTTAATAAATTCGGTCTCAGGGTTTATGCCGTTTATAACTTACACCTTATGAAATGATTAATATAAGCCAAGGGTAAACCGTAAATGTTTCTAAGCATTACATACGTAGCTGATTAATATCGGAAGTTAAATCTGTGGATTGATAGGCTTAGTGTCAGCTTAGCATTAAACGAAGAAGGTAGAAGGAACTTAGATTTGTTAAATAAAATGATAGCATATCCTTTAATCGCGTTAATGGTTATATAATGTCCCCATCCCACCCATATAGAGGAATCCAATTACATAATTGACTTAATAGTAGACGTATTAAAGGTCAATATTATGCTAATTATGTATAATAATACTCCTATACATATGGACACATAGGCGTGTCTAGTTCATAATAAATTCAAGTTGCAAATAAAATCGACGCCAATGTACCTAAAAGGTCGCCGGACTAAAATTATAAAAGACCGGAGCTTGGCGCCAGAGCCTATTAATTTCATAAATCACACCGCTGCTTGCAATGACGTACTATAAGTAGACACGTTATACCCATACTAAATGCAGATAATAAACAGCTTGAACAATACTATAGCTACCTATTAATTACTTACGTTTATATATTCAAGCGATGAAAGGGATAGAGAAACACAGCTCAATACCGAAATCCATTTGTTAAAAAGAGATAAATATATGTTTTAAGTTGCGACACGTCATCGACGCGTGACCTTCTCCGGAGGAACTAGGGGAAGATTGTCTAAATGGAACACTCAATATTTTACTTAGAAATATTTTTGGAATAATAAAATATACAATATGTAATTAAAAAACTTTTATTTTACTAATAAATATAATGTAATAATCAATGACTTTACAACAAATAGACCATTTGTCTTTCAATCACGCTCAAACGGCTGAACAGTTCTAAATGAAATTTAGCATAGAGGTAGATTATGGCTTGGTATAGGATATTAGTATGCTACTTATTTATGTATTATGTAGTGTAATTTAAAATTAAGTCTTTAAAAATTTTTTTTATTTTTTTTATTCTGGACAACAAACAACTATACAACAAAGATTACTACAACATAGATACATATTAAAAAAATAACTGTCATATAGTCAGTGACGTTTGTTTATACATACATTCAAAACAGGATATTTTTATGCAAATTCTAAAAAATATAGAAATAACAAATAATACAAAAAAAAGTTTACTACAATTAACTACTATTTAGAATGTTACAGATATTTTTCCTAAATATATACAAAGAATGTGAAAATATGTCCACTTCGCAAAACTGCTGGTTGTGTCGTTGCACCATACGTCTAAAGCTTAGAGTAAAAACTTGGCAACCAATCATATTCTCGTCTTTGGGTTCTGATTATCTCTATCCATTTTTCTCTTATTAATCCGCTTCTAGAGAGACTAAAAGATAAATAAATACAATAAGATCATAATACTATACATACAACAATAATATAATATATAAATTTATAATAATGTAAATATAATTATGTATATACATTTTCCGTACATTTAATAAAATTATATTTTTTTTAAATAGGTTCATGTAATTTATTGACAGGTCCGATATTACCAACTATCCCCATAATCAGTCGCTGAGTCTGTCGCGGCCATTTCGTTTTGTCTTCTCTATCACTCTCATACAAAATGCATCGTTCGTCTCGCTCAGGCAAGCGGCGAACTGGCAACAGCGCATTATTATTAATAAAATATTGTTATGTCCATAATTATAAAATTTCTGTACTTACCAATGAAATGAGATATCATTTCTATCCTTTACAGTTGCAGTATAATTTCTGCAAAAGAGGAACACACAAGATGTCATTTTTCTTGATGTTTTTGGGGATTATTCTACTCAAGAGAGACATGTACACTAGTCGTAGGATTGTGCGTGACTGTGCGCGACCAAATTTATAGTGGGACACTTACCTCTCATTTGCCTTGCTATAGCTTGAGCGTCAATCACGCATCTACCTCAGTTTATATAGTATATCATTGGCTGCTTGTAAACATTTCTTAGCTACAAAATCTTGATAACATTTAATTTTATACTGTAACCATTCCCACTCTTTTTCTCTTGAAAATTATGTTCAAAACAAAATTAATAGCCACATTGGTAAAGCAGCGATGACTCATAGGGTTTTTCAATAAGTGCATACGAATATCACCCCTCTACCTGCGCTTGCGCAGCCCCGAGCAGAAAAATGCCGTTGAGGAGGACGACAAAGGACCTACCACACACCTTTGGATACAATGAGAGTTAGGAGCGAAGCGAAATATTGATTTGTTCAATCATTGTTACATCTTTGTTAGGGTTCTGTTCAAATTTCCTTTATCGATGATGAAAAACTGTATTGATTTATTTTATTTATCTACACAGAATTAAGTTAAAAGACTGAAATTTCGTTGAGGGTGGCAATTTTAAAAGGCGAATGGTGACATTTTTAGAATTTTGCAATCTATAGAATTTACTTTTTCGTTTAAACAAACTCAACCAAACAATGACACAAAAAATAATAAAATTACATTCGCCATAATCTATTCAACTCGGTGCGAGTTAATCAAACTGACTCGTGTAATTGATGAATATGGAGCTGCAATTCGATTCGAAGTTATTGTTAGCGTCGAAGTTTGTATTGAAGTCAGAGTTCAATAGGACGGCGTTCATATACATACTCGTACATATTATAGTAGGTTCGTAATCACTGCCCCTTACAATATATATAGTATCTACTACCTATATAACATCTTCTTTAGTGTTTGAATTCAAATCGCGATTAAAACATGGTTGTCTCTCAAAAACTTTGCAATATCTCTAACGAACTGGATTTCTACTTCGAAGCCAAAATAAGTGTAGACTAGACATTACACGCATGCAAGAAGATACAGAAACTGAGTGCGTCGAACGGTTACAGACGAAAATAGTTCAGATATGTGGGTCGGCAGAGCGTTATTATGAAGATTGACTACTCCTTGGCATCGTTGTACAACCAAATCACTCCATTCTCATTGCTCAATTAGCCATGACACTACATCCATCACGGTAATCTAAATGTCTTCATACGTCACATCCGAAATTACGTGGTCAATGCTTGTTTTCATATAGCCATCATTTGGCAATTGTGGTTAAAATAAGGTAAAGATAAACTGTATGTAATTGTCATAAAGTTTAATAATTTATGTCAAGGCTTGCAAGATCCTCAGCGTTCTCTCTCATTCTAAACAAGAAGTATAATGAAGATGTTTTAAATAGGTGGATATCATAGATGTCTATAATAACTATACGTTATAACAAAAAGTATTTGGTTTGCTTCATTCCAGTCAAGATGCAGCTGCAAGTTATTTATATAACTTAGTCCACACACAGAGCCTGTTCCAACTCGTTCTCTCATCTACCCAACCTTAATGTCTCTGTTAATTGATATAAAAGCCACATTCCCGGAGTAACTTTATTGGACTCATTTTGTGGATCAAGCCAATTGATACTAAAAGAATTTTTATGACGCTCATATGATTTCAAACAAATGGATAATGTTGTAAATTTATTTTATCTCTGTTTAGAAGATGTCAATTCTCGTGATGACAGGACTCAGAAGCTTAGTAAAGTAAAACTAGATGATAACGTTTGTTTCAAAATGAACTTAGTAATTTGAAGTAATGATGTGTACATAAACAAACCATAAAAATAAGTATCCAAAACAATAAGAACAGTCTCGGTCTGCGCGATGTGCGGTGCTTATGACTAATGTCTACTTGTAACGATGACAAAAGCTTACAATCTAACAAAAGTGTTGTAATTCCACACCGTTACGTGTTTGTTGGTACAAACGAGTATGCTTAAATTTGGGGTCTCTGAGAAAACTATATAAGGTCCAAAGTTAGTCGGTGAAGGATGCAGTGCGGAGGCGGTCGGCGTCTTTGACCGTCTCGAGATAACATCTACATCGGGCAGGTAGGCTTTTATTACCGATGCAACGGCGTCTTGCTCGCCCTTCCCCGTTGCCACATCGCAGTCATGCCGAATATGGATTTTTGTGTTACTTTTCACACGAGAACCTGAACCTAAATTACTTGGCCTTTTCATCTTTTATTTTTAAATATGCAAAATCGCCAGTTATTGTTTTTAAATGTTGAACATTATGTCGTAACTGCTGAGGCAACGTTGGATATTGAAAGGTTTTTAGAAAGGACAGGACGTGATCTGGCACCAGATCGAATGGCGAGGAGTAAAGTAAGTATCAATAAACTGGTCGCGTCGCACATGCGCCGGCAAGATGAACAGCATTCCAGAGCCAGTTGTCTTTGTCATGTTAAGCAAACAGCAGCGACTCTTATTATTCGGGTATTTTAACAAGGCATAACACAATCATGCCCTAAGCCATGTCTACAAACGTGGCCTTTAGAAGTGACCGACGATGCACAACTTCTAGGTTGTGTTAAATGTATTAATAACAATTTCATGTCCGTTATCACTATCACAAATCATTTTATGGAAACAATGCCTCAATGGGTTTGGTTGGATTCGTGTTTGGATGGTTTGCACTGAGAGCAATCGCAAGGTGGTCGGCTTTCACAAGTGTAAAGTTAGCCTTCCAGGGCGACGTTCGCCCCGGGCGCTTATTGTGTCCGATCGACCGTTTTTTATGAGCAGGCGCATCGCCCACTCGAGTTTTTGGAATTCCTAAAGCCGCCCCTCACTAAACCCGAGGGCTCGCACGCTGCCGGCGGTCTCAGTTCATTCATAACGCGGCGTGATGCCTCTACCCCCGCCTCACCTCACAACCTACGAGTCCTATTATGACTATGGTATGGTAACATTATACGGGCATCCGGGAAAAATTGATTGTGATCCAGAACATTATGTATTTAGCATACATACATCAGAATTTAGTATCTTTTCATAACCGGAAGTAGGTTCCTTTTTTAACCGACTTCATAAAAAAGGAGGAGGTTCTCAATTCGACTGTATTTTTTTTATGTTTGTTACCTCAGAACTTTCGACTGGTTGAACCGATTTTGATGATTATTTTTTTATTTGAAAGCTGGTGCTTTTTAGTGAAACTGATTTCTAAGATGTTTCTAAGTAAATTTTTGTCATAACTCGATGAAATGCCAAGCCGATTTCGATTATTTATATTTGTAATGATACTTGTAAACACTTAAAAGGGAAAAATAAATTAACTTTAAAAAAAAGTGTACCGACTTCAAAAATTTGCACGAAAAGTAAGAAATAATAAATATTTCGTCGTAGAATTTGAAGACGGTTGGTGCCAAATTAGGAACAATTTAGTTCCCAAATTCACTAATTTAGACAATTCATTAGGAACCTACGATCATCAGTACATACAAACATAGATAATATTGAACAGATCTTTATCTTCTTATGTTTATTTAATTTTGTATCCTAATTTTTCACCAACCGTCTTCAAATTCTACGACTAAATATTTATTATTTCTCACTTTTCAGTGCAAATTTTTGAAGTCGGTACACTTTTTTTTTAAAGTTAATTTATTTTGGAATAGCTTCGTGTCTTGTGTCCTCAGAATAATGACCCGAGCAAACTCTCTTATTCTGTGATTGTGTTGATATTGCCCTCATTCTTTTCACTTTTTCAACAAATCCCTCACTTTTTTCGAAATCGCATCGACCGCAAAAATAATTTTCGTTCAAAGTACTTACCTTATTGAAAGTTTAAAATCCAATGGTCCTAAAACATGATTTATAATGGAGGCCTATCTTTAAGACACCAATGGGGTCAGTGAAAAAGAAACGGGCAGAAATACATACCGACCGCACATACATACTAAACTACGGGACGGGATCCTATATAACACTACTAAACCTTTCTAGGATTTTGATTTTACAATTGTAATAGAACATTACCGTCAGTATATAATAATTAATTAATTCACCTTATCATTGACAAAATCACTAAAATAACTTTGGTCATTTAAACATCTGAATGATTTGCATTAATTTAATTAGTTGTCAAATGGCGCTTATTGAGGTGAGGTGATCGTCCGTGCACTCTCACGGGCATAATTACAGGGCGCGAGCTAACCACTCGGTCGCAGTTTATAGCTCGGCTCTGCGCCTGCACACCTCCCTTGCCCCCCCAGACCCCCCTCCCCGCCCCGTGTTCCGTCCCGCCGAACCACATTCCGCTCCCATGCGACCGCGTCCTGTACCACCCTGAACCTGGCCGAACAAGCTGCACTTGTCCAAATTTTGACATAGTTACGTGTTCATTTACCTTAATTAAAGCAAATTCAAAATTTTGCTAAACCCATTATCGAGAAATGATTGATTGACCCATCACTCATCTTCAGAGAAAATCTTCTCTGAAACCTGCACCTAGGTATGGGCGTGTTGATTTATTTCTATTGGAAATAATTATTTGAATATACCAGATCAGATCAGATTGTTACGCAATTAAATTCTAATGGCAAATTATGGGTCGAGTACTTTTAATACTTTCCCATGCATTAAAAGAAACATTGCTATTCCATTAACTAATTTAGACGATGACGAATCGAGCACTAAATCGAGATTATAATCATTAAGTGACCTCGCGGGCTCACATTCTTCGGACGGAGAATCCGTGAAGCGTCGGAATGCACGGAATCGATTTCCAACTTGTTTTGTTTTCGCCACGTCATAACTCGATCTCGACCCCTTTAGTCTGTACTTGATCGTCTCGATTTATCGACTTAAGTCAATGCAATGAGCTTCAAGTAAGAACAAGACATACTTTAATATTTCGTCATAATATATGACTTGCAATAAAGTTGTACACAAACTCGAAGGATTATTTTTAACACCACTAACGTTTCTTCAAACATTTCCCAATGTTTTCCTCTATCTGCAGGGGGCCACACACTGAGAGTAAAAAGTAAATAACTGCACGCGAAGTCATTGCTCGTAATAGCTCCCTATCACTTAGTTCATAATTCAATGCGTTCTCGCAATTTTAACTTGCTATTTAATTCTAATTATCGTGTTGTTGTATTGTGAGATAATCATTAAAAATACTCTAATAACTGACGTAGTATAAGGTCAAATGCACAAAGTGGAATGGAAGCGAATAGACAATAGAAGTCAATCAATATTTATGAAACTGATGCCTATGCCCTGCGTACTTTTATATGATAAACCTTAGATGTAAGCAAGGGACTCGTATTAAATTACAAAAAGAAATGTAGCGTGGCCCCTGTATGTGAATTAACATCCTTAAATTAATTGTTCACGGGCGATCTAACGCAGACAGCATTAACTAAAAGGTTCTTGGGACTGCATATGTTTAAATAGAACAATATTTATTTAATTCGCTTGATTTTCATCGAATGATGAGCATCACCCCTCCCTTGGAGAACCAGGATACGCCGAAAACAAAATTTCATTCCAAGTTTTAATGGCGCGACCTTAAAACCAAAACAAACTATACAACTAAAAATCTTCTCGTAGAATTTAAGTAGATGTAAAACCCACTAAGATAAGTAATCAATCCTATAAATAAAGCCGGCGAAGTCAATCGAGCGTTTCATTTGGGAATCGACTACTGTCGCGGACTTCGATAACGTAATTAAGCCATAATGTATTCGGTGCCTTTGCATAAATTTAGCTCTGACTGAGATAAAGGTGTTCATGGAGACTTAGCAACTCTTGTACGACTGGTCAGTGAATGCGCCATTTTTTGTGCAATGCAATGGGAACTGGCTCGTGTGTAGCGGACCGGTCCGGCGACAACACACCCACCTGCCTCGCCGGACATGCCACCCGAGACTTTACCAACCGTATGAACCGTATCTCTCCACTCCTATCCTCGGGACCTGCCGGGTTTATCTGAACTTTAGTTATTTACAGAGCAGATGTTAGTGGAATACGGACTAAATATAAAAAGAGTTGAAGAAAATATGGAGGAAGTAACAGATATGGAGATGAACACACGTCATCAGTAGAACTAGACTAAAGAGAGACAAAGGCCAGCCCCAGAGATGTGAATTGGCAAATTTGAATTAATTTAATTTTGATCATAGTTCCGAGTCTTCGTCTTGCGTCAGCAACTCAGCACCGACCTCTGCTGAACCGAATAGACACCTCATGTCGATATAAAATAAACCATCTATATTCCACTCGTATATACGTGGGTGATAAAAGCTCTGAATAAAAGTAACGTTACCGACAAGAAGAATGTGTTATTGAAAATATTAACGATGTTTTAATGGCCGACGGATTCCGTTAAACACTTCCCACACAAATGCAATGCCTTGATTTTACAACGCATATTGCTGGTGAATTGGTAATTAAAAAAACTTAATAATGGTTGGATTCAATAGCCAGTTCACCTGCAAAAAACTCGATTGAGAGCGACATCCTGTTTCGAGAGAGAATCCCTAATTACAGAATAAGAGGCTCGACGATACGCGATAAAAGACCCGTCTGTTTGATGGAGAACCATTCAGTAGCGTTGATTGAAAGGGTTCATGTGAAAAAGCTCCCAAATTCAATGCATGCAAATTAAATCAACCTAATCCAATTTGTGAGAATACCTACAACATTGATTTTGCAATTGAATGAGAGCTAATAAAAATATGTATTACTCGTGAGAAGGTAGCGGAATTTTATTTCATTCAGGAATTCAAAGACTTGCAAATACAATTTTACAAAGAAATATTTGGCAAATTTAATTCGATATTCCAGCTATGCTACCAAGGGCTATGAATTCTTTTTTTCCAATAACTTTGGACATGGCTTTGAGATACATGACAAAGTTAATAATTTCTTTTCTGACTTCAGAAAAAATTTTGAAACTAGATAAGTATGCCTAAAGATTTCTTTTAAACGAGTCTAAAATGTAAACTAAAGGGTTTTTATAATTAAAAACTTATGTACATAATCCGACAAACCGCACTTAGATCAACCATCTAAATATACCTCAACAGAACCGGCACTCGTTAGGTATAACCTCACAAATACCATCGGCTAAAAGAGGGAGACTTGGTCTTCAGCTGGGTACCCTGGGACCGATAACATGGTTTCGGGAGTTGTAAAGCAACCCGTGAAAAATAAAAATCTAAAAAAAGTTAAATATTGTATTCAACTCAACATTATTAGTTTAATCGCGTGAACGGTCCTATAAAAACGAATAGAATAGTTTGGATTGTTTACTTTAAGTATTGTGGTCAATAGAGAATGTCCAAACTAAACTGCCGGTAAACTGCAGCCATTGTGGTTACATTGCTTGAACTAATATACAAGAACATAGTAAACTAGCTGTTTATTTAATGCATCACGATCACGAAGGTTGTTAACCCGCATTACACGTATCTTTGAAAGTATCCGTGATGGTGTCACCAATTGATCCGGTCCACCCACGATCACAAAAATTTCTTATATCATTATTAACAACTAATAGAATATTGTTTGGGGTCTATAAAGCATAACATTATTTAGATTAGCTTTTGAATAGTTCATGAAAAAAATATCGGGCGGGATAAAGCTTTAATATTTTTTAAGAGGTAAGAGTAGTTTCCGAAAAATGACCCGAGTGTTTCCTCTAAAAAATACTTTTGACAACTTCAGTTAAAAATAAACTTTTGTTTTTTTTTATTTGCAAGAATTAGGTCTTAAAATTATGGTGAGTATTATTCAACCTGCAAACATTAGTTTTAGAGTCAAAATACGCTCTAAAATATTAGTTATACCTACTTATTAATATTTACATAGTTACAATAATTTTCCGCAATTTTTATACAGTTTTGTGATGTATATACATGTGTATTCATTTATTCCATAAAAGCAATGTTCGAGGAGACATTTTGACAATTTATATATAAAGTCACCTAGTAATTTAATATCATCAGGCAGATTATTATAAAGTACAATACACATATATATTGCAGTTTAAATAGTAATAATATGTTTAATTGTCGTACGTACTACTTCAAACTTCAAACCGGTAGGTAACCTGGCAATTAAAAAGATTTACGATTGATACCGGCGTTAATACGGTAAATAGACAAGAGCACTTATACCTGCGACTGTTATCTACAAACCGAACTCCCTCGACAACCATGACAGATAGGCTACAAAAATACGCTGATAAAAACGTATCATAATATAACCATCTCGGATACAGCTAGTTGTTGCCCGTGTACTACCATATGCATATGTACTACCTAAAGCCCTGTGATTATTTACCTTAAGGCCTAAACTAAACCCTCAGAATTATCTATTAATGTTATATCAGACTAAGGAAGGATGACCCCGCCTTTCGATCTCAAAATGCTCAAAGGGATAGGTAGGTAGCCAAAAATAGGAAGGCTTATGTCTTTAGAAGTGCCCTACATAGGAGCTGTAATACGGTTCTGGAGAGCCGTAGGGATCGAGTTGTGTGTCCATACAAACAGACAGGCCATTCTATACTTGTATTATAAGTCAATGATAGATAGTGGAGTCAGTCAACATTGGAAGTGAAAGCTACAGTTATCTAAACTGGAGGAATGTAACCTAAATGATAAGATTGTGTGGGTAGTTTACAAATTTTCTGTCCGATATTGTGATGTGGTCAAACAACCGAGACGGCCAGATTCTCTACAATGTATATTTACACCGACAGTAGGCAATGTGGTCTAAACAAACTTTTTACAGCTAACCGGCGCGGGCGCAAATATCTGCTGGCCATGATTTCGTTTTATGATCACGTCAACACATCCCTTTCCGGCCATTAAATATTCTGCAAGTCGCGGATCCATAATCCATGCTAATATTATAAAATGAGATTGTCTGTCTGAATTTGATGCAATTTGGCACAGGGTTTGATGGACATTTTAAAAACTGTCACCACTCGCTAGTTCACACCTTACTCTCCTTAGAACTTCCCAATGTTACCGGGATAAGGTGATTTCTGCAGAGAATCTCTAGTAACAGTAATCCCATGGGCGCATCTGTTGGCAAAACCCAGTCCACAAATGGAAAATATGTAAAAATCTGATTCTGATCTAAACAGATTAGGGTTATCAAAGACAAAAGGCACAACTTCAGAGATTTAGGGAAGAAACTAAAAATTTAAGAATGTTTAAGCAAAACAAAATATAGGCAGGCGAAGCCACGAGCAAAGTTATCCTAATAATAGATATTATTGAGTAAAGCAGCAAATACAAGTTGTTCGCATGGAAGCCGGTAGCCGCGACGGTCGTCCGTTAACCGACATGGAACGCGCATTGCATGCTAATAGTGTCCACGCCACGACATGCAAATAGTTGAAAATAGACAACCAATCGTGTCTCGTGTTGTAACTCCTAATAGGGAGATGTTGACTGATGGAATAGTACTGGAAACCACAACGATTAATCCACTTATATGGCGGTACTTGATTAATTTACAACATTAATGCGACAGGTAAGGCGATACTAGGTTAATATGGGATTGGTTTTGCAAGGTTTTTTGGTTTTTGTAATAAGAAAGGTGATTTGGAGAATTTGGGAACGCACGCGACGTATTTTTTCAAGGATAGTATCCTATAATAATAATAAGCTTATCGTATTTGAACAAATTTTCTAATCCGCAATCTCCATAAGTAAATAAGATAATAATGCAGTTCCTTAACCTCATGCTTATTTTAGTATCGCCAAAAAATATAGTAATAATGGTAACAACCTCCTCAATGTTCTGTGGAAATCTGTTAATTACAGGGTTAATCCTATACTTATGCCTTACTTTTATATAACCCTCAGGTTCAGAAAGGACGCAATAAGGAGGCTATCAGTAGCGGTCATACCTACATGAGCTATTAAGCGTACTTTCCAAAATCCAATCCAATACGGAAGAAGTACTTGAAAATCTAAAGGTGCCAGATAACCCGTCATACAAAAACACGCTCTGTTCTCACTGATTTTGCATGTGATGTGCACATGTCGTGTCAATGTATATTCGATTGCGGCTTATAAACTACAGACCAAATTGTTCTCACGATGTAGATCTCAGAAGGACAAATAAATATCAATGCCAAATGTAGTATAGGAATGTTCAAAATACCTCAACAGAGCTGGTCAACGAATGGTTTCTTTAGGAAATCTAAGGAGATATCATCGCCTAGTAAAGAATGGATCAGGACATAGGTTAGGTTAGGGTAAAAGGATTCTAAGGCCCACTTGCGCGTTCCTGGGTTATTCTATTAAACTCTGGGTTAGTTGCAAATCAAGGGTTAAACTAATAATTTATTACCGCTAATTATTAGTTTAACCCAGGATTTGCAACTAACCCAGAGTTTAATAGGATAACCCAGGAACGCGCAAGTGGGCCTAAACCATATAGACCACACGAATGAAAATACTCTTTATATCTATGACATTGTGCATTAGACATCGATGTGGCATTAGAGTCTGTGATTAGAGTGATCAAATCTGATTGAATGTATAGCATATTCAAAGATAAAAAATAACACTCGGTTCGGTGTGTCGAATTTCATCAAAGTGCAATTCAGTCACCCACGCACCAGCCTACCAGACTTCATACTCTCACGGACACCACTTAACCACTTTACGTTGGCACGGGATGTGTTGCAATACACTATTTCAAAACGATAATTCTCAAAGATGAAAAAATCGCACAATTTCGGTCTTTTTACATTGCGGAGTGAACACTGCACAATTAGCGAAATGCCGAGCTGGCACACATTTATTTTTTAAAGTGCCGACACAGGGTTATTGAGGGCTGTGTGAAGTTGGCACCCCCAAATTCGATTTTTCAGTTTTTTTTCATCAGGTTCGTTTGTCCACCGTTAGTCCACGTTTGTCCACCAAATCTTTTTTTTTTGTCCACCCTTCAAATAAAAGTTATTTAAAAAAAACTAAAATTGAGGTGGAAGTTGGCACCCCCAAATGCGAATTTTCAACTTTTTTTCATCAGGTTCGTTTGTACATCGTTAGTCCACAATTGTCCACCAAAATTTTTTTTTGTCCACCCTTCAAAATAAAGTTATTCAAATAAAATTTTTTTATGAAAAAAACGATAGAAACTGAATTTCCGGGTACGTTCAAACTACACAAAAAGTTTAAAAATCAAGTTTTTAAAGTGGGCAAACGATCCAACCCATCAGAGAAGAGAATCCACCCCTAAGAAGCTAGAGATCCTCCGTCAAAGTGAAAATACTTAGATATACTGAATTAACTCGCGCATAACTACGTCTCTAAGGGTGGACAAATGAGTTTCTGAAGTGGACAAACAGACCTACCCCTCAGAGAAGCAAATCCACCCCTAGGAAGTTGAAGATCCCACGGCAAAGTTAAAATCCTTAGATACATACTTATATCACGCATAACTATATCTCTAAGGGTGAACAAACGACAATATGTGGTGGATAAACGAGTTTCCGAGGTGGACAAACAAACCTAAACCTCAAAGAAGATATTTCACCCCTAGGAAGCTAGAGATCCTCCGTCAAAGTTAAAATCGTTAGATATATAATTAACTCACGTATAGCTATATCTCTAAGGGTGGACAAACGACAATATATAGTGGACAAATGAGCTTCTGATGTGGAAGAATAGACCTACCCCTCAGAGAAGCTAATCCACCCCTAGAAAACTAGAAATCCTCCGTCAAAGTTAAAATCCTTAGATACATGATTAACTCGCGTATAACTATATCTCTAAGGGTGGACAAACGACAATATATGGTGGACAAATGAGCTTCTGAGATGGACGAACAGACCTACCCCTCAGAGAAGCTAATCCACCTCTAGGAAACTAGAAATCCTGCGTCAAAGTTAAAATACTTAGATATTTACTTAATTAACTCACGCATAACTATACCTCTGAGGGTGGACAAACAGACCTACCCCTCAGAGAAGCAAATCCACCCCTAGGAAGCTACAGATCCCCTGTCAAAGTGAAAATCGTTAGATATATACTTAATTAACTCACGTATAACTATATCTCTAAGGGTGGACAAACGACAGTATGTGGTGGACAAATAAGTTTCCAAGGTGTACAAACAGACCTACCCCTCAGATAAGCAAATCCACCCCTAGGAAGTTGGAGATCCCACGACAAAGTTAAAATCGTCAGATATATACTTATCTCACGCATAACTATATCTCTAAGGATGGACAAATGAAAATATGTGGTGGACAAACAAGTTTTGAAGTGGACAAACAAACCTACCCCTCAGAAAAGCAAATCCACCCCTAGGAAGCTAGATATCCTCCGTCAAAGTTAAATTCAGGGCTTTTTTCTTTAAAAATGTTTATTTGAATAACTTTTTTTTGAAGAGTGGACAAAAAAAAATTTTTCTGGACAAACGTGAACTAACGATGTACAAACGAACCTGATGAAAAAAAGTTGAAAATTCGCATTTGGGGGTGCCAATTTCCACCTCGATTTTAGTTCTTTTGAAAAACTTTTTTTTGGAGGGTGGACAAAAAAAATTTTTGGTGGACAAACGTGGACTAACGCTGGACAAACGAACCTGATGAAAAAAAAACTGAAAAATCGAATTTGGGAGTGCCAACTTCACACAGCCGTTATTGAGGAGGTTTTTGGCTAGAGAGTGGTTGACGATTGAAGCCGGCTGCCGGGATATCCATCCAGAATAAAATAACTTCGGGATTTTTTTTGCCGTTTTTATAGATAATATTACGGAACCATTCGTGCGCGAGTCTGACTCGCACTTGGCCGGTTTTTTATATTGATCTCTATCAGTAAGTTTAGAACGATTCTGAAAATTAATCAAATTACAGCTATTTTTAAATATTTCTTTGCTTAAATTAGTGACATATCCTGAATAAGGAATTTTCTGGGTTTGACTTGGAATAGGGATGTGGAAGAGTCAACTCTAGGAGTTTTCAATACAGAGTTGTCACGCCTGCACCAAGAAAATAATAATGTAAACTTTAGCAAGACGACAATATTCTGACACTTCTTTCGGGTTTTTAAGCTTTTGTCCTGGTTTAATGATTTTACAGATGGTAAAGAATTCTTGAAGAAAGTCTTGCTTGAGGCTATCGTAATGTAGGTATGTATAATTTAAATGAGTTCTTCCAAACAATAGTCTACCTACGCATTCTTCACCACTTAGATCGATTGCAACAAAAATTAAGACTTATTTGGTGTTAAAGCAGTTATTACAAAGGAATGTATTATAGACCCCAGGCAATGAACAGGTCTGAACTTGATTTAGAACTGCCTTCATTGTAAACACAAAAAACTCTGACCAAGTGGCAACTATCCTACCTGCCAAGAACAATGGGACTGCATGGGGCAGTTATTTTTACTGCTTTCTAAAAACACTTTCCTTGGGAGAAAATTAGTTACGCCGATTATTATAAACTGGATCCATCTTCATGGTCCATCATATCGGGTAATGACAAACGTGAGCTAGATCTGATAGTGATACTGAGATGAGATAAAAAAACGATATGATAATTATATTTAAAATGAAAATTAATTTAAGACGTCTGGTATTAACTACGATGTACGACCATTTTTATAATTAAAAACTTATGTGTACATAATGCGACAAACCACACTTAGAGGCTTCTCCATCTAAATATACCTCAACAGAACTGGCCACTCGTTAGGTATAGCCTCACAAATACCATCGGCTAAAAGAGGAATACTTGGTCTTCCGCTGAGTACCTACTCGGGACCTGTAAAGCAAGCCGTGAAGAAATAATAAAAAAAGAATAAAACTTAAATGCTGTTCGTTGGTAAGCGCATTACTTAAGAACGGCTGGACCGATTTGACTATTTTTTTTAAATTTTCATAATAGTCTGAATAAGATTTTTAGGGAAAGAAAAATTTAAAAATTTAGGAAAAACTGAAAGTGCTTTTTACTATGGAATTTTTGTATGAACTCAGGACCATAATAGGGGATGAATGTTAATATGAGCTCCACGGGCGAAAAGCTAGTATCGGGTAATTAACAGTGAATCCTGGATGATATTGTAGTACCTAGGTATTATGAAATTATTTAGAAAGAAATTATGCCACGAGTTTCAGCCGACATAATATCTTTCGCGACTTCGCTGATCGAGTCTGAAAGTCTGAAGTAAAGACTCTGGACTACAAGACTTCCACGTTGCACCTATCTGTCATAAACTCCTAAATCAATTGTTTCAATTTAATTTTACAATCATTTGTATACACAATAAAATAGGTATTATTTACACTGAAAACTGAAAGTGTTGTATTGCGTAATTTGACTAAAGATAGATATACCCTGGCTTTTTATAGATATTTTTTTTCTTCACATTATTTGCTACATGATTTACCTATTTAAGAATTTGATAACTGTAGTAGCGTATGATTAGTGATTAGGTAGGTATCTAGAAAAGGAAGTCCCCAGCGCGCGTCTGCTGTCTGTCTGTCTGTTCAGTATACAATGTATGACGGTGCTAATTTAGGTGTTTTTTTAACCGACTTCCAAAAAAAGAAGGAGAAGGTTCTCAATTCGGACCGTAGGTATGTTTTTTTTTATGTTATCATTTCTATCGGCAGTTCTCATGACTGCCTACGTCTTTTTTATCCGTTTTTTTCAGGACTGAAAACGCATCATCACCATCTTTAGGCCTAGGCCTTGAGGTAGTCAGACAGACTGGTAACAATGTCTACAATAAGTCAGTTGTACGTTAATTATTAGGTATTTCTTGTTTTTATGCTCAGTTTATATGATACACTAACCCGCCCGGCTTCGCACGGTTGAAAAGTTGTTTATCAAAATTTAAATTTTCCCGGGGGATGAAGATATTTTCCCTTATTCCCCGATCCATTGCTCTATTTTGACGTGAAAGAAGGACAAACAAAGAAACACACTTTCGCATTTATAACCTATCCTATAGTTAAGATATCAATTTTGTAAGGTACCTATAGGCATTGAGTAAATAAAAAGGGCGTAATGTAAACTTGTAAAGTTATTCACCTGAGTCAGGTCGCTCGCGCAAGTCTTCTGCGGTAAGTAGGCCTTTGTTGACAAAAACATTCTTGATAGCTGCACAGTTTGTGGGGTCTCCTGTACCGGCTTGTATACCGGCCACAATCAACAATATAAACAAAGTTCTCCGACAGAAGCCGCCGAAAATCGATTTTTTATTAGTGCCTCCGACATACTCAACTAAATACCCGTTCACAGCCATGTCAGCTTCAAAGTCTGTCAAAATATCCGTAACAACACTACACAAAATCTCACACACAGTTTCAAGTAATAATGCGTAAAAATAATATAAAAAATATATTACGCTAATATTAGTGATGCGCTTCACGACAACAATACAACCTCCATGATCGGAGTCGGAGCGGCAACTGATTGAATGATTTATTTATCGGTATTATTGAACGAATGAATGATAAGTTAATAACTGACCGAAGACTTTTAATACTGTCTTTAAATAAACATTTTTTATACAATTTTTAATTACTCGACATATTAATAAAATAATTACAATGATTTTAAAGAGGTTAATTATGTATCTATGTAGTTCTAAATTAAACGTTTAAAACATTTAATATGACATTATGACATGAGGATTTTTTTCTTTAGCAACATTGTACCAAAAAAAGTTGTCAATAAAAATGTTACTAGAGTATATACTATAATTTCCTGTAGAAAAGAAATAGGTAAAATAAAATTAATTGTCTCCTTACATTTAATTTAAACTTACATATTTGTGTGCTTACTTCAAAATTAACGCCGCTCGAGCAAAGAATTAGCCATAACTTCGCTGCGGATATGGTTTCACACATTATCTATAAACACTATGGCTTCCTTGCCAAATACGAAGTATTTTTATACATATAAAATAATGAGTAGCGTCGGTGGCCAAATGCTTAAGAAGTGTGTGTGGGTTATACCTACGGTACGAGGCCATGTACTAATTTTTAATTAATTAAAAACTTCTTTTCTTTGATTTTCAGTTCTTGTTATACTTTTGTAAACTAGGTACCTTTGGCTTGGCTTGTAATGGCCTACTTATGTACATAATCCGACAAACTACACTTAAATATACCTAGACACTCGTTAGGTTAGTCTCACAAATACCATCGGCTAAAGGCGGAAGACTTCACCGTCGGTTGGGTACCTTCGAACCGGTGACACGGTTGGGTACCTTGGAACCAGTGACACGGTTCCGAGAGCCGTAAGGCAACCCGTGAAGGTATAAAATATATTATATATCTATGTAAAACTCTCGATGGGATGGGAATAATAGGCTATTTTATACTTTCTATGATGATTTTGGTGGTATAATTTCGGTGTAAAGTATGTGCGACATTGAGGAGCTAGAGCCATTATACACTAGCTTTTGCGCGCGACTTCGTTCGCGTAGAATTAGGAATAATGACGTAATATATGTAAATTCGCATAGATTTTCCTTAATTTTATCTTTTACCCGCGTAAATTCCCCGTCAGTCAGAATTTAAAAAAAGTATAAATTCGGTACCTATAAATTAATATCTTCAAAGTCCCAGTAAATTAGGTATTTGTACCAATTTTCAAGTCGATAAACGCAGCTAATACGATTTCCCTATACAAACTTCTACACTCCGTCGCACCCCTACGTAAGGGTCGTTTTTAAAAATCCAAAAATACTTGTTTTATTATTTGTTTTGAAGAATACTTGTACCAAGTTTCAAGTTGATACACGTAGGTAGTACGATTTCCCTATACAAACTTCTATACCCCGTTGCACCTCTCCTTAAGGGTTGTTTCAAAAATCCAAAAATATGTATTTTATCATTTGTTTTGAAGAATATTTGAACCAAGTTTCAAGTTGATTCACGCAGTAAATATGATTTTCCATACAAACCTATGTACCCCATTTGACCCCCTTAGGGGTTGAATATCGAAATGTTCTTCCTTATATAGAAATGGCTACATACAACAATCCAGCGATCATGAGTAAAAGGAATACTCCCCAACGCACATCGTTGGAAAGATGCATATTTATGCCTATCTATTAAATGTTTTCAATGGCGCGAAACAGGTTTCAATGAGTTAGTAACGGTGCGACATCTATCGACGCGACGCGATGTGCCGCCACACTTATTTTTTGTCTACATAATAAAGGGAACCTCTGTGCAAAATTTCAGCTTCCTAGGTCCAAGGGTTTGGGCTGGGCGTTGGTGAGTCAGTGAATGAATCGGAACTTCTCTTTTTATATTATATAGATGACAAATGACGATTATCACAATCGTGATCTGAAAGATAATATTTGCAGCGAAATATTTACGATCGATTGACAATAGAAATTCGTCATCGTCCATCTTTTTGTTAAATTTCTCTTCGACACGATCGTAACAACGTCTAGCGCACTACTGGGGAGCGTAGAAACCGAATACAAAACAAACAACCGTCCGTGTGCGGAGCTCATCCGATCGGGTGACCTAATTGGAAAACCGTATCGGGTACCTGACGTGTGCGGCGGGCCTTACGCAAATATTTCACCCCTGAAATAAATAACCATAAATAATCATTTTCGCAACAAATGAAGAATGGTTTTATCACATGGCAGTACACACTGTGTCAGATTTTCGTTGGATTTTCATCATTCGTTCATCAGGTAAATTGTAATGATTCATTCATTCATTCACTCACTCACAGTCAAATTTTTTTTGAGTAGGTGCGAAATTTTTATTTCTATTATTTTATTTTTTATTTTATTTAAATTTAATCGTGGACGCTGGTGGTCGATGGAAGAAAGTTTAATTAGATTATTTCTTTAGTTATTGATTAATTTATTGTAAAAATATCTTAAGTTTACTTACTTGTAGGAATCTTATTTTATGATTTAAATAATATTTATGTAACACTGCATAGCCGGTAACCATGAGGACTTATTTGCTAAAAGCCACATCAAGCTTGCTGGGAAGACGTTTGTTTTCTACAGGGAAATATAAAAAAGTAACTCACTGTATATTTGATATGGATGGCCTTTTGCTTGGTAAGTTTTTCAAAAGTTCGTGCCCATATAATTATCACAAGTCAATGCCATTATTCAAGGTTATTTTGAAGTGCATAAGTTCACTTCAAATTGCCACTAAAATTATACTGATCATAATGATTTTAGCTTCATTATTGCCTTTTATTTATGATAAGTTTATTTTTTTATTTATTTGTCTTGGTACTTACATACATTACATGGTCACTTCTGATCTGAATTCTGCTATAGTATTAAAAGACTAACCAACAGCCCTGACACATTGGTCTTGCTTAATCCAGATTCATACATATTTTCATAAATTATCATTAAATTAAACTTTTTATACACATCTTCGATAGGATAAGTCGGAGCGGATAATTCCTACCCTCAATCCATTACTTGTACATGTACATACATGCTGACCTAGTTAGTCCTTAATTTTTCTGTTATATTTTACAGATACAGAAAAAGTTTATAAGGAAATGATAACAAAGGTGTGTGCCAAATATGGCCACAAATATACAGATGAACTGATGCTCAAAGTGCTTGGTAGTACTGAACAACGGTTGTCAGAGACTTTGTGTAGGGAACTTAAACTGACAGTCACCCCTGAAGGGTTTAGAAAACAGATTCTAGAACTTGGGGATACAATGCTGGATGGAATACCATTGATGGAAGGTACATATTTTAACTAGCTTTTCTTCCCGGCTTTGGCTACTGAATTTTAATATTGCTGCTCACACAGCATTCTATGGGCAACACATTTTTTATTCATCTGAGGAACCCTTCTCTATATCAAAATGGAGCAAAATGCAGATTCTGAGTACCTATTATGATCTCTGAAACATTGGGACAGAATTATTATTCAGTTATATTCAGTATAGATTTCATTACCTAGAAAGGTTTCTTGAATTACAGTACCTACCAGAAAATAGTAAAAGTGTTCTGGAAAACCTCATCATAGGCAGTATTTAACTACTTGCAGTTGCATGGGTGTTGGTTTTTGGTTTAGGGTACTGGAATTTCTCTTTAGTAAAAAACTATTGTATTAAAAAATGCTGAAGGGAATAGAAATGTTATGGGATTGATTTAAGCTTGATCATAAATTTAGCTTGTAATTATTATTTATTTGACATAGTTAAAGTATAATTAAAACTTGACTCACATTCTAAAAATTGTTTATTGTTTACATTTTAGAAATATTTTTTAATGAATTGGTAAATATAATCTTACCATGAGTTATCTAACCTGTTTTTAGAGCACTAAGCTACTTGTTTTACTAAATTACTAATTTACTGCTCATTTGGCCATAAGATTGACCATTAGGATACTATTGAGTTACTTTAGGTATCATTGGTATTGTACTGTGTCGCGAGACAGACTCTGAGCTCTAGAAAAATAGTTATTTGTGTTGCTTTTAAATGTAAAAAACGACCTAGGGCATCTGAATTGCGAGAAAATAGAGTCTTCATTCATTATTTATAAAAAGCTTTGTCTCGCAATTTGCATAAAAGCATTTTTTCTGGCAAAGGAATGTCCACTTGCTCAGCCCATTCAAGACATGTATTTTAGGTAGACACTGCACTTGAATTGGAAACGCTTGCTACTGGTTCAGCGTGCGACATTTCTTCACTTTCGCCGTCACATTCCTGTGTTACTTGCCTTATTAAGTCATATTATCAGTAAGAGGTTCAGTTTCATTTAGGTCATCATTTCTTAGTAAGAACTCATTAATTTTAGCCTCAGAAAAGCTTCTATTAACGAAAAACGCATGCGGGGTGGGGGGCGTTCGGATTACAGAGGTGTTTGGATTAGAAGGTGTTCGGATTATAGAGGTCCTGCTGTATTTGTTTTTTTTTAGTAATAATTTAATACTAACTGATTAATTAAAATTAGGTTATTATAATTGACCTTGGCCAACCCTAATAAAAGGGACAATCTATCAAAGGAAGTGTTAATATGGGTATTTTTAAAATAACTGAAATTACTGGTTAAATTAAAAGTGAACTGATGCTTAAACCCTAGGACAAGGGCAACTTTTTTTAAATCCTAACACCTGGCGAACAGCCAGTTTTTTATATAAAAAATAATATACATCAGATAATCTCTTACCAAAAAATTTAATATTGACCATTAAATTGAGAATCCCAACCACAACATTTCAGGTGCGGAGCGCCTTATTAGACACTTAAAGAAGTCGAATGTGCCATTTGCACTGGCCACCAGTTCTAGTGACAGGTCGGTGAAAACTAAAGTGAAGGCTCACTCGGAGTTGTTCAGTCTGTTCGACCACATGGTGATGGGGAGCACCGACCCGGACGTTAAGTATGGGAAACCGCATCCGGATATCTTTTTGGTGGCTGCGGAGAGGTTCCCAGATAAACCTGACCCGGGGAAAGTTAGTATTGCTATATGATTTGTTTTTATTTACTCGGCTCCTTTAAGTACTAGTTAGAGCATTCCACAACAGTACTTACCAGAGTGGTGTTACACTTGGCGCCCTACACTAATAATCCTCTATAGACATCCATAACATTAATAACCAATAAACATAAGCAAAACCTTGCAAGTTCATGAATTCTAGTTTAGGATTTCCAACAAATTATTGCATTATGGATGATTATGCAGGTGCAGGGTAGTAACAAGTGCAATTTGAAATAATCTTTACCTACATAGTAGTATTTCGCTAAAGACGAGAAAAACATTGTAAACCTACAAGATTACATAACAATAGGATTGAAATGGTGTATTTTCAATTCTACTTTAAATGAGAATATTTTTCAACATTACAGTGCCTGGTGTTCGAGGACGCTCCGCACGGTGTGACAGCCGCCGTGTCTGCCAGCATGCAGTCAGTGATGGTGCCGGACCCCCACATCGACCCAAAGTTGACTACCCACGCCACCATAGTGCTGCAGTCACTAGCTGACTTCAAACCTGAAATGTTCGGTCTACCGCCTTACCACTGATGTAGATATTGTGTATATATGTATCGGGAAAGTGTCCTTAGCGTGCCCTCACTGGCCCACCTATTATATAGAAACTAGCGGACCCGGCAGACGTTGTCCTGCCCAAACTGCCTGCCTGCACTACTCCTACCCCTACCCTTATCACTTAGGGGTATGAAAAATAGATTACGACCGATCGTGGGCCCTACCAAATATTAGATATATGAAGCAGCGCCCTGCAGTGTGACGTGGCACCGGTATTACGTGCTACTAGTGACACATACATGTGTTTAAATATCTCTATACATATGATTCACCTCACATAGATTGGTCCACTCTGTGTCATGTCACTTAGATGGGCACCATGCCCTAATCCTTGTACAATTATAGTCTTACCGGTTATTTTTGATGGGGACTTGCAGTGAGTGAGATATTATTAATTTTCTGCCGTTTTTATGTGACAATATTAAAATTATCACACTGCAAAGTCTGTTGCAATATAAATTTATATTACAATTCTCATGCTGACACGAGATTGTCTTGAATTCAGAAATAAAGTCTTTACTAGTACTATTAATGCTCGGCCCCTAAACTTGGTAGGTCCATGTTTATTACTCGTAAACCTTCCTCGAAAACCTAAATTGTGAAATCCGCAACAAAATCCGTGGCACAGACAGACAGACGCGGCGGGGGACTTTGTTTTAATATATGCAGTGGTGAAAACTTGGCATAATTGGTGCTACCAAATAATCACACAAAAATGCTACATAACTCGCTTCCGTCACTAATGCCAACATAAACATTACTTCTGTGAATATGTATTTATTTCGATGTAGTCAAAAAGATTCGCAGAGAATATTGGTAAATAAAAAATGCTCAAAGTTACGTAATTTTAAAATGTTTTATAGGAAGTTTACAGTTCTAGTCCATTCTTGAACAGGTTTTCCTTTGTACAAACTTATACATTTGTTGCTGTAATGAACATAATTGTAATTTTATGTAGATGTAGGATTGAATTGTGCATATTTTAAGGTGCTATATTGAACTAGCGTCAGTTAGGTTATTTGAAGAACAAATTACAGGGTATTATATTATCCTCACAAATTAAGAATTGAAATAAGACATCTGGTATTAACTAGGCGGGCCACGGTTTAATCCCAGTACCAATGAAACCACACAGAGGCTTTTCTATCTAAATATACCTCAATAGAACTGGCCAGTTGTTAGGTAGGTTAACAAACTTGGTCTTCCACTGAGAGCTGTAAGGGAACTCAGGAAGGAAAAATAAGCAAAAACAAAATTAAGAATTTGGTATCTATATTAACTTTCGTGCCTGATCTTCCTCATATGAGGAAGGATAACACTCTGTAAGATGTATCAATAGTCAAGATCAATATATCTAGGGTTGCCAGCTTTTAATTCAATTTTTTTATCTTTAACTTTTACCAAACTGACTGGTTCGGCTTTCTGATTTTTAGTCCTGACAGCTCTAGATATATGAATACATGGCTCTGTAGAAGTGTAGAAGTTTGTAACAAAATATAATAAACTGTTTCAATGTGTAATATCTGTTTGTATAGTAGTAGTTGTTATGAGTGTGACATAGTTATAGATTGTTATATTTATTTAATACATAATAAATTAATTTTATAAGCTTTTATGTATAATTTCTGCCAATCCTCCCTTCCATCATTTTACGTTTGAGAAAAGCTTTTATTTGGTTTTGGTAGGTACAGTAGGAATATGTAGAGTGTTGGACTTGAAACGGCTGAAACCAGGGTTCAGATCACAACTTCTATTGACAAATCTAGATCCATTAAGTGCCACTGGTTCTGTTTATATCGACAACTGGCTAAAAGTGGACACTGTTACTGGTATCTCAACCAGTCACAAGCTAGATTGATTACCTCTAAATATATCATAAGCTAAATGAGCAAGAGTACACTGGAGAAAATGATAACACATCTGGCAACTCTACATGGGTCTCATTATAGGTCCTCAACCTCAAATACTAATTAGGCCAGGATTTGTAAAAGTTTAAAAATAAAATTATTACAAATTGAGATAAACTAATTTATATTAATTACATTATAACAATAAATAAAATAAAAATCTTCACTTGTTGAATTGCTTGATGGCATTTAGAACATCGCCAGACTTCATATCTGTGAGTGGAGCACTATGTTCCACACCCTTCTCTGAAATTGAAAATATTTTATTGAATTAAATTATATTATTATAGAAATAGGAAACAGCTGAGATGTGATTATTAATAAACATACCCATTAATTACTCATAAATATGAAGTTATAGGTAAACCATAATAATTATAGTCTGTACTTTTTTTTAATTCATGGGTTGCCTTATGGCTCCCGAACTCATGTTATAGGTTCCAGGATACCCAGTGGAAGACAAAGTTTCCTCTTTTAGGTACCTTTGTTAGGTAATCTGTACTTACTACATTTAATTAGAATGCTTTTTAATTCTAATACTACATGTTAAACATTTTAATTTACTTAATATGAATGTACCCAGATATTATCTATTCTGTACAATCAAATCTATAATGGTGGCATTTGACTTGGCATATTTGTATTTGCATACATGGAAGCTTTGACAGAAATATGGCAATTATTTATCAAAATAGCAAATAAATGCTAATATGAACATCAAGTGAAAACACACTATAATAAATCTAGATTAATTTGTACATTGATTCTCATACAATTTAATGTTCAACTGAACTACATACAAACTAAGTACTTAGAAAAAGATATATGAAACAAATACATTTTATTTATTAGGATTATTGGACTCTTATTTATTGAATTCTTGTATTATTTTCAATACATCTTCACAAGATTTCCCAGATAATTCTATATTCTGTTCAACTCCTTTATCTGAAATATTTTACATTAAACATAGAGGATATTTATTGACATTCTGCATGATTTATTAATTTCTAAGAGGTCCAGAGCTGGTTCCCAAAATTATTTAAATTTATCACCACAACACATAACTGCAATCTGAGAGTATATCTTACAATATTACTCTCTATATAATTGATAGCTGTTTCCCACAACTTCGTACGCGACTATTACAGAATGTTGGCAAACATACACTTCATACATAGCTTTTGTCATGTTCACCTCTGCCCACCCCGTTCCCGTCGTCATGCCGTGATGGTATATAGTCTATGTTACTCAGGGATAATGTAGCATTCCAATGGTGAAAGAATGATCAAAATCCGTCCAGTAGTTTTTGAGTTTATTCGTAACAAACATACAAAAATACAAATCTTTCCTCTTTATAATATTAGTATACATTGAATTAACTGACACACATACAGCAGGCAGTGGCACAGACACAGTGCTTGTAAAATACTGTAGTACCTTTAAAACTTACTCCTAATGATGACGCTTAATTTTCAATGCAGATTAGGGTGCTTTTTTTCTACAAAATAATAAGGAGGGATTCCAAAAAGTTGTCCTACATTCCCATAACCCTCTAAAATCTTCAATTCCTGTGGTCATAACCTATTTTATTTCCTTTTTAGAAACAGTATCCCATAAACAGTATAAAACAAAGTCATTTATAACAGTAAAATACACTTAAAAACAAAGCGAGAACGAGTCTGAAGTATTATTCAACTTCAACCAACTGCACCTAGCAAACGCCTCAATCTATGCATCATACTTCCGCGCTTTTTAGATTGGTGGCGAGTATCATAATAAATAAACAAACAATACTGACCATAACGAGCCCATATTCTAGGTTGTATTCCACTACATTCTCTGATGAGTATTGGGAAAGTTGGGTTATCGCGTTTCAGATTGACATAGTGCTGCTTTATGAATTCTCTGTACAAAAATAAAGAAACAATGTTAGCAAATTCCTAGGTTATAAAAATACAGACCAATGTTTATGTAATCATAAGTGATGATAATTTGGAACTTTACCTTACACCAGCTGATGGATTGGTAGTTTGACATAAATGTATCCTCAATTCCTTCAGGCGACTCACAAATCTAACCCCGGACATTTTTTGGATAATATTTTAATTTACTATTTATTTACAATACAAGTCGAATTAATTTTCCAAGATAATTCTCAAATTTCAAATCTGTCACATCTGTCACTGTCAACTGTCAAGTCAAAAGTATTCATTTGCGATAATTGCAATGGTACACGAATATACAGCCAATTACTGAAGTACATAAAATATTTTACATACTTTGTATTCCTACCAAGGAATATACTACTCTCTGGGAGTCAAAGAGTACTGTTTTATGAGGGAGGAGGGGGAGTGTCTATAACTTTGTACATCATAAAGAGGTTACTCTGAACCTACTTTACTAAAAATAAATTGGTTCATAATTGGAATAAAGTATGGAATCGATAGAAGCAAGAATAGAAGTTTCATCATTGGGATGAAGAAATCGATTTTTTGGTGATACCTCTCAGACTGATGTTAGTGCAGCGACTCTCACAGATTTATATAAACTACTCACCATAAGATTGTGTACACCCAATGTTCAAAGTGCTGTTGTTTGGTTATTCACAACTGATTCAGTCCTTTGTTTCCACAACGGCCACAAGTTTAGTACTACTAAACTAGAGAACATAAACATAATCCATGCAAGCAAACTGGGTCAACCAATCCTCTCTGACTAGACCCAGGGAGCTTTGGAGCCCTCAGTTTGTCCACTTTTCCATTTCGTCCCACACAAGAAATGATTCTTTTTGTTAAATTTCAATAAAAATGAGTAGAGATGATGTAAATATAGAAACTGACCTCTTGAATTGTATAATTTATGCAAATAAAGGAATTATAAATAATATTTGATCAAGTTTAGGATTTAACAATTTATTTTATTACATCAATTTTCTTTGTACATTTACACTAAGTACCAAACACTAATGAATCAATTGTTTTAGATAAATCTAAACATAACAGCACATCTTCTAAAAACTTCAAAAAGTCTTTATAGTTACATGAGTTTATTAATTATTATATAAAATAAATCTGTGTGAAACCTATTTTGTTAAAATTGATCAAACAATCTATAACATTATGTAGGTAGGTATCTAAGATATTGTTTACCAAACATAATTAGGAAGTAAAAAGCATTGAAAATGTGGCGACACAACCCTATGTAATAATTAAGGGTCCTTGGCAGTCGGTCATCTTACTTCTGTCAAAAATATGGCAGATATATGATGGCCGACAACCACGGACCCTTAATGAAGAAAGTAAAGGTTAGAGAAACTGACAAGCTATAGAAACTAATGAAATGAACTGAATAATATAAATAAGACTCATCATTACTATTCATAAAATAATAATACAAACATGAGGAGAAAATAAATAAAATTATATAAGTTACATTATGAGGCAATCTGGCAAAATATCAAGCTTCATTACAAAAATAAAATATGCCCTAATGAAAGCTATTCAATGAGCTTCAAATATTGTATTATTATAAACTATATACATATGTACATCTTAATTTTAAGTTTTAATACCCTAAAAAGACATGTTTATTTATTTTTATTAGTAGAGCAATTACTTTTATTGCAGAACTGTATCATATGAAATTATATGTTATAATATCTGTTGGGAAAACTTCACAATGTATGTTAGGTTTTTCATTATAATAAATGAGAAGTTAAGTAACAATACAAACATATTGCTTAAAGGATCGTATTTTAAGTGGTTATAAGGAAAGGACAGGACATTACATCCATATGGATGTAAATCAAACCAAAAGTAAAGAACTGTGTACATTTGAAAAGATCTAATCTTGTTTTAAATTCTAAAAACTGTTTTTTTAACTATTTGAAGTTTTGGTACATAGACTTTACAGTAAATCAAAATACTGGTAAATTGGTACACTTTTCTAAGAGGGTGACCGTGAGAAAAAGTAAGAAGCAACATACAGCAAACATCCATATTATTTTGTTTGTCTGCATGACAGCTCCATACTAGACACTCATAGAGCAATACAGCATCTACATTATTAGCCTGTATTTTTTGGACAAGTTAAATAAATAAAAGATTATGGTCTCATTATAAGTACCTTTGCCATCCCACTTGAATAATTTTATTGTTCTAATATTGCAATTATTATGTTGTCATTATGGCAAAATGACATCTCAGCTCCACAACTCCCATACAACAAAGTCCGCGACCCACTCAAGTGTACACAGTTCCCATACATACAACACACAGATCGAGAGATATGGGACAAAGTATCTTTTCCATACATTCCTCCAACTGACACAACCATTAACTTGATTCACTGTTGAACTATTACTGTTTGGTGGCAGAACACAGTGGCCATTCTCTCTTATGTCATTTGTTACCTTAACTCCTTCAAATCCCATCATAAATTTCACACTACAACATTCTTTAAATGTAACCAAGTCTTCATGTGGATCACATGCAAAAAACACTTTGCCCTGACTGTATGGAGCATCAGCCAACAGCTAGCCGGACGATGGCTCCAAAGCTTTCGCATTGTTCCCGCACAAACCCTGTTTCTGACACCATTCTACAAAGTCATCAATCAACACTGGCCAGGCTCCTTCCGAGTCGTAATTGCTCATATCTTCTTCAATTAATGTAGCAAAGTCTAGTAATAGATTCCATGTGTCCTTTGGTATAGATCTTTTATGATGTTCCTGAAATTTATGATAGGTAGTATTTAAAACAATGATAAAGCAAACTATGAATGTACATAATATAAAACAAAGTCCCCCCTCACCTCTGTTTGTATGTGCTATTCAATATACAAGTATTAAACAGGTTTAGGATCTGAGCATTGACAGTATAGTAGTGAATCAAATGGCGTATGCTGTTTAATTTATCAGAGATTATTTCCTATGAAAGAAATGTGTAGAATAAATAGATCTACCAAAAAGTCTGTAGTAGCACATACCTAACTCAAATATATAAGAATAAGACATTTTCTGGGGATAAAAATGAGTCTTGTCACTATCTGATCCTCCAGCTAAGTTTGTGCACAGAAATCCATGGATCCATTGCTCTGTTTTGGTGTGAAAGAAGGACAAACAAACAAATAAACCTTTGCATTTATAAAGATCAATTACTTGATTGTATTTATAGATAGCATACTTGATGGAAAGTGGCTATGGGAGTCCATCAATTGAGGTGACAAACAAGAGTGTGTAATATATCATAATGTGTGTACACCACAAAACTGTTTAACCAGTGTTTAGTTACAACAGGTCTGTAAGAGAAGGATAAAACATAGTTTAGCTAAACACCATTTTGTGGTAAGGCCTAGATTGTTTTAATATGCCACTTGTTGGTGGAATCAGTGATATGACATGCTAGGGGAGCTCAGTGTTTGCTAAAGAAGCTACATTATATTGTTTAATATTGTAGATTTTAGTATAAACAAAAAATAACTTACCACAAGAAATTTGCACCAAGCATCTAAGAATTTGAATCTACCACGTAGCACAATATTCCAGTATGCTATTGCCATATCTAGTTCTAGTCCCTTCTGGCCCGGGTTTTTCGCATAATTGAAGGTAAAGTGATAGAAATCCTTAAACTTATTGGTATCTTTTAGTTCTCCCTCTAATGTTGGAAGTTTACTTTTCAATTTATCTATACTATCGGACCCCAGCTCTACAAGACCCATTATAAACTCCTCTTTAGAAAATTCACACTGCACAGCCGCTTTGCACTTCCATGCTATTATTAAAACTAATATTGATTCTGGGCTAAGATTGAGATCTTCTAAAAACTTCATAACACCATCCACAGTTATTTTGTCACTTTCATGGGTATCTCGGTACTTCATGAAAAGCTGTTCTAGTTTTTTTCTATCGACGGAAGTTTTCACAGGGTCCTTGTAATAAGCTTCAGGGTTCTGAAAGTAATTGTCGCTGGCCAAATCGAGTTTCCAGTCGTTCTGGGAGAGACAAAATATGGCCGTACTCTCACTGGTTTGGGTGAAAGCCACAAACTTCTTCACCTTGTCTCTCTGTGATGATTTTAATTTATTCTGAAATAAAACGATTCACGTCATAACCTACGTTTGATAGGTATTGTCCATTGCGTACTTATTTACAGTTATGTAAATATGCTTGTATCTAAAAATAAATTTTCGTTTTCGAAAAAAAATTAAGTAATGTTTCATGGGGGATAACTTACCATTTTAAAAATTAATTATTTGTAATAAAAAATAATAGAAATACTTTCAGTGAGACATCAGAACCAGTGTTTCCACACTTTCCACATATTCCTTAATTCGTTCCTATATCTTCGGCAAAAAGAATATAATTCGGTATTTCGTTGCGGAATTCGGACTGTATCTGGCTGTGGCTGGAGGTTCCCAAGCTTTTATGGACTACCGCCCCTTTACAAGAAAAACAAATTCCAACGCCCCCTTTTACATAATAGTTAATTATACCAGTTTTATATGTATGTCTATTATGACAAATTAAAAAATAATTATCTCCCTCTCTCTCTAATCGTGCTTCTCGTGGATGTGGCAGAGGGTCGTGATTATTAATTAATTAAAAATACAAACACATGTTGTAATAAAAACATTTGCCCCCATTTGTCTTTAGACCCACTACATAAGTTACTCTATGCCCACTACCGCCCCCACGAAAAGCTCCAGCGCCCACTAGGGGGCGGTACCGCCCCCGTTGGGAACCTATGATCTATACTAATACTAATATTATAAAGAGGATAGATTTCTATTTTTGTGTGTGTGTGTATGTTTGTAATGAATAAACTCAAAAACTACTGTGCCGATTTCAAAAATTCTTTCACCATTGGAAAGCTACATTCGTACATTCACCCTGAGTGACATAGGCTATATTCTATTTTCAAAAATATTAGGGATCCTTACTATAACTCCAATAATGTAACCCAAGGTGTAAAAAAATGACCTAAGAAATTCCTTACATCGCGTGCGCTGCGAAAACTATCTATTGATGATATAGAGGTAGTGGTAGTGGTAAAGTAAAGGGTAGGGGTAGGTAGGGGTAGGGGTAGAGGTAGGGATAGGGATAAGGGTAGGAGTAGGTATAGGGTATATTTTATTTTGTTCGTAAATATCCACGGGCGAAGCCGGGGGCGGAATGCTAGTATAGTATATAGCTTCGAAGTCCGCCGAAGGAAGCTTCGCGTTGCATAACTATCCTTTTATTTTTCTTTCTGCAGCCAAAAATCAACAACAGCTTTTTAGGGTATGAAATTAAAAATAATTAAGTGGTACTTACGTCTATTTTAATGGATAATCACCGATTACTCGGTCGATAGATCCCCTTAATAAGTGCTGATTAATTAACAATTTGAGACTGTTCAAGACTGGTTGATTTGCTATTTGCTTATAAGAACGTATAAAATATAATTTAAGTTCTGGTATTTTAGTACCATTTATTTCCGGTTTCCTGTATCTTTTTGCCGACTATAAAAGTAGCTTTACGGACTAGTCAGTAGATTCCTAACAATCAGTGACTTGACATTAGTTTGTTGTATTGGTCTATGAAACAATTATTAGGACTACCTACGATGCTTTAAAGACGTTAAATTACGTAAATAAATCAATACCATAAAGCAATAAAATTATTAAATAACTTGTGTTCAGATTTTTTTTAAATACACTTATCCTTAAAAAGAGGTAAAAATTTGTAGGTGGAATCATTGCCCAGAACCGACCAAAGTGAAAATATTTTGTGAAAATAACTTTGAATACCTACTCAAAGGAAAAATAACAATAAAACCATAGAGGACAATGGACATAGGGCATAGCGTAGACAGAGAATAGGTAGACTTTTTTTTTTTGCTTAATTTGCAAAGTTTGTTCCTTTTCAGGATCAGGCAAAGGAACTGAGTCCATTATGAAAATTAAATTCTATTTAATTTTGTCTACGTTTGACTGATGTTGATCAACGAATTTCTGAAAGTAACCGAAACATAACCTAAAACATTGTTTTGATTTTGTTTTGGTTATTATGTTATCTCTTAATAATTTATATTGTAATAATGGCTCTTACATTGCTTAATTGTTTAGGCTCAATATCTTCAAAATCGATGTTATTTAATACGCGCCACCTCTCAACACGAGTACGATTTGCACCGAGTCCTACAGGATTCTTACATTTAGGAGGTCTCAGAACCGCTTTGTATAATTATTTATTTGCGAAGTCAAACGGTGGATCTTTTGTGTTGAGGATAGAGGATACAGATCAAACAAGACGAGTGGAAGGCTCTGTTGAGGGGTTAGTTAGTGATCTGCGGTGGGCTGGCTTGGACCATGAAGAAGGCCCTGATATAGGGGGACCTTATGGCCCTTATGTACAGAGTGAAAGATTGCATATTTATAAGTAAGTCACTGATAATAATAAATCACGGTAAATATGTTTACATTATCTAATCCTGAGATTTTCGTGTTTTTTCGACTTTATTAAATTACTGCACTGCTTTATTGCATACTTTTAACTATTTTCAAGTCTCGGTAAGGTATAAGTTTTTGCTTTGATTTTTTTTTTTGATTTTTTTACTCCATATAACACCCATTCTCCTCATTCACCTCATTCGCAAGGCGAGCGAGCGAAGCGAGCGGTGCCGCGGCAGCGATCGCCGAAGCGCTGGAAACCTTATATTTTATTTTAAAACACGAAAATCTCAATTTCAGATTTTGAGGTTAAGTTTTTCAATGTCAATTTTCTTATAAACTAGTGAACACCGGCGAAAAGTGGTACCTTAGTGGTATGTATATAAAATGTGTCATTAGTCAGTCAATATAATTCAGTTTTTAATATATTTTACATGATTAGATAAAAGTATAAACAAAACACACTTTAGCATTTATAATATTTCATACAAAAACATGTAATATTCCTGTAATAAGTAAATTTTTTCATAATTTCAGGGAATACATTCAACAGTTGATATCAAACGATTCTGCTTATTATTGCTTTTGTACTGAGAGGAGACTGAACATTATGCGTAGAGATGCCATGAGAACACACCAAGTACCTAAATATGACAACAAATGTAGAGAATTGGTTAAAAATGAAATTAAAGATAATCTCGCACAGGGAAAACAGCATTGTATAAGGTTCAAGGTATTTATTTTATATTTATTGCATCTTCTAAATACATAAATGGCCAAATTGATGGGTATTGTTGCTTATAGGATAATATGATAAATATCGAAGTAGTTAAACTTACCTACTATATACTATAGTTTTTTTATAATTTTAAAATGCATACTTTAAATTATATTTAAAAAATATATTGACCATTCTCCCCCTTATGCTGGGTCTAAAATTTTGAAAAATATCGTTTTTTGGCAACGACACTACCAGCCACACTATGTACTATAGGGCCTTTCCTACAGTTTACATACAGGATAACTTAAACGAAAATCCTGTCTTAAAGTTCTGACTGATAAAATTGGTTTATTATTTTTTTATTTCAGTTATCATCAAAATGTTCAGTGTTTGAAGATATCATCTTCGGCAATATTGCATATGACGTGTCGCTCAATGAAGGAGATCCGGTGCTGATGAAATCTGATGGCTACCCAACATATCATTTTGCTAATGTTGTGGACGATCATCTAATGGACATCACTCATGTCCTCCGAGGTGTGGAGTGGCAGATATCTACAACAAAACATTTGCAACTATACAAGTAACATAATCTGTATTGGTAATTTTGTTTTTAGCTTTAAATTGTTTGTGTGATGCACTCTAAAGTTCGTTTTTCTATAAAAACACAACAAAAAATGGCAGTTGTCCATATTAGACAGATGGCACGGCACACCTGTAGTATTTTGTAGAAGTGTTTTACGATTTACCGTGATGTTCTGTTATTGTAATAATTCCAAATCTCAAATGATTGGAATTATTTCAGAATGCAGGAATCATAGGTTTGGATATTATTATGGACATTTTTAGCACTTTATTTTTGAGAAATACACTATTATCCATATCATTATCAGGCATAAAACTTCAGTTATTTTTTCTTCACCAATCAGTGAGAAAGTATCAAATTCTACATTACACAAATTACATCTGTACAAAAAGTCTCTCATGTCGAATCATTGCTCTGTTTTGACGTGAAGGAAGGACAAACAAACACACTTTTGCATTATAATATTTGTTATTTTCTTAATTTGCAGTGCGTTTGGATGGTCACCACCACAATTTGGACATCTACCGTTAATCGTTAACGCCGATGGTACTAAACTGAGCAAAAGACAGAGCGATGTCAAAGTGGAGGATTACAGGAGAAATGGTAAGATCCCACCCAATAACTGTTCTGCAATCCCGCTTTTATACCAACATCCTCAATCAATCCCCAATTTCTGGTTTTTTTTTTTACTTTATCTAGTCTGTAACATATAATCACTGAAAATTATCTTTAATTCATACTTCTGGTCACGTGACGTCACATTCATAAAAAATTAAATTAACTAACCACATACTACCAACTATATTATAACTCTCTGTCATTGACTAAGTCACTATTTTGTTATTTTATCTAATCTGAAACCATCATGTTGTTGGTTGTGTGAATGTGACGTCATAATCGCGCCCAGGACGTTTTCTCGGGAAATTGTCAACACTCCTATTTATTAAGTTACAAGAGAACAGAGTTCGCTAAAACTACACTATAGAACGATGTAATAGTCGTCAAGCCTAAATGTTCGAAATCCAAACTGTACTAACAAAATGATATCAATTTATGATTTTTTTCTAATTCTGGTTCTGTCGTCTATATTGAGTTTTATTCTATCTAAGGACTTTATTGTGACATGTGGCGCCATTATAGAAAAAGATTTCATAAAACAGAATTTCAGTTCATGAAAGAATGAGTTGTCTGTTCTCAGCGCTGCTCATAGATGTCGCTACTAGTTCTGGTAACTCTCACTTACGTTAACATTGCAGCCGATGCCTTATAGAAGTGTTGTTTGAACCAAATCATACTTACCTGGCGTGGGGGATACCATGATCATGAAGGTGGTTCCCCCGGGGCGAGGACTCACCATTGCACTGCGGTGGGCTGACCCCTGCGATTATCCCTAATGTGGATAACTCGGGCGCATAATTTTTGTTAGTGGGGACTGCGTACGCGCTGTCCCCTCCAAAATAGATATACAATTAGAAACTTGCGTGTATTTGAGATACGGACTTAAAAACACGCCATTCATTCACAAAAGTTTACAGTGATACAAACTGTATACATTTTATTGCCATTGAGTTAAAATTTATAAAAGGGGTAATTTGACGCATAGTACTGACACAACTTTGTTCTAATACTCAGCCAACAGCCTCGATATTTACTACTAGCTTTCCCCGACTTCGCCTGTGGACTTTTGATATCAGTGCTCACCCCCCCCGAAGTAAATTTCTGGATACCAGTACATAATGGCTCTCTGTCCAAAATTGGTAGATATTATGTATTTAGATGGTGCTTGATCTCCAAAAGTCAAAAAAAGTTGATCGATACATTGCACTGTTGTTGAGTTAACCCAGGTCGAAAGTCATAATAATAATTCGCGCGAAAATTTTCACGAGTTAGTTCCATTTTCACTATCAACTTGCAATCGCATGTCAAAACTTTTTTTTAATCCAGGCGCCAATAAAGTAAATTTTACCATGGAGGTACATATGAAGAGTAAACTTATTATGTTAGTCAATTTCGCATACATCAATAGCAACCTATGTAATAGCCTTGGAACCGGAAGGACCAGGTTCAATTTACGTCTGTTAAAAAAGTGACACATCTGGGTCCATTAAGTGTGTGTGTGTGTGTTACTTTGACTGTGACATATTATATCCTTGCATATTATTATGTAATAGTAGTTTATAATACGGGATCATAATAGGGGTAATTAAAAAACAAGTGGAATTTAATAGCATCCACGAGTGTTTTAATTTCAAGTTATGTGCCCGTTCATACACTACTTTATCTAATCCCATGCATTAGTACAAAACAAATTGAACCAAGATATTTTTCTTAATCGACAAATTGGCGGTAAATCGCGGTTACCTACCTACTACGCATTAGTGCGCATGCGCGTTAACTGTCAAGTAACTCTGACATGCTGTCGGGTGGTGGGGTAGCCAGGATGGGTAGGTATAGCAGGAAAACTCGTAGTAAACTTTCACCATTCGTTTATTGGTCGAATTAACAAAGAAGGAACAAGCAGGAGCAGCAAAAGAACAACCAGTAAAAGGATCCGTAAGAAGCCAAGGAGCGCAATGTAATAAAAATGAACTACATGGCGTTAAGCTATTGAAGTAACACAATACAAAGTATGATAAAAATACTTACAATACTTATTTGCGCTCCTTTTATTTTAACATAGATATTAGTTCTTGAGTATGGATTCAATACATAACATAGAAATATAATAAATTTTACAATTGGCAGAGAGATGCCTAAGTCAACAGTTTGTGAAGGAATGAGTAACATTTTAATTTAGGTTCCACACATCGGATATTTGAAAATAACATACAATGTTCTATTGAATTAAAATGAACAATATCGTGTTCTAAAATTAGAATAAATGCTATTTATGATGGCCAGCTTGTAAGCGGCCAGGAAAATAAGGTCGTATCATCACAATGCGCGTGTCGATATTTTCATAGAGTTTAATGTGCCCTTTCTGCATTTAAAAAAAACAAAACATTGCGATATTGTTTTTGTATGAAAACTTCGGTACTATAATGTATTACAGACGCGTGTAAATAAAACATATCATTATGAAGTATAATTATTTTTTGTAATAGAGGATTTACGATATAAGGGTAGATAAAGTAAGTAAAGACACCAGTGGCACGGTTGATCGTTTTGAAAGGTTTATTTTTAGTGCCGGGGGTTTTCAATTTTCCTATGTCAATGCGGTAAATCTGCTATTAATTGATGTATCTATTTATGATGGTTGTTCCAGGTATTTACCCATTGGCTCTATTAAACTACCTCACAAATTCCGGTGGAGGGTTTGACCACGTGCCTGGAGCTGGGGTCCGTCTGAATACATTAGCTGATCTTTCACAACAGGTAAGTGCTTTACTTCATTATTTGCAAATTTTTGTTAGGGTCAGCGCAGACCATTGAAAGTGGCGGCGAAAAAAATAATTTAATTTGTTCACTAAAGCGAGATCCGTGCTAGAAATTTGTATGAAAGTAATGTCCATCCGCATTTTAGTGGTCGAAGAAATAGTAATTTTTGACGGTTTCTTATTTATTTACAGAAAATGTTGGCTAAAAATGTAGCCGATGAAGTGTTTAATTAAATAATAGTCAATTCATATTTATTTATTAAAACATTTTTTTTCATACTTTTCTTAGAATTTGTATGTAATAAATTGCAATACCATTGGATGGGTTGTACTCTTAAATTCATATAAAAAATCGCCCAAGTGCGAGTCTTAAAAATTCAAATATTTAAAAATAAAAAATCAGTTAATCCTACGGCCTAAAATTCAAAATTTATGAGTTATTCAATAAAAACATGTTTACATACACACACATAAATGGTCGTCCATCCCAAAATGGTCGAATAGCTTCCTATTACAGGACCTCAAAACGTCGAGGTCTGTTGAAAATTAGATTTTTAGAAATCGGACCGAAATATTATCTATTTTTTAAACATAAAGATAGGCAAAGAGGTTAAACTCATTGTAATTATTAGTTTCAGATAAAAAATGTCTCGTCTCACCCAAGTCGTATGAACCCAGATTTACTCAGAGAATGCAATAGACTCGACATAAAGCGGCAAATGGCGGACGAGGAACATTCAAAAGTGCTGGTTAAGGAGTTGCAAAGTTTAATACTAGAAAAATACTCTAAAGAAAACCTCAATGTGTCTGAATCACACCTCAAAAATGTACTTATATGGTCCACGCAACGAATTGGAAAGATTGAAGAGTTAGTTTCGTCAAAATTTGCATTCTTATGGGTGTTGCCAGGTACAAAACCAGACGTAGATCTGAGCGCGATACCTATTTTGGTTAAAGAAATGGCCGATTTTGAATCTTTCGACCAAAATGCTTTAAAAGCGTTTCTTAAAGGATTTTCTGGGAGAAATAATGTAAGGTTTTCCGACTTAATGAAGATTTTGAGGTCTGTGTTGAGTGGATTGCAAGAGGGGCCTGGGGTAGCTGAGATGATGGAAATATTGGGGAAAGAACAAACTTTGGTTAGATTAAGGACTGTTTTACAATAATATTATGTATAGTTGCCGTTAAAATTAATTTATTAAGAAGAAATATAACTTTGGTTGATATTATTGTGTTTTATGCCATTAGGATCCCAAGTTTTGAAACCTCTTTCTTTTAGAAAACTGACTTGTTATTGTAAGCGAATGTGGCGAGTCATTTATAAAACTAGCTTACATAATAAAATAAATAATCCCGTGACTTTAAAAAGGTTATAGACATAGATATTTACAAAATATTTTTTTTAGTATCTAAGAATTTTATTTATCCAGGAACACCAAAACGGAGTGTATTTTTAAATCCTGGACATAAAGTACTTTATCCTCCAATTTTCACCAAAATCCGTTGAGCTGTTGAGGCGTGATTGTGCAAGAGACACACATACATACAAACATTCAAACTTTCGCATTAATAATATTAGTAGGAAGCAGAATGAATCCAATAAAAGCGTAGACAAAGTTGTGTAATATTCTTTGAAATTAGTTGTAGTGATTGCATTCAAAAACAGTTTGCTAAGTATTTTTCAACTACGAGTACGAAAGGAAGCAGGCACCTTTGACAAACTTTTATTTCTTAAGAAAAAGTTTTTTAATTCAAAGTAAAGGCTGGATGAAAACTGAACTGGTGGGAAAAATACCTACTATATATATATGGTAGATATATAGACTATTCATAAAATAGCACGGCTACATTGTGGAATAGGTGCCTACTCAGAGCCTCTAGTAACATTGTACTTAATCACTGTACTATATTATAAAACAAAGTCCCCCGCCGCGTGTCTGTCACCTTTTCACGTAAAAACTACTGAACAAGGAAGGTTTCCTCGTGTTTTCATGGCGTATGCTGTAATCTGTCAGAGATATAACAAAATGATGCAGGAAGGAATTGTGTATAAAATAATCTACAAAACAGCCACTGCGGTAGCTATGTCTATCTCTAATAGATGAGTAGTTATAAACGTATCTGTGTAGGTATTCAAATTGCTGTAAACTAATTGTGTAACAGTGCCCAGGGCGAAAAATTTCCAGGGACGGCAAAATTCGGAGGGAGAAAAAAATGCTTTAAAAAGTATGATTGTATTGAAAACATCCCATTTATAAAAAAAGAATAAATGATTAATTTTATTTATAAAAAAAAAAATGTAGGTTTTAAATAATTTTTGTCCCTGGCTACTTTGTCCATTTTTCACGCCAAAATTGACCAACGAAGTAACATAGAGTTAGTTTTTTCCCGGAAATCGGGATAAATTTATATTTCACATTTCAAAAATGACTTTCTACCTGCTAAAACGGCCTAAGGTACCTATATAATTATTTTCATCTATACACTTTTTATGTTGGCCACTCGTTAAGTATAGCCTCACAAATACCATTGAGAATCAACGAAGGAGATTTGGACTTCCGCTGGGTACCCTGGAGTAGTCTGGAACCGTAATACGGTTTTGGGAGCTGTAAGGCAACCCGTGAAAAAAGAAAAAAATTTAAAATGTTTCTTTTGCCATTCAAATCCTGTCTAACGTCGTAGTACAATTTAAAAACACAATAATGTAGGTTACTTTGCCATCACAGCGAAACAGACGTTTTGTTATTTGAACTTGATAAGCACACTCTGCATCAAATTGACCGATATAGATGGGTTATAAGATTTATATTTAATAAGATTGCGACGTTCCTTATGTACCAATCTGAAGTAAAGCAATAAAGGCTATTTGAGGACAACTCCAGAGATTGTCTACGTGAAGGCGTGCGACCATAGAGCTACGTCTACCCACTAACCTACTTATATTTGGATGTGGCATTGCTAATATTTTGTGGCCATTTTTTGAAATTATATTTCTTTAGGTGCGCTATGAAGAACTTGACAGTATGAAGTTGCCGATAGCGAAATTTTCCCTCCGTCCACTTGTATCCCTATGACTAGGCTCCCATGGGATCCTCAGATATTTTTTTTTCTTTTGTTTTCACTTACGATGCGCGCGCACGATGCAAGCCTATTTTTTTATTAATTTAGTACCCACCTATATTTAATTCTCAATTTAAATAATAAACCATTTCTAAAATGTATTTTTACAGCTCCCGAAACCGTTGCCGACCCCTGGGTACCCAGTGGAAGACAAAGTCTTCCTCATAGCCAATGATTTTTGAGGCTATACCTAACGAGTGGCCAGCTCTGTTGAGCTATTCAGATTTTAGCCACCGTATTTTTATTTGATTTATTTCCATTAATTATTAGCGTGCTAAATAAACTTATTTTTGTATTACATAGTACATAAATACACGCACCATTTGTTTTTACTAGCTTTCTGCCCCCGACTTCGCCCGTGGATATTTTCGAACAAAAATAAAATAAAGCCTATATCATTCAGGGATTCAATGTAGCTTCCTATTAGTAAAATATTTTTTAGAATCTGTTGAGTATAGTTTGAGAGATTACTCCTTATATACAAACTTACAAACTTCACCTCTTTTTAATATTAGTATAGATTTAATAGATTATATGGCACCACAGCTAGTTTGGCCAACAAGATACATTTATTAACTTACTAGTGTTCCGCCCCGTACGGATTTTTTTTTAACTAGAAATATTTCTGGGATAAAAAGTAGCCTATGTCACACCACGGTCCTCCAACTATATCTGTGCTGTAAATCTCCTCGATCCGTTACTCCGTTTTGGCGTGAAAGAAACAATCACACTTTCGCATTTATAATATTAGTTATGATTATGATAAGGCTAGATGACCCGTGCGAATACTTCGCACCGTTAGTTTAACTGATTTCCAACAGATAGCGTCTTTTACAAAATAAATAAATTAGTCTAATTTTAAAAGAAACTTTAATTTGGATTTGTTTGTTTATTTTTCGTTATCAAAGAGAAAAGTAATCTTCAAAATGGCGTAATAGAGAATAGAGAACATGAATTAAATTGTTCAAGACACAATACAGACAGGTGACAAATTATTGCCACATCAATTGTAAATTTTCATGAAGTCGTAACATTGCACAACGAGTTTGGTAACCTCTTTTGGAGTCTCCTTTGTTGTCGATTCAATAATTTCATTGTGACGAAAATCGAGTGAAGTCTTTTATTCTCGTAAAGTTGAACGAGAGAAAATTTTAGCGAAATTAATGAAGCGCCAAACATTGTAAAGGCTCTTAAAAATAAATTTTGTTTACGATATTATGTCTTGATATAATTTTAAGTGGGAAAGTTCGAGAAGGAGTTTCTAAAGTTTCTTGTTTAATAAATCAACTTATCTAATGTCACAGTATCACCTTTATTTCTTGCCATCAATGTATAAACTTGCTACCATCGTAGACCTTTGTGCTACGAGCAAAAGTACGTGATTTTTCAAAGATTGCTACTAATGTACAAACTTGCTACGATCGTAGACCTTTGTGCTACGAGCAAAAGTTTTTAAGATTCAATTCAAACAATTCACAACTTGCTACGAACATGGATTACTTGTTTTTTTAACTTAGACAATGAGCTAAATATAGCAGGTGTCTCCGTTCGCAAAATTCATATTATGTAAGATTCATTTTTTCAAAGACTTATTCCTCATTATTTCTTACATTGTTTGTTTCCTTGTTCAAGAAATAATATATTGCAGTCAACATTCTTGGCTTTGTTTATAGAAATACTAGTCACCCTCCGCCTGGCGTCGCACGGGTAGTAAAGTTGTTTATTAAAAAACAATTTTCCCGGGACAAATCTTTCAATTAAAGAACATTACGTCATCAAAATTGGTTTATATTTCACTGAGATATTGAGAAAGATTTTCGGAATCGATAAAAAAAAATGAAATCTCATACACCCGAAAATAGCTTAAAAAATCATTGGTATTTTGTTCGTTTATTTGTCTCTAAAAGATAGACTGACGTCATTACCGAGTTCAATGTATCTATCATCACGCTTTTTGTCCCAAGTGGGGGAGACTGAGACAAACAAATGCCTTTTCCTACGACCCTGACATACCTGTTCGCTTCTTTTATATTCATCATACCTTTATTTTATTTTATTTTATTTATTATAAATAGCCCAACAACACCTACGTCCACACATATGCATTGTATATTTTTATGACTTAGTAGACGCAGTGTCAATTATAGGGCTATTAACATTTTTATAACAACAACACAACATTGATAAGAAAAAAAAAAGTAATTGAATAATATAAAAACACAAAAAATACAATAATAATACCTAATTTACACAATTTCTAAACTAATAACTAAGAACACTCGAAAAAATCAATTTTTCCAATCGTGGATTGGAAAGTGGCCCGAGAACCAAACACATCTAAGTCGTGTCGCTTGTGCATCTTGTTATACTGTCCGACCATACGGTTAAGAGGAGAGACCAGACCGAGGACCGTTTTGGATCTAGCTAGCAGGAAGGGATCAAATGCGCTAGCTCTGGGATTTCGTATAGGAGCACATAGATTCAACTGTCCCAACAACCTTTCATACATTTCAAAGTGTTTACATAGTTATTCGTTTATACCTACTCTAAGTTAAATGTTAAAGGTGACCCAAGGAGGTCGTTTCTGTTAGTACAAACGCAGATCTTCAAATTCTCACTAAATAAATATAAAGATTTATTTTTTTGCAGATTTGTTCCAGTACCGTTGTTCTTGTGCGAAAAACTTTTCTCATTATTACTTACATCATCTGCAGACTTAAAGTGTAAAAAACCTGTGACAGTACTTTGTTAACAAGTTATGTTCCAATTATAAATTTGTTAAGTCATATATACTTTATCTATCTATCATCACGCCTTTTATCCCACGAGGGGTAGGCAGAGACAATCTAATGCCATTTGTTACGATCCTGACATACCTCTTTCGCTTCTTTTATATTCATCATACCTTTCGTATATATTCGGCGATTGAGTGTACTTTTAATATAAATACATTTTTTTATATGTTCAATAAAATTACACCTAGGTCGTCCGCTGCCAGATTTCCTTTCACTTCAGCCATCACTTTCATTTTTAGGGTTCCGTATCCAAAGGGTAAAAACGGAAACCCTGTTAGGCTCCGCTGTTTGTCCGTCCGTCCGTCCATCTGTCTGTCACCAGGCTGTATCTCATGAACCGTGATAGTTAAACAGTTGAAATTTTCACAGATGATGTATTTTCGTTGCCGCTATAACAACAAATACTAAAAAACAGAATAAAATAAATATTTAAGGGGGCTCCCATACAACAAACGTGATTTTTTTGCTCGTTTTTGCTCGATATTGATAACGGCAACAGGTAGACGCTTGAAATATTCACAGAATATTTAGTTATATATTCACTTTAAACATAAATAATTAAATAAAAATAAAAATAATATTTAAGGGGGGCTCCCATACAACAAACGTGATGTGGTGTGGTACATAACCCTTCGTGCGCGAGTCCGACTCGCACTTGTTTAGTTAACTTTTCATTGTAAACTAATTTCATCATTTTAATCACATCATCTTTCACTACGCATTCTTCTCTAATTACATGTATCTACTCTATGTCTTAAAATGATAAAATATTAACTAGCTAGACGATTGTTCATTGGCAATGTTCGAAGCACTCATAAACGCAAGGTATGATGAATATAAAAAGGCGAAAGACGTGTCTCAGGATCGTAGCAAATGGCATTCGATTGTCTTTGTTTACCTCTCCTAAGTTAAAAGGCGTGATTATAATTAGATATATATTTATATTTTACGAGTAGGCTAGGTATTGTTCTCTTAAGCCGAGGCTCGAATTTATAAAGAAATTTCCGGCTGAAAGAAAGTCATCTTGTAACAATGGGATAGCTCCAGGCCACAGGATAGCGGTTGCCAAATTAATTAATAATATTAAATAGAAATAACAGTATACACTTTTTAACCGGCTTCCAAAAAAGAGGTGGATTTGTGTGCTTCTTAAAATGAAAATCATGAAAACAACTTTTGATATTTCAGAATTTTATAAGAAATTAAAAAAAACTGTCTTTTGTAAATGTTACTTATATTTTACTACCCTTCCGCCATTAACTTTCATCCCCTAGATTATACAAAAATCCCATAGATAGAAGCAAAAAAAAAAAATCTTCACGATAGCTGTCCATTGCCGGCCCCAGGGTACCCAGCAAGTCTTCTTCACTTAGAAAGAAGCACTTTCAGTTTTTCCCGAATTTCCTAATCCTAATGTTCAGGCAAATTTTCAAAAATTTCTTTCCCTAAAAACCGCTTACCAACGAACATCATTTAAGCGTAACCCCCAAGCAATTTAAGCGTTCCAAATTCTTAACATATGCCATTAAAATGGGTTACTTTTCCAGTTTGCTAAATATAGTAAAACTATTGCTTTTATTCTATGTGGCCAAATTGTTATGAAAAAAACAATCCAAATATTTAAATCAGATATTTTGAAAAAACCGTGTTATCCACCCAGCGAAAGACCACATCTTCCTCGTTTAGCCGTTGGTATTTGTGAGGCTATACCTAACGAGTGGCAAGTTCTGTTGAGGTATTTTTAGAGGGAAAAGCCTCGTGTGGTTTGTCGGATTATGTACATATGTTTTTAATTAAAAAACTCATTGGTACATGGTCGGCATCCGGGATCGAACCCGTGGTCTACCTAGTTAATACCAGACGTTTTAACCACTCGGCCACCGACGCACATTACTTATACTGGTTTTTATATAAAATACAATCTACAAAACAGATCTAAAGTTTTCGACTGGTAGACGATTTATCGTTAATATGAATCATTGCTTAGAGAGACGGAATGACAATATTATTAATTTAATGTTACGTTGACCTAAATAATGTTAAGTGCTTGTCTATCTTAGGAACCATTAACTTTTACAGGATGAAATTATATTACAGGAACTGTAAGGTTTACAACAGAATTAATTACTTACTTAATTTTTTTTTGAGAATGTCAGTTTAGAAATATAATTCTCAAGTGCACGGCCACAACGCATGTTATGTCCATATGTCCAACACGTAGAATGTTTAATCTAGAGTGTTGCGGCTGGCATCCATCGGGATCTATCTCTACTCTGTATTCATCAGAGACAATGTGCTCAAAATGCCTGGACTATTGCAGAGATAAAATAAAATAATTTTTATTTTTATCATTTATTTACTTCAATTATTTCTTTAAATTACATTTTTACATATTTAGGTATAAAAAAACAAAAATATAAAAAAGGAGTTATCCTCCGGAAGCGAGGTAAATACCCAAACTACTTCCTCACAATACGAGCCGTGCTGAGGAGTACCGCCTTCTGGATCTGGCCCTTGACCCAACCGCCAATCTCAAGGTTCCTAAGGTGACGGTCAAAACTCATTTTTATCATTATTATTATGCCCATATATACGTTTTATTTACTTCGTTATCTCTTTGTCTTTCACTTTACAACAGCAAAGTAATTTTTTTTAATGAATGCTATTTTGATTAGCATAGAAATTAGAATAGATGATAATAAAACATTTTTTAGGGTTTCGTAGCCGAATGACAAAAAACACAGCTTTATACTTTATCTTTAACCCACTTAAAAAAAGGAGGAGGTTTCTCAATTCGACCGTATGTATTTTTTTTGTACATCGATCCTTATCTAATGATAATTCTCAGAAAGATGTCTCATACAATTTTGTTGTCAAATATTGAAAATATTCTTCCGATACCGATTCCGATATACTATTATCATTTATCAACCGATGTCTAATGATATTTATTACTTTCCTAATTACTTGATAGATAATTCATAATAAATGTTTTTTTTAAAATATTGATTTGACACTTATTATTTTTAAACTTCTCCAATTAAACTTCTGTTAAATTAAAATATATTATAAGTAAAATAATACATAGAAACGCCCGATAAATATTAGCTACCAGTAGTCGAGTAAAAATGTTTAGGTGGGCACATAATTAATTAGGTATTTATTGGATTTATTATTTAGTAGTATCGATATCGGTATTGTATTGACAAAATTGTGTATCGTTACATCACTACTTCAACGACTTTCAGAGATACATGAGAACTGATAATATTAAAAATAATAAATGAAGAGTTTTAACCACTGATGGAAAAAGAGGGATGTTATAGCAAGTGTCTGTGGCTGGGAGCTATCCCAAGCGGATAGATTTCAATGTGATTTTCTTTATCCATTTTAAAGTTTTATATTTTGTGTCGGGAGCTTTTTAATTTTTTAATACTTATAACCTACTGCTCGACCTGTGAATTCAAACTCTTTACTTTCTTTGTCATAATATACAGTTTGACCTTCTAACCGGATGTAGGTACCGCTATGTAGGTCATATTGTTACCAAAGGTCGAATGTAATTAAATAATATATTCTCTTTGCGGGGATATTCAATTTAAACCGAGATGTAAATCAGTTTGATACAGTCTCCTCGGATTATAAACGGTATTGGATTATTTAAGGGTCAGAGTATACCTTTGACCTTGTCAAAATAATTCACAAGCTATTGCACGCGGTTTTGCACGCGTTGATTTTGGGATACATATGTATCAATATTATTTAGTAGTATTGAGATAAATTTTAATATTGCGTCGGTGGCCGAGTATTTAATCCGACAAACCACACTTAAAGGCTATTCCATCTAAATGTACCTCAACAGAACTGGCCACTCGTTAGGTAGGTATAGCCTCACAAATACCATCGGCTACACGAGGGAGACTTGTTCTTCCACTGGGTACCCTGAAACCGTAATACTAAACGGAATTATCCAAAATATCAATAAACTAGCTTTCACCCCCGGCTTTACACGTGGTAGTTTTCGATATATAAAAACAAAGTAAAATATAGCCTATATTACTATATATTACTTTATCTACTTTTATATCGTAAAGTCTCTATTACAAAATCGAATTATACTTCATAATGATATTCTATTCTATTTTTTTTCAAAATGGCTCCATCAGGGTTTGATGATTCCGCCAATGTCAAGTATTATAGACGTCACAGTAACAATAAGCCGATAATCGGTAGGTAGAATGCTCCCGCCGGCCGCGATATGTCCTATTAATCACTGACTAATCACAACCATCACAGCACGGACGGGATTAAACTGGATTCCCCAACACGTCTTCGCGGCGCGTGCGCTTTCCACCAAGGCGTGTCGTGGAATCCTCATAATGATATGTTTTATTTACACGCGTCTGTAATATGTCAAACAATACAAAAACGATATCGTAATGTTTTGTTTTTTTTTTAAATGCAAAAGGGCAGAGGATTTTTTTATACAGCCACATTAAACTCTATGAAAATATCGACACGCGCATGTCCGAGTTATTTGACAGTTAAGAGTGTAGTGTACCGCGTCCATGTCCATACAAACGGAGAAAACGTTTTACTACCCCTAAATATCATTTAATTTTAACGATTTTGTAATATGTTACTGACATAATGAAAAACTAATTTTTCAAAATTCGTAATAGGTCAAAAGTTATAAGCCCCTCAAATCTCGGTTTTTTTGGTTCATAACTTGCTCGTAATAAACCGTCTGTATTTGAGAAACAAAGCAAAACGTACGTACGTAGATTATAATCTGCTAAAACGTTTGACACCAAAATTATAAGGTTTCGTTATAGTTTAGTAGGTGTAAATCGTTTTCCCCCAAAACGCAATTTTCAACGAAGAACATACCTACGAACACTCACGAGCTGCAGTGTTCTCTGTCGCACTGATGCCCGGGGGAAGAGCGCGCTTGAGACAGAATATGATTTTCTAAATACCTATTTCGCTGCGTACGCTGAGCTACACGATCCTCTTAACGCGCATGCGCACTAATTCGCAGTAGGTAGGTAATCGCGGTTTAACGCCAATTTGTCGATTAAGAAAAATATCTTGGTTCAATTTGTTTTGTACTAATGCATGGGATTAGATAAAGTAGTGTATGAACGGGCACATAACTTGGAATTAAAACACTCGTGGATGCTATTCCACTTGTGTTTTAATTACCCCTATTATGATCCCATATCATAAACTACTATTATAGCCTATATATTATTATTATTATTTTATTTTCAATCTTCTGTATAATTTCTGTATCACTGCAGCCAAAATAGACTTATTGTGATCTCCCTTTTTTAGAGTTAAAGTTCACTGCAGATACCTATTCCTTTCAGGAATTTCAGCAGGCGTTTTGCAGTGATTGTTTGTACTGCAGCTGGTCTCTATACATGTTCTCCCAGGTGAGTATATCTTTTCCGCTGTCACTCTACACAGCGCTTTGTTTCCTCTTCCGTTTGGCAGAATCTACATGTCTTCGTAGAGCATAGTTTTAGATTGAACATGTTATTGTTCAATATGCAGTATACAGTAAGAATTCTGGTGTTAATACGAAGATTTGTTCGACTGAGTGAGTTTTGTTTATTCGAAATTGTATGCATGTATCCCTCAGGTATAGTGAAGTGTATTTTTAGAATAGATTCAGTACCTAGTTTCAGAGATTACATGATTTTTTAAATGAAAATACATAAAAAAACATATTTTTTTCTAATCATTTTATTAGATATAATAAACCTTATAGCTATATAAAAGTATTTACAAAAAATTGTCAACACCCCTAATCTATTGGTGATTTTACTTCGCTCTATCCGACGATTTGTCCCGTCAGTCGATCACTCCTCTAAATTCGTCCAATCCCCGGCGCGCCGTCGTACGGTCCACCGAAATCGAGCACAGACTCGTCCAAATCTTGTACCGAATGGTCCGTCTAGATCGTCTGGCGGCCGGAATGGGAAATCTTCGATGCGATGCCGGACCAATGTGTGGCCTACTTTACGGAAGATAAACCGGAACTTTGCGGCTACGTAACACATAAAGATACAATATTGGTTTGGCCCCAAATAATATCTCGGGGGTACCAAAGGCTACAAAACACAAACAGAAGTATACCACGTGAACTGAGTGACTGCTTTGTTGTTAATTTTGTAAACTAACATTATTTTACAATGCTATACAATAAGTAGCTTTCCGCTTCGTATTGAAGAATTTCCGGGATAAAAAGTATGTCATTATCTGTCATATGTCAAGATCTGGCCCTAAGCTGGCCCTCCAACTATTTTTGTGCAAAAATCACGTTAATCCGTTGCTCTGTTGTGGCGTGAAAGAAGACAAACAAACACATTTTCGCATTTATAATACATACTATACGATATAGGATACGATTAATTAAAAGAATCTTTAATTAAAAACAAAGTAGGTATGCCAATTTCAGAAAAAAAAGAGTCCACTAAAAAGTATGCTCCTGTTTCTTCTTCTGTCTAAGTTAAAAGAAAGACTCTGTTTCATACTTCGATATCTTTTGTATGGAGACCATTATTCCTTTATAACTTCAATGTCAAATCCTAAATTCCTGAATTTAGTTTCCTTGCAATGACGATAACAGTGACAATTTTATTTAAATCGAGTAGTATAATGAGACAACTTATTTAAACACAATTAAATTTAAATAAAATTTTTGCAACTGTCGCCATTCTCTCTCTTTTATGATTAGGATTGAAATTTACTTCAAGAATCAATCTCTGGAATCAATTATTGTATACTTGTCTGCCATGTCTGTCTGTCTGTGACCTTTTCACGCAAAAAATACTGAACGGACTTTGTTGTGGTTGGTAGGTAGGTTAATTCAAGAAAAGATTTACGAGTATTAAACATGGACTTATCTTGTTTAGGAGCTGAACATTAACAGTATAAGTATTCACTTCGGGAAAATAGTTACCCCGAGCGAGTTTTCGTGGCGTATTCTGTCTAATCCGACAGAGATATAACAAAATAATGTATGAAAGAATTGTGTGGAATAAAAAGATCAACAAAAAATTCTGCAGTTGCATATATCCATCTTTAATAGATAAGTAGTTATAAGCGCCTTTATATGGGTATTCAAATTGTTCTAAACCCATATTGTACCCATGCGAAGCCGGGAGCGGGGGGGGGGGGGAAGGGTTGCTAGTCAGATATAATAATAATATTCCTATATATCTTTATAGGAGGCACTTCTTGTTACAAGGAGGAAAATACAAAATAAAACTTAATTTGTAACAGTATATACGTAGTTTATTGAATTCTCAAAATGTAAATACTGAGAGAAAATATGTATTCTTTTTATAAAGTACAATATCAATCCTTCTTATTAAGACAATTTTATTTTATATCCACAACAAATATTATTGAAAAAATAGTAGGGAAGCATGAAGTTTTAGATATTAGGTCGAGTATTCTTGCCTCTATTCCACGCGGACCAAAAGTCGATTTTGAGTTATTCTACAAATCTGTAGAATCAGATCAGATATCATGTGTTTGTAATTTATTGTTATGGAATATTTCTATGTAGGTGAATATCTAAAACTTCACGCTTTCCAAATAAGTAAGTAAAAAGAATTAGAATAAGTTTGAGCAAAATTATGAAACAATTATTTAAATTTACCTTAAGTACAAGTTCTTACGAATTGCGTTCTAACAAAAATAACATTAATATAAAAGTTCAAAGAATTTCAGACTCAAAGTAAAAGGAATATTTATATTAGGTCCTTATTAGTACAACATACTACGTAATAGAAATTAATATTGTAGGTAGGTACTTCTGAAAGTAATTATATATATAATAATAATAAAATAAAAATAAATTTAAAAAAACACAAAAATACGATAATAGACTAGAAAACTGTATGTAATCAGTGCTCGCCATTTTAAAACTCGTATTATTTTTGCTATTTCTGACTCGCTCTCTCATACTTCTAGTCTGTTTTAGTAATAAAATTATTCTTGTCTCTTTCTATCATTTTGAATGACATATTTGCTAGAGGGAGACAAAGATAATTTTATTATTAAAGCAATTATCTGTTATAAAAATAGTATTTTTTGACAGTTTAAAAAGACAACGAAAGATAACCATCTCTTCGAACTAACATTATTTGGTCTTTCCTTTATTATACATAATAATTGATGCAATTCGTATACTCTTATATAGCGTTCCCTTCAATAAAACTAAGTAAAACTTTAGAATATAGTATCAGTTTGTACCTACATTGATTTATTGAAATTAGATTTTCTACGCTTTGGTTCACCAATTACAAACGTTAAAGGGTTAAAATGGAAAGTTACTTTTTATCATTTATCGTCTGAGTTATACGAAAATTATCGCAATACTACTATAAAATAGGCGAAACAACGGTAGGTACTCATTTAAGAAATATAATTGGATTTTCTAAAGTTCAAGCCGATTTTTTAGAATTGTATTATTTAGTAAATAAAATGTGCATGTCTTTTATTATTAGTTCTGCAAATGTAAATTAGGTTAAAAATGATAATCAATATGTAAAATTGGGAATATATCGTCTTTTAAAAATTTTAAATTTAACTAAAAAAACTAAATCTTAATTTTATTTTAAAACGACATGCATAGTTTGTTTACCAAATAAGACAAAGACTTGTCGCGATAGGGGGCAGGCCTAGCGCTCGGCATGGCTCAAATCACCTGCGCGGAATCACAGTAAAAATGTACCTACTTACATCGAAAATGAGTAAAAAATCCGAGTAAATAACCTAAAATAAACTAATATTATATTGCTGAAAATAGATATTAAATATATTAAAAGAGTTAAGTTGTTTACAACATCGACAGGGATCATGGCAACGTTACACGTGCACAAAATGACTAGACGAACGACATATTAATTATAAAATAAGTAATTAATTATACAATATTAATTTTTATTAGAAATTTAAAGCCAAAAAGATGCGTATTGCTTAATAAAAAAGATGTACTCTACAACAACGTAATCTCTAATATTAAAAATCTTAAATTAATTTTAATACTTTTGATATGGATAGTCAACATAGGGCTTAATACACAAAACACAACAAACATTTGGACACAATTCTAGTATAATTTAATTTTATGTCTTTTATTATAATTAACAATTTAAAAAACAGACTGTAATTCATGCAATTGAGTACACATTAATTAATAATTATCGACTATAATTAAGAAATTAAAAGTATTAAGTGAAATACAAACAATTTTATACCATAAATTTGGAGATTAAACTTTATATACGTTGTTTCTATCAACTATTAATATATTAATTAAGTATTATAGTAGAAGTATCATGCACTCTTAACTCAACAAGGCATGTCCAGCCGAACATCTAAAACGATTCTGTCGAACGTTGTACACTAAAGTACACTTATCATAAATATATAAAACTTCTATAGAGGTATATATACTTCTCATGTAAGTAGTAAGATAGAATAGTTATTCTTACAATTAGTAGATACACCTAAAACACCTATAAGGCAGGTTCGTAAGGAAAAGTACCCGAGTTGTAGCAAACAACGCAATACAATACCTGAAGGAAACGACATTGAAGGTATCGCAGCAGATATGCTACAACTCCCGAAAGTGGGCACTAAATTTACAAATAAGTAAATACAATTTACAAATGAAAACAAGAGAGATCACATTTCTTAAGGAGAAACCATCAATAGTTACAAGACAAATTACAATTGCTTGTAGCATTTAGAATAAGTAATGGAATAACAACTACAAGGTATATCACTAAGTAGGCCTATCTAATCAGAATTGTAAATATCCTTAATATAAGTAATAGATTCTTGATACTGCCAATATATCACCCCTAAGTAAAAGGCTCAATTTAGACCAGTATATCTAATGTTATTGAAATTTAATATGTTTCTATTAACTTTCTACTTCGATATTGCTTATTTGTATAATCTTCTCTAAATCAACATGTGCATTAGTTTTGTTGTTATTGTAATTAACTGTACTACTTTATAAATGATTGTATAATTTCAATATTATATAACTTTATAGAGTTTATTATAAAACTATTTTATTTGGGTAATCTAAAAGTTTACAGTTCTCAACAATGAATGTTCTTTAAGAAGTCTAGTCTACGCGTATTGAGTACTATAATATTGTAAATATGAAACGACTTTTAAGTTAATAAAAAAGAATTTACTAATGAACATTAAAATTTGGTAATTCAAAGGAATTTATAAATTTCTATGAACAATATTTCGTAATATTTTTTAATGGAATTAAATACGAGAGTTCTTAAAAAGAACAAGAGATTGCCTAAACAATTGTGTTGCGGGGATAAATAGAAAAATTTCACAAAATGCTCTACAAATAGGTAAAGTATAAATTGGAAAATAAGCTCTTGTTAATTAAAAGGCTTCAATATCTTATTATTTTCGTTTTGGGGAAATATTATAATAAAAACCCTGTGAATTTTGTGAACTAAACTGTAAATAATTGGCCCATTATTCAATAAACAACCCTGATAGGAGTCAATGTAGAATTAATTATGTAACAAATATAAGGGTTTCATAGAATAAAATTTAACAAATTAAAATCAGTCGGACCTAGGTTTATAATATTAAATAGTATTTGAGAACTATCGTTGTCACGAAGTTTATTATAGATTGTCAAGAATCGATGTAGTGGACAAATATCTCCAATATTAAATAAATACTTATGTTTAGAGTATAATGTTAGAAACGATCATAAAATAGAAGAACAATGTTATATTTTATGTCAAAGAAGAGGTAGAGAGTTCGTTGTGTACACAATACAATACAAAATAGAACATGACACAGTTTTGGTGACACACAAGAGACATTGAAAATACGAGGAATGTATCAACAACAATATATTTGGCGAAACTTTTACTTTTAGTCGTCACGTACACTTTACTTCTTTTACATGACTAGAGGTATTCTGTTATAAAGTTATAAAAAAGCATGGTGTACGGGACCACTAGACCCTTCAGTCTTTATGCTGCGGATCATTGACGACAAGTTATACCAGATTAAATGACGTCTCCTTCGGAGCGTCCGCGCCGTCGTCACTGAAGATCCTTAACAGCCTGCAGAATCCTCTTAACGTGACCGACTTTAGTGATTCCCAAATCCTTAAGATCACGTCTGGCCAAAGAGAGTAGCTCTCTACCGGTGACGTCATGACTTGCGAAAGCTTCCGAATATTCGCCAAGTTGAAGAGTTTCAAGCCAAGTTTGGACCTCTTTGATCCCCCAGGTGCGTACTTGAGCCGCGGTGTGGTTACCAGGACCTTCGGAGACGCTTCGTCTACCTCGTAACCAGCTTCTACCACCAGCGCCGCCTTTTTTGGGTATCTGCGGGAAGGATTAGACCAAATTATTATTGAAATCCCATGGGCTATAAAAACTAGTAAAGGTGTAAACGCTCGAGGATAGTACCTACATCAATTAGTTAAGATAAAATAAATCTATTTTAATTACATATTGAGCAGGAGCTGTAAGGGACGCAAGCTTTTCTTAAGATACAGGTATTACAGATCTAGTAATGAAGTCGGTTGTGTGCCTACTAAATAATTTACTGTTTATTTACTCATGCTGGGAATGTGTACAGGGCGGTCCACAAACTCACGAACTATATCCTGTGGTGTATCATTAACCTAGATTGTGATTTACTCTAGGTGCACTGGACAACAGTTTGGTGGAGTTTTACTCATTTAGTATAAAATATTCACAACCTTTAGGTAAGAAAAGACCTTTATGCATTCATGGTTGCCGCCAGTGCCACGAGAGCCCAAATTGGCATATAGTTTAGCTGTAACAGGATGAAACAACGCTTAGATTTTTTTAAAAAGTTTTTTAAGAAGTTTTGAGTGTTGTTGTTCCAAGGATGTGTGATATGAGTCAGATTAGAGGATGATTATTCGCAGATACGTACATAACACAGAAATTTCGTCTAAAGTAACAAAGAAATAGGTAAAAATCGTCCATATAAAGTAAAATAGGTAAATTAAGCAAAAAGGAAGGACGGTTATTTTAGAAGAAAACCTGATCTATTTGTTCTACGGCAGCCGATGGCTCCGGACATTCGAAGATACCGTTATCATTCTTAACAACCTCTGTTCGCTTTCTGAGGTGACACTCTAAGAAGAAGAAGTTCGAATGGCATATAGTAGGGGAAGATTGGTCCTGGAAATCATTAATATTCCGTTCATCCCGAGGTCTTACCACCGACTTACTGAAAATACTTACCACACAGCATAGTTAGGTACACAGATAGTTGAAAACTTTGAAATTTTGAACCCTAATAAGTTATGAAGCAGTAATTTACAAGTATTACGATTAATATTAAAATGAAATGATATATAGATAAATTAAAAATATTTACCTCATCAGCATGTAAGTAAGCATGTCCATCGTGTAACTCGCATCTTGATAGATGAGCTCTCAAAGCTGCAGCAGGTCCCGAATTATGTCCGGCACCTGCACCTGCACTACTCTCGACTAATTCGTGACAACTTTCCACCTGTATTAAAAAAATCCACAAATTTCTTTATCTTAAAATATTTGTCTAATAAAATTCCTAATAAAAATATTTTTACGGATGTCGGATACTAAGAAGGCCAGCAAGACCTTATGTAATTGGTTTAATTTAAGTGCAATGAAATTACCAGTTTTGCCAAGTTTTGTCGCAACATAGGTGCCGGAAGTAGTTTTCCATCAGTGTCTTGTAGCGCATCTGCTTGTCCCGCCACACGCCTCGCCAGTACCACAGCTCCTGTTCCGTTACCACTTCTGTTCTCACTTATGCACGATAATTTTACCTGGTTGGAAACAAATAAATTTTATTTTTGTTAAATAAAACATATCTACATAAACATCTCGAATAATGTAGTTTTATAACAGATAAAAGATCTTTTCAAATCATTACAGTAGTTTTCGAGTTTACTTGTACTTGTAATATTAGTATGATCATACGTGTTTGACAAGAGAGCTGACAGCGTCGAGTAAGGCGAGTAGCTGCGTCATCTCAGCAGGTGTGAGGACGTCTCGCGCGGGAGCTATCTGCGTCAGTCCTGCCAGAGCATGTGCTTTCATTTGCTGCTTCTCATCCCAAGTCCTGTGAACATGGTTGAATATTTCAATAAAAACTAAGTGTTTCTGCAGTGATAACAATATAAAAATTTAGTAATAGTCCATTGACAAAATATATTTATTTCTACATACAAAGTTTAAATACACATGCAAAAAAAACGAGCACTTAAGACAACCAATGTTATGTGGCACGGCGGCTTGAAATTACACGTTCTAAAGTTTAAAGGATTTGGAAGAGGTTCCAAGAGACTGATTCTCTCTGTAGAAGGCCTGGTTCTGACAGAAAAAGATGTACGGAGCAGAGGGATGATCGATCCCTTGTCAGTCAAGCTCTTAGAAATCGACGAAAATCTTACAATTATCTTAAAAACCACCTAGAAGAAGTGAGATTGGTGAGAGTTAGCAAATGGACTGTACAGAGGACACTTATCGAAGCAGGCATACATTCTCACAGACCCGCTAGAGGACCAAAATTAGTAGTAAATGTAGTGATACATACTCATAAGTAGAAAACCTTCTCGAAATCACTGTCGCGATAAAGTGCCAAGAAGGCTAGCAGCGTTTCCTCGCTGTATAGCTATGCTAATACGTTGTTCATTTCATTAGTCCATTTTAACTAGCAGGTATGTTCATTACCATAGAACATATTTAATTTAGTATATAGTTAGTACTCGTAATTACCTTAAACTAGTTTCTAGAGCGCGCGACCGACAAAGCATTTGAGCCCTGTTCTTATGAATAATTCTAACGCAACCAGGTGGTTGTAGCCACGCTTCGCCGTCCACTTGTACGGGCACACACTCCTCTCCCAATATGTTGATTTGTACCGCACGACATTGCGCAATGCGGTGCTTTTGGAGGTTTATCAAACGCGATGCTGCCATCTGAGCGGATCCGAATACTGCCACGACCTATAAAATGTTGTATATTTTATACAAAGTTTTCTGTGAAGTATGAATTTGACTGAAAATGTTATTGTAACTTACCTCAAGAATACGGTCGTCGAATGAAGGAGCGAGGAAAAGATCGTCACCCCGAGTTCCGCCCCAAAAGTTAGTACCTCCCATGAAAGATGGTATGTTTAGTACAACAATGCCTTGCAACTCTGGTAATGGTATCCTTTGGCCGTCACATTCCAGTTGTACTCTTTGTCCCAAATGTCTGGAGAGAGAAGTACATTTTAATTTAAGTCATGAATAAATATTTCAAAGTTTACGATTATAATCGTGATGTAGCTACTTACCTATAAGTTCTATTCACCCATTCTTTAGAGCCCAGTACTCCATACCACATGTAGTTCCGAGCTCTAGATCTACATTTCTCAGGATGCTCCTCACGTTTATTATGGAAATCTAAAGTAATCTTTGCGTCTATTCCGATTCCAAAATAATTATTCATGACTGCTCTTTCATAGAATCCTTCTGATTGTGTTTCATCAGGATCCATAAGCGGACTTACGGCTGCACATAGCGCGTCTGCATTAGCAAGTAAACATTGACTGATGAATCCTTGTGTGACATGAGGCCATGCAGGTAGTTGTACCAAGGGATTAATAATTGGAAGTTTCTTTGCACGTTCCCTAATATCAGTTTTAGAAGAACTAGCGCCCAATGGACCTCCTTCTCCCCATATTGAAGACACGGAGGTTGATAATCTGAGGTGAAAAGTACACAAATACATAAACGTGTATTTAAAATATAATTTAATTAAAAGTATAACATCTAGAAATTATCTTACTTGTCCGATTCTCCAGGTTTAAAGAGGCTTCCACATGAAATCCTCCTCGTTGCAGCTGGTGAGCAACTAAGGAATCGTCCGTATTCTGGATCTGAACCTAAGAGTTTAGGATTATCAGACTGTCTTCGTTCTCTACTCACTCCACCAACTCCAGGTTCCGGCGAGTTAACGCTGAGTGTATCCGTACCTTGATCATAAATGTCATTTAATACCGTCGCCATTCGACTTGAATTCGTTTTTGGACTTTTCTTATCATCGCTGTGTGACGGGGAAGGTGGTTCTACAACCACGCTCACCTGAGGAAACATTGCAGTTTGGAGTTTGTTATCGTTAACGTTCAATTTACTTGTATCTTCAGCTTTTTGAAAATTTGTTGGTCGAGGCGGTTCTTGAACAAACTCAGGTTTCGTCATCTCTTCTTCGGTTTTTGATAAATTCAGTGGATCTTGAGCTGATCTTTTTTTCAATTTTAAACTTTTTTTTAGTTGTCGTCTGAACGATTTCCGAGCTATATCGTTCCCCTCTTCAAAGTGTGCTAAGCTACAATATTTTATCTGTTCGTCAGGTCTCGTTGTATTTTCGATGTAAAATACACGGTTTTCGAAGCCGAATTTCTCAACTTCTGTTTCTTTAGACTTTTTAATTTTTGATTGAAATTTATTTTTGTGTTCGTTGTTCTTTTCTAAACTCGGATTTCTGCTGTCTAATGCTATGTCAGACACAGTATCGGAGGTAAATAAAGTAGTGTCATCGGTGTATGTTTCGTTATCACCATTTTTTCCCATCATGGCCAATAAAACTTCTTGACCAAGCATAGAACTAATATCATCCATTATAGATTCTCCATGTAAAGTTTCAGAATTAACGTAAGTAGTATCTGATACTTCAGGAGAGTCTATGTGACACATCGGTGTTGTATCATCTAAGTCACCTGGCTTCGGGTCCATGACCTCGGACATTAAGCTAAAATCACTTATATTGGACCCTTCCGATGAGCTACTCGAATCGATTTCTAAATCGACACTTGAAAGTTTCCGCTCAGGCGTGCAGCCTCCACTAGGCGGAGCCGTGTGTATTTCCAGCTCTTGGAAGTGCATATCGTCTGTGTAAGGTTTATCAATGTCTATGATTGTCAATTGGTCCGATTCATAAGTTTGTCCCTGTAATATTGAATCGTGTCTATCGCTACTTTCATCCGACACTACTAGGTTAGGTATAGTAAGACTACTGCTACTTTGAGTGTCGCGTTCTATATCCGGTCGGAATAGGTTCCGACAAGAGCTAGTATCACAGGAAGAGAGGTTGGAGAGGGACAGCATGTCTTGAGGTGATATCGAGCTTGTCTTGCTGCGGTCCCTTCCTTCCGAATCTTTCTTAACATCTACATCTAAGTTAAACATTTGATTCGGTGGGTTTGTATTCATTAATTTGGCTATATCATCATCTACATCTGGAATGCTGTAACAAGACAGAAGCTTCCTTAAGTATTTTTTTCTGATAAGTAACCATTTTTTGGAAAATATTAGTCAACTAACTTGTCCGGATGCAGCGGTTGGGCCGAAGATGCAGAGACAGCGGAAGCCGCGGATGAACGACGACTGTCAGCGAAAGCGCGCGGTACAGGCAATGCGGTTACTTCGAGTTCGGCGCTCCCGGCAGAGACCCCGGACTCGCAAACTTGCTCGGAGGAACCTGATTCCTGTGAAATTAGTTATATATTAGCTTTATCACAGTATACAGAACATACAGAGTCCTGCGAAATTTTGTCCGGAATTTCACAATTATTTTAATGTGACATTTTTGACGCCTAAACGGTTAAATGGTTGGAATTAAAATAGGTTATTATCTTGATTAATTCATAGGGTAGGTACATTTTATTCCGTAAATGGGGTCTGGAGACTTATTACCATTTCCAGTTTTCCACACAAGTAAAAGCCAGTAAAAGTATAAGCCATTATCATACCTGTGGATACACTTGACGTAGATTGCGTATAAGTGATTTCAACGCCCGTCGCACGCTGTCTGCCCTGCCTGCTAGTGCGCAACTTTTAGCGGCCCAGTTTAACTGCTCCTATAGACAATAATATTCATCATAAATACTGTAATTTACAGATTATGAAACAAAATAATGATTTGGCTTCAAGCGATAATACTCCGTCATCGACGACATACTGAGAGATATATCGATGTGAAGAAACTTAACCCAAGTTTGAAAGATAAATGGTAAAAAATGTTTCGGTGATATCATGATATGTAAAGAATGTATGACAAGAAACTTATGACAGATTTGATTGGAAGAGTTGATCGAGGGCGCCCCAGAAGAAAATTTGAAAATATGGGAATAAAAAAACACCTGAAGTCAAAGAGCATGCATGAAAAGATGTATGAGTTTGAACGAGGAGAAATAGGTGTTAGCGGGGCGAGTGGATATTTTTGGTCTCTGCTTACCCTAAGAGAATTAAGGCGTACTATGTACTACTATTTAACTCCTGAAACTTTACCTTTTCAGTCTTTTCGATGCTACCCTTCTCGACGGTCAACGCAGGTTCCGGTTCGCTGTCGCTCGTTGTGTCAGTTGGATCCCAAGAACTGTTTAATGTGTGAAAAAAATAGCTATTATCTGGGATTGTACCACAAGACACACACACTTTAAAGACTTTAGAGGAACCAACCAATATGATTTCATGACTTTTAAACGCTTAACAGATTAGAGCCTGCAAATATAGAATAGGCTTTAAATGTTGGATTTCGTATTTACAACCATGCGTCATGCAATGTAATGTCGTCTACAGCATTTTCTTATCTCATAGCTTTAGATTCACATACTGGCATCGTTGGTGATCGTGAGCGAGATGAGCACGCGCATGTAGCAACAACGACAGCGAGCGACGCAGCCTGTGTGCTGCCCGTGCCGCCCCACCACCTGCGCGTTCGCCTGCCGCCGCCAAGGTACAGCAACCTGATCGTAGCGCAGCGCAACCACCCGCACATGCCTCTATGCCTTCCGCCTGCAATACGTTTTCAATTTTCTGAGTTCTGATGAAATATCTCGAAGGAACGACCAAATTGTATACAAAAGCTCTATGATCTAATAATTGATCGAAGGTGTTTTTAAATTACCTGCATAACTTCTTGTAAATGTAACAGTAGCGGCGCCTCGTCCAGAAGGTCGGGAGGTGCGGGGGGAGGAGGGGGCGCTGACGATGACCGCTCGAATGTCATTATAGACCATCTGTCATGGGTGTACAAGTATATGTTAGTCATCAATAGCAAATTAAATTAGCGAAATCAATCTTCACTTAAATAATCGACTATCAAATTTCTCAAATGATGTAATTCTTCATAATACTTGGACAAATTACAGCACGTTGATTCCAAATTTGCGAAATAGACATATCGCTGGTGATAAAAGTACAACCTGACCAAGATACAGCCGTGGACAATATCAATGCAGCAGGATCAAAGTGGAATAGGGGTGGTGTAGACCGTGAAAGAAAATAAATACACAATAATATTTTTTATGTAGTTTATAACGTATAATAACTGAAAATAATGTTTATTTAACTGTTCTTCTGTCGACTTAGCGAGTGTGAATAAAGAAGAGCTAAAGCGTTTCTGCTCAGAGTAGAAGTCGTAAGCGCCATTTCACATTATTATTATTTTTAAAATAACTATACATTTTATTATCCTCCACCCGAAAGCTGGTCAATATCTAGGCGAGCAAAGCAAAGCTTGGCTATACAGCGAGGAAATGTCACCAGCATTCTGGGATAATATTGGCCTGGAAAACTATATTTTGAATATTTAGTTTTGTTTTAAAATTGTTGTTTTTTTTTACCCGTTTGTGTAAATAAAGAAAGAAAAAAAATATATACATTTTATTTGGATATACAAACAACCGTTGGATAGGTAATTGAACATTACAAAAATAAATTAACTGTTTAATAAATATTTTCTTTTTTAATATCTAAATGAGAAATAATTAATTCATACTTCCGGTCACGTGACTACTAACGGAAAGGACGTCACTTTCACCTAAATTTAAAATAAATAACCACAGACTACTAACTATATTACAACTGTCTGTCAATCTGTCACCGACTATGTTATTTTCTTGTTATTTTATCTAATCTGTGACCATTATTTTGTTAGTTTGCAAGATGTGACATCATCATCGATTTCGCGGGGATTTGGAAAATTAAAATAAAAACATGATTTTAAATGAAAATACAAATATATTTTTTTAAATTATTTTATTAGGAATAATAAATGTTACAGCTATAACTTAAAAGTATTTCCAAAAAACTGTCTACACCCCTATATAGTGTATTTTGATCCTGTCCTTTGCAGGATCAAAGTGGAAGAACAGGATCAAAGTGCAATGACCAATGACTCCATTAGTAGAGTTTCGACTTGAAATGGCGCCGCATACTAATTTAGCCTAATACATCTTGGTTGGGTTGCATTTTATCACAAGCAATATTCGCGAGTTCAGAATTTAAAAAAAACATCTTGGTTGGATTGTACTTTATCACTAGCGATATTCTCGAGTTCAGTTGGCAAGTATATGGAGTCAATTGGTATAAGCTGATTTGATGATTTGCTAATCTTAGCGCTTTCTCGCTATTTATTCTTTGCCTACGCTGAAGGGTTTTTTATAATTGAAAAAAAAATTACCTGTCGAGCATTTTAGTGGAAGCGCGTTCGTATCGCTCTAGTAACTGCAGAAGGTTGGCAGCGTCGTCACAAGAAGCGCCCCAGCCAAGAACACGCGCGAGGTCGTTCCCGGTTCCCAACGGCAATACGGCTGTTTGAACTTGTCGCTGAAAATAAATTGGGATTATTTCTCCGAAACAGTGGGACCACCTATTCAAAATACTGAAAAATACAGACGTCTGGATTTCGTACCTTTTTCACGTAACATAATATTCTACAGGTATACTAAGAAGGGAAATATAGTGTTCTAGCTATAGTTATTTTTAAAAAGGAATGGGTGATTATTGTCAATAATAATAATTATTAATTAGCTACAACTGATATTAAAATCAACTTTATATAAGTATAAGTATTATATTTTTACCAAACTTTGCTTACTATAATGAAATAGAAAAAAGGGGGAAATGACACTGTTTCACGAGAACCTGGATTGTACAAAGATGCATGTGAATAAAAAATATTACAAAATCAACTTACATGCATGTCTAGTTTGTCGATCTCTTGCAGCACCCATCCTACAGAACCATCACCAGAACACACGAGGACGCGCAGCGGGGCGAAGTGACGAAACAATCTCAGCCCAAGACGAGGCCCAGCACCTAAAAAGAGATTTATTTTATTAGCTAAGCACTGATATAAAAGTTTTATACCATTCCCATTTACGGCCCTCCTGTTATTTCTGTGAAAAAAAAAATTTCCGTCTATCCGTTGCTCCGTTTTGACGTGAAAAAAGGTCAAACAAACAAACCCATGTCTTGTCTCTGCCTACCCCTCTTGAGATAAAAGGCCTAGTGATCGATAGATAGTAATAATAAGACTAAATTATGATACAGGCAGGCGAAGTACGTGTGGGTGGGACTACCATATGTGAATCTGAATTAACCTGAAGAACCTGATTTGTCACCAAGCCATGCCCCCTGCTTTGTTAGTCGCGTCATCGTGTGATGATAGATATCATTGATAATAATATAAACTTTAGGTAGTTTCGACCAATATTCCTTTCCTTTTTTTATAGAGAAGACGACATGTGACCTTGCAACCGCCTGTTTATTAAGCGAAGGTGGTTGATCCATGAACGCGCGTGACTGGCAGAACATCATACAGTCGCGCCCATAGAGATGCTTTTTCACGCTTCGCTTGAAGGACCCCAGGTTGTAGGAAGCAGGAAAGACCGACGCCGGAAGACTATTCCAATCAAAATTGATTGACCGATAGATTCGAACTGTTTTTCTCTGGTCATTTAGGAAAAAAGAAGAGTAGGAATCATTAAGTAAGGACGGCGCCTGAGAATTATTTACTTAACTTAACTTAACTTAGAAACAATTACTTACCACTCAATTCGAACACTTGTGCTGGATTAAGTAGTTGCTTGAACCTTCTCAGGAATTTGATGCCTTGGTTATCGCCTGCAGGATAATGAATTATATTAGATAAATACATAACATTTATGATGAATTGAGGATTATGCTGTACTTCCTAATGATATAATTTCCAGTATTGATGGTTGCCAATCATTAAGGTCGCTGCTCCATAACCGGCTAGTTCTTTAGTCAAGATATCTATGGCCGACTTGATGGTTTACAGCTTCAAAAATCTCATTCAGTGAAGATACTACCCATAAAACATACGATAGCTAAGAGATTCATGAAAATTGGTTCTGCCGTTTCAGATTTATTCTGGACAAACATTCAGACAAATTAAAATTTTAAGAACTGTTTTTAACCAAATTGCACAGAACATTTCAGATGTAGGATCGGTCAATATGCTCGGCATTAAACTCAAGGTATTATTCTATCTATCTATAATCACGCCTTTTATTACAGGAGGGGTAGGACACAGACAGTTAAATACCATTTGCTACGATCCTCTTTCGCCTCTTTTATATTCATCATACCTTTCATACATGCTCGGCGATTGTGTCGTTTTCAATCCTAAAAACAGTTATTTATGCTTGTTATTAGATAGATGTTTCAATTATACTTATGTATAAAAAAAAGTTTAGGTCTTACCAGATCTTGAGTTAACGAAGACTATAAGGGGAGATGCGTTAGGGGGTCTATCTGGGACCCACCCGTCGTCCGGTCCTACTGAGTGTAACCTTACTGGTGGTACTACCGATGCTCGCATAGCTCCTAGAGCACAAGCCGTCCTCCAACATGGCTTGCAGGAGGCATGTACGCATTTTCTGCACCACACACATCGAAAATCTTGTAACCTAAGAAAAAAAACAGATTTTTTAAGAAGTATTGTTGAACTCTATAGCGCATCAGCACAGTGCTATATAAAAGAAAGGAAAAGTCTTCCTCTTTTAGCCGATGGTTATACTTACCTAATGAGTGGCCAGTTCTGTTGAGGTATATTTAGATTGAAAAACCTCTAAGTGTGGTTGTCGGATTATGTACATAAGTTTTTAATTATAAAAAAACCTTTGGTACATGGCCGAGTTCGAACCGTAGTTAGCCTAGTTAATACCAGACGTCTTTCATCGGCCTAGATATTTTTATTATGGAGCAACATAGAAGGTTTATTTTCTCTGCACATGCACAATTGCACACCCCTGTGTGAAACAGGCGTGAGTATATGGATTTACAGAATTTATTTATATTTAGGTAGAAGCTTAAAGGAGCTTAAAAACTTGAAGGGATAACTCCAATTACACAATACGTAAAATTTCACAGTATTGTAAAGATAACGTAGGAAATCGACCTCCTGTGTGAATATAATTCTTATGGGATTAAAAAAGGAACGAAGACCATTTCGCATGTTGTCCTTTTTATTTTATTGGGAGACTAGAATATAATTTGACACGCACCTACCCACTATCACCGCCTTACCTTGCGGCGTGTCCAGAGACACTGGTAACACTGTCCACATTTGGTCAGTTGGCTGTTAAGGTGATTAGTGTCCTCAAATCCGGTGGAGTGAGCATTTTCAACAGACTACTGCTCGTTTACTGATGGACTAAAATGTTTGAAAAAAATATGTAGTAATTATCAATTCTAGTACAACAAATCCTAAAAAATATTTTATTATAAGAGCGAAACTTCAATATTTAAAATAATAATAAAGGAATGGTGTTTTTTGGCTTTAATTGTCTACTGCTGTTAAACGGCTATGACGTTTATATGCCTAAAAATAAATAACACGTACTTTAAACACAACAAAGTATATCTAAATCAATTTACATTTTCCTTTATAATATCGAAATATGTCAATTTCGAAGGTGTTTCGGAGACAGCGCTCGGTGACCGTTTGTATGGTCAAGGTCATTGGCGACACTAAGCGCCTTAAATATTTAGAAGAAATCTGGTTGCCGCCCCAGCTTTACGTACTCTCCAAGGCAGGAGAAGTAAAAAATTGGGTTTATAAATACACATAGACTAATACATCTTTATGTCTTGCGGCGTGGCCACAAACACCAGTAACAGTGTCCACTTTTTGTCAGTTGTCCATATTAAACAGAACAGATAGCAAGCCTGTTGATGCACTTAATGGACCTAGATTGATATCAGACGTCGATATCTTATAAATAAAGGTAAGCGCATCACTTGAGAACAGCTGGACCGATTTGGTTAATTTTATAAAATGTTTGTAATAGTCTCAGGTTTTTAAAGGAAAGAAAATTGGAAAAGTTGCCCAAAAATTGGAAAGTGCTCTTTTTTGGGATTTGTGTATGTTAAGACGATACATTCAAATAAAATCATAGTTTGAGGGGCGTGGCCTAGCTGCATACGATACTCTAGCGCTACCCTAGCGCTACGTGATCGATTGGTCTCTCCGCTGAATCTCTCTCTGTCGCATTGAATAGAAACAAAAGAGAAGAGGGGCACGGAAGGTGCTTGGAACAAACGTCCTAAGTGCCAAATCAAAAATAATTTATTTAAATTAAAGGAGTAGCTTTATTGAAAATCTAAATTAACATCTTACTTTAGTAATAGATGATACAAATTTGTACTTAATTTAATAAACAATACTTCATGTACTACTGAGAAATTTGGAAAGGAGACTATTTTCAGAGGCTATTTTGCAATTTTTTTCTATCGAGCAAAGTTTCTTAAAACATGTTTTATGATTAATTATAACATGTAATTTTTTCTATATTTCTAAGAGCTTTAGGTTTCACTCAAAACGATTTGAAAAATATGATTTAATATGAAGGTAGCCTCTTAAAACGGACTCCACGCCCGAAGCCGAAACGTAAAGCTATATTATAAATATATCTACATAAATTAAGTAAAGTTTAATAATTAACTTTGCCAATCAAAATTGCCAACAAAATGTAAGATAAATTGTTAAATTCATCAGGATGACATTGATAAATTTTGGAGAACGACGCGGCATGAACCCATTAGCGTTAGAATATATAGTTAGAGATATATATGTTATGGACCAAGTGAGCCCGGGCATTATGAATAATGGCTAACTATATCAGACAAAGTGATAATTATTATGTAAACTTCATTATTTATCACATTGTCTGGTCATTATGAATATTGCTACCGGACCATTGGGTAATTTTTTAATAAAGCTACATTGCACGTTTTGCCGCAAAGGAAAAAAGCTGTGTAAATCAAAATGCCATAATAGCGGCAGCTGTTCTAATAAATCTGTTACTATATAATTTGTTTTCAATTGTATTCAAACTTAAGATTACTTTAAGTTACTTATATTTTTAATTTGAATTTTATTAAGTTTTAAGTGCAAAAAACCAGTGCATTCTAAATATAGAAGCTTTGCCAAGTAATAATGAGTCTTTAAGTATAGTTTTTCAATTATGGTTTAATGTCAAAAATAAAGAGAATAGTAATTAAATATGTTTTTCATTACTCTGCCCAATAGGGGATAGACATTATGTATAATGCCCGGACAATTTAATTACTTGAATAGTTTTTATCATATTGCCATCTTATTTGGTCATTTTTCACAATGCCCGGGCATTATGTATAATGACCTATTTATCACTTGGTCCATTAGAGAGCTGGCCATATAACCATACTGACTGGTATGGCTACCGTCTGCTGAGCCTTAAATACGATAGTAGGTAGTGCCCCAAGTCACAATCTGGACTTATGCCGAAAAAACCGAAAAATATAATTATTTCAGTTTTTAGAATGAGATATAGGCCGAAAAAAGTGTAAGAGTTCGAACGTCACGACACTTTTAGCAGTGCTGTTATATTCGTTATATGTGTGTTTGTGTGTTTACAAGCGTATGTCTACTGCAGTATAGACGTTTTTTTGCATGAATTTTGTCTGGCCATTTCAACATTAATTTTTCTGATAAGAACTCAGAGCCATTGTTAGAATTTCTTTTGAATCAACAATAATTATTTAAATCTTTACTAATATTATAAAGAGGTAAATAATTTTTTGTATTTTTGTTTGAAAGTAATAAACTCAAAAACTACTGAACCGACTCTAAGAAGTCTTTCACTAGTAGAAAGCTATTATATCGGGTGGTGCCGGGGGTTGGGAAGTCTGTTATTTATGATTTGAAAAATTGCCCGAAAAATTCAGGAAAATATGAAAATGCTTTTTCTATTGGATTTTTGTATGACCTAAGACCATAGAGTACTAAGCCTATGGAGGGGCCATAGACGGGCTCCCCCTTTCGCCAATTTTTCCCCCTTTGACCAGTTAAACTGACCAGGTGCGCAGTAATAAGTAACCTTAGATTTTGTTGGTATCGTTTAGTGTCGCAAGACAGAGCTCTAAGAAAATAGTTAATTGTGATGTTTTAAATGGGAAAGGCGATCTAGGACGTCAAACTTGCTGAAACATAGAGCTTCCAATCATTAATTATAATTATTATGTTTGTATTTTAACATAATCATCATATAACATAAAATCCGTTGCGACAATAAAACGACAGAAAAATACAGTGGTACAGGGGCTAGTACTAGACGTTTACCTCCCCTCCCGCCAAAATTGGCAGGAAAAATTGTTCGGTGATTTAGCTCTTCCCGTCTCCAGTCTTATATACTCAAAGCCTAAGACCATAATAGGGAATGAAAGTTATTTTGAGCTCTACGGGCGAAGCCGGGGCGGAAATATAATTATAAACAAGTTACGTGTTACGTTGTAGCATGCCAGTGACCGCAACTTCATACATTTCTATAGAATATTGATGGCAAGTTACCTGCCACAGATCACGTGTGGTGTCACAGGTGGGCACGCTTACTTCCTAACACATTACATTCTAAGTACGTTACGTTTCATGTTTCTGTAGTAATATTGTGTTCTAAGACTAAACTTTAGAACAAAAGCCGACGGAAATTCAATAGATTTATTTCAACTACTATTAACAAAGAAAATTTAATTTTCAGTTGAGCCGGAAAATTTAGGAGTTTGTCTTATTGAGGTAAAGTTTAAGGAAAATTAGGTAAGTTAATATTAAATCTTATTTAAAATGAAGATAAAAGTACAGAAAGTGAAATATTTCATCAAAATCATGGGTGTCAAAATTGAGCCAAGTCTCGCGGCTCGTTGCCCGTAAAATCACTCAAAATTCATCTCTTACGTAACTTTGGTTGCAAATTGGGAATTGCCTGTTACGGCCGATATTTGAGCTGTGAGCTATTGTTATCAATGTTATTGTAGTCCACTCAGCATGCAAACTCAGCATATGGATATTAATAGTTTTAAGGTTTAATAAATAAAAAAAACATGCTGTTCGTTGGTAAGCACATCACTTGAACGGCTGTACCGATATGACTTTTTTTAAATGTTCGTAACAGTCTGAATAAGATTTTTGGGATCCACAGGCGAAACTGGGGCGGAATGCTAGTGAGAAATAACAATAAAAAGGGAAGCTTTCTTATTTTCGAAGCCACTTAAAAATAAATAAATCGATGTCGCTTGTATCGCTATAAATCCCCTTTTGCTAATCGTCACACAGTAAGACAGTTTGACGTGCAACGAGACAGGCGATTGAAATAGATTCCATTTTAATATGAAGCGTGCGAAGAGCTTTTTTGTTTCACAAGGACCCGTCAGTTGTGAAGACAATAAAACTACAGTTGTCTGAGAATAGAACAGATTTTAGAAAATATTGCTTTCAGTATAAAATGACAGACAGATATATGAGCCAGACCTCGTAAAATATGGACACAACAAAGGTTATTGTGAGTTCGTGAAAACAGAATCTTACTTTGTTTGAAATATAACTACTACCTATAGATCTCCCCGTGTTATGTGCCAATGACTTAGCATTTGGTGATTCGGAGTGCAAATGAACGTGGCGTTTTTAATTTGGAAAATAAGTACATTTGTTTTCAGTGTTTAGTCCCATGAGGAAGACAAAATACTGTTGGAGAAAGGATGTGATGTGATTAGCTACCAAGCTATAAAAAAATAGAAACAAAACCTTCTCTTCTTAAGGGCCCTTGGTCAAGGTCATCTATAAGATGTCAGACTGTCAAAAATATGGCAAATCTCAGTTAATCCTAATAAAACATTTCCATCCCACACAGTTGATAGTTATTATTTCAAACTGGACTACATATTTTTATTATTTAGGGTTCTAAGTAGCCGTAGTTTTTAAAACGAGCAAATTTAGAAATCGCCTTTCCCATTTAAAACATCACAATTAACTATTTTTCTAGAGCTCACACAAAACGATACTAACGAAACTTGTTACCTACTGCTCACATGGTCAGTTCAACTGGTCAAAGAGAATAAAAATGGCTTCTATGACTTCAAGGAGTTTGTATACAATTCCTTGGTATCGTCAGAGTGTAGGACAGTTTAGTTAGGTCACGTGGTTGTATTTCAGTCGATCCCATACATTTAAAGTTATCTATTCTATATTCTATTCTATTCGCTAAGTTGTACATTGTCTAAGCCCGCAGGATATGTTTTTTTTGCATGTAGGACGAATTAATGTCATCCAAACTGCGTGTTTGAGAGAATAGATCATATTTTTTATTTTTTTTCTTTCTTCACGGGTTGCCTTGCAGCTCCCAGGGTACAGGGTACCCAGCGGAAGATCAATTCTCCCTCAATTAGCCGATGGTATTTGTGAGGCTATTACCTAACGAGTGGCCAGTTCTGTTGAGGTACATTTAGACAGAAAAGCCTCTAAGTGTGGTTTGTCGGATTATGTAGGTACATAAGTTTTTATTTAAAAAACCCATTGGTACATGGCCGAGATCCGGGATCGAACCAGTGGTTTGCCTAGTTAATACCAGACGTCTTAACCACTCGGCCACCGACGCACATATTACATTTTAAATTAGCGAATAAAAAAAAATTATTACAAACTTTGAGAACTATTTGGATTTATCGTAATTCACCCCTAATCTGTTTTTTGCAAATGTTTTCATCGTTCCGCCATCCCTAGAATTTTATTTGCGATTTCGTTACGATTCGTTCCAAATAAAATTACGAGAATAACATTTTGGATCAAAACAAGTCTAGGTACGATAAAATTATTACCTCAAAACGGAGCCGCAGGTCTTGTCACACACGTCACATTTAGCTGCCACCGGTAAGTTGCCCTCTAGCCATTGATGTGGCATTATTATAGTCTGGAACAATTATATAGTTTAAGAAAATTGTGTAGAAAATGTTCATAAGGCGAGGATGTTTTGAAATTTGTATGGAGAATTTTACAACAGATCTTTACGGCTTTTATATACACAATATACACCAGTAACAGTGTCTACTTTTTGCCATTTCTTCATATATATATAACACAGGGTATTTGTGAGGCTATTCTATACCTACCTAACGAGTGCTCAGTTCTATTGAGGTATATTTAGATGGAAAAGCCTCTAAGTGGTTTGTCGGATTTTGTACCTACATACATTTTTTATTATAAAATCCGGGATCGAACCCATGCTCTGCCACCAAATAAACTCTTAAGCTTTATTATTAGTAGATTAGAAGTAGATTTAGGATTTAAAACTTTGTCAAATAACAGTCACTTAGTTTTAAGAATATTTAGAAAGGAAAGTTATTGGTTGAACGTGGCTACGGACCCCTAACAAGACTGCGCACATGACGATATAATATTTAGTACATTTGTAGCCAACGTGGCACAGTAAACAGACTCGTAGAACGTCTCTAGAATGTGTGGCAAGCTCTCGACATACCGGTGTTTATTTTGTCGCTAATGGCATCATATGGTACATAACCGTCGGGCTATTACATACTAGAGACATTAAGAGATGACCAGATGTTGATGAGAGTGTATGTATAAAAAAGTTTATGATCTATACTTCTATCTATTGCCCCCTTTGAGTCGTACTGGTCCGAGAGCTGGTAGACATTTTTGAGTAGGTATTTGAGGCACGATGAAAACTAGTTCAAATACTTCTCCGTTATACCTAAGTACAGAACTGCAGACCTGGCTGGAGGGTAGCGGGGCTAAATCGACCCTTATATTTTCAAAAAAGATAATTTTTTTTTGCAAAAAAATGTTCTTGAGGCATTCTGTAATTTTTATACTTTAAAATTTAATATTTAAAGAGTGAAAAAATAAACAAGCCAGATTATTTAGTCGGGGCTAAAAGTTTGCCAGGTGCATGCAAAATTATTTTGCGAAAAATTCAAAAAAATGTATTTGAGGCACGCTGTAATTTTAACAGCATATTATTTACGACTAAAAATTAATATGTTAAAAAAGACAGGTCATTTCGGTGGGACTTTCTACCTGCCAGGTGATCGAGAAAGTTACGTATGAGTATGAGTGAGCAGTGCTATTAGGCAGGTTGCAGTGTGAGAAAGAGCGTATATCGGCAGCTGTCTGCGTCCCAGAACACTGCGGTGCTTTTGGCTTGGGTAAGACCACGTGACTTTCAATACCCACGCTGTTGCTAGTCGAAATTTCGGAGCAGGGTTGCCAGATTGGGGGTTTTTTCGCGATTTTGGGGAAAAATTTGATTATTAGGGAAAGATTGGGAAGACGTTATCGTAGGGGAAATTGTCGGGGAAAAAACACACCGGGGAATATTGGGGGTTCGTTTCCTAATTCCCATTTTCTTACTTACACTTCGTTATCAAATAGTTCTATATAATTTTTCTACATTAGTTATGACTTTCAATAATTGCTAGTCGAAATTTTGGAGTATATAGGTAGTTATAAGATCGATGATCGTAATTTTTTTTAAGTTATAATTTTATATATTTATCTATATATGAAAAAAGTACAGTACCTATATTGTATATATATCTTGATGCTCAATATAAATCAGCAAACTATTATTGACTCTGGTTAGGTACTTAAATTAAATTTTATTTTTATTTATTTTAAATAGATGTAGCGCATTAAAATAATATTGAATACAAACACAAAATTAGAAAATTGGCCTTATTAACAATGATTAATTATAAAAGAATAAAAAAAAATTTTTATGTTTAAGAGGTAGTTAGTATTCTCCAGTTTTGTAAGGTCGCATGTGGCAGACTTTATCTGTACTCACCGTGGTATTTTGTCAACTCAAAATTTGAAAAAGCATTAACTAATGTAGAAAAATTATATAGAACTATTTGATAACGAAGTGTAAGTAAGAAAATGGGAATTAGGAAACGAACCCCCAATATTCTCCGGTGTGTTTTTTCCCCGACAATTTCCCCTACGATAACGTCTTCCCAATCTTTCCCTAATAATCAAATTTTTCCCCAAAATCGCGAAAAAACCCCCAATCTGGCAACCCTGCTCCGAAATTTCGACTAGCAACAGCGTGGGTATTGAAAGACACGTGGTCTTACCCAAGCCAATAGCACCGCAGTGTTCTGGGACGCAGACAGCTGCCGAAATACGCTCTTTCTCACACTGCAACCTGCCTAATAGCACTGCTCACTCATACTCATACGTAACTTTCTCGATCACCTGGCAGGTAGAAAGTCCCACCGAAATGACCTGTCTTTTTTAAAATATTAATTTTTAGTCGTAAATAATATGCTGTTAAAATTACAGCGTGCCTCAAATACATTTTTTTTAATTTTTCGCAAAATAATTTTGCATGCACCTGGCAAACTTTTAGCCCCGACTAAATAATCTGGCTTGTTTATTTTTTCACTCTTTAAATATTAAATTTTAAAGTATAAAAATTACAGAATGCCTCAAGAACATTTTTTGCAAAAAAAAATTATCTTTTTTGAAAATATAAGGGTCCATTTAGCCCCGCTACCCTCCAGCCAGGTCTGCAGTTCTGTACTTAGGTATAACAGGAGAAGTATTTGAACTAGTTTTCATCGTGCCTCAAATACCTACTCAAAAATGTCTACCAGCTCTAGATCTATACCTATCGTGATGTTATATAGCCTATAAATAATCTTCCTCAACAATTGTGCTGTCAAACACGAAAATATTTTTTCAAATCCGACAGTTAGTTCCAGAGAAACCTTTAGAGAAACAAAGCTTTATTGAAGTAAAAACTTCTTTAGTGCGTTGAGCGATTTTTGGTATGGGGAAATTTTATGGACTCGCGACCTGTGTTCGCGACATGGTTTCGGTCCGAGTATGCTCGACCCGAGAATGTCCGGGCAGGAATTCGTGTACTGCTTCCACGCATGCCTGTACGTACATTTGTAAAATGATTGCTAGATGACGTTATAATACGTTATATACATGTTCTGTTGGCAGTTCCCATGACTGTTTTTGTCTTTTTTTAGGACGTGCTAATTTCAGGAACTACCAGTCCTATTTAAAACAATCTTATAGCCCGTTTATTGAGAAAGGTTATGGGCTATATAATATCATGCTACGACCTAAAGGTGCGGAGCATTTACCATAAAATCAACTAATCATAATATAAAAAAATCATAAAATTTTCATTTTGAATTTTCAATAAGCTGCCAAAAAACGCAAGACGTTTGTTTAATTGAAGGGTAATGGTTTAACAGCGTTTTAAAAAATCTTTTGAGCTTTGTGATAGATATGAAAGAGAAAACAGGGGCAAAATAATCCTTTATTTTACCACCCATATTTCGTGTTCAATAAAACCCATTTAAAAAATAACAGCTAATTCACTTAGATATATCTATTGAATAAGTAACTATATGCTAAATTACAGTGACACAGATGGATTATTTACAGATAAATTGGGAATAGTTTATCCCAGAAAAATTATGGATATTCCTATATTATCCTGAATGGCATTTAAAAAAATCCACGAAAGAAACCTGTGCGGAAAGTTATAGTATACAAATAGAGGTAAGCAGAGATAATGAAGCAAATTCCATCGATCGACACACACTTGTCTTGTTCTCTCTCCTTTTACATCCCTTATCTTATTATTTAGCTAGCTCTCCGCCCCTTGCTTCAGCCATAAAAATAATTGAAAGGCGTGAAATATCTCAAAAGAACTTAATATCCGGAGAAGAAGTTAAAAACTTACTCTATTATTATCCTAACAGTGTAGTTTTAGTGTGGACAGGTGCGTCGGTAGCCGAGTGGTTAAGACGTCTGGTATTAACAAGGCGGATCACGGTTCCATCCCGGCCATGTACCAAATTACCAATGGGTTGTTATAATTAAAAACTTATGTACATAATCCCACAAACTTAGATGTTTTTCCATCTAAATATACCTCACTAGAACTAGCCAATCGTTACGTATAGCCTCACAAATACCATCGGCTAAAAGAGGAACACTGGGATAGATAGCACGGTTTCGGGAGCCGTAAGGCAACCAGTTAAGAAAGTAGTAGTGTGAACAGGACCTTACAAAAGTTTTCTGAATATTTTATATAAGTTGTGATAGAACGTTGGACCTTTACACGTGACATAGACATTGATAAGGATAAAAAAGGTTTCTCAAGAAAAATTGATCTAGCAATTTACGTACACGAACCCGGTTTATATAAGGATAGAGTCTCTTGTATGAAGACAAACACGTCCATTAAAATAGGTATTGCTCTGTGTAAAAGTAGCTAAGTATATAATGAAACTCTTGTCTCGGTTGACTTATTTAATGTTAACTTGTTTAAATTTAAACAAGGTAGGTAAATGTAAATACTTTTCATTCTTCACGTCTGTTACGGTTCCAGGGTACCCAGCGGAAGACTAAAAGTCTCCCTCGTTTAGCCGATGGTATTTGTGGCCAGTTCTGTTGAGGTATATTTAGATAGAAAAGCCTCATAAGTATATTGCCTTTATGTGACTTGATGAGTTATTTTACGTGTTTTTGGTTCATGTTTGATATATTATATTATTGTTATTTTTGAAGTAAAAACTTCTTTAGGCGTGTTGAGCGATTTTTGGTTTTACATGCTCTCGGCACAAATACCGACTGTGCATTGCCCGGCCCGAGAATCTCCGGGCAGGCATTCGTGTACTGGTTTCCTTGTATGCCTGTTTCTGGCGGGCAATTCTCTGCCCGGACCGAGAAAACTTCTCTAGATGGTGTTATTTAAAAAAAACTTGTTTCATAGTTTTAAGTTTTTACTTCTGTCGACAGTTCCTGCCTATGCCTTTTTCTCTCTTTGTTCATAACGTTCAATTTTGTAAAAACTATTGGTGATAATAGTTTAAAGGGTAAAGCAATTCCTTACTTTTGTACTCTTACATCATTAGGTACATGTCTTTTGTGGATTTTCCTAACTAAAAAAGTTTGTGCGGAGTCGATAGAGTAGAGCGGGCAGGCCTGTCTCACTTCGTAAATTTTCATAAAATCTACCTACCTGCGCTTACGGGTGCGGGGGGCACTACTCACCCAGTGGGAAAATTCTATGGCCAGAAACGAAACACTGCCGATTTAGTGATTAAACTACCAATGTAAAGTTAGCCTTATCTTAATGCAATTTGACCCGTATTGGCTTCGAACTTTAAAATATAGATAATGAGCCTTTTAAAAGTCCAAGCAGTCGTTAAATATTAATTGAAAAGGATTTTCAAAAATTTTTTGCAGCGTATGGAATTATTGGTATTTTCATGAGGTTTGGGGGGTGGCTAAATAGGGGTTAATTTAATCGAAATCGGATGGCATTGATACACACCATTATTTGTACTTAGGACAGTATAAATTTCGAATGCCATCCGATTTGAACAATGTTTATTATTATTTTTTAATTATTGTTGAAACAATCGAAAAAAAGTGTTTTTCGGCGACTTTGAGGGGTTTTTTCTCCGAAACTGCCCATCAGGATCGGATGGCAATTTTTTCCCAACGTTTGGTGGTGTCAATAAGTATGCTCACTAATTTTGAAGCGGTTGCCTTTTCACTTTTTTTTTACTCGCTAGTCCAAGAACGGCCCGCGTGTTTCGGCTGGCAAAAAAATTTTATTATATAATTAGGGTATTTCCTTTAATGCTACCGCATTTTTACCCGGTTGCCTTTTCAAAAAAAATTCGATTTTGCCCCTCCCCCATATCGCCGCCCCTGTCCATTTGGGGTCACTTTGGCCGCTACCAGGGGACTCTGTACCACTCAAAGGCCCAGATTACCACTCGCCATCCGGTTGCCTGTCCAATATCGGCTTGACGTGCCACTGCCTTGAATATTTGTAAGAAGGTAAATTTGCTCATAATGTCCAACGTCGCACAAATGACAAAACTTCAAGAGGCTTTATGTCGAATTATATATTAAGCTTAAAAGCTCTGCGACTTACTAAAATATTGGTCAATCCCGATGATTGGTCACAGTTCACAGCAAATGACGGGTATTTTTACATTAGCCGACACCGATCTCATACCGACTTATCGGTAGCCCCACCCGACACGATACCGTCATGTTGGTCATGACGCTAGACTAAACTTATCTGTCTAATATCTATCATCACGCCTTTTATCTCATGAGGGATAGGCAGAAACAATCGAATGCCATTTGCTACTATCCTGACATACCTCCATCCATTATTTTCATAGGTAGGTACATGCTTGGGATTTTTGTGATGAGTTATTATAAAGTGCTACCACACTCCGCCAATACACTTATTTACCCCGCTCTGTGCCGTCGCTGTTATCGGTGTCGGTAACGATATTAGTAACTGGAACGCTGCAGCTGTTGTAACCCCACGACAATATCGCGAAGAGATTTGACGAAGTAACCACAGAGGGCTCATTTCGTAACTTTTATTTGTTTCGCAATTGTTGCGGCGGCATCTTATAGCAAATTCACTCCAATTGTGTAATGCACTCTGTCTGTCTGTGGTTACTTCGCCAAATTTTTTCGCGATAGTGTGGCTGAGGATTAAATAAAATTATCAATCCGGCGATATCGGTTTCGTATGGGTCGGTGTCGTCATCGGCTAATGTAAAAGCCTCCATTCTTTTCCTAAGGGCGAATACACTTTGTAAATGGAGCGACTTTAATATCTAGACTTTCGTTCTGGACTGTTAGCTAGATCTAGGTTAATAGCTTTTTTGTCATTTGTTTCCGCTTCATTTTATAGCTTATAGCACTAACGATTCTGTGATTTTTATTCTTTTCTGTAGTACCTTTGTTTTTATTTACTGAATTGTAGCAGAATAAGAGGCGTATATTTTTAATGATGCCCTTAATAAAAGTCAAGTAATGGGAATCTATATACCTGTATGAAACGTTAGTTTTGCGTCCCGACTTGGAAATGTATGAAATGTGAAAGCTCCCTATGTTGTTTAGTTCGGTTTTACTTACAAATATTGCTAAATCTCACGGAGTTAACTTACTTTAATTAAAACATCCAAATACCCAAATATCCACCTAAATAATGTAGATTCAAAACAGTTATAGTTATTCAAATAGGTCCAGCATCGTCTTTTTTCCGTAGTCCCATTGGTTGTCCCGTTGACTACAACTTAAGACTTGTAAAGGTTCTATTGTGAACTCTAAAATTAATTACTTGAGTGCGTATGTAATATAACTCAAGCATAACGAATGAAGTCGCGGACGGTAACTGGTTAGTAAATACTATAAAGTTTATATATAAAACCTTTGAAAATTTCCCAATTGGTTTAAAAGGAAGCAATATTGGAAAGTAATTTCAAGAACAGAAAATCCGCTGCCAGTAACGTTTTATCCTTAATGAATTCCAAGATTTTATCTGGAAAGCTTATTGTGGTTTCGTTTATATTATTTTAAATTACATCTTCCTCATTGAAGGTATTTTTTATGTTATATTAAAAAATAATGTAGAAAAATGTTCTAACTAATACTCCATTTATATAAGCATGTAACTATGTCAAAGCTAATTTAAATGATTTTAAAATAATTGTAAACAGGCGACCGCGTAAGAATAGAAATAAATATGATGTTCAGCCCTGTCACTAGGCTAATACACAGTTTTATGAAAACACAACGCACATAATGGCTGCTTCCCTTTATAACCACCTACCTGATGCCCTGAGGGACCTTAGCTTATCAGTCTTTAAATGTAGAATGCAAAATATATTGGTTGAAAAGTGTTATTATACTGTTGAGGATTTTTTTAAAGGACCCTTTATTTTGACATTGTAATTTAATATACTTGTTATATTTAATATAATTGTTGACTAATATTTTTATTTTTAATTTGGTAATATTGACATTAAATTTTGTAATTTATGAATTAGAATAATGATTTTGTTGAAATTTATCATTTATTTTGTATGAAGTAGAATTGTAGAATAATAAGATAGTTTGATTTTTATTATACGCCTTAACAGGTAGCATGTAATAATGTGAGACAATAAATATATTTGAATTTGAAGTTGTTATACTGCTCTGAATCTTGTAATAGCGGGTAAATAAATAAATAAATAATAGACGTCTCAATCTGCCACTCCGAGTAAAAATTAGGATATTCAAGCTATATGTCTGATCCGGCAGGAGGTCCAGCAGAATACGTCTCTGCACGCGATAGCAACTCTACAGTACGCAGGGACTTACACAATAGACTGCGGAAGTGATGACGTTACAAAATGGCGGATTTTGACATTGAGGTAAAAACGAACATTGATTCCAGTAATGTGTATTACTATGGCCGCTATAACAACAAATAATAAAAATAAAATATAGTTAAAAATTAAAGATACGTGATTTATTCGACGTGTTTTGCTCGATCTTAATAATGGCAATAATGGCAATACATACAAACGTCTAACTATGTAGTATAACTATAATGCATAGGTAGGTACTCACAAATAATAAGTCGGACTCCCGCAATTTTTTTTACTAAACTATTTTTATTGTTCGGTGGTATAGAACCTAGTTCGTACTTGGGGTAACGGGATATAATATTTCCCTATGAGTAACTGCGGATAAATAAATAAATACTAACCCCATCAGCATCCTCTACAAGATGTGGTCCCAGCGAGGCTAGAGTAGTCCATTTGCAGGTAGGCGGGGCTCGGGACGCACATCGTTTGTGTGCCTTGAACTTACACAGCTCGCAGGCCAGAGCGTGAGCTGTTCCTAAAGCACCAAGAGGTTCTCGACACACGTTGCAGAAAGTTGGTCTTGCGTGTGTAGCGGCATACCTGAGAAGTAGAGTCATTTATTTAGGACTAAAATTCAATTGTGCCAAAAATGCTAAACACCTATTTTAATTGCACTTCTCCTAGAAATAACATATACGTATGTTAAAGAAGTGACATTGGCCACTAGATCCATTAAGTGCAGCAAGAGGCTTGCCACCTATTCTGTTTAATGTGAACGAACAACTGACAAAAAGTGGACACTGATACTGGTGTCTGTTGCTGACGACACCGCAAGGTAAAAATGCCTTGAAGATGTGTGTGTGCGTGTTAATAATTAAAATATTTGTAACGAGTTCAAATTAGTAATTGAGGAAATTCTAGCCCATAATACTTGGAATTGAAACAGGAAGCACTTATAAGAGTCAAAAACTAAGCATACATTTTCTACTTCAGAGGGCAAGTAAGTAAGTAAGATATTTGAACACCTAAAAGCATAGAGTACTAAACCTATGGAGGGGCCATAGACGGGCTCCCCCTTTCGCCAATTTTTTCCCCTTTGACCAGTTATACTGACCAGGTGCGCAGTAATAAGTTACCTTAGATTTCGTTGGTATCGTTTTGTGTCGCGAGACGGAGCTCTAGGAAAATAGTTAATTGTGATGTTTTAAACGGGAAAGGCAATCTAGGGCGTCAAACTTAGTGTTTCCAATCATTAATTATAATTAATATGTTTGAATTTTAAGATAATCATCATATAACGTAAAATCTGTTGCGACAATAAAACGACAGAAAAATACAGTGGTACAGGGGCTAGTACTAGACGTTTACCTCCCCCTCCCCCCCCTCCCGCCAAAAGTGGCAGAAAAAATTGTTCGGTGATTTAAACGCTTCACGTCTCCTTTGGTAAATACTCAAAGCCTAAAAGAGATATCTGTAGCCCTATGAAATGCAGTGACATTTACCATATATTTTTCATTTATTTATTTCACGAACGAGTACCTAACCTAAGTATTGCGCCACAAGTTAATGAACTCCAAATGGTAGAGATTGGTAAATAAATATATTTGATTAATAATGAACATAAATCACACTTTATTAGTATTTCTTATACCTTCTTGTTCTTATTAGTAGTTATTGTAGACAAAGCATGATTAACGACTCTTTGACTCGTCTCATTTTATTACTTTCTGAATATAGGTCGGTTAAAAAGATCTGGTATTAATAATTACGAAAATTTAAGTGGCGATTATGACGTACAACTCTTATAAAGTCAAAGGTGGCCACACATTCGTCCAATCCCCGGCCGGTCGCCGTACGGTCCACCGAAACCGACCACAGACTCGTCCAAGAATTGGATCGTGCGGCCCACCATCCGTTTTCAAATCGTTGTATTTGTGGTTGATTTCGATGACCGGAACGATCTGTCACACACACACACACACACACACACACATACACATCCACACGCCTTTGTTTAATCGAATGTTGTGTGTCTGTGTGGGTGAGTGAATTTGCATGTGATCTAGATCGTATGATTTACATTGCTAATGTGTGGCCTGTCTTCAATCTCGATCATACGGCGGCCGGACCGAAAATTTTCTGCCTTCCAATTTTCACATTTATATCTTCAGTGGTTTAGGCTGTGCGTTGATTGTCAGACAGTCAGCGACATGACCTTTTTATATATTTAGATAAATATCTACCTATCGTCGCTTAAGTTCTAACACGGCGTAAGTCAACATTTTGAACTTTTCAGGAGAGCATAAAAACTGTTTTATTTTTTGTCTGCTTTTTATGGAAAAACTACTTGTCATTGGCTAAATAAATCATTTCTGATTGGTCTAACGATGCGTATTTCGATTCTCTATCCAATGATATCACAATGTAAAAACCGCCAATTTCTGACTTACGCGGTGTTAGAACTTAGGCGACGCTATCTATCATCACTTCTTTTATGCCATGATGTAATGGGTTACATTAGTTACAGTTTGCAGGATTTATTCTTGACGGTTCTTTAATTGGCGCTTTTTTCTTGATTAGAATATAAACATTGAATGCGCAACGCTCTAACAAATAATTAAAAAAAAATAAAAACTCGTAGCAATAGTTGCGTTCACTCATAACTTTCCTAACAATCCTAAAAAATCATTTGATAAACTGAACCAAACGCGAAATGTGTGAAAACGGCTATTTGCCTCTAGAAAAGATGTAATAACGTCAGTAAGCGGCTTATTAAGGCTCGACCCGAATTTAACAACCAACATTCGGTCTGTGGTTCTAATGCTAAAGGTCAAATGTTATGTTTATACATTTGGAATGTCCAACCGGCGAACTAAATCCTATTTACAAATTATAAGTACAATACGAAAACCAAAGTGAAAGAACATTTTTCTTTTATTTAATTTGCAGGGATAAAATTGTACTTTTAATGTCGGTGCTTTGTTATACTGGATATAATCATGATTCCTTCGCAATTCCCCATCATAAACTTGAAGGAATCCAGTTATTTTTCCTTGAGGAAAATCGGGTTTATTCGAAACTTAGCATATTTATCTATCTATCATCACGCCTTTTATCCCAAGAGGGTTAGACAGACGCAATCGAATGCCATTTGTTACGATCCTGACATACCACTTCGCTTTTATATTCATCATAACTTTCATATATGCTCGGCGATTGGGTGTACTTTTAATATTTCCATCGATAAATAAATTTTTTACATGTTCGTCCTCTGCCAGCATTTCCTTACACTTCAGCCATAAAAACATTTTTTGTCAATCATTCATCCCCAATGACGGATGCGATCAATACGCTTTATAGCACTATCACACATTCCACGTAAATACCGCATTTCCACTGCATTTATCTTATTTTCATGCTTCTTATTCCATACCCAAGTCTCGCTTTCATAAGTAAAACAGAATTATGTATATAAATTTTACTTTTAGTTGTAAATTGTGTATTTCTGCATACATTGTTTAGTCCACCAAATACCTTGCTTCCCGCTTTCACTCACCTTTCAATTTCCTTGTCTATCTTTCCACTTCTTGTAAACTTTTTTTTAGTTTTTTTTTATTATTATTAGCATAATAACAAAAATCGTGTCAAAGGGCTGATATACAAATTAAAAAAAAGACCGAATCGAAATAGTCGCACATGAACCTCAAAAATTTGTATACATAAGTGTTCAAATGATACATATAAAGTACCTCAAATATACGAATTGATTCGAAATTCGAAGTTTAATTTCTTTGCTTCCGGTTACGTACGGATTTCCGTCCCATTACACGAAATTACTCCCTACAAATGTATGCCATATAGCAAAAATTCTACGTACATATAAGAATATCATATCGCTATCTCCGGCGTATCGCTAATTATACAATTTCCCTTCAAATAAGATGGTTAAAGTCCACAATATCCTCACCATTGATGATCTCCCGAGGATAGTCTAGCAACAAGATCAGCGACGTCAGCCCCGCGGTGTAGCGCCCCCCGCAGAGCTCCTGCCCACGCCTCCATGTCGCCGCGGGTGTCGGCGCACAGCACCAAACACCTGCTAGCTGTGATGACCTGCACAAAATATACAAGGATATAGTTGGAGACACGGATCAAGGCTACCTTTGTTCTAAAGTACAAAGTGTACTGACACAACTTTGTTCTAAATTCATGTCCTTCTCACCGCTTACTTCGCCCCGATGGCGGCTTACAACGTTTCTCAATTCATATGCCTAAATTATCTAACGATATCTCTATTCTATAGAAAAAGGTAGAGAGCTCCGCTCGACTACAATTTCTTTGCACATGAATAAGTAACCTTAGGTAGACTACTACGCGGGTGACCTTGAGATCCTTAGATCGTAGTCTACAATTATTTGAACATTATCTTTGCCATGCATTAGCAGTTTGCCATCTACCGGGATATGCCATTTTATTGCACTTCTATTTGTAGCAAAGTACATCAACAATATTTGTAAACATCCCGTGCAGTTGCATAGATCCTGTGGATTTATCATTTTCCCAATGTTGTTGATTCTATGGCTAGCTTTGTGTACAAAACAGTTGGATTTAATGATCCAAATATGATTGCATTGGATATTTTTAATAGCTTTACGGGTTGTCTTACGTCTCCCAGAACCGTGTTACGACTCCCAGGGTTTCAAACAGATGGTACTTGTGAGGCTATACCTAAAGATGCCCACCCATTCGTCCAATCACCGGCGCGCCGCCCTACGGTACACCGAAATTGACCACAGATTCGTCCAATTCTTGTAATAAATGGTCCGCCTAGATTGGATGGCGGCCGGAATGGGCATTTTTTTGTTCTTGCCGGACCAATGTGTGGCCTACTGTTGAGGTATATTTGGATAGACATGCCTCTAAGTCTCTAAAGGTGGCCACAGATTCGTCCAATCCCCGGCGCATCAACGTACGGTCCATCGAAACCGACCACAGACTCGTCCAATTCTAGTAAAGAACGGTCCGCCTAGATCATCCGGCGGCCGGAATGGGAAATTTTCAGTGCGATGCCGGACCAGAAATAAGAAGACGCATTGGTACATGGCCGGAATCGAACAGTTTCCCTCACGTCTTCGGAATATCATCAGAAGTTTATGGCGCAAACTATAACTTCCTTGTAAGCCCACTAGTACCAAACATTAAAGTCTAAAGTCCTAGTATGGGAGTGCGTGCTAATCTACGTCTCGCTCGTCTGTGGAGAGCTTAACGAATAAACGACGCGTTATGTAGGTCAGTTGTGACTTAATCTGTATTAGAACTTATCCACCACAGCCTTTATTATACCCCATGTCCACATTTAGCAAATCTTCAATATAAGGTTGGAAATCTGTCACTAATATATATAGGTGTCCGGTAAGTAGTGGACCAACGGAATGTTATATCTAAGGGAAACACTAAATCTTATTGTCCTAGGCTTAGTAGTTTTATAGTTATGATTTTTTTAAATATTTAGTTGAAATTCTCATAGTATGTACACAAACATGTAAATTTCATTTAAAATTATTTTATATTTTCTACATTTTTTTTATTTACCGGGGTTAAGAAAACATAGGTATGTCATGCTAACTAAAACGTTATTCATACGTAATTATTGGCAACATAAAAATTAAAAGCTAAATCTTATGCACATTTTTAATTACAAAATTGGTGTACAAAAATTGTATGATATTGTTGAACTTTATTTTAAAATTCATACTGATTCCAAAATAGTATTATTCTGTTGTTTAAGACGATACATTCAAATAAAATCATAGTTTGAGGGGCGTGGCCTAGCTGCATACGATACTCTAGCGCTACCCTAGCGCTACGTGATCGATTGGTCTCTCCGCTGAATCTCTCTCTGTCGCATTGAATAGAAACAAAAGAGAAGAGGCCCACGGCAGGTGCTTGGAACAAACGTCCTAAGTGACAAATCAAAAATAATTTATTTAAATTAAAGGAGTAGCTTTATTGAAAATCTAAATTAACATCTTACTTTAGTAATAGATGATACAAATTTGTACTTAATTTAATAAACAATACTTCATGTACTACTTAAAAATTTGGAAAGGAGACTATTTTCAGAGGCTACTTTGCAATTTTTTTCTATCGAGCAAAGTTTCTTAAAACATGTTTTATGATTAACAGATTATTATGAAATATGATTAATTATAACGTGTAATTTTTTCTATATTTCTAAGAGCTTTAGGTTTCACTCAAAACGATTTGAAAAATATGATTTAATATGAAGGAAGCCTCTTAATTTAATCGACGAAAATTACAATAAAACAAATTTGAGACCATCGTTAAATAAAATACTCTATATAGGAAATTTACCTACTAAATGAAGTCGCGAGCTATTTTCCTACAAAATAAATTGAGAAATGAACTCAAAAGTGATTTGAGCTACCTAACACAAATAAATCATTATCCGAAGAGCCACTTTTAAATTATTGCTCTTTCCCCTTACAAAGCAAAATCATAAAATCCCATAAAAGGTTCATCGTTATTTTTGAGATATAATAATAAAGTTATATCGTAAATCTGATTTTATTGCTTTTTACTAGCTGTTATTTGGGATAACTGTTAACCCCATTCTGTATAATTGGCGTTATGGTACCACTTGAAATCTATAGGTCATGTAAAGATTACATACTGAAAGAAAATTATAAATGGGAGGCCGGATATGTACTATCAAGAGCATTAGTTGACATACACTTGGAAAAAAAGTTTCGCTCAACACTTTTCTACGTTTCCTTATTCATTGATTTTATCAGACTAAAAAGAGAGAAATGTTATTTTCAATAATTATCTTAAAAATATTATTTATTTACTTTCAATACTCAATCTAATATTAATGACGTTAAGGTTGATTTTGAGTAACTGAATTATTAAGTTATGACGTTGCGTCAGAATCAAAATATGACTGTGGCGGCACATCGCATCGATAGATGTTGCATAGCTATTGTCTCACAATATCTTATTGAAACCTGTATCGCGCCATTGAATATTTTTAATAGATTGGCATATATGCAACTTTCCAGCGACACGCGTTGGGGAGTATTCCCGTTTACTGTTGTGTTTATTACTATTTCTATATGACAATGGAAAAAAATAAGTTATTTGATGTGATCGGTTATGGTTAACAATTTGTTTGTCATTGAGCTTTTATGTGATTGATAGCATTAGAAAGGAATTAATGCACTTGATAGTACATAATGTCATAACTAAGATGTCCTCAAGCTGTAAAATGTCATATGCATAAAGCAACTACGAGCGTATACTCGTACCTTGCAGTGTGGCTAGAGATACCAGTAACAGTGTCCACATTTTGCCATTTGTCCATATTAAACAGAACAGGTTGGCAAGGTTCGATCCTGACCATGTACCAATGAAATTTTTATACTTAAAAACTTACGTACCTACATAATCCGTCAAAGCACAAAGCTTTTCCATCTAAATATATCTCAACAGAACTGGCTCGTTAGTCATGGCTATGACTCATAAATACCATAGGCTAAAAAGAGACCCTTGGACAAAACCGTTCGCCGGACAAAACGTGAAAAAAAAAGTTCAAGCCTGTTGCTGCCTTTCGTTAACAGACGTAGATTTTACGTGCCCTCCGAAGCACGAGGAGTTATAAGCTTAGCACGAGTGACATTCGAACCCAGGTTATCTCTCGCTACCATTACGCTATCGACTTGTAGAATTATTCTATTACTTGTTCATTTAGATTTTCAGATTTAGGTTAGTAAAATTTTCTGCAAATGACATATTCAAGGTAGGTTAGAGAGCCCGTATGTAGCTGTCATGAATACCGGAGATAGACCCTGTAAGTAGGTCGGCGGAGAACTGGGGTAAAGTGTTATAGGGAGAGTATGTACCATATAAGTCTGTTAACAAGAGCTGGCGTCAACAAATACCTACATTAAATAGAAGTATACAAAATTCAAATATTGTATTACAGGTTATGTAATTAATTTCTTATAAATTTAAATATCGAACGTATCGGCTCTTATAAAGTCAAATATCGAACGTGCCAGCTTCTGTTGATCGACCTATACGTTTTAATACTCTCTGTTTACAGGTACTAAAATATAGTGTTAATGCGTCGTTAGCCGATTGGTTGTGTACTATTGATTATATGCTATAGATAGACAGACACGGGTTTGATCCCCACATTGGTTATAAGTTATAATATACCTACCCAATAGATATGTTAAATAAAAAAAATACGTAAGCACATAATCCAACAAACGGTAGGTACATTGAATATGATTCGTCGTGTTAGAAATTTGTATGGAGTAAAAAAGCCGTGCGCCATTTTCAATCATTATTTATGACAGTTTTTTAATTTTTTACATATAACTTAGTCATCGCTCAATAAATGGAGCTCAAACTCTTCTTTCGGAATTTAATTGATAATGATTTTTCTGAACTAAATAATTGTAAATTCTGTCAGATAAAGTTTTTAATAGAGTAATCCCTTCTATACGCCAAAAGTAAGTACCTTAAAGACTTATATGGCCTTAAAAGCATTTTCGGTCCCTGACCAAAACATGGAAAAAATACCTATATTAACTCATACAATGGATCACTGGACATTAGTGGGCAATTTGAATAAGTCATCATGAAGTATATTGGGAATCAATTTGTCCCAGTGAACCAAATAACTCATTAAATAATCCAATAACACGTATTTGAAGGTAAATATGCTATCGAAGCTCTATATCCGAAGCAATTAACCCAAATTTGAGCAATCAATTCCTAAATACCTATTAAATTTTTTATCAAGCACACCTACTATGGTGGCGATACTCAATGTGGAATAAAGGGCGTCTAAATTTTTTTTATTAATATAAAAACCTTAAATCAAATCTAAAGATTAAAAATAACTAAATAAACCAGGTCCGCGTGGAATAGTGGCAAGAATACTGGCTGCATTTCCCCGCTGAATCGCGATGCTGATTCTTTGAGCGAGGAAGGCGCCAGCCCTCTTCTCACCAGAAGAGATGATCAGTCGAGGGGAAACATCTTTAATAAAATTTTTGGCATTTGAACCCCACGGACCTAGAGTTTCTACACCAAACGGCACAAATTTGTAGTTTTCAATAATTGAACTATATTTGCCGTTTGTTAGACTCTGCGATTTCCGCCGCAGCTCCCGCTTTGATTGCTGTTTCCCTGAGATTCGTCTAAGAGCATGTGGTTCGCCGGTGGATATTTTCAAACAAAATAAAATGTAACCTATAATTATTCAGGGATATCGTAGTTTTTTTGAAAGAATTTCGGTTTGAAATCGGTTCAGTACTTTGAAAGATTACCCCCTAAATCCAAACCTAAGAAATTTACCTCTTTGTATACCTACAAAAGATTTAACATCGAGAACGGTCGAGATAAAGAAATAACTAGAACTACATACATATATTATGTTCTAAGGAACCGTGACCTCGATTTCAAAAATATGAAAATCTGTATACATTTTATAACTATCTCTCTATCATAACGCCTTTTATCCCAAGAAGGGTAGGTAGAGACAATCGAATGCCATTTGTTACGATCCTTTTTTCCTCCTCTTTCGCTTCTTTTTTCTTCATGATACCTTTCATCTCGACGATTATGTGTACTTTTAATATTTCCATCGACCAATACATTTTTTATATGCTCAGTAAAAGTACACCTAGGTCGTCCTCTACCAGCATTTTCTTTTATATAAACGTTTTCAGTCAATCTTTCATACTTCATTCTTTTAATGTGTCCAAACCAGCGAAAACTACTTTTTATTTCATTAGATTTTTATTAGATTTTCAAAAATTCTGATTGTCTGGCCTGTCTATTCTGTCCTAATGTTAAAAGATAGAGTGTGTCTTTGTTTGTAAAAGTAAACTCTATTATGTATGAAGCTATATTTATATATTATATTTTGTATTATATATATTATAAAAATAAAATAAAAACATTTATAAATAAAACTGGAGGGTTGTTAATTCATCGCATTTCAAATTTCACATAGCCTTAACCGAGGACGAAAGCTAAGAAAAACAAATCTAACATTTATCTATCAAACAGCAATTTACCCAAATTTAAGATATCCATTCGTAAAGAACATACCCCAGAGGCATATAATAAGTTGGAAATATTATTTTTTGTTCAACAAAAATATTTCGATCGATTGACGTGAGCTTTGAACGAAATTGATATTAACATCTTGAGAAATAGGTATAAATAATGGAATAGGAATTCTATCTTTATTAGATCGGTATGGGATTAGATTTCGCGACTTTTTGTGTCATCAGAATCAGCTTTCGTTGGTTTCTATTACTTTGCTGTTGCGAACTAATGACATTTATAGTTCAATTATTGAAAACTACCTACAAGTTGTGTCGTTTGGTGTAGAAACTCTAGGTCCGTGGAGTTCAAATGCCAAAAAGTTTCCCCTCGACTAATCATCATTTCTGGTGACAAGAGGCCTGGCTCCTTCCTTGCTCAACGAATCAGCATCGCGATTCAGCGGGGAAATGTAGGCAGTATCCTTGCCACTGTTTCACGCGGACCTGGTTTATTTAGTTATTGTTAATGTTTAGATTACATTTAAGGTTTTTATATTGTTAAGATTCTTATATTCATTTTAAGATAATATTTATTGCATAAGAAATAACTCTTCGTCGTTATACCTTCTTCTTTTTTTTTCGAAGTCGGTATGAAATAAACTTCTACTGAGATAAATATCTAAACTGGGTTTAGTTTAACTAAAGTATTTTTATTATACACCAAGTGAGATAAGAAAGAATGGAATAGATACGAACCCCGTTACACGCCATTTTTAACTTCATGACAAAGACTTTGTGAGATAATATTAGTGTCTACCTGAATAATTTTCGGACCAAATAGCCGACGCTCAAACTTTTTATCTTCTAATTAAATTGTTAATTTATATCTTATAAAGACGGTCATAATTTTAATGACGATTTTAACTGCTCTGCGGGTTAATTAACTTCTAATCCATTATTCGCTTCGCCCGTGGATATTTTCGAACAAAATAAAATATAGCCTATAGCACTCAGAGAATAGCTTCATATTAGAGAAATATTTTTTGGAATCGGTTCAGTAGATTGAGAGACTATCCCCTACATCCAAATAACAAACTTAAAAACTTTACCTGTTTAGCACTGAGCTGTGAAGTATATGGTTGAATAGAGCTTTTGAAAATTAGGATTTCATGAATGTTCTAGCATTTTATTAAAATGTGTAATTTTTAATATATGACCTTAATAATAAATGTTCATACTAATGTGGTAGCTAACCAATGGACGGCACTAAAGGTGGTCACACATTCGTCCAATCCCCGGCGCGTCGCCGTACGGTCCATCGGAACCGACCACATCCTCGTCCAATTCTTGGTAACGAACGGCCTAGATCAACCGGCAGCCGCAATGAGAATTGTGTGGCCAACTTTATGTCGTATTTTTGGTTTTAATTTTTACGCGTAATTTATTGAATTAAATTAAATCAAAAAAATATAAATATTAAAACAATAACAACATTACAATATACAAATATTACATTACCATTATAAATCGTCTGTGCTATGGTAAATTTAGTTCGATTTGATTCATTAAATTACGCGTAACTCCGAGTAAGGAATAAAAAACCAAAAATACGACACTATGTGCCATCTATGCTGCAGCTATTCATAAATTACGCGATTACTATTATATTTTGGGTTCGATATTATGCTTCGAAAATAAATATACTAAACATAACATAACATACTAAATAACCTCAGAAAATATCACAATCGGTTACACCTAAAATTTCTGAAGGCCTGAAAGTCGTTAATTTCAGGCGTATTTTCAACCGATTTTGCGATTTCAACCTCTTATTATATTTACTATTTATATATTATATACAATTTTCTTGAGTTTCATATACAAATAATTTCACATACAAAAACTTGCTTTTTCTAATAGTTTTTGTATACAATACTTGAAAAGATCGATTTTTGTGAAATCGTTCTTTCTCATGTTTCTCGTACGTGAATCTTACCCTATCTTATTTCATCCTTGGTTATATTATCGATTTTAAACGCAATGCATCTCGTTTACATCTCTCTAAAGAGATATGAACAAAAGATTGCCGTGGGCGACTTGCTTCTCATTTACAGCGACTCTGGGTTATATTTTGTAAACAAAGTACTTCAAAATTGCAGAACTCGACGGAAAACTTTAGTGAGATTGCTGCAAGTTTCTAACTTTGACTTAGCTTGAAACTGTACAGAGAAATTCGATCCAGCTTAATTAAGATAATTCTGTATTCAACAGTGGCTTGTGAACTGTGTTCCACCGACCAAACTATTCCAGACTTCTAGTTCAGAATAATGAATTATTCACCCCTGCCTTCCATAGGGGTACCTAAGGAGATGTAATGGATCACTAAGTACCAAGGCCGTATCCAGGAAGTTACGCCAGGGGGAGGGGTGGTCTAGGTCCAAAATCAATTTCCAAAAATTATTTCTAATCCATAATATAAACAAAGTTATAGTGTTAAAACGTCATCCACTGAAACGGTCTAATTTAAGATGGATTTATATGTATTTTTAGACTTTGTGTGTTGTATCTATAACATTTCGGGGGGGGGGGGGGGGAAGGGTCTGGACCCTTGGACCTCCCTGGGTACGTCCTTGTCCATTAGATAGATAAAAGATAAAAAATTAATTAAGTAAGTGTCTTTTAAAAGTTTGTGAACGTCCTCATGATAATATTTACGTAGTAGGTACTGTATTTTTATCCCACTGGTAAATAGAACTACATTCAAAGCTTGCATTTGATATTATCTCAGCGCAATTTCCGTTAGAAAGGAAAATAAAACTGCGATACAAACAAGTAAATACGATTCGCCCAGACGTCTGTATACACAAGATATCTAAATAGTCGTTTTGTCAGTAAAAAGCTACGCGATCCTATTTCTAAATTCGTTGGACGTTGTAAAATTAGTCTTCATTATGTTTTAGACGTTGTGGATGAGTTTGGTGAATTCAAAGGGACGGGTTGCGATTTCCATACGAATGATTTTAATGGAAGATATATTGCTTACCTATTCATTTTAATATATTTGGTAAAATCGAGGAAACGTGGTGTTTAAAATACAAAATTTTGATGTGGTTCCCATCATTAGATATGTTGATTCACCGGGAAGGTTTACGAGTATTAAACATGGACCCCCAGCGAGTTTTCATGACGTAGGTTGTCTAATCCGTCAGAGATATAACGAAATGATGTAGGCAAGAACTGTGTAAAATAAAATGATCTAAAAAAGTCCACAGTAGCATATACCTAAGCATATAATATAGCATATATCTAATAGATTAGTAGTTACAATCGTAAATCTATACTAATATAATATTATAAAGAGGAAAGATTTGTATTTTGTGTGTGTGTGTATGTTTGTAATTAATAAACTGAAAAACTACAGTGCCGATTTCAAAAATTCTTTCACCATTGGAAAGCTACATTCACCCTGAGTGACATAGGCTATATTCTATTTTCAAAAAAATTAGGGATCCTTACTAAAACTCCAATAATGTAACCCAAGGTGTAAAAAAATTACCTAAGAAATTCCTTACATCGCGTGCGCTGCGAAAACTATTGATGATATAGAGGTAGTGGTAGTGGTAGAGGGTAGGGGTTGGGGGTAGGAGTAGAAGTAGGGGTAGGGGTAGCGGTACGGGTAAGGGTAGGGGTAGGGTAGGGGTAGAGGTAGGGGTAGGGGTAATGCTAGTACCTAAATAAATATGAAAAAAGTTGCCTTACAGCTCCCGGGAACCGTTGTTAGCCCCAGAGTACCCAGCGGAAGACAAAGTCTTCCTCACTTAGCCGAATATATTTTGAGGATATACCTAACGAGTGGCCAGCTCTGTTGAGGTATGTAGATGGAAAAGCCTCTTTGTACATAAATATGTAGGTATTCAAATTGTTGTAAAATTATATTATACGCGTGCGAAGCCGGGGGCTGGGTCGCTAGTAGGTACTAAAGATAAGTCGAAGTTGTACACATAAATAATGATAATATGCGATACATTACTATATACATATAAAGTGTGATTTTTAAGTGTAAACAAACTTTGCAAATAAGCCAAATCAAAAAAAAAACATAGAAAGTACTCACTACACGATCTGCATTCGTGTATAAGGTATAGGTTTGATATAAGGCAGTAATAATTGAAATAATACAAGATGACCTGTGTAAATACTTCGCACCGTTAGTGGTGTCATTATTGTTGTCAACCCTTTTACAAAATAAATAAATTTGTCTATTTTTAAAAGAAACATTTGATGAGGGATAAATAATCTTTAAAATGACGTATCAAACATTATCTTTGATAGAGTCTAAGAAATAATACAATATAGAGATTAAATTATTACAAAATTAAAAATTTAAATGATTTCCTATGATATTACAAAGTACTTTTCAGTGCAATATTAATAATTGTCTGTACAAATTATTATAAAATTATTTTTACCCGGGCGGAGCTGGGTCAGCACCTATAAATTATATATTATTTAATATTCGAACGCGCTCTCCATGGTCAGGACGATGTCAGATATCGTTTTAATTTCCTGTGGTAAAAAGTTTCCTCGTTTAAAATAGGTTAAAGTAAATTGGAACTTTTTCACAAATTTCTCGACGAGGCAGACAGGTCGACATCCCAAACAAAGGCGACTTGAGACGCTTTGTAAGTAAAGAAAATGCTGTTTGCAGAGTAAAATAATGAATTATTTAAAATAAGGTACTAAATGCCTTCTAGTGTTAGCATATACGAAAATATATTCCGAATCACAAGTGGAAAGTGTATGTTTCCCAGTATTTAACGTGTCTGGAACCCCTTTTGGGAAGTAGCCGTGATAGAGTGTTTTTCATCATTTCTTACTTATTTATTAGGTATAGTGGATTTGTTACACACACCTCAACTTTTCTGTCACTTTTATGGCAAGGACACATAGGTCAATGAACAATAACATTGCAACAAGGCATCAACCAAATAGGTGTGTTGATAAATAAAATAAAAATCATTAGGTAGAGATAACAATGTTTTGTTTATAAAAATACTAAGTACCTACATAATTAGGCACCTTTTGTTTAGCCTCTATAAACTTATCTACTTTATTTATTAATTTAGCCCCCGGCTTAGCCCGTGGATATTTTCGAACACAATAAAATGCCTATATTATACTGAAGGATATCCTAGCTTTCTATTCGTGAAATAATTTTTAAAATCGGTTCAGTAGTTTGAGAGATTATTCACGTGAGTTCAATTATTTTTACTCAACCACATTCACACCGGCTGATAGAATTTGTGGCGCAGGTACCTACTTACGAGTATATAATTATTCTAGATAGAAACGCAACGAGTAAGGGGTGTGATTGTGTAATAGTAGTTTATGAAAGTGTTGTATAATTAGGGGTATTAAAACACGAGTTTTTAATAGTATCACACGAGTGTTTTAACACCTAGTTATATGCAGTTTCATACACTACTTTATCTACTCTCGTACATTGGGATTCAACCTACTAAATAAAATATCCACGAAATTCAGTAACTACAACAAAACATATTCAATGAGTGGCGCCAAAACCTAGCACATCACCGCGCATGCGTCAAAGCGGGCGCTGTCATAGACAAGTAAAAATTGGAATGAAAACTTTTTTGTAATGCTATAAAAATAAAAATAATTGATGGAACCTCGTTGGTGATATAAACTTTTTGGATAAACCTGTATCGTAATGGTAAAAAATTACTTTATAACATTATTTTGTTAGAGAAATAAGTAGTGTTATAAAGTGATTTTTTAATTTTATTTCAGTATTGTGTTTATAAAGTATGTCAATATAAATTCGTTTTGAAGTTTATAATTCGAATTTTAAGATATGAGAGTACTTATATAAAAGTAATTTTGTTGCCAGCGGGGTCGCGGGTAAATGTTAGTGTTCAATAAAGTCTTGGTTATGTAATTTACTTAACCCTACTATACCTGCTAAATTAATTTCCAATAATTCAATGAGGTTTTGCTCTCTCAGAAATTATTAAATAAACCCAAGTAGTTTGGAGTGCTGAACTTTGAAATTCTATGAAATATAGGTACGTGATTTATTATTATAGAGAACTGTATTTCTTCGCCAGTTCGTTAATATGATCCTCGTGGGCGGTGAAGTAACTATTGTAGATCGTATAGGTATAGTACAAGATGAGAAAGTCACGTCACGACATCAAATAAAAAAGTTTTCAAAAATGTATGTTCCAAACCTTTAGAATTAAAAACTTTATATTTAATAATCTATACTATTAATATTATAAAGAGGTAAAGTTTGTAAGTTTGGCTGTAACCGGTAAACTACAGAACCGATTCTAAAAATTATTTCACTAATAGACAGCTATGATGTCTCTGAGTAACATAGGCTATATTTTATTTTGTTTGAATATATCCACGGGCGGAGCTGGTGGCGGAAAGCTAGTCTAATATATAAAAAATAATATTTGTATGTTCGTATTCTATAGACTCAAAACTACTTGACCGATTTGAAAAAAACTTTTTGCATTTGATAGCCCAATTCTTGAGAAAATTTATTAGGCTATTTTACATCACGCTACCTACCCTGAGGGAGTGAAGTGAATTAATAATAATAAGTCGTGGACAATCAGCTGTTGTGTTTTATAAATATAACCTACTTACTCGTAAATGACTAATCTAGATTTATTCATATTATTATCATAGTTAGTTCGTATAGATCATCACAGAGGGCGCCACTCAGGCATGAGATACTGTTTCGAACAGTCGCCAACAGATGGCGCCAGTAGTAATTTCTCAAACAACTCACGCTCAACAAGTGCCTGAGTATATAAGGAAAAATTGGACCGACTTTGACAAGACCTTACTTCATAGGATCATTTCTATAGTAAGCTCTTCACAAGTACCTCACACTATGTGAGAGACCACAAGCCGCGATGATGAGACGTGGCGCGGCGCCCTGAGCGTGAGAATGGCGGTGATCGAAGATCATCAGCCGTCGATGATCGTTCACTTTCTTCTTCGGCAGAGAGAGTGGGGCGTTGTCGCTGTCTGAGTGGTTTTTTAAACTTTATAAAATATAATAATTATAAGGCTGTCCGCGAAGGGGGTTTTCCCCATTGTTTCTACGTGGTATAGAATTAATAGCAGAGTTAAAAAAAATTACTAATTGAATAATGAGTTTTTGCTCACTCAGAAATAATTAATTTTAAGTGCTGAACTTTGAAATTCTATGAAATATACGTGATTTATAGAGAACTGTATTTCTCCGCCAGTTCGTAAATATGTTAAGATCCTCGTAGGTGGTGGAGTGCCTATGGTAGATCTTATAGTGCGAGGAGAGAAAGCCACGTCACGAAATCAACCAAAAAAGTTTTCAAAAATGTGTGTATCAAACCTTGAGAAGTAAAAAAACTTTATAATTATAAATTATCTATACTAATATTATAAAGAGGTAAAGTTTGTAAGTTTGGATGTAACCGGTAATTTCTTAAACTACTGAACCGATTCTAAAATTTATTTCACTAATAGAAAGCTAACGATATCTCTGAGTGACATCTAATAGGCTATTTTTGCATTTGATAGCCAAATTCTTGAGGAAAGTTATTAGGCTATGTAACATCACGCTACCTACCCTAAGAAAGTGAACTGAATTAATAATAATAAGCCTCGAGCAAACAGCTGTTGCGTTTTATAAATATAACCTACTTACTCGTACATGACTAATCTAGATTTATTTAAATAATATTATTATCATAGTTAGTTCATATAGATCATCACAGAGGGCGTCACTCAGAAATGAGATACTGTTTCAGACAGTCACCAACAGATGGCGCCAGTAGTAATTTCTCAAACAACTCACGCTCAACAAGTGCCTGAGTATATAAGGAAAAATTGGACCGACTTTGACAATTCTCAAGTGCCTCCCCCCACCTCTTTTTCACCTACTTGTGGCTATTTTCAATGCCTCTCTCTCCAACTGTCACTTCCCGAAGGTTTGGAAGGAGGCCGACGTAATCGGCATCCCCAAGCCTGGCAAACCTAGGTCCGAACCGTCCAGCTATCGTCCCATAAGTCTCCTAAAGACAATGGGAAAGCTCTACGAAAGCTTACTCCGCGATAGGATTCGAGATTACCTCTCCTTTAACCACCTCCTCATTAACGAGCAGTTCGGCTTCAGGGAAAAACATTCTTGCACCCAACAAGTCCATCGTATCGTGGAATACGCGTACAGGAACTATGAGCGCAAAACTCACCACGTAGGAGCAGTCTTCTTCGACGTAGCGAAGGCTTTCGATAAAGTATGGCACTCCGGCCTACTTTATAAACTGTACGACCTGGGGGTCCCGGACGGTATAGTACATACTATCCAGGACTACCTGTCGGACAGAAGCTTCCGCTACAGACATGAAGGGACCCGCTCGAGCCCCCGTGCCCTTCAGGCCGGTGTTCCTCAAGGCTCTGTTCTAGCGCCATTACTGTACGTGGCTTACACGAACGACATCCCTCGTCCTAATAAGGTGCAGTTAGCTCTGTTCGCAGACGACACTGCACTTTACTTCGAAAGTAAAAAGGTCAATCTCACCATTAAGGCCCTTCAGGCCGCAGTCACCGAGCTCGGCGACTGGTTTCGTAAATGGCGCATCGATGTAAACCCCGACAAAAGCGCCGCCATCCTCTTCTCTCGCAGATCGGACATCCGTCCCACCTCTGACCTAACCCTCTACAACAACCCGATCCCTTGGACTAATCAAGTCAAATACCTCGGGGTCACTCTCGACTCAACCACCACATTAAAATCGTTCGAAATCGAGCCATGTTCACCATGGGCAGGCTCAATGCCTTGGTGGGCAGGAACAGTAAAATGTCCCTGCGCAACAAGTTGCACCTCTATAAACTCTGCATACGGCCCATCATGACCTATGCCTCTCCAGTATTTGCCCATGCGGCACCCAGTAGCATCAAACGGCTACAGACAGTTCAAAACTCCTTCCTACGCAGGGCTGCAAATGCACCCTGGTTCGTCCGAAACATAGATCTTCATAAAGATACGGACCTCCCCTCAATTACCCAATTCTTCAAAGGAGCCTCCACCCGTCACTTCGCCTCTTCAGCCATCCATCCTAACCCGTTGGTAACCGACACCGTTTTCTATACGATAAAACCCTTCTGGCGATATCGTAGACCCAAAAACGTCCTGTCAGACAAGGACGATATCCTCACCTCCCACCTAAAAGCAGCCCTAGCCTTGAAAAAGACTAGGCTCAAACCCCCCTAGCCACTTCTTCCACCATCCAACAACACTCTATCTCTACCACTACTCAACACATCCGCGTCGCGGACACTCGTGCACACTCTATCCTTCGGGAGAGTCCTTCGACTCCTCTCTCACTACACAGAGGGACGGACCCGAGCCCGTTCCTCGCTCGCTCACCACAGGCCCTAAGCCGAGGTGACCGCCAGTGGTCCCCTTAGGCGCCTTGGATCACGGCTGAAGCCGTAAGGTGGAAGCCAAACGCGCCCGGTGACGCATGAATGGCCGAAAGGTTACATGCAGGGAGGGGTTTTAGTCAGTAAGAATCTGACACTACCCACGTTCGTACGTGGGTGTCTTTTGAAGATTTCCCCTTCTACAACAAAAAAAAAAAAAAAAAAAAAAAAAAGACTTTGACAAGACCTTACTTCATAGGATCATTTCTATAGTAAGCTCTTCACAAGTACCTCACACTATGTGAGAGACCACAAGCCGCGATGATGAGACGTGGCGCGGCGCCCTGAGCGTGAGAATGGCGGTGATCGAAGATCATCAGCCGTCGATGATCGTTCACTTTCTTCTTCGGAAGAGAGAGTGGGGCGTTGTCGCTGTCTGAGTGGTTTTTTTAAACTTTATAAAATATAATAATTATGAGGCTGTCCGCGAAGGGGGTTTTCCCCATTGTTTCTACGTGGATATTACAGTTGAAGTGTAGAGCGGCTTGGCTTGCGACGAATAGAAAACTTCAAGATAAGATAAGAATTTATAGATTTAAAACCTTGTGGCACTTTTTTGCACTGCTTTGATCTTGAAGAAAACAGACTTATTATTATAACCTACAAAAATTTTGGTGACGGACTTACGTTGAACTCGACGCACAGAGCATAGAGCTCATATTACTACGCGGACCGCCGCAGCACGTGCGGCCATACTACGTCAAGTACACCGTTTTTTATAGGTGTAGTTTTGGTAAGGGGTAATCCCAGGGTGCAGGGAACTTTTAAATAACTATTACTATATATTGTATAAAAAAATTATTAACTAAGTAGGTTGTTAGTGTTCTTTGTAAAAGATATATTCTAGTTTAGGTATAAGTTATATTGCTGAAACTTACTTGAAAACTATGGTTTGCGTTGTTGATACTGCACTCTGCGAAGGTGGCGTCTTCTAATTCGCACTCGTCCCAAAGTTGGCTCTGAAACAATCAATTAATTTGAGTGAAATTAAAATATATTTCAATAAAATCGAGGTTTAGAAAGAGGGCTTAGGTGTTGTACAGCCGGTATATACAGTACTAGTTTTCCGCCCCAGCTTTGCCCGTGGAAACTTCGCTCGTTTTGTCGTGAAAGTAGGACAAACAAAGAAACAATTACATTTTCGCATTTATTATATTAGTTAGGATATCTATTTTGCAGTTAGAACGTGTGTGAGAGTCCCTGGATAGTTTAGATTCACAATTGGACCCGGTAGGTGGCGCTGCAATCGGGTTATAGGATTTTTTTTTCATATTATATATATTCTTCAATGCTGAAAGCAGAAAAAGTAGCGTCCTAGTTAGAATGTTCAGATATTGATCAAATAAGAAATGTAATGAAGTAGCGATCGACGTTCGGTGATTGATGGGTCAGCCGTCACCTAGTGACCGCACGGAGCGTCTCACGATGAATGGGTTTCCATTGACCTTATTCTCAAAGTACTGGGACATTTTCTAGAATAAGTACGTCGGTGGCCGAGTGGTTAGACGTCTGGTATTAACTAGGCAGACCACGGGTTCGATCCCGGATCCCGGCCATGTAGGTACTAATGCGTTTTTTAATTAAAAACTTATGTACATAATCCGGTACATAACCACACTTAGAGGCTTATCCATCTAAATATACCTAAACAGAACTAGCCACTCGTTCCGTATAGCCTCACAAATACCATCGGCTAAACTCTGGAATCGTAACACGGTTTCGGGAGATGTATAGGAAACCCGTGAAAAAAGAAAAAAAAAATCAGGAAATTGCAAACTACTCTTTCCAGGTTTTTATGGAACGTATGGAAGTCCTAAAACATCAAATCATCATCCAAATAAAGCTGAATAACTAAAACGATAAAATGAAATCATCATGGCCTTTTTATATCGGCGTGTCCAGAGACAATGTCCAAATTTAGTGATTTCCAATATTAATTTTGGCAACTCTGTAAGTATATCGATCTTTTTCTGTATATTCGAGTTAATCTCAAAATTACAATAATTTTAATAATGATGATCAAAATTTCATCAGGTGGCCACAATATATGCGAAAGTGTGTTTTGTCTGTTTGTTTGTTTGTCAAAACGGATTTTTTACACAAAAATAGCTGGAGTGCCGGAAGTGACAATGACAAAGGCTACTTTTTATGCCGGAAATCCTTCAAGATAAGTTGGAAAAGATATAAATATGTCATGTTTTAAAACTTGGGCAAAGCTGGGATCGAAAGCTAGTTTCTAAACAAATGAGGATAATCAATATTTTGTTATAAAGTTTGAACGCATTAATCTCAGGAACTACCAGTCCGATTTGCGGTAAATTAAATAACCGTTTATTTATAGGCTACATAACATTACGCTACGACCCAAATGAGTGGAGCAGATAACCATAAACGTAAACCATTAAAAAAATTCACGGGTTCTATTATATTCTATATTCTATAAAAAGGTGTGTTTAGTCGATGATAGATAAGTAAATTTAAATTATGACAAAGTTCACGAAACCTAATAAAGAAAGATATAATAATATAAACTTTATAATTAGTCAGTAGCAGTTCGTAACAAAAGTTAACCCATTTTGTATTCTATTAAACTTTTTAATTTAATACTCGCAACAACTAAACATGGCGGACTGGTCCAATTTTAAATCAAAAGTTTCCTTTATTTACTTCATCTATATTATTGTATATAAATTTAAATTAAATGTTGTTCGTTAGTAAGCGTATCACACCGATTTGGCAATTTTTTGGAAAAATAATTGGAAAAGATGCCCGAAAAAATGGAAAATTCGAGAAAAACTGAAAATGCCTTTTTTCTGTGGTGTTTTTGTATGAACTCAAGATCAATAGGGGAAGAAAGTTAATATGGGCTCCACGGGATTTTATATGGTCTCTACAAAGAGTGAAATTTGCAAATAAAAATTTTGATTTGATTTGATATATAATTTGGTGAAAAACTCATGCTTGCCATTTTGGCAGACGAATAATTTTTTGACGAATTTATATTTAGTTACAAAACGCGGTGAACACGCGATTTATGAAAATTTATTTTTCTAAGTATTTTTTGGTAATAAATACATATATTTCTTTATTTTTATACAATATGGTTTATAATAATTTACAAGCTAATTTAATCTAGAAATATAAAAAAAAAATTTAGCAAAAAAAAAAGACTAAATTCAAAACGATTAGGTCCACGTGGCATAGTGGCAAAAGTGCCGGCTGCAGTTCCACACTGTAATTTTGTCACGTGTTAGAATATGAATGAATATTGACGTGAGTGGTGCCGCTGAACAATACTGGACATATGACGTCCGTTCATACATTATTCATGTTGACAATACTACGGCTACGGGCAACTTGTGCGTACTGGGTATTATATAGACCCTGAAAGGCTGAAACACCACGATAAAGCCTACGACGATTTATGTATTAGGGTTCACTGCGCATATAGTCGGAAATATTTTATAGGGACAATTTTTTACTGGGAGGGAAATGTAGGTACTATCAAGAACATTAGTGGATATACACTTGAAAAAAAGTTTCATCCAACACTTTACTGCCTTTTCTTATTAATTCAGATTGTATCAGAATAAAAAGGATAGAAATATTGTTTTCAATAGGTACTTATCTTAAAGATATTATTTATTTACTTTCAATACTCAATCTAAAATTAATGATGTTAAGGTTGATTTTGCGTAACTGAATTATCAAGTTACGACGTTTCGTCAGTGTCAAAATACAACAATGGAAAAAATAAGTCAATTGAGATTTGATGTGTTGCCGTTAACAATTTAAATGTCATTTAGCTTTTATGTGATGGTGGCATTAGAAAGGAAACAAAGAGGTGCCTAATAACTATTTACGTGAAAGTCTAAAAGTGGCACCGATACCTGAAATGCTCACCGAAACACGGCTGCGTTGGTATGGATGAATGGATGAGAAGGCCCTAAGACCACATGACCCGGAAAGTCTTGAACATTGAGTCAGGACCGAGACGCCGCGGCAGAACCCGACTATCATGGCTTTCAGCAATCAATAATGACTTCAAAACCCTAAAACTAGACCCACTGGCCCCAATTAAACATGGGAAAAGGCCGGAGACAGAAGAAGAAGAAAGTAAACAAAGTGAAAGTTTAATGTAGGCAATGTAGACAAGCGAATCCTGCACTTAGTAGTACAATAAAATTTGTATACCCTAAATCAGAGGTTCTCAAACTTATTTTGCCTACCGCCCACTTTGAAAATCAATTATTTTTCAGCGCCCCCAATTTTTTTTACTTATCCACATCTTAAAAATCACAATGACATTAATTACTGTAATTTAATTATAGTGTGCTATATTAGTTTGGAGTTTAAAGGAGACTTTTTTTACCCAAAACTTTAACTGTATCTTTTATTAAAATTAACAAACTATCAATTTTAATTTTATAACTAATCTAATGTGAAGGATGAATCTGATGATTTTAACAATAATTTCTACCGTGAGGCGTGCAATATTAAATAGATGAAATTACAACAGCCATCGCCCCCCTAAACCACTTCAACGCCCCCAAATTTTTCTGGGCCCCTTACCGCCCCCCTCTAAGCCTACAGCGCTCACAAGGGGGCGTTATCGCCCACTTTGAGAAAGACTGCCCTAAATGCTTACGGCTAGCTTGTCTATGGCATTCGATTGCTTCTGCCTACCTCACCTGGATACTGGGTTAAAAGTCATGATGATAGATTGGTACTTTCTTCTAATGGAGGTCCCGTATATTCTCCGAATTGTAAAAATAAAATTATATACTATAATATTATTTAAAAAAATACGGTCATTTAAAACTTGTTCTATTTTATAGATCCATTTAGAGGATAGACTTTAGTGAAAATAATAATGGTTGTTTTGTATTCAGCGTACAACTGAACGTTTCAATAAAATATATTATTATCAAGCGAGACCGAAATACAAATATGAAAATTGAAAAATAAAATCCCAGCAAAGGTATAGTTACCGGGACGGTTCTTGAGCGCTCGACGAAAAAGTGGGGGAATGTTTGCGCATATGTAATTTGAGTGCAATATAACTTGTATATTTATTATAATTGATTTATTGGTGTTTGTTTTTACGATTGCTTTTTATTGCTGGTAAAATTTAAATTAATACCTCATACCGTCAAGCAGACCCAAAAATAGTGTTCTGCGCATCTCCAGCTCCTAGACTTAGGATTAAGCTATGGTCCAGCTATATCCAGACGGCTGGCAACCGTAGCTAAGCCTAATATTTTTTCAATACAGTTGCTCGAAAAGTGGTAATTAGTAGCTGTATTGAAAAACGTCTTCTTCTTATTCTTTTATTATGGCTCCACCAATATTCATCGGTGATTTGCCAATGTCAAGTATTTATAGCCTTTATAATGTTTATAGTTTTTATAATCGGTATTTAAGATAATCCCGCCAACCGTAATGTGTCTTATTAGTCGTCGACTAATCACAACCATCACAGCACGCATCACGTCTTGGTGGGCGCGTGCGTTATTCACAAAGGCGTGACGTGGAATCTCCTTGAAAAACGTCGTTTGATACACGTGCGAAACTGTCATTTTCACTCGTCCCGACTCATTCGTGAAATAATGACAATGATAAATATTTTATCCTAGAAATCATAAATCTCTATTCTCGATATAACATCAACATTCGTACATTAGAGGACATGTCCAAAATAATTTCAGATATAATTTAGTATAAGTTTGTCCCTATTCCGATTTGACCTAGTTCCTATTCTCCCCTAATCTTCAGTAATTTGTGCGAGCGGACGTGACAGCAGAGTGAGATGTGCGTGATTTACTGCTCAAGTATATGCGCTACAGTGTTTGATAAATTAATGGATATTGGAAGATCCTAGCCAAGTTAAATAGGTACCAGATATTTAGTCGATGTTTCCTTTAAGAATTTTATTTTCAAATAGATAGAATAATAGGTGGACATAATATCCAGTTAAAACCAGTTAAAATAAAAGGGCTTTTAACGGAGACAAATTTCTGATGATGTTACCCCGGAAAATGAACTTAATAAAACACAGATTCTTATGCAAATAAAGTTTATTCAAAATGACCCTCGCGATTTTGAATACAGGCCTTCAACCTGCGCGGCCAGTCGTCTATCGCAGTACGAACGAGGTCCATGTCAATTTCGGCGGCTGCCTTAATCAAGGATGCCTTGAGTGACTCCAAATCAGGATGACGCGTTGAGCAGGCCTTTTCCTCCAAGTGTTGCTATATCTTGTAATCTAACGAACTCAAATCTGGACTGGAGGAGGGCCAGTCTTCGTGCCGGATGAAGTCAATTTCACGCGCCGCCAGCCAGTCTTGAGTGCTTTTCGCTCTATGAGCTGGCGCAGAATCTTGTTGGAATACCCAGCGCCTATTATTGAACATGGTATGAGAAACAGGTTCCACAAGGTTCGTAAGGACTGTATTTTGATACACAACTGCATTTGTTTTTACGCCTTTCATACAAAAATGTACCGCAGTTAAGCCCCAATAAGAGACTCCCAACCAAACCATGAGTGAGGAAAATGGCCTCGTTGGATACGCGGAACAGGGTTGCTCGCTTCTTCACTGCTGTGTGCGTACACCTTATCATTTTGTTTGTTGTAGCTCTCTTCCACATTAAAAAAAAATTCATCCGAAAATAGAATTTCCCGATGCTTGTTGCCCGCGTACCGGTTCAACAAAGCACGACATCTCTTCAACCTCAGGTCCATTAAACGAGCTTTCAAACGATGTCCTGTTTTTCTTCGATATGCCCGAAGCCCTAAGTCTTCATTTAACACCCTTTTCACCGTGGTTCTGCTTAAACCCATCTAAAGGAGCAAAAGTTTTTGCTTACGTATGGGATTTCATTGAATTCGCGCCTTCACAGCTTTTATTACTGCTGGAATCCTAACAGAGCGAGGGCGACCACTTCTTGACCTGTCATCTACACTACAGTCTTCATTGTATCGTTTGATGGTACGATAAACGAATCTTTTGGTTATATTCAAATTTTTTCAATATGTCAAAAATCTCAATTGGCGCGTAACCGCAACGATGCAACGCAATAACCTCAACACGGTCTTCTCTAAGTATCCACTCCATCATAGAGTAAGTAGCAATCACTATGTTCTTTAATAAGAGACTGGACTGCCATACATTAAAATGAAATCGAAGAAATTAGGGCCGAAAGATACTGCCAACCTAACAACATTAAGGACCCTTGGCTCTCAGTCATCTTGTATCTGTCAAAAATATGGTAAATCTAAGTTAATCCTGGAAACGTGAGTTTATTTATACAAAATCTCCTCACCCCAAAAGGATTGTTATTATTTGAAATTGGATTCAGCCATATTTTTATTATTCATGGATTCTAAAGAGCCGTTGTTTTCGATACGAGCAGTACCTTCGCGTATCGAAAACAACGGCTCTTTAGAACCCATGAATAATAAAAATATGGCTGAATCCAATTTCAAATAATAACAATCCTTTTGGGGTGAGGAGATTTTGTATAAATAAACTCACGTTTCCAGGATTAACTTAGATTTACCATATTTTTGACAGATACAAGATGACCTTGACCACCGCCCCTTAAGGAGGGAAAATAGGAAATCAGTGCTACCAACTACAAAAGTCAAAACATACGGCTAGTGCTGTCCTTCCTACAGAAATATTTTTGTCGATATCGATAAAAATATGCTAAAACCTGGATCAGCCTCCTTTCCTACCTTCCAGATCTACCTACTTTTAAAATCTCGGTTTTGTTGATTAGTATAATCGAAGAAGTTGAAAGGTATGGTAATTCACAACCATTTTTTTTATAGGATTTGAATAAACTACGTAGTAGACCAAGGGTCTGGGAGGAATTATTAAATTTCAACTTTGATCTTTCATTTCAATAAAACTTCACACGTTTTTCTATAATTTATTTGTGTTTAACCTAAAAAAACAACACATATACAAATACAATTCACCGAACTCTTAAAAACAATACACCTATCAATATTGCAGTGAAATAGGTTATTAAATTGAAATTTAATAATATATAATGACTAAATATATAAAAGACCCATCTTAGGTTATAGAAATGGCAATACATACAACAATCCAGCGATCATGAGTAAAAGGAATACTCCCCAACGCACATCGTTGGAAAGTTGCATATATGCCAATCTATTAAATATTTTCAATGGCGCGATACAGGTTTCAATGAGTTAGTAACGGTGCGACATCTATCGACGCGACGCGATGTGCCGCCACAAGGTAATTATTTCAGCACCGCTTCCCGAAGTGAATTTAGGCAATGATAGAAAAACTTATAGAATTGCGTAGGTACCTGTAAAAAAATGAGTATTAGGCGTATTTTGGTAAGTAATAACTAGTAGTAAGTATAAATGAATTGAAAGAGTGTGCAAAAACGATGTTACAACGAGTCTGTAAGATACACAAACATAGCTGAATTTGAACGATTGTTTAAAAATCACCAAATTGCACGTCAATCTGGAAAGAGTAAAGTAAATTTACTGCAGCAAAAAGCAATGGCTCAATTTATTTGGTGTGGGTTATAATGGGTTTATTTTGTGGAATGTGAAACAAATATGTTTGAGTCAGAATATCGATATCGATAAACTGTACAATATGCAAAGTACATCACTATTTTTCAGCAATATGCTGTTCGTTTAATATGAAATTTATAAAGAATAATTACTTAATTAAATTAATATGAATGGCTAATAACTTACCGATCCTCATTTATTGGGAATATTGTCATAAATATTCGCTTGATACCGTCTACGCGGCCGCCTCTTGTACCACATGTTGTACACTTTTTATATGTCCATTCTTAATTATTGAATACAATTATTGTAAAACAATATACTTATTTACTACCTATAACTTACTATATTAAATTTATAATTAATATATTACAAGCACGATTTAAGAATCACATTATATATTTATTTGTTAATATTTCAAAACTAAAATAAGACAAAACAAATTTGCCGCCATCTGCAACTTTGACAGCGATAGACAGAGATAGCACCATGGAGTGAAAAAGATGGCGATACGACGCCATTAATATTGGCTCAATTTTCATAGAACCAATTTTTTGTTCGAAGTTGCGCCAGCCTGCACTCCATATTTAAAAATGAGTAAAATTCTAAAAAGTACACATTTTTATATTAATGAAAAATTCTAAATTCGAATTCAATAAACATTTTTGTGGCTAGCATTTTAAATTGAAAAGTTTTTATTGTGTGACAGAACTTATGACCAGACTATGTATATATCAATCTAGGGCATAATCTATATACTTTCCAAGTTTCATCAAAACCCGTTTAGCCGTTGAGGCATGATTAGCAATATATTATAAAGAGATGAAGTTTGTAAGTTTGGATGTAGAGGCTATATTTATGTTTACAAGAAGTGTGAAAATGGGAAGCAAGGTATTTGGTGGACTAAACAATGTATGCAGAAATAAACAACTTACAAGTAAAAGTATAATGAACATACATATAATTATAATAATTTAGTTCCATCACTTACTTATGGAAGCGAGACTTATTGACTGCATCCGGAACGATGTCATTAGAGAAGAATGCGGTGTAAAAGATGACTTGATGATGATGAAAGTGTGACTTACATTAAGAAAAGTAGTTTACGCTGGTTTGGACACGTTTAAAGAATGAAGGATGAAAGATTGACTAAAAAGGTTTATATGGCTGAAGCGAAAGGAAATGCTGGCAGAGGACGACCTAGATGTACTTTTACTGAACATATAAAAAACATCTTGATCGATGGAAATATTAAAAGTACACACAATCGCCGAGCATGTATGAAAGGTATGATGAATATAAAAGAAGCAAAAGAGATGTCAGGATCGTAACAAATGGCATTCGGTTGTCTCTGCCTACCCCTCTTGGTATGAAAGGCGTGATGATAGATAGATAGATAGGCTATATTTTATTTTGTTCGAAAATATCCATATCCATTATTAGAAAGACATAAAGCTCAATTTCAACTTTAATGTACATACTGTATACATTCACCCTGTTTCCCAAAGAAGTAAGAGAGGATGGCAGGCCAATTATCTTGATCTTTGCATACTTATCTTGCTTCATCCACATCCATACATCGTTTCATACATGCACGCCTAATTTTTTAGTAATGCGTATCGAATGTGCGTCTTGGTCGCCCTTTCCTTCAACTTATAAATCTTAGCTAAGTGTTGTTTGATAGAAAGGTGGAACTTATTAAAAAACTAAATTCAGTGATAGTAACATTAAACCAAGTCTTCCTCTTTTTTGAGTCAATTTATCGAACTATTAAATATTAACAAGATATTATTAAATTGTGAAGTCATTTATCGACCAAGTAAATTATGTTTGTAATCATTAGGTATAGCCTCAAAAAATCATTGGCTAAATGAGGAAGACTTTTCGGTAGCTGTAAAGCAAACCCGTGAAGAATAAAAAAAAAAGAATAACATTAAACCAAGTCTTCCTAACAAGATATTATTAAATTGTGAAGTCATTTATCGACCAAGTAAATTAGGTTTGTAATTATTAAAATTAGTAAAAATAATAATATAACTAATTATTCTGTCCGCCTTTCTGTTAATTCATGTGCACAACAATAATGTAATGTGGTAAATTGTACCTCACTCAAGAAATCAATTTGCACTAAGTTATACTGATAGGTGTCTGATGTGTGCGGGGTATAATGAGAAAATCGTGTACGATTACGGTTTGTGGAGAGAAGAAGTGTGAATCAGGCGTGCGTTACCAGGGTTCCGCGTACCTCGTTTTTGTGGAAAATATACCTATATGAAAAATTGATTGTCTCTGCCTACCCCTCTTGGGATAAAAGGCGTATAATGATAGATAGATATATATGAAAATACCTCTTGAAATCTAATATTCATTACTAGCACCTTCCCCCCCCACCGCACCGGCTTCACCGCATGGGTTTTTATAATAAAAAAAATATGTACATTATCCGACAAACCACCACTGTTTGTATATAGTCTCAAGACTTTGTCTTCCACTGGGTACCCTGGGGCCGGCAACGGTTCCCAGGAACTGTAAGGCAACCAGTGAAAATTTAAATTTTTAAATATATTTTTATTTGGATACCTACATAAATACGCTTATTTAACTAATTATTTATTAGAGAAAGATATATGCTATCACAGACTTTTTTGTAGATAATTTTAATCTACACAATTCGTTTTCCTATTTTCTTTCATGTCGCTTTCTATACAACTCTTAAGAAACAGTAGCTTTTAGAATTAATTGAAATTGGAGACACCAATGGAAGGATCAAGACGAAGATACATTTATATAACTTACTCTACTTTGGAGTAAGTACTTAATCTGGTCTTTTATAAGAAAGGTATATTGGCAAGTTTATGGTTTTGTTAGAGAAGAATAAAAGTACTTTACGCTGGTTTGGACACGTTGAAAGATGAAAGATTGATTAAAAAGGTTTATATGGGAGAAGTGAAAGTGATTGTTATCAGAAGACGACCTAGGTGTATAAAATATAAAGTATGTACACACAATCGCCGAGTATGTATGAAATGTATGATGAATATAAAATATTTATTTGAAAATGTGTGTAGGTAGGTACTTACCGTTTGCTGTCACGTGACCGGAAGTATGAATTAAAGATTTTTCATTTACCTAATATATTAAAAAATATTATTTTCAGTGATTATACGTTATCTATACTAATATTATAAAGACGTGATTTTTTGTATTTTTGTTTGTAATGAATAAACTCAAAAACTACTGAACCGATTCTAAATATTCTTTCATTAATAGAAAACTACGATATCCTCGAGTGAGATAAGCTATATTTTATATTGTTCGAATATATCCACGGGCGGAGCCGGGGGCGGAAAGTCTAGTAGACTATATAAAAAAATATTGTTTTAATCTTTTACTATCAACTATTGTGTACTTGTCCTTGGTTGGTCTTTTTTGGTTCTTTTTGGAATTGGTCACTTTTTTAATCCAAAAGTAATTGGATTTTTGTATTGTTAATTTACCTCTTATTATCTATTACGACAACAAGTATCAATTATTCCGTATCTCCTAGGCACATACCCAAACTAAGTTAATAGATCGATTAAGGACTTCAGGGCTCAGGGGAAGGTCCCATATGAAATAAAGTGGTCAAGGGTTTTGAACATATCGACGATATATAATGAATATATAACGAGTATTTCATTTAATTTAAATTTAATATTTGGGAAAGAAATGCTGGCAGAGGACGGCCTTATTCAATAAATAAAAAAAATATCTAAAGGTATGAATGAATATAAAACAAGCGAAAGAGGTAAGTATGTGAGGATCATAGCAACTGGCATTCGATTCTCTGCCTACCCCTTTTGGGATAAAAGGCGTGATGATTGATAGATAGATCGTTTTGAAGAAAAAATACCTATAATCCGTACAATTGAAAATCGAGTAATTTTCTTTATCCCTTTATATTGTCTGATAACAATATTTGACCAAAATCGAAGATATTCACTTGAGAGCAAACCTTTTTATAGTTCCTGCTGACAAGGGGACCCTCTTAACTTCGTTATGACCCTCTCTTTATGTTATAAGCTGAATTTTTGTGAAAATAATATTTGTGAAGGTATTTTTAGTACATTTAGGTAAAGTTCACGGTCTTGTTTAGTTTTCAATTCTAACTTTTATTATCGAGTTTGAATTTTAAAAGAATCGCGAAGAAATACTGAGAATTCTGGATAATTAAGGCAAGTCATATATTTACCTGAAGCTATATATTAGCTGTATATATAAGCTGTATATATTTTGCGTAGGTAGTCATTCCCCTCAAATCTAGAACTCGAATTTGTAAAGATTTAATGTGCTGTTTGATGCAGAAATACACTATGTCCGTCAAAGTGAAATAAATTAATATTCCTGTCTGGCAACACTGCAACGCGCTATTGATAAAATTAGAGCCCTCCCTGCCCAAATAAAAAGGAGTATGATGTTTTCAGGGCTAATGTATATTGCATATTATTATTATCTGAGTCATTTGGATAGTTGTGTATTGACATTTCAACATTGGTGATTCCGACGTGATTTGAAAACACGAAACGTAGATAGATGTGAATATTATTAAAAAAAATAGTAAAGACGTTTAACTAAGAGACATAGTAAAGCATGGAAACAGTTTATTATTTTATTATTTTTGAATTTGTATATATAAAACAGCTAACTTTCCGTCCCGGTTTCGCCCGTGAACATTTTTCAAATGTGACTTAAGAATTTATTCCGCTGGATTTATGGGATAAAAAGTAACCATGCCACTTTCCAGCCCTCCAACTATATGTGCAAATGACGTTGCGTCGTTCTGTTTTGACGCATTCCGCATTTATAATATTATACAAGTTAGGATAATGCCTAATTTTACTTATATACCTAGGTCAAAGAATCTAAGCTATGATAAGCTCTAAGATATACAACTTTCTTATAACCGAAATATATTATATTATTTTGTCACCTTCTTTCCCCTGCCGCGTCTGTTTGTCTGTGACCTTTTCTGGTAAAAACTTGTGAACAGATTTGTTCCGGTTTTCACTATTAGATAGATTGTTTCACCGGGAAGGTTTACCAGTATTAAACATGGACCTAGCTGGAGCATGGAGCTGAGCATTAACAGAATAAGTGAATCAAGCCACATCGAGTTTTCAAGGCGTATGCTGTTTTATCCGTCAGAGATATTTTATATAAAAATTATGTAGGAAAGAATTGTGTAGAATAAAATGATTTACAAAAATATATGCGTAGGTATTCAAATTGTCACTACTCACTAGTATAATATAATTAATACTATTTAAAACCACAAGTCCTGTAAAGTTTTCAATTGTTTTTTTCAGGAAAAATTATTAGGTAGATACTGTTTTTTACAATGTTGCATTCATATCATAACATTATAACCGTGAGTCAGATGGCCTTGTCCGTCCAAATTGAAGTTACCATGAACTTAACTTACACAACTTATACTTAATCAAGTGCGAGTCGGACGTTTGTTGTATGGGATCCCCCTTATATACCTATTAATTTTATTTCAATTTAATTATTTATTTTTAAAGTGAATATATAACTAAATATTCTGTGAATATTTCAAGCGTCTACCTGTTGCCGTTATCAATATCGAGCAAAAACGATCAAAAAAATAACGTTTATTGTATGGGAGCCCCCTTAAATATTATTTTATTCTGATTTTTAGTGTTTGTTGTTATAGCGGCAACAGAAATACATCATCTGTGAAAATTTCAACTGTTTAACTATCACGGTTCATGAGATACAACCTGGTGACAGACAGACGGACGTACGGACAGCGGAGCCTTAGTAATAGGGTTTCCGTTTTTTTACCCTTTGGGTACGGAACCCTAATAAATCATTATAAAATCTTTTGATTATTGCTGAGGTTACGGTAATTTGATAGTCTGGTCTTGACTACAACACTCCGCCCTGCATCGCCCATGGAAATTATTAAAACGTGACAAGAATATATTTCGAAGGATTTCCGGGACAAAAACTAGCCTAAGTATTGACACTCTCCGGCCCTCCAAGTCCAACTATATCTGTGACAAAAAATTCATCGACTGTTTTGACGTGAAGAAGGACAAGCAAACATACACAGTATATCGCATAGTATTAGTTAGATATTCCAAAGACCTGTGGCCACTCGTTAGGTTATAAACACTTGCCGATGAAGTAATTACCATTCCTACAATGGGGTTAGTATATCTATTTAGGAACCGTGCTATCGTTTATTCGACTCGAACGGCCGAAAACGAAGAGTCCACGGAATGTCCAATCCAAGAATGCCTGACCCGAGAATGACGAATGATGGCGCAGTTCCTCCTTAATCTTCTTAAATACCGTATTATAATACTCACAGTAGGTAGGTACTATTTTCTTTTCTCTCTTTTCTCTACTTTCATTTAAAGACACTTCTGTGTTTGCTAAAGTAACATCACAAGTATCAGAACAGTAATATTCTGTGTCAAGGACGCGGTTGTACAATGTGTAGTATGGTATTATTAAAAAGAACAAAAAACAAAAACGCGAGGGAAATTGTAGGGAAACAGCTCTTTGAAATGTTTATGATGATAACCTGTTAGGGAGTAGGGTTACCATATATTTTTATCGCCTACTAGCTATTTGTCCCAGCGTAGCACATTCACGCCCTTGTACTTTTTTCATTACAGTTCAGTTTTAAGGGGCGGTGGTCAAGGTCATCCACATGTGTGGTGAGGAAATGTTGTATAAATAAACCCACGTTTCCAGGAATAACTGACATTTATTAAATATATTAGCCAACATCAAATTATATATATTTCTTAACAAATTATAATTTAGGCGTGGTAATTAACAAAAATCGTTATTTTCATATTTTATTTCGATTTTAATATTTAAATTTAAGTATCTCAATATTACTACTATCGGCTTCTATTTTGTACTAGCTGTGTCTTGCGGTTGCACCCGCCTTAATAGTAACTGCTCCGTTCCTTTGCATTGTAGCGTGATTATAAACTTCCTCAAAAATTGGAATATCAAATTGTAAAAATATTTTATTAAATGGTACTTAGTAGCTTAGCGCGTTAAATATAGATTAAATTTTTGACTACTATTTATGGATGCTAATTCAATCTTATACATACAAATATTGTTCAAAGTAAAAGTAAATTAGAAAACTTTTTATACTTTTTGAGTTAAATATATTTCAAAACTGTAAGGTTTTTGTGTAATTAAATAAACATTGCAGTGTAAACTTGGAGTATTTTTCATTTTGTAAAATAAATCTTAATCCCGAATATAATTAAAATGATGGTCACCACAAATATAAAAAGGTATGTTAAAATATTACGCAACAAAATTATTGTGGGTCATTTTTAACTTTTATTCTTTGTTTTTAGATACTTTTTACGTTACACATTTTATATTTATGCCAATTTCTACTTTATTTGTAGGTAAATTGTGAAAGTTGAGCTTTATTAAATAGGAAAGGTTTTAGGTATACAGGAAGAATTTAAAGGCGGGTAGTGGAGGGAGTTTGTAAAATTAAGTATAACTGCATTTAAAGATTTTTTTAAAAGTCACTTATTAGGGCAAATGACTATAATCGAGCCTGATAAAATGTGAAAAATAATCACCTGAATAAGCAAATCTCTCTAATAAACATTACACCTTAAATTTAAGAAAAATCTTACCTGGACATGGTTTAGTAAACGTAATGGTTCCTGTTTTATTATTTTCTATATATTTAAAATCTTTAAATGCAGTTTTACTTAATTTTGAAGAAAATAAAGGAATGTTCCTTTTGAGTACAAACTGGTACTTTCCCTCTACTGTCCGTTCTAAAATTCCACAGGATATTCAACTACGTCTAACAAACGGCGCAAATATAGTTCAAATTTGTGCCGTTTGGTGTAGAAACTCTAGGTCCGTGGGGTTCAAATGCCAAAAATGTATCCCCTCGACTGATCATCTCTTCTAGTGACAAGAGGGCTGGCTCCTTCCTCGCTCAACGAATCAGCATCGCAATTCAGCGGGGAAATGCAGCCAGTATTCTTGCCACTATTCCACCCCGACCTGGTTTATTTAGTTGTTTTTAATCTTTAGATTTGATTTAAGGTTTTTATATTTATAAAATCTAAGACTTACCTAAAAAAAAACTACGTTGTATCTCTAGAATTTTTACCCGACACACAGATAACACTTTATTCTTCGATTTGTTTACATTGACATTAGTGTCCTGCGGGAATGGAAAATCTATACTAATAATTTCGTCAAGGGGCACTTGTCAATTGTTTCAGGTTGGTCCCGAGCAAAGCCGGGTTCGCAACTAGTTGTTATATTACGGCCTATCGCTGCATTTATTTTAACGAAATCTCCATTATATTCAGAAGTGCTGCGAAGCACGATAATATCGATTATCTTAGCTTTTTATTGGCTCAGTCTTCACTAATTGAACCCGAGATCGCAGCTTTAAAGTCCAAACTTGGCATATTACCTCTATTTTATATAAATCACGTTACGTAAGGAGACGCTGCATTTCGTTTCAACTATGTGAGCCACTATCGATTTGGGAATGTGGGTCATGCCAGCCAGGTGAACAGCTGAATACATCTGTGTCAACGGTCTTAATATCAAGAAAAAGAGCTTTATTTTTCGGAAGGAAATGTTACACTTTTATAAAAATGTTACGACAGATTGAGCTTCGATCTTTTATTGTGGCTTTATTCGATAGATTTGTAGTCATCACAATTATTATAAAATTGTTGAAGTTGGAGCTTTAACTTTCTTATGAGCTAGTTTTGTCTCCATAGATTTTAGCTCAAAATACCTACCTAATAATGTTATATTTGTGAGTTTTGGATGTTTGTGTGAAATATTTAAACAGGAGGAAAAAAAACATAACAATGTTATACTTTTACCACTTCGGGAAAGCTAGTTATAAATAATATAATTTTCTGCCCGCCTCTTTACTCTATACCTATTATAGAATTCTTGTCTATATGGAAATTTGCAATCAAAGCCATTGGCGTGAGCTGTTACAATAAAAAGATAATTTATCATAATTTACACAGCAACACGAAAACTTCCGCCTGAAACTGTGGGCGTGTCAACTGAACCAAAAGACCCTACCCTCAAAAGGTTAAATGTCGCATTACTGACAGATTCACATTAAAAAGCTTTTACAAATATAATCGTCATATCACGCCATGCGAAGATTTCAAATCATAAGGGATATTCTATACTAAAAGACAGTGGGTTTGTTTATTTGTAACCAGTAAACGCGAAAAGTACTGGACCGATTTGTAAAATCATCTTTTCGGATCGCTCTATTTTTTTGAAATTATTTTAAGCGAATAAGCTATTTTTTTCGTCTGGGCGACAAGCCTACACGCCATTGATTTTAAATCTTAATAAACACGAGGACATTCAGTTTTGCTCAAAAAAATGCTTTTTTTATAATTAAAAACTTATGTACATAATCCGACAAACCACACTTAGAGGCCTTTCAAACTATATATACCTCAACTAATATCGTAACTCGTTAGGTATAGTCCCATAAATACCATCGGCTAAAAGAGGAAAACTTGGTCTTTCGCTAGGTATCCTGGAACCGTAACACCATGAAGAAAGAAAAAATATCAAGCATGTAGAGAATGTAGACAAAGATATAAGAAAGTCGGTTAAAATTTGGAAGAAAATTTCTTTAAAACACAACATAAACATGGCTAAATTTTATAGCTATATTTTAGATTCTTGAGTATAAACATTGTTGAACAAATATGCAATATAAAATTATAGGGCCAAGTCATGATGAAAGCGTATTTAATGGCGCTAAGAACCCCATAAACCCGTTAACCACGAAAGATAATCTTAGTTAATGGCCACTTGAGCGGTTTACGGTAAGAAATCACTCCTAGCAAGTCGTGGAAGTCGTATCGATAAAACTATATCGATAAATTATTTTATTATGCGATACTTCATCGATTATTTTATCGATAACTATATTGTGTAGTCACCAGGAATGAAATCTGAACCGATTTAAGATTATTTTTCTGTCATTCTTCTTTCCTTTTATTTGGATACGACGTCTTTATGATGATGTTGTTCTTTTTTCCCAAGAATCTTTACTTTCCCATACCTTCACTGACAGTGAATCTACACACCATAAATCTATACCTACTAATAATAAAAATGAAGAGTTTGAATCTCTGGAACTACCAGTCGGTTTTGAAAAAATATTTTTCCATTTGATAGTCCTTATAACATCACGCTACAACCCAAAGGAGAGGATCAGTAACTATTAACGCAGGTGCAACCGCAAGGCACAGTTAGTATTAAATAAATATTAAATGGTGTTCGTTGGTAAGCACATCACTTGAGAACGGCTGGACCGATTTGGGATTTTTTTTAAATGTTCGTCATAGTCTGAATAAGGTTTTTAGGGAAAGAAAAATTGGAAAATTTGCTTGGAAAATTTGAAAAAAACTAAAAGTCCTTTTTATATGGGATTTTCATATGAACTCAAGACCATAATTGGGGATGAAAATTAATGTGGGCTCCACGAGCAAAGCCGGGGTGGAAAGCTATAATAATATAAAATAAGTAAAAAATAAAACATAGTAGCAAATATATCTTACTACTACTTAGTAAACTTTATGTTTATCACTATGTCAGAGTTGCAATAACATACAGGAATGTTTTTGAAGTATGTCTGACCAATTTCACAGCAGTTTGCACGACAATGGACAACGAATGAGTTTGTGCCCCATTTCGTTTGACTCGATTGTTCCAAAAGCGAAATAATGTTTGTGATAAAATGTTTTATTTTTTAAACTTTATAAAGTATGATTTTATTTGGAAAAACATGGTCATTTTGTCCAAAGAGTTTCGTAACATGTATTGGTGATAGGGGAGATTACAGGGTAAACAAAATATTATTCTATTAAGTCCGTCATTTAGATTATCAAAAAATATTGGACACGTATTTTTTCTTTTGTCAATCAAACAAAAAATGACAGAGATAAAGCGCGTCAAAGTTTTAGGAGTAGGGGCCTAGTAGTAGTATTATTAAAAAAATTCGTTTGTTTGAGCCATGAACTCAGGACAACTCCAAAGTCAGGTCGTTTAATATAATTATCTAATTCATATAATTACCTAAAATAATACAGTAAAATTAAAATTGCTATTAAAAAAAACATAGACCATAATACTATAGATTAGCATACCTACTACGAAAAGTGTCATTAGTCACTTTGTTGTTTTGTTATCGTTATCGCCGGGTTATCTTTTTTTAGAAAGTTGAAAATTATCGTCACAACGGTGTGTACCTTCACGGTATTTATGCCTTGTTTGCCGTAGACACAAGTAACAGTGTCCACCTTTTGCCAGTCTTCCAATATTGAACAGTGATTTGTCACTTCTATAACAGACTTAAATATCTGTTATTTTTAGAAATGACTTTACCTGCCCAACGAAGCACGAGGAGTCAATTGAAGCACGTATTCTTAAAAAAAAATGGCTAATAAAAGCTGCAAGTATATATCCAAAGACGCGGCCGAGTGTCATAGAGCCGTATAGAGCAACACGGCACGTAGACGGTATGTAGATTTTTCCAAGTAGGTAATATGTAACTAGATATGTTATTCTCACCTTAATTATATACTGACCTAATCCGAAATAACATAATCTTGTGACAAAATTAAAGGTAAACGGTAACACAATAGATGTGATTACGTAGGTGAGATACAATCTTTTAATGGAAGTTCTAGGAACCAAGGCTTTTTTGGAATTCTGTAATGAACCAATATATTTAAAGATTTTAGCAAAAATACATCGAATAATGTAGTTAGAGTGTCCTAATAGTCTAAATCAAAAATATGCTTTCGTAGGGTCCTAAAGCAGCATGCTGAAAATAATACCTAAATATCCTGATAGATAAACTGATTCTATGTGCCATTACTATTTGCTTTGGTAACAAACCTCTCGACTTTTAATACATTGATATCAAATTATCTTTAATTTTTTACACGCCATCACGACCTTTGCACTTTTTGGCGTGGTCACTCTGACATCGGCTTTTCGTGCCCTCCGTAGTACATGCAAACGCGCTAATATGAGTCCCGATTTAAAAAAAATTGCGTTAAATATACCTTTTATAGGCATATAACATCACGCCGTGGCCCTAAGTTGCTGAGCAGTAACCAATAAAAAAATTGCCTGTTGCAATAAGAAAAATACTTGCGGAACCCTCGATGTTACCGTCATAAATTCACTTGACGTTTTTTCTAACTACTCTGAATGTAAAGTGATTCACGCGGTATATAAGTCAAACGACACAATGGCTGTTGTTTAGGGAAATAATAGAAGAAAAATAATTATATATTTGAATATCACCCGCACTGTGTAGCGCAAAAAAATAATGTTGTTTTTTTAATAAGTCATGTAGAGACCATTAATGAAAATTATTTTTTATTGCCTTCGCCAAGTTTTTCAAAGTGCGAAATCACGTTCTTTGGATGAGTGACAACATTTTTTTTTATTACTAAGTAGGTTAAAACGGGAAGGATCTGAAATATTTCACAATTTAGTTCAACTCAAAAATTTCAATATCAAAACACAAATAATAAATCTAATATAGATATAATTACGCCCCGGTTTCGCCTGTGGAAATTTTTGAAATGTGTGAGACTTAAAAATGATTCCGAACGATTTCCGGGATGAAAGTAAGCCTATGTCACTGTTCTACCATCCAATATTGTGTCACTATAGGTATGTGCGATAAAATCACGTGGATGCATTGCCCTATTTTGAAATTAAAGTAAGACAAACGCACTTTTTAACCGACTTCCAAAAAAAGAAGGAGAAGGTTCTCAATTCGGACCGTATTTTTTTTTTATGTATGTATGTACATCGATAACTCCGCCAATTGTGAACCGATTTTGATGGTTTCTTTTTTAATCGTCAGATAATTCTTCCGGATTGGTCCCATTTTTATCTCATAAAAATTGGTTCTTAGTTTTTCAGAAATTTTGAAAAAACTGACTTTATAAGTACATTTTTCTTGATATCTCGATAAAATATGTACCGATTTTGACAAATTATTTTTTTCAAGACATAATAATTTCTCGACATTATCTCACAGACATATGACGAAAATCGGTTCAGTAGTTTTTCAGAAATTCAGTAATTAATTTCTGTTTACGGCTGAAAATTATGTATCAGAAAAAGCCTTAGCAACGGTTGCTATTGACACGAAGTTGTCAATTTTCGTGACGATGGTCTAGCGGTTAAATGTAATGGGGTGCATAGGATGCACAAGCACATTAAATGGTTCAAATCACATCCACAGGGGTATTTTTTTTTAATTTTCCATCAATATTTTTTTAGTTGCGATATTATTCGTCTGTCAAGGCAGCAAAATCACTTAAAAGGGTAAAATAAACCTTTTAAAAAAAGTGCACCGACTTCAAAAATTTGCACTGAAAAGTAAGAAATAATAAATATTTCGTCGTAGAATTTGAAGACGGTTGGTGCCAAATTAGAAACAACTTAGTTCCCAAATTCACTAATATAGACAATTCATTAGGAACCTACGATCATCAGTACATACAAATATAGATAATATTGAACAGATCTTTATCTTCGTAGATATTTACCTAGTTTTGTATCCTAATTTGGCACCAACCGTCTTCAAATTCTACGACGAAATATTTATTATTTCTTACTTTTCAGTGCAAATTTTTGAAGTCGGTGCACTTTTTTTTATGTATTTGTAATTTTAGTTAGGATTCGGCTTAAATAATTTTTATTTTAAATTTTCACTATGCCACCAAAAAAATGCAAGACGTTTAATTGAAGGGTAATGGTTAAACATCGCTTTAAAAAACTTTAAGAGCTTTGTAACGAAACGTTGTTTGTTATGAAAGAAAAACAGTGGCAAAATAATCCTTTATTTTACCACCCATATTTCCTATTCAATAAAACCAATTGAAAAAATAACGACTATTTCACTTAGATATATTGAATAAGTAACTATATGATAAATTACATTGACACAGGTGGATTAATTACTAATAGTAATATCCCCATACAAATTATGGAAATAGGGCCCTTAACCAGTTTCGCATTTTATAATGTTACTTTGTATATCATGCTGATACACTGGCATCGTCTCACATACAGTATAGTATAGTAGGTACAAAAAAATTAACTGCTCAAGTGCTGAAAATATTCAAATACTATTATAACAAAATACGTATTTTCGGCGCTTGCAGTGGAAACAATATAGGTCCATGGTCTGCCGAAATGAAAATATACGTACGAGACTAGTCCTTATAGGCTGGCACTTACCTCTCTCAGTTTAATCATTCAGCGAGGTAACGCAGCTTTGGGAACCTGCATGCGATGTGTTCTTTTTAAAATTTGTATATTATAGTTTTTAAATATATTATTTATTATTCTTCATGGCTCCACCAATGTTTATCGGTGATTTGCCAATGTCCGCGATTGACCGCGATATGTCAACTAATCACAACCATCACAGTACGAACAGGATTAAACTGGATTCCACATCACGCCATGACGAAAACGCAAGCGTTCGCCGCCATGACCGGATGTGGAATCCAAGATCTAATCATTTTTCTAGGATTAATTGAGATTTGTCATATTTTTGACAGATATAAGATGGCCGATCATTAAGTATGGGTTTAAGAAATTACGGTCTTCCATACTAAATATACTAATAAAAGTACACAGCTCACAGATATAATTGAAAAAATATCAAAGTATAAACCTCATTTAATTAATTATAGGTATTAAGCGTTAAGTAAAAATATGAGAGTTTTGATAGTCTCGCAAATGATTTGTAAAGTAGTTGTAGATGATCAGGAAATCCGCAAAATTTTGGCTCCGAGCCAATATACGATGACCTATTAATGGCGGAACTAACCTGAAAGATGTTGAAATATATTGTTAACACGATATGTACTCTACTCATATACGTTTACCTATACAATGCCTAAACATCTAAAGTCGTGGGCATATACGGGATTTCGTTCAGGGGTGACAAAACATAGATTTCGCTCTTTGACAAACATTATGCAATTCGGTATGTGTAAAGTGAAAACTAGGGTATGCGAATATCTTTGTTTTATATACAGTAGTTTTTTAAATTAAAATTTAAAATTTTTGCAGACAGGTGACAAAACTGCTCCATTTCTCAACTCATTTGTTTTACTGGTAGTACCACGGTATTATGGGTCGTGGTACTACTTTTATCACAAACGCGTAGTACCACGGGCCACTATGTCGTCTGTCTGCAAAAGTTTGAAAATGTGTATTAAAAAAACACTGAATATAAAACAAAAATGTTCAAACTAGTTTCTTATAATAACTTTAGAAAAAATACCATAGTTACATAGCTTTAGCTAGATTGTATGCAAGAAATTGAAAATGTATAGGCCATAGGGTGCCTAAATACTTTCACATATTTACGCCCATTAATAGAGCGTTGGACTTGGATACTGGAGGACCCGGATTCAATCTACAGTCGAGCAAAAAATGCTAAGCAGTATAAATCTTGAAAAATATTGCATTTTTGGGTTCAGTACCCAGTTATCTTTCCACCAATTTACATGCCTTACTGTTTTGAATCTGTGTATAAGTAAAATATATAACTGTTTCTTTAAATATGTATATGTATGTTCTATAGTTTTGTTCGTTTGTTGTCCTGAATAAAATAAAGTAAAAAATCAAATTACAATTCACAAAAAAATTTCTTATGTGAATAGTCATACAATTTTGTAAATAAAATACCAAAATTAAGTATTGTTTTCATATACTACACCACTGACACCACATAATAATATATGCGCTATTATTGAATACCTAATTGTAGATTTTAGGTCTTTAAATATGCCATACCTAAAACCCCTAACGTCTTTAACAATGTGTTTCCCTCTAACAATATGATTTTCCAACTGATGTTTGCATTCAGTTCAATACAATATAATTCAAAATAACGTTTTCATTCATTTCAAAGTTTATAGGTACACTAAATAGAATAGGTTAATTTTCAAGCGTTTCTATTATTTACCAAACTTGAGATTCGTACCAGCAAACTTGTTACGGTATGAAAGGCCTGGCAACAATGTCCACATAGAGAGTGGAACGGTTATTATTTATCACCATGGGGGTAAGGCGGACTTGTATGACGGCAAGTGGCATGACGCTCTTTAACCATTGTGGCGCGTATACTATATACTCCGTTACTTCTCACTGCGTGTGCCTCGGCGGGCGTCCCGTGACGGCCACATTTTTTAACGTCGATAAAAAGGTATTTAGGTAAACAAAACATCATAAAATTCTAAGAATATTAATAATAATATATTTTTAATTTTACTTTAGATAAGATAGGTACCAAATAAGCCTGTTGAAATTATGTTCAGAGCTTAGTGGTTAGTCCGAAATTATATTAAGTACCTTTATTCTTAGAAGTGGAAATCCCTGCTTAGTGGTTGCCGACGTTATTTTCGAAAACTCTTGCACCATGTATTAAAAAATATAGCATAGATACCCAACAAGCAAAATAATCCCAGAATGCATACGTTATAGGAGTGTAGTATTTATAAGACTCTTATAATGATTCTGGTACATGAGAAGATGCAGTTTAGACTATAAGCACATAAGCACAATCACTCTTATATTTATTATAAGCGTAAGAGTTTGTGTGTTTGATCGCGAACTACGATCCATAAACGAGGGTGCAACAGTGCACAGCTAATTGTAAAAATAAATTGAGAGGTATACTCAGCTTTTAATTCCAAAACTCTGATCTACCCCTATTCGTAATAACCTCCAAAATTTCCTTCACAAAAACATCCCTTAACAGATTTATTATAGGCACCACAGTATTCGGTGTAGATAGCGGCGGCACCGCAAACTGAACTTCGTGTCAATAGGTCCCATCTAATTCACTTCTCAGGCGATCGGACCCTTACTGTAACTTATGTTTCGTTGAAAGCAAGTGAAATTGAATCAATGGCTTGGAAAACGAGTAACTACAGCACTAACTATCCCAGCTTCGTTCAGCTTGTATTTAAGTTTTCTATTTTTTTACCGAATTTCAAAAGAAGGAGGAGGTTCTCAATTCGTCGGAATCTTTTATGTTTTTTTTATGTATGTTCCCCGATTACGCCTGGACCGATATAGACAATTTTTTGTTTGTTTGAAAGGGTATACTTCCCAGGTGGTCCCATGGTCATAGGATCTGGATTTTATAAATTGCTTTCGGAAAGCACACTTTTCAGTGCATAATTTTTGAAGTCGGTACACCTTTTTTTAAAAGGCAATTATATTGTAGAGTATATATATGCTGTTCGTTGGTAAGCATCACTTGTGAACGGCTGGACCGATTTGGCAAAGCTTTTAAGGAGTTAAAGATGATGTTGTGTCTAAAAGAAGAAAAGCTGTTTACGCTGCTAAGTGAAAGGAATGCTGGCAGAGGACGACCTAATCTACTTTTATTGAACATATATAAAATGTATTGATCGATGGAAATATTAAAAGTACACACAATTATCACATGGGAGTGAAGAGGCGAAAACAAAGGTGGAAAAAATATCTGAGGATCCCATGGGATTCAAGTGGCGAAAAAGTTATCTCAGGATCCCATGGGAGCCTAGTCATGGGATCCAAGTGGACGGAGGGGCATGAAAGGTATATGATGAATATAAAAGGAGCGAAAGAAATATGTTAGGATTTTAACAAATGGCATTAAATGGTACGTGTCTGCCTAGCCCTCTTGGGATAAAAGGCGTGATGATAGATAGATAGATAATAGTCCGAATCTGTCTACCAATGCCGGAGCTGACTGAATATGACTGAATCCATACTAAGATTATAAAACTCTGTCTATCTGTCCTGCTTTCACGGCTAAACCACTAAACCGATTCTGATGAAATTTGATACGAAGTAAGTTTTTTTTTTTAAATCCACCCCCCAAAGGGCGTATCACAGGGGATGAAAGATAGCTTGGGCTTTCGTCGAATATTTCCTAAATTGCTGAGATTTCCAGACAAACGTTCGAAGCCAGTGCAATCCATAGTTCGAGACGAAAAAGCTTATTCACAACAACAACATAACATTTATGTCCTCAACCAACTTTAGCAAAGTTAGTCCGCTTACTTACCCAAGTTTATCAGTTTCCTGAGATGTTCAACCAAGATTAAGTACTAATATCGAAGTTTTGAGGTCGTTATACCTAAACACTATTTTTTGACCCCAAATAACCTTTTCCTATACATTTGGCAAAATGCCAGGGATTTCAGGCAGGTTTTTTCAGTAATATGATAATAGATTTCCTTCAGAAATGTTGAGAATCCTATTTGAGTAATGAAGCGCTATACGTGACAAGTGACTGCTTTTGTTTGAGGTTCATATAATATATTTTCGTTTCAAACTGCGTAGATTTATCATCCATGAAGAAATGGAACCAAAAAAATAAAGAAAAAATGCCATGGCCAGTTTTATCAAAATCCGTTCAGACGTTGAGGCGTGATTAAGCAACTAACATTCAAACTTTCGCATTATTCGCATATTAGTAGGACTAAAAGTGGTTAGTAGAAAGCGGCTCTGGGATAAAAACTGGACAGGCCTTACGCAGTCTAATTTGGCTTCGAAAAGCCTATGTCCGACTTTATCCGGGCGTCTGGCAACCCTATATCTGTGTAACAAAGGATTTTTTTATTAAAAATTATACATTACAGTCGAGTTAGCATGACCACATGCACTAAGAAAGAAAGATAAAGTCGTTTGTTAATACCTATATACATTAATAAACATAATAAGAGGCCTTTCATACTCATTAGGTAGTTTTGTCTTCCACTGGGGCTTCAGAAGAGTGAAGGTACAAAAACAAATATTATACGAACAAAATTGTTTATGTCCATTTGTTACAGAAATTATTTTAATGGAAACTTTACCATTATTTTCCGTAGCAGTAAGAGAACTGACAAAATGCTTAATTTTAGTTTTAATGGGCAATACTACACCAAGAGTGAAACTAGATTCTAAATTATAATTATAAACAAACATTTGATAGGATTTTATAAAGGTTATGAAAGTCAAACTAAAGGTCCCGGCATCCTCATTTTATACTATATACATATAGATCCAAAAATTTGTAATCCTGTGGCTGTAATTTGCCCCTCCCCCGCCCGCTTTCGCGGTATAAAAAGTAGAACCTATATGTCATTCTCTGACCCCTAAACTACCACTATGCAAAAAATCATGTCGATCCCGTGAAAAACAAAAACAAATCTATCCCACGGGAACCATACATTTTTCCGGGATAAAAACTAGCCTATGTGCTATTCCAGACTATAATGTATCTCTGTGCCAAACATCAAGATCCGTTCAGCCGTTTTGGCCTTGAGAAGTGGGAGCGGGTTAAAATAAAGTACATTTTCCTAATCAAGTTTGTAGAAACCACGAAAACTATAACATAAAACTCAATTTTCAGATTTTCAGTGAAATTTATGAAAGTCTCATATTTTTCATAAAGCCTTCCCGCGTTATTTGTCCCGCCTCTGACGTTTGTCATTTTCATGTAACTCCCGGGAGCTATTGTTGAAGCAATTCGTTTTGCCTAGAGGCATGTTTGAAAACCACATCGTAAGAGCTGCCTCGAAGTTGCTAGCAGATATTTTTGCGAAATAACACTGTCGCAATAAGTACATTTCGACTGAAATCGGTTTGGTCTCGTTACAATTTGTCTCCTACATTTTCTGTAATAAAATTATTGTTATAATCTTAGAACATGTAGATAAATATATAAAATTGCATTCTATAAATATTCATTTGTTATAATTTTTATTTTCTCTAAAATGGTTAAATTGTTCTGTAATTTTCTAAATCTATATTATTATCAAATTGTTATAAAATTAAATGCTATAGTAAAATTATTTTATTTAATTTTTAAATGTTATAAAAAAAATTTCTATATATATAGTATTCAAATGCTCTAATGTTTCTAATCCGTTGCCGGGTGCTCATTTTAACACATTACAAAGACTCTCCTCGCAAACCTATTTTTTAGTTAATACATTTTGAAAATTATAGTAACTGAAATTATAGGAATAATACATTACAGGAAGGTTTGGACACGTTGAAAGAATGAAGGATGAAAGATTGACTGAAAATTTTTATATGGCTGAAGTGAAAGGAAATGCTGGCAGAGGACGACCTAGGTGTACTTTTATTGATCATATAAAAAATGTATTGATCGATGGAAATATTTAAAGTAAGTTTGTTCACACAATCGCCGAAAATGTATGAGTATACAATAAATATAAAAGAAGCGAAAGAGGTATGTCAAGATCGTAACAAATGGCATTCGATTGTCTCTGCCTACCCCTCTTGGGATGAATCGCACGATGATAGATAGATAGATACATATAGGAAGTAATGTTATACATTTTAAAAAGTTAATAAAACACAATCCTATATTCTAAAAATTATAGAAAATGAATAATTTTCCCAACTGAAATTATTGAAAATATATTTTAATTTTAGAGAAACTGAGGGGATATCCGGCTTTTAATATTTATTAGATATTATATTTAAAGATTATAATATTTATTTTAGGGTTTTGTAATCACCAAGAATGATAATAATTAAACATATTAAAATCTCGATGATGAGGACATATATGTGATGAAGAGAAGTCGAAATTCTTTGAAGGCGAAAGAGATATCTATAAATCATGACAAAAGGGAATATATTTTATTGTCGTTTATAATATTAATAATGTAATATTGTCTAGAACCGTGAGCCATAGCTTAGCATTCCGTTCATTCATTAGTATTCCTGGGAGAAAATAAGGCACGAACGAAGCTTGGGCAACTATTCGGGCATTCCATTGAGAGTCTCCAAATTAAAAATATTTTGCGTTTCAGGTGAAAGCTATATAAACCTACATTTATTCTGTCTGTTTGTGTGATTTATGTAGTAGGTATAGTTTTTTGGGGACATAAAAATAAAATAAATTGTGTCCTCAAAAAAGTGACATAGGCGTTTATATGTATTGTCATTATACCATTATTAAGATCAAGCAAAAATCACCGAATAAAACACGTTTCTTGTATGGGGATCCCCTTTATTTTTAACTTCATTTCATTTTTATTATTTGATGTTATAGTAGCCATAGTAATACACACTCTGTAAAAATTTCAAGTGTCTAGCTATTACGGTTCAAAAGATACAGCCCTGTGACAGACAGACGGACGGACAGCGGAGCCTTAGTAATAGGGTTTCCGTTGTCACCCTTTGGGTACGGAATCCTAATACGGAACCCTAAAAATCATGGATCAATGATTGTGAAGGATGCAATTTTATGGTAAAAAGTTATTTCTTTACTAATTTAACTTTTAACCTGAATATACCACAACAGAAATGGCCACGCGTTAGGTATAGCTTCACAATTACTATCGGCTAGAAGGGGAAGACTTGGTGAACCAACCCGTGAACAATAAAAAAATAGTAAAGACTAAGGTCCTCATTCTACGCGTGGGCAATTCATGTCGTGGGCAACAGTTATCTTGTAAATATCACCTAAATTTTTATTAACAATTTCACAGAAACCATTTTATGTAGATTTAAGCCTCTTTTCACGGAACAATTTCGGCTCCTTATTTCGAAACTACGTAGGTATATTTAACGTGTAAATAAGATGCCACATGTAATTTAGGTAGAGAATCACGAGTTATTGAACTGAAAATATTCATTATAACTTTTCTTTGTAAAATAACATGTAAATATGTGGTCAACAACTTTTATAGATTCGGAGAGGCAGAACGGAGCAGATTGAAAGAGTAACTCAGTATTATCTTTGCATATCCCAATGGAAAACAGGCGTGAAGGTATGTATACCTCCAGATTATAAGTTGTAAGCTAAACCAGGCTGTCGTCTTATTTATTTATTTTCATACTATAAATTACAGCCATTGGCTAATAGGGTACGGTGTATCTTTTATTGACATTTCCCTGAGGTCTTGCAAGGGATGCTCTACAAAATCCTTTGTAAATGTTGATCACAAAGATCAAAATCCGATAAAATCACATTCACAAAGCACCAAGAGATTATAAATTTGCTTTGCAATTATGCAAAGATTATTAAGCTTTCGTGTTAGCCGTTGAATAAACTAAATAATGCATTATTGAAAATGCACTGAATTACATAATTACTTTTGCATGTGGCATTCCCAAATTCTAACCTTCAAAACTCGATCAGAACAGCATAGTATATATTTTCACCGAAGAACGAAATCATGATGATGATTATGGAAATTAAAGACTTGGAAAACCTGATGATAGACTCTATATAAGAAATTAGAGATAGAGAAATTCGCAAACAGCTCGCTATTTGCAGCAAACAACTTTTGGACAAAATCTTCTCGAGCTATTATGACGCGACTGTGTGGACACTGGACACCCTTATAAAGAGAAATATATAATGTTCCATAGAAACAAAGCAGGACAAGTAAAGTATTCTCTACAGGCAGAGATATTTTCTCTATACGCCTACTTGCCTATTAACTTTTATGCTCAAAGGGCTAACTAAGTATACTGCTTTAAACGAATGCTTTAAAGAGCACGCAAAGCAATCATCACTTCAGAAAATGGTATACTTCACCTTTATCAGAGTTTAAAGAAAAAAACCCTGAAAATATTTGCTCTATTTTTTTCTGGGGCAGGTTTACGCAAAGGTAAGGACACTTGTAAACCACCTGTGGGTATTTTCTTAAGATTATTTTACTCTCGGAATGTCAGTTAAAAGCCTCCGACCCGCTTATATTTCAAGCCAGACAACTTTAAAGGAAAATGTCTGCAATTAAAGCTGGGGTTTCGGTTTATGGGGGAGGTATGCTATGTATAGTATAGATATATCATCATATTTATACCGCGCTGTCTGTTGTGGGCAATTCTCGCCGTAATTATTAAGGGACTTGGTTCTGGCTTTCACAATTATATAGTGAACTAAGATTCTACGTCATGTCATGGCGATCAACGCACGCGTCTCGTCGTGATGTGATGAGGAATCCAGTTTAATCCCGTCCGTGCTGTGATAGTTGTCGAGAACATCTTACCTACCGATTAATCGGCATATTGTTTCTGTGACGTCTATAATACTTGACAGTGGCGGAATCATCGAAACCCTGATGGAGCCATAATAAAAAAATAGAATAGAATAGTGAACTAAATTTTTTGTTACGCGTAAGGTGTTCTTTCTGAAAAATACAGATGGAGTAAAAATGGCAGCCTATTTAATAATTATAGAATGAATTCTCTTGAAGATGGTTCTGCAACTGAACATATATTTATTCTCAACAAAATGATAATTTTATTTACAGGTTAGATAAAGTTTTCAACAATATCATACTTTTAAAAGCATTTTCGATAACGCGAAAACAATTTTTTTTTTCACGATCGAATTTTTCCGCCCCTGGAAATTTTCCGCCCTGGGCACTAGCCCCCTAGTGTAAATCCTGCGCTGGATGGAGTTCTCATTAACAATAAATTCATATTTATTTATTACTTAATGCTGACGACTGACAATCAACGCACAGCCTAAACCACTGAAGATATAAATATGAAAATTGGAAGGTAAGTGTAAGTACTAGCCTCCTTTTTCTTTTTATTTTTAGTTTTAAGGTATTTAAGGTTTTTAAGATTTTTAATGATTATTTTAGATTTTTGTTTGTAGTGTGAATAAAAATAATATAAATTTCATAAATAGTACTAGCCCCTGTACCACTGTATTTTTCTGTCGTTTTATTGTCGCAACGGATTTTACGTTAATTATAATTAATGATTGGAAACACTATGTTTCCGCAAGTTTGACGTCCTAGATCGCCTTTCCCATTTAAAACATCACAATTAACTATTTTCCTAGAGCTCTGTCTCGCGACATAAAACGATACCAACGAAATCTAAGGTAACTTATTACTGCGCACCTGGTCAGTTTAACTGGTCAAAGGGCAAACAATTGGCGAAAGGGGGAGCCCGTCTATGGCCCCTCCATAGGCTTAGTACTCTATGGTTATATAACATCATGCTACGACCCAAAGGGGCTGATAAGTAATCATAAACGCGCGTGCACAGCTAGAATAATAATAAGAAACTAGTTTTCTCTGCCTATTACATAACGGACTAAATATATTTGAGGTCGAAAGATTTTAAAACAAACGGTCACCTATCCTTAGGTTAGTAGTTTTATAGTCGGTATTTGATTCGTTGATGGTAATAACTTTCATTGGAATGTCAAACAATTCCCAATAGCTTCAGAGTTGATTGTTTGTGACGCACAAAGAGAAATGGTGCTACGAAACATTAAAATCTGATTTCTGATTGTAACCAATTCCCGGGTGTGTTATTTTGATTCTCAAAACAGATATTAAAACTAGAAGTATAAAGTAGGGAGCGCGTGTTATTCAAAGTTTTAGAGAATTGCAATACATTTATGTATGAAAGGTAAGATGAATATAAAAGAAGCAAAAGAGATATGTCAGGATCGTAACAAATGGCATTCGATTGTCTCTGCCTACCCCTCTTGGGATGAAAGGCGTGATGATAGATAGATAGATAGATAGATTATGTAAATCCGACTCGAAGGACCAAATTAGTTATGAGTGAGATAGGCAAAATTAAAAATGCACATTTACGTACGCCATACGCTTTTTATTTGTATATATTAATTGTAAAAGGAGGAAATAACCATCGTCTGCTTAACAAAGCACTATATGAATGAATTAATGTCTGCTGAATGTCGGCTAAAAGCGGGCAAGTCATGAAACAATGTATTCCATAAAGTTAAAGAAGACAAGTCTTCTTCTAAATTACAAACAAATCAGAGGAAAGGGTATGGATTGCCAAATAGCAACGTTGGAAAGTTGTATAGGTATATGTGACAAGAATAGAAATTAACTTTTCCTATCAGTCGGATTATCATGATTAATGGTGCATAATCCCGCTCTTATTATCTTAGAGGGGTAGGCAGAAGCAATCGAATGACATTTGCTATAATTCTGACATATCTGTTTTTGAGGACATATTTAGCATTCTGAGTTTGGTAGCATTTTTAATAACATCAGCCAAGTCTTCCTCATTTATTTGAGTTTGATAGCTTCACTACATATTATAAAAAAATACCTCATACTCATCGATTCACCACTAGTGCTTTGTTAAGCAGACGATGGTTATTTCCTTCTTTTACAATTAATATATACAAATAAAAAGCGTTTTTTGTTGCGAACGGATTTTGTTGCGGTTTTGAGTATTACCTTGGTTGATTCACCGGGAACGTTTATGAGTATAAAGTAGCCAACGCACTTGTCCGGTACCTCACCAAAAATTTTCGGTCCGGCCACCGTATGATCGAGATTGAACACAGGCCACACACAATCATACGATTTAGAGCACATGCAATTCACTCACTCACACAGACACACAAGATTCGATTAAACAAAGTGTCATACATCCGTGTGTGTGTGTGACAGATCGTTCCGGCCATCGAAATCAACCACAAATACAACGATTTGAAAACGGATGGCGGACCGTACGATACAAGAATATGACGAGTCTGTGGTCAATTTCGGTGGACCGTATGGCGGCGCGCCGGCGATTGGACGAATGTGCCCACCTTTAAACATTGAACTATCATATTTAGAAGCTGATTATTAACAGTATAAGTGAATCAAGTCGACGAAAAAGATAGCTCGAGCGAGTTTTCATGGCGTATGCTGTCTAATCCGTCAAAGATATAACATAATGATGTAGAAAAGAATTGTGTAGAATAAAATGATCTACAGGAAAGTTCGCGGTAGCATATATCTCTAACTAATAGATTAGTAGTTACAAGCGTATTTATGTATATATTCAAATTATAAAATACACAATACAATGGCTTACATAAGTTCGGAGGTTTTGTAAGGCGGTCTGTTTAAAGCCACAAGTTTGTCATTCAATATCGTTAAAGTAAGATGTAACTTTGAACATTTCCCAACTTTAACAAAGCTTAGACATCGGAAACGAGGCCTTAACTAGACAGATTCATTAACACTGATACTTGATATTTACTTCGTGGGCAATACCATTATTATTTTTTATATTATGTCTATCTGTTTTGAAAAATATTAAATCACTTTCATTATTCCTTATATATGTAATATAAGCTTCTTTTTTACAGCTAATTTACCCCTCCCCCGCCCGCTTTTACAGTATAAAAAATAGCCTATGTCATTTTCTGACCCCTAAACTACCACTATGCAAAAAATCATGTCGATCCCGTGAAAAACAAAAACAAATCTATCCCACGGGAACCATAAATTTTTCCGGGATAAAAAGTAGCCTACGTTGCAGACTAATGAAAACCATCAATAAATAAAATGCCCTAGAATTAATTTGACAGACAACTAACACCCGTATTCAAGAACAACACTTAGAGAATGCACAGTAGGTACACAAGTGGTCAACATTGTGTAACTTGCTACGAGTAAGGAACTTGAGTGTCGGCGGATACTGTGAAAGTACCAATTCTTTCCTTACTCAGTTATTGGTCAGTACAGTAGTTACTTTATGAAATCGGATATTTTGCTACGAGATTGATCACACTTCTTGAATACGAATATTATGGTATGAGAATAATAATAGCCAAATATTTTATTTTATATGTTGGGCTTAGACATTAGAAAGCGGCGTTATATTTCAGCTACTTTATAATATATCCCACTAATATTATAAACGCGAAAGTTTGTGTGGATGTATGTGTGGACGTTTGTTACTCAATCACGCCAGAACGGCTGAACGGATCTGGTTGAAATTTGGCACAGAGATAGATAATAATAAGGAGATAAAATAATCTATCTCTGTGCCAAATTTCAACCAGATCCGCCAAAAAGTTTAGGTCAAATAAGTGCATCAACAGGCTTGCCACCTGTTCTGTTCAATATGGACAATTGACAAAAAGTGGACACTGTTACTGGTGTCTCTGGTCACACTGCAAGGTATAAAGGTGAAGGTGTGAATGGTTTTCATTATTTGAACTTGAAAGAAGTCGGAGTCTTAATCTTGCACTGTCAAAATAAGCAAAAAACTTTAATAACAACAAAAATAAGCAAACTTACGCAGAAACATTTCAAAGGCAGAATTATTAATTAAAAACGAAATGTCAAAACACGGTTCTCATTTCACCCAGTACGTAATATAAACAAAAATCAATTTTATTTAAAACATGAAACCGAGTAGTTCGCATAGGCCAAGTGGCTTACATTGACATTACTGGCCAGGAGTTGAGGAATTCCTAATTAGATTGAGGTTTTAAAAGAATTAATTGCCGAAAGAGTTTCAGAATTTTCAGTGGTTCCGAAGTGAAATTACATAAAATTTAAACCTTTCAGGATTTCGGTGTTTGCATTGCTGTCTTCATGCAGACCGTTTTATAATCGACTTGAAAGCTGGAACCAGTAAATCCAGTGAATGAATTCATGAAATGATTCCATTTTGCAAGTAGAATTGTTTGCAATCTGAAATCAATCGTAGGAAGTATTTACGGAAACTGGTAAAATGTTGAGTTTTGAGGTATATTTTAGGATAATTCTGTAGAATTTTTTAAATGTTATGAACACCTAAAGATACGGTGAGGGAGCCTGATGGCCTGAGATACAGGCTTTTTGTTCTACTACGAGGCATCAGCTCTCTCCTAGTAAATACTTTAAAGTGTTATTATATAAGTTTTAATTGATGTGAGAGAAATAAATTTTATTTCATTTAAAATAAAAAAAATCTAACAACATTACCCATTAGACTAGGTGGCATCGGCGTGAGAAAAAATTCCTCTCCGTCCACTTGGCTCTCGTTTGGATCCCCGGGGGATCCATGTGGATTTTTTTCCAAACAGATCCCCTGGGGGATCCATGTGTTTTTTTTTACCAAACAAATCCCCTGGGGGATCCATATGGATTTATAGTCCACACTGATTTCGAGTGTTGTTCTACCAGCCTTCTTATCCTCAGTACACAGTGTTAAAGAACTTTCCCTAAAAATTTCTAAACTTAGTGAAATGAGCTATGTTTCTGAGGCTAAAGAAGCCTGGGAATTAAGTTGTCCTAACGAAGGTGTCCCGAAGGAAATGAATAAACAAAAACTTTGGGACACTCCATTATTACAACTAACACACAAACTTCCGCGCTAGGCTTCTGGCTTCATCAGAGAAGGAATCTGGCCACTGGTTACACGCTATTCCATCTCGAAACGTCGCGTCGGTACATTTTTATATAACGAAATTTTAGAATTAGTATAGGCCTAAGGTTAGGAGCACCAGTTGCGGACATAGACGTCCGTGTGGAAAATATGTTGTTCAATTTGGAACTCACGGACTTTCCTACATAAAAAGTACAGGCAGGCTTTCTCGCCACAGCTCCCTCAATGTTACCATCAAAAGTTTGCGTCAATAGACGTCCCTGCTCTCCTAGAGCCAACGGGAAAAAATCGGGAAGACGGCAAGAGACCCGATGGAATGACTCTGATTCCCTGGGAGCGAGGTCGGGCCCTTGTATAGGATGCTACGTGAGTGGACACATTAGCTCAGTCTCATCTGAGGGAAACAGCAATCAAACTGGGAGCTGCGGCGGAAATCGCACTCTAACAAACGGCGCAAATATAGTTCAATTATTGAAAACTACAAATTTGTGCCGTTTGGTGTAGAAACTCTAGGTCCGTGGGGTTCAAATGCCAAAAAGTTTATTAAAGATGTATCCCCTCGACTGATCACCTCTTCTGGTGACAAGAGGGCTGGCCCCTTTCTCGCTCAACGAATCATCGCGATTCAGCGGGGAAATGCCACTATTCCACGCGGACCTGGTTTATTTAGTTATTTTTAATGTTTAGGTTTGATTTAAGGTTTTTATATTAATAAATAATAATTTTCAATGTAAAAAAAAACACATAGAATGTAAGAAACGTATTTTTAAAATATATATTTGGCATGCATGATATTCCTTACTCTCATCCCGCGAAAACAATAAAACCAGGATACAAATATCTCTATAACTACATAACATGATACAGTAAATATATTCAATATTTTATTTTCTTGATAAAATACTCAAAATAATTTCAACAATTCAATAACTTTGTAATATTTTCGTAAAATTATCTTATTTACGAAACACTTAATGCATATGAAAAAGGTTTAATTGACTATGATAATTTTCTCAAATGTGTCTGTGAGCTGTGTACTTTTAGTAGTAACCTCAATATCTAGTATGGAAGAGCGTCATTGTATAGATTTATATTGCTTTTAATACGTAGAGCCTAGCAAGGAACGCCTACGTATTGTCGTCGGAAATTGTAGTGGATCATGTCTAAAATGAACGACAGGTAACGGTAAACCTTGCTAAATCGATACACCTTATATACCGATACACATTCTTATAATTGAAAACAAAAAAACGCATCATCACGGCCTATGTATTGGCCATAGAGACACTTTTAGCCAGTTGTCCATATTAAACAGAGCAGGTCCCTTTACCTACTTTATAAACCTTGTCACTTGTTGTCACTTCTTTAATGTATTATTATCATTTAGTTTTCATATTTATAAGCATTTTTGACCTCAATTCCAATTATTTCTATTAATACCAATCGACGCTCTATTTGTGAAAAACAATCTCTCTTAATTTTACGGAACCTTTCGGTGTTCGACTCCGACTCGCACTTGACGGTATTAGGTCGTGCAAACATTTAAGTAGGTCGAACACCTTCATTAACCTACAAAGCTGTCAACCTCAGTATAAGCCGTTACGGTTGATAAACTAGCGAAATAATAAAATCTGTCGTTTATAGCTTTAGTGTTTATAGCTTACTAGCGCCTCGCCCCGGCTTCGCCCGTGGTATTTTAATATCACTGATCCTGTTGACACAAATCGCCGAATAAGGAATACTGGTAACTTTTATTGAACATATAAAAAATGTATTAATCGATGGAAATATTAAATAAACACACAATCGCCGAGCATATATGAAATGTATATGATGAATATAAAAGAAGCGAAAGAGGTATGTCAGGATCGTAACAAATGGCATTCGATTGTCTCTGCCTACCCCTCTTGTGATAAAAGGCGTGATGATAGATAGATAGATAGATAGGCATATTAATTATTCATGGTTACTGCTCCGCTCCCAAATAATGGAGCGTGATGTTTTATACACCTAAACGTAAGCCTTTGTCGGGAATCAAACTAGGGGGGTAGGGGGGAGAACGGAATAAGATCTATCTGACCCCAAATGTCATCCTCACTTGCACACTCGACAACAAACAAGGCTCTGGCGACCGAGCAATGGCGGTATAACCATACACCTAGCTAGGAAATTGGTTACAGCGAGCCTGAAGACCTAAGTTGTCTCAAAATTACTGGTGCAAAAGGCAAGGAAAAACCACTGCCTGCACTATTATTCCCAAGAAAGTTAACCTAACATGACTTAACTTAAAGTACTTACCTATAAATACCTAGGTCAAAAACAATCAACAATAAAAAAATACATCAAAATAGGTATAAAATTCAACATGTGTATTTACCGCATTCGGAACGATGCCATTAGAGAAGAATTCGGAGTGAAACATGATGTTGTGATTAAAATAAGGAAAGGTAGTTTACGCTGGTTTGCCAGTTGAAAGAATGAAGGATGAAAGATTGAGTAAAAAGGTTTATATGGCTGAAGTGAAAATGGTGTACTTTTATTGAACACACAAAAACAAATTAATTGAAGGCAATATTAAAAATATCTATACACAATCTCCGATCATGTATGAGATAGAAAGAGGCGAAAGAGGTATGTCAGGATCGTAGCAAATGGTATTCGATGGTCTCTGCCTACCCCTCTTGAGGCGTGATAGATGATAGATATTTAACATTAATTCCAAAAGCTTGTTTTCTTTAACACTTTCTGTTTTACGGCAGAAATATTGAGCTCACGTTTTCACTCTCCTTTACGTAATCAACTGGAAAATTGTGCTCGAAATGAATTCAAAAAAGAGTCCCATTTTAAATTTAAAAGATAAATGTGAACCATGAATAACGCGCGCTTTCATCTTTTTTTTCTAAAAAGTAGCAATCACAAAAATAATAATATAATATGTATTGTGAAATGATTCATTAAGGTCATCTAATTAAATATACTTACCTACACATAGACATTCAAAATCTAGAGAAGGTAGACTTCATCATACATATCACGCCTGTTTCCTATAGTGGTTGACAGAGAGTATGGAGCGCCAATTCTCTCGATCTTTGCATATTTTTCTTGCTTTGTGGATAAAGCACGAAAAATATCATTCACTTTTCATGGAGTGAATGATAGTGTTGTCTATGAAATTGAAAGGGGAATGCTGAGATGGTTTGGACATTTTGAACGTGATGGTACCTGTACCTATATAATGTCCTAGATTTTCATAATTAGACTAAATATTATTAGTCTGAAATATAATATAGTAGAATAAAAAAAAAATTTACATATATGTACCTACATATATCAATAGCTTTTGCCCGCGGTTTCACCCGCGTGGAAATAGATTATCCCGTAACGCCTGATAAAGAAAATGGCAGTGGTTGGTGATGTTGCTATATTAGGTACTTTATTACGTAATACAAAATTAGTCTCCACGAAAAGCCTTTTTATTTTAACGGTATAATATATAGGCTATGTCCACCCTGAAGGTCCATTCTAAATATTGGTGAAAGGATTTTTGGAATCTGATGTAGTTTCTGAAATTACTAAACTTTACGTTTTTATTATATTAGTAGATATAGAAAAGGGAAGGCAGAAACTAATTATTATCCGTGATCCTGACACACACCTCTACATTTTTTTCATAATTTATATATAACAATATACAAAAGGTATTATTAAAGTATAAAGGTAAGCAGGGCAGTCTTAGTAAATTTATGGAGCTCAGTAAAAGTAATTTATTTGCAACAACAGATGGTAAGGACAAAATAAGGCCAAGACGAGAATTATGAGGCGACCTTCACTGACATTTTAATTCCTTGGTACAAAAATCTACTTTCGTGGTTTTTAGACCTTACAAAGTGTTACAAATCGTAATATATATAATTATTTAAAATATTTCCGGGTGCGATTTTTAAAATTTCGTAAAATCTCTACATATAAAAAGCTATGTCCCAACTGACTGACTTATCATAGCCCAGCCCAAACAGCGAATGATAGGAATTCGAAATTTGGAGAGGGTGTTCATTTTACATTGTAGGCATAGTTCAAGAAGGGATGCCCTAAGGGGATAAAAGTGGGTATCAAATTTTGTATGGGAAATATTATTTCTCGAGTCAAATTTATTGAAACTTGGGTAGCAAAGTTTAAAAAAATTCCACCGGGGGCGGAAAGCTAATGGATGTTTTTTTTTTAAAAAGTGTACTTACCTACATTTTTGTAATTTTACGGTTAACTATATTATTTTATTTTCCTTTTAAAACTATTTAATTTATATACTTATTTTATATGTAAAATTTGAATATATTAGTACAGATTTCATAATATTATAATTTAAATGAATTATAATAATTTTCACATTAAAGACGTTATATGAACAATTTCGCATATAAAAACCGTAAATTATCTTAAATAGGTAGGTAGGTACTAAAAAAACTAATTTAACTTAAATTAATAACAATAATAATCTCTGCAGCCCTAACCACCGGTAGTTTGGGTATTAAGCTCGCTTCCGGGGGGATAAATCCTTTTTTATCTTATATATAAAATATATATAAAACGGCTTGACCGATCCTTATGAAATTTTGTATGCATATCCGTTAGGGTTGAGAATCGGACAACATCTATTTTTCATCCCACTAAATGTTAAGGGTGGTCCACCCCTAATTTTTTTTTCTATATAGGGTTAGGGTTAGGGGTAGGGGTAGGGGTAGGGGTAGGGTAGGGGTAGGGGTAGGGGTAGGGGTTGGGGTAGGGGTAGAAGTAGGGGTAGTGGTAGGATAGGTAGGAGTAGTGCAAGCAAGCCAACGTTTGGGCAGGACAACGTCTGCCGGGTCCGCTAATTCTCGTGTCACGGTGTACGTAATTGAACTCCTCTGAAACGGCTCGACCGATTTTCGTGAATTTTAGTGTGCATATCCGTTAGGGTTGAGAATCGGACAACATCTATTTTTCATCCCCCTAAATGTTAAGGGTGGTCCACCCCTAAATTTTTTTTTATTTTTTTTATAGGGTAGGGGTAGGAGTAGTGCAGCAAGCCAACTTTTGGGCAGGACAACGTCTGCTGGGTCCGCTAGTATTTTTATATATTTTTGATTTTTTTATTACTAAATATGTAAAAATGTAATTTAAACAAATAATTGAAATAAAGAGAATAATAATAATAAAGTTTATTTTTATTTTTAAAAAATAAATTTTTATTCAATATTTACTTACATAAAAAAAGAATATAATATAAAAACCTTAAAATAGACTTAATACAATTATAAAATCTAAAACTAAATTTATAAATAAAAAAATTGTCCCATCAAGTCCCCAGACATTGGAGTGTACCCAGAAGGCTGGCTGCGTTTCCTCGTTGAATTGCAAATAATAATAAATGGAATAAATAAAAAAAATGATAAAGAAAATTATTTTGTTTCTGGTGCAAAGGTTCCCATTACGCTCGCAGCCTTCCCTCGCTGGATCGCTAATATTGCTATGGCCAATCTTTGTATCAGGAATATACCTGAACGGGATTCCAATCCTTTGTCTCTTAGTCGTCTAAAATTGTATTGAAAATATAACCAACAAAACTTTAATTAATTATTTTATCGCCGGATTTTTTTTTCTCAACGGGTTGTCGTCTTACGACTCCCAAAACCGTGTTAGCGGTCCCAGGGTACCCAGCGGAAGACAATATGTTCCTATTTTAGTCGATATTTGTATTGTCGGTATTTGTGAAGCTATACCTAACGATCTGACTAGACTAAAAAAACTAAAACTAAAGCAATTAAAGATATTGATTGATCCATCCCACAGGGAATGACCGAATTTGTAACAACAAATTGGTTCTGATCACAAAGCCTCTCTTTGGGTTAAAGTTTAATAGGGAACAAGATTTTTAATACATACTTAGATTGTCTGTAAGTTTATTTTTACTCCTAATACTTAGGTATATTTTACGCCTTTCGAAATTATAGAAATGAAAGAAACTTCCGCATTAATATAATTACCTACTGAGTAAAAGAAAGTATTTTAATGTAATAATCTAATTATTGTGAAAAAGACCCTTAGACAGATATTTTTAGCCAATTCCCAAGCACTTCTGGGTTAGGTTAAGTATGTTCTCATCAAATCCTTAACCCGTACTATTGCCTCAAGTATACTTAGTGGCGTGCTTGAGTTCACTTACCGCATTAATAAAATATGGGGTCAGTCGAGCAATATACAAAATGTATGTAACTTAAAAATGTTCTATAACAACGTTTATGCATTGCGGCGTCGCAAGTAACAATTTCCTCGTTTAGCCCGCGGGCTATGGGTACTTTAATTAAAAACTTATGTACATACTCCGACAAACCACACTAAGAGTATTTACCATCTAAATATACCTCAACAGAACTAGCTACTCGCTAGGTATAACCTCACAAATACCATCGGCTAAACGAGGGAGACTTCGTCTTCCGCTGGGTATCCTGGAACCGTAAAACGGTTTCGAAAGCAACCCGTGAAAAAATAAATCCTATTAGACCTTTACAAAATTAAATGTTGACGAATGAACGAATTTGAATAAAGAATTCACGAATCATCTGAATTCTGAACCAACGCCAATACTGGGTGACATTCCGTGCTCAAAGTGTGAACATCATGACCTAATTTCTAACATTTATTTGCACAACAAAGAATTGCAAATATTTTATATAAAAATATACTAAGGTAGGTCGCTTCCCACGCCTTCTTGTACAAATTGAAAATGATTAAATATCTCACAGACAATAGGGATGTTGACAATTTTTTGGAAATAGATACTTAGTAATTATAGCTGTGAAGTTTATTATACCCTTAATAAAATAATTAGAAAATTTTGTATTTGTATTTTCATTTAAAAAATCATTTTCTTCATAAAGTTCCCGCGTAAACGTTCTAGGGAAAATATAATTAGTATTCTGTGGTTCTTTATTTGAAATTTAGATGAATGTGACGTCACTTCCCGTTTGGTCACGTGATCGGAAGTATGAAAAATATTTTTAATTTAGACATTAAAAAATATATTAAACAAATAAATAAACATTATTTTCAGTGATTATACGTTATAGACTATATATAAAAAAATATTATTGTGTATATATTTTATTTTACTGTCAATACTATTGATTCACAAAAAAATAATTTCCATTCTCGAATTGTAGACGAAAGTATATACATAGACTTTTCACTGTGCTTCGTAACAAGCATTAAATTTTTTTCACAATACATCTTTTTAAGGATTCCGTAGAAAACATTACATAGACAAAAATAAAATCGACTGCATGGGACGCTCTTCTTGATATCCCGTGAAATCAATAGATTTGATCAACAAAAAAGGGTTGACAAACATTTTTCTCCATTTTGCCTATACCCTTCAAGTTTGTTTAATTTATTGTGCTCTTAGATCAAAGTAGGTTTAGTTCATATAAAATTTCAAAGGTCTCCCTACTTATTTGTCTTTCAACTTTCCTTTTAATTTCTTTTTACTGAGAAAAAAAAATAAAGCACTCCATGCAAATTTTTAAATCTCAAGTTGTGCCGTCCAATTTTCATAATCCCTGAATAAATTCATGAGGTAGCAATATTCAATGACATTCTTTGATTTTCTTTCTGTCTTCAAAGGAAATGTTACAATTTACTGGAAAACGTATTTGATTTTTAACCGACTTCCAAAAAAAGAAGGAGAAGGTTCTCAATTCGGACCGTATTTTTATGTATGTATGTACATCGATAACTCCGCCAATTGTGAACCGATTTTGATGGTTTCTTTTTTAATCGACAGATAATTCTTCCGGATTGGTCCCATTTTTATCTCATAAAAATTGGTTCATTACTTTTTCAGAAATTTTGAAAAAACTGACTTTATAAGTACATTTTTCTTGATATCTCGATAAAATATGTACCGTTTTTGACAACTTATTTTTTTCAAGACATAATAATTTCTTGACATTATCTCACAGACATATGACGAAAATCGGTTCAGTAGTTTTTCAGAAATTCAGTAATTAATTTCTGTTTTCGGCTGAAATTATGTATCAGAAAAAGCCTTAGCAACGGTTGCTATTGACACGAAGTTGTCAATTTTCGTGACGATGGTCTAGCGGTTAAATGTAATGGGCTGCATAGGATGCACAAGCACATTACATGGTTCAAATCACATCCACAGGGGTATTTTTTTTTAATTTACCATCAATATTTTTTTAGTTGCGTTATTATTTGTCTCTCAAGGCAGCAAAATCACTTAAAAGGGTAAAATAAACCTTTTAAAAAAAGTGCACCGACTTCAAAAATTTGCACTGAAAAGTAAGAAATAATAAAAATTTCGTCGTAGAATTTGAAGACGGTTGGTGCCAAATTAGGATACAAAATTAAGTAAATATCTAAACACGCAGGAGCAAACTTTCTTCCCGACTTGATTTACCTATACTGTTAATGCTCAGCTCCTAAACATGATAGGCCTCTGCCAATTGTAATTTTTTATATATTTTTATTTGATCAACTAAGTTAACAACTAAATATTATCAATGTATTGAGTCAGTATTCAATATCAAACATCTATGTTTATAAAAGGAGCGCAAATAAGTATTGTAAGTATTTTTATCATTTTATTTTCCATAGCTCAACGCCCTGTAGTAATGTTTAATTCATTTTTACAGTGCGCTCCTTGGCTCCTTCCTTCAGTTCCTTCCTTTACCTCCTTCCTTGATGACTCTTCAAGTTACTTCGTCCTTATTCTACTTGGAAACCACAATAAACGAATGGTGAAAGTTTACTTCGAGTTTTCCTGATATTTCTGCCTACCTACCCACGACAGTAGTTACAAGCGTACCTATTTATGAAGGTATCTAAATTGTTGTAAACCCATATTATACCAGTGCGAAGCCGGGAGCGGGGTCAATAGTAATAAATAGCTGAAAAGAGTGAAAATTTCTAAGCCATGAGCACTTCAAGGTATAAACAGAGCCCCATCTGTTGTGAGAGTCGTTGCAAAGATTATGTGCCTCATTAGGATCTTCATTATAGAAGGGGGAAAACCCTGTGACCACAAAAGGAATAGATAAGTAACTAATACGCAAAAATGGCACCAGTACTTTTGAGCCGAGACGGGCTAATAATATGAGCCGACGCTGCTGTCAGTCGCCAGTCACTCGCCGACATTCGCGATTGTGTTGACAGCTCTCACCATATTCAGTTTATACCTCGTAATTTGTTTAAAATGGCCGTCCTGTGTGGTCAAGTGGTTAAAATTTGTTGACATTTTTATTAGCGTTTGCATCGTTTTAATTGGTGAACATTGCCGTAGTTTATGGGGTCATTTTTTATAGACAATTTTGTTTGCAGTTAATTTTCTATACTTTTTCTTATTCGTAGGGAAAACCAAACAAAAATATTCTTTTTCGTTTTATACTGAGATATTCTTATAAATGGAAAAGCCTCTAAAGTAGCCAACTGGTCCGGTATCTCAGCGAAAATTTTCGATCCGGCCGCCGTATGATCTAGTTTGAACACTGGCCACACATTAGCGATGTAAATCATACGATTTAGATCACATGCAATTCACTCACTCACACAGACACAAAAGATTCGATTAAACAAATTATCAAACATCCGTGTATGCGTGACAGATCGTTCCGGCCATTGAAATCAACCACAAATACAACGATTTGAAAACAGATGGCGAACCGTACGTTACAAGAGTTGGACGAGGCTGTGGTCGATTTCGGCGGACCGTCTGTCGGATTATGTACCTACATAAGTTTTTAATTGTAAAAATCCATTGGTACATGGCCGGGATCGAACCGTGATCCACTCGGCCACCGACGCACCTTTTTTTTTGGTGTCATGAACATACAGCTGTAATTGTGTAAAGAACAAACGATTGAATTGCTCATTATATCTGTAATACATACAAGGGGCGTGATTTCCTCTTAATAAATTTATTCCTTTGCCAATTAAAATTTACTTAAAAGACACTGTTCGCCAGCAAAAAAACGAGACCTCTGGGACAATATATTATTTTAATTTCGCAAGAAATTCTGACTTCAATTAAACTTGAATTTTAGTTGGAAAATGAAACAAGAATGAGTCGTAACCAAGATTAATGGATATCTGTGGACCACAAACAGAACTGGCTACTCATTAAGGTGGCCACACACTCGTCCAATCCCCGGCCGGTCGCCATACGGTCCACTGAAACCGACCACAGACTCGTCCAATTCTTATCACGCGGCCCACCATCCGTTTTCAAATCGTTGTATTTGATTTCGATGACCGAAACGATCTGTCACACACACACACACACACATCCACACGCCTTTGTTTAATCGAATCTTGTGTGCCTGTGAGTGAATTGCATGTGATCTAGATCGTATGATTTACATTGCTAATGTGTGGCCTGTCTTCAATCTCGAGCATTCGGCGGCCCGGCCGAAAATTTTCTGTGAGATAACGGACCAGTACGTGGGCTACTTAAGGTATAGCCTCACAAATACCATCGGCTAAAAGAGGGAGACTTGGTCTTCAGCTGGGTACCATGGGACCGATAACACGGTTTCGGGAGCTATAAGGCAACCCGTGAAAAAAATATGAATTAATATTGTTATAGAATTATTGGCTTGGAGTGTAGGTATAAATATTTAATCTCTGCCAGTTTTAGTATGATTGAAATTTAAATTAAATTTTACTTATACATACTCCTACGTACGCATAATATGGAAGTAAGTTTACTCCTTGTAACCTTATAACCTTGGTCTACATGATTTTAGTAACGAAACATAAAAAGGTCTTAAAATATTATCCGGTGTAATTCAATAGAGTATACTTTGATGTTTTATTTTTACATAGCTTTATACATTTAACGAAATTTGTTTAAACTTTCAGCGATTATACATATTTTAAGTAAGTATACCGAAAATAAATAATTGCGCTCGAGAGAATGATGATATGAAAATAAGTATTATAATATGACTTTGCTTGCACCCAAGTTTCCGTGCAGAGGAGTTTAGAGTTAAAGGCATAGACAATAAATAACTCAAAACTCGACTACAAATATATCTTTTAATTTGATCGGAAATATAATTTAATTCCCCTGGACCCCCTGGATCCGCGCATGACCTGGATAATGTCTTATCGTTTCAGAAGAAAATTTAATAAATACAATTTTCTCATTTGGTAAACAAACAAACAAAATATTGTATTTTGAGTCAATCTACAAGCCTATTTAGTTACATGCAAAGGTAGGGAGAAATCTGAATTAACCAATATATACATGGGTTATGTCTTCTCAAGTCCTTAATTAATATTTGATAGGTTATTAAGGTCCGTTCACACAGACCGGCTCGGAGAGGAGAGCAGATTTTTATCACGTTTAAAACAGAATTTTAATCATTGTAATTTGTTATTAGGTTAGTGTGAAATAATAAGAGGAGCCGACCGGCTGCCGCTGATGACGTGCTCTTTCTCGCGCACGCAGCCGACCGGCTCCGTTTGCGTCCTCTCTTGCTCGAAAACAAAACTTGGACTGCGCGAAACTAGAGGTATACCGCCCTTGTAGAGCACTTGCTCGGCTCCGAGTGCATCCGTCCGGCTCCAAGCTCATCCGCTCTAATAGTTCTCTTCCAGCCGGTCTATGTGAAAACGGTTTGGTCGGCTTCGACCAGTTCCAAGCGTTAACTCGCGCCGGTCTGTGTGAAAAGAAGAGCGCCGGCTGATGCTCTCCGAGCCGGTCTGTGTGAACGGGCCTTAACCGACAAAGTTGGGAGTGCTGGTAGCTCTTAAACAAGCTTTTAAACTCTCGTATTTACTCCTATGTAAAACTCAGATTTGTAATATTTTACGATATCTACATACTAGCTTATGAACGCGTTTCCGTCCAAAGGCGGATACAGGATTTAATTTAGGGTAGGGGAGGGGGCTCGAGCTTCATCTTCAAGCTTTTAGAGTTAAAGTTTTTTATTTTTAAATGCTCTAATAAATAATTTTAATATGATTTCAAGGAATGGATCCGCCAATTAAATCTAAACTAGGTGACCCATGCGAATACTTCGCACCGTTAGTGGTGTCAATATTGTTGTCATAGTTCAACAAATCTCCAACAGATGTCGTCTTTTACAAAATAAATACATTTGTCTAATTTTAAAAGAAACATTTAATTTTGATTTGTTTGTTTATTTTTCGTCATTTGAGGGAAAAATAATCTTCAAAGTGGCATATCAATCATTAACTTTGATACAGTGGGAGAATTTATTTGATAGCGATCTTTGAGAAATAATATATAGAGATATTATTGGTTGGTTTCAGCATTTTAGTACTTATGTAATTTTGTATAGGTACACGAAGTTTGAAAAAAGCTTAAAAATATCAATTTTTTTACTCAGAAATAAAAAAAAATGATTGAACACAGAACTAAATTTGCGCAGGCAATTTTTTTTAATTGAAATTATAACATTTATATATAATAAAAAACAAAATCCCTCATAACTCAAAGTCTCCATAAAAAGTTTCATGTTGATGGATGGATGCAATATTTAATTTTCATTAAGTAGCTAATACAGCTTCATGCTTACCAATCGATCATTGCCGATACGTTTTGCTGAGAACATGTATGATATGTATGGAATAGGAATATTATAAGGTAATACTATAGAGTATAGGGTATTTAAAAAAAATATTTGAAGAAAAACAAAACCTTTATTTGATTGGCAATATGTATTTGATTTGTAAAGCCTTTACGTCAAGGTTGAGAGAAATATAAATTAGCCAAAATCATTATTTATACATAGGTAGTGTAGTGGCACCAGTGTTGGACGTGGCACCAGTGAACAAGAAATATTCAAAGGAAAAATTTCATAAAAACAATAACTTTTCATGAGAGAACAACCTTTTTTAGGGTCCCGTACCCAAAGGGTAAAAACGGAAACCCTATTACTAGGGCTCCGCTGTCCGTCCGTCTATCTGTCTGTCTGTCCGTCATAAATATTTAAGGGGGCTCCCATACAACTTTTTTTTTTTTTTTTTGCAGTTTTTATAGATAATGGTACGGAACCCTTCGTGCGCGAGTCCGACTCGCACTTGGCCGGTTTTTTATAAATAACATAGTTCATCTAGTTGTCAAAAGATTAAAGACGGTCTTGCTATCAAATAATATTTTGTCTATGTTTCTTAGCGAAACCGTTAAAGAGACAAGTAAACAAGAATCCGCACAAAGGCCAGCCATGGATTTGGAATGCCCGGGCAGGAATTGGTGTACAGGCTTCCAATTGTTGGGCCGGGCATTTTTGGCTGAGCAATCTCGGGCCGGCAATTCTCGTTCCGGACCGAGAAATGCCGACCCAAGAATTGGAAGCCATTTCATATGTACACGGATTCCTGGCCTGGGCATTCTTGGTGTGGCCATTTCGGGTTGAACAAAAATGGTCCGGGGCAAGAATCCGTGTACATTGGAAGAGAGTTATTGACCTATATTGGCCGATCGTGATGTTGGTCCAAATTCCAGTAGTTCCGGTTGTGTCTATGGCTAATGCGTTTTAAAATAAAATATAAGGTTTCCAGCGCTTCGGTGGCCGCTCCCGCGGCACCGCTCGCTTCGCTCGCTCGCCTTGCGCTTTGTTTTTACACCACACGAACCACGCTCGTCGCTGCACTCCTCGCTAACCTATTTTGTGTCTTTTTAAAAATTATGAAAACTTCAACCTTCAACCGGTAGTAGTAATAAACAACAGAAGTTGGGCCAACAATCATTGGCTTTGGCTTCCATTTCTCGGGTCGGGCATTCCACCCTGAGCAATTTTGTTCCGAGGCGAGAATGCCCAGGCCAAGAACGCCCGGCCCAGGAATCCGTGTACATTGGCTTCGGAATCCTGCCCGGACATATTATGTTCGATCGGAAAAGCCCGACCCAAGAATGCTCAGGCCGAGAATGCCCACCCCAGGATTCCAACGCCATGTACACGGATTCCTGGGCCGGGCATTCTCGGCCTGAGCATTCTTGGGCCGGGCTTTGTTGGCACCCGTAAACAACATATTCATACAAAATTTGATGTATCTCAAGAAACTTAAGAAAATATGATATTGGATGTGTAATTTTTATATAGTAAGCAAAATAAAATTCGAGCCAAAAGAGAGCGAATCCATTGTCTATGAAAAAATCGTGACATTTCTTTGGATGAACTTATCCCAAACCTATGCATGTATCTCAAGAAACTTAAGAAAATATGATATTGAATGTGTAATTTTTATATAGTAAGCAAAATAAAATAGCAAGATCGAATTTCGAGCCAAAAGAGAGCGAATCCATTGTCTATGAAAAAATCGTGACATTTCTTTGGATGAACTTATCCCAAACCTATGCACAATAGATTCTACGCGTCGCTAGTTATTATATAATATTTAAAACTAGCTTTTCGCCCCGCAATCGACCTCAAAGTCAACATAACCCAGGCAATTGCTCAAATTTAGTCGGATCTAATGCGGCAGAGTTATTTAAAATATGGATCTCTCGGTTCCTTGCCACCGTGAGAACCCGATGTCATAATAATATTCCATACTTAATAGCATACACGGGCCTTTCAAATAAAAAAAAGAATTTCGTTAATACCTCACACACAGCTTGTTTTATTCCATTTCAACATCCACCCACCCCTATTAGAAAACCCTTTATATGCAAAAAAAAAATCTTCCATAATAAAATGCCTTGCCAAGATTTGAGATTTGAATGGGTGGAAAGTAATGTACTAAAACTTGACTAAAAGAAAGAAAGTATTTGCATAATTTATTGAGTAATTTTTCCTTATCAAACTTCAACTTGGCAGATTGCCACACGGTATTTTATAAAACTGATGAATGAAGTATGAAGACATCGATCTGTTTTAAAACATAATTTTCCACTAATATTAGGTATGAATGCGAAATTGTGTTTTTTTGTTTGTTTATTTGTTTGTTTGTTTGTTTGCCCTTCTTTCACGTTTCACAGAACAACAGTTCGACGTAATTTGAATAGAGATAGTTGGAAGGCCGGAGAGTGACATAGGCTACTTTTCATCCCGGAATATCTTCGGACGAAGCTAGTTTGAGATAACATACTATTATGTAGTAACTTTTCGCCCCGGCTTCGCACGTGCTAAATTTGAAATGTGATACACGAAGGAATTCAGGGATAAAATATTACTCTCCGGTTCTGTCTGTGCAAAAAATCATGTCGAGTCGATCCGCTGCTCTCCTCTGGTCTCCGCTGCTCTACTGTGGTATGTGGACAAACAAACAAATACACTTTCGTATTTATAATATTAGTTATGATTAGACAGAAATGAGAATGCCCAGCCTGAGAATGTAATATACTGGAATGCCGAACAAATTTCTGGGTCGGGCAAAGATAGAACACGGATTTATTGGGACATTATCAGGCCGCGCATTCCTTGGATGTAATGGTACTAATAAGTATTGCAACGACATCAAATAGCGGAGAATCATGTTCAAAACAAAACCACATTTCAACCTACATCTCGGTTTACTCTGAGAAATGCTGACTCACAATCTGTCGCACAGTCAAGATTTCATTAAATTTCCTCGAAATCTTGAATGACAAAGCTGACTTAAAATGTAACTCTGGCACCGCTAAATATAATTTAGTATCAAATTTTACATATTTATATACACTACTTGTTCCTCATGGCTTTACTTGGATTATTTTAAATAAAATATATGTATATATAAAAGTAATTTAAAAACAATGCCGATGAAATAACAGCCAAAAGCTTGGAAAATATATAGAGCCTACTATATCTATATGATATCCCTTTGCACGGGTACAATATGGATTTACAACAATTTGAATATCTAAATAAATACGCTTATAACTACAAATATAAGAGAGATAGATATATGCTACTGTAGACTTTTTTGTAGATAATTTTATTCTACAAAATTGTTTCCTACATAATTTTGTTATATCTCAGACCGATTAGACAGCATACGCCGTGAAAGCTCGCTGGGGCCAACTTTTCTTTACGTGAATCAACAAAAGTTCAGGCGAGGAATTTTGTTTTCTAATATGTAGTGATAGTAATTATATTATAATAAATTTATGATATATACACATAACAATATAAAACCTTAAATCTAATCTAAAAATTAAAAATAACTAAATAAACCAGGTCCGCGTGGAATAGTGGCAAGAATACTGGCTGTGTTTCTCCGCTGAATCGCGATGCTGATTCGTTGAGCGAGGAAGAAGCCAGCCCTCTTGCCACCAGAAGAGATGATCAGTCGAGAGGATATTATCTTTAATAAACTTTTTGGCATTTGAATCCCACGGACTTATAAAATAAACGTATAAGGGCCTGTATGACATTGGATGAAGCAAGATGATGGAAGTGACGCTTCATTTTCCCTGCATACCTTTTTGAAAAACAGGCGTAAATATACGCGTAGAGAAGTACTTTAATAAAAAATGCACATCCATTACGGAAAAAGACGTAAAAGCATAATTAATTGAGTTCGCATTAACATTTTATAGGGAAGATAATGGACTCTGTGTCACTTTATTGGCACGCAGGATAATTAACGAACTGTTTGAGTAGCATCATAATTTATTAAAACTTTTCTAATTACTTTTACAGGATGTGTTCATGTGTGCCGAACTTGGGCCGTACCACGATCTTTTAAAACAGGCCTAAATTAGTTGCTAAATAAATTTGCAACAAAAAATCGGTTTTTTTAAAAAGTGCGGACACCGCTTTACCTGCCTTCCGAAATATTCTTAAAGAAAATTGGTGCTTAAGACGATACATTCAAATAAAATCATAGTTTGAAGGGCGTGGCCTAGCTGCATACGATACTCTAGCGCTACCCTAGCGCTACGTGATCGATTGGTCTCTCCGCTGAATTCTCTCTCTGTCGCATTGAATAGAAACAAAAGAGAAGAGGCGCACGGAAGGTGCTTGGAACAAACGTCCTAAGTGACAAATCAAAAATAATTTATTTAAATTAAAGGAGTAGCTTTATTGAAAATCTAAATTAACATCTTACTTTAGTAATAGATGATACAAATTTGTACTTAATTTAATAAACAATACTTCATGTACTACTGAGAAATTTGGAAAGGAGACTATTTTCAGAGGCTACTTTGCAATTTTTTTCTATCGAGCAAAATTTTTTAAAACATGTTATATAATTAACAGATTAATATGAAATATGATTAATTATTACATGTAATTTTTTCTGTATTTGTAAGAGCTTTAGGTTTGACTCAAAACGATTTGAAAAATATGATTTAATATGAAGGTAGCCTCTTAACATTTTGGCGCCAGTGGGAATTGAACCCAGTGCCAAAGAGTTACACCTAAACCATATGCAAGTAGATTTCTAGTGAATCTAGGAGCATGAGATTTGTCATAGTTAAAGTTTATATGAAGAATGTGTGCAGAAAATAAATATAAAAATATAATGTGTTGGAAATTCATGAAATAAAATAAAATTTTCATTGTTTACATTCTTCTTTTTCTTATTTTATAATGGCTCCATCAATGTTAATCGATGATTTGCCAATGTCAAGAGCCGATAAATCGGTAGCTAGGATGTTCCCGCCGACTATCACAATTATCACAGCGCGGACGGGACTAAACTGGATTCCCCATCACGTCTCGGCAGGCACGTGCGTTGTTTACCAAGGCGTGACGTTTACATTGTTTACATCATATGTCATTGTCAAACATGGCGGTTCGCATAGAGTAAAGATTTTTAAATGAATTATGGTCGAATTTCGAACACTTCGATCTTTATTTACTGGGGTGAAAAAAAACTGTATTTATAAGGACAAAATATATACTACGACGCTGTAAAAATCACTGTAAAAAGTTACCACACTAAAAAATAGGATGAATCTGAATTCACTAGGGAGTGCTTTGAAAGTAATAAAACACAAAATAGAAAAAACTTTCAAGAAGCTATAGTATCATCGAATCCACAATCGCCAAAATAAATGGTACTAACATGCTTACAAACATAAATGTGAAAGCCAAGTTCGTAAGAAACTTGCAGGATAAGTACTAAGATAACAGGATCCCTAATAAAAGAAGTGATATCTAACTGGATACCAAGTTCTTTCATAGTTCCTTGAATCATAACGCCTGTAATGCATAATGTTCTTCAGGGTCTTTAAAATAAAGTTATGTTATTTGCTACTTAATTGGATAAATTAAGTCTTTTAGTCTTTTAGGAACCTATATTCCAAAGTCAACAGTTTTGTTATTTGCATAAATAGTTGAAGAGCAAAACAACTACTCGCACTTAATACGTTTTATTAAATAGTTTACTAAAAAAAAATTCGCGAGTCCTACGAGCACTTGGGCGGTTTCTATTATTTGTTGTAAGGAGTACGCATTATAGTTATACTAGTTAGTTAGACGTTTGTATGTATTGCTATTAATGCCATTATTAAGATCTAACAAAAACGCGGAATATAACACTTTTCTTAATTTTAGGTTATTTTTATTATTTGTTGTTATAGAGTTCATAGTTAGATACACACAGAGTTTCTACACTAAACGGCACAAAGTAGTTATCAATAATTGCACTAAATTTGCGCCGTATGTTAGACTCTGCGATTTCCGCCGCAGCTCCCGCTTTGATTAGGCTAATGTATTCACGCACGTGATCCCATACAAGGGTCTGACCTTGCTACCAGGAAATCAGATTATTTCCATTGGATCTCTTGCCGTCTTCCTGATCAAGGAGAGCAGGAACTTGTATTGACACAAGAGCCTCACCTGCCTACCTCACCTTTCTATGAACGGACAGTTTATGGGATCTTTGATCGACGCATGTGTTTTACTTTCAGAAGCAATCTGCTCTGAAGCACGAGAAGTGCTTAGCTTTTTTGTTTGGGTCCAATGTCTAACCAATGCTCCATCGCCGCTCATGTTATAATAACTAATTACTGTTTATAATGTAATTTCATACAAACATTATGGTTTAACACCTTAATTAAAGTTGAGAACAATGTGTACTTTGAGTTTCGTGTTACGTAATTAATTCAAGTTGATGTGTGCTTATTAGTTGCAGTCGCTTAATTTAAAAGTATCATCACTACATACTATAATTTACTATATAATAATTGCCTTAAAAAAAAAAAGTGTACCGACTTCAAAAATTGTGCACTGAAAACTGTGCTTTCCGAAAGCAAATGCACAAGTCACTATAAAAAAACCAAATCGCTTCAAGTGTGCCTATAAAATTTGAAGAGTTCTCGATTTCTTCAGGATCCCATCATCAGACCTTTTCAAACAAAAAAAAATCCAAATCGGTCCAGGCCATCGATGGTACAGGCGTCTTCAAGTAATCGGGGAATATACGGGAATATAAGTAGGTTAAAAATAAAATTTAAAAATGTTGGTGAGGAGTTGGCTATCTGGCTGCTTCCAGATGATGCAGTAGAATCAGGTCAAGGTTACCGTGTTGTTGTAATATCATTGAAATCACAGGATACTAAATTTCGAACCAACAGACTAGTAAGTTGCTCACAAAAACTAGAAAGAACAGATTTTGTTGAATCATAGCTAAGAGCACTTTCGATCAAGGCACCTTTCAAACAAAAATAATCTATTTCAAAATTGGTTCATCCGTTTAGAAGCTACGATGCCATTAGACAGACACACACATACACAGGTACACACGTTAAACTTATAACACCCTCTTTTTTGTCGGGGGTTAATAAAATCCCCCGCCGCGTCTTAATTAATTAAAAAATTATTAGCAGGAACAGGCTTGTCATCTGTTCTGTTCAAAAAGTGGACACTGTTACTGGAGTATCTGGCTACACTGCAAGGTATAAAGGACGTAATGGTGTGTGTGTGTTTACTTGTAATAATTTATCAAATAATTAGTGCTTGGATGCGCATTCCATATCGTGTAGTGTACCGCGTCCATGTCCATACAAACGGAGAAAACGTTTTACTACCCCTAAATATTATTTAATTTTCACGATTTTGTAATATGTTACTGACATAATGAAAAACTACGTACGTATTTTTTCCTTTTTTCAAAATTCGTAATAGGTCAAAAGTTATAAGCCCCTCAAATCTCGTTTTTTTTTGGTTCATAACTTGCTCGTAATAAACCGTCTGTATTTGAGAAACAAAGCAAAATTTCAAAAAAAGCAAAACGTACGTACGTAGATTATAATCTGCTAAAACGTTTGACACCAAAATTATAAGGTTTCGTTATAGTTTAGTAGGTGTAAATCGTTTTCCCCCAAAACGCAATTTTCAACGAAGAACATACCTACGAACACTCACGAGCTGCAGTGCTCTCTGTCGCACTGATGCCCGGGGGAAGAGCGCGCTTGAGACAGAATATGATTTTCTAAATACCTATTTCGCTGCGTACGCTGAGCTACACGATCCTCTTAAGAGGTTCGAGGCTTGCTATCTGTCCTGTTATTAATTAGTTATTACCTATAAATTCAATATCATAACAAAACATAATTGAAAACTTTATAATTACTACGACTCAAGGAATTGTTGTTCAAGGTGAAAAGTTTAAACTAACTTACAGTTAATATTTAATAATACGTAGAATAAACTGAGCGTCGATAGCGCAATGAACTTCAAATGATGACATCACTGTGGCTAAATTTTGAAAATTTATTATAAAAAACCGGCCAAGTGCGAGTCGAACTCACACACGAAGGATTCCGTGTACACAATAATATGCACAAGGTCAGACCAAGTTTGATGCCCCTGTATGGCGCAAGAACAAATTAGCGCAAGTTCGACTCACACTTGGCCAGTGTATTTATTTATATTTTTTTTTTTGTATTTATTATTTGCTGTTTTATTTTAGAATAAATACGCATTATAATTATACTAGTTAGGCGTTTGTATGTATTGTCATTATTAAGATAGAGTAAAAACGCCAAATAAAACACGTTTCTTGTATGGGGAACCCATTTAATTTTTAACTTTATTTTGTTTTTATTATTTGTTGTTATAGCGGCCATAGTGAAAATTTCAAGTGTCTACCTATTACGGTTCAAAAGATATAGCCCTGTGACAGACGGGTGTATGGACGGACGGACGGACAGCAGAGCCCTTACTAATAGGGTTTCCGTTGACACCGTTTGGAACCCTAAAAACTACTGAGTGCATACCAAGTGCATACTTATTCAATTAAGTTTTTTTTATTTGCTAAGTAAAGAGATTTAATTTAAATAGAGTGGACTATTTTAAAGTTCAAATAATGACGTCACTTCAAATGTTCTAAGTAAACTTGGTACAAAATAAACGCAATGTAAAAAACTAAAATTTTAATGTTCTTGAAATATAAGCCGGTTAAAAGCATGAATTTAGTATATTTGTTTTATTTAAAAACTTAGAGACACTTTGCGGACCACTTTAAAGCTTAATATCTCGTAAACTGACTCCCCACTCAATAGGGCGGGTTAAAAAATCATCTCAACTTTACATTATCATCTTAATTATACATAATCCGAAAAACCAGACTTGAGGCTTTTCAATCTAAACAGAACTGGCAACACACAAATGCCATCGGCTAAAAGAGGGAGACTTGGTCTTCCGCTGGGTACCCTGGGACAGTATAACCGCAACCCGTGAATAAAAGAAAAAAAACTGTGTATGTACGCGCGTTAGAAGTTATCCTTTTTTGGCATAATACAAAAATAAGTTTATTTAGCACGCAATTGGCTTATTATAATTTTATTCAGAATTTTAAATATAGGTACTTACATACTAAATTGTCTATCGTGCGCGCGCATAGTAAAATTTCACTTTCAGCGGCTTCATCCTGTCAAAATTTCACTCTCGGCAACTTCATACTGTCACTTTTTGTTGCATCTTAAAATTTCACTCTTATAATTTTTTTATAACGTGCCTAAAGAAGTATGTATAACTTTAAAAATATTTAATGTTTTGCTACATTAAAATTGAAAGCTCTAAAAGGAGTAGGTATTTACGATGATGTGACAGACTGGGACGGACGGACGGACGGATTGAATGAAATATTAAAAAAGAAATTAAAAAGATCTCAACGTCTTTATTTATTTGTAAACAAAAAGGTAGAACACTTGTTATAAGTTTTGTAAAGTGTCATAGTATAACCAAGTCGCCACATCTGTTCACTTTGTTAAGTAACTTGTTCACAAGTTGTTCTCGAGTAGACACGTACTTTAAGACAACTGTGCATAGTTGTTTAGTGTCACTTAATTGAACAATTACACACACACACACACACACACAAAATTAAAAGAAGAAACAACCCGACTGTGAAAAACAAGCTATAGAATCTAAATGTTAAATTAAAAGGTATCTCTTGTTTTTCACTTTTAAGTTATTTGTATGCCGGTGGTTAAAACGTCTGGTATTAATTAGGCAGACCACGGATTCGATCCTGGATCCTATCCATGTACCAATGGGTTTTTAATCAAAAACTTATGTACATAATCCGACAAACCACACTTAGAGGCTTTTCCATCTAAATATATCTCAACAGAACTAGCCACTCGTTAGATATAGCCTCACAAATACCATCGGCTAAACGAGGGAGGCTTGGTCTTCCGCTGGGTACCCTGGAACCGTAACACGGTATCGAGAGCTGTGTGGCTTTGACAAATTAATAAATAGGCCTACAAAAGGATCACTTCATTTATAATTACAGAATTTACAACATATTGTAATTTTATCTGCTCTTATATCGTAAAGTCTGTATTACAAAATCGAATTATACTTCATAATGATGTGTTTTATATACACGCGACTGTAATATGTCAAACTTTGATACTGTAATGTATTACAGTACCGAAGTTTTCATACAAAAACGATATCGTAATGTTTTGTTTTTTTTGACAGTTTGTAGTTTGGGTTACCGCGGTTACGGTTACCGGTTAATATTAATAATTTGAATAATTACAATAACGAATTTTTGCTCTTTTAACATATTTTGTCAATTATTTAAAATACCTATTGCATGGGATTAGATAAAGTAGTGTATGAACGGGCACATAACTTGGAATTAAAACACTCGTGGATGCTATTAAAATATTCCACTTGTCTAACCCGTTTCATAAACTACTCTTCTAGTAGATATAAAGATTTTGCATGTTTTTATTTGTTTCTCTTCTTATATTTTCGGGTAACCTTTTTTTAATTTTAGACCTTGCCATGTTCTGTTTTTTTTTTTCACATTTAAGTATATTTATGACGGAATAGAACTTACATCATAATACTGTCGATAGGCTTGGGAAATTACGTAATATGTATTGATTTGATGTTTGAAAATAGCTCTTGAATTGTATAATAATAGAGATCATTTTCCCGGCAGAAAATAGTCAAGAAAATGAAATTAAGGGGCATTTCCTAACAACTGTGAATCACAAAGCAATGTGAATAATACCAAAAATAGATTCTTTGAATTTTCTTTATCATTCAAGTTAACAAAATGTCAAACGCAGAAGTTGGTTGTTAAAGACGGAGTTACACGCCACGTGAGCCAAATATAATGGATCGTTTAGATTAGACAGAAGACTTGGTGAAAAGATTTAAACTATATGTAAAATTAAAAAGCGGTGGTAGCCAGAGATACTGCCGGGGCAGGAATTACCCTAAGTGCCGCCCTGGGGCACCGAGAAAAATGTTAATATTATTAAATAAAATGAATTCTCCTGAATTTATTACTAGTTCTGCAACTAAACAGATATTTATGCTCAACAAAATGATAATTATCTACAGGTTCTTCTTAGTCGTGGTGCTCTTGACAGAGCAGTCGTGGTCAATCATGGCGGTCCACAGCGCGACGCACCTTGTATTGACTCGCCATGGTTAACTTTGGGAAGAATAGTGCAGTAATGTACATTTACTGTCCAAACGAAAATCTGTCGAAACGAAAATCTGACTAAACAAAAATCTGTCGAAACAAAAATCTGACGAATGGGTAACGAGCCGTAGTTTCCCTTGCCTTCTGCATCAGACATTTTGAGACTATTTAGGTCTTCAGGCTCGCTGTAGCCTCACTATCTACAGGTTAGATTTGTGTAAAAGTTAAATGTGCAAATGTTTTCAACAAAATAAAACTTTTTATAGCATTTTCGATAACGTGAAAAAAAAATTTCGTTCTCATGTTCCGAATTTTGCCGCCTCTGCAAAATTTTCCGCCTCTAAAATCCAGCGCAGTGTCCACTTTTTGCCAGTTGTTCATATTAAACAGCTGGCAAGTCTGTTGTTGACCTAGATGTGTCACTTCTTTATCAGACGTAAGTTCTGTTATTTTTAGAGGGAGCGCGAGAAACCGTGGGGACCGGGTATAATTCTCATTATTGCCTCTGCACTTCTTCATACGTTTGTTAAAGAAGTGACACATCCTCCTAGGTATATTAAGTGCAGCAACGCTTGCTACCTGTTCCGTTTTAAATGAACAACTGACAAAAAGTAGACAATGTTACTGGTTAGATGTGCGTGTTATCTAACGAAGTTACAACGTATAAAAACTATAAATATACATTCTAAGTACACACGACCTTACAATTTTACTGAAAGACGATTTTCAGCAAGTACTTTTTCATGACACCTGTTGCCGCCATTAAATTTAGCCTCCCTTATTTATTATATAATATCACATCACATACGTTTTGCGCGATTGTATTCTCTGCTGGAAACGTGTCAGTTCACATGTCGCTGCCTTTTGTGCATGAGAGAACAATATAAAATATAAGATGGGAACTGGCGGCCCGCACAAAAATAAATAAATATATTAATTAGAATTTAGATAATAGATACATATTTGTTCCTTTCGCCGTTGAGACGATGGGCCCTTGGGCCCAGACGGCTAAAACTTTCACCCACAGCCTCAGCAAGCCTCTCCGTCTGGCCACTGGAGACCCTCTGAGCAAGGAGTACTTTGTACAGAGGATCAGCGTGACTATACAATGAGGTAACGCGGCAAGCATACTCGGCTAGACAATAAATTTTTTTAACTTTTTATTATAATATTTAGTTAATAAACTAGATGAGTGACAAATAAAAATAAATTCAAAATACGTTTAAAAAATAGCCTACGCCGATCCCGGATATAACCACACGGCTTTTCCATCTAAAATATACCTCAACAGAACTGGCAGTGGCCATATATAGGTATAGCCAAGTAAATACAATCAGCTAAAAAAGGAAGACTTGGTCGTCCGCTGGGTACTCTGGGATCAACAACACGGTTCCGGGAACCGTAAGGTAACCTGTGAATATATACAAGAAAAATGTTATTAAATAGAATTTAGATGGTACTTTATATTTACTAGAAAATTATATTTATATTATTAAAAACAGTTTTGTAGGATTATTTATATAAAAAATTAATAAAAATCTTAGGAATATTATAGACTAGCGACCTAGGCTGGCTTCACCCGGGTTGAGTTAATAAGAATAATTTGTACAGATTGTGAGTATTAGTTATTTTCCATGAGAGCATGCTGGCGAAAAACTTTTCCCCCCGACTTCATTCATTGGAGCGCAGGTAGAGCAAGAAATCTTTTGACTTTAAAAATAAATAACACACTCCTATTAAACTCACTGTCCTGTTTGATATAAACAACATACTAAATGTGGACCATGTCACAGACTTGTTACACTTGTATGATTACTACTCGGTTTCTTGAAGACCATGAACTTTTAACCTAAACTTTCCATGAAAAATAAATTCTCTTTGTACGACATTACATAGTTATCAATCAATCATACAGACAGTTGGATAACGCCACATTTACGTACAGCCCGATCCATAAGGATTTTTTGTATAAGACCCTGTCGAATAATCCTGGATACTATTATCAAGAACAAACACACCTTCACGGCATCTTTAACTTGCGGTGTGGCAGTGTCCACTTTATGCCAGCTGTCCATGTGTTCGTTCTAATAATTTTTTTAACAGAGACATTTTTAATAGCAAATACGCAAACACAAATGTGGTAGATTGTAGAATAAAACAAGCAACAATACACATGCGCCAGAGAATAGTATAAAAGCGCCGCGATATGTCTTATTAGTCGTCAACTAATCACAACTTTCACAGCACGAACAGGATTAAACTGGATTCCACATCTGGAATCTCTACATTATGTTATGGCCAAGCGTGCTCTGTCAAATTGACAAATGTTAATTATTTAATAATATATCAGATATTAGTTGGCCATGTTACGATAAGTATTGTATTGTAAAGGATTTTATTATTATTATTAGTTGTTGGCGCTGGTTGGTTGTAAATATAGTTGTATTTTTGACAGTAATTATTGTTAAATTCGTCGTTGTTAAATTATTTTTGACAAAAATTGTTGTTAAATTCGTTGCGTGATAAGCGAAGCCGGCCTGAAATTTAGTATCTAATGTACGGTTTCACTAAAACCACACAAAATAAATATAAAAACAACAAAATGTGGTCATAGAAAATACAAGACAAAGCAATTTTAGCTCACGAACATCAGACAGCAAAGTTTAACAGGTCACTTGATCTAAATCAAGCCAACAACGCTCTCCCAGCTACAAATAGATAGCGTAATTTTCACCGAAATAGGCGAACATTTTCTCTGCCATTCCGCCACACAATAGCTCGACACAGTTTGCGGTATCAACCAGGGGAATGACATATGTACAAATAGTAGTCAGTATCCTGTCTTGATTGTGTCAGTTACGCCTTTATGTCATGTGTATTCATTGCCTATATACATACAAGGGCGTATCATTTCAATGCAATATGAGAGGAATAGTAGATTGCGTTCGTCAAGGGATGAAAGTGGCCGATTACCGACAAGTGTGCAAATGAGCACATGAGTTGGGAATCGCACTTTCTCCCGCGTGATACATATTTATACTACACCTACGAGGAACAACAAAGCAAAGTGCACGCTATTTTTACTTATATTTCACCTTTCGGATGGTATTTACAGAACAAAATAAAGAAAAATCTCAACAGCACGTTGTCAAAATCCATTACATCCCGGTCAGCGGTAGTTTTATATAATGTGAAATGACTTATATAGAAAAACCTAGGTATAATATTTTTTATTATTTTTTGTTCCATTGAATTCGGTATGTAAAGTAAAAACTAAGGTAAGTATATGGCTATTTTAAAAAACGAATTTAAATATTTTTGTTTTCTATCCTGTACTTTTTATAATAAAACAGGCGACAAAATGACGTCATAATTTTGGTAAAGTAGCGTTTCTGTACTACTTGTTTGTGATAAAAGTAGTACCACGGCCCTTAACATGCCCCGTGGCACTATCAGTAATGCAAACAAGTAGAGAAATGGGGCAGAATGGCTACTTTACTAAAATGATGACGTCATTTTGTCGTCTGTCGGCAAAGCTTTGAAAAAATATTATAAAAAAACTACATAGGAAACAAAAATATTCAAATTCGTTTCTTAAAATAGCTTATCTTTGAAATATAAAAAACATAACGAATTGTTTTGTTATTTGTATATTATTTACAAAGAACATGATTGACCTTTTCGATTGGTCATAAAGGTGTTCTTCCCATATTTGACTGGTTCGAATCTCGGTTTAACTAAGCAGACGATATTACAAAAATCTTAGAATAGAAAGAAGACCTTCATTGATTTTAAAAATATCCTCAATATGAAGGTACTTTTCCCCCATGTTGCTCTGTATACCTACCTAGCTGTATGCGTACCTATATTGTACATGCTAAGAGGAATATGGAACATAATATAAATATGGTAATTTTTTATTTGCCCCTTTGAATTCGCCGCTTTGTAGCGCTTCAGTTCAATATAACTCGTTTATCAGCGTCCCTCAGTAAACATGAAAATGCCAAAGCTTTTATATTTTTTTTATATTTTTGTATGAGATTATGCTCTGAAATTAAGCAAATAAGAGATTGGTAGTGCTGTTTGTAGACTAGAAATATATACTTCAAAATATACTAACATAAAAAATCTGTCAAGTGCCAATGGCCAATTTTTCACTGAATGAAAAGATCATATTTTTTATGGCCCCTTTCAAATAAGTGGTAGAAAAAAGTTATTTCTTCTCGAAGTGAATCAATATTTTACCATTTTGAAATACTAAAAGTAAAATTATAATCTCTTCTGTGATTATAATCTATATTAATAATGAACCTGGAGAATTTGTTTGTTTGATTGCCCTAATCTCTAGAATTACCAGTCAGATTTGATAGCCCAATTCTTGAGGAATGTAACTATGTAACATCACGCTATGGCCCAAAGGAGCGGAGCGGCTCCTTTATATATATCCATAACTTTTCTGGGACAAACTTTTACCATTTTGTCTGTAAATAATCCACCTGTGTCACTGTAATTTAGCATATAGTTTTTTTGTATATAACGAAGACTCAGGTCCAGTTAGACTTTTAGAACGGGCGGCGTCAGCGTTACCGACCCCACCGTCCTTAATCAGTAGACTCGCTCATTGCAAATAACAAGACTTGATATTAGAATACACTTGTTTTATTCATTCAGTACAGACTTAACACTAATACTAATTAAAATAACAATTAGATTAGATACTCACAAGATTTTTATCACCAACGCTTTCACTGTCTTGCCTTCAAGACGGTTCAAGCAATAATGGCCGCCGACCACTTCATTCAGTACTCATGAAAAGTGAGGTTAGGCGGAAGTACCACTTTTTAATTAGAACAATTTTAATGCATTGATTTTTTTAGAGTATTGAATTAAATTTGTAAATTCATTAATAATTTTTAGAAGTTAATTTTAGTCTTCAGTTTATTTTTAATTTGAACTCCAGTAGAAACATTCGCGGGCGGTCTCAAAAATGACGGCGGATGTTTCTTACTCGTAAACCTAATCAAATTAGTTTATGATTTTTAGATTTACTGCAAAACATTACGCAACAACTTATTCTATGCTAATTATAAATCATAATAAGAATTTAGAACTTAAGATAACACATTATGTGAACACAAATTATCCATAGTAAAAATTACAAATTTAAACACAAAGTTATTTCTTAACTAAATATGGTTTTGCTTCGACATATATAATTTATTTTCATAACTTAAACAAAAAATTAAATAAACAATAACCAAAATATACAAAATTAGACTAAAAGAAAATGTTAAATTAAATTAAATCTAAAAAATGCCCCTGCGGCATTGTGCCGAAGATGCTGGCAGCGTTTCCTCGCTGTATCGCTAAACTTATTCGTTGAGCGAGAAAGCTGCCCGCTCTCCGGTCGCCAGTCACGTCTATAAGCCTCTTTGAAATCTCTTTAAAGAGGCTTAATGCACTAGGGCCCCACGGTCCTAGGGTCTCAACGCCAAAAGGATTAAAATAATATTCAGTGCTGAGACCATTATATTTTTTAATTTTGGAGCATTCCGCTGCCTCTGCCGCTGCTCCGGCTCTAATTGAGGTACGGTGGAGATGTGACGGGGCTAATGTGTCTACACAAGTTGCATCCCACACCAGCATCCGTCCCTTACTCCACGGTATTAAGGACATTCCGTCCGGTCTCTTGCCATCGTTTCTTAATTGTAGGCTCTAATAGGGCTGGCACTTTGATCGACGCAAGAGACCGGCGGATGATGTCGTTTAGGGCAGCGTGTCTTCAGGAAAGTCCGTGATGACCCAGACTGTCTACGTTGCTGCCACAGGGACATCTGTGATGGGCGCAGACCGGGACCCCGAGACGGATGCAAACTGCAAGTCGGAGAGTATTGGGTTCTTACTTACTGATGGGTGTGCTTGCAGCCAGTATCCAGATATATTTTATATATATATATTCGTTATTTTTTAAATTGATTTTATTGTATAGGAAATATGGGTGGTTTAATTTTCAAATTCAAATTCAAATACATTTATTGTTTCTTTATCCTATGTCACAATAATATAATTCTACAATAATAATAAAAAAACAATTAAAATTATATAAATACCCACAAATATACACAAATAGTCAAAAAAATTACAATATTATTGATTTAAAATTTACATACAGCGTCATTACTCTTTTATTGAATAGAAGCAATTTATGACAAGCCATTTCTTGAGTCTATTTTTAAATAAATTAAGTGGCAAATCCTTAAATGTGCTTGGCAAATCATTATATATTTTTCTACACATTTGTGGGGAATTATTTGCAACCAATGATAACCTGCATGGGGGCATGTATAAATAAACAAACCTCCATTATGTACATGCTTGGCAGGGTCAATATATTTATTTTTTTTAAAAGTGGCCTGCATGTGTCCATCGGACCAGCCTCGCATAAGGCGCGAATACATTTCTTCTGCGCTTTGAATGCAGTATCCATATCTATCGAATTACCCCACATAATGAAACCATAACGCAAATATTTATTTAAATATTATATATTATTTAAATATTTTATCACCTATATTTCCTATACAATAAAATCAATTTAAAAAATAACGACTATTTCACTTAGATATATTAAATAAGTAACTATATGCTAAATTACAGTGACACAGGTGGATTATTTACAGAGAAATTGAGAATAGTAATATCCCCATACAAATTATCGATGTAAGGCACAGCTAGTTTTTAATAAAACAAAATATATATAAACCTTTTAAAAAAAAGTGTACCGACTTCAAAAATTTGCACTGAAAAGTAAGAAATAATAGTTTTCAGTGCAAATTTTTGAAGTCGGTACACTTTTTTTTAAAAGGTTTATTTTTCCCTTTTAAGTGATTTTGTTGCCCTGAGAAATAAATAATAACGCAACTAAAAAAAATGATGGAAAATTAAAAAAATACTGCGGTGGATGGGATTTGAACCTCGAGCAATGTGCACCCTGCGCTGCATCCCATACCTTTAGCCGTTAGACCACCGTCGATACGAAAATTTACAACTTCGTGTCAATAGCAACCGTTGCTAAGGCTTTTCTCTGATATAATTTTCAGCAGTAAACAGAGACAAATTACTGAATTTCTTAAAAATTACTGAACCGATTTTCGTCATATGACTGTGAGATAATGTCAAGAAATTATTATATCCTTAAAAAAATAAGTCGTCAAAATCGGTACATATTTCATCGATATATTACGAAAAATTTACTTATAAGGTCAGTTTTTCAAAATTTCTGAAAAACTAAAGAACCAATTTTTATGAGATAAAAATGGGACCAATCCGGAAGAATTATCTGTCGATTAAAAAAGAAACCATCAAAATCGGTTCACAACTGGCGGAGTAATCGATGTACATACATACAAAAAAAAAAACGGTCCGAATTGAGAACCTTCTCCTTCTTTTTTTTTCGAAGTCGGTTAAAAAGTAACATTTCATTTCTGTCGCTACGGTATAGGATTTAAGAGTTGTCAAATGTCCCATGCAGGATATTTTCACAATTTCTGTTTCATTTTTCATGCACACCATGTCAACACTACAGAAACAAGAATAAGTATTAATAAATAAATATAATAAACGTTGTCTTGAAACGTTGTCGTTCCATAAAAAATGCTATGCACAAATTTTCTTTAAGAATATGTGCTTTAATTAACTCATCGTGATTCGGAGGGCACGTAAAGCAGAACTTCTTCTAAAAATAACAGATATTTACGTCTGTTAAAGAAGGTGACACGTCTAGGTCCATTAAATGCAGCAACAGGCTTACCACCTGTTCTGTTCAATATGTGCAACTGGCAAAAAGTGGACAATGTAAAGTAGCCCACGCACTGGAGCGGTATCCGGCTGCCGTATGATCGAGATTGAACACAGGCCACATATTAGTGATGAGAATAATACGATCTAGATCATATGCAATTCACTCACTCACACAGACACACATGATTCTATTAAACAAAGACGTGTGGATGTGTGTGTGTGACAGATCGTTCTGGCCATCGAAATCAACAAATACGACGATTTGAAAACGGATGGCAGACCGTTCGTTACATGAATTGGACGAGTCTGTAGTCGATTTCGGTGGACCGTATGTTGTCTCTGGCCGCGCCGCCAGGTATAAAGGCCGTGAAGGTGTGTTTGTTTTGTTTGTAATATAATAAACCTAATAATTGTTTCAATGAAATAACTTAGAAAACAATGAAATAAGGAAACAATTAAATAAAACAAAAAAAAAAGGAAACAATAGTTAAAAGAAGAAGATTTCCAAATTCAATTCTAGGAAAGAGCGCATTTAAAAAAAGATGATGTATAGTTCACAGAGAGTGAAATTGTGACTATTATTTCACTTGAAAAGGTATGTAGAAACTAAACATGTGCAGGTATCCTCGATGACTTATGGCGTGAGTAAACACAGTATGAACATACAAGAAAACATAGTGAAAATATTTTTTCTTTTACATTTATATTCTGCGAAGTGCGGTGGAACGGAAAGAGCTTAATTGGATATTTCCCGCTTGTTCAGTTCGTATACATTCATATGAAACCAATGGGCTTCTTTTGGTTGCAATCACGGAGCTGAAAATCCGCTCGCCATTTTTTGTTATTAATTATTTAACTTCAAAACTATTTGAAATAATTAATGACTGCAATTTGAAAGATTTTTGACTCGATTTTATATAAGTTTGGATGTAGGGGGTAACCTCGGAAACCACTGATCCGATTCTAACAGGAAGCTACATTATCCCGGAGTGCTATAGACTATATTTTATTTTATTTTAAAATATACACGGGCGAAGCGAGGGTCGGAAAGCTAGTTTTAAGTTTTAGTTTTATTTTACATACCTAAGTATATCTAGTCAATTTCAATGGGAAAGCACCATCGGTTGTTTTATAAGGTTTCCATAAAACAATAATTGCTCGATTTATGACTCATTGACTGAATGACTGCCGCTCATTATCCCAAGAGGAGTAGGCAGAGACAATCGAATGTAATTTGCTAGCGGTCCTGACATACCTCTTTCGCTTCTTTTATATTCATCATACCTATCATACATGCTCGGCGATTGTACTTTTAATATTGCCATCGATGAATACATTTTTTATATGTTCAATAAAAGTATACTCTGCCAGTATTTCCTTTCACTTCAGCCATATAAACCTTTTTAGTAATCTTTCAACGTGTCCAAACCAGCGTAAACTACTTTTCCTCATTTTAGTCACACCATCATCTTTCACTCTGAATTCTTCTCTAATGATATAATTTATCGAATATGTATTAAATTCTATCTATCTATCATCACGCCTTTTATCCCAAGAGGGGTAGGCAGATACTATCGAATTCTCATGTCACATTTAGAAGGCGTAGTTTTAAAACATATAAGCTTGTAACTGTGTCTCAGATCATAAGCAAAAGTTACCAAACAAACAAATAATAAATGTCCTTCATTTATAACAAAGAGTTCCAGTACTTTGTGATGAAAACGTCAAATAAATTTCAAAAGTTAAATTCTAAATTCACACAAAACACACCCTCATTAATGTGCGTGGCAGGTTTCGGCGCAAAGTCCTTAAATATTCAGTCAGCTACCAACGATACTCTCAGTAATTATTTAAAAACCTCTGTCCTCAATACCACTTGTTAATTCGGTCGCTGGATCAGGGCGTTATAAAGCTCAGGTAGATGTAAGAAAATCCTATTTCAAGGAAAAAATTAAATACCAATTTATAGGTACTTACATTTTTGTTGTGGTTTCAATGTCTTTTAGGTAATACAATCTGGTCACTTTAAATTAAACCTCTGTTTAATCGACATATAGGTATATAAATCCCGTCACGGACGTAATGTACCAATGGGTTTTTCATAATTAAAACATATGTACTGTGGTGTCGTGGTTAGCCAGTGCAGGTAGATGGGTACACAGGCTGGCCGGTGTCTTGGGTAGGTAGCTAGGCAGTAATATCAGGAAAACTCGATAGTAAACTTTCAACAATCGTTTATTGTGGTCTCCAAGTAGAAGGACAAAGTAACATGAAGAGTCATCAAGGAAGGAGGTAGGAAGGAAGTAAGCAAGGAGCCAAGGAACCAAGGAGCCAAGGAGCTGAAGGAGCGCACTGTAATAAAAATGAACTACACATTACTACAGGGCGTTGAGCTATGGAAGGAACACAATACAAAATATGATAAAAATACTTACAACACATATTTGCGCTCCTTTTTATAAACATAGATGTTTGTTATTGAATACTGACTCAATACATTGAAAATATTTAGTTGTTGACGAAGTTGATCAAATAAAAATATAATAAATTTTATAATTGGCAACGCGACTAAGTCAAATGTTTGTAAAGGAATGAGAAAAATTCCAATTGGATTCTACATATCGACTATTTGAAAATAAATACAATGTTCTATTGAATAAAAAAGAACAATACCTTGTTTTAATAATAAAATAAATTGAAATCCTGCTATTTATGATGGCCACCTTATAAGCGGCCAGGAAAATAAGGTCGTATCGTCACAACGTAATCCAACAAACCACACTTAGGGGCTTTGCCATATAAATATACCTCAACAGAACTGGCCACTCGCTAGGTATATAGATTCTACTCTAGAATCCTTCGCTTCCTTGTGATACAATCTAAATAATCTCGAAAAATATTTTCCTAGAAGACCAACTTCTATGGAGAGTTACATCTAAGATATTTATTCTGTACCCAAAGGGTAAAAACGGAAACCCTATTACTAAGACTCCGCTGTCCGTCCGTCTGTCTGTCTGTCTGTCTGTCCGTCTGTCACCAGGTTGTATCTCATGAACCGTGTTAGTTAGACAGTTGAAATTTTCACAGATTATGTATTTCTGTTGCCGCTATAACAACAAATACTAAAAAACAGAATAAAATAAATATTTAAGGGGGCTCCCATACAATAAACGTGATTTTTTAGTCTGACTCGCACTTGGCCGGTTTTTTTGTACCTAATGTCTGTTGTAGCTACTTATTATTTTGTTTTGACTACGGAACTTTAAATTGTTTTTATTATTTATTTATGCAATATTATTATTATTTCTTACAAATTAATAAATACTGTTTTACAGCTTCATTGTAGGATCACTTAATTACATAATTTATAATATAATGTACTAATAATTTAAATGTAATTTTCTAGTAGATATAACATACTATCTAAATGATATTTAATAAGTAGTAAATGACCTGTGCGAATACTTCGCACCGTTAGTTCAACATATAATTTTGATTTGTTTGTTTATTTTCCGTCATTAGAGGGAAAAATGATACCGACAAAAAACACCTTTGAGAAATAATATTTAGAGATGTACCCTAGTTGCTTTCAAAGTTTTTAAAATAGGTAGTAGGTATTCAAAAACACATGTCCGCGTCAAGATTTGTTAAAAATTGTCAACTTTGTACCCATAAAAATATATTGTTAAATAAACCAATTTACATAGAAAAAACTGTCTAAATTGAGAACCTTCTCCTTCTTATTTTTTCGAAGTCGGTTAAAAATAAGACCCACTTTCCAGTTCTATCTAAGCAACAAAAATTTTCAGTATCTGTAACTGAAATGTAATAAAGTTTGAACGAATTCTCATTTGTACATAAACAAAACTCGGAATAGGGACGCACCGCTCTAGAAACAAATACGGTAACATCAATCAAAACGAATGTTGTACAAAAATAAGGTTTTTAAACACAAACTCCGATTTCTTTTTCCTTATCCATTTCAGAAATTTGGGGAATTTTTAATTAAGTACATGAGATTTGTACTTACACGTTTGTACCTTCTGAAAAAGTGTTTGATCAATTCTGACTCTATCCACATACCTGGAACAGAAATAAAATCACAATGTTAATCAACAATAAAAAAAACCACACCTTCACGGCCTTTATAACTTGCGGTGTGGCCAAGGACACCAGTAACAGTGTCCACTTTTTGACAGTTGTCCATATTGAACAGAACAAGCCTGTTGCTGCACTTATGGATCTAGATTTGTCACTTCTTTAACAGACTTAAATATCTGTTATTTTTAGAAGAAGTGCGGACGGATTTTCATTCCATTAGCATTTTGCTATATTTCCTGCATATTGAATAATTTTGGTGAGTAATTGTCGATAGTATTTATTTTTCACTAATTTTCTGGCTCGGTTTCGCCCGTGGAATAACCTTGCCTTACAGCTTCCGAAACCATTTTACGGTTCCAGGGTACCCAGCGGAAGACCAAGTCTCCCTCGTTTAGCCTATGGTATTTGTGAGGCTATACTTAACTAGTGGCAAGTTCTGTTGAAGTATATTTAGATGGAAAAGCCTCTAAGTGTGATTTGTCGGATTATGTACATAAGTTTTTAATTAAAATACCCATTGGTACATTGCCGAGATCCGATGGAACATACATATCACAGTTGCTCTGATTTCATTAACAAATCCAACCTTTAAAATAGCATGAAACAAAGAGCAGATATATCCATCCATACAGCCTTTTCGGAGCCTTTTCTGGGCAAATTGGGTTATTATTATTCAGCATTATGTAAACTTAGATTTTGGTATTAATTTAGAAATCACAGACAAACATTTTATTAAATTTGTGTAGATTTAATAAAAAAATTGTCCCCCGGATTCTTAGCTACACCTGCAATACCTGCATGCTTGTAACATCTTGATGAAACTTGGACTATGTCCTGGATTAAAACATAGGCTACTTTTTGTCTCAGATAATCGGGTGGAGAAAGGGTTCTTGGTTATATTTACGCGCTGGTGAATCCGCGGGCAAAAGCTAGTATTTAATCATTCTATTAAGTACTTATATAATGAAATATACCAGTCTCCATATACATTACTTGCGTATTATATTCTTGTTCCTTCCAAGAAATACTAGAAACATAATAATTAGGAACGATTATAGAACAAAAAGGTAAGACTTCCCGGCGAGAATATAGTTGTACCACAGAACTATAGAAATCTCAAAATTTCGCTCTCGAATACAATTTATTTGAAACAGCAAGTGGGCATTCCCGCGTAACTTCATATAAGTGCTGCTGTATGATTCTTCAGAATTTCCCCTGAAATATGGACCTGAAATACATTTTGTGCTATATTTCAGTGCGAAAATGATAAATAACCGCACAAACAATTAATAATATAATACACTATATATTTAACTGGATTAGTTTTTCACAAAAATGATTCAGTATAAACATTTGGTTACAACGGTTTTCATTTCGAAGATGCATGATTGCCATGCTACTTCTATTTTTCTACTTACAGCGCCCGAAACCGTTTTACGGTTCCAGGGCACCAAGAAGAAGACCAAGTGCCCCTCGTTTTGGTATTTGTACCTTACGAGTGGCCAGTACTGTTAAGGTATATTAAGATGGAAAAGTCTCTAAGTGTGGTTTGTAAGATTATGTACATAAGTTTTAAATTAATAAAACCCATTGGTACATGGCACTGGCATCCGGGCTCGAACTTGTGGTCTGCGTAGTTAATACCAGACGTCTTAACCACTTTTTTATAACTACTAACTACTTATTATGAAATTTGATCCCTACAGAATACGATACAGCCTCTTTGGTAGTTTGATAGAAACACTGAAAATTATGTCCACTTTTAGTGAGTAGGTATGTTAACTGATATCTAATATAATATTAATAGAACTCGAGTTGTTACTTTTCAGTTACTATTACCGCGGATATTTTTTTAATGTGACATAAGGATTTCCGGGATAAAAGTAGCCTATGTCACCTTCCGGCCCTCCAACATGGATATCCGTTGCTTTGCTGTTTTGACGTGCAAGAAGGATAAACCAAACAAACACACTTTCACATTTATATTACTCTAAATTCATGGGCACAATGCCCGGTCCTTTGTAAGGCTTGCATGGGGACATAGGTCCAACACGTAGAGGCCCTTCAGAGTGTTTAATCTGAAGTATCACATAGCATCCGTCGGGACCTATCTCTGAATGCATCAGAGACACGCGCTCACAGACAAGCCTCGTCAGGTGCCTGGACTATTACTGAGATAAAACTAAATTAAAATTGAGCTATTTGTTTTGAGGTGTTAAATGGATTGCTTTATCACGTTTATTGGTTAAGACTACGGTCACCTGCCAGTATCATTTATATTATTAGTAGGATTTTCAGAATATGTGTGAACACCGCTGGCTTTATTGAATCCGGGGCCTCAGTAAAGAATGATTAACGAATTTAAAACCTCAATAATATGGTCAATATTCAATCCTTTGTGATTATGTTTCGTATAGATTAAGAGATTATAATTTAAATGATACACGAATGGGTGGGCATTATTATTATGGTAAAGATTTGAGCTAAAGCTTTAATAAATTATTAATTAGCTAGTGTACCGATTCAATTCCCATATCCGTTAATTTTCTTCATCTTTTAACTTGGGCCTTTAAAAAAATCGTTGTATTGGCAAATTGGTAATTTTTCGGACTGGTAGCGAGACAATCGCTAACTTCAATTCAAAATTAAAAAATTTAGAACTCGCCGCCGCAAACTTGGAAATTTTTTGGATGCATTTTTATTTGTGATTCTAGTTTACAATTCTTATCTTATTTGTTTTACTATATTTCGTAGGCTACTTTATCTACATACTAGTTTTTCGACTCGGTTTAGCTTGTGGAATTTTTAAGAATTTATCCCTAAGGATTTCCCGGATAAAAAGTAGCCTAATGTCACTTTCCGTCCCTCCAACTACCTCTGTGCAAAAAAAAACTCGTCGATACGTTGCTCTGCTTTGACGTGAAAGAAGCAAACAAACAAACTTTAGGTTCTTAGTGAAGGAGAACTACTATTTATAATTCACCTTAAACCCCCAAAACTTCATGTACAGCTAATAAATTATTCAAATTTAATTAAAAAAAAAATTCTTCTTATTCATTTCATACCTCAAAAGCCTACGGTGTACTCCACGCTGCAATTTTCCGCAACCACAATTCGTGCAGTACAATAATAACTCACTACAAATATATAATAAGGAAACACAAACACATATAGGACAGTTACAAGACTAGGTAAAGATTAAGGCATATATTATTGCAAAAGGGAAGAGTTTTCATTTAATATTTTAAAGAAATAATCGCGGGGTTGTCCAAGAAGTTTGGACGTACGTGTATCCGCTACAGAGCTCTTGGCTCGACTGAAATTTCTGAAACCGGTAGACGGCAGGTCGCCTGCAATCGCCCCTTTCTACGCCCCGCCTCTGCGCGTCATAGTGTGTTTAAATATTTATGAGATTTTTAATGTACTAACTAGTACTTGTTACTATTTAATCTTGTAGCACTAGCATTACCGCGACGGCTTCGTTCGTGAAAACAATATATTAAGAACGAGAAAATAACTGTTTCATTAATTGTGTTGTAGATATAAGTCCCACTAAAGCAATATTTTAACCAATTACGTACTTTTACATGACCTTTTAGGACCTTTTAAATTAGTCTGTGTAAATGTAGAAAATCAATGGTATAAAATTTATATTTTCTCAGTTGTTTTCCATGTTTTTTTTTAATATAATAATACTTGCATACTTATAGAATATTTTTTTAAATACCCTACCTTATTTTGTATATGGAATGTATTTTTATGGTCACAAGTCTTCGCTGTCTCTACCAAATCTCATTGTACTTAAAATAGTTATGGTAGGTTTTAATTAAGCAGTTTTAATTTTTAGCTAGCTTCTTTATATTAACGTACTATTTGTCACTATCACTCATAGAGTATTAAGCCTATGAAGGGGGCCATAGACGGGCTTCCCCTTTCGCCAATTTTTTCCCCTTTGACCAGTTAAACTGACCAGGTGCGCAGTAATAAGTTACCTTAGATTTCGTTGGTATCGTTTTATGTCGCGAGACAGAGCTCTAGAAAAATAGTTAATTGTGATGTTTTAAATGGGAAAAGCGATCTAGGACGTCCAACTTGCGGGAACATAGTGTTTCTAACCATTAATTATAATTATTATGTTTGTATTTTAACATAATCATCATATAACATAAAATCCGTTGCGACAATAAAACGACAGAAAAATACAGTGGTACAGGGGCTAGTACTAGACGACAAAAGTGGCAGAAAAAATTGTTCGGTTATTTACACGCTACACGTCTCCTTTGTTAATATACTCAAAGCTACATACCTACATATTATAAAACAAAGTCCCCTCTGAGTCTGTGACCTTTTCACGGGAAAACTTCTGAACGGATTTTGTTACGGTTTTCAGTAGAAGCTAAGTATTACTGTAAATCAAGTCAGGGGAAAAGTTAGCACCAGCGAGTATGCTGTCTAATTCGTCAGAGACACAACAGAATAACGTAGGAAAGAATTGTGTAAAATAAAATCTACATAAAAGCGGTAGATAATAAGTAGTTATAAGCGCATTTACTATTTATGTAGGTATTCAAATTGTTGTGTACCCGTGCGAATGGCCAGGCCGGGGGTCGTGTTGGGGAATCCAGTTTAATCCCGTCCGTGCTGTGATGGTTGTGATTAGTCAGTGATTAATAGGACATATCACGGCCGGCGGGAGCATTCTACCTACCGATTATCGGCTTATTGTTACTGTGACGTCTATAATACTTGACATTGGCGGAATCATCAAGACCCTGATGGAGCCATTTTGAAAAAAAAAAAAAAAAAAAAATAGGTATAACAAAATGCGCATTAGTAATTTAGTCTAATTATTTATGCACATGTTTGTAAAAATATTTTATATCTATCTATCATCACGCCTTTTATCTCAATAGGGGTAGGCAGAGACAAAATCGTTGTAATCGACAATAACAAAGACAAAAAAATCTGATTATATAGTTTTATTTACAGGTCTGCATAGTGCAGTACCTACCTAAACTTTTTCTTTCTTTTTAGACCCAAAGGGTAACAACGGAAACCCTAGTAATTTAACAGCATACTAGATAAAACATGCACTCAAAACTACCTTAGCATCTTTTAAATAAATATGAAATAATATTTTTTATGCTCGCGAGTCTTTAACACCGTGTCGTAGCACTCGTAGCACGTACCAGCTTGCTACGATTTCATCATCATTTTAGCTTACTTTATAATTTCTAACTCCCGCCGCAAAAATATGTGTTATAAGTTTAACGTGTATGTATGTGTGTGTCTGTGGCATCGTAGCTCCTAAACGAATGAACCGATTTTAATATCGTTTTTTTAAAGGTGACTTGATCGAGAGTGTTCTTAGTTATGATTCAAGAAAATCTGTTCAGCCATTTGAAGATCATCAGCTCTTTTCTAGTTGTTGAATGGATGTGAGCAACTTCTGGTCTGATCGATTCGAAATTTAGTATACTGTGACTTCCATGATATTACAATAACATAGTAACCTTGACCTGATGCTGCAGCATCATTTGGAATTAGCAGGATACACACTCCTCACCAACTTACAGCAGAGGTATCGTATTTGGGATTATTGGAATGGTCTCAATGAATAGGTTATAGATAGATAGATGATCATGGAGCTGGAAAGAGTATTGAGTATAAATTGGTGAGGGATTCTAAGCTACGTTCAATCCATAATAAATATTGGTATACGATGTAGTACGTTATGTGGTGAATTATTTATAATTAGTACACAGTTTAAAAAAAGGGAATTAAAAATTAATTTTTAATTGTTAAATTATATTGTAGATACAAACCCGGCTTCGCTCGAGGTGCTCTTTGCGTTTTATTTTATTTTTTTGACAAAACAAAACAACAAAGTGACTAATGGATTCCACGACACGCCTTGGTGGAAAGCGCACGCGCCGCGAAGACGTGTTGGGGAATCCAGTTTAATCCCGTCCGTGCTGTGATGGTTGTGATTAGTCAGTGATTAATAGGACATATCACGGCCGGCGGGAGCATTCTACCTACCGATTATCGGCTTATTGTTACTGTGACGTCTATAATACTTGACATTGGCGGAATCATCAAAACCCTGATGGAGCCATTTTGAAAAAAAATAGAATAGAATAGAAAGTGACTAATGACACTTTTCGTAGTAGGTATGCTAATCTATGGTAATCCATGTTTTTTTAATAGCAATTTTAATTTTACTGTATTTTTAGGTAATTATAAGAACTGGATAATTATATAAAACGACTTGACTTTGGAGTTGTCCTGAGTTCATTGCTCAAACAATAATTCTAATAATACAAAAAATCCCATGCCCACTCTTTTCTTTGATTTAAACCACATGACTCAAACAAACGTTACTGTCACATTAAAAATTGATTCTGACAGCATTAATAAATAAATTTGGACTTATTTATTGAAATTACGGGATAATACAAATTTTGCAGATATATACTTTTTTTCTTTAACAATTTGGTATGCGTTTGAATCAAGTGTACCCTTACCCCTTGACGAAATTATTAATATAGACGATCGACTTAGCACAAAGACATTTAATTATACTTAGCACGACTTTAAAGACATTATATTGAAAATATGATTGCTGAAAATTGTATCAAAAGTAATTCAGCTATTTTGAACTAAAAGGAGTCGATAGCCTAATAGTAGAGCGTGTCAAATGTCAAAAAGTGGACACTGTTACTGTGGTGTTAATATTTGACACAAGCTGCACTAAATGTGAGTAAAACGGCCGAGAAAGCTCAGTATGCCTGTGGTATGTTTACTATGACATTAAACAGAGTGTGTCGTGACATAGATTGATTAACAACGTGCTCGGAGTCTCGGACGACTATCCTGAACTTTCAGCTTCACACCAAATAGCAAGCAAACTAACTTGTTTATCTCTGAAGGGTTACTCTCGAAACTCACCCACCCGTAACTAAATTAAGTGTCAGGAGAACATATATAGAAAAGATAGATAAACAAACAGGTAGAATGTAGAACGTAAATTTAAATCTACTGTCATCGTTTCAATACATTTCTACTTATTTAATAATACTGACAAGTTCTGAATACCTTGCTATAAATTGTCTATTTCGTTATTTATTATTATTCAAATCTGTCAAATCGATTGGTTTTAATCATTCCAGATCATTCGGTCAATCAGTCATGATGTTTTGCGCAATGGAAAAGTAAGAAAATCACAAAAAAAATGTTTTGTTCGTTATAATACAGGGGGTGCTTTAGAAGAAAAAAAAATCGGAAAAACATTTTGTATGGGAAATGTTACTTATTCTCGCTAAAAGTAGTGGTAGTGGTAGTGGTAGTGGTAGGAGTAGGGGTAGTGGCCAAACGTTGGCTTGCCTGCTATTTACTTTCCTTCGTCCGTGGAAAACAACTACCACTACCCCTATCCAAACCCCTACCCTACCCTTACCCCTACCCCTACCTTCACCCCTACCCCTACGCCTACCCCTACTATGGATATTGTTCATACAAAAATACTAAAATCGCGATTAAAAAAAGGGGGTGGGGGTAGGAGGATAAAAATAGTTTACGACCTATTCTCAGACCTACCGAATATACACAAAAAATCATACAAATCGGTCAAGCCGTTTCGGAGGAGTTTGGTTACAAACACGTATATCTATTTCCAACAATTGCAATTCAAAGATTATAATAATATTCTACTAAATCTTAAATCCATGTTTTAGTTACTTACGGAAAGGTATGAACATGCGTTAAATATAAAAGTGAGTTTCAAAAATGGTGACCCCACTTCAGCAATTTACAGTGAGCTAGGACCTAGAGACCCGTAAGTCAACATTAATCAAAATGTGCCTTAGCCTACTTTCAATTTATAACAATGTTAAAACTTTAGAGTAAATACGCAGATTTCAATATCACACGCCATATGGGGCAAGATGAAATTTTATTAAAATTAGACTGATTGCAAAGCCAAATTTTCGTTCATTGCCCGTGGTACACCCGCGTAGTCCACCTGGGTGTACCACGGGTAAAAAATATTTCCCGTAGTCCACCGGAATGTCCTTTTGTTTATATCGTGGTAGTATGAAAAATTAACATGGATCGTAAAAGCAAAGTAAAAATGAAAACGATGCGATTGAACTTTGCTTGAAAACAAATTAATATTTTTCATAATTTATAAAAGTCTCGTTACATTCGTCAGATTTTTATTTCGACAGATTTCATTATCAAAAACACGCCTAGGTACTTTAGGCTTCTAATCAAACTTCTGAGGTGGATTCCCTCCCAAATAAATGTTCTGTTAATTTAAACATAAGTGTCGCCATTACGGTACTAATTTGTTACTTTAGGTTTTGTTGGTATCGTTTTGTGTCACGACAGAGCTCTAGAAATTGCGACAATATAAACCTTTTAAAAAAAAGTGCACCGACTTCAAAAATTTGCACTGAAAAGTAAGAAATAATAAATATTTCGTCGTAGAATTTGAAGACGGTTGGTGCCAAATTAGGATACAAAACTAAGTAAATATCTAAGAAGATAAAGATCTGTTAAATACTATCTATGTTTGTTTGCACTGGTGATTGTAGGTTCCTAATGAATTGTCTAGATTAGTGAATTTGGGAACTAAGTTGTTTCTAATTTGGCACCTCTGTCGACTAAAAAAGAAACCATCAAAATCGGTTCACAACTGGCGGAGTTATCGATGTTTTTTTGGAAGTCGGTTAAAAACGACAGAAACATACAGTGGTACGGGGGTTAGTAGAGTACTCTAGTAATAGTATAACAGAGTCCAGGGTCAGAAAATTTACCACTTCACATCTCCATTGGTCTACACTCAAAGATGTGTATTTGGTGATCTTTCATCAAACAAACATGTCAAACCAACAATTTCCAAGAAGCATACTTTCGGAAAAAAGTGGCCTCGTGATAATTCAACCGAGCCCTTCCAACTCTGTTCAAAAAATCACATCGATCCGTTGACAGTTTGACGTTTAAAAGGACAAACAAACAATATTATCTCTTTTACAATATTTAGTAAGATAAGATTTAGTCCTACCTCTTTGTTTTTGGCGTAGTAGAGGGTCCGCCCTCGCAGTTTGAAATATCGTCGTTGCCATCGTAGGAAGCTTCGAGTCTGTTTCATAAGGTATCCCTCCCTCACTATGGGCTGTTGACAAAAAATAACAAAATATTAGACGACTGGTATTAACCAGGCTAATTGAGAAGAATTGCCATAGTTACCACGCTTGGCAGGCGGGTTGGTGACCGGACACCGGCTTACGTGCCCTCCGGAGCACGAGGAGTCGATTTAAGCACATATTCTTAAAGAAAATTGGTGCTTAGCATTTTGGCAGGGGGTAGAATTCGAACCCGAGACCTCCGGTTTCAAGTCCATCGTCCTACCAATTAGGCTATCGACCACTAAAAATGGTGCATTAGAGGGAGACCATGATCCAGCAGTGGATCTTAAAAGGTTGATGATGATGATGATGATGATGATGATGATGATGATGATGATTAACCAGGCAGACCACGGGTTCGATCCCGGATCCTGGCCATGTACCAATGGGTTCTTTAATTCCGACAAACCACACTTAGAGGCTTTTCCATCTAAATATAAGCCTCACAAATACTATCGGCTAAATAAGGGACACTTAGTCTTCCGCTGGGTACCCTGGAACCGCAACCCGTGAATATAGAAAAAAAAATGTTTAGTGTATGTGTCTATAATTCCAAAACTAACGCAAATACCAATCTAAGGATCTGGGAGACACATACATGTTTGTCAAATACATACATTAATTCAATTATAAATAAATATAACAATGCGTGCCCCAAAAATGCCCGACTCGAGAATGTCTGGTGGTACATTGTATAACTTTGTACCCCGATTACCTGCTACAATTAATACTTCATTTATTTCATAGAACAAATATTCGAGCGTATAGAGACTCATTATTCTTTGATTTATTTAATTGAAATAAAAAAATGTTTCTTCGCTAGTTACCTTACAGCTTCCGAAACCATGTTACAGTCCCAGAGTGACCAGCGGGAGACCAGTCGATGTACCTATCTTGATAATAAAAAAAATAATCCCAAAATTGGTAAATTGTAACGAGAGGGTGCGGAAAATCGCGTATATTTTTGGACACATGACACTTTTATACTATTTCCGTTGGTATGCGTATTCTGGTTTGTTCTGTATTCTGAACTTAGGACCTAATAAAATTGAAATATATGCTGAAAATGCTATTTACAAATTCTTATAATCTCATAATAGCATAAATAACTCTCTGAGTTTTTGACCACAATCTGCTTATAATCAAACTATTTAGTACGGGGGAAGCAGTAGGATGTTATTGTATTTTTTAATATACATTTCAATTTATATCGCGGGGCTATTTCATAATTAAATTGCTGTTGAAAAATACATTCTATGTATATGATAGATAATGCTAAAAGACACTCAACTAAATTGAAAGTAAATACGACGCGACTAACGTTTCCATGAAATATTGTTTTGTACACACAAATACCACAATCCTTGGTTTTTAGCGTTACAGAACATCCCACTACTTATAAACTAGTTACAATGTTCACATTTAGCGAGTTTTATCTATCTATCATCACGCCTTTCATCCCAAGAGGGGTAGGCAGAGACAATCGAATGCCATTTGTTACAATCCTGACATATCTCTTTCGCTTCTTTTATATTCATCATACCTTTCATACATGCTCGGCGATTGTGTGTACGTTTAATATTCCCATCGATTAATATATTTTTTATATGTTCAATAAAAGTACACCTAAGTCGTCCTCTGCCAGCATTTCCTTTCACTTCAGATATATAAACCTTTTTAGTCAAGCTTTTATCCTAAATTCCTTTTTTTTCAGTTTCGAGTTTTAGATGGGTTTAAAAACCGTCTGTCATGCGTTCACTTACTGTATTTTTTTTAATCTGCTTATAATATTAATCTAAAATGTATTATTTTCTATAATTGCAGTTAGTATAATTTTCAAAAAGTGTAATTTTATTTCCTACTAGACTTTCCGCCCCCGGCTCCGCCCGTGGTTATATTCGAACAATATAAAATATAGCTTATGTCACTCAGGGATATCGTAGCTTTTTATTTGTGAAAGTGTTTTTAGAATCGGCTCAGTAGTTTGGGAGATAACCCCTTACATCCAAACTTACAAAACCTCTTTATAATATTAGTAACTATAGATTTACTAAAAATTATAGCAAAAATAATTATACAAAATGTACAAAAATACAAAATGTAAGAGAACCTTAAAATGGACAATTACACAATCTGAAGACGTTTTATATGTTGACTCCCTATCCCAAATTAGTCTCTTACATGCTATTTTGTATAGTATTGGGTGCAGTCCAGACTGCAAGAGTCGTTAAATGGCTCATGACTCTTAACACGCAACTTTACAAAGAGTAACCGGTGGACCGTGGAGTTATAGCTTTCAGTTGTAGGTAATTATTATTTTTAGCTTGGTATTACCTTCTTCTTCGTGTGGCCAAAGGAACTAGTAACAGTGTCCACTTTTTGCCAGTTGTCTCTATATCAAACAGCCTGTTGCTGCACTTAGTGGACCTAGATGTCACTTCTTTAACAGATGTAGGATATCTGTTATGTTTCAGAAGAAGTGCTTTACATTTTATTATAATTATATATGCTCAAATTCCAAGCTATAATAGAACCCGAGATCTCGGAGAGACCAGTGGCGAAGGGTGAATAGTTTCAGAAGGGAAGCCATAAAATAGCTCACTCAACAAATGCTGCAAATCTAAATTTTTCTTTATTCGTTGTTTTGTACTCTCATAACACGCATTTCTTAGGCTTATTTATAGGACACTTTACGCATGCTAAAACGAAACGTGTGCGGATTTCAATACAAATGAAAGAGACAGTTGCTTAGTATGAAGACATTTAGTATGGGCGAGCAAGACGCTATTGTATCGGCTTATGATAATTTGCTGCTAATATCGGGTAGGCGTTTAGCAAAATTGACTTTATAGAGGTACTCTTGGATATTATTCTATAAAATAGTCTGTAAACTAAATTGTAAATTTCTAAAGTAAAGCCGAAAGGAATCGGGTTGTATGGATTGTTGTCTTCGCCACTGCTACATCCTGCACAGTGCACACCTGAGAATCTTGAAAACTTGCATACCCGATTTTCACATGAATCAATATATCTGACCGCGCAAACAGTAACAAAATCGGTATTGAAGTTTTTGTGTCTATACGGAACAAACAAAGAAACTCTCATTTTTATATATTACTTACTAGCTGTGCACTACGGTTGCACCAGCATTAATGGTATCTGCTCCGCGCCTATGGGTCGTAACGTGATGTTATACAGCCTATAACCTTCTTCATTAATTGGGCTATCAAATGCAAATCCGACTGGTAGTTCATTAGCTCAATGAATATACTACCTCTACCGAGAGATTAGCTCCTTCAAACAAACTGCTGTGCCTGTATCGTAAAGTAACTAACCCGTCTGTTCTCTGTGATATGATTGTAAAGTAGCCCACGTACTGCTCCGGTATCTCAGCGAAAATTTTCGGTTCGGCCGCCGTATGATTGAGATTGAATACAGGCCACACATTAGCAGTGTAAATCATACGATTTAGATCACATGCCATTCACTCACTCGCACAACAAGATTCGATTAAACAAAGTGTCAAACATCCGTGTGTGCGGATGGCGAACCGTACGAATAAGAATTGGACGAGTCTGTGGTCGATTGGACAAATGAGTGGGCACCTCCTCATCACATTTGTAAGTTGGCGAGTGGGGCATTTTCCAGATTGAGGTGTCGAATGATACGGTAACAAATGATCAAACGATAGATATAGTCAAGAGCAAGCTCCATAAAAATTTCAGACTGGTAGGTGGTCAGGTTTCAAAGTTATGTCCAACTTACAATATAATGTAATGAGGCGGTGCGGGGCATGGCCACACTTTGGTCCCGGCATAGCACCGAAAATTTCCCATTCCGGCCGCCGTACGATCTAGGCGGACTGTTTGGTAATTGAACGAGTCTGTCAGTTCGGTATAACGTACGGCGGCGCGCCGGTGATTGCGCGAATGGGTGGGCACCTTTACAATCATATTTCACAAAATCAGGAACAGCTCCCTGACTAATAGATATATAGACTGAACAACTGATTCCACAGAATATTGTACGTGTTATTGTATGTAATAGGATTGAAAGGAATTTATTGATGTAAGTACCAATATTCCTTATTATCAGAGCAACGGTTGCTATTGACGCGAAGTTGTAAATTTTCGTATCGAGGGTAGAGCAGCAATTCAAAAAAAATGCATTCGAGGGTTTATTCTGAGGCGCGCATTGCAGTTCAAATCTCACCCACAGCGGTATCCTTTTTTATTTTCCATGAATTTTTTTATACATATTTTAACTTTATTCAAGCAAAGACACTCGACCAAAACTAGTATATAAAACAACTAACTAAAGATAGTGTTACAAGGTAGCTCTCAAGATAATGGCGTGCTCGAGCGTCCATTAGTCAGAGCACCTCCTGCGTTGTTCTTTCAAGATGCATAATTGTATTTCTCATGGACACTTAGTTTAATGTTTAGGTACTTCTAGCGACCCCGCACGGGTACAATATAGGTTTACAACAATTTGAATGGTATTGAATTATTTATCTAGATGCCCGTTGTTATACCTATCCATTGAAAGGATATACGTTTCATACTCACACAGTGGATACGTTCAGTTCAGAAAAAGTTCTGTGACTCATTCCTGTGTCGGACTGTAAAAAAGTGAAACGTACTACCGGTGTCGGTCTGCTTCCTACAACCTGAGGTCCTTGCGTGAAAAAGCATCTCTAGGGCTGAGTGTATTATGTTCTGCTAGTCATGTACTAACTTAGAGGCTTTTCCATGTAAAGATACCACAACAGAACTGGCCACCTCGTTAGCGTTATACGTCACAAATACCATCGGCTAAAAGAGGGAGACTTCTTCTTCCACTGGGTACCCCGGGACCGATAATACTCGTGAAAATATAAAAAATGTGGCTTTATAAGAACCACACTGTTTAAAAAAAATTTGTACCAGTATGTCGTAAAGTTTAAAATTTCATTTGAAGGGGTGATTTTTGTACTGGTGACTCGTGCAATAAAATGATATTGGCTTTGTATCTATAATAAATGGTCGAAATTGAAGAAATACGCCTTGTGCTGTAATATATGTACCTACATCACGCCCCTTTCCTGCCCCTTTTACACTAGATATATTTAGATACAATTTGGATCACATAAATATAGATTAATACCTACTCGAAACTATACTGACTCGATTTGAAAAATTCTTTCATTGTTAAATAATGGCTAAATAATTCCAGATATTTAGAAAAGCTCCGTAATAATACTACAACTATTCCACTAGCCATCAGGTGGCGTACATCCGGTACTTTCCGAGCAGAGATCGGGATTACAAAATGCGCAACAAAATAATGAAAACCCTGAGAAGATCCAGTTGCTAACTATATAAAGCACATACATTTCTCAGTACATTTTTCTTGTCTGCAATTAACCACCTCTGCACCTTCGTTAGTACAAGTATATAATTAAAATAAATATCCAGTAAGAAAACGCCGCACAATTTTTATTCTATGTTGCTAAATATTAACGTACAGTAAAATATAATAGATTATTATTTTTACTCCATGGCAAGTTTTATAATTATCCCCTCTTAAGCTGGGGTCCCAAGCCATGGCCCGTTTTTTGGCAGGCCAGGCCGCACCTAACTAGGCCGATGGGCCATGAGAACCGTGGCGTCCGATTAGGCCTGCGATGGCCTGTCGTCGCCCGTCCGATCCATCGGAAGTCCGTAAGTTCATAGGGTAGGTTTTCAGTCGCTCAGCATATCAGTTGCATTATTTGGCCAGGCCGCGACAGGCGTGGTAATGTCCGGCGCGGTCCGTCAGTTAACGGGCCGTGGGTCACTTCAGATTTTTGATTTATTTTGAGAAAAAAATAGACAGAATAGGTTCGTCAAGATTATCGTTTACTACAAAATCCTTTTAGCAGACATTCAATATTTTATACTTTAGCAAAACTTTTTGACAACTTGTTAAACGTTTGTGCTCTCTACAGAAACTACTTTCCAATCTTCTGTCACGAAAACCTTATTATATGGAACAAAAATAAATTAATTTGTTTGCCACTTGTTTATTATTGAAAAATTGCTAATTGTAGACACTGTTACTGGTGTACGTGGCCACACAAGGCTGTGATGGAGTGTTTGTGTTTTGTTTGTTGCTACAAATGTCATGAATATCGACTCTATGAAAAAAATGCACCATCGCAGCCTTTACACCTTGCGATGGTCAGAGGCACTTGTAACATTATCCATAGTAAGCGGGATATTAAATAGAACAGATAGCAAACCTATTATTGTACACTATTATGGTCTTGAGTTCACACAAAAATCCCAAATAAAAATGCACTTTAAGTTTCTCCAGAATTTTCCAATGCCTTTCAAGTTTTTCTTTTCCTAAAAACCTTTTTTGAACATTCGGCCATTTAAAAAACACTAACAAAATCGGTCCATCCATTCTTAAGTCAACGAACAGCATTTAATTTTTATTTAAGTATAAGAAGATAACAAGAAAATTGAATCCAATAAATAAGAGCGTGGCAAAAGTATACAAATGTTTATTTGTTATTTTTTACATATTATTTTAACCGCAATAAGCAAGTAGCACTCGGTGTTAAGCCCAAACAGTTTTATCCCAACAAAACACATGTGTCGAGTTGACCCAAATTTTTACAGAACGAAAGCAAACATAATTTCCTAACGTTTAATTTTAGGAACACATTAATATTGGGTCTAAATTTACACGACGGTATTTTTGGATCCTGTTTTTATATTTAACTTTGTTTATAATCGATTGCCATTACCAATGGGTTTGTTAGGTCATGGGAACTGCCGACAGAAGTGAAAACGAGCATTTCACATATAAATGTATCTGGTCCGGACCGAAGAATGTGCAGCCAAAAATGCCCGACCCAGACTTACGTGGAAGCCAGTATACGAATTCCTGTCCGGACATTCTCGGGCCTGGCAATCCATGGTCTTGTGAAGAAAACATGTCGCGAATTCATAAGAATTCACTTCAAAAAAAACATAAAAAATAAACTAAAACTTTTGGCTACTCACTGGGAGTGAAGATGTGTTTATTACAAACTAGCTGTTCACCCCGGCTTCCCCTAACTAACTTTCATCCTCTATTATCCTTATAAGTGGATTAAATAAGTATGCTAGGGTTCAAGCTCTCTCCGTATCAAATTTCATTACAATCGGTTCAGTGGTTTAGCCGTGAGCTTAACAGACAGACAAACAGAGGTTACTTTTGCATTTAAAATTAGTATCGATATGGACTAGTATGAATGAATTATTCCTTTTCCAATAAGTGTTGGTATAAGGCATGGATACTATTTAGGGGCTAAAGCATTGATCTATGGGCTAAAACATGTTTGTATTGTCATATAAAATTTTATTTATTTATTTATTTATTTATTCAAATAAGGTTCACAATTACAGAATAACTGCAAATATCACAATATTTCTTAACAGGATAGAACACTTTTTATACAGATATTCCAATTGGCAGTGAACACGACATGGCTGTACATTTACACGTTATTGACTACAAGTTATCATACATGAGAAAAAGTACATAGGTAATTGTAATATAAAGAAAGGAATTATAACATTAAAAGCAAAAACCAGATCAAAATAAAAACCTGAAATCAATATCAAATCAAAATTAAAAAATTCAAATCAAAATCAAATTCAAAATTGAAATTAAAACCAGAATCAAAATTAAAATTAAACATAACAATAAACACACCCAAAACAAATCCACCACTCTGAAATAAACATAGGTAAGTACATAATTAATACCACCTAGTACCTACTGAAACATCTATTCAAGTCAACTTTGAATTTATTGATAGAGTTGTGGAATATATCCACATCGTAGTCTCCGTGGCATACTATATCGTCGTATGACAGGTATTTCAAAAACACACAACAAAACACACCTTCACGGCCTTTTTAACTTGCGGTGTGGCCAGCTAACAATGTCCACTTGACGCCAGTAGAACAGGTGGCAAGCTTTAACTTATGGACCTAAAATGTGTCACTTCTTTAATAGACGTAAAATATTCATTATTTTTAGAAGAAGTGCGGACGCTTGGTTGGTGCTTAGTAGCATTTTTGGAACGACGAATTGAACCCATTTGTAGCCATTAGGTTATAGACTGCTCCTATTATTACTTCCCTCGACTGAGCATCTCTTCTGGTGACAAGAGGGCTGGCTCCTTCCTCGCTCAACGAATCAGCATCGCGATTCAGCGGAGAAATGCAGCCAGTATTCTTGCCACTATGCCCTGCCTTATTTAGTTGTTTTTAATGTTTAGATTAGATTTAAGGTTTTATATTGTTATGTGTAAATAATTGAAATAACTAAACTACGCAATAACGCAAATCACAGCCATGCTAGTACATATTAGGCTCATCGTACCTATTTGAATGTGAAAGGTTAGCATTTAACACATTTAACACCCCATATAGAACGACATTCTTTTTGTACGCTAATGTATTTTTTGTAATCTTTGTAAATATTAAAAAGGAAATATTCATGAGCTTGTTATACAAACCACAAAATCGATGAAAAGTTTGAAAATATAAGTTCATAAACGAATTATCTTTTTTTTTCAAGATTTATCCATCTCTCAATGTATCTACATGTTTACTTCAAAAATATAAGCCATGAAATAAAATTTAATATTTAGCTAGATAAATCACCGAGACTAGCAACGAAGGCAATACCATGCATAATTTCAGCTAGATGAAAAATTAAACAAGTAAATACTGGGCTGTCGTATTCGCATTCGATTACATGAACAATTAACTTATTCTATCTGGATACTACTTGTAACCCACTTGTAATCATTTTTAAACTTGTTTTCTTGTTGGATTTACGAATTTTGGGTAAGAATGAGTTTTATCTGGATATTGATATTATGTGGAGGTCCTTAATCTTTGTATACCCCACTGAATTACAAGCGTCAATATACGTAAATTAGATTCAAAAAGATTGATTACTTAAGTGTCTTGTAGTTCCAGAAAGGATTAATGATTTGAGATTATTAAAAAATGTTTCTACGTTATAAACAAGCTGTAATGTGTCCTCATGACAAATTTCTATTTCTCCTGCGTTTATAAAACAGAGTGTTTATTCAAACGTAAATAACAACTTTGAAGTTTTCTTTAGAACTATTAATCAATTCCTTGGCACTAGACAGCAGCGTTCAGGTGGCAAATGCTTTGCATTCTAAAATTTTTTACAAAATCTCTACAAGTCTTCGATAAAGCACCTCATTTCCCAAACTTGTATTACTTGGCAGTAAGCCAAAGTCATAAAAATGTTTAATAAACTTTTTGTGGCGAATGGGGAGCGTTGAACTCCATAATTTACGATATTTTACTTTGAGTAATAACACTTAATTTAACATCTTGTCCACTGATACCAAATACAACACGTCATATGAACATAACATATTATAACAAAAACTCGAAGACACGATGGGAGATGGATATCAAGGGTTACAGAGTGGAGACCTAGAATGGGCCACAGAAGTGTCGGCAGACCACCAGCGTGATGGAGTAATGACATCGTGAAGAGCGTGGAACCTGGAAGAGAACTGGTGAGGATAGGGAGAAGTGGCGCAATGTTGAGAAGGCCTACGTCCAGCAATGTTCTGTCCATAGGCTGAAGAAGAAGATATGAGCCTGTATCCCAGCGTGGTAGGTAGAGACTTAATACCTTTAAATTTAAATGATCAGATTACAAAAAGGGTAACATCTCTACTTTCCAATCACGTCTAATTAAAAATTTCTAAAAGCAAATTAATTAATTTTAATGTCCAGACGGTGTTTTTTTCATCGTTCTATCTAAAGAAACAAAGGGGATGACAACTAATTATTTCGGAACAAAGAGATTTAGAGAGACGAAACTGTAGGATTCAAACCTTCGATTTTAACCAACTCTAATTTCCTTCTTTTAATTATTAAGTTATCAATATTTTTGAGTAATAAACTTATGAGGTCAATATTTTTCATAGAACATGAAAAAGGATTCGTGGAAGGGGTGAATCTCGGCGACACGCGACGTCGAGGGGCCGGTCTGTGTTCGTGAGAAACAAACAATGAGATTGACATTACACGATAGTTTGTACCCACGTCTCCAAAACTAGGACACATCGAGTAAACAATTCAAAGAGCTGTCGTCATGTGGGCCGCCGGACATCCGATCGTGTCGCAACCTACTTACACTACTCACGCATAAATAGGTCGTATATTTATTTGTAATTAAAAAAACGATACAATCTAAAAAGTTCGCGCACCCAGGTGTCCTCGCCCGGGCACGTGCGTTCCCCCCGCGTCCCTCGCCTCACCGCGCCGTCTGACAGTTCGACACGCCCTTGTAGGTATACCACCAGGCTCTATTATGGTGAACACTGAACAGTAGGTATCCTTACCAGCCTTCCGACACACTTGCTGGTGGAAACTCGACGAAGAAGCCGTGTTCTGTGGGCTTCGTTGTCACTATCTGTGGTGCTGTCTTCGCAAGGTCCGGCCGCGCCAGCGCCTTCCTCCGCCGTTCGCATGCCGCGGCTCGCTACATGATCGTCTGGATCACCGCGCACTCAATAAAACACTCGTTATCTGCCCCACATCTCGCCGGGAGCGCCATGACACTGCCGCGCCGGACACCACGGAAAACAAAACAAATTGAGGGGAAAAGCCCCCGCGTGCCATCTAGCGGTAGACGGCAGAACTGCGGGAAGGACGGGAGTTACAGGATCGCCTTTTCAGGAGCTTGTATTTAAGTTAGTTACATCTTAAGGACACAGGATGGCTGTTCTGTGGTTGTCATAATAAAAAACATAACAATAATATTTCGTATTAGAGTATTTAATGATTCAGTTTCACACAAATTGTATGAAATATTTATTTTAATTTACAAAATACAGTAATGAATATTGATATGAATATTTTATACCCACTACTAACGTAGAGTTTGTACCTGGCAATGTGCAAGAAAAAGTTTGAAAATGTTTTCGTACAGGCACGTTGCAAATTGAATGTGCCAAATAAAATTCTAGAAAGAATTTAAATTCTTTTCAGATTCATATTTTGCAAAATGTTCGTCATTCTTCTGAAATCCGACGTGATGCGCGCAGTGTGAATTTTCTCATATTTCTTTTTTATTTTTTTATTTTATTTTTAGTTTTAAGTTAATGATAAGTTACAACAATTCCACCATTTTTTCTTAATATTATTTTTTGAGAAAATTTACTAGTATCTGGATCCGAAAAACTTAAATTTACAAGATGAGGGAGATCATTAATATCCAAGCTGGAGCGTGCGGGAACCAAGTTGGAGGAAAGGTAAATACTTAAACCTCTTTATCACTTCATTCATACATATCACCAGATTCGCGCCCGTTTTTCATGAGATGAAAGCATTATTTTTTTCATTTGATCTCTATTCCACAATATGTCTAAACCACCACCGATACCTATATTTAGTTAATAATTGTAAATATGTTTTCAGTTCTGGGAGGTGATCTCCGACGAGCACGGTATCGACCCCAGCGGAGTGTACCATGGTGACTCTGACCTACAACTGGAGCGCATCAACGTGTACTACAACGAGGCGTCTGGCGGGAAATTCGTGCCGCGCACCGTCCTCGTAGACTTGAAGCCGGCTACCATGGACGCCGTCCGCTCAGGACCTTTCGGCTGTCTCTACCGCCCCGACAACTTCGTGTACGGCCAGAACGGAGCCGCTAACAACTGGTCTCGTGGTCACTATACGGACGGCATGGAGATCATCGAGAGCGCTTTAGACGTGATCCGCCGCGAGGCTGAAGGCTGCGACTGCTTGCAAGGATTCCAGCTGTCGCATTCGCTCGGCGGCGGCACCGGCTCCGGTCTGGGCACTCTGATCGTCAACCGGGTCCGAGAAGAATACCCGGACAGAATCGTACTGACTTTCTCCGTGTTCCCCAGCCCTCGTGTCTCGGACTGCGTAGTGGAGCCATACAATACCACGTTGGCCGTGAACCAGCTCGTGGAGAACACCGACCACACGTTCTGTCTAGACAATGAGGCGCTCTACGACATATGTTTCAGAACGTTGAAGTTGACGACGCCGACGTACGGCGATCTAAATCATTTGATATCGGCTACAATGTCCGGAATAACCACCTGCCTGCGTTTCCCTGGACAATTGAATGCGGATTTGAGGAAGCTCGCGGTGAATATGGTGCCCTTCCCACGCCTCCATTTCTACACGCCGGGCTTCGCGCCGCTGACTTCGAGAGGAGCTCAACAGTACAGAGCTCTGACAGTACCCGAATTGACATTGCAGATGTTTGACGCTAAGAATATGATGGTAGCATGCGACCCTAGACACGGAAGGTATTTGACAGTAGCCACAATCTTCAGGGGGAGAATGTCTATGAAGGAAGTGGACGAGCAACTAATGAATATCCAGAATAAAAATAGTACGTACTTCGTCGAATGGATACCGAATAATGTAAAGATTGCCGTTTGCGATATTCCTCCCAGAGGGTTGAAGATGGCTTCCACATTCATAGGGAACACGACGGCTATACAATCGATATTCAAGCGAGTGGGTGAACAGTTCGTGGCTATGTTCAGAAGAAAAGCTTTCCTTCACTGGTACACTGGTGAAGGTATGGATGAAATGGAGTTCTCGGAAGCAGAGAGCAACATGAATGACTTAATATCTGAATACCAGCAGTACCAGGACGCTACAGCGGATGAGGAAGGAGAGTTCGATGAAGAACAGATGACGCAGGGGGGAGATGAATAGCGTTTTGGCTTTTTCTTTTGTATGTCCTTTTGTGTCGGAAATATAAAGTTTTTGCTAAAAAACATTATTTTAATTACCTATAGCAGCTCTAGTACCCGTAGCAGGTAGACGAAGCTGGTAATGGCTGGTGCCGGCAACGACATAGCCCTATGACTTGAGATTCCCAATCACTCGACAAATTCACCATCACGAATACGTGAATAATATTGTGACGTGGCCAGCAGACTGGGAGCCAAGTGGATAATTGCTACAAAATATAATCTCATAAAAACAAACCCAACACCTTACGGCGTAAAATACCAGTAACCATGTCCACATTTTGCGAGTTGCCATTAGACACGTTTGTTTTTGACATGAAAACAAACCCTTCAACTGTCTTTATACCTTACGGCGTGGTCAGAGACCAGTAACAATGTCCACATTTAGCGAGTTTCCATTAGACATGTTTGTTTATGACATGAAAACAAACCCATCAACTGTCTTTATACCTTACGGCGTGGTCAGAGACCAGTAACAATGTCCACATTTAGCGAGTTTCCATTAGACATGTTTGTTTATGACATGAAAACAAACCCATCAACTGTCTTTATACCTTACTGCGTGGTCAGAGACCAGTAACAATGTCCACATTTAGCGAGTTTCCATTAGACATGTTTGTTTATGACATGAAAACAAACCCATCAACTGTCTTTATACCTTACGGCGGGGCCAGAGACCAGTAACTATGTCCACATTTAGCGAGTTTCTATTAGACATGTTTGTTTTATCAACTGTCTTTAGGTATACCTTACGGCGTGGTCAGAGACCAGTAACAATGTCCACATTTAGCGAGTTGCACGGGCAGAAGACAAGCTGTTTTCAAAATGTTTGCTTTTCTAAAGATATTATTATCAATCAAACAAACTAAATGAAAACAAAAACAACATCTCTACCTTATAATTTCAGCCCTAACTTAGCAGCTAGCTTTCCCATCATAGCTTCGCCATGGTCTTGAGTTTATACAAAAAAGCACATTCAGTTTTTCCAGAATTTTCCAATTTTCAGGGCTACTTTTCAGTTTTTCTTAGCATTAAATTTTACATCAATTACAATAAAGCCGCAAAAGGTGACTTTCGAACCATGCGTCTGCTGTTACCTCAGAATAAGGATACTCGCTCGAATATATTTATTCTCAGAGCAGTGCGGCTTGCATCATGCGTCGTTTAATCAAATTAACACATGGCAATGGACCGATGTGTTTTTTCTCAGATCACTCGATGGAGACCTATTTTGTAGTACCATAATAATATTTTCTAATGGTGTTGCTACACGTACGTACATGTTCGACAAACAAGTTTCTTCGAACAAAACTATGCTCGACGTTATGTCCACACATCCAATATACCTACATGCTCTACAAGCATTTTTCTTCAAGCGCACATCGCGTTGACGGCGCCGAACCATGGCCGACAATAATTTGTTTGGCTGGAATCGCTTCGAGCATCGAGCAAAAATTACGTCGGTTTAATTCTTGCTCGATGGAACATATGGTTCGAAATCGAGCAATAATTATGTCTTGAGACATGTCGGATACGTTGCATCTTGATCGAATGCAGAACCTAAAAACGTCGAGACGCACGGCTAAAATCGACAGATTATTTTTTGAAAAGAGGTTAGTTGGAAATATACCGCTATGGAGCGTTGGACTTAAAAATCGGAGTTCGGGTGCAGTCCCTACCCAAGCCAAAAATGGTAATTGGTGTTTTAATCACGAGCGTTCGATCATGGAGGTCGAAAATTACAGTAGTCGAGAGCGCTCTCTAATTATTCTATGGTTTAGGTACCTACGGAACTATAGGTATATGAAAACTTCATGGTTAATGAAACTGGTTGAAAACGGACTTGTCAAAGTTCGAAAATGGAATTAAATTATTATCTAACTCAACAAAAGAATATCACTTCATTATATTTCACAAATTTTGTGTAGGATGCACGTCTAATTTGAATTCTTATTATATTTTTTTATATATTTTTTCATGTTAAATTAATTGTTGTGATTGTTTTATAATTGTTTTTGGCCTTTAAATTATCTGTGTAAAATAGTCATAATGAGGGAAATCGTTCACATCCAGGCTGGTCAATGTGGCAACCAAATTGGTGCAAAAGTAAGTAATCTTCGACATTAGTAGAATCTGTATCGTAGCATTCGTAACATTCGAAGTAACTGCTTTCATAACTTGTAATTAAGCATATACAATTAGTACATATCTTCCCACTGATCATAATCTAAATAATATAAAACCGTCGCAGACAATCAACAAAGATGATGTTGTGAAATGTGACCAAAATTAAGAAGTAGTTTACGCTGGTTTGGACACGTTGAAAGAATGAAAGATTGACTAGGAAGAGTGAAAGGAAATGCTGGCAGAGGACGACCTAGGTGTACTTTTATTGAACATTGTATGAAATGATGAATATAAAAAGCGAAAGATGTCAGGATCATAGCAAATGGCATTCGATAGTCTCTGCCTACCCTACTTGGGATAGAACGCACAGCCTAAACCACTGAAAAAAAAATTATTTGGAAGGCGTGTTCCTTTGGGCGTGTATAGATGTGCTTTGAAAAAGAATCAACCCTGAACACACTACATTTCCCGAAACCGACATGTTATGGTGCCAGAGGAACCCAGCGGAAGACCCAAGTTTCGTTTATAACAGAATAGACGCTGATACTTCACCTTTTTTTTCAGTTCTGGGAGGTGATATCGGACGAACATGGCATTGACCCTACTGGCGCTTACCAGGGCGACTCTCCACTGCAGCTGGAGAGAATCAACGTGTATTACAATGAAGCTTCAGGGGGCAAGTATGTGCCGCGCGCAGTGCTGGTCGACCTTGAACCTGGGACCATGGACGCAGTCAGGTCTGGGCCTTTCGGACAGATCTTCCGCCCGGACAACTTTGTGTTCGGTCAATCCGGCGCAGGCAACAACTGGGCGAAAGGCCATTACACTGAAGGGGCTGAGCTCGTAGACTCTGTTCTGGACGTGGTGCGCCGGGAAGCTGAAGGTTGCGACTGTCTACAAGGATTCCAGCTGACGCATTCTCTCGGAGGTGGAACCGGCTCCGGAATGGGGACTCTCCTCATATCGAAAATCAGAGAAGAATATCCAGATCGCATCATGAATACCTTCTCGGTGGTGCCGAGTCCTAAAGTATCGGACACTGTAGTAGAACCATACAACGCTACTCTCTCTGTCCATCAGTTGGTGGAGAATACTGACGAAACCTTCTGCATTGACAACGAGGCTCTCTATGACATCTGCTTTAGAACCCTGAAGCTGACGACGCCCACGTACGGTGACCTTAATCACCTGGTATCCGCCACGATGTCCGGTGTTACCACTTGCTTGCGGTTTCCCGGGCAGCTGAACGCCGACCTAAGGAAGCTGGCCGTAAACATGGTGCCCTTCCCGCGCCTTCACTTCTTCATGCCGGGCTTCGCGCCGCTCACGTCGCGCGGCAGTCAACAGTACCGCGCTCTTACAGTACCCGAACTGACGCAGCAGATGTTCGACGCCAAGAACATGATGGCAGCTTGCGACCCGCGTCATGGTCGTTACTTGACGGTGGCGGCGGTGTTCCGCGGACGAATGTCCATGAAAGAAGTGGATGAACAGATGCTTAATATCCAAAACAAGAACAGCAGCTACTTCGTAGAGTGGATTCCGAATAATGTAAAGACTGCCGTGTGCGACATCCCGCCGCGCGGCCTCAAGATGTCTGCCACGTTCATCGGCAACACGACCGCTATCCAAGAACTGTTCAAGAGGATATCTGAGCAATTTACTGCTATGTTCAGGAGGAAAGCGTTCTTGCATTGGTACACTGGTGAAGGAATGGATGAAATGGAGTTCACAGAAGCTGAGAGCAACATGAATGACTTGGTTTCTGAATACCAGCAGTACCAGGACGCAACCGCCGATGATGAGGGCGAGTTTGATGAAGAAGTTGAAGAAGAATAAATGTACTTATATGCTGTGCCGTCTAGTGTTTTGTAATGTCTTTTGTGTCGATTGTCAATAAGTTTAAAAATCAAAAATATATTATCAACCTCTAATACCGTCTTGTCTGTATTTATTTCCAAATAGTATAGGTCCTTTAATTAATTGAAACTGACGAAATCACTACTCTCTACAATGCTGTGGTCTACCCGTGGACCCATGAATCTGCCTTAACACCAATTTTGCGATGTTTTATAAGGCTTAATGATTGGTCAAAAACCAGTGTAGTCTCGCTAAAATAAAGTGCTTTGGACTCGATTCAGGGGGGGGGGGGGGTGGCTAACCTCTATATAGTAGGTGAACCTTGAATGAGGGAGGCCTTGGCATGTAAAATGTTATCACACTTAATTTTAAATATTGTAGGATGTTAGGGATAATGCAGTGGGTGCACCCACTGGTGAGTGTGAAGCCGGTGGGTGCACGGGGCCACCGCGGGGTTTATCTAGAAAAAACACGACACCAATCAATCATCGCATAAAATTTAATAAATAATATTTAAGTAACCAATATCCTATACGTTTTATTAAAAACTATTGGGTGCTTTGCCTCTCATCCTCTTCTTCATCTTCAAACTCGCCTTGATCTTCAGCTGTCGCATCCTGATACTGTTGGTACTCCGAAAGTAGATCCATTAGGTTATTCTCAGCTTCAGAAAAATCTTCCTCGTCCATTCCCTCCCCTACATACCAATGCAGGAACGCTTTCCTTCTGAACATAGCAGTGTATTGCTCGGAAATCCTCTTGAACAACTCTTGGATCGCTGTCGTGTTCCCTATAAATGTTGCGGACATTTTCAAACCTCTAGGGGGAATATCACAGACAGCCGTCTTCACATTATGAGGTATCCATTTTACGAAGAAATCTTTATTTTTAACTTGTATATTTAGCATTTGCTCGTCAACTTCCTTCATTGACATTCGCCCCCTAAATATTGCTGCGACAGTCAAGTAGCGACCAGTTCGAGGGTCACACGCCGCCATCATGTTTTTAGAGTCGAACATCTGCATCGTCAGTTCTGGTACGGTTAGAGCGCGGTACTGTTGGCCACCTCTGGAAGTGAGAGGTACGAAACCAGGCATGAAGAAATGAAGTCGAGGAAAAGGCACCATGTTGACTGCCAACTTCCGAAGGTCTGCGTTCAATTGTCCGGGGAATCGCAGGCATGTGGTCACCCCTGACATCGTTAAGGACACTAAATGATTAAGATCACCATACGTTGGTGTTTTCAATTTCAATGTCCTAAAACAAATATCGTACAGAGCTTCGTTATCTATGCAGTACGACTGATCAGAATGGTCTATTAATTGGTTAAGGGATAAAGTAGCGTTGTACGGCTCGACGACGGTATCGGATACTTTAGGGCTGGGAACTACGGAGAACGTGTTCATAATACGGTCAGGGTACTCTTCACCCAAGTTTCCGATCAATAGCGTCCCTAACCCGGAGCCGGTGCCACCTCCAAGGGAGTGGACAAGTTGGAAGCCTTGCAGACAATCGCAGCCTTCAGCTTCTTTCCTAATGACATCTAGGACTGATTCTAAAAGATCCGCACCTTCTGTGAAATGACCTTTAGCCCAGTTGTTACCGGCTCCGGATTGTCCGTAGACGAAGTTGTCCGGGCGATATAGTTCCCCAAAGGGTCCAGATCTCACGGCGTCTACTGTTCCTGGTTCAAGGTCAACGAGGATAGCTCGCGGCACGTACTTTCCTCCAGAAGCTTCGTTATAATACACATTGATTCGTTCCAATTGTAACTCGGAGTCACCGCGATATCTGCCGCTAGGTTCGATGCCGTGCTCGTCAGATATCACCTCCCAGAACTGTAAAATATAACAAAAATGTAGTCTCTATTTCAATAAAACAAAATGCTATTAAGTTATGCTTAGTATGCATTTACCTTTAGTAAGAGTACCCATAATGACTCTTAGTGAGTACAATCCTATTTTAATATCACAAATACGAAAGAGTGTTTGTTTGTTTGTCGTTTTTTCACGTCAAAACAGAGCAGCGGATCCGATTATCGGAGTGGCATGGGAATCTTATGCCGGAAAAAGTCTTGTCACATTTCAAAATTTTCCACGGGCGTAGCCGAGGCGGACAGCTAGTATACCTACATATAAAAATGTAAGCAAATTACCTTAGATCCAATCTGGTTTCCACACCGTCCAACTTGAACATGTACTATTTCCCTCATTTTTGTAATTTATCAAAAAATAAAAATAATCACAACAAAATTTAAATAATTAAATAAAAATTGTAAAAACTAAAATAAAAATATATTCTAGCCTACATTAATAACTAATAGAAAATACAACTAAAATAATATCAAATGTTTCATGACCATCGTGATTTCGTATAATATTTCGTTTTCCTTTTGTAAATTTACTCAAACCAAAATAGATGTATAGGTGGGACATTACTCTTAGTCAAGACTTTTCAATAAAATTATAACTTGATATTTAAATAAACAGATAAAACAATATTAAAAAAAATACAAATAGGTTTGTTTGAAAAATGTATTAAAATATTATTACCAACTTCTTACTTAACATTACATGTATGTAACCAGAATTTAAACAATTAAAAGTAATAAATTGTAACATGTAATTATTTTTAACAATCAAAATGGGATAGACAATATAATTTTGGTCTACTTCTCACTTTTGTTAATAAATTAATTCAATCCCTTGAGAAAAAATTACAACCATTTTAATACATACATCATGAAAACATTTAACAACAATATGTTAGTTATAAAACTACTTTACCACATTACATATTATTATTATCTGGAATTTTTTAAACTAGCACAAATTAACTGTTTTTAAAATTATAGTGTATTTCTTATGCTCATGTATTCTAAAGAATTTTCTGTTAATTTGTTATAATTTGGAATATGTATATAAATAAAATAATATAATAACTATTACATTCTTATATCTACATATATTGCTATTATAATATAATCACAAAGCACAATGACTAGCTTAATAAACTTACACTTCTAACAAAAACATCTTATTCTTATTTAATGTATCGTGATGTACAAAATTAACTAATTATGTGCTATTATTGATATGTGACAATAAGTATATAAGTTCGTAGCTATGGCAGGAACTAGAATTCGGTATATAAAGTAAAAGTTAAGGTATGCTGAATCCAAAACCGTTTCGAGATATTAGTTTAATAATGCGTATTTTTCAATTTATAGTTCTTAAAATCGTGAGATTGTCTTTATTTTTTCAAAAACAAATAATTTACTTAACCTACATTTCACCTATGAATGACGTCATTATATCGGCTAAATAAAAGCAAAATATTTACTTGTCAACTTGTCAACCAATGTTACCCTGTTACTAGATATACTACTATTTCAGTAGTTTTTATAAGTAATCTAGTTTATTATTTAGGAAGAATGTTTAAGCATTTTTTATTGTAGGATATTCTTTGACTTTTGTATATATTTTGTATCACAACAACTATGCAGACTACGGTATAAAAGCCGTAAAGATGTGTTTCTTTGTTGTTGTTTTAATATGTTTTGTGTAGAAGTGGTAGGTTTTGGTAGATTTTGTAGGATTTAGAGACGGCAACACTATTGTTTGTTAAATGTCAAAGTCAAAGAACACAGATGTTCTTTTTTCTGTACCAACACATCAAAGGTATTGAAGTATTCAGCCGACAAAATGACGTCATCAGTGCCAAAACTTTGATAATATATTATAAAAAAACTACTGTATAGAAATCAAAAATATTCAAATTAGTTTCTTAAAATAGCTTAATCTTTAAAATAAAAATATAAAAATCGTACCTTAGCTTTTACTTTACCTACCGAATTCTTTGGTGTTTTGTGTAATTTTATCCAAAAGGACATAATATGGAACTCGCTTAAATTTTCCCAATATAAAAAACAACGTACCTACAATCAGGAGCAGCGTTGGTAAGACCCCGTAAAGACTATATTCGATTGCACATTGAAGTTTTCATATTGTTTCATTTCTAATGCCAACATGACATTCAAATAGATGTGAACCAAAAATCACAACTGGCATAGTTTTCATTTTCGTTTTCATGTCATTTTAAAGTGTCAAGCGAATTTTTTTTCTAGTGGTCCTTGCAATTCTGCTTCTGATAGTACATTCTAGTTACAACCTCTACTGACATTCACATACTTACCTAACTGCCTACAGGTTACCACGACCCGTAGTCGGAAAAGAACCCGTAAAAAGTGTCAATTGGTCGCTTGAGGCACCAGAATCCCCCGTCAGATCTATTGCTAAAATACGACGCTCTTACAGCCAGTTTCTGAAACGCTTGTCAAACTTAATCAGATATTAGTTATTTAACAATTGTCAAATCCATATATTTATGTTTACTAATCGTAGATTAACTCTTTTTGAGTATTAAGACTAGAGGTGTGAAGCGGTATGCTAAAATACAAGCATAATAATTATAAATAATGATTGGAAACACTATGTTCCCGCAAATTAGACGTCCTAGATCGCCTTTCCCATTTAAAACATCACAATTAACTATTTTTCTAGAGCTCTGTCTCGCGACACAAAACGATACCAACGAAACCTAACTTATTACTGCTCTCCTGGTCAGTTTTATTGGTCAAAGAGCAGAAAATTGGCGAAAGGGGGAGCCCGTCTATGGCCCCTCCTTAGGATTAGTACTCTATGTTAACTCTTGAAAGGTTTTTCAGAAACTGGGGATTAGAGTGCAGACTAAAATTTGTTTAATTTCTTCGCGTCACTAAAAATATTAGTGCAGTGCCAAAACTCAGATATATAAAATTGGATCTTTTAAAAACCTACCAACGTCAAGTCATCTAAAAGTTTTTCCTCACTGACATGGAGGTCCAGCAAATCTAAATCGGTCCCATTGGCTTCCATTGTCTTATTTCGTATGCCACAATCTCAGAAAATGCACAATTTATAACCACTTATAAAGCAAGTTCATACCTACATGGTCTCATTCCTTGCATCACTCACATCCAAGCTAACATTAAACGCAGTATTCCTTAATAAATACAAATTGGCGAAGACGGTATTCTTCTCCGACAACAGCGGTACATAAAAAGCTCTAAATATCTGGTTAGATTTCACAGCATCCAATATCGGCGATCTGGCGATTATTTCCCATTGGCTAGGTCTTGCCGCGTAAGATGGCTCCAAGGTGTTTGGTGTACCGATGTCCGAGTCGACAAGGTAGTTACACTGATCAGGCTCGAGGTAGGTCGAGTTGTCCTCCTTGTTCATATCGTTGAAGTACGGGTGAACAACGCGAGTTCCTGAAAGTTGAAAAAAAAAAGAAATTTTTAAATTAATGTATGAATAACACCCATAGTAAACAGTGGCGGCTCCAGAATATAATTTCATAATTATCATCCAGTGCTGCGAGTATGGTAAGTTGACATTCGGTACGCAACACAAATACTATTATACACCTATTTTGAACCTAATTTGTACTTCGCACAGAATTTGAAAAGGCTCAAATCCATCCATCCAAGCTACATTAATAATAATATAATTATGTAATTTTAGCCCATAACAAATACGAATGCAACGCATTTCCATGACGGTTCTCTTTCTACACATAGTCTACATACCGTTAAAAGCCTCAACATATGGCGCGGGCAGCTGTCCCCGGAACTGGCTCTTAACGAATCTGATCCTGTACTCCTCGTGAGGCAGGTGGAAGCTGGACGGCGACCTATACCAATCTTTGCCGAAGCACACGTAGGCGCGCTCTTGCGGCGCCGCGGGCAAGTTGTGAAGGATCGACATGGGAGCGTTGTAGTTGTTGTATACTGATATTGTACGCGATATACCTGGAAAAGAAAATATTGGTTTGAGTAAAAAACTGAATCGTAGACTATGATCCAAGACCCAAAAAAGCCGTACCTCCAACCGCAGCGAACAGCACACACATCCACATGAAGGGCGCCGTGTAAGTGAGGTAGTGACCGGCGCGACGACGCCTCCCTCTACACACCAGCTCGGTCCACACGGCGTAGCACAACTTCTGTATACAGTCCACCGATATGGCGGCCGAGAGCACTATCATACTGTAAACGGGGTACAGGAACCTGGAAGGCACAACATTATTACAATCAATACAAAGGAAATCCGACTAAATTACAAATTGTGTCATTGTAATTTATCTTATCTGGTTCCTTAGTACTACCGGAAAATATATAAAGGACTTTCTTTACTTAGTCTGAAATTTTTTGAGGCCACCAAAACGAGCAGCCGAGCTGTTGAGATATTTCTAGACAGACTGAAAAAGGCCTCTTAATTGTCTGTAGTATTGTGTAGGTACATCTTATAGCAGATACGTAAGAAAATCGGAGAACTACCGTCAAAGATTTTTTTTAAATAATAATTTAGTAATTAAATTAAATTACATTTTAGTAAAAAAAAAACACATTTTAGTATTGTTTCAATACATAAATTATAATATATTTTAAAGTACCTGGCCCTAGAATTTAATAATTAAATATAATCTTCTCTCTTACCTCTCCTCTTTATGCGGTTGCAGCATGAAAACGCCCAGCCACAGATAGAGCGGCATGAGACTCAGCCAGTACGGTGCACAGAATGAGGGGCGGGGCGCCGCGCTCAGAATGACCAGAGCACACGCGCCCAGAAGTAGTGGGCTGCACAAACTGACCACCTATAACAAACATGAAAGTCGTTTTAAAATCGCCTATCTATAGGGATCAATTTTAACATTTATGGTACCTACATATATACTTGTTACCACTCTATAAAATTAAATTAAAGTGCTTATTTGTAATAATTAATACAAAATTCTGTAGCATATGCCATTTACACAATACTATTTTTAGTACAAATTTTTAAATTTTTGTGTCAGTCTGAAATTACTAAATGAATTTTGATGAAACTTCCAATGTACCTTCATTATAGTATAGTAGACTTAGAATCTGCTTTTTGTTTAATTAAAAAATGTATAATAATTGACTCGCGCGCTGACGATTCCGTACCATTTTTTCGGTCAGAGTTTTAACGACAGGATTTTCGTTTAGGTTATCCTGTATACTACAAGAAAGGCTCTACATTCCCTATTATTGTTTCCCTATTATTGCATTTTAAAATTATAAAAAAAAATATAACGAGCTCTTTCATTTGATATTATTTAAGCTATACGTCCATGATTGGGTCATGAAACTCTGTATATGTACCAAGTTTAAACTTTTTTCGTCCAGATTCGGAGAAAATAATCTGTGACAGACGGACAGACAGACAGATACAGGCGTGGTTTTTTTATACAGGAAATCCTTTGACACAAATTCTTGTCAGATTTCAAAAATATCCACGGGCGAAAGTTGGTTTATTATAATGCAAACTACACTCACCCAAACAACATTAAAATTCAAAAACCCATTCACAAAATAATAGGTCCACGGCTCCACTCCATATAGATCAGGTCCGTGCTCCGTGAATATATTATATGCTACAATGTTCCACGGTGCCACGACCAACTTGCCATAATGCCACGTGTCTATAGCCACGGTGGGCAATAAAAGTGCCAACAGAGACACCACACTGTATTTGATAAAATGTAGTATTCTCGGTCGTACTATGAGCATGTCTATTGCTATTGGCACGCCGAGGAGCGCAGCGAAAGGCCAACCTGAAATTTAAGAATAATACTAGCTTTCACAAAAGTTTTTGTAGGTTTGGAATCTCTCATATTAACTTACTCTTTTAAAAAAACTAGGACCTGTCACGGGTCCACAAGAGTTAAATTGATTACAACATGTTCAACACCTGCACAAATATAATTATTACCACTCTAGAAATAGAGGACTTTTTTGAAGTGAAACTTCTTAGGCGGCGATTCGATAATTTTTAGACGAGAATTAAGAGTGAAGTTTCAAGGACGCCTCACGTTTAGGCACATTTCGTTACATGAGAGAGAAGAAAAATATAACGTAGAGAGGAGAAAGAGAGCTATACATTGACATATACATATCTTATAGAAATGGCAATACATACAACAATCCAACGACTATGAGTAAAAGGAATACTCCCCTATGCACATCGCTGGAAAGTTGCATATATGCCAATCTATTAAATATTTTCAATGGCGCGATACAGGTTTCAATGAGTTAGTAACGGTGCGACATCTATCGACGCGACGCGATGTGCCGCCATATGACTCCCTTCCCAGACCAGAGGTTGATACAGTATGAAAACCAACATCCATTTTAGCTTTGTCAGCAGTGATGGACTGTGTGGTGGACTGCATCGCGGCTGAATCACCTGTCGTGATGTATGACCTGTCGTCATGTCGGGCCGGCGGTCTAGTCAGTGGGAAGTGGAAGTAGGATGCGGGGCATTGCGGGGTCAGGAATACAGGCGTGTTCATACGGGGTCACCAATATAAAAATGGCAATACATACAACAATCCAACGACTATGAGTAAAAGGAATACTCCCCTATGCACATCGCTGGACAGTTACATATATGCCAATCTATTAAATATTTTCAATGGCGCGATACAGGTTTCAATGAGTTAGTAACGGTGCGACATCTATCGACGCGACGCGATGTGCCGCCACAATCTAAACCCTCTTGTACACAGTGGACCATTATGGCCCAGATAAGGCCATACATAATTTTGTTATATCTGTGGTGGATTAGACAGCAATGCGCCAAGAAAGCGCGATGGCGGCACATTTTCTTCCAGACTTAATTCACTAATATAATTGCTTAATAACCGCAACATAATCCGTTAAGTAGTTTCGGAGTGAATCGGGCACAGGCAGACAGACGCGGCAGGAGCCTTTGTTTTATAATTATGCAGCGACAATTAAATTTAGTGTATGTCTGCGCCTAAAACCATTTTGTATGTATATTAATCACATATCAATTTTAAAAAGCGTAGCACTCACTCAACAAAGTATTAACCGCCGTCAAGAACACAGACAATCCCATATCCCGCCGCCACCAACTAGCCAGCGCGGCCGTGGCCAGTATACCGCTCCAAGAAGACGGCAACATCGCCGTGTAAGACAGGAAGCAACCGGCCGCGGGCAATGTCAACGCCAACCATACCCTGCCTACGTGTATGCCAAACTCACTGCAGACAGCCCTGGAATTTTCATAAAGATTGGTTAATAATAGCTTTTGGCCATGGTTGCCACAATGTGATATTGTCCTAATCCAACTCCAAATTCCATCATAGTGGAGCAATAAAAAAACGCATTAGCGACCTGTCCCTGCTTTATTTTTTAAGGCGAAAGAGATATGTCAGGATCGTAACAAATGGCATTCGATGCCTACCCCTCTTGGGATGAAAGGCGTGATGATAGATATATGATTGTCCATTCATGCGCGCGAGGTTGTAGGAAGCAGGAAGAACCTAGATGTGTTACACAATAGCACTAGTCACTTTTGTCAATAACGCTTGCATTCCGCCGTGACATGATGAGGAATTCAGTTTAATCCCGTCCACGCTGTAATAGTTGTGATTAGTCTGTGATTAATAAGACATATCATAGTCGGCGGGATCACCTTAGATACCGATTAATCAGCATATACTATACTTGACATTAGAAAATTGATTAACATTGGTAAAGCCACATTAAAAGAAGAACTTTAAAGAAAGACTGTATTGCAATATTTTAAACAGTGTATAAAACAACAACACTTACTTATAAAACAATAACTCAGCAAAAGCAGCACATATAGCTAGGTGCACCCTCATAGCATAGAAAACTACAACTGAGCTTGTGAGATAAGTCAACATTTTGGCCGGCAGTGCAAATATCCATAATGAGGCATATGACCTTATTGCATACACTGGACTGTACTCCCATGTTTGAAGACCACTGCCATACACTGAAAAAGTCATTTACAAGTCATTTTCTAATCAACTACTGAATTTCAACAATTGCCATCACCATTACACCAAAACTAAATTTGAGATTATAGGATTTTAAAATATTCACTGGGGGATATATATCAACTTACAACCCAAACTCCAATTGAGCAGTAACCATAAATGTCAACCAATCAAACATTTCCATAATGATAAATAAATGTCCCAATTTCATTTCTTCACAGGCTGTCTTACAGCTCCTGAAACCACGTTATCGGTCCCAGGATACCCAGTGTAAGACCAAGACCTCTTTTACCTGATGGTATTTGTGAGTCTATACCTAGTGAGTGGCCAGTTCTGTTGAAGTATATTTAGATGGATTTTTTTTTCTTTCTTTACGGGTTGCCTTACAGCACCAGAAACCGTGTTACAGTACCAGGGTACCCAGCGGGAGACAACTATGATTCTTTTAAAGATATAATTTTCCATGAACTAATTAATTGTAATCTTAATAATCTGTCTCCCTCGTTCAGCTGATTTTATTTCTAACTTTTTTTTATAGAACTTTGATTTTGATAGAAGAAAGAAACTTACACAAGTAATGCAGAGGTTCCCAATAGTTATAAGTCTCGTCACAATCAGTTACAATGCCCCAGTAGGCCGAAGCTAATCTCACTGATAATAGAAGACTTAGCGCTACCACACCTCCAGGGTAGGAAATTCCGCGGAGATCAGTTGGTGCATTTGTAACAAGATATTCTCTGCAAATTAAATAGATTAGATTAGTCTACTTTTTTTTCTGTGACTGATGATATTTTATCAATAGGAGTTGATAGCGTAATTGATGAGTGTTGGACTTGAAACCAGGGGACCAGTATACAAATGTATTATATAAATATATGATATTTCTGGTTTTGAGGTTATGTTTTTCAATATTGATTTTCTCACAAATTATGGGTTACTAAAGGGCTTTGGGGAGTGAGGGGGTCATTTTGAGATTTTTTTTTAATACTAATCATTTTAAAACTAGGTGTTTAAGTAATTTGCTATCTTAACTATAAAGTTTTAAAAAGGTGATTGAGAGTATAAGAGGGTCATAACCTTGAATAGAACTTAAAGAAGGTACAGCAATAGACTTGCCATGTGTTGTTTAATATGAACAACTGGCAAAAAGTGGACACTGTTATTCTATGCCCACTTTGCAAAGTATAAAGGTAGTGAAGACATTTGTTGTTTGTTTGTTTTTCTTGTTGGTAAAATACCCAATACTACAAGCTAGAGATCCAGGTAAATGCTTACCCGTGATGAAGAACTAAAAATAATTTGACTTGATGCCAAAACAAAAACATTAAAAAATATCCATTGGCGTAACCGTATTGTTATCTAAAAATATACTATTGTGGTTATAAGTAATAGCGTTATACAAATTAATGTACCAAAGCTGATGAACTACATATTTTACACCAAAATTGAAGATACTTGCCCATCTTTTTTCGTTTTCTTTCCTTTGTTAAAACTGTTTGGACGTTTAACGCCATTTTTCGACTGAATACTCCTTTGACGTACGGTCAGCGGCATTGGAATAATAATTAATGTACCATGTAACAACACAATAAACTCACAATCCTATTTCGTATTAAATTTTATTATTTATTTTTGCGGCGAGCAGGCGTCCAAGCAATTTTTCGGTCAATAAAAAAATTTTTTGACTTTTAACTTTTATTTTCGTGTTACACATTTGTTTAGGAAAAGGTAACACATGACTATACAGCCAAATCCGAAGAATGGTCTACTTTTCTTTTTTTAACAGATTTAAAAAAAAGATATATAAGTACATACGACCGTATATTTTTTTATGTGTGTTCACGAATAACTTCGTCATTTTTGAACCGATTTTGATGAATATTTTTTTGTTGAAAGGAGATATCCCAAGTAGTCGTGGGTCGTAACGTGTTTTAAGCGTAACTGTAACATACGTAGTTTCGTGAATACGCGTAACTAGTTTCGAAACTGCGTATTTTTGTAAGTAGTTATTTCTGTATAGAAGCTGTATTTTCTGTTACAACAAGGTCAACAAGTAATAAGGTATTATGAATTATGATTAACAATTGATAATCAAATACTTAATATTTTTAAATATCTATTTCATGATAATGTTTTTTTGTATATTTTATCAAATTTAACTTTCCTTCATATCAAAATTATTTAATTGAAGTTTTTACACTATGTATTTACTTTTACACTATTTACTTTGTCTACTTACTCTAACTATTAATATTTTGTTCACAAACAAATTTATTAAAAAAACTTTAGTGTAAACATAGAAACTAAAACAATCAACTTGAGATTCGTCAATCATGAACTAAACGAACAAAAAACCAAGCAAATTAACAAAAGAAATCGAGATCGGGGGAAGGTCACAATTTCTAGCAAATCAAAATAATATAAATTTCTCCCTTAACTCAACTGCATTGCGTACATAATCGCATGAGTTTTGTAATATGAGATATGAACACAGACAAGCAAGCAAGTGCTACGATAAAGTATGATATGAGGTGTAAAGAGTGTATAGCTCTCTCTTTTTGGTAAGTCATATCCCGAACGTGTACGAGCGACCGAGACTAGATTGATTGTTGAACGAAACGAAACTGCTTACGTAGTTACGTATCGTGTATTCGGGTGTCAGTCGTAGCGCGACAGATAAAACTACTTACATAAAATAATCGTTACATTTTGTTCAACGAAACTACGTATACGATTATCAGCCTCGTAAGCAGTTTCAGAAACCGATTACGTTAAATAATGCCCACGACTAATCCCAAGGGTGGTACCATGATAAGGAAACCAGGATATGATGATGGCATCCCAGAGAAATCGAGGGGAACCTTCGAAAATCGTAGTGCCGACTAGAGCGTTTGTTATTATTTTTTTCATTAAGTATTTTAATTTGCAATATTAATTGCATCAATATTTTTTTTAGAAATGTCCCCTGCTCAGGTGCTGCCCATGCGTTATGCTTGTATATGATAGATACTCTATCTTTGAATGATAAATGTAACTGAATAACGACGTGACACTGGCAGAAATGTACTTATCTTAGTACAATTGCCATCCAATAAAAAAAAAATAAAAAAATATTATTATATCAGTGTTCTGCATAAATGTTCTGTACAAGCAAAAATAAGTACTAGGAGTACTACTCTTACTAGCTAAATGCTTGAATTTACCTAAATGTGTGCCATGATAAAATAAACATAGTATGCTCCTATATGTCTGGTTATTCAGGAAATTAATAAAATTCATATATTAAACACGAATTACATATTTTATTAAAATATACTGTTATTATGTAACACATACAAATTATACAGTACTTGCAGGTAATATAAACATATAAACACATCTAATAGGTACATATTTTACATGGCTTTTCAACATATTATTCACTCAATAACTTTTAAGAAAATGCCAATTAAACACATATATCTTTGATTCTAATTATATAATAAATAGACACAAATCTAGCAATAAAAACTTTAATAAAATGGAAATTTCCTTTTAGAATTATTGTGGCCAAACCCCTAAGGAACCACTTCTATTTCATCCAGATTAGTCTTAATTTATGGGTAAATGTATTCTTAGTAAGATTTTTTTACAAAACAACATAAAATAATTTCAAGTTAGGCTCCTCTAAAACCACAATAATAAAATTGTGTAGAAGATGGCTATTGAAAAAGAGATTGGATGATAAAATACGCAATTTTTTTTGTTGCGCAATACATTTATATATAACCCGTTTCCCGTTGGGGTAGGTAGTGTCGCCTTAGATGCTCTCTCATTTCACTTTTCATACATAACAGATTTTCGATAAAGAAGAAAACCTTCATCTTTAACAAACATTATAACATTTCAATATAAAAATACTATGCAGATGCACTATTAAAATAAAGTGCCATGAGGAAGGTTTACGAGTATTATACATGGACCAATCATGTTTAGGAGCTGAGCAATAACAGTATCAGTGAATCAAATAGGGGGAAAAGCTAGCGGCAAAGCGCTTTTAAAGTGTGCTGTCTAATCTGTTAAAGATTTAACTAAAATAATTTTGTAGAATAAAACATTCTACAAAAAAGCCCGCAATAGCTAGTTAATAAATAAGTAGAAATAAGCGGACTATAAACACATATTTCATGTATGATTAACTATAACATTGTTAAATTAAGAACAATGGCTAAGTGCCTCATCAGTTAAATGTTTGATGGTACATGCCAAACAACATAACTTCTTCTTCTTCTTTTTTTAATGTGGCTCCACTCACAACATAACTTAAAAGAAGGGAAGCAACATGATTATTTTTTTCTTCTTGGTTTAACAACTGTCCAACCAGGCTCTGGGTCTTCATCCATAGGTTCAGGCTCTAGGTTAGCATGTCCACTAGATTGGCTGCTCTGTGCATTGTGAGGTGATGACTCATTTTCATCTTCACTGCTGCTTGTGGTGTCATCATCAGGGTTGCCATGTGTCTAGAATAGCAAAGGTTAACTCTATTACTTTTAGATGAATAAGAAAGGTGCCTGCAGATTCCATTGACTGAGTAAGTCTGTAGACACTATAACCAATTTAGTTTTTGCTTTATGTACAGTACCAACAATTAATTAATTTTATTAACTGTCATTTTTACAAACCCAGAATTGTAGGCCAGAGTATTCCCGAAATGTTGATAGAAAGCTCCATTGAGTAATTTTTGAGCTGACGCAGTTGGCTTCAAAGTCCAAGACATAAACAGTGTATAAACTTTCACATGTTGTTGGACCTATTGTAAAAATATTGGCTTATCAAAGCTAAGGATAATAAAATCTAAACTGTATTAGTATACTAGCTCTACCTATGTAGATAAATATTAAACAAAAATGAAGTCAAGGGAACATGGTGAAGAACTAAAACTAAACTAAACTAAAACTAAATGTCTGCACAATGGCCAGCCAAGGAATACCTGACCCGAGAATATCAGGTAAATCCATGTAGGTACCGTCTTTGCCCAACCCAGCAATTTGTCCAGACATTCTAGTGTTGCATATACTAGAGAATTCTAACCTCACTGGTAACTTTTCTATTCTTGATTTATGTAGTAAACAATCTTTGCTTGTCTTTTAATGTAATTCATCATACAAAATTCTTAGAAGATGTTATTAACAATTTTACATAGTAATTAACATTTTTAGAGACTACTTCAGTGTGACCAGTTATTAACAGACCATATTCAAGCACCTCACAAAATTCAGTTAAATTAAAACACACCATTACCTGAGGAGGAACTGATTTAAGTATAGGTTGGCTTAACCATACTTGACATTTTGGCATTGCATCTATTCTGGTCCTTACTTCTTCATGATTCCCACTTTTCAGGAGCTCAAGGAATTGTATGAGAAGTGCAGCTATTTCTAAAATTTGAAAAAAAAATTGCTGAGTATCAAAGGCTAATTTAATATGATTGTAATTTATATAAAGTAGGATGTCAGATTGCAGCAAATGACATTAAATTGTCTCTACCTATCCCTCTTGTGATAAAAGGTGTGATGATGGATAGATATTGTGATTTCTGCAATTTAAATTTCAACATTGATATTCACTCTGCACAAACAGTTTTGTCTAAATTGTTATGAAATAATGACAAAATAAGAAAGTAAATTTGTAATTTTGGTTCATTTTGGAATGAAATATGGAACCCTAAAAATGCTAACAAGCTAACAGTATAACTACCTTTTGGAGAGTCATCATGGCACACAGTTTCAAATTCTTCATCCATCAAGTCTTCTAAAAGTTCTATTAAATCATCTTGGTCTACCACATTTTCCACACAGTATCTGGCCACATATGTTGCCATTAGTTGAGCTGTCTAGAAATAGTTAATAGGTTATTAGTTTTATTGTTAGTAGAGCGTTAGATTTGAAACTAGGGAAAACCCACTTAAGAAGTTATAAGAGGGTGATTGAGGGTAAGGGGTCATAAACTTGATTAGAAAATTGTTAAATTGTAATGTCCTTGCAAGTAGAGTAAGTCTCACTTGCACCAAAAATGTGAGGCACCAATTTTCTTTGATTGACTTCTCGTGTTTTGGAGAGATAGTAAAGCAGACGCTCGCACCTTCTTCTAAAAATAACAGACACCTATTTACTCACCGTCTATTAAGGAAGTGACATTTTTATGTCCATTATGTGCAGCAACTGGCTAGCCACCTGTTTGATATATATAGAACTATCAAAAAGTAGGCACTGCTAATGGTCTCTGGCCAGACCGCAAGCTAGATAAATCCATGAAGATGTAAAGACTGGGTCTAGGTTAACGTTATGTATAGTTCGGTCGCAATTGGTGAAGCAGTATATAATTATTATTAAAATAGACATAAATGGAATTAAGTAGGTAATAAAGACCTAGGTACCTGTTTACCTCCAGGAGCACCCATGCCATGCTCAACAGCTAACTGCAAAGCAGTCCAATTGTTTAATACTAAATTAACAATAGGTTGAAAATCATCATACAACATGATTTCAACTAAAGTTATTTATTCTCCTTTATGTGAAAATCTAGGCGTTTTCTTTCTCAACATAACCTAAAGAAACAACACAACACAACATAGCACAGAGCAACATAATAAAACACAGAGCAATAAAAGAAGACTGAAGACTGCTGCATAGTAGTCTGTGACTGCTGCTGTCCACAGAGCAAGTACTACCAAAGAGAATATAATCACTACTACGTTTTACTCCGTCATATATAGTAGTCAAGTGTCAGTTTCAGCGGCGAGGATATTGTCATTGAATCCGCACAAAGGCCAGCCATGGATTTCCCGGCCCGAGAATGCTCGGGCCGAGAATGCCCGGGCAGGAATTGGTGTACAGGCTTCCAATTGTTGGGCTGGGCATTTTTGGCTGAGCAATCTCGGGCAGGCAATTCTCGTTCCGGACCGAGAAATGCCGACCCAAGAATTAAAAGCCATTTCATATGTACACGGATTCCTGGCCTGGGCATTCTTGGTGTGGCCATTTCGGGTTGAACAAAAATGGTCCGGGGCAAGAATCCGTGTACATTGGAAGAGAGTTATTGGCCTATATTGGCCGATCGTGATGTTGGTCCAAATTCCAGTAGTTCCGGTTGAGTCTATGGCTAATGTGTTTTAAAAGGAACTACTGGAATTTAGACACAACCGGAACTACTGGAATTTGGACCAAAATCACGATCGGCCAATATAGGCCAATAAGTCTCTTCCAATGTACACGGATTCTTGCCCCGGACCATTTTTGTTCAACCCGAAATGGCCACACCAAGAATGCCCAGGCCAGGAATCCGTGTACATATGAAATGGCTTCCAATTCTTAGGTCGGCATTTCTTGGTCCGGAACGAGAATTGCCGGCCCAAGATGGCTCAGCCAAAAATGCCCGGCCCAACAATTGGAAGCCTGTACACCAATTCCTGCCCGGGCATTCTCGGCCCGAGCATTCTCGGGCCGGGAAATCCATGGCTGGCCTTTGTGCGGATTCATTGGCACCATCGATTTTAGTTAGACTATTCTATTTTTTTTTCAAAATGGCTCCATCAGGGTTTTGATGATTCCGCCAATGTCAAGTAATATAGACGTCACAGTAACAATAAGCCGATTGATCGGTAGGTAGAATGCTCCCGCCGGCCGTAATATGTCCTATTAATCACTGACTAATCACAACTATTACAGCGCGGGCGGGATTAAACTGGATTCCCCATGACGTCCTGGTGGACGCGTGCGTATATCACAAAGGCGTCACGTGGAATCTCGATTTTAGTTAGACAAAATCGAAAAGTCGTAACTCACAATAAACTATTATAAACTTTATGTCAATTCGAAAAAGTCATTTTTAGAAAAAAAAAAGTAGTAACGTTGCCAATAAATAAATATACAAAAATGACTGATAACCATACAAAATAAAATATTTTTTTGGTCTGGCAACACCAATCTATGGTGCGAATAACCCCGGCCCAGTTTCAGTCCTAGTCAAATGTAACTGAATAACGACGTGACACTGGCAGAAATGTACTTATTTTAGTACAATTGCCAAGATCAATAAAATAAAAAAAAAAAAAAAAAAAAGTCCCAATAGAGCCATTTTACGTGAAACGGAACGTAACCCGTTTTATAAATCGACAAATTGCTTCGAAAAGCAGTGCCAAAAGAAACGGTTTTTTATTCCTAGGGCGTAAATCCATCGATCTAGAAAAGAAATGGATATAGCAAGTTAGTGCGAATCGTGTTCCATCGAAAATCCGCGCAATTCAAAATATCCGCGCATCGCCCGCTTAGTCTGTGATCGACTACAAGCGCGAGAGTACGTATCTGCAGCGAATTAAAATATTGCGAAAATGCCGTCTTGCGTCATTAAAACGTGCAAAAGTGAGACTAGGAAGCATACGAAAGCGACTGGAATTACATTTCATGAGTGAATACCATTTAAAATACAATATTTTATAAGAAATAGTTAAATTTATCATTTCATACATTTAAACCTGTTGGATAAAGTGGAGACGGCTTCTTAAATTATATTTTTTAAAGTACAAAATACATTTTTATTTTTTACTATACTTATTACGAGGTAAGGTTTTCCTCAGAACAAGTAAAGGAAGTTTGCATCATTGAATGTAGTCTATTTATTTTCAACCTATTAACATACGTTGCGTTGCTAGGATACGTTTTTTAGTTTTAATTATCATAATATATACGATCGTATATTAGGTGATTATCCGCTACATAAGAGAACTCTTAATTATTAATATAAATTATATTACATATATTTAAATGTCTCTTTTTTTACTGATGACCTAATTGCGACGAGAAAAAACAGAGTAGATTAAAGTTTTTATTATTTTCTCTAGGTTTCCACCAGTCTTCAGAGAGACGAGAAAAGTGGATTCCCCTTTTCCCTTTCTGAGGAACCGAAAACAATGTTTATTTCTTTTTTAAAAGAGGAGAACCTGCTGTTAACTATGTGTATTATAGGTGTTTTTGTGGTCAATAAGTGCAAAATATTGTATTTAGGTTTTAAATTGTTTACTTATATTAAAAACTAGCTTCTTCTTACTTCGTTATGTTTACCTTTGCGCACCCCCTGCCCATCGTCATAGCATAATTGTATGTACACAAAACACTCTTTGCAAAGTCCTCTACCTTCCCGTGAAAGTCACGTCGAAATTGGTTCAGTAGCGTTGTCATGCCGTGATGAAACAAACAATAAATGTTACGACAAGCTTGCCACAAATGTGCCTAAACAACCTTGAAGCGTACTTAAAATTTCTCTTTCAATTCTCGTCCAAAAGTTATCGAGTCGCCGCATAAGATGTTTCGCTTCAAAAATTTTATAATTTAATCATATAAAATTAAATAAAAAGCCGCTATCCATAATTTGGAGCCCGGGCAGCACGCGACCTTCGACACTCTTCGTGATGTAGGGTTACCATTTGTTGGGAACTAGTACGGGACGTTTAAATAAATACATGCGTAACGGATTTGGATGAAATTTGATGCAGAGATAAGTTATATCCGAATTGATTGCGAAGATTCAGGAAGAGGTTCAATTTAATTATTTTTTTCGCCCATTTATATTATATTTGTTTCTTTATTTGTTTTATTCAATAGGGTTTGTTAAACAAAAAACTTATGTACATTAACCACAAACCAAAAACAAGCCATACAAAGAGGTTTTTCATATATACGGAAATATACGTATATACGGAACGTATGGTAACCCTAGTGATCGGAGGCATACGGCACGCACACACGCACACACTAATGAATGGCGAAAATCACAGCGATACGGAGTAAGTGCGCGCGGAAAAGAGATGACACAATATCGCAAGATATCTCTTGAAAGCGAGTGGTCTTGTATCACGCGATACGCACACTACCATAGTCGCGGTGTCGGATTTTAAAATAGTTGAAGTATGAAGTTGCGGAATCCATTCTTTTCTAAGATCGCTGCGTAAATCGTACATACTATAGATATTCATTCATTCAAAAAACCCGTTGATTCGACAGTCTGTACAATATCAGTCTAATGTACAGCGTTATGGTCCATTTTAAAAGAACAGCAAACCAGTTTCTTTTTCAAAACCGCCTCGGAAATATTTTTGGTAGAATTTTATTTTTATGGTTAGCATACATAGGACCCCCCGCTACATCTTTTATTTTGACCAGAATGAGGAAACTTAGAACAATTATTTTAGCCATTTATTGGAATACACGGCCCGAGAATGTACAACACTAGAATGCCGAGCAAACTGCTGGGTCGGCCATTATGCTATTGGACACACTCGGGCCGTACATTCCTTCACTGGCTGGCCCTGTATTCGTCGGTTTGGCCTTCGAGTCGAAACGAAAGATGTCGCGGTTCTAAATATGATAACACGGAACCCCAAAGCATGCTGTATTTCATACCGTTAGCAATATCGAAAACAAAGTAGATAAGGCCGCAATAGTAGTCTATTAGATACTGTAGTCTCTCTCTGTCATGATTAAAAAAAGCGCGTCTGCACGTGAATGAGACGTACGTACAGTTGAATCGCCGAAACATGTTTTTTTTTAAAAGTGATTTTTCTTCTGGCAAGCGTTCGTTCGTTACATGGCAAAAATCTGTTTCTTGAAACAGTTAGTCAAAAAAACGACCAGCTCTAAGTCCCAAGTCCCAGTTCACACGACAAAACCACGAGTCCTTTGAAACCAAAAAATGTAACCGAGTGATCGTTGATGATCTTTGAGTATTCGGTAGGGCTCACAATCGGTCGTAATCTATTTTTCATAGGGGTAGGGGTATGGTAGGGGTTATTCTATGCCTTCTGCCACCTTGGCACTTGGCGCACCACAGAGTCACAGAGTGCGCCTAAACATCAGTGGCATGGTTGCCCCCCGGGCTCAGCGGAGACGTAATCGCCCCGGAGCCTCTGGAGACTTCTGTTGACGCTATATGAGCTAGGGCCCACACAGTACACATCTTTCTGTGTCCGAGCATTAGGCTTGCCAACTCTTATTGATGGATTTACGGGAGACTAGAAATTAATATGCGGGACATTAATATAGGGGTAGTTATTCTATGCCTTCTACCACCTTGGCACTTGGCGCACCACAGAGTCACAGAGTGCGCTTAAACATCAGTGACATGGTTGCCCCCCGGGCTCAGCGGAGACGTAATTGCCCCGGAGCCTCTGGAGACTTCTGTTGACGCTATAGGAGCTAGGGCCCACACAGTACACATCTTTCTATGTCCGAGCATTAGGCTTGCCAACTCTTATTGATGGATTTGCGGGAGACTATAAATTAATATGCGGGACATGGTAAAAAAAGCGGGACCTGCCTCAAATGTACAGAAACGAAAAAAAAACAATGTAATTTATTATTAATCAATTTTGTTTAAAATTTGAAATAAAATTAACAAAATTATGACTTTCTTATTACAAAACAAACTAATCATAAATAAAAAGTAGTGAGGTGTCGGTGTCACCGTGTCAATCAAGTGTGTCGCACGGTACTCTTACTTCATGTCTAACCTAGCTAGGTTTGCCATAAAGCGGGACATTTAGCGTCCCGCAGACATGTTTAGCGGGACGCATTATTTGAGCCCTGAAAACGTTGGCAACCCTACCGAGCATACACACAGTTTAACCAATTTATTATGCTGGACTAGTCATTCATCTGAGGCTGGACTCCTGCGGACCAACTGCGGATGCACAAACATTTTGTGTAATCTGTGATGGGTTTAAGAGGTACCTACTATTATACTAATATTATAAAGAGGAAAGATTTGTATTTTTGTATGTTTGTATGTTTGTTACGAATAAACTAAAAAACTACTGGACGGCTATTGATCATTCTTTCACCATTGGAATGCTACATTATTCCTGAGTAACATAGGCTGTATACCATCACGGCATGACGACGGCAATGGGGTGGGCAGAGGTGAACATGACAAAAGCTATGTAGGTATGAAGTGTATGTTTGCCAACATACTTTGTTACTTAGGGTGAATGTAGCTTTCCAATGGTGAAAGTATTTTTGAAATCGGCACAGTAGTTTTTGAGTTTATTCATTACAAACATACACACAAACATACAAATCTTTTCTTTTTATAATATTATTAGTATATTAGTATTAGTATAGTATAGATATCCAGGCACTGTACACGTAGGTAACCATAATTAATTAGTCTACTAAACACTAAATTATACTTTGAAACTGTCTCGCTTTAACATACACTTAATCTTTCATTACGCCCGCCCAACTATACTACATCTATGGGTATTCCCATGTATTCCTCGATGTAAACTTGTAAAGTAAACCAACTTAAACCCAGCCCGAAGACTGAGCCTAAAATCCCTTCTACATGGTTGGACAACGCCGTTGGGCAACCAAATTGATATGACGTTCAATCGACCTTGGTTGGACAACGCCGTTAGGTAACGTTAGTAAGCCATGTAGGTAGAACCCCTTAGTACAACCCCCGTTTTACGTATCTCAGTTACTAACAAAAAGCCAAGGTTACCATCAACCATGTACGACAAATAGGACGAGCGCTTTATTTACTGAAAGTCGCTCTTCTCTGTTTATCGTACATTACTAATCTGTGGTTAGTAACCTTGGCTTTTTGTTAGTAACCGAGATACGGGGGCAGTAGTGCCAACAAACAAGCAATGACAATTTTGACAACTTGACAACATAGTTCTTATAGATTGTGTTACCTATTGATTATAATTCTCTTTGGTTCCTTTTCATATAAGGAAATCATCTTTACTTGCTCTGTGGAAATCATCATCACTTTTATCTGTGTTGTTGATGTTGATTGTTGATTGATGTTGATGTGTGATGTGATGTTTCGCGCGGATAATTCTAATCTCAGATCAATATTCTAATATTTCTATTTCCATAATTTGTATTTTATTAAATGAAAGTAATGTGATGATTTGCTATTAACTCAGATATAACATTAACAACACATACTATAAATTTATGCATAGAGAGTTTATGCACAATTTACTTTGTTAGCATGGATGATAATATTAATATTAATTTTATAATACCAAGAGGATGTGTGGACGAAGCATCTTGTTCAGAGGATATGCAATCAGCATTTGTTGTAAGTTTAGATCTAACAACATAACTTATTTTAAAAACAGATGTAAACATTTAAAACAAAATATCTTAGCTATAAATAATTATATTTATATTCAATAACATAATATCATCATAATTAGCCACTAAAATAATTGTCTGTTCATTCATCTGTTGTTTTACACCTATGAATTACTGAAACAATAATTTAGTTTCTTACATTATTCTTAATAATTTTCAGGCCTGTGAACAATACCGGAAAGGTGGTCTGCAACCAAAGTGGTTTTATGAAACTGAATATGATTCCTTTAGTGAGTTAACTAAGAAAGATGTATTTATATTAAATCAGTTTAAAGGTCCTTTATTTGAAACATTGAAGACTACCAAAGCATTGTAAGTATATATGTACTACTAAGTTGAATGTGTGAACAGTGTTGCCTCGTCCTAAGAAGCGCTGGTGCAGTGCACTCCCACCCTTAAACTGTCAAAATTACTATTAATAGAATATCTTATTTTTTTAATAAATGACAAAATTTACAAAGAGGTAAAGCTCTTTACAATAGCATTTCAGAAGAGACAATTCTAACTACAAAACTATGAGTGGAGTGCACTAGCCATGCACTCCTTTGATCCAAAATTGTTTGCAATATTCAGTACTTCGTCCCTCTGCTTTCCAAATTTGTCTTGTTTTGACAATATCATTAGTATTTACCTTTATATACTATTAGCCAGTACTAACTTTGATTATTTAAAACATTGCACAGCAATCCTGATTCAAAGGCTACTGAGCACCAAGATTTGTGCTATAGTATTATTTTTAATGTGTTCTGAATGTCGATGCTTTTTTTACTCTTAATTCCCAAATTTACTATTAAAAGAAACAATAATTTAAATATTGTAATAATTAATTTGGCAAATAAATCTCATTTAGTCCTATTTTTATTACTATAGGTACAGAGTTTTATTTAACTGAGGACACTATGGCAGTCAACTTTTCTAGAAGAAAATTTGACTTCCTCTGCTGCTCAAATTGTTTCCTTCAATACAAGAAATTTATCTTTACATAAAACTGGATTGGATTAACAATTTTTTTTAAATTTTTAAGAAATAAGTATATGTGCTTGTTCTAAAAAAGAAAGTATGCCAATTTTAGTTTCAGACAATAATAGTGAAAATTTTCTAAAAAAGTATTATTTTCCATATCTTCTAGAAAAGTAAGCTGCCATAGAGTCCTCAGTTAAAAGAAAGACTCTGTATAATCTATTTTATATTCAGCGTGACTTGCATGTCATATTTCAGAATATTAGGACCTCGGTGCCTACTACATTGTCTCAATAATGGCACCTCAATACCCCCGGGTCCAGATCCAGTGTTCACAGTAGCTATGAGAGGACACATAGTCACTGCTAGTGGCTTTAGTAAGACTGAGAAGGTGAGCTAATCTAATCTAATCTAATTTTTTTTTATACCAATGGACTCCATTGAAATAATTATTGAATGAAATAATAACTCAAGTGATAATATAAATAGATTCCATGTAGGGTTACTAATTCAGTCAGTCCTCACTTGAAAAGTGGTACCTTAAAAAGTTATTAAATATACATATTGAAAGTATTATTTAAAGTTATATGGGCGCCAGAATCTTGCAGGAATCGCAATGGTAGTTCTTGTAATTTTTTCATGGTCTCTGAAATACAATTACTGCTGTTATAGCGCGCTATTGTTTTCACCAGGTGACTCTTTGCAATATATAATTAAACTGGAATATTATTTCAGGAGAAAATAAAAGAGAAAGTGCAGTGGATGGGCGGTACTTGCAGTCCTGTGTTAACGGATGAGACCACACATCTTATATCTGACACTGTCCTGTCTGATAAGTATATTGTGAGTATTTTTTTATTTTATTTGCAAAACGTTTGTCAGTTATATTGTTCACTTTCAGTTCAGTTCACTTGCCTTGTCTCATGCATAACCACTGTGTATGAACATTACAGGACTATTAATTATGCACTCTTGTCTGTCACCTTCATTCATGACATCTCATAGCCACTTTCCACCAAGTGGATGGTGAATCAGATTTTGTGCTATCTATAAAAAAGTCCTAAATAATGAGCATATTTCCAGTTTAAGAGACAAAACCTAAAATATGGTTTTCTGACTTGCTAATACAATGTCACTGTCAAGCGTATCTCTAACGGCTAATCCTTATAGCAACAAAGGTAAGCAATGTCATTTTCATTTAAATTATTTTATGTATGGTTCCTGTAGAAAAATACTCGATTCACGCGACGTAAGAGACTCATGCTAGCAACAGAAACTCAATTAAAATATAAATTGTATATTATTTATTCTTCCCAGAAATCCGTAGAGAGAGGTATTCCAGTAATGTCGGTGGACTGGGTTGAGGAAGTATGGAAGATGTCTTTAGAGAGTGACGTTAGCGGGACCTCGTCAATATTCCACAAGTACCTGCTGCCGCCATTCGCCAACCTTAATGTGACGTCATCGGGTATTGCCAAAAAGGAGAAACAACAAATAATGTCCTTGGTCAATGAGAACGGGGGGAAGTTCTCTGGGGACTTTCAGAGTGAACTTACTGATGTGGTTGTTTTGAATAAGTGAGTTTTTTGTATATTTTTTTTACAAACACCATCAATACAATATAAGAAGTGTCTACATCTACAAGATAGTTTTGACAATAAGGTAATTTTTAGGGTTCCGTACCCAAAGGGTAAAAACGGAAACCCTATTACTAAGACTCAGCTGTCAGTCCGTCTGTCTGTCTATCTGTCCGTCTGTCACCAGGCTGTATCTCATGAACCGTGATAGTTATTTTCACAGATGATGTATTTCTGTTGCCGCTATAACAACAAATATTAAAAAACAAAATAAATATTTAAGGGGGCTCGCATACAACAAACGTGTTTTTTTACCGTTTTTATAGATAATGGTACGGAATCCGTCGTGCGCGAGTCCGACTCGCACTAGGCCGGTTTTTTATACTTAATTTCTTATATGGTGGGTATAGCCTAATAATAAACATAAAATTATACCTTTACTTAAATGTAAAACTGCGTGTTTCCATGTTGAAATTTATAAGACTAATAATTCCCTTAATTCTTGCCCCGGATCACAATCCTCTCCCTACTTTATCCTATTAATCTGGTACTTAATAATCGCGTTTTTTCAGAAACGGCATCGGCAGCGAGAAGTACAAGGCCGCCATAGAGTTCAAGAAGATTAGCGTGACACCAGCGTGGGTGCGTGACTCGGCGGCGCGCGGTTGTGCCCTGCCACCAGCCCACTACAAGGTCACTGGCGCGTCCACCTCCTCGCCGCTCACTCAGCACAATCTACCTGACATGAGTGAGTGACGCGGAATACAATTTAAAATCGCACTATTGTTGGTGATGTGTTACCATATGTCGATACTTCTCGCAGTGCATCTCGCTCACATCTTTCTAAAGATATATGTATTGTCAAAATAAGTTGCTTGTTTCACTGTGATCGTTGCATTGTGTGATGCTTTTTATTTACATATAATTTATTTTTCTGACCGTACAGACAGCTAATCAAAATTTAAGATAAAATTAATTTCATTTCAGGTTTAAATTTCTCCCGAATCACAAACGCGAGGCCTCCAAGTAATTTTATAAATGAGACTACTAGATCTACGGACGCCTCAACAATGTCTTCCAGAATGAAGGTACACATTTAATTTTATGATTTTCCATGTATCTAGTACTGAAATTGCGATGCCATCTAATGCCATTTGCTACGTTCCTGACATTCCTCTATCGCCTCCTTTTTAACTATGCGTTTCTGTTCAGACAAAAAATAACGTGAATAACGACTGTGTTATCATATGAATAAGTTGGCATAGTATAGGACTGTATGAAAGAAGTTTCGCTTCAAAGGAGTCTTGAGACTTTTAGGCCTAGGTGTTACAAGTTACAACCAGTTGAAATATGTTTAAAAAATATAATGTAGAATACAAAAATATAGACCAATTTACAATCAAGGAAACTGGAAGAATTTAAATAAGTAAAACTATTGATTAATCGTTTCAAAAGTACATGGATTTATGTGATGATTGGATCGCTTCAAGTTTTCTTCCAAGTGAAGAAGTGAAAGATTAATGCATAACAATGATTTACACTTGTTCGATATATCTAATTAGTGTTTGGCAGGCGAAGTGGCACGAGGAAGTCTTTTTAAGCACTTTCTCAGAAAGAGACGAGGGAGGGCCAGGGGTGGGTTTATGCCATGGGAAATATTATATCTATAGCAAGTCACTAATCATCTGTTTGGAAGTATGATCAGTTCCTAGATTGCCAAATTTCTCGGTATTATCAGTAATTCTTGTTACATCTTGTTCTCTCTTGGGCCCAGAATGTATGAAACGGTATCGGTCTCCTTTGGAGGAATTTATGAAAATGGGTTAGATTTCACTGCTTGTATCCAATTTTTAGCTGATATTTTTGTATATCTTACATTTATTTTTTTGCCAGACATCAATGGATATGAAGAGGCCGAGCGACCCCGGGTCTGTACCTAAAGAGATCGTCAGCGCTTTCGAAAGCTTCGACATGAGTGATATTAAAAAGGCTGGACCTATTTTTGATGGTTTTTGTGTAAGTTTTATTATATGACCTCATTCAGACGTGATATTTTATATTACCAACAATTTAGTACGTGTTCATATGCTACTCACGAATCGTAAGTGTTCTGTACTTCAAAATAAAAAACCTAACTTTTAGGACTATTATTTTTTACTGTTAGTACATGTAAGGGGGACTAGACAACAAACGAGGCTCTGGCGACCGAGCAATGGCGGTATAACTATACACCTAGCTAGGAAACTGGCTAGAAGAGGCTACAGCGAGCCTGAAGACCTAAACAGTTTCAAAATGTCTGGTGCAGATGGCAAGGGGAAAACACTGCACTTCCCAAGAAAGTTAACCATGGCAATTCAATACAAGGTGCGTCGCGCTGTGGACCGCCATGATTTACCACAACTGATCTGTCAAGAGTATCCGACTAAGAAGAGACACGTATCTTCTTCTCCTCTTCTTCCTCTTAGTCGGCATCTTCATTGCTGAGGGTCATGTCTATCATAAAGAGGTAGAGTCCATCACTTTATGGACAATACGCCTACATGTGCCCCTGCTCTGGGCAGTCCTCAAGGCATCAAACAGCGGCAGACTGGTCTATGATTTTATTTGGTCTGCCCGTCGTGTAAGCAGTCGACCGCATAATCAATTTTCTACAACAATTAATGGTCCTCCAGATATGGGTGAGCGGCGTAGAAGGGGCGTGGCGAGAGCGCGCGTGTGCATGCGTTTCGCGCGGCGGCGGCGTGCGCTACGACGGTCCTCACGAGCGAGTGACACATGCAATCGCCCTCAGTCTTGAGGCAGCCAAAACAGTGCGCGCCTCGCTACCTCGGGTCCCTGTGCTGTCACCGCTGTGGTTGATTGATAGTGTGCGGGCGAAGAGAGTGCTGCCGGAACAACAGGTAGGTTCCCGACTCCAGTTTATATTATTTTGCTCAATAAAAAAACAATCTGTAAAAAGTTATGTGTTTTCATCCGTCATGCACAAAAAATTATAAAAATATATTATATGTCTAATTGAGAACCTCCTTTTTTTGTCGGTTGAAAATAATATGTAATTTTGTGACCGTTTCTAAGTAAACAGACTCGTATCCATATCCATCATCACATCTTTTATCCCATCCGTCTTATCTCGGAAATTCTTATGTCTCATTTCGGTAATTTTTGGGCGAAGGCAGGGCCTAAAACTAGTAAATAATATATGGGATCGGGTGAGCAGAAATCCAACAAATAATTAATTATTCTGTTTCATTTACAGTACTTACTAGAAGAAAACAATAAAACTGCGCAGCCCGCGAGCGCACAGAAACAGAGGCCAGAGATGGCCTCACCTATGAGTAAACGGAATTTGCAACTACTGAGGCCGCGACAGGCGCCCGTCACACCTCCACCGGCCGAGGAACAGGCCCCGGATGATTTGCTGCAGTATTTGAGTCGTAAGTATAAAAAGATCATCATCATCATCAAAGTTATAAATGTAAATAAACATTCGGATGGGTGCAACATTTTTCATGGATTTTAGTGGATGAAGGCCATTTAATTTTTTTTATCAATGTAGTACATAACAAAGACTATGAAAAGAAAAATGTTGATTTTGTCATCGATACAAAACGTTTCTATAATTACATAATTAAACTAAGTATAAACCGGCCAAATTGAATAGTTCGCAAGTTCTGCATAAATTGCCTACTAAGTTATTTCTAGTACTCGACACCAATGCAATGACCATACGATGACGTCAAAACTTGTGATATAGCTATATCTAGATATAGCTGTTCAGCATTATTAAGCGGATCGCTAGGATAGCTTCGCATGGGTACATTTATGCACAATTCAAATAAGAATTGAGGTAAGTATTTTCTTGGGATAAAAAATAGTCTTATGTCACTCTCCGGCTTTGAGTCTATCTCTCAAAAAAAAATCTGTTTTATCGAACGCTGACTATAAACTTTTTATTATATTATTTCACAGAGGATATCCCCGAACCCGTTGTAGAGAAAACACCACGAAAAAACGACACTGTTACCGTAGCCAGCGTTCGTCCTGATGTCACTGAAGGTTTCAATGAGGACCCTACTGAGGATATAGAACAGATATTCCAAGGTATACGTTTTTAAATACTATCCATCCACCATAGTATTAAACACTGTCAAAAGTTATACATTGTTTTGTCTCTCTATTATATTGAATAACAGATTAGTGAGACAATAATTGTATACTTTTGTACAACGTTTATTGGTAAGGCAAGTACTTAAGACGCTGGATAGAGCCAAAGACCTTGAGAGATGGCACCGCCCCCACGCGGGTACACATACACACCAAACGACGTGGCTGCCACTAATAATATAGCATCAGGCTGCAGCCGGTACTGTCGGTACACGCGCGCTTACGCACACACGCGTGCAGTGCGTACATAAAATCTCGAAAATGAGAATAAAGGAACTTGCTGAAAATTTGATTAAAAATAGAACAGTATTACGATAGTATATTGCTAGATAAAAAATCTGTTTTAGTACATTTTAGTACTGTTTCTAGACAGTAAAATATTTTTTTAGAGTTACAGTCGTGATTTTTTTTCTATAGAATCAATACAGTTGTATTATGTTTTGAACACAGTATCTTAATAACGCATAACCTCAAGAATATAATTTTTTTTTTTGATTATGGTCACTGCAGTGGATCTTGTACTTTTACGCATCATAAAGCTCGCATTTAGCTCTATACATGCTCTTAACCCCAGTTTCTGAACAGCAGTTAAAGATGATTAGAGTTTGGTTTGGGTCAGGGCTGAACGTCAGAGAGGCGGCGAAGTGACTTATAAATCTTTATTTACCTTAGAATAATGCCCAATGCATACATATTCATCTATTTGACAAGTGTTCATGTTTACTAACTAATCGTGAGAAACTTTTTTTCAGAAATTTGGGATTTAAGTAGATTAGAAAGTAAACTTCTGTATATTTTAATCATAGATGTAGTGTGCTGGCTCTCTACTAGATATGTCGCGATTAAAACGAGACCAAAAAATGTATACATCAGTGTGTGTGCAAATGTCTAATTCTGTGGATTTTTCATCTTAGATGATTTACATCCAGGCCTTAACTTAACCGTAATTAATCACGTCTACTAAACACAAAATTATACTTTTAAACAGGATATTTTACAAAAATAAGCGACGTTACTACTGATGCCTAGCTAGGCTGTTTTACAGGCTGTTACTGTATTAAAAAAAAGGTCTCGTCTATCTGTCTCGCTTAAACATACGCGTATATATGCGCTTTCTCTTTTGAATTGCCAATCTAGTAGAGCGCCCGCGCGACTATACTATATCTATGATTTTAATGAGAAAGGCAACTTTTTTAAAAAATGGGCAAAAAATTCAAGACGTTGATGCATCAAGCTTATTATGTTAAAATCACGTATCAATTATTGTTCACGTCCCAAGGAAACCCAAGGCTAAGGCTAATAAAGAAAAAAACATTTCAGGTGTAAAAATAGAATATCAAGATTTGGACGACGACGCGCTTTGCGAAGTCGTAGCCGAGGTGTCGGCCGGCGGTGGTGTGTTGATGAACTCTGGTTCGGGCGGCTCCCACGTACTGGTGCCTCTGGACTATGATGTGGCAGACGTGGTTAATAAGGATGCGGAAACTGTTACGGTGCTCTGGATTGTGAGTACTTACTAATGCGTAGTATTAAAGTACCGCTGTATTTTTTTGTGGTTTATATTGTCGAAGTGCGGTGGCCGGGTGGTTAAGACGTCTGGTATTAACTAGGCAGACCACGGGTTCGATCCCGGATCCCGGACATGTATACCAATGGGTTTTTTATAATTAAATATACATACATATACATAATCCGACAAATCACACTTAGAGGCTTTTCCATCTAAATATACCTCAACAGAACTGGCCGCTCACAGATACCATCGGCTAAAAGAGGGAGACTTGGTCTTCCGCTGGGTACACTGGGACCGTAACACGGGTCGGGAGCTGTAAGACAACTCTTTGACTTTATTTCCGCCTCTTGGAAAATTTTAAATTGTGACATAAATGAAGAATTTCCGGTATAAAAAGTAGCATGTGTCACACTCCGGCCCTTAAACTAAGTCTGAGCAAAAAATCACGTCGACCCGTTGCTCTGTTTTGACGTGAAACAAGGGCGAAACAAACAATCAAACACACTTTCGCATTTTTAATATTAGTTAATAAATTGAATATCCAATATAATGTTTTATCCAAGCGCATCATGTGACATATCAAGTGTAAAAATCGTTATAAGGAATACAAATATAATTTTTTTTATAATTTTATAATGCATAATTTGAATTATATTAAAGAAAATATACGAAAATTGACCGTTCCTCCGCCATCTTTATCTCCGAAACTACTACTATAGGCCTTTATTATAGTTTATTGGAAAACCTAAACGAAAATCCTGTGTTAAAGTTCTGACCGAAAAAATGGTAACTTGGCTAATTATATATTAGCTCTATCTCGCGACACTAAACAATACCAACAACTATGATCATATGGCCACTACAGTTGGCAGAGGTGGTTGTCCGTCTATGGCGTCTCCTATCTATTTGAATGTTCTAAGCTATTTGTAGTTCTAAATTTTATGGTGCTATTTTAAGGTCAAGGTTTTTTTTATGTTTTAAATAAACGTTTGTCGTTAAAATTTCAGAAAGACTGCCTGTCTCAAAGCGAGCTGGTCCCGATCCAGTACTACCACAGACCGGTGACAGTGTCTGAGTCGGCGGCGACGTGTCTTCGTGGCGTTGTTATGAGTATTAGTACTTATACTGGCGTCGAGAGGGCGTTCTTGGATGAGGTCGCCAAATTACTGGGAGCGCAGTGAGTGGTTTACTGTATTAAAAAGGTTCACGGGTTAAGCGCTGTCCGAAATTCTGCAGGCTCTGTGTTTGTCCCAATGTTTGGCCAGAATAGACTTCGAAACGCCTGAATGAATTTTGATAAAACTTGATCATAATGAGTATTTAGAATTAGAAATATTGTTTCGTCTCGATGTCTTAAATGGTTCCTTAGACGAATAAAAAATGTATTGCCCACATATGAGTGTGGTAATTGGATCGGGTTTTAGGCGATATCAAAAAAAAAATTCTGTCTGTCTCTATTTAGTCTTAGAGTCTCGATATCTTGAGTTCGAAAGATATGACTGCTAATTTAAAAAAAAGGAGCTAACAATAAAAATTGGTACATGGCCTGAATAGAACCGTGGTCCGCCTAGGCCCTAGTTAATACCAGACGTCTTAATCACTCGGCCACCGACGTACCTACAATACATCCCTTCCCTATTAATATAAATGCGAATGTAAGTTTGTTTGTTACGCTTTCACGCAAAAACTACTTAACCGATCATCATGAAATTTTGCACATATATTCTTGGAGGTATTAGAAGTAACATAGGATACTTTTTATTATCACGGCATGACGACTGGAACGGGGTGGGCAGTGTATGAAGTGTATATGTTTGCCAACATTTTGAAATTAGAAGTCGTGGGAAACAGCTATCAAATATAAAGTAAAGAATGTGTCAAATCAAAATCTTCATAAAAAGGAACTCTTTATACAGCCAAAGAGATCGAATATTATTCATTTCGGTCAGCTACAATTAGATACGAATTACATACTGATGAAATATGATTTTTTTTTCGAAAAAAAAAACGTTTTCTAAAAATGATCGATCGATTGAACTCCTCTGAAACGGCTCAACCGATTTTCGTGAATTTTAGTGTGCATATCCGTTAGGGTTGAGAATCGGACAACATCTATTTTTCATCCCCCTAAATGTTAAGGGTGGTCCACCCCTATTTTTTTTTTTATAGGTAGGGTAGGGGTAGGGGTAGGTGTAGGGGTAGTGGTAGGGGTAGGAGTAGGGGTAGGGGTAGGGGTAGGGGTAGGGGTAGGGTATATTTTATTTTGTTCGTAAATAAAATATACATATATTTTTGTTTGCAGAACTCAGTACAGATTTTGTCGTCGAATGATGGCCAACGAGCCCGCTTCCACCCATCTATTGTGCCCCACCCCCACCGGACAGAAGTACGTGGGCGCCGTCAAGTGGGGACTGCCGGCTGTCATTGCGCAGTGGATCATGGACTGTTTAGAGAGGGGGGAGAGGCTGCACGAGGGACCGTACCTTGTTGGGGACACTAGAGGTGCGAGTGCGATTCGATTATGTTCTTAACTAGCTTCCCGCTCCAGCTTTGATATGAGACATAAGAATTTATCCCGAAGGATTTCCGGGTAAAAAGTAGCCTATGTCACTCTCCCGCCATCCAACTATATCTGTGCAAAAAATCAAGTTTATGCGTTGCTATGTTTTGACGTTAAAGAAGGACAAACAAACCAATACACTTTCGCATTTATAATATTGGCTAGGACGTCGCTAATGTCATGTGACCTGACCATACTAGGGGCTCCTGACGTTCCTGGCTAGCGGCAGGTACAAGTACTGCATCACCTATCCGTATAATTAGGTGCGTGGCTCCTCCTTTCCCGCCTCTTTTCGGTCGACATGAGAACCTAAGCCAGACCCCGAGGGGTAGTTTGCCCCCGTTACTTTCAACGGCGCAAAGAGGGCGGCCTTAGCATCACGCGTGAGGGCTGTCCTTCAAGATATATTTTATTTTTCAGCACCTTTACCACCACCCGTCGCTGACCAAGATGTCATTCCCGCGAAAAATGCTGAGGATGATGTCGCTTCAGACATGGGTCCGCCGTCAAAGAGTACTGTCGGACAGAAGAGACAATCAGTTCAAAGTGAGGACAGGGAAAACACACCACTGGCTAAACAGGCAGCTAACGGTAAGATCTTTGGAATACAATTTTTATGGCTAAAGCCGTGATAATATCGAAATTTTAGCTTTAAACATAAAGATCGAAGGAGAACCTTGTTTTTTCGTATTTTTTCTCTCTTCACGGGTTGCCCTTACGTCTTACGTGTTATCGGTCCCAGGGTACCCAACGGAATACCGAGTCTCCGTCTTTTAGCCGATGGTATTTTGCGAGGGTATACCTAACGAGTGGCCAGTTCTGTTGAGGTATATTTACATGGAAATGCCTAAGTGTGGTTTGTCGGATTATGTACATCAAGGATATTTTGGCACTTGGCGGCAGTGCCACCATTTATGTAATCTCAGACATATTGGAATCGAATGTACTAAAATAATGTAGTTCCATATTTCGCCATGCGTCAAAAGATTATTGTCGGTCTGTACATATGTTTTTAATTATAAAAAAGCCCTTTGGTACATGGCCGGGATCGAACCTTGGTCCGCCTAATTAATATCAGACATCTTAACCACGCGGCCACGCTAATATTATGAGCCGAAAAATACCTAAATATTTGAATCCTTTGAAAATTAAAGCTTTCTGTCTGAAAAAATACCTTTATACTATTCTCCCTTTGTACTAAAAAGCACTTTTACTCACTGTTTTGGTGTTTGAATTTAGAACACACCTTGCGCAAAAAATACTCGATACAAACTCCTTGTGCACATAACTACTCGAGATTTGATTGGTCGACATTTTCGACAAGGTGTTAAGCATTAGATTAAAAACTGTTTTGTGCATGTTCTTTGCTGTCATTAGTAAATATGTGCTATTTTGAATACTGTAAGTTGTACGAACACAAAGTTTAATGTTACTTAATAATAAATCGATTGAAAATGCATTCAAGTGATGAAGAAGATGTGTTACCTTCCTTTTTTCTTCATTAAATGTCTATTTTAGCTTAAATCTTTCTTTTTCTCGTAGTCATGGTATAAAGCATAGTGCGCAACTCTTGAATAGAACGGATTTATATCGAGGACCATGAACCACTCGCGTCGCTCAGGATTCTAACACTACGGTCGTGATTCAGTCGTTACCATCATTCGCTTGATTGTGATTCATCTATGGCCCTCGCTTTAAATCCGTCCTTTATTCACTAGTTACATAATATACTATTATCTTTAATTTGTAGGTAATATTTTACTGTTTAATGTAAAAATATCTGAATTTCAACAGACCCTGACGACATGTCACCGGCTTCACGCTACATAGCAATGGCTAGGCTTGGTCTACTCGGTGGAGACTCGCAAGAATCTCCCAATAATATTGGCGAACATAAGAAAACAGGTAACTGATTCATACTATATACTCATATAATATAATAATATGTGCTCAATGCTCATGCCTGATTCTTGACAAGCATCTTTGCTTACCACCTTTGTAGATTCATGTACCTTCTATACATATAATAAACCTGTAGACCTCATATTTTCTGTGCACGCGTAAAAGCTAATTCGGGATGCGAATGGGAAATTATTGGGATGGAAAAAAATTACGGCTTACCATTTGAACTCAATCAAAAGATGTGTGCATTTTAAGGTATCATTGCGTGGTTAAATATTCGCAAAGTGATAGCTTGGTGAAGGCGCATGGTGAGCGGAAGGGGTAGGCATCGTTGTCGGTAGTATTTTATCTGGATTAGGCATACTAATTCCAAGTTATGCCAGTCGAATCAGGCTAACGTTAATTCCATTTAATACTACTGGGTGTCTTACTATTATAACTATTTGGACACAAATAATAATAATTATCCTACCGCTAGCAGTAGGATAGTTTGGACGTATTGAACATATTCCAAATAAAACCACTAAAGCACAATCATTAGGGTAATATTTCAAAAGTATAAATATTAATAAAAAATTTGTTCATAGACGAGGAAAACGCAATACGAACTCCAGTGCTTGAAGACGCGTTGTCGACTCCTAACCTCATGGCGCTTAGTCCCACAACCAGAAGACGACTGGTGGCTGTACGTAGAGGTGAAATGCCTTCCGACCCTATAGCGACGCCTGTTGATCCGTGTAAGTGTTTAAAAAGAGCTACCCTTTTTACCAAAACGAAGGAGGTTCTCAATTCGGCTCGTAATTTTTTATAACCTCCCAGAGTGGGATTGACAACGATCTACAAAAATGTTGGTACTAACTGTTACCGAAAATTTCAGTCAGCAAAGGCCCCGCAACGCCGGACAGTGCTTTCGGCGCCGCGCTCCGGCCTGGGTCCGCGCGACTGTCACCTGAGTCCAGAAAGCGTCTTTGGAGTGTTGTGCAAGCGTTACCCGAGAAGGAACAGCAACAGGAGAGAAGTAAACCCACGGTAAGATTCTACTAATGGGCTATTGGACATGAAAAAAAACGACCGTTGAAATATGACAAAAAATTATAACGAAAGATTTCCGGGGTAAAAAGTAGCATTTGCCACTCTCCAGCCCTCTGTGAAGTGAAACAAGCAAACATACATACATTCTCATTTATAATATTAGTTGGGATAATGGGTTATAAAAAAAAAATCGTGTTGTGATGTGACGTCATATGAGTTGTATTGGTTTGGATGAGGTTTTTGAAGTTGGAGTTTATGAATCGGGTTCATAATAGGGGCAATTAAAATACAAGTTATATAATAAAAAATAAAAATATAGGTATTTTAAATAATTGACCAATTTCTTAATCGACAAATTGGCGGCAAACCGCGGTTACCTACTGCGCATGCGCGTTAACTGTCAAGTGACTCGCACATGCGCGTGTCGATATTTTCATAGAGTTTAATGTGGCTGTATAAGACATATCCTGTACCTTTTCTCCATTTAAAAAAAAACAAAATATTACGATATCGTTTTTGTATGAAAACTTCGGTAGGTACTGTAATACATTATAGTATCGAAGTTTAACATATTACAGACGCGTGTATATAAAACATATCATTATGAAGTATAATTCGATTTTATAATAGAGTCTTTACGATATAAGAGTAGATAAACAATTTTATTTTGTAAAAAAAATGGTTGTAATATCTCCAGGACCCTAAGATATTGTTATAGATTTTGTTGTTGTTTGTATTATTTTGTTTAATTTTAGCCTCTGTCTGAAATACGGAACAGATTTTTGGCGCAGTTTAACGACTCGCCTATTCAAACTGAACAACACAACCTGCAACCGAGGAAGCTAGTATTGGAGGTAACTAACTTTTTAACAATATTTAATTAAGATATTAGGAAAATGACTGTTATTATATCAGTAAAAGTTTGATTTTCTGTCTTCAGTATTTCTTGCATTCTTTCAGTCGTGAAAACATCACACCTTTACGAAAATTATATATAGAAATCTAACAATATGCATATAAAATAAATAAATTCATACATTTTCAGGATCACTCTGATACACCTCCAGCGAAAGTAGCAAAGGTACACCAGAATCAAACTTTAAAAGTAAGTTTTATTTTTACTGAAATAAATAAATATCGATTTGTCTGTGGAAATTTTAGAAAATTTATGTTATGGTTACTGCTTCGCTCCTTTGGGTCGTAGCGTGATGTTATAACCCCATATAACCTTCCTCAATAAACTGATAATTATGGCAACAGGTATTTTCAAATCGGACTTTAGTTTTTTTTCCTTTACGGGCATACAGCTCCTGAAACCGTCTTACGGCTTTTTTTATCTAAATATACCTCAACAGAACTAGCCACTCGTTAGGTATAGCCTCACAAAAACCATCGGCTAAACGAGGGAGACTTGGTCTTCCACTGGGTACCCTGGAATCCGACTGTAGTTCCTGAGTTTCTCTTCAGATTTATATATTAGTATAGTTTGTGTGCTTTGTAAATTTCAGTCATCGAACAACTCATTACGCAATGAAAAGAGTAAAGACAGTTCGTCAGCGTCCGAACAAGGGAGCAGATCGAGTGTTGCGTTGCCGGCCGGCGTTGATGCTCAGTTGCAGCAGTTAAACTTGGCGTTAAGTGGAATGGTGTCGCCGGGAGTCAGGGTCAGGCGGAATAGAGATTCAAATGTCAAATTACAAGGTACTTCTTGAATTAATTTATATTTATTAACTATCAGCTTTCCGCCCCGGCTTTGCCCGTGGAGCCCATATTAACTTTCGTCCTCTATTATGGTCTTGAGTTCATACAAAAAATCCATAGAAAAAACACACTCAGTTTTTCCTGAATCTTCCAATTTTTCTTTCCCTAAAAACCTTATTCAGACTATTACGATCATTTAAATCGGTCCAGCCATTCTCAATGGATGCGCTTGCTTAACAACGAACAGCATTCAATTTTTATTTATATATATTCGATGAAATTGTGACATTCGTTTGACATCCGGATTAAGTTTTTGTATAAAGAATATAGTGATTCCACATCCGGCCATGGCGCCGACCGCACGCGTTTTCGTCATGGCGTGATGTGGAATCCGGTTTAATCCCGGCCGCGCTGTGATGGTTGTGATTAGTCAGTGATTAATAAGACATATCACAGTCGGCGGGATAATCGTAGCTACCGATTTATCGGCTTACTATTGCACAAGATTAAACACTGGAGACGGGCAGAATTGCGACGAAAGTCAGCACTGTTGCCATATATGAAAAGAAGAATAAGAAAGAATATAGTATAAAATTATGATTTTAGGTTTAGAGCAAGACAGTTGTCCAGAGTCGCAGCCCAATACGGTCGGGTGGGACGACACGACACCACAACAGAAAAGTGTGGAGAGTGGCCAAGAGTCTGTACAAGTACAAACTACCATCAAGCGGTTTATGATGTCCTCTAATGTTGATGTGAGTCATTTTTAAACATTGAGTTATATGCAATCTGGTCCGGCGTTAAAGATAGAGAGAGAGCAAACCGTGGTGTTGGAGTCTTATTATCACAACGTATGGTAGAATGTATGTATGGATATGAAAGGATCAACCCAAGATTACTCTCTCTCCGTTTGAAGGTGGGACTAACAAGAATTTTAATAGTTATTGGATATGCTCCAGTTTGTGCCACCAACAAACTGAGAGAAATAGAGGACTTCTGGGTTGATGTAAGAAACATCCTAGCTCAGAGGCAACTAAATGAAAGATTAATGATGATAGGTGACTTGAATGGATGGGTGGGGACCCGAAGAGACGGGCTTGAGTCCACTCTAGGAATATTTGGGGACCCGAGAATGAATAGTAGTGGACTAGAGATCCTTGATCTATGTTTAGAGATGAATATGTTTGTCTCGAATACTATGTTTGATCTCAAGGATATTCATCTCTATACATGGCATCGAAGAATTGAAAGAAGCATAATAGATTTGTTTTTGATTGACGATAGGCTAAAGAGTGCGACAAAAATCACGAGGGTGTACAGAGGTACCGGTATTGAAACGGACCATTATTTGGTAATGACCTCATTTAAGGGTCTGTTTCAAGGCTGGCGCCAACGTACCCCTGTGTCGCCTCCAAAAGCCGAAAGAATAAAAGTAGAAAAGTTGGAAGAGGAAGATGTTAGAGGACAATATGTAAGGAAAGTACAAGAGAAACTAGATGCCATTGAGCAGGATGACAGTATAGATGAAATGTGGAAGAAGATTAAGCATGGAATTGTCAAAGCAGCACAAACTACTTGTGGAGTTGTGAAGGTTGGTGTTATGAGAGGGGATCCGTGGTGGAATAATGAAGTAAGGGTGGCTGTACAAATGAAGAAGAATGCATATTTAGATATTTTGGCAGTAACGGGAAAAAATACAGAACTTGAAGAGAGAATAAAGAATAAATATAGAGAATGCAAGAAGATAATAAAAGAGATAATTAAAGAAAGTAAGATGAAAGAAAAGATGAATGAAGAGAAGAAGTTCTCAAGATTTTTCCAAGAGAACGTCAAATTTTTTTGGAATTTAGTGAGAAAATCTCGAGGAGTATTGAGGACTTCTAATGTACAAATGATTAAAACAGAGGATGGACGGTTAATGACATTGAATGGAGAAGTATTAGAAAGAATGAAAGAGTTTTATGAAAGATTATATGGAAACTCTGATGGACAACAAACACATCCTTCGGATGCTGATAGTGAGGACTATGAGGACTCGGAAATTATCGATGACATTATCACGGAGGATGATGTTGTGTCAGCCATCAGAAGATTGAAGAACGGAAAAGCGGCAGGGAAAGACAGGATTTCCTCCGAGATGATAAAACATGGAGGAGCGATAATATGTAACACACTGTGTGCTCTCTTCAATAAATGCTGGAGCGACGGACGAGTACCAGGAGACTGGTGTCAAGCCATAATAGTTCCAGTGTTTAAAGGAAAGGGTTCACAGCTTGATTGCAATAATTATCGCGCCATCAGCCTTATCAGCTTGGTTGGAAAAATGTATGGAAGAATAATAATTGAAAAGGTGCAAAAGGTGACAGAAAATAAGATGTGGGATGTTCAAGCGGGATTTATGAAAGGTAAGAGTTGTGTTGACCAAATTTTTACCTTAAGAAACATTGTTGAAAAACATTTGGCAAAAAATCAAAAAGTTTACAGTGTTTTCATTGATCTAGAAAAAGCATATGACAACCTATGCAGAACGGAATTATGGTCAACACTAGCGAGATACGGAGTAAATAAAAAACTCATAAGGGCAGGTACAATCATTATATGATGGCTGTACTGCCGTTGTTAGAGTGGGTGGACAGTGCTCAACCCCGTTTAATATACATTGTGGTGTTAAACAGGGCTGTGTAATGTCACCTTGTCTATTCAATCTGTATTTCGATAGTTGTTTGACCAAATTACAACAATGTTACTTAGGGATAGAAATGGGTCCTACTAGACTTTGCTGTCTTTTATATGCCGATGATGCGGTATTAATTGCATCTTCGGAGCAAGAGCTGCAAAACCTAGTTGCAATTTTGAATGAGGAATGTGAGAAGAAATTCATGAAAATTAATATTTCGAAATCAAAAGTATTAGTATTTGAAAAGGAAGATGAAAGGACGGAGTGTAAGATTTGTGTGAAAGGATGTAAGTTAGAGCAAGTGAATGAATTTGTTTATTTAGGTAGTATGGTTACAAGAAGTGGAAAGATAGACAAAGAAATTGAAAGGAGAGTGAAAGCGGGAAGCAAGGTATTTGGTGGACTAAACAATGTATGCAGAAATACACAACTTACAACTAAAAGTAAAATGAACATACATAATACTGTTTTAGTTCCATCACTTACTTATGGAAGCGAGACTTGGGTATGGAATAAGAGACATGAAAGTAAAATAAATGCAGTGGAAATGCGGTCTTTACGTAGAATGTGTGATATAAAGCGTATTGACCGCATCCGTAACGATATCATTAGAGAAGAATGCGGAGTAAAAGATGATGTTGTGACAAAAATGAAGAAAAGTAGTTTACGCTGGTTTGGACACGTTGAAAGAATGAAGGATGAAAGATTGACTAAAAAGGTTTATTTGGCTGAAGTGAAAGGAAATGCTAGCAGAGGACGACCTAGATGTACTTTTATTGAACATATAAAAAATATGTTGTTCGAAGGAAATATTAAAAGTACACACAATCGCCGAGCATGTATGAAAGATAAGATGAATATAAAAGAAGCAAAAGAGATATGTCAGGATCGTAACAAATGGCATTCGATTGTCTCTGCCTACCCCTCTTGGGATGAAAGGCGTGATGATAGATAGATAGAGATAGATAGATAGAGTTATATGCAAAATAATTCTACGTTAACACATGCCCTTACCAAAACTACACCTAATAAGTGTATAACTGTATACTAAATACTTTTATTGACGCCAAAATGTTGTAAATCCAAAATGTAAGGAATATTTTGTTCTAAATAAATAAATCCTTTAACGGAACGATGTCATAGAGAAGAATGCGGAGTGAAAGATGATGTTGTGACTAAAATTAAGAAAACTAGTTTACGCTGGTTTGGACACATGAAAAATTGATTTTGAAAGGTTTATATGGCTGAAGTGAAAGGAAATGCTGGCAAAGGACGACCTAGGTGTACTTTTATTGAACATATACAAAATATATTGATCGGTGGAAATATTAAAAGTACCCACAATCGCCGAGCATGTATGAAAGGTATGATGAATATAAAAGAAGCGAAAGAGATGTCAGGATCGTAACAAATGGCATTCGATTGTCTCTACCTACCCCTCTTGGGATGAAAGGCGTGATGAAAGATAGATAAATCTTTTCATACTTCATATGTCTGAGCAAATAGAGATTTACAGTTTAGGTTTAAAGTGAATGCATTTTGTATTACGAAACTACCAATAAATATGCACCATGTATCCTCTGCAGCCTTCACGGGGTGCTCAGCTCTTGGAACCATGTTACCGGTTCCAGGGTACCCAGTGGAAGATGAAGTTTTGCTTCTTTAGCCGATGACGTTTGTGAGGCTATAGCTAACGAGTGGCCAGCTCTGTTGAGGTTTTTTTTTGATGAAGATAGTATGACCTGTAAATAAACACTCATAAAACATTTTTTTTTATAGAGAAGACGACATGTGACCTTGCCACCGCCTGATTGTTAAGCATATGAATGCGCGCGACTGGCAGATCGTAATACAGTCCGGCAGTTATGGTTATGGCATAACGTGTAAAGTTACTGTCATATATAAAATAGACCAAATATTAATATTTCTCAACTTTTCCAGAGTCAAGAAACGATAATGCAGAGTATATTATCACTGGGCGGCGAGGTGTGTGTAGGTACTCAGTTAGAGCTGGACGCCACACACTTTCTGTGCGCCGCGCCGGGCCGCTCGGAGAAGATGCTCGGCTCTGTGGCCGCCGGGAAGTGGGTGCTGCATCCGGCGTACATAACGGCTAGTCGACAACATGGCTCTTTTGTGGCGGTATGTATTTTTTCCATTTCCATAACGTACGTAAGTTTAAAAGCTTAGGGCAAGTTTTCGGTCTATGTTTTTAAATCCATTCAAAGTAAGACATTTCGGAAGCAGGTCTTCTGTTAAACATGTTATTAAATTATAAATTAAATTATGACTAAATTGCAAAATGTAATCAAAATATATCTGTGTTGGATTGTCTGTGTCAATTAAAGACTTCTTGATAATGCACTGTGTTTATTTGTTTGTACAATATTTAACTGCTCAGCTTTTTTGAGTTGTAAGCGTGATGTTAAGAATTGAGCTATGAAATGCAAAAATATTTTTTCAACGGTTCTTCACCTTTATTATTAGTATAGATAATAATGGAGACGTGAGCTATTGCCATGCTCGCTTAATGGTGGGTCTCTCAAAGTCACAGTCTATTTAATTGAAAGTGTATTAATTGAGAGTGGTCACAGAATAACATTTTGATATTGTTGCCACATCATAAAATATATTGAATAATTATGGTTAAACTTAAGGAGACCATGCGAAAAGGTTCGAACCCCTTTAATGTTTGAACTTTGTTAACAGGAAGAGCAATTTGAGTGGGGCAACGATCAAGCGACTTGTCTACCTCCTCTGAGTAGCAGCGACCGACAGTTAGCTCGGGCGGCGTACAGATGGAGGTTGAACCGTGACCTGGGTCAACCCGGACCTTACTCCGGCCTTAGAGTTCTCTTACACGTTAAGGAACCTCGCCGTAGGTTGCTAGTGAGACTGGTGCAGGCTGGTGGGGGCTACGTGCCTGATATACAGTGAGTATAGAATACTAGCTAGCTTTTCAGCTCGGCTTGGCCTGCGTTTTTAAAATATCAACAAAAACAACCTCTATTTTTCCTCGTTTGGTCGTTTTATTGTATATATTACTGAATCCCAACTATTTTTAATAAAACATCAAACATATAGGTAATATTAGTATTTACGTGGTCTTTTCATTTTAACTATTTTAAATTCGCTCAGCCGTTGCGACGTGATAAGAATAATAAATTTTATTTAATATTTTGAGTGTGGCTGTTTTAACATTTTCCTTTACATCTTCCAGGTCTCCCTACACCAATGAACATATGCAGAACATCGACGTATGTTTCGTAGATATTAAACGGTTCCCAGTATCAGACAGTGATGCAGCTCTGTTAAAGCGTCACAAAATCCCGGTTTGTCCTCAAATGTTGCTAAGTTCATACCTTACAGAAGCAGAAAGACCGCGCGCACAAGATTTTTGTATACCAGAATTTGCAATTAAATAGTCGAGGGGTCCTGTATCCGTAATTTGTATGGGGATATTAATATACCCAAATTATATGGCACCTATAACACTGTAATTTGGCATATAGTTATTTATTCAATATATCTATGTGAAATAGTCGTTATATTTTCAATTGGTTTTATTGAATAGGAAATATGGGTGGTAATATAAGGGATTATTTTGCCCCTGTTTTCTCTTTCATAATAAATAATCAAATAAGCTCTTAATTTTTTTAAAGCCCTGTTTAACCGTTATCCTTTAATTAAACATCTTGCGTTTTTTGGTAGCTAATTGAAAATTCAAAATAAAAAATATTTTATGATTTTTAATTGGTCAAAAATAATAAAATAATAATAATTTTTAATTTTCAATAAGCTACAAAATAACGTAAGAGCTTTGTATTAGATTATGAAAGAGAAAGCGGGCAAAGTTTAACCACCCATATTTCCTATTCAATAAAACCCATTGAAAAATAACAGCTATTTCACTTAGATATATTGAATAAGCTATAATGCTAAATTACAGTGACAGAGGTGGATTATTTACAGAGAAATTGGGAATCGTTTATCCCAGAAAAAATATGGATACAGGAGCCTTAAATTACTTAAATTATATACATACTACTTTTTATGTATGTTTTTTCTTAAATACAACATTATTCATGTATGTTACAGGTAGACAATGTAAAAATATTAAATTAAACTAATTATTAATAAATAATAAGACTATTTTATTTTAATAAAAAGACTTGTGAAGTACTTTGATCAATTTATACATTAGCTATAGTGAATTGTACTAAGAATTTAAATTATGACTGCACAATGTCTATGCTAATTATTTTTTCTGCCGCTCAGAATTTTTGCTTTCAATACAATGAATAATCGACCCTCACGTGAAACGGGTTTAATCAATGAAAATAATTTACTAAAGTAAGCCAGCAAGTATCGGTATAAATAAAAAAATCGTTGGTATGCGCATAACTACCCGCGCGTCGAATTGAACAACACACATTTTTAACGCTCCTAAATTAAATTTAATAAAATTAATATTTATAAGTATTTTAATGTAATAAGTAATTAGTTTAAAGTTACTGTGAACAGTTATCTATATATCAGTGCATATCGCAGTCCACCGCTCGGCGTGACCACAAACTAAAAATTTAAAGGTACCTAACCTCGTTCGCCGCCTAACCTACCTACTTTGTTTACTTTTGATGAAATGGATTCGAAGAATAAAATCTGCGCTGGATGTCCAAATAAAATAAAGAATGATTACTTTCTTCGGTGTTCGCGCTGCAGTGGCGAGTACCATGGTACATGCATGAACATAAGTGACAAACATTTTTTGTCACTGTCACCAGAATACAAAAACAGTTGGATTTGCTCGTGTTGTCGCTGCAAGGAACCTAAGGGTGATAACTCGAATACACCGATACGAGCCGCCGTGCCCACTTCTCCACATAACAACGTTACACTTCGTGCCAAAAACAAAAGCCCCGCCTGCGCGTGCCCATCGGCGGACAGCGTGCGCGACATCATTCGCGAGGAGCTGCGACTCTTGTTCGGTAGGGAGCTCAAACCTCAGCTGGAGCATCTCAGCGAGGCAGTAGCTACTTTAGAATCTTCCATATCATTCTTCAACGCCGAATTTGAGAATATTAAATGTTCCTTGGCTACCCAGGAAAACTCGATTAGACTTCTACAGGCGGAAAACGAGGACCTGCGCAGCAGCACCCGAGACCTTGGCGCACGTGTCAATCTTCTGGAACAGCAAGCTCGCGGCTGTAACCTAGAACTGCAGTACCCGAGCACCCCGCAGAGAACCTCATCACGACTGTACAGCAGCTCGGCAAGGTTATAAAGTGTACAGTGGACGAGAGTGACATTTACTACTGCAACAGGCTTGCCAAACAGAACATAGCCAGCTCTCGACCGCGCTCGGTCTTGGTGAAGTTTAGCAACCCACGTCAGCGCGACGGTTTCTTGGCTGCGGCCTCAAAATTCAATAAGCAAAATCCCACAAACAAACTAAATACCAGTCATTTGGGTATCGGTACTGGTGACAGAAGTAATGCTATTTATGTGGCCGAGCATCTCACAGCACAGAACAAATTTTTACACGCCGCAGCTCGTCTTAAAGCGAAAGACTTAAATTACAAGTTTGTCTGGGTGCGAGACGGTCGAATATTCATGCGAAAATCCGAGCACACGAGCCACGTCCACATTAGAACTTTGGATTTTCTTAATAAGTTAACATAATCTGTTTTTTCTGTGACTAATTTTAATTGATTGTTATTGATTTATTATTGTTCATATTTTTATAAATTATTTTGTTTCTTATTACTGTTATTTTTTTTTATATATATATAAATTTGCATGTGCGATATTATTTTAAAGAATAATTATTTATCTCTGTATTATCAAAATGTTAGAGGGCTGAGAACTAAAACCATCGACTTCTTTAACGAAATTGTATGTAATGATTTTGATTATGTTATCCTGTCCGAGACGTGGTTGAACGGTAGTGTACACAGTTCTGAGCTATTCGACGATCGTTATAATGTTTACAGGCGTGACCGTGAGTGCAGTGGATTTCATAGCGGAAGGGACGGAGGGGGGTACTGGTTGCAGTCGCCAGAAAGTATTCTTCTTATAGGTTGAGCGCGTTTGAGTCGGATTGTGAGGATGTATGGGTTTCCATTGAGGGACATGATCGTAGTAATCAACGTTTTAAGTTAAATATATGTGGAATTTATTTACCACCTCCTGTCAAAGGACATTTACTGGATAACTTTTTGACAAGGGCTAGTTCGAGAATGGATGGGGGCAGGGATGAGTTTTTGATTGTGGGGGACTTCAATCTCGGTGACATAATGTGGTCAACTGACTCTGAAACAAGGCATCTTAAGGCGACTTCGGGTGGTAGCACTCTTAGTAATTCGCTATTGAATTTCATCTCTTTGCACGGCCTTCATCAGTACAATCATGTGTTGAACATTAAAGGTAGAATTTTGGATCTTGTTCTTTGTTCCCGACCTGTGATCGATTTGGAGCATCGTCTGGATTCTCTGTCGATTGTTGATCGCTTGCATCCACCATTAGTATTTTCTGTTTCTTTTATGAAAACTAAAACTGTACCTCCAAACGAAAGTAAAAGATATCGTTTCTACAAGGCAGACTACATGAAGATCATGGATGAGTTGAGCAGGGTATCATGGGACGATGTGTTTGATGAAAGTGATTCAGTGGACTGCATGGTGGCCTTGTTTTACGATCGCCTTCGTGACGTTATTCGTAAGTATGTACCAAAGACTAAATCAATTAACAATAAGTATCCCTTGTGGTTCACTAAGGACATGATAAGTATGCTGAAAGAGAAATATAAATATAGATGCAGGATTCGGAAATTTAATAATCCGCGTGATGTTCTTGCTTTTGAGCTTCTGAAGTATAGATGTCGGCGGCTACAATTGATTTGCTATAATGGGTACATAAATGGCTTGGAGGCGTCAATAAAATCTAACCCTAAATTGTTTTGGTCATTCATTAAAAATAAGAAAAAAAACAGTGGTGGTTTTCCAGCCAAAATGAGTCTTGACACGGTGACAGTATCAAATGGAGAGAACATTTGTAATCTGTTTGCTAAACACTATTCTTCTGTGTACAATATACGGCCTGCTCCTACCACTGTCTGGCGTCCGGACTTCACAAGCAACAGCCTGTGCTCGCTATCGTTCACTAGGGTTCAAGTATATAAAGTTTTAAAAAGACTTGATATATTTAAAGGAGCTGGAACTGATGGTATACCGGCTGTGTTTGTTGTGAATTGCGCTGAGATTCTTGCTTACCCATTATCTCTAATCTACAATAGATCATTGAGTGACGGTAGGTATCCATCGGCTTGGAGGAGTTCCTTGGTTCTGCCCTTGCTGAAGAGTGGTGAACGTGACCTTGTTAAAAATTATAGGCCAATATCTATCATCCCTGTATTTGCAAAGGTGTTTGAGTTACTTATATGCCCAAAGCTTACCTGGCATCTTAAACATGCAATATCAGAACGTCAACATGGATTCATAAAGGCTAGATCTACTGTCACTAATCTAGTATTGTTCACAGAGGAAATAGCACGTAGCTTGGATAATAGGGTGCCATGTGACGTAATCTACACTGATTTTAGCAAGGCGTTTGACCGTGTTAATCACCGAATCTTGCTTGATAAGTTGTACAGCATGGGCGTGGCCGGGAGCATCATTTCATGGTTTGAATCATACCTCATTGGTCGCAGTTCAAGGGTCGTTGCCAATGGTTACGAATCGGAGATGTTTACTGCGCATTCCGGTGTTCCTCAGGGATCTCATCTGGGACCAATTTTGTTCAATGTCTTCATCAATGACATTAGCTGCTGTTTTCTGAACTCTGATCACTACTTGTTTGCTGATGATTTGAAGTTCTCAAGAAAATTCTTGACAACTCATGATGTGAGGTTACTGCAGGATGACTTGGACAGTTTGGTGAAATGGTGTGACTTCAACCAAATGGATCTCAATTTTAGTAAGTGTCATGTTATTCATTTCAGTAGAAATAAAACGGGAGTGCCTGGTGTATACGCTGCGGGGGGGTAGTGCTTTGACGGAGGTTGACGGTATTCGTGATTTGGGAGTGCATATGGACTGTAGGTTGCGGCTCAATACACACATAGACAAGATAACGCGAAAAGGATTCCAAACGTTGGGCTTTGTGCTGAGGAACTGCAGAGAGTTCAGGGACTCGGGAACCAAGATACTCCTCTATAATGCGCTGGTTCGGAGTGGTTTGGAGTATGCCAGCATAGTTTGGAACCCTCACTATGACATCCATATTAAAAAACTCGAGAGCGTTCAAAAAAGGTTTAGCTGGCATTTGGCATACAGCTGCAATCTTGCGAAGAGGCTTCCCGGATACAGGGATCGTCTGCGGTACTTCGGCATGAGTTCTCTGCGGAATCGTAGATGCAGACTGGATGCCGAATTCTTCTACAAACTGGTCAACTCCAAGGTCGACTGTCCAAACTTGTTGGGACAGTTGAATCTATGTGCTCCTATACGAAATCCCAGAGCTAGCGCATTTGATCCCTTCCTGCTAGCTAGATCGAAAACGGTCCTCGGTCTGGTCTCTCCTCTTAACCGTATGGTCGGACAGTATAACAAGATGCATAAGCGACACGACTTAGATGTGTTTGGTTCTCGGGCCACTTTCCAAACCACGATTGGAAAAATTGATTTTTTTGAGTGTTCTTAGTTATTAGTTTAGAAATTGTTTTCGTGTAAATTATTATTATTGTATTTTTTGTGTTATTATTATTATTATTCAATTACTTTTTTTTTCTTAGCAATGTTGTGTTGTTGTTATAAAAATGTTAATAGCCCTATAATTGACACTGCGTCTACTAAGTTACAAAAATGTACAATGCATATGTGTGGACGTAGGTGTTGTTGGGCTATTTATAATAAATAAATAAATAAATAAATAAATCACTTGAGAACGGCTGGACTGATTTGGCATTTTTTTAAATGTTCGTAATAGACTGAATATGGCTTTTAGGGAAAGATAAATTGGAAAGTTTGTCCGGAAAATTGGAAAATTCGGGATTTTTGTATGAACTTAAGGCCATAATTAGGGGATGAAAGTTAATATGGGCGAAGTAGGGGCGGTAAGCTAGTTCTGAATAAGAAGCAAACCTCCTATAATCAGAATATTCTAAAGAAATATACAAGAAAGATGAATTCGAAATAATACTGGTGACATTGTCCCTAGGTACAAATTAATTTTGACAATACATTCTTAATGATTTGATTTGTTACATAATATAACTCATATCTAAAAATATATCTATCAATATTCTTGTTGCTGGTTGAGATAAAACAAATGAAATTGAATTAGTTTCATTTTAATTTTAAAAACTTATTTTTGTGCAACTATTCTGAAAATTTTAATATTCTCACTAGTGCGATACAGGTTTCAGTATTGAGACATAATCTATTAATGAACCGCCACATAACTTCCAGACCAGAGGTCGATGCAATATGAAACCAACATCCATGGTGGACTGTGTTACTAGTCAGCTGGGATGGATTGCGCCACTGGTTGACTGCACGTGCGGTGGAACCATCTCTCGTGACGTGGGGATGACCTGTCGTTATGTCTTGTCGTTAGTGGGAAGTGGGTGGGGTAGGATAGGACTCCCTAACGCTTGTCGCTGGACTCGCTGGAAAATTGTATATATGTCAATCTGTTAAATAAGAGAGACAGTAGCAGAAGAAATACTTTTTAATCTAGGTAGTTATAACCATAACCAAAAATAAATATTTGTAATTATAAAAATGATAATTTTATTGATTACAGCGTCAAAATACTAACAGGTAAACACGTAAATATTATCTAAGTACGTGTACTCACTAGGACAGTAGGACCTAGTGACTAGGTGTTAGGAGTTGTCGGTAGGGAGTTTAAGTCTCGAAAGTTTCTTTAAGAATATTTGCTTTAATCGACTTTTCGTGCTTCGGAGGGCAGGTAAAAGTCCGCATATCTCAAACACATCTGTTAAGGAAGTGACACATCTAGGTCCATTAAAAAAAGGCCATCTATCGACTCTTGAATTAAATCTATTGTTAAGAAATTATAAAATAAAATAAATATAATTATTATTCCCACTTCCCATACACTCAATAGTATGTCTAAGGTCAGAGCAAGTTTGACGCCCCTGTATGGCGCAGGAACAAATTAGTGCGAGTTCGACTCGCACTTGGCCGGTTTTATTTATTAGTTGTTTTATTTATTAGTTATACTAGTTAGACGTTTGTATGTATTGCCATTATTAAGTTCGAGCAAAAAACGTCGAATAAAACACGTTTCTTGTATGGGGATTGGGGACCTATTTAAATTTTTAACTTTATTTATTATTTGTTGTTATAGCGGTCATAGTACTTAATACACAGACTGACGGATGGACAGCGGAGCCTTAATAATAGGGTTTTCGACTTTTCGTTGTCACCCTTTGGGCACGGAGCTCTAAAAAGATTTTGGGGCAAAAGGGATAAATTATATAAATTGTATAAAAACTGAACAATATAAAGTAAGCCTTATATACACTAATCTTTGATTACATTTCCTATATATAGTTATATATTATGTTTAGGTAGATATTCGATTGACAGTCGAATAAAACGTGGTGATAGTTTTGTTAAAATATTTAAATAAAGGTGAGTGTTTTTGACCTATGTTACAAAGTTTGTTTTGCATGTCGTGTATATAGGGTGTTATTTGAAAGGCCTTTATATTTTTTTGGTCTAATTGCGATCTTATACCTACGTATAGTTTGTTGGATTAAAAATATGCAAAGACTAGATGACCTGGGAGGTGAGCATATATTTGACGTGACATCTTTCGTGTCGACCGAAAGGCCAAAAACGTTTATGTCCATACAAGAGCCAGCCACGGAATACACGGTCCGAGATTGTCCAACACTAGAATGCCGAGCAAATTTGCTGGGTCGCGCAAATACAAGTACACAGAATTTGCCCGCACATTGTAGGGTTGGAACGTCTCGGCCAGTGCATTCCGTGGCTGGCTCTTGTTTTTATATTTTCGGCCGAAACGAAAGATGTCGCGTCAAATATATGCTCACTCCGCTGGTGTCTCTGGCCACACCAACGTATAAAGGTCGTGAAGATGTGTGTATGTGTTGGAGTATGTGTGAGGGTTTTTTTTTCGGACCACGGCAAGGTCGGTTATATGCATAAAAATTGTGATTATTTTATCAATGCCTATCTAATCTATAAACTGATATACAGGTTGTCCTAAAAGTCGACGTCAATCCTTGAAGAGCTGATAGTAGGGGTTCCCAATCTTTTTATACTGTGACTCAGTTTACATGCTGTTTTTTTTGCGACGACCTTCTAGAAGAAGAGATTGTTTTAAATCGAAACAAAATTCATCAACGCTTGTCGACGAAAACGAAAGACTTATTTTTTTTGGTGCAATTTATTCCATGAAAAGGCAAAGGTTGACGAAAGACTGATTTCATTGACCGAACGATACACTAACGTAATAGCAGCGAAAACAAAATACTTGACTTCATTAACTGAACGATAAACTAACGTAATAGCAGCGAAAACAAAAGACTTGACTTCATTAACCGAACGATAAACTAACGCAATAGCAGCGAAAACAAAAGACTTGACTTCATTGACTGAACGATAAACTAACGTAATAGCAGCGAAAACAAAAGACTTGACTGACTGAACGATAAACTAACGTAATAGCAGCGAAAACAAAAGACTTGACTTCATTGACTGAACGATAAACTAACGTAATAGCAGCGAAAACAAAAGACTTGACTTCATTGACAGAACGATAAAATAACGTAATAGCAGCGAAAACAAAAGACTTGACTTAATTGACCGAACGATAAACTAACGTAATAGCATCGAAAACAAAAGACTTGACTTCATTGACAGAACGATAAACTAACGTAATAGCAGCGAAAACAAAAGACTTGACTTTATTGACCGAACGATAAACTAACTTAATAGCAGCGAAAACTAAAGATTTGACTTCATTGACAGAACGATAAACTAACGTAATAGCAGCGAAAACAAAAGACTTGACTTCATTGACAGAACGATAAACTAACGTAATAGCAGCGAAAACAAAAGACTTGACTTCATTGACCGAACGATAAACTAACTTAATAGCAGCGAAAACTAAAGACTTGACTTCATTGACAGAACGATAAACTAACGTAATAGCAGCGAAAACAAAAGACTTGAATTCATTGACCGAACGATAAACTAACTTAATAGCAGCGAAAACTAAAGATTTGACTTCATTGACAGAACGATAAACTAACGTAATAGCAGCGAAAACAAAAGACTTGACTTCATTGACCGAACGATAAACTAACTTAATAGCAGCGAAAACTAAAGATTTGACTTCATTGACAGAACGATAAACTAACGTAATAGCAGCGAAAACAAAAGACGACTTCATTGACCGAACGATAAACTAACTTAATAGCAGCGAAAACTAAAGACTTGACTTCATTGACCGAACGATAAACTAACTTAATAGCAGCGAAAACTAAAGATTTGACTTCATTGACAGAACGATAAACTAACGTAATAGCAGCGAAAACAAAAGACTTGACTTCATTGACAGAACGATAAACTAACGTAATAGCAGCGAAAACAAAAGACTTGACTTCATTGACCGAACGATAAACTAACTTAATAGCAGCGAAAACTAAAGATTTGACTTCATTGACAGAACGATAAACTAACGTAATAGCAGCGAAAACAAAAGACGACTTCATTGACCGAACGATAAACTAACGTAATAGCAGCGAAAACAAAAGACTTGACTTCATTGACAGAACGATAAACTAACGTAATAGCAGCGAAAAAAAAGACTTGACTTCATTGACCGAACGATAAACTAACTTAATAGCAGCGAAAACTAAAGATTTGACTTCATTGACAGAACGATAAACTAACGTAATAGCAGCGAAAACAAAAGACTTGACTTCATTGACAGAACGATAAACTAACGTAATAGCAGCGAAAACAAAAGACTTGACTTCATTGACCGAAGATAAACTAACTTAATAGCAGCGAAAACTAAAGATTTGACTTCATTGACAGAACGATAAACTAACGTAATAGCAGCGAAAACAAAAGACTTGACTTCATTGACCGAACGATAAACTAACTTAATAGCAGCGAAAACTAAAGATTTGACTTCATTGACAGAACGATAAACTAACGTAATAGCAGCGAAAACAAAAGACTTGACTTCATTGACAGAACGATAAACTAACGTAATAGCAGCGAAAACAAAAGACTTGACTTCATTGACCGAACGATAAACTAACTTAATAGCAGCGAAAACTAAAGATCTTCATTGACAGAACGATAAACTAACGTAATAGCAGCGAAAACAAAAGACTTGACTTCATTGACCGAACGATAAACTAACTTAATAGCAGCGAAAACAAAAGACTTGACTTCATTGACCGAACGATAAACTAACTTAATAGCAGCGAAAACTAAAGACTTGACTTCATTGACAGAACGATAAACTAACGTAATAGCAGCGAAAACAAAAGACTTGACTTCATTGACCGAACGATAAACTAACTTAATAGCAGCGAAAACTAAAGATTTGACTTCATTGACAGAACGATAAACTAACGTAATAGCAGCGAAAACAAAAGACTTGACTTCATTGACCGAACGATAAACTAACTTAATAGCAGCGAAAACTAAAGATTTGACTTCATTGACAGAACGATAAACTAACGTAATAGCAGCGAAAACAAAAGACGACTTCATTGACCGAACGATAAACTAACTTAATAGCAGCGAAAACTAAAGACTTGACTTCATTGACCGAACGATAAACTAACTTAATAGCAGCGAAAACTAAAGATTTGACTTCATTGACAGAACGATAAACTAACGTAATAGCAGCGAAAACAAAAGACTTGACTTCATTGACAGAACGATAAACTAACGTAATAGCAGCGAAAACAAAAGACTTGACTTCATTGACCGAACGATAAACTAACTTAATAGCAGCGAAAACTAAAGATTTGACTTCATTGACAGAACGATAAACTAACGTAATAGCAGCGAAAACAAAAGACGACTTCATTGACCGAACGATAAACTAACGTAATAGCAGCGAAAACAAAAGACTTGACTTCATTGACAGAACGATAAACTAACGTAATAGCAGCGAAAAAAAAGACTTGACTTCATTGACCGAACGATAAACTAACTTAATAGCAGCGAAAACTAAAGATTTGACTTCATTGACAGAACGATAAACTAACGTAATAGCAGCGAAAACAAAAGACTTGACTTCATTGACAGAACGATAAACTAACGTAATAGCAGCGAAAACAAAAGACTTGACTTCATTGACCGAACGATAAACTAACTTAATAGCAGCGAAAACTAAAGATTTGACTTCATTGACCGAACGATAAACTAACGTAATAGCAGCGAAAACAAAAGACTTGACTTCATTGACCGAACGATAAACTAACTTAATAGCAGCGAAAACTAAAGATTTGACTTCATTGACAGAACGATAAACTAACGTAATAGCAGCGAAAACAAAAGACTTGACTTCATTGACCGAACGATAAACTAACTTAATAGCAGCGAAAACTAAAGACTTGACTTCATTGACAGAACGATAAACTAACGTAATAGCAGCGAAAACAAAAGACTTGACTTCATTGACCGAACGATAAACTAACGTAATAGCAGCGAAAACAAAAGACTTGACTTCATTGACAGAACGATAAACTAACGTAATAGCAGCGAAAACAAAAGACTTGACTTCATTGACCGAACGATAAACTAAGTTAATAGCAGCGAAAACAAAAGACTTGACTTCATTGACCGAACGATAAACTAACTTAATAGCAGTGAAAACTAAAGACTTCACTTCATTGACTGAACGATAAACTAACGTAATAGCAGCGAAAACAAAAGACTTGACTTCATTGACAGAACGATAAAATAACGTAATAGCAGCGAAAACAAAAGACTTGACTTAATTGACCGAACGATAAACTAACGTAATAGCAGCGAAAACAAAAGACTTGACTTCATTGACAGAACGATAAACTAACGTAATAGCAGCGAAAACAAAAGATTCATTGACCGAACGATAAACTAACTTAATAGCAGCGAAAACTAAAGATTTGACTTCATTGACAGAACGATAAACTAACGTAATAGCAGCGAAAACAAAAGACTTGACTTCATTGACAGAACGATAAACTAACGTAATAGCAGCGAAAACAAAAGACTTGACTTCAATGACCGAACGATAAACTAACTTAATAGCAGCGAAAACTAAAGATTTGACTTCATTGACAGAACGATAAACTAACGTAATAGCAGCGAAAACAAAAGACTTGACTTCATTGATCGAACGATAAACTAACTTAATAGCAGCGAAAACTAAAGACTTGACTTAATTGACAGAACGATAAACTAACGTAATAGCAGCGAAAACAAAAGACTTGACTTCATTGACCGAACGATAAACTAACGTAATAGCAGCGAAAACAAAAGACTTGACTTCATTGACAGAACGATAAACTAACTTAATAGCAGCGAAAACTAAAGATTTGACTTCATTGACAGAACGATAAACTAACGTAATAGCAGCGAAAACAAAAGACTTGACTTCATTGACCGAACGATAAACTAACGTAATAGCAGCGAAAACAAAAGACTTCATTGGCAGAACGATAAACTAACGTAATAGCAGCGAAAACAAAAGACTTGACTTCATTGACCGAACGATAAACTAACTTAATAGCAGCGAAAACTAAAGATTTGACTTCATTGACAGAACGATAAACTAACGTAATAGCAGCGAAAACAAAAGACTTGACTTCATTGACCGAACGATAAACTAACTTAATAGCAGCGAAAACTAAAGATTTGACTTCATTGACAGAACGATAAACTAACGTAATAGCAGCGAAAACAAAAGACTTGACTTCATTGACAGAACGATAAACTAACGTAATAGCAGCGAAAACAAAAGACTTGACTTCATTGACCGAACGATAAACTAACTTAATAGCAGCGAAAACTAAAGACTTGACTTCATTGACAGAACGATAAACTAACGTAATAGCAGCGAAAACAAAAGACTTGACTTCATTGACCGAACGATAAACTAACTTAATAGCAGCGAAAACTAAAGATTTGACTTCATTGACAGAACGATAAACTAACGTAATAGCAGCGAAAACAAAAGACTTGACTTCATTGACAGAACGATAAAACTAACGTAATAGCAGCGAAAACAAAAGACTTGACTTCATTGACCGAACGATAAACTAACTTAATAGCAGCGAAAACTAAAGATTTGACTTCATTGACAGAACGATAAACTAACGTAATAGCAGCGAAAACAAAAGACTTGACTTCATTGACAGAACGATAAACTAACGTAATAGCAGCGAAAACGAAAGACTTGACTTCATTGACAGAACGATAAACTAACGTAATAGCAGCGAAAACAAAAGACTTAAACCCCATAGACATGGTTGGATAACGCCGTTGGGCAACCAAATTAATATGCCGTTCAATCGACGATGTAGAACCCCTTTAACTGAAAGAAAATAGTGCAGGAGATCTGTGCTTACCATCTCGCGACGCCACCCTTAGGATAGTGCCTCGACGCCCTGGGTCGCGACACACAGTTTGGCAAACCCAGTGGGGTTAGCATACATTTTGACAGCGACACTTTCGTTTCGGTCGAATGGCCTTGAACAGGCCAAAACGTTCATGTCCAACAAGGACCGGCCAGAGATAGCCCGGGGCCGAGAGGTCCGGCCCAACAATGTGCGGGAAAATTCTGTGTCCGGCCAAGCAAATTGCTCGGCATTCTTGTGCAGGGCATGCCCGGTCCGGGCTATCTCTGGCCGGTCCTTGTTGGACATGAACGTTTTGGCCTGTTCAAGGCCATTCGACCGAAACGAAAGTGTCGCTGTCAAAATGTATGCTAACTCGGCTGGATAGACTATATGGCTTTTTTTAAATTTTGAACCCCATTTTACTTATTAACTGCTACCCGGGATTTTAAGCAAGAACCCTAAATATTTCCGGGAAAAAGTTCTCTACCTACCTGTGAAAATACCGTCTAAATAAGTTTGGACAACATTTATAGTTATTATTAGTTATTCGAAATCACAGACTGAAACTTCTATAGGTGCGTCGGTGGCTGAGTGGTAAGACGTCTGGTATTAACTAGGCAGACCACGGGTTTGATCCCGGATCCCGGCCATGTACCAATGGGCAATTAAAAACTTGTAGGTACATAATCCGATAAACCACATCTAAAGGCTATATAGCCTCACAAATACCACCGACTATAAGAGGGAGACTTGGTCTTCCGCTGGGTAGCCTGGGACTGTAACACGGTTTCGGAAGCTGTAAGGCAACCCGTGAAGAAAGAAAAGAAAAAAAAACTTCGGTTTTATTTATTTTATAGGTTAGTACATAGATAATTACGAAAAGACGAGGAAATTTAATTTATTATTTCAATTTAACACAAAGCAAAATACAATGACATAATTGTATTAAGGTTTTGCCTGGTTCTCATTATCATCTGAAACAATTAAATACAGTAAATTAATATTAAAATTATCCTAAATCAATAAATGCGAAATTGTATTTGTTTGTTTATTTAGCTGGCAGACAGACCAAAATTTTCGGCAAGTGGGTCTTAACTATCTCAGTGCAAAAAATCACGTCAAACCGTTGCTTTGAATTGAAGTGTAGACGTGAAAGAAGTACAAACAAATAAATAAACAAACGAACAAAATTAAATACACTATCGCATTTTTAATATGATTAGAATCTCAGAATAATCATTCTCAACTATTATGACACATTAAACAGAAAAAAAGTTTTTATTTCAATACGATAGGTGTCGCTAGTTTCGCTCCATAGAAAACTGCAGTACAAAAATTTTAGTATAGTATATAATAATATGTACTTAAAATAAACTTAAAGACTTTCCACTTGAGATAGGTGATTAATTTGCATATTGTTTGTTGAATGGCATATAATAAAATTACTTTACCACCGACCAGCTGCGTTTGCAGTTCCTAGAATAACCACCTTGAAAATATTTTTGTCGCAAGAGCACGGTCAGAGTATGTAAATAGATTTGTCCTAAATGTAGTTTCTCAAGATTTCAATTAAAATAACCAATATTTAATTTGATTCCAAGTATCAAAACTGCTAGGCCTAACCTACGTAAGTTTTACTTTCATAATTATTTCTTATAACTTATTAACAAGTCCCAAATTTTCTGATCTCTGTCAATCTGTATGCCTCAGACCTTCTCAAGTGGGCAATGAATTGTGCTCAATTCTCATACATCATACTATACCTGCGGATCCTTCGGGGTTAACCAAACAATGTATAACAATGACTGTAAGAAATACTTATGCTCTTGTAATAAATATGAAAATAGTAAAAAAGTTACCAATTAGAAATTTTTTTATCTTTATGTTTTCTGTAAAATTTTAACCTTTTGGGGGGCACATGCATCCATACCCCCCACCTGCTAAAACCGCCTATGCATCTATATACGATATACATATATATTAAGGCGATTAGTATCCTCAAATCCGTTGGAATGAGCATTTTCGACAGACTACTCCTCGTTTACTGATGGACTAAAAAGTTTGAAAAAATTATGTAGTACAAATCCTAAAAAAATATTAATTTGTAAGAGCAAAACTTCAATATTTAAAATACTAATAATGGAATGGTGTTCTTTGGCTTTAATTGTCTACTGCTCATAAACGATTATGACGTTTGGAATTATTTACATGCCTAAAAATAAATAACACGTTGTGCTTTAAACACAACAAAGTATATCTAAATCAATTAACGTTTTCCTTTATATAATATCGAAATATGTCAATTTCGAAGGTGTTTCGGGACAGCGCTCGGTGACCGTTTGTATGGTCAAGGTCATTGGCGACAGTAAGCGCCTTAAGGTAGGTAATAAAAAAAAACTTACCCTTCGCGTCTTCAGCGGAGTCATTATTGTCTTTATTGTTCTCATACAAGAACACTCTATGGTGGCATAGAGCTGCTAACTTTACTTCCAATAACGCGGCGTTCACTGTTAAAAAAACAAAGTACATAATCTACGTCCTACGCCAGAACAGAGCAACGGATCAACGTGATTTTTTGCACAGAGATAGTTTGAGGGACGGAGCGTGACATAGTTTTTATTTCGGAATAAATATTTATGTCACATTTAAAAAAGCGGAAAGGAAATAATCTACCTATAAGTAGGTACAAACACAGAGTGTGAGCTATAGGTGAGCTAAACCTAAGCCTACCTAAGCTAAAATACATTATTAACCGACTTCGAAAAAAAAAGAAGGAGAAGGTTCTCAATTCGGACCGTATATATTTTTTTTTGTATGTATGTACATCGATTACTCCGCCAGTTGTGAACCGATTTTGATGGTTTCTTTTTTAATCGACAGATAATTCTTCCGGATTGGTCCCATTTTTATCTCATAAAAATTGGTTCTTTAGTTTTTCAGAAATTTTGAAAAAACTGACCTTATAAGTCAATTTTTCGTAATATCTCGATGAAATATGTACCGATTTTGACGACTTATTTTTTTAAGGATATAATAATTTCTTGACATTATCTCACAGTCATATGACGAAAATCGGTTCAGTAATTTTTCAGAAATTCAGTAATTTGTCTCTGTTTACTGCTGAAAATTATATCAGAGAAAAGCCTTAGCAACGGTTGCTATTGACACGAAGTTGTCAATTTTCGTATCGACGGTGGTCTAGCGGCTAAAGGTATGGGATGCAGCGCAGGGTGCACATTGCTCGAGGTTCAAATCCCATCCACCGCAGTATTTTTTTTAATTTTCCATCATTTTTTTTTAGTTGCGTTATTATTTATTTCTCAGGGCAACAAAATCACTTAAAAGGGAAAAATAAACCTTTTAAAAAAAAGTGTACCGACTTCAAAAATTTGCACTGAAAAGTAAGAAATAATAAAAATTTCGTCGTAGAATTGGAAGACGGTTGGTGCCAAATTAGAAATAATTTAGTACCCAAATTCACTAATCTAGATAATTCATTAGGAACCTACGATCATCAGTACAAACACAGATAATATTGAACAGATCTTTATGTCCCTAGATGTTTACTCAATTTTGTATCCTAATTTGGCACCAACCGTCTTCCAATTCTACGACGAAAATTTTATTATTTCTTACTTTTCAGTGCAAATTTTTGAAGTCGGTACACTTTTTTTTAAAAGGTTTATTTTTTTTAAGACCTGAAGCTACATTATTTCAAATACATAGGCTATATTTTATTAAAACATAGTAAGGATTCCGTAGCAGAAAAATAGTTATACTTAAATAAATAGGTGAATATAAGGTACCGACTTCTGAGTTCCATCATAATTTCCAGTTTGGCCTGCAAAGACGCCTCATCTACAGACAACGATTGTTGTAAGCAGTTGTAGAAACTTAAAACGTTGTGAGTTTCATATAAGTTTTCCATTGTTTAAATTAAAGAAAATACGAATAAAAACTAAATAATAATTATTATCCGAGACAAATTTTGTAACACGACCGAGGAAAAAATATTTAGAAATGTCAAATCTACGAGAAAAATGTAGTCTTCCCGCCTTTTAGTTGTTCTTTTAAAATGCATGGATTTCAAAAGCTTAGATTATACTATATAGAGCCAATTAAAGCGATTTTTCCATTATTTTACTAAATAAATATTATATTTATTTTCATTTGCTTACTAATAACACATCTTCAGTAACAATATCCACTTTTTGCCAGTTGTTCATATTAAACAGAACAAACAGATACAGAACTTAATAATAAAATTCTAAGTACCTAATTGAATCCTACCATTTCTATATTTAGATGAATACTTGGAAACGCAATTGGGATGGTGTTTGTGTGTATACTCAATGGGAAGCAAATGACTTAAAATGGACAATCGAGGACTTAAACCCAGAGCATGATGAGTTGGCCTTAGAAATAATGACGACACAATTCGTACATGAAGAAACTATTGCCTCTAGTAGTGGTAAGTATTATTATAAATGTGGAAGTTTGTTTGTTTGTCTTTATTTTAAGTCAAAATAGACCAACGCATGCGTCCCGCCGTGATATTATTATGATGGGGAATCCAGTATAATCCCGTCCGCGCTGTGATAGTTGTGATTAGTCAGTGACTAATAGGTAGGGTTGCCATAACTTCCAGGAACCAATACGGGACGATGCCCAAATTATGCCGAAACGCAGCGCTTCAAATACACCAAAGTAATAATAATATACTCTGTTCATTTTATTATTTACTCGATGTCATTTTAATGAATATAAGATATGTGGAAGTAATATTAATTTAAATAGTTCTAACTACCTTTTTACAAGGTTCAAAATTTCTGCCTGCGTCATTCACATCTGGGTAATTTCAGCATTTTGTCCGAAAAAACGGGACAAATTAGGGACATGTAGCAATACGAGACGTGATGGTCAAATACGGTGACAGTCCCCTATATACGGGACGTATGGCAACCCTACTAGTAGGGCATATCACAGTCGGCGGGATCATCTTAGATACCGATTAATCGGCATACCTATTTAATAAAAAGGCTATAATTCTTTACATTGGCAAATCATCGATTAACATTGGTGAAGAAACAATAAAAGAAGAAGACTTCTTGCACAGATATTACTTACTAATATAAGGAGGTTTTTGTTTGTTGGTATGTCTGAGGGGTACATGTCTGGAACTTCTGAACCGATTCTAAAAATTCTAGTAACATTTAAATATGGACAACATACCTAACAAGAAATATAAAGAAATAAATCGCATGAGATTGGTAACTTATACGACATCTATGGGAGGTAAGTTTGACACGATAGGAATAGGAATTATAGCTATGCAACAAACTATATCACTCAAATGGACAATGGGTCTTAGATTCACGTTTTTTTTTATTATAGGCGTTGCAGATCATGAAGAGAGTTTAAACTGCCTAAAAGGATTATGGAGCATGGTGATATCTACTAGGATGTCTCTTGCATGTTACGTTCACAAAGAAGGGAAGAAAGAACTGGCTGGATTTAATTTATGCTATGTAAAATCTGAAGAAGACGCACCGATAACTGAGGCCGATGTTAGTATAAAGTTATAACTGAAAAAATCGACGTGATTTTGTAAAATCTATTTCCTGGGGGAATAAGATATTTTCCTGGGATAAAAGTCACTTTCCGTCTCTCCAATTATCTCTGTGCAATAAAATCACGACGATATGTTGCTCTGTTTTGACGTGAAGAAAGACAAACAAAGAAACAAACTTTCGTATTTTTTTAAATTTAGTTATTAGCATTTTTATAATAAGAGTAACCGATTCCACGTTACGCCTTGGTGAATAGGGCACGCGCCCGCGCAGACGTGATGGGGCGCTGTGATAGTTGTGTTTAGTCAGGCGGGAGCATCCTACCTACCGATTTATTGGCTAATTGTTACTGTGACGTCTATAATACTTGACATTGGCGGAATATCAAAATCCTGATGGAGCCATTTTGAAAAAAAAAAAAAATTGAAAAAAATAGAGAAACCAAAGAAACTACACTATTTGCCTTAGCGAATTTGCCTCGGATGTTGCCTGGCAGAGTATAGTATCTTCTATTATTTTCAGAATTGCGGATTTTCACTTTTTGATCTTATTGAATATGCTTTTTTTTCGTCAGATTAAAGGTGAAAAGTTTAAAATAATGTTTGGAATTATGACATATTTCGAGAAGGTTCTAGATATGTTCAAAGAATTGGATGTAAAACTATATCTATCAGGAGCTGGTTTATATGTGTTACCAGAATACAGAGGTTTCAAGTTAGGTGGAAAAATATTAGCGGCAAGGTAAGATTTATTAATTTAATCTTTACGGGATGTTACCCGGCTTCCGCAACCGTGATATCGGTCCTAGAGTACCCAGCGGAAGACCAAGTCTCTCTCTTTTAGCCGATGGTATTTGTGAGGCTATACCTAACGAGTGGCCAGTTCAGTTTGGATGTGTCTATTTTGTGGTAAAAGCCTGTAAGTGTGGTTTGTAGGATTATGTAAGGATATGATATTTACACGATATTTAAGTATAGAGGTACGTGTCAATCAGTTTGTCCAAAATGATTGTCCGAAACGACTAAATGAAATTTCTAGAAACTTTAAGAATGAAAATCTTCTCTATATTTAATCTTTTTTTCTGTATGTCAACGATGGTTCACGCATATAGTTATGTTTAAATTACCTTATCAATCCCTCCCATTGATTGAATTCATCAATCAAAATCACCAATTACAATAATTGAAAAGATCTATCCTGTATTTATTTATTATTTTATATTTACTAGATGACCCGTGCGAAGTTAGTGGTGTTGTTGTCATAGTTCAACTGATCTTCAATAGATGGCGTATTTTACAAAATAAATAAATTAGTCTAATTTTAAAAGAAACATTTAATTTTGATTATTTTCTTTATTTTTCATCATTAGAGGGAAAAATTATGTTCAAAATGGCGTATCAAACATTGTCTTTGATACAGTATTAAGGAAGATATTTGATACCGGCAAAAAATACATTTAAAGAATAATATAAAAGTTTGCTACGAGTCGCGCTCTCATTATATATACTGCATACACTTTTAAATTTTGCACAGTCAAAGTTGAACCGGTTGCTAATCTATCTATATAGCTAAAGTTTGTATGTTTAAACTAATCATAAGAAATTCATACGTTAATCGTTAATCATTTTTATGTTTCGAAAAGACCCACGCGCGAAGCAAGGGTGAAAAGTTAGCTCTAACCTAATTTTTTTAAACAGATATCTTCTGTTTCAGGGAAACAATGTGTCACCAGCAAGGTGTACCAGCAGCTTCAACAATATTCACAGGACCTGCCTCACAAAGATTGGCTACCATCAATGGCTACCATACGGTTTTTGAAACGACCATTGAAGATTTAGTCGCTAAAACTGGACATATTTTGTCAGGCGACCAAACTAGAAATTTGAAAATGATGGTCAAACATTATTAATAATCCTAGATGTGACGAATACCCAGTGTCTTCAAACATTTTTTTAAATGTGCCTTTTGGTTTAAATTTTTATTAGCTAATATATCTATGCTTCAATACTGCAGTTATAGTAGATTACTGAACAGAGCAGAAAGTGACTTATTGTTGCACCGAGGGTTAGTTTGCACGAGTGCAATAATAAGTCATTCTCAGCCATTGCTCTCAGCGAGGTTCGTAATCTGCTTTTCTTTCAACTACAACAAAAAAATTACAAAAAATAAAAATGGGCCATAGACGGGCTCCCCCTTTCGCCAATTTTTTCCCCTTTGACCAGTTAAACTGACCAGGTGCGCAGTAATAAGTTAACTTAGATTTCGTTGGTATCGTTTTGTGTCGCGAGACAGAGCTCTAGGAAAATAGTTAATTGTGATGTTTTAAACGGGAAAGGCGATCTAGGGCGTCAAACTTAGTGTTTCCAATAATTAATTATAATTATTATGTTTGTATTTTATAATCATGATATAACGTAAAATCCGTTGCGACAATAAAACGACAGAAAAATACAGTGGTACAGGGGCTAGTAGGTACTAGGTGTTTACCTCCCCCCCCCCGCCAAAAGTGGCAGAAAAAATTGTTCGGTGGTTTACACGCTTCACGTCTCCTTTGGTATATAATCAAAATGCCCGCCACATAAATCTTATAATTACGTCTACCTTAAAAAGTACCTTTATAATGAGTGCCTACAGAAAAAGAACCTAATTTAAAAACAAAACCCAGAGCGGGATGTTATGGATTTTCATACAATATTACTGCATTATGTGCAGTAAGACCTACTGATCGCTATATTATTATGTCATTAAGTAATGAGGAAAATACTGCGAACTTGGATGAAAAATATTATTTTCGATTATTCTTTGAGTGGAACTAAAGCAGAATTTTATTTTTAGTAGAAAGCTGTACATTTTATAGCACACAATAAATTTTATTTAGGTAATTGGTATGTTTACGAGAAGTGGAAAAATAATCGAATTTCAATGAAATTATCATATTGATATAATTTCAAAGTAGGACAACTCGTGACTTGTTTCTATACCTACTGATTATTATTAAGCTTACCTTCGTGTGATATAAATTTAGTTTCTTTTTAGATTAAAAAGATACTGCCCTCACACCTACCTACCTATTGTGCATTTAAATATGTTTATAAGGCACCTACTTACACCAGAAAGCATAGCTCTTTTATTCTGTGGTACTTATACATAGTTTTTATATACCTTAGCTCTTTGATTATATACACTCCTTATACAGCCCTTAGTAGATTATTAATTATAACTAACTAACTATACGCCCCGGCTTCGCCTGTGGAGCTCATATTAACTTTCATCCCCTAATACTAAAATTCAATAAAAAATACCACTTTCAGATTTCTCGAATTTTCCGGGCAACTTTTCCAATGTTATGATTCGCGCTAATTTGTTCCTGCACCATACAGGGCCGTCAAACTTGATCTGACCTTAGTACAGAAGCCTTCGTGTGCGATTCCGACACGCACTTGGCAGGTTTTTCCCTTACATTTGTTTTGAGGCAGTGCAACTCAAGCCCAAGTTTCGTGAATATACAAAAGAAAATGTGTAGAGCCCCTAAAAAATTCACATGAGACACCTTTCTGTAAATTATCATAAGAATCGACCAGAATATTATAAACCTGTGACAATGTCATATATATATGTCATATAGACATTACGAACTTATTCTATCTATTCTATCTATCTATCATCACGCCTTTTATGCCAAGAGGGGTAGACAGAGACAATCGAATGTCATTTGCTACGATCCTGACATACCTATTTCGCTTCTTTTATATTCATCATACCTTTCATACTTGCTCGGTGATTGTTTGAAGACGAACTTATAAGATAGATCGATAGAAGAAAAATCTGCATGATGACGTACGTCAAGATCACAAACTGAAATCTTTACAACCAATAAATGTCTCGAAACGTGTCTTTGTTATTATAAATAAATTGTTTTAAATATATATTGCAGTTTTAATCACGATACAAATTGTAATATTCTATTACCTTTGTTATACTAATATTACAAAGTGGAAAGATTTGTATTTTTGTATGTTTGTTACGAATAAACTCAAAAACTACTGGACGGATTTTGATCATTCTTTCACCATTAGAATGCTACATTATCCCTGAGTAACATAGGCTATATACCATCACGGCATGACGACGGGAACGGGGTGCGCAGAAGTGAACATGACAAAAGCTATGTATGAAGTGTATGTTTGCCAACATTCTGAAATAGACACGTACGAAGTCATGGGAAACAGGGTAGGGGTAGGGGTAGGGGTAGGGGCAGGGGCAGGGGTAGGGGTAGGGGTAGGGGTAGGGGTCGGGGTCGGGGTAGGGGTAGGGGTAGGGGTAGGGATAGGGGTAGAGGTAGAGGTAGGGGTAGGGGTAGGGGTATGGGTAGGGGTAGGGGTAGGGGTAAGGGTAGGGGTAGGGGTAGTGCAGGCAAGCCATTATCTTATGAGTGCTGTAGGGTATATTTTATTTTGTTCGAAAATATCCACGGGCGAAGCCGGGGGCGGTCATTAATATTATAAAGTAAGAGTGTGAGTTTGTTTGTTTGTAAGTAGTAGACCCGAAAATTACTAGACCGATTTGAAAAGTAATTTAAGATGGACAATTAAATCGTTATTTTTCACTTTATTATATTTATTTTTAGAAAATCATAGAATTTTACAAATTAAGTAATACTATATGCCGTTAGTTCAAATGATCTCCAATGGCGTCTTTTGCAAAATAAATAAATTACAACATTTTAAAAGAATCATTTATTTATTTTTTGGTGTATTTTTTGTCATTAGAGGGAACAATAATCTTTAAAATGGCGTATAAAACAATAACTTTGATACAGTATTAAGAGCTCTATATCCATAATTTGTATGGAGATATTACTATTCCCAATTTCTTTGTAAATAATCCACCTAGGTCATTGTAATTTAGCATATAGTTACTTATTCTATATTTAGCTAAGTGAAATAGTCGTTATTTTTTCAATTAAGTAGTTTTATTGAATAGGAAATATGGGTGGTAAAATAAGGGATTATTTTGCCTCTGTTTTCTCTTTCATCAAGCTCTTAAATTTTTTTAAAGAGCTTTTTTTATGTTATAAAGTTCCGTTGAGGTATGTTTAAATGGAAAAGCCTCTAAGTGTTGTTTATTAAAAAACCTATTTCTTGCTGAATTTAAAAAAAAAATTTGCGAGCAAATTAATAGGCAATCGCTAGTGTTTGCTAATCAGGAAGTGCTTCGTTATCTATTGCGCACGCCATGAATACCACCCAGTATTTGTTAGTATAAACATACACTTAGACGCTTCAATACTGGTTTGGAGACAAATAGAGTTTAAAATAATAAACATAGTAATAATGTGAGTATTTCATATGTTAATGGTTGCGTTGGTGGCCGAGTGGTTAAAAGAGGTATTGACTAGGCAGACCACGGGTTCGATCCCGGATCCCGGCCACATGGCTTTTTTAATTCAAAACTTATGTACATAATCCGACAAACCACATTTAGAGACTTTTCCATCTAAATATAATTCAAAAGAACTGGTATACCCTTACAAATACCATCGGCTAAACGAGGGAGACTTGGTCTTCCGCTGGGTGCCCTGGAACCGTAAAGAAAAAAGAACTATTCCGAATAAAGAGTATATAGCCTATGTCACAGTCCGGTCCTCCAACCGGCCCGGTTGCTCTGTTGTGACGCGAAATAAGGACACACAAACACACTTTCGCATTTATTATTATTAGTGAAGATGATCCCCATATTATTTTAAAGTTACACAATTTTTGGTACAAGTAAAAGTTGAAGGATTGTGAACATTGTAATGTTTGTGAATCAATTACGCTATGGCATAATGTATGAATGGATTTGGATGAAGTAGGTAGACGAGTTTTTTTTTACCGTTTTTATAGAGTCCGACTCGCACTTGGCCGGTTTTTATATTCATTATACCTTCCATACATGCTCGGCGATTGTGTGTGCTTTTAATATTTCCATCGATTAATACATTTGCATATCTTTTTTTTGTTAAATTTTTGAATAACATTTAAATAAATTGATTGTTAGTTAAAATATTAATTAATATGTAAAATTGTTAATAGTTAAGAATTTTAAACGACAACTTATAAAATACATGTAGGTCCAAATTAGACAACACTAGAAAGACATACCTACATATATTGATTTCCATTTATTCATAGAATTTCATAAGAAAAATGAATTGGAAACGTAAGTGGGACGGTAAATGCCTCGTATACAAACAATGGGAGAAAAATGGTGTAAAATGGACCGTCGGGGACTTACACCCTGAAGATGACCAGCTAGCTGTTGATCTGATGCTAAAGATATTCTTACAAGACGAGCCACTAACTAAAAGCATTGGTAAGTTATGTATTTTTAATCAGGATTAGAATTCAAATTAAATTTCTATGAAATCGTAATATTTGCAATTCTGTCAAATTATGTATTTTAATCTAATATAGAAATTTAAGAGTCTATTAGTTGTCAGCGCGCAAACAAGTTTCATTTTCATTTTAAAACTTTTCAAAGTTCATTTTAGTACCTTCGCTTCAACCGGTCGGTAGAATGATCCTGTCCTAACCTAACCTAACTAAGTAACCGTAATTTTAGTTATTATTAAAAATTGTGTGATGTTGTGTACACTCCTTCCTTACGTAATGCCAGCGGTTTATTTGTAATTTTAGAGGTAGCTTTAGATTTTTTTTCAATCGATAAAATATCAAAGTTTTTGGTCCATAAGACGTTTAGCATATATCCTCAATTATATTGTGTATTAATTACAAAAATAATGGTACAGTATTGGCGATACAGGAAATGTTTATGCGAAGTAATGTGAGCTAGTATCGACCCTTAATCGAGATACGATGTAAATACGAGAGCACATCCGCCAACAAACTTTGTAGCAGTTTGGCGGAATTTTTAATTGTATATTAGGTTTTTTAAGAGAATAAATAATTTTAAAAAAATGTTGCTGTTTTAAATATTTTTGTATGTCCGTCTGTCTGTCTATCTGCCGTGAGGTCTACCCCAATGTTCGTCCACAATAGGCTCTGGAACGGCTGAGTGGACGTTAATAAAATTTTCAGGGTATTTGGACATGCTTTGTATTTTATCTTCAGATCTTAAAGAGTTCCGTAGTTAAAAAAGTCGATATTTTATTTACATTAGATATTAATCCACCAAATACTTTACATCCCGCTATCACTGTCCATTCTATTACTTTAGTTGCAATGCATATTTTTCCAGAATTATCCAAAGATGAAGCGAGCGTCAGAAGTGCAAGAGAGTATTGGGAAGAAGGAGTTAAACAGAGAATGACTCTGGCATGCTACTGTTATCCAAATGGACAAAGAAAACTGGCTGCTATGAATTGTTGTACAGTGCATTCTGCTGATGATCCACCAGTCGATAAAAGCAAGGTGTTTTACTAGGTTTTTTATACCTATAGTACGACTGGCCCCATTGGTGCGGACCCAAGGAATGCCCAGCAATTTGCTCGGCATTCTAGTGTTGGACATTCTCGGGCAAGGCATTATATTATTTAGCCCTTGTTCCCCCATATCAAAACTCTCTCGTATTTCCTTTAAAGTAAGACCATGCAAAAAGTGCGGGTCTTTACAGTCTCGGCAATGATGTGTAACATCTAAAGAAATATATTATTTATCTATACTTACTTTAATAAAGCTGAAGAGTTTGTTTGTTTGTTTGTTTGAACGCGTAATCTCTAATCTAATCTAATCCAATATAATCTAATCTAATCTAATGTTATTTATTATACTAGCTTTGCATTGCGTTTGCACTCCGTTCCTTTGGGTCGTATAGCGTGATGTTGAGAAAAACTTTCCTAAAGAATTGGGTTATGAAATGCAAAAATAAATTTTCAAATCCGATTCAAACAAACAAACTTTTAGCTTTATTATAAGTATAGATTAAAGAATGATACGTCAAAAGAACCCCAATTTTCCAATTGAATTCCATTTGACATTAGACATTTCCGCCCCATTTCACGAAATTACATAGGAAGAGCTAATTGTTAGACATCAATCAACAATCGTTCAATAGGAAACTAAGTTTCCATATAAGAAATACTTGTTTTGTACTTGTCTGTATATGAATGCGTTTAACATGATCTGTGACGCATGCACGAGGACAAAGTGATAATATGTATGTACCTACTATGTAGTAACTACGGAAGTGGCCTTAATAGATAGATTGACTTTTAACTCTTACGATGCCATCTTGCAACTTGGTTTATTTATAGGAATTGACTTGTCCCGTGGTACTACTTTGTGATAAAAACCACGGCCCATAATGATCCTGTGGTACTATCAGTATGAGAAATGGGGCAGAATGGCTCTTTTACCTAGATCATGACGTGACTTTGACGTTTGTCGGAAAATTTATAAACAAAAATATTCGGAATAGATGCAATCTTACAAAGTTATATTAAGAAAAATATTAAAAAGTAACAAAAACCCAACTGCAAAAACTGCTTTTTACTTTTCAGTTATTTTGCAGTTGGGTTCTTGTTGATTAAGTTAACAATATTTTTGATATTAGGCTACGAAACTCTAATTATTTTTAACCGACTTCAAAAAAAGGAGGAGGTTCTCAATTCGCCGGATTTTTTTTTACTTTACTTGAAGACGCCTGAACCGATTTGGTTTTTTTTTGTATGAACGGGTATACTTTCCAGGTGGTTCCATGGTTATTGGATCTGATGATGGGATTCTGGATAAATCGAGAACTCTTCATAGGCACACTTGAAGCGATTTGGGTATTTTTTTTTAAAGTGACTTGTGCATTTGCTTTCGGTAAGCACACTTTTCAGTGCATCATTTTTTTTAAAAGGCTATTATAATTTATTATTGTTGTAATTTTTCAGATAGAGGGAGCTTGTTGGCGTCTAATGTTTGGTCTTCTTTGTTACTTTGAGGAATCTACCGATTTATTCGCGGAGTTCGGAGCTAAGGAATATCTGTCAGGGAGTGGCTTGTTAGTACTGCCTGAATACAGAGGTGAAAAATTGGGAGCAATAGTCTTGAATGCAAGGTATTATTACAAATACTACATATAGTACAACCCATACTAATATTATAAATGAGAAAGTTACTCTGTCTATAAACCACGGTACCGATTTTGATACGGAGTAACCTTGAATCCTAGAGAAGGACATGAGCTATCTACTTTTTTTTTACAAATCCACCCCCTGGGGTTGTAATAGGGGATGTAATGTAAGTTAGTATGAGAAGTTAATTCATATATTGTCTGTATTGTTACTATTAGTCTAGGGAACAGCGCGCATATTCTTTGATGAAAGGTTACATTCTGCCAGTCGGTAATCGAAGGACCATTACAGTAATAAAACTTTTGTATTTGGAGTTTGGTGGGCGGATAGGGGTAGCTTTTTGTGCCGTGCCCTCAGAAGCACGAGAAGTCAATTATATTATATTATTGGAATATAGACGAATATAGTAAAAAATATATTAATTAATATTTACAGAGAGCCTATGTGTCGCCAGCAAGGTATAAAGGCAACAGCCACCATGTTTTCTGGACCGGCATCGCAAAAATCAGCTGAAAATTGTGGCTTTAAAACACGTTTCGCACTAACTGTTGGGGAAATAGCAGAATTAGGCTATATTTTTAATATAGATAAAAGTAAGGTTGTTAAATACATGGTTAAAACATATGACTATTGAAATTATGGTTAAAATTGGTTTAATTTTTGTTCTCTCATCTACTTATTTTTGGATTTTGTTGTTATTTAATTTTTATTAATTATATTATATTAATAAAATTTAAAACTATATACTTACAACCTATGACAGGGCCACTTTACAATTAAAATAAAATCGAGTTCTTGTTGTTTTAATAACCTTGTCATCCGAAGACACTCTATGAAAGTTTATATTCATGGATCACACAGTTCCGCACCGGCTTATTCGCGCAATTATTTGAAATATGACATAAAATTTTATTCCGAAAGATTTCCTAGATTATAAGTAGCCTAATGTCACTCTCTAGCTATCTCTGTGCAAATCACGTCGTTGATATGAAAGAGGACAAACCACAGGACAAACATAGCCGATAGTATTTGCCCACTCATTCGTCCAATCGCCGGCGCGCCGCCATACGGTCCACCGAAATCGACCACAGACTCGTGCAATTCTTGTACCATTCGTTTTCAAATCGTTGTATTTGTGGTTGATTTCGATGGCTGGAACGATCTATCACACACGCACACATCCCACACGCCTTTGTTTAATAGAATCTTGTGTGTCTGTGTGGGTGAGTGAATTGCATGTGATCTAGATCGTATGATTTACATTGCTAATGTGTGGCCTGTCTTCAATCTCGATCATACGGCGGCCGGACCGAAAATTCTCTGTGAGATACCAGACCAGTGCGTGGTTTGTCGGATTATGCACTATCTTTGAACACTTCCCAATTAATATTTTAAAAATAACAGTGTCTTATGAAAAATGGTATAAAAATGAATTTTCAATATAACTACTTGCAATAATTCCGATCAACTTATAAATAACATCAACGTAACTAGTGGGAAAAGATAACTTCCCGTGTTTCCTCGATGTCACGTATAAGAGATTCAGTTCTCTCTCCTTTCAGGGTTTCATCCCATCTTGTTCTCCACTTTGCAATTTGCAAGTGTTTGTAGTTTAGATTTATTTAAATTGAAATAAATTATTTGATTTAAAACACCTTGTGTCTCTGCTATCACTATCACAATAAAAAAACCCGCCAAGTGCGAGTCGGATTCGCATACGAAGGGTTCCGCACCACTGCAAAATATTTAACATTATAGTTTTTAAAAATAGTTTAGTAAAAATTAGCGCGTGTCCGATTCACACTTGGCAAGTTTTTATTATCTGTTGTTTTACTTAGGAGTATGCATTTTAGTTATACAAGTTGGACATTTGTAAGCAAAAACTTTACACACTCTGTGAAAATTTCAAGCGTAGAGTATTTACCAAAGGAGACGTGAAGGGTATAAATCATCGAACAAATTTTTCTGCCACTTTTGGCGGGGGGGGGGGGGGGGGGGGGGTAAACGCCTAGTACTAGCCCCTGTACTACTGTATTTTTCTGTCGTTTTATTGTCGCAACGGATTTTACGTTATATGATGATTATGTTAAAATACAAACATAATAATTATAATTAATGATTGGAAACACTAAGTTTGACGCCCTAGATCGCCTTTCCCGTTTAAAACATCACAATTAACTATTTTCTTAGAGCCCTGTCTCGCGACACAAAACGATACCAACGAAATCTAAGGTAACTTATTACTGCGCACCTGGTCAGTATAACTGGTCAAAGGGGGAAAAATTGGCGAAAGGGGAAGCCCGTCTATGGCCCCTCCATAGGCTTAGTACTCTATGACCGTGACAGACGAACGGACGGACGGACAGCGGAGCCTTTAGCACCCTTTGGGTACGAAACTCTAAAAACAGTCACAATATCTATTTATCTATACAAATCAATGAAATTGAAACGTAGGCAGATATTTTATATCTTTACTTGACACTGAAACATAAATAACAGTCTTTAGAATGTTATTATTGTCTGTCTGTCTGTCCCAAGATTGTCAAGAATAAAAGTGAAGAAACGGCTTAAGAGGATCGTGTAGCTCAGCGTACGCAGCGAAATAGGTATTTAGAAAATCATATTCTGTCTCAAGCGCGCTCTTCCCCCGGGCATCAGTGCGACAGAGAGCACTGCAGCTCGTGAGTGTTCGTAGGTATGTTTTTCGTTGAAAATTGCGTTTTGGGCGAAAACGATTTACACCTACTAAACTATAACGAAACCTTACAATTTTGGTGTCATATGTTTTAGCAGATTATAATCTACGTACGTACGTTTTGCTTTTTTTGAAATTTTGCTTTGTTTCTCAAATACAGACGGTTTATTACCAGCAAGTTACGAACCAAAAAAAACGAGATTTGAGGGGCTTATAACTTTTGACCTATTACGAATTTTGAAAAAAGGAAAAAATACGTACGTAGTTTTTCATTATGTCAGTAACATATTACAAAATCGTTAAAATTCAATAATATTTAGGGGTAGTAAAACGTTTTCTCCGTTTGTATGGACATGGACGCGGTACACTACACTCATGAAAATAAAGTTATTTATAATTTTCTCTCGTCACGAGTTGCCTTACAGCTCCCGAAACCGTGTTACTATCCCAGGGTACCCGAGGAAAACTAAGTCTCCCTCTTTTAGCCGATGATAATTGTGAGGCTATACCTAACGAGTGGCCAGTTCTGTTGAGGTATATTTAGATGGAAAAGCATCTAAGTGTGATTTATCAGATTATGTACATAAGTTTTTAATTATAATAAAACCATTGGTACATGGCCGGGATCCTGGATCGAACCTGTGGTCTGCCTAGTTAATCCAATCGGCCACCGACACAAAAAATGTACGCACATAATATAATAGTATACGAGCAGTAATATCAAAGTTTCATAGGCGAAGCCAGAGCGAAAAGCTAGATTAAATTATTTTATTAGAAAACAAGCGTGTCAATAAAACAACAGTCGCAAATAATATAATAATTACCTAATTTTTTTTGTTAATTACTCAGAAGTTCCGAGGTTCATTATAATGAAATAAACAACTCAATGTCACTTATGAAGATAGGGTTGTCACATCTGTACCTTATTACCTAAGTACCTAAAACAAAGAAAGGAAGAGTCAGGTCCTCAATAAATCAGGATCGATGATAATAAATCATTTTTTTTACCCCTATAGTTACTCCGTGAGACAAAGGTTCAAAATGCATAATTTGGTTCCTGATATTCCCGTCCCCCGTGAAAAATTTTTGAAAATGCGAAACTAATTCGCCATAGACAACTAATACCCGTTACACCCCTACTTAAGGGTTATTTAAAAAAAAATCGACCAATACAACATTTTTCCCTATACAAACTTCAACAGCTCATTGTAATTCTTTTTTTTTAAATACTAAAATACGTGTTTTATTTTTTGTTTTGAAGAGTTTTTGTACTAAGCTTCAAGTTGCTACACGCAGAGAATACGATTTTCCATACAAAAGTTTACAACCCATTTCACCCCACTTGGGGTAGGCAGCGTGATGCTATCAAGTGCAAAAATATTTTTTCAAATGATCGCGACTTTATACAGGTTGTACTACATACAATTACAATTACATACAATTTTCCCCCTTGGGTAGGTGGCGTGATTAGGGAATGCAATCCCGCAAGATAATTTCAATCCCGGTATTTGCGGGATCCCGCAGGGTGGACTTAGACCTCTGAAATCAATCGTAAATAATCGTAATAAAGACCTATATACCTCGTTTTCATGGTTTTAATTTTAACCCAAATTAAACAAGCTTTTTGGTACATTTTAAATGGTTTATTTAATATAATAAATATAAAAAATAACGCAGGTATTTGCAGGGTACCGTATACCCGGCCTGAATAAATCATTGCATTGCGTCATAATAAAAATTTGTAACCGGCAACATAATTATAAGTAATCAAACAAGGGGCGCGGGTGGGGAATTCTTTGCCCCGCGCCTTCACACCGTTCCTCTAGGGCTCGGCGGCGCCCCGCACCTTAGAGAAACACGTATGTACCACATTTCTCTGTAATCCCGCCAGTCTAGCGGGATCCCGCAAATTTTTGACCGAGATTAACCCCGCAACATGTATTTCGGGATCCCGGTATCCCGGTATTGCATTCCCTAGGCGTGATGATAAATAGCCTATATAAACAAACCTTACTCAAGAATTGTGCTATCAAATGCAAAAATATTTTTTCCAACCCGACTGGTAGTAGGCGTACTGGTAGTATTAGTATTGAAAATGGCTCTACCACTTAATAAGAGCTGAGCAAGAACGAAATTAGTAAAACAAAACGAGGAAAAAGTTTGCCGTTAGCACGTTTAATTTGTTAGAGACTGTAAAATCATGTAAAAATCATTAAATGACAGATTCGTTAGAGAGTGACCAAGTGTCAATTTTTTGCTAGGCCATAATAAACAGACGTGTCAAACCTGGCTTTGATTGTGGGACCCATTTTTTGGTTTATAAAGAAGTAGCCTATGTCCTATGCTAGGTCTCCGTATCCATAAAAATCGGTTCAGTGGTTTAGTCGTGACAGACAGACAGAGTTACTTTTGCATTTATAATATTAGTATAAAATAATATTAATGTATTATCAGTATAATTGACAACCCTATTTCTAGTGAGTACGTATGTACTCCCGGAATAAGACACACCCTCTTATTTATCAGTTGGTCAGTCAATAACAATTATAAATAAAAGTTAAAATGACCCCAGTGGTCCTGTAACCTCGGACCTCTGAAAGATAATAATTAATGCCTATGATAAGAAATATTAATTTTATTTTCTTCGGAAATAAGTAAAAGATGTTTGAAAAACTAAAACTTTACCATCAAACCGACATGTATGGCAGTGGAAACTGGAAGTACAACTAATGAATCTCACTTGCAGCCTGTAATATTCTTCTTCTAAATAATACGCTCTTGATAGAATGATCGTGATTATGACTCCGGCAGCCTCATGGGGACATTTATCGATGGAATACTTCATCACAGATCTAATCAGATCAGTACACCTGGTGCGGGACCTCCTGCCTTCGACTGGGTGCGCCACTGTGTCTTAATTGCGAGTGATATTGCCGAAAAATTCCCACAGACGACAGTCTCCGCTTTATATAAAGACATTGGTACGATGTGTGGTTCAGCTTATTCTCAGAAGACGCTGCCAACACCACATCTTCCTTGCGTCCTGCAGGATGATTGGAGGAAAAACCAGACACTTGCTGTATGTGGGGAAGATCGTTTACGGGTTTCCTTACAGCTCCCGAAACGGTGTTACGGTTCGGTTTTTTCGATCTTTTAATACCTTAATAGCCTCAAAAAATTACATCAGCCAAAAGTATGTGGGTGCCATAGATGATTTTTAAATCAGCAATTTGGGTTCTTGGAAACGGCTATAACGATTTGGATGAAATTTTGTATTTAGATAATGTTACCTCAAAAAAAAAACCGAAAAAAAAACTTGGTCGCCCAGATATTTAAATTTTATGCGCTATTGCATTCAATCCATTGGGATGAAGAATTCTTTGTTTTGATCAGCGTCTCTCGTGTTCAGAAATAACGGAGTGAATCAAGTCGGGTAAAATTACATAAGTAATTATTAGCATTCATCACATTTTGTGTATGTTTTGTTTAACCCACACTTCTGAACTCTCTTATCAGATTTACTTATTTCAAAGAGTTATTATCATGAGTATTCATGAGATATGTTTTTATGTTACTCTTAATTTTGTATGTGTCTTACTTTTGGTGTATTTTTTCGCATGACTACATGATACAGGGGCGAGGAGAAATGGGTGGTAACTCCATGATTCACGATAAAAATTGTTGCATAGCATTTGATTTGTATAAGTAGGTTACTATACCTACTTAGCAAATATTTTATTAAAACTAAAGAGCCCGTATCAATTTTCATCATTATTGTGGTGGCCCATAAAAAAAGCACTTCAGTTATTCCCGAATTTTTCAATTTTCAGGGGACTTTTCAAATTTTTTTTCCCTAAAACCCTACTCAGACTATTTTACCTACAAACATTTAAAAAACAATATAGTCAAATCGGTCCAGCAGTTCTCAAGTGATAGCTTACCAACGATAGAAGTTTCTTTACTTTTATTTTATCGGAAATGGACGTTTCTTTTTGTTGACGAATCACTTAAGTAGGTAAGTACTAAGTTTTATAGCAAGTTTATAAAACGCGGCAATTGAAAATATTTATAAAATACCGGCCAAGTGAGAGTCGGACACACACACGAAGGGGAACCCACATTACAATATTTAATACTACCTACATATTTTCTTTAAATAGTTTAGTAATTATTTGTTGTTTTACATTATAGTTATACTAGTTAGACTAGACGTTTCTATATATTGCCATTATTGAAATCGAGTAAAATATGTTGAAAAAACACGTTTCTTGTATGGAGACCCACTTTCATTTTTAACTTTATTTTATTTTTATTATTTATTGTCATAGCGGCCATAGTAATACACACTCTGTAAAAAATCCAAGTGTCTACCTATTACAGTTTAAAATATACAGCCCTGTGACAGACGGACAGACAGCGGAGGCTTAGTAATACCTTAGGAACCCTAAAAAAGTAGCATATGCTTTAGGTTTTACTCGTGTGGAAATTAGGCAAAGAAAAACCTGACCATCGCTCTATCCATAATGTTTTATAGGATCAAATAGACCATTAACAAATATGTTCTCTAATCTTTTTAATAATATAATTTAACAATAATAATATAACTTAATAATTTAAAAATCTCAAAAGTATAAATTAAAAATTTCTTCCAGAGAGTCCGAATCCGCTGCCATAGTGCCTAGAACACATAGCGCGTTACCCTTTTGAATTTCTAGCGCTATGCGTTGTATGAAAAAGGCTTTGGAGCGTGGATCGCCGGTCTCCGTTAGAAGTATTTTCCCGATTTTATTAGCAAAAACTCTAGCGTCCGGTGACCACGCACCCAGAGTCTCCACCGCAAACGCCAGGAATTCAAAATGGTCCGCTGAGAGGCATGAGTATTTGCTCTTTTTTGTGTTCTCGGCCATCTCTGGAAGTTGCGGATATATGGCAGGCGGCGAAGGTGTCAGCGCATGTTGCATCCCAAATTAACAAATAGGATAATATATAATAAGTATATAAAAACCTTTTAGGCACAAAAAGTATTGTAGGCAACGAAGTCTCACTAGGGAGAATTTAGAGTAAAATAACCACTTCTGATGAAGAAAAAAAACCACCTTCAAAACCAAAATGTGCTTTCCGAAAGCAAATGCAGAAGTCACTATAAAAAAATACCTAAATCGTTTCAATTGTGCCTATAAAATTTGAAGAGTTCTTGATTTCTCGAGGATCCCATCATATGACCCTGACCTGATGACCATGGGACCACCTGTGAAGTATACCCTTTCAAACAACAAAAAAATCCAATTCCGACGAATTGTAAACCTCCTTTTTTGAAGTTCGGTTTATAAATAATAAGTATAAAAACTTATCACAAAATAACAAGTTGAAAATATATTTAATTACAAGATAATATTGTTTAATAAACAATTTTTTTATCATGTTGTACTACAACTATCTCACAACAATCAACTACTATATATTTAGATTCGTACACGAAAATCTGTCAGTATCTTCTATATAATTTTGTATTAGCAAGTCGCATAATTTGTTTTGATTTAAATTAATAGTAGAGGAAGATAAATTGTACAATTTTATTGTCTGCAGGTTTTTTGGTACGTAGTTGTTTTTTTAAATACCATTGTTATTGTCCTGTATAAGTTTCTATAATACGCAGTTTAAAATTGAAAGTTTTATGTTATTTCATGCCATACCTACTTAAGAGATTTATTGTAATTTAAATCAGAATATTAATATAAAACAATGTCCTTCCTTGCTCATTGAATCAGCATCACGATTCAGCGGGGAAATGCAGTCAGTATTATTGCCACTATTAGACGCGGACTTATTTGTTTTTTTTTTATATTGATGTTAATTATTGTCATAAAAACTTTAAAAAACTTTTGTTTTGTCGATACTTCATACGGTGTTAAACATTTTTTTACCAATTTTCAAGTGAAAGCATGCTGAGCTCATAACCTTTTATTGTCATCTATTTATATTAAATAAAAGTTGTTAATTACGATAAAAAAGAAAGTACACAGTTTTATATGATCTAAATTGTCCTGGTATTTTTCCCGGGATGTTTATAGAGATTCGTAATGCGCACTGAGGGTTCCGTATTTTTCCGTATTCCGTAAATTTAAAACAAGATTTTCGTTTAGGTTTTCATGTCTTTAATTAAATTTTAGACTTAGTAGTTTCGGGGGAGAGCTCGGTCAATTTTCGTATATATTCTTTAATGTAATTAATAAATCAGTAAATTATATGGAATGGTTATTACAGACTATTACAGTTTTGAAAGTGTCTATAATAAATGCCTTGAGCGGCTGTGCCTACATGTGATATGAATGGTGACGCGCGAGTAACTAATGTCCGTCAACGTCACAACGTGCTATACAAAATTTTTGTTATAAAATATTTTTCATTTTAAAACTATTATTCCCATTATTTGTTTAACAAGTATTTTTAACCGAACTTCAAAACAGAAGGAGGAGGTTCTCAATTCGTCGGAATATTTATTTTTTTATTAAGTGATATTAGATAAGACAAGGAATTCTGCACTTCTGAAAAAATATCCGATAGGTTTATTTAAGTAGTGTCTAGGGAAAAGTATTGTGTATTGAATGTGCGATAACAAAAGTATGTGTTTGGAACTAATTAACCGATTTAAAAACCGTTTTACTTCTCTTGGCTGTACTATGTGTTATTTTTCACATCTCAAAAATGTTTACGAGTAGTTAACATATTCTGTACAAATAATGACTAATTGCAATGCCATTTATTTTGTTTTAGATAAAGAAAATAAATTTTAAAGATGTTGTTCTCACGTTCATGGGATGTGAACTGCCCCCGAGAATACAGTAGGTGGGAGTCGGACGGAGCTGTGTGGACTATAGAGGACCTGCATCCTGAAGATGATGAGCTGGCAGTACAGATGTACGTCACAGACTATGTGCCTGATCAACTCATGTCTTCTAACTTAGGTAAATGGTTTATATATTTTTATTTTATTTAAAATTTGAGACTAGCTTACCGAAAATTTTGAAATGTGATTGTCTCTTTGCAAAAAAATACAAATAAAATTTCGAATTTATGATATTAGTTAGGAATAATTTAAAAATATTTTAAGATCATGTTATATTGAATACTATAGCTTTTCGCCCCCGGATTCTTCCGTAGTACAAAGTAAATTAGCCTATATTACTCGTAGCTTTCTATTCGTAAAATATTTTTTAGAACTTCAAAACCTCTTTATGATATTGGTATAGATTCGACATTTTCTTTTAAATCTGTAAATATCAGTCTGTATTTGATGACCTTGGGACATTTTCCTTTAGAGTAGTTAAGTTTTTACTTCGAAATACGAGGTGCATAACTTTTATAAGTGATTAAGAAAAAGAAAATAAAGTAATAAATTATTTATTACTTTTTCATTTAATAATTAAGAATATTATCTATATATTACAAATACCATGAAAATTTTTTCATTTAGCATTTAGTTGAGATATAAGTTTTCGTTAATTACAAAAATTACTGTTTACATTACATTAGCTGTGTTTTCCCCAGAGCTTTACAATGACGAAGAAAGCCTTAGTGTGATGGAAGATTGCTGGCGCAAGTTGATGTCTTCACGGACAAGTCTCGGTTGTTACAAACAGAGTTACGGGAATAAGGAGCTCGTTGCTGTCAACTGTTTGAGAGTCAAGAGAATTAATGACCCTGAAATTTTTGAACAGGTAATAAAATACATTTTCAAGAAGAGCTTTCCACCCCTCGGCAGCATATATACGCAAAATCTACTGAGCTTAGAAATCAATATCCGATTTGTTTAAAAAACGCACAAATTCAGATTCAATTGGTCAAGTTGGTGTCAACTTTACAGTGATTAATAATTTTTGAAATCGGTTATATTATACTAATATACTAATAATTTCTAACTAAATAATGACCACGGATTCCCCCTTGAAGAGGATTTTAAGCATACATTAATGACGTTTCACAGTCTATTGCATAAAAAAAAATCAAATAAAAAGTTATTGAAACTCTGTATCATATCCTACTAAGATATTGGTATTTTTTTTCAAATCACAGACAGACACTTCAGTTTATTTATATATACGGTTTTTTTTTATTTTATAGGCACCAAACTTTTATTTCTACTATCCCTTTATGATTTACTATTTATGATTTAAAATATTATATGACACATTTAAAACAATATAATAGATATCTTGAAAGTGCGGTAGAGTTTTGATGAGGGGTAAAATGTTTTTGACTACTTGACGGATTTATATCCCTTACCGGGATTTTAGAGGTTTAGTTAATCTTGTTTGTGGTAGGGATTCTATTATGACGTACGGGATAATATAAGAAAATTATACAATTAAATATACTGATGTTGCTAATGTAAAGTGCAAGGAAAACTATTTCTACGGTTTTTCAAAAATCGGTAATAATGATATGACCGACTATATATATGAGATTAATCGATTCAAAAACCACTGTACCGGTTTTGATACGGATTACACTACTCGATAGACTGATTCAAAAGGAAGGTTTATGTATCTAAAACATCACGCTAGGTCATTTGGGAGCGGAGCAAAAACCAATAATGTCAATATTCCTTATTCGGCGAATTGTGTCAACCTAAGCGATCCAACGAACTAGGTATGCTATAATAAATACGTGATATGGAGTCATTTTTTTTTTCAGCAATGTGAAAATGTGAAGGCATTCAAAATATTCCAAATTCTGTTCTATATGGAAACTTCGCGTAATTTGTTTGAGGAGCTCAGTGTCGATGAGTACTTATGTGGATACGGATTGTTGGTATCAAGAGCTTATAGAGGTCTAGGAATCAGCGAAAAACTACTGGCTGCAAGGTAACTACATAATATTAAATTAAATACACACTGACATTAGTAACAGTGTCCATTTTTTTACAGTTGTCCATATTAAACAGGTGGCATTTTGTAAATAGCCAAATTGCTCGCTGACCCTCGTGATAATGGCACACAAAAATAATCCGTAGCTAATATATTTTAAACAATTTTGAAATTATTGTGTAATAAACATACAACTTTTTATAGCATTTCTATCTAACTATCATCACGCCTTTTATCCAATGAGGTGTAGGCAGAGACAATCGAGCAAATGTGCTACGATCCTGACATACCTCTTTCGCTTTATTTATGTTCAACATACCTTTCATACATGCTCGGCGATTGTGTGTACATTTAATATTGCCTTCGATCAATAATTTTTTTTCATGTTCAATAAAAGTACACTACCAGCGTTCTCCTTTCACTATTGCCATATAAACATAACATTTTTGTAGGATTGAAACATCAATTTGAAGACGTTGAAGGACTTAAAAGTACTTTTTTTTTCAGAGAGCCACTATGCAACGCAATCGGTTTACGAGCTACAGTAACGGTGTTCATCGGCCCTTCATCCCAAGAATGCGCGGCAAAATGCGGTTTCAACACTTTAACATTAGTTACATTTGGAAAACTGGCAGCTGATGCTGGCATGAAAGAATTTTACCCAAAAGATCAGTCAAGAACCGCCAAGTTAATGGTTAGGAAGTACAGCTACATCAACGAAAAAACCTTAGGTGACCTTATATCTTCTAGGTAGAACCCTGTCTCTATGGTTTTTGTTCCAAAGTGTTTAATAAGATATTATGGGTGCAGAATAGATTAGAGCGTATATCTTTAAATATTACCTGTCTACCCCTCTATCATACGTGATGGTGATAATGTAGGAGAATTAAGTTACTTTATAATTTTGTTAACCAAACCCTAGCTATAAGAGACTCTGTAGAAACTGTGTTATTTATTTATTTTGTTGTTTTGTAGGTGATTTTTATTATATTATTAAAATTGGTAATTGAAAATTTAAGTTTGTATTATTTATATTACCTACTATATAAAAATGCTAAGGATTTTGCATCACCAATAAAATACTATATTATGAACTAGGAGTAGCAACCAACTAAACTACTAGCATCAGGGTTGATGCAGCCCAGAACTTATTTTTGGAGGGTTCCTCAAGATCTCGCTGAAGGATGAGATAATGATAGTTATTAGGATGTATCAATGGATACATACCGGGAATGCCATAAAACAGAAAAAATATTGCAATATAAAGGAGAGAGAAAAATGTACCTACTTAAATTTCAATTTTAAATGAAACACAAAAAAAAACGTTTTTAATTAATATTTATATACTTACTTAAATAATATGTTCTAAAATCAAATTTACATATATTTAAAACTAGCTATCCGCCGGCTTTACCTATGGATAAGATTCGATACTTTGGACATAAGAATTAACTTATGTGAAACATCTGACTTATAAAGAAAACACAACTTGTGATCATAATGAATAATATAATTGAATTGAAATTACAAAAATCATAGATCTTAATTTGCTCAAACTATATAAATCCTCTAAATCATCTAAGATGGCCGACATAAATATACTTACTTAATTTGATAACATTACAAGTAATGAAAGAGTAAAATAATTAACCCTCTTATTAACAAAAGTTGTCTCTTTCTAACAAATCAATATCATAGAGATGGACAAAACATTGTATAACTTTGTACAACGTTTATTTTGAACTAATGACGTGTTTACTATCGTTCACCAAATGCATTAAGAACTCCTCTCATAACGTTTGTCCCATACTAATTACATGCTGCAGCTGTCCAACTGTTGTTTAACTGCATAATTATGTAACTATTTACGTAATACTATTTCGTGGTTCAATGGAGTAGTGTACTTTATTAGTAGATCTTATACTAAAGAAACTTGGCTCGAACGTTGTGGGTGTTGTCTGTTGTGGACGTACGGTGTGATGACGTAGTAATGACGCCAGTCCGACCTTTACTTGAAGACGAGCGAAGCGAGCGCCTGAAACGAAAGATATTATTATCATTACATCTTCACGGCCATGTACACTAGTAACAGTTACTGTTGCCTTTTGCCAGTTGTCAATATTAAACAGTTGGCAAGCCTGTTGCTGCACTAAAATTAATAAAATAATTACAATATTTTTTATACTTTTTTATAATATATCATAGACGATCGGTTTCAATCAACGGCTTGTCCTTCGACAAAGGCCTTCTCTAAAGTCCTCCATTTTTCTTTGTCTCTCGCTGTTCTCGTCAACTAGATGCTATTGCTGCACTAAATGAACCTAAATGTGTCACTTCTTTGTTATTTCAAGAAGAAGTGCCCTACGAAACATGAGAAGTCGATTAAAGTATAAAAAATTGGTGCTTAGCGTTTTTGGCACTATTGCGATTTCAATCTGGATCTTCCCGGTTTTATGTCCTATTTACAATTTTTAAGCTTTAGTCTTATATTTGTGAAAGACGGAAATGGCTTATATTATGAATAGTTCTTAAGGGTCCTATATTGGGAATTTTTCTGGGATAAACTATTCCCAATTTCTCTGTAAATAATCCACCTGTGTCACTGTAATTTAGCATATAGTTACTTATTGAATATATCTAAGTGAAATAACTCTTATTTTTTTAATGGGTTTTATTGAATAGGAAATATGGGTAGTTTAACTTTGCCCCTGCTGTCTCTTTCATAATCCATCACAAAACTTTATTTTTTTTTAAAAGCGCTGTTATACCATTAGCCTTCAATTATATATGTCGAATTTTTTGGTAGCTTATTGAAAATTTAAAATAATAATTATTTTATTATTTTTGCCAAATTAAAAAAATCATAACATTTTTTTTTTGAATTTTCAATAAGCTACAAAAAAAGCGATATATATAATTGAAGAATAATGGTATAAGAGCGCTTTAAAAAAAATTTAGAGTTTTGTGATAGATTATGAAAGAGACAGAAGGGGCAAAATAATCCTTTATTCTACCACCCATATTTCCTATTAAATAAAACCAATTGAAAAAATAATGACTATTTCACTTAGATATATTGAATAAGTAACTATATGCTGAATTACAGTGACACAGGTGGAGTATTTACAGAGAAATTGGCAATAGTAATATCTCCATACAAATTCCCAGTATAGGACCCTTAATTTCTTATTAAATTAATGAATCAAGCCTTACCAATACAAACTCTATTTCCTTCACCAAACGGTAAGAAAGTGTATTTATTTTTCATCGTATCTCCACAAAACCGTTCTGGATCATACACCTCTGGTTTAGGATAATGTTTCTCATCTCTATGCAAACCGAATACTGGTATGATCATCATTACACCCTTCTCAATTTTTAAATTACCTACTGGTAGTATTGTAGTTTTAGCACATTTTCTTTGAAGTATACCTATTGGAGGATACTTTCTCATCGCTTCGTTAATAACCATGTCTAGGTAATTCAGTTTATCCACATCTTCATATGATATTATATTACTGTCGTTATAAACTTCATCGATTTCTTTGTGAAGACGTGACAGTATGTCAACGTTTTGTGCTAATTCCATTAACGTAAAGTTCATTGTATTAGCTGAAGTATCAGCTCCAGCAATAAAGAAGAAATATGCTTGTGCTGCCAGTAATTCGTCGCTTGGTTCTATTTCTAAACCAGTCGTAGGATCTTTCATGACACCATTTTTTTGCAATTCAGTACAAATATCTATAAAATCATGTCTCCTCACTTTTTCAGTTTTACGTTCCTTAAGCACATTCTTAACAACACCAATGAAAAAATTTTCGTGGTCACCAAATATTTTTATTTTCAAAAATTTATACAAAGTGGCGCAGGATGTTCCTACGAAAAATCTTACATTGTTTATGAATGATGGCGCAACACTTTGAGTGGACATTTCTAGAAATGGGGAGTTCATGGTGTTTTGAGCACGAGTGTCAATCCCAAAAACGGCTGAACCAATTGACGCGGTAGTGTAGGTGTACAATAAATCAAACGGGTTTTTGTAAACATTTTGGTTTTGTTTCACAAAACGTGCAAAGTCACGGCTTCTATGTTCTAAAATATAGTACATGTTCTTTAGTCGGGAACTCGTGAAAACAGGCGAGAGCTTTTGTCTGATTAATTTCCATTTCGGGTAATCTTCCATAAACAATATATTATCTGCTAATTTATCATCTTCGGGGTTGGTTACGAAGCCTCTACTGTGAAAACTTTGAAAATCTGTTGTGAACACGTGCTGAACTAACTCTGGATCTCTAAGAAGCAGAGCAGGTTTTGATCCCCAAAGCAATCCCACATAAGGTTCGGTTGGATGTTTATCGTAAATATCTTTGATAATTTCTGCTAATGAGCGATCTCCTAGAAAAAACTTCAAAATTGGTCCCAAGACTGTCAAACTAGATTCCTGTACCACATCACGTTTTTTCCAATAATCAGAATTCCTTTTAAACAGAAAGTAATATATGAGACCGCTTAGAGCAATAAATAAAATTTGCAACAACATTTTGTAAATCCGAAACCTCGAACGATTCGCGACAAAATAGACATTTAATACCGACATATATAAGACAGGTGAATCTGATTGTCATTCAGTAAAATTGCACGTGCATAGATTAGTACTTATTAATAACTTCAATTATATGCCATTTAGCCATGCGTGGGGCCGTTTTAACAAACAAGAATATTTAATTGACATGTACAAAGAATGGTGCTTGATGATGTGACAACATTTGTGATCTATTATTATATTTTACATAGGGAGTTTCATGATAGAGCTGGGCGTTATTTAAATAAGCATTTAAAGAAACAGTTTTTGTCATATAAAGAATAAATGCTTGCCAGAACGAAAAATAGTTTCTAAAAAACGGCGGCCGCGAACGAACCAACGGTGATCGTAGTTATTGAAATTTTTACCCTATACCTTTAACATTAAGTTTTATTAAGTTCAAAACTATTTCCGGAAACGATCATTCTAAGAAACTGCTTTGGTGTTCTCTAATAATATGCCATAATGCTGTATACATTCATCTGATACTGTACCGACTGACAAAATAACTGTTTTTTCCGTTCGATGTATGAATGGTCCTTTTTTTATTTTAGTTGCGATTTACACATTAGGAACAAAAAGCGTTTGTTTAAAAACTCGTATTATAAAAACACTATACATCCCAGCTCTATTTCATGAAGTATTATTATAATACATTTCTGATTTTCGGATCAGAAAAATCATACCAGTTCTGAAACTTATAGCTAGGTTAATTACTTTCTTTATTCTACTTAATTCTACTAACTTAACAAAACTTGTAAAAATAGGCATCAAAATGAACGATTTTTATCTCTTATACCATGGAAACAAAGCAATACCATATATGAATACTGTAGGTACCTACTACTACAAAATAGTTATCTCAGAAATAATTGTAAATATGTTGATAAAGACCACTCTGATTTTGAAAGTTTATCTGGGGTTAATGAGAATATTGGCATTGAAATTTAAGTACAACATGCGGTTCATACATTGGTTCATAGTTTTGAGAAAAGATAATTATCGTTAAAGATAAATAATGTTGGTTGTGAACATGATAGATAATAATATAGCTTGATTTTGAGGTGACATAATTGTGTGATAAATATATTTGTAAGTGGGAGTGGCTCAAACAAACATGTCGGCTCGTGTTTAGTAACTGCTAATTAATATTTTTTAAGTGATAGTGATATTAAAAGTGATTAAATAGGCGCGAAAAAGGTGCGTCAGTGGCCGAGTGGTTAAGACGTCTGGTATTAACTTTTAGGTAGACCACAGGTTCGATCCTGGATCCCGGCCATGTACCAATAGGTTTTTTTTAAATAAAAACTTATGTACCACTGTACCGTTTGATGTAGAAACTCTAGGTCCGTGGGGTTCAAATGCCAAAAAGTTTTTTAAAGACATATCCCTATTCTGGTGACAAGAGGGCTGGCTCCTTCCTCGCTCAATGAATGAGCATCGCGATTCAACGGGGAAATGCAGCTAGATTCTTGCCAGTATTCCACGCGGACCTGGTTTATTTAGCTTTTTTTAATTTTTAGATTAAATTTAAGGTTTTATATTGTTATATGTAAATAATTACACAAAAACCTTCTAACACCTCACGTTATTCCGTATCGGTGAATGAAAACAGATCTACACTTGTGTTTACAGTCCGCTCATAACAAAGTAGGTATTATCTCGTGAAAGGAGCTCGTCAGTAGAGGCCGTAATTTATCTGCACAGATCCTGGGATACATCTTGTAGATCCTTCGCTTAATCATACGAAGGTAATTTTAGGGATCTAGACAAAAGGGATCCGCTGTACTTACACCTTTTGTGTTTAATTTATAGAATAAGGCACGGATTGTGAAAAGGTCTTATGGGAGGCTGCGAGTTGCCGAAATTGTGGGTCATTGTGAATAATACTCGCTGTTGTATTTAGATTCATAACATAGATGGAAATACAGATATATATTGTATATTTCTCTAATCTTTCTTTGAATGACTTAGTTATTTGCTTGGCATTTTGGTGTTGGACATTATCAGGGTGGTTATTGGAGTGGACTCCCTTCAAGGATGAGTTTATTTAGCCTTAAGTATGATAAAAAAATTAAAAAAAAATTGGGCAAGAGCAAGTCGAAACCGCGTGGAGTGGTACACTTTTCGTACCATTTTTTTCCGTGAGAACTTTACAGGATTTTCGTTTAGGTTTCCTGTAAACTATATTTTATTATTATTTTTAAATTTTAGACTCAGTAATTTCAGAGATAATGTAATTTTTTTTTTACTTTTTAATTTTTGAATCGAAATTCGATTGGGTCATCAATACGTCATATTGTATCAAATTTCAATCATTTTCGTCCAGTAGATTCGGAGAAAATAAGACGTGACAGACGGACAGACAGAATTTTTTAAGTCAACAAGGTTTTCCGGTTAAATTACCTATAGGTTTTAGATTTTCATAGAATTATAGCTGTATAGTTTTTTTTAAAAGACATATTATAGTCATAGTGCTAATTAAATCGAAAGTGCTAATTAATAAATCTGGGCACGTAAACCATCTGCACTTCTTCTCAAAGTAACAAGTGACCCATCTACGGGTTTTCGACCTGTTCTGTTTAATATGGACAACTGGCAAAAAGTGGACACTGTTACGGCGTCTCTGGCCACACCGCAAAGTATAAAGGCTGTAAATTAATTATACACGAAGTTGGGACAAGTAATTATTTTATACAAATAGGTCGATACTATGTTAAAGAACAGATACATTTTTTACCGATTCTCAGTACAAGTTCTTGAGAGCAATAAAATGTGAGATGTTTAGAATTTTATTTAGATATTTTGGTGAGATCAAAACAAGATAGACTACGAATATAAATCACTTGGCTTCTATTGTTATATTCAAATGAAAGCCACATAAAACTGATGAAGGCCGTCAATGAAATGTTTGTTTTGTGAAAAATTCCGATCCATCTTATTTGAAAAAGATACTAGACTATCTCTTTTGTAAGGAAAAAGTAGAGTTGTTCTGTTATTTTTTAGGTGAAAGAATCTTAATTTTTGGGAGGGGTGGGCAGAGATGTATGACATTTGCTACGATCCTGACACCTCTTTTACTTCTTTTATATTCATCATACTGAAAGGTAGATGCTAGGCGATTGTGTGAACTTTTATGTTATTTATATGTGTTCAATAAAAGTACACCTAGGTCGTCCTCTGCCAGCATTTCCTTTTAATTCTGCCATATTAACCTTTTTAGTCAACTACACTTCGTTTTCTACGAGGAGTTTAAACTTCAAGGAGTTTGTATGCAATAAGTATATATAAACTCCTTAGTTTAGTTAGGTTACGTGGTTGTATTTCAGTCGGTTCAATACATTTAAAGTTATCTATTCTACATTCTATTCTATTCGTTTAGTTGTACCTACATTGTCTAAGCCCCGCCCTCCAACTATCTCTGTTATGATGGACAAACAAACAAAATATTAACAATTTATGTGACAGTGTTATGCCACAGTCGGTCACCCATCTCTAGTCGAAATTTGCTATAAGCTGCTTAACCTAAACGACCTCATTTTCTTTGTCCAAATAAGGAAATAAGTCAAGTCATTGTGTATAAGAATTTTTTTTTTAATTTATCTTTGTTGATATATGAACTTAGTGGTCACACTGATTTATCACAAATTACGACAAGCAGGCCCCCGTGCGGGTACTATGCCCCCCGAATATTAAAGATAACAGATGTCAAATGACTTTTGACATTACAATCTAGCAAATAAAGTTATATTAACACTAGTATTTTTCCACGAATTCGCTTGCATAATTTTGGAATTCATATAAAAGTATCACCTTTTTTTGTCTCATCCACGCCATCACAAGGACTAAGCACTTCCTTTAAAAATAACATTACGACTGTTAAAGAAGTGACGCATCTAGGTTCATTAAATGCAGTAATTTCAGGATCGTCTACAGAACTTGGCACCCATTTAGATCTCAAATCTTTTGTCGGTGGAGCTAACAACCACACCATAATTATCATAATATTGAACTTGGCTCCCATTTTCACATTTATGTTTTTGGTGGGATCCTAATATAATAAATATATTTAATTAGGTAATTATTTCTTGATTTTCCGCTGAAGTTAGGGGAAAGGTACGTACATTCGTTAATATTATAAATGCGGGATTTTTGTGTGTTCATAGCTCAGTTACGCCTCAACAACTGAACGGATTTTGTAGAAACTTGGAGGGTAATGATGAAACATAGACTACTTTTTATTCTGAATAACAGTATAAAATACAATAAGATATAATAAAGCGCCTGTAGCAATAATTTAATACACACAACGCCTGAGAAAAAGAAATAGACAAAACATTGCATTGCTATATTTAGAAGGCGCTTTAAAGAAATATTAATATATCTTTTTTATCTGTCAACCGATTTAAATGAAACAAACAACTACATATTAACTCAACCTTATCTCAACATATCACTGAAAACCACGTTCAAATTGGTTCAGCCATTCAAACGCACAGGGGACAAACAGAATAAAATTTTTCACGATTTTATTATATAGGTAGATGCCACAACTGTAGTACACGAATTCACACAATAAAATTCTCGTAAATAGTGAAAAATAATATTCATTCTTTAAACGCGTTCAATTTTTATTTTATCTCAACTGCATAAAACGCTTCCGGCCCTGTTTCCTGGTTTCAAACTGAAAATTTCATTCAAATAGTTGTGTGCCAGTAGTGCTACTACTGCCAGTGCGCCGACCACTGCGATATTAAATTTTTACGGGAATTGTGACTTCAGTGAATTTTATATGCGTACCTACCTACCTACTTATACTTCAATTGTACAATTTACAACAAGTTTTTAGAAGCAAAAATGAGAATCAACAACTTCAGGCGTCCGCATTTTTTCAAGAAATGCCATAGTGTTAATACTTATATCTAAGTTGCCAGCAGGGAATACGATTTTCCATACAAACGTAATTTTTAAATAATCCTTTCTTAATGCCCATCTACTCTTCCTAAGGAATATACCTTACAATTTTCATATTTATATCTGCAGTGGTTTAGGCATGTGCCTTGATTGTCAGTCAGTATATTCTATAAGGTCTATTAAGTGCAGCAACAGGCTTGCCACCTGTTCTGTTTATATATGGAATTGACTGAACTGTTACTGGCGTCTCTAGCCACACCGTAATGTATATGGGTCGTGATTATGCGTGTTTAAGTTGGCGAAAAATCGTAGTATATCCCATTTGTAGTATATTCTCTTTTCCAAGGCAATTCCTAAGAGACAGGTTATTTGTTTGCGCTCGAGCGACATTCACTGTGTCGCGTTCCTTCTAAGATTGACCGTGATGTGGCAAAAATAGTGAGAAAATTCTTTAGTTATTTGATTTTTGATTAGAAAGCGATGATCTAGCGGTACTGAGGTTCGATTGACGTGGCGGGAGTAAAATAGATTTTTAAAGTGAAGCGATGCAGTTATAATGTGCTTGGCCTAGTTAAAAAAATCTTGGTTGTAAAAATTTACTTATTATGAAAATCTATCTAGAAATACTAGAAAGAAACTTAGATTTTTTATAGGACGCTTCTGTAAAGGTCCGTCAAAATGTTTGCATTTACGAAGTCTACAATATACAAAATTTGAATTAGTCGTGTATTTTTTTAACAATTAGAAAAAACTCTAAAATTGTAATTTTTTGGGTACACCTAGTACATTTATGTGTTTTTTAAATTGTAGGTACATGTAAGTATTCCATAAGGTAATATTATCATAATAATATATACATTTTTGAACTAATGACGATTGTAAGATCAAAAATTAAAAGGGTCTTATCTCGAAAACCACTGAACAAATCAAAATGTATGGTCTCGATGAGATCTTCATTTCAGACGACAGCTGTCAAAATATACATGTTCGTAACGAAGTTCATGGTGCATGAGATCTGTAAAGTTCGCACTGAGGAATATCAGACCCTTATTAAAACAACACATATAAAAGGTGTACCTTGACGACAAAGAGTATTATAATACCTACTCCTCCTGACACCAAAATATTTTAAACCCTTACACTCTTATTAATAAACTCGAAGTAGCGACGTAGTAACTAAAACTGTGTTTCGTCTCCGTCTATCATAATGAATTGCAGATTTGTTAGACGGAGTCGAAATACAGTTTAGTTACTACGTCGCTACTTCGAGTTTATTAATAAGGGTGACAGTGTATGTAATGACCAAGGAAAATACTTTGTTCTAAATCCATGGCCTAAATCTATACTAATATTATGAGGTTTTGTAAGTTTGAATGTAGAGGGTAATCTCTGAAACAACTGATCCGATTTTGAAAATTCTAGTAGCTATATAATCCCTGAGTGCTATAGGCTATATTATTTTATTTTGTTCGAAAATATCCAGGGCAAATCCGGGGGCGATAAGGTAGTTCATAATATTTCTCTTATTTCTAGACATTTCCTACATATTTTCACAGTAAAAGCAAGCATGTATTCTAAAGTAGGACGGATCCGCGAAACTTCCTTCATCGTCTAAGAACAATAACAATTATGAACGAACTTATGTCGTTAAAATCGATTTACTCGCTTGAAGAGGCAAAATTAAAATAATAACATCAACACGGCTGCTTCTTACGGTTAATTAATTACCGTTGATCTTGTAACTCTACTCAATAAACACTTTGGAATATATTAACGGATAATTTCCTTTGGGGTAAATAGTGCTTTTTTTCTAAAACTTTCGATCGAAAAATCGATCTATTCACTTGAAGGGGGGCAAAATTAAAATAATAACATCAACACGGTTGCTAAACACTTTGGACAATATTCATGGATTATTTCGTTTGGGGTAAAGTGTCTTCTATAAATATACGATTTGTCCAAAACCTTTGTAAGTTATATCAGGGTTTGTTGAAAAATAGGCCTCCTTCTGCTCGGAAAATTCGTTTTGTAAATTCTATTTTAAAACAAACAAAACATATCTTTATGGCTTTATTTATACCTTGAAGTGTGGCCAGACTGGCCAGTGTCACCAGTAATAACAGTGTCCACATTTTGACAGTTGTTCATATGGAACAGAACAGGTAATAAGCCTATTTTGTTGCACTTCACGGACTTAGTTTCTTTAACAGACGTAAATATCTGTTATTTTTAGAAGAAGTGTGTATGCCAGCTTTGCATGCCCTCAGAAGCACGATTAAGGTACATTCTTAAAGAAAATTGGCGCTTAGCATTTTTAACATGAGTCAGAATTGCACCCGGGATCTCCCGGTTTCAAATCAACGCTACTTCTTTTTTCTCTAGTTAAACTAACTAAATATGTTTTGTTTTTCAATTTGAATAACAAATTGGTTAAACAGAACTGGTCACTCGTTAGAGGCAGACCACGGGTTAAATCCTAGCCAATGGGTTTTTTATTACACACTTAGAGGCTTTTCCATCAAAAACATATATATTCCTTAGAACATACCATCGGCTAAAAGAAGGAGAATTAAATTGTCTTCCGCTGGGTACTCTGGGATCGTGACACGGTTTCGGAAGCTGTAAGGTAACCCGTGAAGAAAGAAAAAAAGAGCTAGCCACTCGTTAGGTATAACCTCACAAATACCATCGGCTAAAAAAGGAAGACTCTTTGCCGGTTATAAAATAAAATATTGTAACTGAAAAGTTGCTTTATAGTAAGCCTCTTAACTTATACAACTAGATTTTCAGTGCTAATTTACCTGTTGTGATTTTTCAAATGCCTTTATGGATAATAGCATTATTTTGAATGTAAATAATGGATGCTTGTTATCACTTTATCTTTCACAACTTTTAACGCTCAACGCGGCGTATCGCTGTAAAACCTTTTTAATTGGAAAAGTTTAAACTGTAGTGCAAGCCGCTTACACCAGACTGGGAACGGTGTTTTTTTAGACTTTAAGTTTCAGAGAAAATTATAGAAAACGTGACCAAGAATTTAATAACAATCTTAGAGGAAAGCATACAAGATCACTTGCTTTACGATTATCTGTAAAATTATTAAATTGACAAGAAAAATTGGTCAAGGGAGGTTCCGTAGCATGTTTTTCGGTCAGGACTTTAAGAAATCTGTACTAAAATGCCAATAAGAACTAAGGGCAAGGTTTATAAAACGGCTGTTAGACCTGCGCTACTTTATGGTAGCGAAGCCTGGGCATCAAAAAAGACGCATGAGCAAAAACTCCACACAACAGAAATGCGTATGCTACGATGGGCAGGTGGAGTCACACTCAAAGACAAGGTTCGCAATGAGGACATTAGGGGGAGTTTCAAGGTTGCAAAGATAACGGACAAACTAAGCGAGTCTAGGCTGAGATGGTCACGTAATGTGTAGAAGCGAGGATCATGTCGTGAGAAAGTGCCTTTCTATGGCTGCTATAAAGAGGGGAAGAGGGAGACCCCAGACCACCTGGCTGACGAATGTCCAGAGGCACTGGGTCTGAGGGAGGAGCACGCACAGCGACGGACCACGTGGCGTCGCATGATTATGAAAGCCGACTCCGTGTAACGGGAGAAGACGCGAGGCCAAAGAAGAAAGAAGAATATTTCCCCCAAAATCTAAATTAGATTATTTACGTTATACCAAGTTTCATCTTTTATTTTCCAGTAGATTCGTAGAAAATAAGCTGCGACAGACGGACAGACAGACAGACACAAGAGTGATCCTATAAGGAGTTTTGACTCGAAGACTTGAAATGACGGGTCCGAACTAATGGCCGGCTAAGAAATGCCCGGCCCGAGAATGTCCAACACTAGAATGCCGAGCAAATTGCTAGGTTGCAAATGACTAAATACACGAGTAGCCGTTGGTGCGGACCCGTCATTTTTGGCTATCGAATCAATATTATCTAATTTAACGAAATTTTAGTATGATTGACATTGTGAAAAAGCTCAAAAGTTAAAAATATTTGGAATAATTTAGATAATATTTAGGCAAAGTGAAACGTTTTCTCCGTTCATAATGGGCGCGGTAGCTATTTAATATAATAAAAATTAAAAATATCCGACATTTTATTGAAAGCTTCATTGTATATGCATCAAAACCGTATTCCGTGTTACAAAATCCTATTATAATTTAAAATAGGTTGAAATCATGCACGTCCCGTACACAATGGTGCTTTTAATTTAGCATTAGAGCGCTTGTCGGGAAAGGGTTGCTATTCAATTTGAATTGATTTCATACAACCCTTGTCTAACTTTGAGATTTGACAAAAAATATGAAAAGATTTTTAATATTTTACACGCTTTTTATGTATCGCTATTTGGTGCTAAAATAAATCTATACTAATATTATAAAGAGGAAAGATTTGTATTTTTGTGTGTATGTGTGTATGTTTGTTACGAATAAACTCAAAAAATATTTTGATCATTCTTTCACCATTAGAATGCTACATTATCCCTGAGTAATATAGGCTTTATACCATCACGGCATGACGACGGGAACGGGGTGGGCAGAGGTGAACATGACAAAAGCTATGCATGAAGTGTATGTTTGCCAACATTCTGAAATAGACACGTACGAAGGGTAGGGGTAGGGGTAGGGGTAAGGTTAGGGTTAGGGGTAGGGTTAGGGGTAGGGGTAGGGGTAGGGGTAGGGGTAGGGTAGAGGTATGGGTAGGGGTAGGGGTAGGGTTAGGGGTAGGGTTAGGGTTAGGGGTAGGGTTAGGGGTAGGGGTAGGGGTAGGGGTAAGGGTAGGGGTAGTGCAGGCAAGCCATTATCTAATGAGTGCTGTAGGGTATATTTTATTTTGTTCGAAAATATCCACGGGCGAAGCCGGGGGCGTATAATATAAAAATTGCTCCTCAATTTTCCGGGATTAAAAATGAATAGAAAATGGTCCGGGAGCAAACAAGAAATATGTTATCAGAATTACTCGAAGTTATTAGTTCTTTATTTCTTCATGGGTTCCCCTACAGCTCTCGAAACCGTGTTAGGGTCTCAGGGTACCCATCGGAAGACCAAGTCTCCCTCTCGAATCGTCAGTTCTGTTGAGGTATATTTAGATGGAAAAGTGTGGTTTGTCGGATTAAGTTTTTAATTATAAAAAACTCAATAGTATTTTTAATATTTATTTGCCATATTTTTTATTTAGTAATTTTATATATTTAAGTTTCTGTTGTGTGTTTTGTCTTGATGGCAAATAAAAAAAGGGGCAAGTTGCAAGTACGACTCGCGCACTGTGGATTCCGTACCATTCCGTTTTCGGTCAGAACTTTGAGACAGAATTTTCGTTTAGGTTTTTCTGTAAACTATAAGAGAGGCCCTATAATAATATAATAAAATAAAATAAAAAAAAAAAATAAAAAAAAAAGGGGTTTATTTCATACACAATAGAAAAAATATACAAAAAAATTACATGATATTTACAAAATTATGTTATGAACCCCTCGCAGGTGAAGGCCTCCTCTAGAGATTGCCATTTGACTCTATATTTGGCTATGGTCATCCAAGTATGTCCAGCCACCTTCAGAATGTCGTCTGCCCAACAAGCTCGTGGTATTCCCTATATTTTTCAAAAGTTTCCACCCAATAGTTTCGTTGGGGGTGAACGGTCAATTTCAGTATATTATTTTTAATTCTCCAAAACTAACCCCAAAATCGAAATTCGATTATTCGAGCTATACGTCCGTGATTGGGTGATGATTTCAGTCCATTTGATTCGGAGAAAATAAGCTGTGACAGACGGACAGACAGACAGACACAAGAGGACGGAACCCTAAAATGTGCTCAAAGTAGGTATGTTTAAAAATTGTACCTAAATGTATGTATTAATTTTCCGGTAGTGCCCCGGGAGCTTAGAACAGCAAAGAAGGTTTAGCACTACTTAGTTTTTTGTCCTACCATCACGAATCGACCTAAATTTAATTCTATAGTAAAGAAGAGGACGCCCGGCAGATGTGCAACATCGAAATTGATGGTTATTGAAAGAATTTATATTTAAAGAAAACCAATAAATAAATTTAATATGGAGTGAAATAAATAAAAATATTAGAATGAAAGTTACTGTGTATACAAGCGGCGAACGCCTCAAGTATACTTAGAGGCACACACACAACACATTCACACAGAGAAACAACGAAGTGTATAATATACGCGCCATGCACACAGGGAGTAAAGAGCGGCGGGGGAGAGGGGGCGAGACGGCAGACTGTTTTTCGTCACGGCATACGAGTCGGTCTTACTCCTAAAGCGCGCCAATACATGTGTTTCACATGAAATTGAAATTAGTAGAACTCATGGTAGCCCCTCAGAACCGTTCTTAGACAGAAGTGAAAACTTAAAACTATGAATAACAGTGGTTTATAATTTATAAGTATAACTTTTAATAACGCCATCTAGCGCGAATTTTAGGAAGTTTTCAATGAAAAAAAATCTTGGCACGTACCGAGAAATGCGCACCCAAAAATGCCCGATAAGTGGAAGCCAATACACGTATACCTGTCCGGAGTTTCTCGGGCCGGGCAATCCATGGTCTTATGCCGAAAACATGTCGCGAATCCATAAGATTTCCCCCTACCAAAAATCTCTCAACGCGCCTAAAGAAGTCTTTAAAATTAGGAACTTTGATGATTATATTATTATGCCTCCGTACACGTCATTAAATTTAATCCAGTTACTCGAATTACATGTACGTAATTGGCCGTTCTAACATGCACAATCGATGTTTGAAGAAAAACGGCTCATTTATACAGAATTTGAGGAAAATGTACGAGAACTATTTCTGAAACATCGTTGTAGTTTTTTGTAGGCGTTTACTCGCCCAACTTTATACAATACCGGGTTAATAAGATAAAGGCCAGAGGACGACCTAGATGTACTTTTATTGATCGAAGGCAATGTTAAAAGTACACACAATCGCCGTGCATGTATGAAAGGTATGATGAATATAAAATAAGCGAAAGAGGTATGCCAGGATCGTAGCAAATGGAATTCGATTCTATCTAAGTGACTGTGAAAAAAATATCGCCTTTGAAAAGTTAGTACCGATTTTAGCGCCTACAAGTACTTACATAAATTGAAATAATCAATGCATATATTATTTGTTACTCATTGCACTATTATCTATTTGCTATACTTTATACCAAGGGTGGCCAACTTGATAAGGCCCAAGATCTAGGTACTATCTACTGACTAGACTCTGTGCGATCTACCAAGTACACAATACAATAATATTTCATACACATGCAATTTTAACTGACTAAATGACACATTGAAAAGTAGTATTTTTTATTTTATTAAGAGGGAAAACAAAATCAAATTGAAGATTATTCTTAAGGTGGCTACACATTTCTCCAATCCCCGGCCGGTCGCCGTACGGTCCACCGAAATCGACCACAGACTCGTCCAATTTTTGTACTCGCGGCCCACCATCCGTTTTCAAATCGTTGTATTTGTGGTTGATTTCGATTTCGACCGGAACGATCTGTCACACACACATACACACACATCCACACGCCTGTGGGCTACTTTAGACAATGACGTACTATAAGTAGACACGTTATACCCATACTAAATGCAGATAATAAACAGCTTGAACAATACTATAGCTACCTATTAATTACTTACGTTTATATATTCAAGCGATGAAAGGGATAGAGAAACACAGCTCAATACCGAAATCCATTTGTTAAAAAGAGATAAATATATGTTTTAAGTTGCGACACGTCATCGACGCGTGACCTTCTCCGGAGGAACTAGGGGAAGATTGTCTAAATGGAACACTCAATATTTTACTTAGAAATATTTTTGGAATAATGAAATATACAATATGTAATTAAAAAACTTTTATTTTACTAATAAATATAATGTAATAATCAATGATTTTACAACAAATAGACCATTTGTCTTTCAATCACGCTCAAACGGCTGAACAGTTCTAAATGAAATTTAGCATAGAGGTAGATTATGGCTTGGTATAGGATATTAGTATGCTACTTATTTATGTATTATGTAGTATAATTTAAAATTAAGTCTTTAATTTTTTTTTATTTTTTTTTATTCTGGACAACAAACGACTATACCTACAACTAAAAAAATAACTGACATATAGTCAGTGGCGTTTGTTTATACAAACGTATTGTTTATACATACATTCAAAACAGGATATTTTTATGCAAATTCCAAAAAATATAGAAATAACAAATAATCCAAAAAAAAGTTTACTACAATTAACTACTATTTAGAATGTTACAGATATTTTTCCTAAATATATACAAAGAATGTGAAAATATGTCCACTTCGCAAAACTGCTGGTTGTATCGTTGCACCATACGTCAAAATCTTAGAGTAAAAACTTGGCAACCAATCATATTCTCGTCTTTGGGTTCTGATTATCTCTATCCATTTTTCTCTTATTAATCCGCTTCTAGGGAGACTAAAAGATAAATAAATACAATAAGATCATAATACTATACATACAACAATAATATAATATATAAATTTATAATAATGTAAATATAATTATGTATATACATTTTCCGTACATTTAATAAAATATATAATTTTTTTAAATAGGTTCATGTAATTTATTGACAGGTCCGATATTACCAACCATCCCCATAATCAGTCGCTGAGTCTGTCGCGGCCATTTCGTTTTGTCTTCTCTATCACTCTCATACAAAATGTATCGTTCGTCTCGCTCAGGCAAGCGGCGAACTGGCAACAGCGCATTATTATTAATAAAATATTGTTATGTCCATAATTATAAAATTTCTGTACTTACCAATGAAATGAGATATCATTTCTATCCTTTACAGTTGCAGTATAATTTCTGCAAAAGCGGAACACACAAGATGTCATTTTTCTTGATGTTTTTGCGGATTATTCTACTCAAGAGAGACATGTACACTAGTCGTAGGATTGTGCGTGACTGTGCGCGACCAAATTTATAGTGGGACACTTACCTCTCATTTGCCTTGCTATAGCTTGAGCGTCAATCACGCATCTACCTCAGTTTATATAGTATATCATTGACTTTAGACCTATAATTTTTCTTTGCCTTACCACGATCGACTGAACTAATAGCCGCAATCGACCGGTCGATCGCGATTAACTGGTTGGCCACCCCTGCTCAATACTAATAATAAATATGAAGAAAACCTAATCTATTTACGAAACTGAAAAAAAAATTAATGATTTTAAGGCTATGACAAATATTGTTATTGTTTTGAAAATGTGATTAGAAACATTTTACTTGATAGAAAAAAAATCCTAAATACACCTCTGAAAACTTTATTTATCAAATTTTATGGTACCATTACAAAAATTAACATGAATATTTTTTGGTAATTATTTATCGTTTCATTGTAAAATTATTTCTATGTTGTGTATACGTTTTTTTTTTAAAATTGCGTTTTAGATAAATGCGTTCTGCTCTTTCATGACTATTTTCACATCGACCACTTCCCCTTAACGCGAGTGCAACCGCAAGGCACAACTAGTATCTACTAACATGTAAAGTTGAAGAGTTTGTAAGTTTATCTCAGGAACTAGCAATCCAAGTTGAATTTTCTTTTTGTGTGCTATAAAATATCACGCTGCCACCCAAAGGAGTGGAGCAGTAACGATAAACATCGACAAATCAAACATTTTTTTCATTATTGCTAATTGAAATATTAGAAGCTACACTTGGGTTTCTTCAATAATGAACTCTCTGCTTCCTCAGTAAGATCAAGCCACTGGGTCGTATTTTCTAATGATTGCTAATATGAAAGTAAGATAAATGCAGTGGAAATGCGATCTTTACGTAGAATGTGTGATATAAAGCGTATTGAACGCATCCGGAACGATGTCATTAGAGAAGAATGCGTAGTGAAAGATGATTTTGTGACTAAAATGAAGAAAAGTAGTTTACGCTGGTTTGGACACGTTGAAAGAATGAAGGATGAAAGATTGCTGAAGTGAAAGGAAATGCTGGCAGAGGTAGGTGTGCTTTTATTGAACATATAAAAATGTATTGATTGATGGAAATATTAAAAGTACACACAATCTCCGAGCAAGTATGAAAGGTTATGATGAATATAAAAGAAGCGAAAGAGGTATGTCAGGATTGTAACAAATGGCATTTGATTGTCTCTACCTACCCCTCTTGGGATAAAAGACGTGATGAGAGATAGATTGGTGCTAAGATTTTATATATTTTGTAAATTTCCTGTATAAATGATGAAAACATGCAAGTTTCAGGAATAACTATTAAGTTGGTTGGTACAAACAACCATTCCTTAAGTTGAATATCATACAATTACTGTAACAACAGTCTTTAATAGCCCCATAAATATTGTAAGGCTCGTATGAAAATTACAAGTTCGCCCACATTTTCAGCGAAAACGGTTCATGTTCTCAGTTTTAGTTTCAAATTGCTTCAGTATATTTACTTTAGTACGCAATGTGTGAATACACAATATTGATGAATTTTGTACGTCATTTCCTCGCGAAAATTGGTAGACTTCAAATGCCACATCGTTCATACCAATAGATTTTTTAATTGAAATTTGTTCTCCTTTTTTTCCTCTTTCCTCACGGGTTGCCTGTAACGTGTTACGGTCCCAGGTAACACAGCCGATGGTATTTGTGAAGCTATACCTAACGAGTGGCCAGTTCTGTTGAGGTATATCTAAATATCTATGTCTAAACAGAAAAGACTGTAAGTGTGGTTTGTCGGATTATCTACATAAGTTTTTAATTATTTAAAAAATCCATTGGTACCTACATGGCTGGGATCCTGGATCGAACCCGTGGTCTGCCTAGTTAATACCAGACATTTAACCACTTGCCCACTGATGCACCTAATTCTATATTTCTATATTTTAGTTAGAGAAGCTCTTAATTGTTATATTGTTACAACCCTAAATTACTCATAAAAAATGTTTTTCATACAAAAATATATTACAATTTATTTATTTATTCGTCTCAAGAAACTAAATATCATTAATTTGACCTTTTCTAAGGACATCAGATATTTATATCAATGAAAGTTCGTCTTGGTTGTCCTTTCCTTGTTGTTCCTTTCGATACTATAGCTTTAAATATTTGTTTAGGCATTCTTTCATCACACACTCGTTCACCATGTTCAAATACGTAGTATTAAAAATAGACGTGCATATTATGAAACGATGTACGGATGTGGATGAAGCAAGAGAAGTATGCGAAGATCGAGAGAAATGGCGCTCCATACTCTCTGCCTACCCCTTTGCGAAACATGCGTTAAGGTAGGTATGTATGTATAATATCAGTATTATTTAATTGACACGTGTATTGAAAAGCCGATCCAGAGCCATCTGCTGTATGGAGCTGGTTGTTGCAGGTCAGGTGGTGGCACTCTGTTACATAATATACTGCCATATAACGTCCGTTTCCAATTTACTACACAATATCAGGATAGGGGGAAAGTTGTAAATATCAAATTAAAGCCATAAGTGATATCAGAGCATAGTATTTAAATTACATTATTTGATTTTCATATTACTTAACTATTTTTGCTTTTATTATATTAGGTTCTTTACCAATATTTCACAATATTAATTATCTTCCATCAAAATTCTCTTCTATCATCTTGACTTTCTTATTATCTTAGAATAAATATTCTTTTTATTTACCAAAAATATAAGTAGATAAAACATCCAGCCAGGGAAAACAAAATATAGCTGGTAGTATATCGCTATAATACATACTATATGAACTTTTTCCTATTCTTTATTTTTCGAAGTACAGCAGCACTGTGAGCGAAACAATCAATTCACTCGTACCAACATCATTATCAAAATATATTTGAATTTGAATTTGAATAAGAAAACTATATTATTTCAGATAGGTCATGGTTTATTTACGAACGTTAGCAAATATCTGCAACTAAAACTTTAGAAAAACGTCAGAACTGAATTACCTAGATGTAGTTTCTCCATCAAAAAAATCGACGAGCGGAAAGTTCAACGACGGACAAAGTTTTAGGAAGCAACTGATTAAACGTTTTAATTTTTCCCCCAAAATCTAAATTCAATTATTTACGCTATATATGTACCAAGTTTCAACATACTTCGTCCAGTAGAAAATACAGAGAAAATACTATATACTATACTATACTATACTATACTATACTATACTATACTATACTATACTATACTATACTATACTATACTATACTATACTATACTATACTATACTATACTATACTATACTATACTATACTATACTATACTATACTATACTATACTATACTATACTATACTATACTATACTATACTATACTATACTATACTATACTATACTATACTATACTATACTATACATCCGTTTTTCATCGGAGATGGAACCCTAAAAAAGAAAAAATTACATCTTTTACAAATGACCAAGCATTTAAAAAGAGCTTTAGGACATAATACCTACATAAGTAAAATATAGCATAGTTAACCGGTCTCGTATATTGTTGGCGAAAAAAGATTTACTCCCCGGGGACATCTCGTGTGGTCATTAGTGTAACGAGGGCTGCGTTGTCACAAAATAGCAAAAATTCTCACTCGGAACAATACCTTGTATGGAGTAGTTGAAAAAAAAACAGATCATCACGGCCTTCATACCATGCGGTGTGACCAGAAACACCAGTGTCCATTTTTGGTCACTTTATTTATTTATACCTTCACAAAAATCCATAGCACTCTACAATACAATCATTTTGAAAAACAAGCAAAACATAATACCACAATTGGATTTCTACTTTGTTGACGTTACAGTATAAATTAGACCAAGCAACCAAACATAAATAACATAAGCAATAATGTCAAAAAAAAGTACAAAATGTGCTTTAATCGACTTCTCGTGCTTTGGAGGGCACACCTACAGCGGCGTCCGCTTTTCTTCTAATAACAACAGATATTTACGTCTGTTAAAGAAGTGACATATCTAGGTCCATTAAGTGCAGCAACAGGCTATCCACCTGTTCTGTTCAAAATGGACAACTGGCAAAAAATGCACACTGTTACTGGTGCCTCTGGCCATACCGCAAGGCCGTGAAGGCGTGTTTTTGTTGTTTTCAAAATGATTAAAAATACACATGAACAATTCCACAAATTTTCTGTTCTATGAAATATTTTCTGTCTGTCCGTCTGAATTTATTTGCATAAGAAGGCGAGCAGCGAGTGGCGAAAAATAGACTTAGCTGAGAGAAAGTGCAACTTGTAATTGGACAATTTTGTTAACAGATTTCTTAAATGAATTCTACATACTTCCTCCTGTGAAAGTTTTTCTTTTTAACTAGTTTGTTAGTTTCTAAATAAGTTGCCAAGTGAAACAAAGTTATTATTTCGGATAGACTACGTAATTAATAATAAGTTAATGTTCCAAAAATTGTGTAGACTTACTTAAAAAATAAAGTTTGATGATATTAAAGGTCAATTAAAGATCGTTTTCCTAGCATATGTTTAGAAAAAAAAGACATGTATCTATTTATATCTATCTACCTAGAAAATCTGTGGCAGAGACAATCGAATGCTATTTGTTACGATCCTGACATATCTTTCGCTTCTTTTATATTCATCATACCTTTCATACATGCTCGGCGATTATATGTACTTTCATATTTCCATCGATCAATATTATTTTTATATATTCAATAAAAGTACACCTAGGTCGTTCTCTGCCGTCATTTCCTTTCACTTTAGCCAAATGACATAAGATTCTTAAAAGACGTCATACATTGTTTAACCTATTTTACATTTGCAGAACTAATAATCTTATATTTAAACTGTTATTTAAAAAAAATACATGCAGACAACTCAAAAAAACTTTAGTAAAATCTAGGAAATAAAAATACACTTCAAGGTTTAATTTAACATTAATTTTTATTAACACAACATAAGAACAATAGAACAATTTTAGGTTAGGTTAGGTTAGACAGATATGTTTCTAGGAATAAAATCGAATTCTATATTAGAGCTTTTGGTTTGTATAGGATGTTTAAGATATTTCACCTTCTTGCTGAGGTCATCGAGTTTTGGACTGAAATTCCTCAATAGATGAACTAGTCCAGTCTTCACTTGTAAACGTGCGAAACGTATACCTAAAAATAATTAGAAATTAGTTTTTGATTCCGATGATATTTCCAAATGACAGATCCAACATATTTACAAATATACTGGCTGTCTTCACATGTGGAAATGTTTAAAATGTGACATTAGAATTTATCCCGAAGAATTTCCGGGATAAAAAGCAGGCTAGTCACTCTCCAACTATCTCTGTGCAAAAATCTCCTGGATCCGTTGCTTTATTTTGACGTGATAGAAGGACAAACAAACAAACTTGTCGCATTTATTAGTTAGGATGTCACCAAATTAATAAATATTGAACTAAATTAACAGCAATGTTTTCTGGCTACTTAGTTGAGTGGTTCAATGATTCAAATATCAGAAAAATATAATGAAAGTACTTTTAATCTTACCTAAACACATTCGGTTGCCTTCTCCGAACGCCATGTGTGTGTAGTTAGGTCTCTGCTGCTTAGCTTCGGCTGTGAATCTATCTGGGTCAAATTTCTCAGGATTTGGATAGTACTTAGAATCATGATGTATGGTGTAAACGGGTATTTGAATAGACACACCTTCATCTATAGGAATATTTCCAACTTTAAGTACAGCCTTTTCAGTACACTTTCTTGTAATAACTCCGATAGGAGGGTGTAATCTAAGTGCCTCATCGATGATCTGATCTAAGTATTCCAATCCAATGATGTCATCGTGAGATATATTGCCGTTGGTTTTTTCAAACAATTCATCAATAGAGTCCTGAAGACGTTGAAGTATTTCGGATTCCTTGGCAAGTTCGAATAATGTGAAGAACATAGTTGTTGCGGATGGCTCTATTCCAGCAATAAAGAAGAAGAACGCTTGTGCTGATACCATTGTGTCTGTGGGCTCAATTTTATATCCTGTAGTAGTATCGATCATTGTTCCTTTATCTTGAACATCCAAGCATAATTCAGCAAAATCATGGCTCTTTACTTTTTCTTGACGTCTTAGTTGTAGAACTTGCTTGATAGCACCAATAAAAAAGTTCTCGAATTCTTGAAATAAAGATACTCTCAATAATCTAAATAACCTCGGTGAGAAGCCATTCAGAGCAAACTTCATATTGTTTATAAAATTTGATTCACTGGATTTTCTAGCCATATCTAGAAAAGGAGACTCCATTGTAGATTTTGTACCGACTCCAAACACAGACGCAGAAATAGCGGCTGAGCAAAATGTACATAAAGTACCAAAAGCGTTTTCCTTTTTCGGATTATCTTTAAGGTATTTTACGAAGTCTTGAGCACTTCTGTTCATAATATAATACATGTTACGGAGCTTTGCAGAAGTAAAAAGAGGTGTGAACTTTTGCCTGGTTAGTTTCCATCGTATACCGTTCATTAGGAGGATATTATCAGCTAATGGATCCACATCTTCATTAATTTCAAAGCCTCTATGATGGAACGTATTAAAATCGCCAGCCAATATTTGTTGTACATTATCAGGATCCTTAACTATGACCGTGGGATTTAGAAAGTTATTAGTCGCTATTACTTCAGATCCTGGATATTTTTTACAAATATCGTTTAAATTTTCAAACACTGGACGGTTCTTGAAAACGTAGTCACTAAAAAATCCCAATCCAAATAATCCTTTATGAAAGGGTACTCCGTATTTAGCCCAATATAGTTGTTTTCTATTATTTGATACGTATATATACGTAATGAGTATCGCAAGCACGGTAAGTAATAAGTAGAGAAACATACTTGCAACAATTAGTTAACTACTGTCGAGTTTGTTTACTGAGTTCAATATATATATGTGAGACTTATCTGTACAGTGAATTTTACATTTCAATTTATGAGATAAGAAAATGTATAGGTTATTTAAATTAACGAGTATAAAGTGAAAATCAATGAGGAAATATCGTATGGTCATGTAAATTAATATGCTTCATTCCGGATAACGGACTACCAGGGTGGGAAAGATTTACAAGTATATTGGTCCATTTATCACAGAACTAAATGTAACACTTCAACTGTCAACTTATATATTGAATTAGCTTTTACACCTCCTTCTCCTCCAAAGTCGCGGTATCTCATTACTGAAGATCGTGACTACGACTCATCAGCTTCTCCTTAATTATATTCCTCCATCATCTGCGGTTCTTTGCCTGATGAAGGGCTGTGGTAATAGAGGTGTCCAGGTTTTCGGACCTTCGTTTGGGGCTTTGTCCTCGAGATCTCTATCCCTCCACCCTGCCTAGTTTTTAGTACTACCACAAGTTTTTTCAGGTTGTTGCCCTCTCTTCGTGCAATATGTCCGAAATACTGCAGAATTCGTCTCATGAACACAGTTTATATTCTGTATATTCAGATTATATTATTCGTATTATAGGGAAGTAGAATGGTCTGTATGCCTTCCCCCGATTCATATACTACTACGGTCCTATAAACGATATGTGAACAGCATCTCTTCTATAGTGAAAGTGATGATTGCGAACCGTTGCAATAGTTGCGGTGATAGATTCGACATTTGCTTGTCTTACAATAAAAATAAGAATTTATTAGGATCGTATACTTAGATAATTGGATTCATCAATGGAAGCACTTGTCGGATTTTCAAAAGCTAGATTAGATTTAGTCGATTTCGCAATATTTTATTTCGCTCGCTTAGGGATAGATCATTATAACTCGATTCAGCATATACTTCGACTGTGTGAATATAATACGTAGAAATAAGGCTTCTCTTGCCTTGACTGTAATATATGTCAAAAATATTTAATAATCTAGTCTAGTTTATAATATGAGATAACTTCGAAAACACTTTCAGCAGGTTCCTTTTTGATTAGGATTAAGAATTCTATCCTAATCCTAACTAATATTATAAATACGAAAGTGTGTTTGTTTGTCCTTCATTCAACGATTCACGTCAAAATAGACCAACGGGTCGACGTGATTTGGAGGGTCGGGAGTGACATAGGCTACTTTTTTATCCCTTAAATCATTCGGGATAAATTGTTCTGTCACATTTCAAAATGATGCACGGGCGCAGCCAGGGTGGAAACCTAGTATGATTGTAGGTGACAGGCATCAGATTTTTGGTAGCCAGTTTTTTCTACATATTTTGATATGAAAAGTTTGTCGATGTCGGTTAGTGTAATGAAATAACAACCCTGTTTCTACCCCGATGGGAATCATGTGTGATGTATGCATATCATCATTACTATTGACATTTTATAGGTATATTAATTATAATTTTATTTGTTGTATGCACGATGATCGTTCAAAATTACTGTAAATTCATCATGAGAATTTTAAATTTTGTTTATATTTGTATTTTGCATGCTATTTAATGACATATAGACATGATACTTAGGATTGCTCTGTTTTATAGATAAACAATATTTATTTTGGTCGCTGTTAGGTAATAACTGATAAAGCTGTGGTTACTAAATACAAGCGCACTACTTCTATCACTGACAAATTATATTTTAACCTCCGACGCAAAAAGAGGGGTGTTATAAGTTTAAAGAGTGTATCTGTATGTGTGTCTGTCTGTTGCATCGTAGCTCCAAAACGATGAACCGATTTTGAAGTAGTTTCTTTTTGTTTGAAAGGTGACTTGATCAAGAGTGTTCTTAGCTATGATTCAAGAAAATCTGTTCAGCCGTTTGAAAATCATCAGCTCTTTTCTAGTTGTTGAAGGGATGTGAGCAACTTCTACTAGTCTGATTGATTCGATTTAATTATTTTTGGATTACAACATTTACATGAGTTGTAGGTTTTTAAATTTTTAAATTTTTAAATTTTTAATGCTTGTTTGTCCTGCTTCAACCTCAAACACATTCGTTGACTACTGTATCTGCATTCTCAGACTGTTGATTCAAAGATTCAGCTTTACAACATTAATTTAATGTAAGTTTTCCTCTAATTCCCCTGTAACATTCTAGAATGCCTGTAGACGTCATAAACTATAAGCGCGTTTGGCTACACGACCGCAGTCCCGCCGCTCATTAGCCCGCTAGCACGTCTCGACGTCAGCTTGCCTTAATGTCTTCATTCGATGGGCGAAACTATCTAGTAGCACCTCTAATGATTTATATTACGGAAGTGGTATAATAAAATTCTCTTCCGGGAACAAATGAGCGATTTCTTTGGCGTGGAAGGATTGGTTGTTGGTCAGAACAGATTGAAGGAAAATACATGTTTTGGAGATCTATTCAAGATTTGTTTCCGTTTATTAAATACACTGTATTGATAAATGCTTCACAAACATATCAGGCAACGAGCTCTTAGGGAGAAATATACTCGCAACATTATAATGGTGAAAAAAAAACACACCTTCACAGCCTTGCGCTGTGGTAACAGTGTCCACTTGACGTCAGTTGTCCATATTGAACAGAACAGGTGGCAAGTCCGTTGCTGCACTGAATGTACCTACCTAGATGTGTTTTTAACAGACGTAAATATCTGTAATTTTTAGAAGAAGTGCGGCTATACGAGCCTTCCCAAATACGTTTTTGCCACGAGTAGGAATTGAACCCGGGACCCGCTGGTTTCTAGTCAACGCTTTACCAATTAGGCTATAGACTCCTTTAGTGGTATTAAACAGGCAGACTACGGGTTCGATCCCGGATTTTGGCCATGTACATTGGTTATTTGATTTAAAAAAATATGTACATAATCCGACAATCGACACTTAGAGGCTTTTCTTTCTAAGTATACCTCAACAAAACTGGCCACTCCTTAACTAGTAGAAATAAAATCTTATGCTTTTAATACCACTTAAGTCTCTCAGATATCATTCAATCATTCAATAGCTTCATTTCTATCTTTTGAAATAACTGAATTTCCTTAAAAAAGGTTATACGTCAGGCAATATTAATGTATTTCCGAATCTCAAGCTCCTCTAAATCCAACTCTGAAAGCTTCCATTTATTTCCTAGGCAGTCTAAATTATCTGAGCTCACTCCATAAGCCTTTGATCTCCCTGAAGGACTCCTAAATGTTTGTATATGCAAATCATCATAATATGTTAGACACAAACACTGCCAGCTGCTCATTATTAAACACACTAGCTACCATCATTACAAATGATTTCTGTTTTTTCTTTATTAATGTAATTTGATATTTATGATTTTTAAATGACTCACCCCCGGCTTCGCACTGATACTATATATTTTTACAACAATATGAATACCTACACAAATACTATTATTAATATTATGTACTTATCTGTTACAAAATATATACATAATATGCTACCGATGATTTTTTGTACTTACATAATTTAATGATTATAATTATTTTCTACATAATTTTATTATAAATGATATATCTCTGACGGATTAGAAAGCATATGCCGTGAGAACGAGGCAGAAGCTAACTTTTTCCGAGCTTAAAAGTGATAGATCCATGTTTAATACTCGTAAACCTATGTAATTAATTTAATTTTTTTTCTTTCTTCACGGGTTGCCTTACAGCTTCCGAAACCGTGTTACGGTTGCAGGGTACCCAGCGGAAGACCAAGTCTCCCTCGTTTAGCCGATGGTATTTGTGAGGCTATATCTAACGAGTGGCTAGTTATGTTAAGATATATTTAGATGTAAAAGCCTTTAAGTGTGGGTTGTCGGATTATATACATAGGTTATTATATTATATTATATCCTGAATTAACCTATCTATTCGGAAAAACCTCATCAACGTCCATTTTCGTGAAAAAGTCACAGATAGACAAATAGATAGACGCGGCGCAGTTTTATAATTATATACTGTAAAAATACACTGTTAAAGTTCGGACTAAGTATACTGTTCATTTCGCTCCTCCTTTCAACGACGCTGGTTCTCAATTTAATGTGACTGAAAAATAAATTCAGTAATTTTATAAATTTTAAATACACCTATCTATACTATTATAGGTGAACTTGTTTGTAAGAAGTAAACTCTAAACTACTGGACCGATTAAGGAAAAAACTAAATATAACAGTAAAACTAAAATTATTTCGCTATTCAAAAATGTTCACAGGAGAAAGAAGTCGAGGCAGAAAGTTGTACTAATATTATAAAGAGATACAGTATTATAAATCGAAAAAACTGATTTAAAAAATCTTTCACTGTCATGAAGCTTCATTGGTCCAGATGGGCTTAGGATATCTTTTTGTTAAAATAAATGAAGTAGGTAAGTATAGCAAATATATCATATTTTACAGTGACAAAAGGATTCAGACTCTGAATGCTAAACATACGGCCTCCTCTGTTGAAAAGCTGACTCCTAACCGGACCATTTTAGCATTGTTAAAGCATAATCATAAAAGTTACACGGTACCCAAAATATTTCATAATAGGGAAAACTATATATATATTCGCCTTTGTATTTGAGCAGCAGAGTTAGTTGGTATCGTCTAATGGTGTAATTAAGTCGGTGACCTTTGTAAGTATGACGCCCGTTGTATTAAGATGTGGACTTGCGTGGCCACTCTGGCCGAAAATTAAGAACAAAGATAATCATTTGGCTAATATAGCTCCAAATAGAGAGTTCAGAAATAGCATGTCCAGATTCACTAAAATCAGTTTCCAATTTTAGCCAGTTAACTATTAAACAGCAGGTGGCAAGCCTGTTGCTGCACTTATTGGACTAAGATTTATCTCTTCTTTAAAAGAAGTATATTTTTTTAGAAGAAGCGCAGACGTTTTATGTGCCCTCGGAAGCACGAAACGAGAAGTCGATTAAATTCCTAGTAAATAATTGATGATAAAAAATAATATAATGTGTGAAATAAAACGTATTGACCGCATCCGTAACGACGTCATTAGAGAAAAATGCGGAGTGAAAGATGATGTTGTGACTAAAAATGAAGAAAAGTAGTTTACGCTGGTTTGGACACGTTGAAAGAATGAAGGATGAAAGATTGACTAAAAAGGTTTATATAGCTGAAGTGAAAGGAAATGCTGGCAGAGGGCGACCTAGGTGTAACTTTTATTGAACATATAGAATTTTTTTTGATCGACACCTATATTAATAGTACACACAATAGCCGAGCATGTATGAAAGGTATGATGAATATAAAAGAAGCGAAAGAGGTATATCAGGATCGTAGCAAATTTGATAGTTTCTGCCTATACCCCTCTTGGGATAAAAGGCGTGATAATACATAGATTATTGATGACTCCGCAAACGCAAAACAAATCCACTTCAATAAATTGTGACAGATATCAATATGTATTTGAAATATTTTGTTTATTTAATTTTGTTTAAGAGTTAAAGTGCATGCTAAAGTTACATTGCAAGAAAGAAACAAAGGACTATCCTAAAAATACTACATTATTACCTTTCAAGTTCTAATTTTGACCCTTTATGACCTACAATTTATAAGAAGTAAGGCAAAACAACAATTCCACGTAATATCTATACTGATATTACTGTGAGTGAAGTGATTTGAAAAAAATATGAATCGACTTCAAAAAAAGAGAAGGAGGTTCTCAATTCGTCGGAATCTTTTATGTATGTTCCAGACGCCTGGACCGATTTGGATTTTTTTTTGTTTGAAAGGGTATACTTTCCAGGTCAAGATCTGATGTGGGGATCCTGGAGAAATCGAGAACTCTTCAAATTTTATAGGCACACTCGAAGAGATTGGGGTATTGTTATTTATATGACTTGTGCGTTTGCTTTAGGAACAACATTTTGGTTATTTTACTGTCATAAAACTACATTATTTAATTGTTTATTCTTTCCAACTAAAACCGGAGAAAACGACCAAACAGCGTTTCCACAGGCGAGGTCGGGGTGAATAGCTAAGTCTGTTACAGTAAAAAATATGTAATTTCAAAAAGCACACAGCAGCCTATTTTTTTCCAAGTCAATTGTGTTTTGTATCGAACGATTCAATTCATTTCAGTCAAAGCAATGGGGGAAAACCTATATGGCATCCAATTCTATGCATTTCCAATGCCTTTTCAATATGAGAATATTGTAAGGTCGTGTTATACGGAAATCTAGATGTGAAAATTGGTTCTAGTTTTAATTCTGTTTGCGATTTAGAAGTTTAAGATAATCTAAAATGATTGACCAATGTCTTGAGACCATGAATGTTAAAATAATTTTAGTGACAATATATTATTTAACTAGATTTTTAAACTGATTGCAGACTTTTAAAATTTAAGGGTCCGTGGCTATCGGCTATCTTATATCTATCAAAATAAAGCAAATGTCAATTAATCCTAGAAAAATGAGTTTATTTATACAGCATTTTTAACCTAAATTGTCATTTTAAATTGGATTAAGCCATATTTTCATTACTAAGACTTCTAAATAAAAACGCAATAGCAATGTTTGTTTTAAAAATTACGCCTATTTAAAACCTTAAATAATAAAAATATGGCTTAATCCCATTTAAAATAATAATATCAGCAATTTGAGTTGAAAATGTTGTATAAATATACCTACTTATTTTTCTAGGATTCATTGAGGTTTGCCATATTTGGCCGACTGCCAAGGACTCTTAAAATTTAATTTACGGAATACAAAATTAGGTTTGCTTGTTTAAAATTATACAGATAAAAAAAAAAATCATAAAAACTTGTCAAATAACTGAATTTTAAAGATAAGGGACGGATGGATACATTGTAACGACTTTAGGAGCATATCTCTATGCATAATTCACCGGTACAGCATCTGCATTCTAGCATGGCTAGCATGAGGGGCTAGAGAAAAGTCTGTCTACGTAGACAAAACTTGACGGTGACGCGACAGTTTGTCCTGTTTTGTCTCTATGGGACATTTATCTCTTCTTCTCGTAATAGGCTGGTGCCAGTCAATCATGCATGTCAGTTCAGTAAATAAACAGGGGACACCCGGTAGATGTGAAACATCAAAATTAGTATACAACAGTATTATTATAATTGAAGAAATACACGACCAGACGCACGCAGCGTAGGCCAAAACCAAGCATCTGCGGAGTGTGAGACGCTTGGTCTTGCCTCATGCCAACGCGTTATCCCCTCTACCTGCGCATAGTCCTAGGTGCAGAGTGCGTAGGCCAAAACCATACGTTTCCGAAGTGTGAAACGCTTGGTATTGCCTCATGACAACGCGTTATCCCCTTTACATGCGCACAGCGGTAGCCGCAGACGGCGTAGGCCAAAACCAAACGTCTCCTGAATTTTGAGACTTCTTGGTTTTACCCTAGTCTAACGCGCGTATAGATGTTTCACATCAAAAACTGAGTCTACTTGGATTGGCTTCAACATCAGAACTTTAAAAATGACAAAGTAATAAAAAGTTGTAGTACTTGTTGTAGCAGACAGACTATACAAGTAAAATTAGGTCGCGTCTGCGGGGATTAGGCTGTCTATCCACGAACCAAGTTTCTGGAACGAAATAGCTTCCGTGAATATAAGACTGTAAGCTGATTGTGAACAATGTGTACTTAATTTTCATTAATTTAATTTATGTACCTATACTGAGTGGCTTTGGATTATTTTTATGTTTTTTCAACGTATTACTTACACCGTTTACGGGCTTAAAATTAAATGTGCTCAGAGGAAGACAAGTATTCCTCGTATAGCAGATGATATTTTTGATGCTGGGTACGTAATACATAAATTCTTAAATGTCACTGCTGTTCTATCTTGTCTTTATAGTTCATTCTATACTTCTTAAACTTTTGGGGTTTGACCTTGAATTTTATGAGAAATACTAAAGTTTTCATAAATAATATAATCCTAAACAGGCATCAACATAAAATATGTATCGGATCGCGATTCAATGAAACGAATGTAGTTTACGATACCATTGGGTGTAATAAATAAAATGTTTTTATTTTCAGAATTTATTGGAGATACTGAGTATCGTTGCCTTTTAATCAGGAAGGTTGCGAAATAAATCATACACTTTTATTAATATCAGGAGCGTTTGATCATAAAATATTTATATTTTACATCAGCTATTCGCACAAAGAAATAAAAGTAAATTGAGGTTCTTTTTAAGGAACATTTTAATTTCTGTATCGCTTTTATTAATAGGTATTTGCAATTCACTGTGCTATATAAAATACATCACAATAGATATGGATCATCACGACCTTTGTTGTTGAATATATTGGTAGCAATACTCACATTTAGCAGGTTTCCCTCATTAAATACAACAATATATACAACAATAAAAAATTTAGTTAAAAGTACATTAAACCATTTTTTTCTATAACCATTATTAACTCATGGTATCAGATAATGAACTTTTCCTATCAATTATGTAATCACTGTGGTTAATAAAATCTTCATCATTCACTTCTTTAATTTTAAAATTGTTAACATTTGAACTATTTTCTACAGTAACATTTTCAGCAATTATTTCAAATCCAAGATTATTTGATTCGTTTGTAAGTTTTGCTATTGGACTTAATATATCAATGAAAGTTTTACTTGGCGTATGATCATCAGATTGCACATCACCAATTATTGAGTAAATTAAATCAATTCCATCAAAATTATTGGCATTAGTTGTATCTGAGGTTATATCTAAATTATCATCAATTATTACATCAGTATTGTTTGGTTCTTGAATTCCAACATTCATCTTAACTCGTCGCGAGAAAGATTCATCGGTATTTACTTCTACATTACTTCTTAATATGTTATCAATTAGGTTTTGAACAGAATATTGCGCTTCATCAATATTCCTTACATGTTCACGAAATGATTTATTGGATTCTTCATCATTATCACTTTGAATATATTTTCTTTTGAACGATTTAAAAGGGTCGTTATCAATTTTACCAGTTGCGTCAGTTTGTGTTTCAATAATATCTTCGATTTCTTCTTCAATAGGATATTCGGACACTGTATATCCAGAATAGACAGGCCTTCTTTTAGTGTAAGGCCATCTTGTTTTGGCGACATGTGCCTCCATTTTATTTAAATTTTCTGCAATAATACTGCGAACCTGCTCTTTAATATCATAATTAAACTGAAGTTTCGGTTTTGGTTTTGTACTAAATAGTGTTTTAAAAGAATTTTTGAAAGGATCTGGACGAGAAATTTTTGATAACGATACCTCTGCTAAAAGACAAAATAATATTAGATTAAATTTATTTTACAAAATAGGTGCTATTATCATGTAAATAAATATACGTTTATGCGAAAACTAACGCAAGATGCTTTGAAGTATGTTTAAAATAGATAAACATTATAACAAGAAAGTTAGCAATAAGACAACTAACCATTTTTTAAATCAGTTTTATATTTATTATCAACAAAAGCATTTAGCTCATAAGCATCTTGATCATCAACTTCAAATACTGCAGGTTTTTCAATATCACGAGAAATTTTAGTATTTGATTTAGTTATAGCTTTCGTAGTATCATGTCTCATGAAATCACCAGGTTTTAAACAATCTTTTGGATAACAATAAGTTGATTGGTTTGCACACATTTGAACACAAATACATGCTGGTGGCGTATTCTGAAATTCGTTTAATATGTGATTGAAGAAATGTTCTACTAACGAAGCATGACTTGTACCATAGCATATCGCGAGACGATTTTCATAACGCTTGGATGCGATGTTATGCGAATATGATTCTGTAATATAAATAGATTTAAAAAATTAAATATCGATATTGAATCAACTTATATAAAAAAATAAAATTGTAGTGTCTGTCTGTGGTTTAAAAATTAATACACAAATCTAAGTGGGATATACTATTTACAAGATACTGAAGCATAAAATTAAATGACGGTTTTTAAAATTTTTGTTTCTCTATCCCAATGTTGATTGAATCCGAAACGGCTCAATGGATTTGATGAAAATTTCAGAGATTAGAGCACTTAGACTGCTCATATATTATTATTATATTCGAACCAAAAAAAGCTAAGCGCTAACTTTACTAATGAAAATAATAGACAATTCCAACTTAAAAAGTGAAGCTCTAGCTTCTTTACCTTTTCTGAATATCGACATTATGTTTATATGGTTTATATGGCAGAAGTGAAAGGAAATGCTGGCAGAGGACGACCTAGGTGTACTACTATTGAACATATAAAAACATTATCGATCGAAGGCAATATTAAAAGTGCACACGATCTCCGAGCATGTATGAAAAGCATTATGAATATAAAAGAAACGAAAGAGGTATGTCAGGATCGTAGCAAATGACATTCGATTGTCTCTGCCTACCGCTCTTGGGATAAAAGACGCGATGATAGATAGATATATAGATTAAAAACGTAAATACTTAAACACTTACCATTTATTTGAATGAGTAACCAAAAAAATATAACTGCTGTAATGTATACCTTGAAATGGTCTGCCATTTGTTAAAGTTATATCTATAAATCAAGCTAGATGCAGATCTTTTCAAGATTGTAATTGAACAGAGTCAATGACTAGTAAAGTCATAGTATTTATAAGACAAAGAAGTGTTTGTCTGTTACTTTATTGATGAAAAGAATAGGTCAACATCCTATACCATTGTTAAAGAAAGTGTCTCTTAGGTGTAATTGACACCGTTGCCTTTATTTTGCTTCTCGTTGTGATAAGAAAATGTGGGAGAGGAAGGTATCCTATTTATATAAAATGTCGCATACTATGTGGATTAGGTTTCACTAGTGCTCGGTTTCTTATGTTACTTTTAAAGTTTGTTGTCCTACATTTTTAAATGAAATCGAAAATGTTGGTGGAATGTACTGAATATTGTATATTACTGGACAGGTTTTTCCATACAATTTTATTTAATTTTTTTTCTTCACGGATATGCCTACAGCTCCCGAAACTGTGTTACGGTTCCAGGATACCCAGCGGAAGACAAATTCAAATTCAAATTCAAAAGACATTTTATTTCGTAGGTACAATATTAGTAGTACACGTGAAATAGTCAATAAAAAATACAATTAATTAATATATTTCCTACATTTCATTTTTATACGCTTTTGAATAGTCAATAATAAAACATCAAATTGACAATTCATGTCTGAAATAATAAAAAATAAAATAAAATATTACAATTATGTCTGAAATAATAAAATAATAAAATAAAAGGTACAATTATGTCTGAAATAATATAAAATGTGTAATTTGTGTCTGAATACAAAAAATACATTATATAATATTATATAATCTTTGTCTGAAAAAAATAAAAAGCAGACTCATATACATGTAAATAAAAAATAAAAAATACAAACAAAATGTCACAAAGTAGATAAAATTGACCAAGTTTAACCGATGGTATTTATGAGGCTATATCTAACTAGTGGCTAGTTCTGTTGAGATATATTTAGATGGAACAGCCTCTAAGTGTGGCTTATTATGGAAACGTACAAATGTGTGTTTTCATAATAAGGTGTGCCAATTTGAAGCACCACCAATCACTATATATCACCGAATGTTCCGAGAACTAATTTTGACGTAAATAATAAGTAGTAATCACTATATAGCAGGGGTGGGCAAACTTATACTATCGGTGATTTACATAAAAAAATGCAGAGGCATATACGATCGATCGAGGTACAGAATTTTTTTATTGTAATATGCGAATACAATTATTTATTCAGATGTTGAGGCATGGTAGGTAACTGTGTGTCTTCCGCAGTGTTTGTCAGTAAGCCGATGGTGGAATTTTGATTTAATTTTGAATAGATTCTATTTAAATGTTTAACCGACTTCCAAAAAAAGAAGGACCGTATTTTTTTTAATGTATTTTTTTGGTTTCTTTTTTAATCGACAGATTGGTCCCATTTTTATCTCATAAAAATTGGTTCATTAGATTTTCAGAAATTTTAAAAAACTGACTTTATAAGTACATTTTTCTTGATATCTCGATAAAATATGTACCGATTTTGACGACTTATTTTTTTAAGACAATAATTTCTCGACATTATCTGACAGACATATGACGAAAATCGGTTCAGTAGTTTTTCAGAAATTCAGTAATTCAAAAATTTGCACTGAAAATTAAGAAATAATAAATATTTCGTCGTAGAATTTGAAGACGGTTGGTGCCAAATTAGAAACAACTTAGTTCCCAAATTCACTAATCTAGACAATTCATTAGGAACCTACGATCTTCAGTACATGATACAAACATAGATAATATTGAACGGGTCTTTATCTTCTTAGATATTTATTTAGTTGTGTACCCTAATTTGGCACCAACCGTCTTCAAATTCTACGACGAAATATTTATTATTTCTTACTTTTCAGTGCAAATTTTTGAAGTCGGTGCACTTTTTTTTAAAAGGTTTATTTTAATGTTAAAAATCTGTCGATCGCGATGGACCGTTTGAGCAAAGCTATATAGTCTGTGTCAAAGAGTATACAATCACTGCGTTTAGTCTGTGTACATATCACAGACTTAGGATTCGATTTGATTGAGGTCTTCCTAGGGTCTTCCTACGAAGATTGCCGATGGGTATATTTTTTACATGATGTATTTATTATATCCAATATTATTTGCACAGTTTCTAACTTATAGTTAATAATAATTAAGATTACATTTCTAAATACTTTAAAGTTTTCTTTATCCCAAAAAATAAGATACAATTGGTAAACATGACATAATCGGACTATACAAGTAGAGGAAGAACAACTTCATAACGATTTGATCAGTTTCAACTCACGTAAATCGTGGTAATAGCTTCAATTGACTTCGCCGTCCGTTTGTTAGAGGTTCGTGACAAGGTTTAAACTTAGATTTGATTTGGAAACCTAAAGACAATAATCATGAGCCCCGGCATCGCTTGTGGACATTTTTGTTTGGTTGAAGTTTACTCTCCTTTGGGCGGTAGCGTGATGTTATAAATAGCCTATATAAAAACTTGCCTCAATAAACTGGCTGTATTACGCAAAATTTTTTTTTAAACTTATTACAGAATTATTTTTGTTTAAAATTTGCACAGAGTAATTAATATAAAATAACAAAAAATAAAAATATATTTTAGGAGCATCTATAGAATAAATTCAACATACCACAAAACATGCGACTAAACATTTTTTTTTCTACAGAGAAAAATCTATTTCATAATTTGACAAATAATTTTATTATAAGAAGTGGGGACCTAGCGCACGACACCTCTATAAAGAAATCGCCAAAAGATTGGTAGAGGTGTCCCACGACCAAAGAGCTGGCTCATATTTGGCACAAAGGATCAGCATCGCCATTCAACGTGCCATGCAGCCAGCCTTATGGGCACTCTCCCAGAAGGCAGCGATCTTGATGATTTTTTTTATTTATAGGTTTATTTGTATATATAATGTTTAGCATTGTAGATATATTTTATTGTAAAGATTTTAATAAAGTATCTCAAATCTTAATCCTAACATATATCAGAATTAAATTATAAGAATCCATTGAAATATGGCCGAGATATAGTGACTTACAGACGGACAGACGGATAAGTATCAAAAGAAGAAGAACTTATAAAGGCTCCGTTCTTGCCATAGATTTATATACGACTTAACATTATGTGCTATGGTCATGATCTATGTTTACTTTTACAACTCTATGAACTCATATTACACTAAATCCATTGGTAAATATGAAGTAAACATAAAAAAATATCATTCGCTTTCATAGATGCTCTGATGATACTGTTCACGCATATGTCAAAACAGCGAACAAAGAATTTTTTACTTTGATCAATGTACAAAGCAGTATCTTCTTTTATATTTTACTAATCACGAAGGCATGTTTTAATGAAAAAAATATATAGAGAAGCGCTTATTATAGTTTGAAGGACTCCAGAGTGTAAGTAGTAAGACCCAGGAAAGACCAACGACGGGAGTTCCTTCCACATATTACGTGACCTAAAAGACAAAGCCTCATTTAGCCGATGGTGTTCGTGAGGCTATACCTGACGATTGATTAGTTATAGTACACGGTTTGTTCTCCAGGAGTTTGCCTTACTGCTCCCAAAACCGAAAACGGTATGTAAATTACAATCAGCATAATCAATAGTTTTTTTATCAATGTAGTCTTTCTTATGGTAGATGGACGTCAATGATTGAGTGGAGACCTAGAATTGGCCATAGAAGTGTCGGCAGACCACCAGCGAGATGGAGTGACGACATCGTGAAGAAAGAGGGAGTGGAAATGCTGAGGATAGGAAGAAGTGGCGAAATGCTGAGAAGGCCTACGTCCAGCAGTGGACGGGCACAAGCTGAAGAAGAAGAAGAAAAATAAAAATAAGTCTTTCTTAACTTTAAAATCGACGACCTGTTGATAGACCGTGAATCTCTATTATAGTTTTAGTTTTACCAATAGTGACCCATCTTAATTTCAATACCAGACGCTTGAACCACTCGGCAGATCCTTATTTAGAACAATTGAGAAGCAAAAAGAAAATATGTATAGACCGACTAAGTAAGCCTAAACACAACCGGATATCTAACTTAATGTTATAATGGACGAACTGTTGGCTATAAAGGGGGCACTAAACTCCTCTCATTTGGTGCGATAAACTGACGGGTGTGCACGCTATTACAACCTACAGTTTGAGAATAAGCTCATGGCGAATGTAAGAAACGAAAATACTTATAATTAACTAGCTTATGTCTGAGGTTTCATATGGAAATAGAGCAAAGAAATGTAAGAATAATGCCGTTGCATCTGAGAAAGAAAATAATCAAAGTTGTAGGCGCTATATTAATTTCTTTTTCATTTGGATTTTCAAGCTCATCAGCCCATCCCATGTCCAATTTTCAGGGATCCTTTAATCCAGTACATAAACTATCTATCCTCCAATCAAGATCCAATCAGTCATTGAGCAAACACACAAACATCTAAACTTTTGCATTTATAATATTAGTAAGAATATAAGTAGGCTTTTCCATCTTAATATACCTCAACAGAACTGGCAACTTGTTCAAATTCAAATTCATATTAATATTCACATTCAAAACTTTTATTTACGGAAACAATATGGGTTTACAACAATTTTAATACCTACATAAGTACGGTTGATTGATATGTACTACCGCGGACTTTTTTGTAGATCTTTTTATTATACACAATTCTTTCCTAAATATTTTTTTATATCTATGACGGGTTAGACAGCATACGCATACGAACAAACAAAGAAATAAATAAACACATTCTCGCAATTATAATATTAGTCAAGATTAGGATTTCACCTTTTTAGTCGTATGGTATATTCAATTAATTTTAGAATTTTATTAATTAAAATTATTCACACAAACCAAGCTAGTCCTCTTGTAACGAGAGGAGACGATCAGAATTTTATGTTTATATGTAAAATCGGTGTCACACCTCTCGACATGAGATGAATGATACCGGCAGGTGCAGTAGTCTCAACCAATAAACTTCATATACCGGATACCAATCCATTTAACACCTCATAACATAGCCCAATTTAAATTAAATTTTATCTCTGCAATAGTCTAGGCTTGTCTGTAAGCGCATTGTCTCTGATGCATTCAGAGATACGTCCCGATGGGTGTTAGTCACAACACTTTAGATTAAACACTGTAAAGGGCCTCTACTTGTTGCAAGCCTTACAAAGGAATTTAGAGTCACATAATAGGGGTGATGACAGTGAAAGAAAATAAATACGCAATCATATTTTTTAATAACGTATAATCACTGAAAATAATGTTTATTTATTTGTGTAATAAATATTTCTTTTTTAATATATAAATGAAAAAGCTTAAATTCATACTTCCGGTCACGTGATTACCAACGGTAAATGACGTCATTTCTAAGTACTTAAATGTCAAATACATAACCACAGACTAGTAACTATATTATAATAACTGTCTGTCAAGCAGTCACTGACTAAGTTGTTTTCTTGCTATTTTATCTAATCTGTGACCATCATTTTGTTCGTTACCTAGATGTGACGTCATCATCGCGCCCAGAACGTTTTCGCGGGAATTAGAACAATAAAATTAAAAATATTTTTTTAAAATGAAAATGCAATAGTGTAGTTTTTTTTATTAAAATTGTACTCGCGCAACGAGTGTAGTGTCATACTCCACGCATCACACTCCTTAAAGGTCTGGATTATTTTTGGACAATTATCTTTTTATGACCCCAGCCAGCAGTTAAGAGAGCCATCCTGATTATTTCCGGTAAAACTTTACCGTTTTCACGAAATTACTAAGAAATTATGATTTAATCCAGAAAATGTAAGAGGAAGATACTATAATAATTTTATGATTCTGTTCTGTTTAATATAAACAACTGGCAAAAAGTGGACACTGTTATTGATGTCCCTGGCCACACCGCAAGGTATGAAAGGCCGTGAAGAAGATCTCTACAAAATTTCATTCTAGAAATAATTAAGTAGTTGTTGACAATTTACTCGGTTAGTTATGAAATGTAAGATTAACTCCAACAAATTTAAATTAACCAACCTTCTAAATAATAAACAAACGGATCCAGAAAAAGCACAAACAAACAAAACAAATAAAAATTCCTTAATTTAATCTTTCTCCGAGCCTTTTTATTTCGGTCTCAAGAACTCTGTAGAAACCGTTATTAAAGAAAATTTAATGCACTGCAGTTCCTCCGACGAGCGGGAATTACACATTAGTTATGGGTTAGTGCTACACCGCAACTACCTGATCATAATAGGAAGCTAAAATGTTTATTCATAAGAAAGCACGGTTTAAGAGTTGGGAAGAACTACAAATATAAAGGTTATATGAAGTATGAAAACGTTGAAAGCCGTCATCGGAGCGGAGTATGCGAGGCGAAAAGGGTATTAGAGTGTTTTTTTGTCGGTACGCCATATCTCCCTTAATACTTCATCAAAATTAATGTTTGATACGCTAATTTGAAGATTACTTTCCTCTCTAATGACGAAAAGTAATCAAAGAAATAAAAATTTAATGTTTCTTTTAAAATTAGACTAATTTAGATATTTTGTTAGTGCTAATTTTTCGTAGATTAATATTCTTTGGTCAGTATACTTTTTGAACTTCTTCGCGTCAAGAGGATTAAAAAATTCAAATAAGATGTCATTTTAAAAGATGTTATATTAAATTAACATTTTTGCATAATAATAATTATTAACATTTTTAACATATTTTACATATTGGTTAGAGAGATGGAGACAGAAAGTGGTTGTAAGCACTTGCCGGCAGAAAACCTCTTTTTCGTGTAGTCTGAGCCCCCCTCTACAAATTATTGTAGAGGAGTAGGAGTCCAGCGCTTGTCGGTACGCCGCTGAGCCGATTTAGAAGAAAAAAAATTAAAAAAAAATCCTCTCCTACCAGCTGGCAGAAAATGAGTGAACAGCATTTGTGGAGGGGGGGGGGGACCTCTCGGTTGTAGGAAAAATATTTTCTGCCAATTTAATCCCTGTTGATTCTTTGATCGAGGAAGGAGCCAGCCCTCTTGTCACCAGAAGAGATGATAAGTCGAGGGTTTATATCTTTAATAAACTTTTTGGTATTTGAACCCCACGGACCTAGGAGTTTCTACACCAAACGGCACAAAATTGTAGTTGCGATGCGATAGTTGTGGGAATTGATGCAGAAAAGTCCAGCTATCAATCTTAACAAAATAAGTACGTAGAACGAGTGGCTCCATCAGGAAAACGATTGCGTTTCTATCCCTTGACGACGCACATTACACGCCAAATTATCCGGGTTAATGCATTAGAATTGGCCTGGTTTCTCGTTTCGTACATGCCAGTTTTCCTATACAGAAGATCTATGTATCTTTAGTTATATAACAGACTAGCTGTACGATCTGGTTTTACCCATATTTAAATGTGAAATTGTTAAAAATACTTATTGATATATCTATGGGACTCTTAACTGTTTTAAAAATAATATTTCACCCAAAAAATATTGAAGCGTTTTTGTTACGGTTTTCACTATCTACTAGATACATGAATCTATAAGGTTTAGGAGCTGATCATTGACAGTATAAGTGAATCAATTCGGGGAAAAAGTTAGCCCCAGCGAGTTTAATGGCGTTTCTAATCCATCAGAGATATAAATGATGTAAATAATAATTGTGTAGAATAGAATGAACTACAAAAAAGTATGCAGTATCATATATTTATCTGTTATAGATAGAAGTTTATTTTTTTTAATTGTTTTATTTATAGATGTAGTATGCTGGCTACTAGATTGGCAATGTCGCGATTAGAACGAAACCAAAAAATTAATACATTAGTGTGCGTAACAAATGTGTAATTCTGTGGATTTTTCATCTCAGATGACTTACATCCAGGCACTGCATTAACCATAATTATTAATCACTTCTATTAAACACTAAATTATACTTTAAAACAGAATATTTTACAAAAATAAGCGAAATTACTACTGACGCTAGGCTGTTACAGTAAAAAACGGTCTCGTCTATGTCTCGTTTTGACATACGCGTATCTATGCGTAGACTATGCGTAAATCTAATATCTTTTTATTGTAACATTTTAAAATAAGAGTATAAAAATACTTTTATTAGTTTTGCAAATGTAAAATAAGTTAAAAATGTGTTAATTATTATGTAAAATTGTTAATAATATAACATCTTTTAAGAATTTTAAATGACAACTTTTAATTTAAAAAATCACGCCATGTTTGTTTACCAACTAAAAAAATATACTTTAGGTATTCAAATTGTTGTACCGGGCGAAACCTGGGGCGGGGTCGCTAGTTTAAATTAAAATTTTGTTATTAAACAAAATTGATATGCCGTTCAATGGACTTTGGTTGGACAACGTCGTAGGGCAACGGTTTGGACAACCATATTGCCGTTATAGTTATGTTTAGTTTGGTACAAAAGCGACACATAAATGAAATTAAAGTGTCTCCACATTGTCAATATCTAAGTGAGTTGCACTTTATTTAAGGACTAGCTTTTTGCCCCCGGATCGCCCGTGAATATTTTTGAAAAAAATATAATATAGCCTAAATTACTCAGGGATATCGTAGCTTTCGTGAAATATTTTTTAGAACCGGTTCAGTAATTTGAGAGATTACTTCTCTACATCTAAACTTACAAAATTAGTAAGTATATATTAATTTTATAATATTTGTCCAGAATAGTCTTCGAAATGGTTGAATGGATATTAATATTTAAAATCTGCTCTTAGTTTCATAAAGATATATCTAAAAGGGTTCCATATTTGTCAGTGACAAAACTGACGAATACACCTAAAATCTGATAACTCTTTGTCACTTCTCTGAATATAATGCAATTAAACTTGTTACCCGTTGAAACACATAAATAACCAAGATATTGCTACTCCCCGCTTTGAGCTTCTATTCCGTAAGCGTTCATTAAGCTGCCACGACTCATACAAAGTGTTACTTCATTTGAATAGCACACGAATGCAATGACTACCTAGCTTTAGCTCAATAGTTTATATTCCTTTAATGACCAACAGAGCTAGTTTGGTAGGTGGTTAAATTAACTTACTGGTATTTCTGTTATAGCCACTGGTATTTTTAGGGGTTCGTATCTTAAAAGGTCCGCCTGTCTGTTTAAGAGGTTTTTTCGAAAACTATGTGACGTAGGAGTTTGATATTTGGCATAATAAATAGGCGATTAAAAAAATAATTATGTAAGTATCATTCTAAGGATTCTAATTTTTTTGTATAATTTTTGGCTCATGACCGTGTAGCCATTTGACACCAATCGTCTTCAAATTCAACTACGAAATGAAATATTTAATTATTTCTTGCTTTCAGTGAACAATGTTAGAAGTCGGTATATTTAAAAAAAGTTAAATTATTTCCTAATAGTATAATATAAATATAATAGTTTTATAATATAATATCATTACAAAAATAAATCATCGAGATTGGCATACATACAAAATTGCCTTAAAAGTTTGTATTTCAAATTTCTGAACCAATTTTCACCAAAACAAAAATTTATAATTGGCGGAGTTCTGAGGTAACAATCATTACAAAAATATAACTGAATTGAATTATGATTGATTCTCCTCCTTTTTTTAAGTCGGTTAAAAAGTAGGTGTTATTTATCTTCTTATCAAATAAAAAAAAATTTTGCTGAAGCAGTTAGTGCAGATTACATTTTTGGTAAGTATTGGATGAAATCAGGAGGTCACGCGGTCGGTCTCCTACCAGATGGACTGACTTGATTAAATCTGTGATGAAGTATTCCATCAATGAATGGTGGAGGGAAATTGCAAGAGCGGAGGCAGTGTTCCAGAGTTATTCACAATCACGACCACTCTGTCAAGAGTGTACGACTAAGAAGAACAAGATTTGATGAAAACAATACTCTAAATAAAAATTACCACCAAATTAGCTTAATTTATGAAGCCGCTTGTACCTTAGATACTTGTTTACAACTTTACGCCTTATAAGATAAAAGGCGTGAATATATGGATCTAGTTTTCTAAGTAACTGAACAAAAAATCTGGGTTTTCGACACAGGAGACTTTGTGACAGCGTGCTTCATTAGGCGGAAAGCTCATTTGCATAAGCTGCGAGCAGTTATGTACTAGACATGTACTTACACCTTCTTTATTGCTTAATAGCCTGTCTTTTGAACTGAGATTTTTACTGGAAAATTGAATTATGTACGATATTGGATGAATTATTTCTAAAGTTTCATATTTAGAATGTTATATTTTGTATAAAGTAGTGTGGTAACAGTGTCCACTTTTTATCAATTGTCTTAATAACAGAACTGGTGTCAAGTCCGTTGATGCACTTGATGGATCTAGATGTGTAAGAATATTAAAGAAAATTTGGTAAAAACTAAGGTAGGGTGACAACGGAAACCCTATTACTAAGGCTCCGCTGTCCGTCCGTCCGTTCGTCTGTCACAGAGCTGTATCTTTTGAACCATAATAGGTAGACATTTGAAATTATCACAGTGTGTAATTACTATGGCCGCTATAACAACAAATAATAAGAACTCTAATAACTAATACTGAAACTTTTATAATACCCACGTTGGGTTTTATAACACCGTCATAAGATTAAAATGTCGTTTGTTGAATGAAAAAATGTTAAATTAAACGTGAAACAAAAACAACAATTAATTCAAATTAAAGTTGACAAATTCTGTTGGAACAAAGAGAAACAATCAATATTGATTTTATGGAAATCTGCATCGCGTTTACATATTTGTGCGTCACTGGGATTTAAGTTGTATAAGCTTAAAATGCCTTTTGATTTAAAAAATTGGTAATCTGAAAGATTATCTATGATGAAAAATACCATCGGCTAAAAAAGGAAGACTCTGTTTTTCGTTGAGTACCCTAGGTTACTCGGTTTCGGGACCCGTAAGGCAGCTTTCCTTACTCGTAGAAGGCAGCCCGTGCAGAAAAAAGGCATAGGCAGTCATGGGGAGTGTCGATAGAAGTGAAAACTTAAAACTATGAATAACAGTCCCAGCAATTGGGATTTAGCACACGAATTCCTGCCCGGACATTCTCCTGCCCAGACATTATCGGGTCGAGCATTCTCAACAATTGGAAGTCAGCACACGAATTCCTGCCAGGATATTCTCGGGCCGGGCATACTCGCGCCGGGCATCCCATGGTATCGCGCCGAAAACATGTCGCGACCACAGGTCACGAATTCTTAAGGTTTCCACCTACCAAAAATCGCTCAACGGAACCAAAAGGATATTTTTTTTATAACTCCGTGACGTATAATTTTTTTGTCGTGTGATAAGTCATCGCAAAAATGTAAGTGGTTGATTTGCTGAAATCATACATAACACCTATATAAGGGTAAGCAGATACCACTGGTTTTCATTTGATACGATCCTGACATACCTATCTCTTACGCTTCATTAGGACGATCGGTTAGGATACTCCTGACGGCCTTTCTCAAAGTCAAAATCAAAGCTTTTGAAACAAAGTTCTAAGTAATATTCCATTTGCACACTCTTGAGGATAAGTCAGTTAGATGGATCGTGGGTCATTCGATACATCAAATGTGAAGAAAACTGACAGTTAGTTATCTGCTTTTGTAGTTAACTAGCGACCCCAACCCCGGCTTTGCACGGATACAATATTGGTTTATAAATATTGTAATACCCACACAAAAAAGTTTATATTAGAGATAGATATATGCTGCCGCGGACTTTTTACCTATATCATTTTGTTATATCTCTGACGGATTAGAGAGTATACGCCATGAAAACGCGCTGGAGCTAATTTATTTCCCGACTTCATTCATTCACTAATTCTGTTATTGCTCAGCTCCTAAATATGATAGGTTAATGTTTAATACTCCCAAACTTTCCTAGTCAATCAACTTATAAGGGTCATCAAAATTCGATAAGTAGTTCTTGCTTTAACACTAGGACTATTCGATGAAATTAAACTCACAATTTTAAAATTAGGATTAAAATGTACGTCCAGAGTTTAATATAGTTTAATATAAAATGTGGACTATTTTACCAGTGTCTCTGGCCACGTATAGAAGGCAAATTGCTATTTATAAATTCAAATAACTACCCGGTTTCATATTTAATAACCCAACCCTATACGCATCAATAATATTATTGAAGGAATTGTTAATAGATTGGCATGGATTACCCATCCGATCTTAAGTTAAATTTTAATATTTCGTTGATTCATTTTCAACCTTTTGTCATTACATTAGAACTTACTTTACAATGTCAAATGCCACTGCCCTAATTCTCTAGTGCCATGTTCCTAGATTCCGTTGAGCGAAATAAACCATTTCGGGGATAATCTAATGGCTAGTTCATGTTTTTAGAGGGGACGGACGGTTAAAAAGGTTTAGGCTTTTTTCCTGAAAAAAATAGTTAATACGATTTAGCACGGGAGCAGTTGAGTGTCTTTGAGAGAAATGGTATTTTCACGAGGTTCCCTACTACCAAAATTACGCACCGATTCCTATTGTGTTATTTATAAAAAAAACAATATTTTATTATCTTAAAAAAGCGACAGTAGCAAAACTGGCAGAGAGAGGTCTGAAGCCGGGTTCAATCTACACTTGTGTCAAAAAGCTAAGAACCTTTAAAAATATTTGCTTTAATCGACTTCTAAATACAGTCATGTCAAAGAATCAATCCATCATAATGCCTTTTATTCCAAAAGGGGTAGGCAGACACAATTGAATGCCATTTGTTACGATCCTGACATACCTCTTTCGCTTCTTTTTAACCTACTTCAAAAAAAAAAGGAGAAGGTTCTCAATTCGGACCGTTTCTTTATGTTTGTATGAACATCGATTACTCCGCCAGTTGCGAATCGATTTTGATGATTTCTTTTTTATTCGACAGACAATTCTTCCGGATTGGTCCCATTTTTTTTCCCATAAAAATGGTTCTGTAGTTTTTTTAGAAAATTTTGAAAAAATTGACTGTGTAAGTAAATTTTTCTTAATATCTCGATGAAAGCGATTTCATCATACCTGTATATGCTCGGCGATTGTGTATCCTACTTCTAATATTTCCATCGATCTATAAATTTTTTTATGTGCAATAAAAGTACACCTAGGTCGTCCTCTGCCAACATTTCCTTAATACATATTCCCGTGTACAATATGTACAATACCCGTGAAATTCTAAAATAAAATAAGTATCATTATAGTAAATCCAAGTATTTATTTTACTTTTGACAGCTCGAGTATTAATCAATTTAGTGATGTCCTAATGCGTTACATTTTATCTTTGTCAAACATTTGTTTTATAAACATACCCAGGCATAAAAATGACTAAGTATATTATTATGTATTAAAATAAACCATTTATTTAAACATACTGTAAATGTATTTATTACAAGCTTCTGTCCGCGGTTTCACTCATGTGGAAATAGATCCAAAAAGAAATAATCCCGTGGCTGTAATTTGCCCCTCCCCCGCCCGCTTTCGGGGTATAAAATTCCAATCCCATTCTCTGACCCCTAAAATACCACTATGCAAAAAATCATGTCGATCCAGTGAAAAACAAAAACAACTCTATCCTACGGGAACCATACATTTTTCCGGGATAAAAAGTAGCCTAAATTGCTATTCCAGACTATAATCTATCTCTGTGCCAAATTTCATCCAGATACGTTCAGAAGTTCTGGCGTGACTCTGTAACAAACATACATCCATACAAACGCGTTTATAATATTAGTGGGATTTAGCAACATCAATTAGGCAGGCCATAGACAAGATCATATATCGATATCGATAAATATCGGAGCTAAATAGCACATCGCTTCACTATTGTAAAGAAAAAACAGCATACATAAAGTACATTGCTTTTTTGTGTCTATGCGTGCTTATGTCAAAAGTAAAATAAATGGTTGGATAGGTATAGCTCAATTTTAATTTGACTACAGTTTGACTAACAGTCACGCATCAATCAGAAAGTTAGTCAAATAACTACTAATAGTACTTAGTATTTAAGTTGTTTCTCTCCATTACAATTCAATGTATATACGTCCAATAAATCACAGGGTGTTCGCAATACGGGTGACTGATTTTATTTAATGAATTGTACCAATTAGTCGCTCGGTTGTAACGCCGCTACTGATAGATGGCAACGTCGGAGCAGCCTGTATTTGATGAACTAATTATGTTGGTATGCTCTAAAATGCTGTATGGGAGTTGCTAAACTGAATAACGCGGGCGAAAATCTAATATTCAGTTGCAATCGGATTTGCGAGGGAATGTATCGCTGTGGTGGATTGAAGTTGTCTCATATAAATTACAACTGACTATTATACATACTAGCGATCCCGCCCCGGCTTTGTATGTTCTTAGATGTTTACTTAATTTTGTATCCTAATTTGGCAACAACCGTCTTCAAATTCTACTACGAAATATTCATTATTTCTTACTTTTCAGTGCACAATTTTTGAAGTCGGTACACATTTTTCTATCTTTAATACAATTTAAACTATGCATTTTAAAATTATATAATATAATTGTATTTCTTATAACAAGCCCTTTCATTTGATATGACACATGATGCACTTGAATTTTTTTTTAATCTTTTTAATTTTTCACCTTACGTCCGTGATTGGATCATCAACTCATCATCAACTCTATGATCACGCGCAATTTTAATATACCCAAAACATATCTAGTTTCTATTATTGCTATAAAAACATTGCATAAATCAACAAAGAATCAATTTACCGGTACATTTTTCCCGTTTTCTCTTTTCGTGAAGTAAAAAAACACATAAATAGAGTTTTCATGCTTTTATTGGTAGATTTACAACATAAAAGCCGTACGCCCTATTTCCTTTAATATTTAACCTACGTTGTATAAACTCGTATATTTTTTCGTAGCCAGGTGACTATGTCTATGTATGTTGAAACAATGTTTTGAACTGCCAATTTACATAGAAAGTGAGAATGGGACGGTATGGGCTGTATTTTAGAAACTTAATGTTACACGTTTTAGTCTATATTCGTTCAACACCATTTTGCAGTTTTTATCTCAGTGATACCGAAAAAATAAGATCAGGGGCTTCAATTTGTTATTTTCTTACGTCCAATAGCCAACTGCCTATATTTATGGAATAGGGGGTGTTGACAGTGAGATAAAAAAAATACTATACAATTTTAAATAGTCTATACTCAATAACGTATAAAATTACAGAAAATTATGTTTATAAACACACATTTTTATTGATTTTTGAATAGGTAGGTATATAAATTTAACAATAGTACATTATGATACAAGGGAGCTAAGTTGGTCATTACAGTCGAGGCTGAATTACGGCCTGAGCCTTTTTCAACACACTTGTGAGGAAAAAAAAAATTTAATCTAAATAAACTTATTTTAAAAACAGCGTGAAATGACGCGCGGATTTATTATTTGACGGATCGTGTTTGATATAGTTTTAAGCGCGCGCAGATGGTAGGAGAGGCACGCGGACTAAGCCGCCAAACAGCCAAATAATTTAAAAAATATAATAAACTGTATATTTTTATAATTATAATATAAATTAAAGTAAAATGAATATTTGGTGATGGATGGATGTTTATTTATCATATTTTTAATTACTTATCAATTTATTTATTCACAAACATTTTTAATTAATTTTTTTAGATAAACAAACAAAATATGTAAAGTAAAAAGCTCTAGTGCGTTTGATAATGTAAAAAGCCCTTGTGTTTTATAAGCTACTTTGTGTATCAGAAAACGGTGAAATAATTGTCACTTTACGAGCAAGTGTGTTGAAAAAAATAAAATCAAATTAAAACAAAAAACTATGTTTTATAAACTAAACTAGATAGAAAAAGTCCATAAGTAGTACACTTGCAGCATTGCCTCGTCGAATGGTAATGCTGATTTTTTGTTTTAAGTAAAATTACATCCAAATCCGTTCTGTGGTTTCAAGATTAGCGCAGTATCAGTAAAATAGAGGCAATTTCATAGATCCTCTACCGCAATTGCAGCGAATGTGGTTTTGAGATGTCCTAATGACAAGCGTAGGTGAGCCTGGTTTTACTAAATATTTTGATTGCCGCCATTCACTAACAATCAGGTCAATATTGTTAACAAGTGTATATAGCTAGGTTAGGTACTGAACTGCGTCAGTGGCTGAGTGGTTGAGTCGTCTGGTATTAGCTAGGCTGTACTGTACTGACTGACCACTCTTTAGGTAGGTATAGTATAGCCTCACAAATACCATTAGCTAAAAATATAATAACCACTTCTGATGAAGAAAAAAACCGCCTTCAAAACCAAAATGTGCTTTCCGAAAGCAAATGCACAAGTCACTATAAAAAATACCCAAATCGCTTCAATTGTGCCTATAAAATTTTAAGAGTTCTTGATTTCTCAAGGATCCCACCATCAGATCCTGATCTGATGACCATATGGACTTGGTCTTCCGCTGGGTACCCTGGGACCGTGACACGATTTCTGGAGCTGTAAGGCAACCCGTGTAGATAGAAAAAAAGGTACTGAACTGTATCACCAGTCTCAGGGTACCCAGCGGGGAAGATTACATTAGATTAGATCTACATTTAGCCGATGGCAGTTTTGAGGACACGTTGAGGTATTTTGGAATGTAAAGGGCTTTTTAGATTCACAGAATATATAATGATGTTTAACATCTAAAGAACCTCAATCTTCCGGTTACACACTTGACATTACACATTTCACGAAATCACCCCCTAAAAATGTGTGCCACATAGCGAGAGCAAGGAATGCGGTGATGGACGTAATGAATTTCAAGTTATAATAATAAATAAATAATAAATTCTTGCAAGAACTAAGTGTACACTTCCAGTAATATACTACTTTTAAAATCTATTTATATGCTATAATTTTACACATTCTTATATAACGTATTTAAAGTATGATTAGTTTGATATCCATGACGAAGCTTATTTGCTTGCCCAAGTATATATATATTTATCTGTATAGTTCAGTGTTTCGTTGTCGACAAATATTGACCTTGTCTTTGTGAGGTTCATCTCCAATCCTAAATCAATCCCTAAAAATTTGTGCCACATAGCGATAGCAAAGAATTTGTTTGAACGCGCTAAGCTCTAGAATTTGATAGCCCTATTTTTGAGTAAGGTTATAGGCTAACATCACGCTGCCTACCTGAAGGGGGTGAAATGGGGTGTAAACGTTGTAGGTATTCCTAATACAATGTGTACTAAGTCTCAGGCAACTGCTAGAGTAATTTTTTTAAATATGGATTATTATTAAAATCTGTTTAGTCTGTTCGTGGTCTAGTAGAGAGATAATCCCACTAATATTATAAATGCGAAAGTTTGTATGGATGTTTGTATGTTTGTTACTCAATCACGCCAGAACGGCTGAACGGATCTAGATGAAATTTGACACAGAGATAGATTATAGTCTGGAATAGGACATAGACTACTTTTTATCCCGGAAAAATGTATGGTTCCCGTGGGATAGATTTCTTTTTGTGGTAGTGGTAGTTTAGGGGTCAAATAATGACATATACTACTTTTTATACCGCGAAAGCGGGCGGGGGAGGGGCAAATTACAGATTGTTGCTTATAATTCTCGTCATAATTAAAAAATGGCTATAGGCATCTACCTATTCAAAATTCCTTCCACACATAAACAAAGTAATATAGCGCTCTCGACAGATAAAGTAGAACCGTCCAAGTTGGCGCGCTTCCATGAATATCTAGATCCGAGTTAGAAGAGCTAAAGGGTCCTACAGAAAATAATGGATATCTTTGCACCGTAGTAAGCCCGCCAGGATGGAAGTGGGGAAGTGGGGAGTGGGGACTAACGAGATACAATAAAGCTTTGGACACACCGCCATTTCTGTGAGAGTCATTAAGCTTTTGTTGTTTTGGAATTTAGCACCTTACTGTTTTAACCAGGTCTTTTAAATTACTTCTTTTTGAGTCCTTCACCAACGGAAGGCTTTTTATTTTGGTTACCCCAAAATTTCATTCAAGTTTTTTTTTGAATTTATCTATTTTATTCAAAGATCATTTTGATATCTTGAAAATATGGCTTATTAAATGCTTTTTTGTGTGTGTTTTTTCTATGGGAATTGTATATGAACTCAAGACTATAATATTTTAAATATGGTTGTACCGAACGCGCGCGTTAGTTTTGATACGTCCGGTACATTTGGGTCAGGGTTAAAACAACCCTGCCGAGGGTGTACCTACGAGGTAGATACACCTGCTTGGCTATAATCTGAGACACGCCAAATCACCCAAACCAACCATTAGTACAAAGTTCCACTTACTTGAGCGTTCTTGGCTTCTGTGCAGACTACCGGCGCCGGGTCTCTTTGCTCGTATCCCAGATTGTGGTTTATACTGTGTGGCCGATCTTTCGCCTGCTTTGGTGATCCACACAATACACTATCTAATTTTAAAGTATTTATTTAAGATATCTTGCGCGAGCAAGCCGCTGTTGTTGACAAGGAGTTCTTCGATCTCTCGCTCGTTCAGTGAACCTTGACCGCGACCGATTTGAATGAATGAACAATGAACATGTCCCAAATGGCGGGAAGTTTCAACTGAGTCGAACGCATCAACATGAAAACTATACAATGGTTAAGTTAATTTATTTAAATTTAATTTAAATGAAATTTTGTTTTCAAGAGGTTCAAATGAAATATTAATAATTTTAACTGTTACAATTAAGGTGATTAGTAAATAAATTGTCAATATTGATATTATTAAAAAAGTACAAAATAAAATAAGCAAGTAATTTATCTTTTCTTGATAATAGAATATTAAGTAAACCTAGAAATGTAAAACTTTGCATTCTGCAGATATGAATTGTCATTAAAATAAAGGAAAAGTAACTTTGATTCGCAGAAGAGATTTCCTGAAATATGAGTTATATTCCCCAAAGATTTTTTAAAGCAAACATCTTTTGAAATAGTATGCTACGAGCAAATTCAATGTGGTTCACCATGATATTGTTTTATTTAGGAATATCCTTAATTCATGTAAGTATTTATTTAACGATAAATTTAATATTATAAATGCGAGAATGTGTTTGTTTTGCAACGGATCGGATTTTGAAGTGACCCGTTCCTGTGTCGCACTGTCAAAAAGTGGAACGATCGGTCTTTCCTGCTCCTTACAACTTGGAGTCCTTCAAGCGAAGCGTGAAAAAGCATCTTTAAGTTGGCGCGACTGGCGGACTGTATTATGCTCTGCCATTCATGGACCAACCACCTATGCTTAAACAGGCGGTGGCAAGGTCTCATGCCGTCTTTTCTACAAAAAAAAGGGAAACTTCTTTAGACATTTTGAAGAAAAAAAGGGTTACGCGTGTGATACATAAGTAGGTATACCTTAACTGGTAAATATAAGTTTAGTTTTAATACTATAAGAGTAGTTATGTTGTCTCTCTGTATGCCCCATAGTTTATTCAGAACGAGCTCTGAAACGGCTGAATGGATTTTGATGAAACTGTCAGGGTTCGTATAGTGGGTACTGTATCTTTTGAACCGTATTAGGTAGGCACTTTAAATGTTCACAGAGTGTGTATTACTATGGCAGCTATAACAACTAATAAGAAAAATTAAATTAAGTTAAAAATTAAAGGGGGTTCCCGTATGGGAACCTGATTTCTCAGCGTTTTTTGCTCGATCTTAATAATGGTAATACATACAAACGTCTAACTAGTATAACTGTAATAACAAAATTCAGCCAAAAGTACACCTTGTTAGTGCGATCTCTATTCTTTTGTATAAAAAAATCGTAACTCAATGCCTACAAAAGTGTGGCCACCCTAGTCCATCGGGAGTCTGAACCGTACGTTTTTCTCTTTATCAGCGAAAGAAAAGATTTATTACCAGATATATGAGATCTTTTACTTGGGACACTCCTATTGTATGTGGAGATATCCATTACTGAACACTTTGTTGAGAGATTTCACTGTGCACGCGGCGAATGTAGGGCTAATAGCTGATTATGTTTGTACTATTCTTACTTACATTAAATGCGAAGTGTGTTGGTTTGTCCTTCTGTTCACAGACATAGTTGGAGTGTGACATAGGCTTCAGGATAAACTCCACGAACGAACTGGAGCAAAAAAAAATAAAAATTGCCTTAAGATCTTAAAATGAATGCCAGTGGCATATTTTATTTACACGATACTGAATCACAAATTATTCTTCTAGGACCCCTTCTTCTTCATCTTACTTCTTTCAAAAATATGGCGAATCTCAAGTTAATCCTTGCGTTTTAAAAGCTGTGGCTATTTAGAAGTCTTAATAATGAAAATATGGCTTAATCCAATTTAAAATAATAACTATCAGCAATTTGAGTTGAAAATGTTGTATAAATAAACTCATTTTTCTAGGATAAATTGAGATTTGTCACAGTTTTGACATATATAAGATGACCGACAGCCACGGATCCTTAAATAAAACAAAAAACGCGACTGTCTAGAATCTAGAATGTTAAAATAAAATGTATTTCAGGTGGGACATTACGTTTTCAGCCGTAATTTTGGTTTTAATTAAAACACAACCAAGCCTATAACCATCGCATCTTTATCTGTCTCTCTGTCCGTCTGTTTGTCTTTCTAGAATGTTGGCTCTGAAATAACTAAATTTAGACTTCGAACCACATAAAAGTTAACATAATTGTTCCCAGTTTGTTACACCATCTTTGTAACACTGTTACAGGGCTCAAGAATCTTAAAAAAGAGCGATTTTTAGCTCCATTCTTTGACATAATTCTATTGGCCTATAATAAAACGTGGCTAGCATATCGGGGATCTTCAAAGCTTTGGTGAACATTTGTATGAAAACATGCCACCGAAATAATTTAATATTGAATAAAGATTATACAATATTTGGCAAAAGTTTTCGCAGTGTATATTCAATTATTCATATCGTGTGCATTGAAAACATTCACAACACAAGAGAAAGTCAAAAAAGAAACAGCAACAACATATTAAACGGGTAACAATGTCCACATTAATAAGCGAGATGGGACCAGACCTGTCACTTCTTTTATTAAAGATTTTTTTTAATGTGACAAGAAGTTATACCGAAGGTTTTCCGACAAACCACAACTACATGCTTTTCCATCTAAATACCTATACCTCAACAGAACTGACCTCTGGTTAGATATAGCCTCACAAATAGCATCTGCTAAAAGAGGGAGACTTGGTCTTCCGCTGGGTACCCTGGGACCGATAACAAGGTTTTGGGAGCTGTAAAGGTGGGCTCCCTCATTCGTCCAATCGCCGGCGCGCCGCCATACGGTCCACCGAATTCGACCACAATCTGTTTTCAAATCGTTATATTTGTGGTTGATTTCGATGGCCGGAACGATCTATCACACACATATGCATCCACACGACTTTGTTTAATCGAATCTTGTGTGTCTGTGTGAGTGAGTGAATTGCATGTGATGTAGATCGTATGATTTACATTGCTAATGTGTGGCCTGTGTTCAATCTCGATCATACGGCGGCCGGACCGAAATTTTCGGTGAGATACCGGACCAGTGCGTGGGCAACCCATTGAAGCAAAAAAAAAATCTATCAATATCCGGTCCTCTAAATCTTTGTACAAAATAATTACGTCGATCCGTTGTTCTGTCTTCACGTGAAATATTTAACATTTATAAAATTAGTTAGGATTTTCAAAATTACGTCCGCCAGCTTTACCTGTACTATAAATAACAAAATAAATAGAACATTATTTTTTAAGGTTTGTGCTTAGCTTTTTTGGATCGAGTTCTCATTAGGAATATTAAAATATGACGGAATATTTCTGTTAGTTACATGCGTTACAAGAGCTAATTAAAACTAACAACGCGCAAAACCTGCCAATTGAACTGGGAATTAATGAAATTCTGTCCATTAAAACAGTAATGCTTGTTAGTTGGCCACTCACGTCCCGCATACGTCGGTTCTTTCACAGATTAACACTATTGAGTTCAGTTGGGATTGAATGGATAGCTATTTTGGTTCCCTTTTACATGGCTATTTTACTTTTTATAGGCAATTTATCGCTGATTTGGATAGTAACTTATTAGGAAACCCTAATGTATGGTTGCGCGTATTAAAACTGGCTTTCCTGATGTGGCAATTTTTAATCGACTTCAAAAAAAGGGGGAGGTTTGAAAGGGTATACTTTCCAGGTGGTCCCATAGTCATCAGGTCAGGATCTGATGATGGGATCCTGGAGAAATCGAGAACTCTTTAAATGAAGCACACTTGAAGCGATTTGGGTATTTTTTTATAATGACTTGTGCATTTGCTATCGGAATACACTTTTCAGTTTTATTTTCAGTAATTTTTGAAGTCGGTACACTTTTTTTAAAAGGAACATGGTAAGATTTGTATTTTTGTGTGTGTGGTGTATCCCAACTAGCAAAGTAATGATAAAAGAAAATTTATTAACACTAAATAGTGTTATAAAAGTCATTTAAAAACAACGCGGTCACTGCTTTTCTAAGCTTGCTCCATATTGGTGATTCATAACAGTATCTAGCTGTTTTAGCTTTAACAGCCAAATCGTGATAATAAATGATGACATAAACGTTTACTCGACCGCTTTGTACAGCACATATAACAAAAATATAAAAAAGTTCTCATAACAGCGATTTAGAGCAAACATGTTGTACAACAGGTTTAAATGGCACATTTGTACAGCAAAGTACATCTATTGTAGTTTCAAAGTTGCTTAATTATCGCTGGTGATATATCTGGCAAGCATGGATCTAATCTGTGATATCAAAGAACACTCCGTGACTAATAAGCAACAAATTTATCGTATAACTATAAACGTGATAATGGATCTACAATACCACTAAGTTGTAAATATGCTTCTGCAAGACCCTTATATCACCACGCAGTTACGTATACATATTTTTTGCTACGATATAACGCTAAAAAGGCATATAATAAGTGAAATAACTTTTTAAGGAAAGTTTATGCTCGCTGATTTCTCGAGGAACCCTAAACTTTGGTCATGGCGGGCAGAAGCTGGTCAGGGATGATATATCAGTAACCGAAACACTTATTGGACATATTGTGGTGACTTCAAAATAATTCGATATTTTAAATTATTTTTAATGGGTCTCCTACATTATCTCTAAATTGTTTTGATATAATTTTAGAATATATAGGTATATAAGATATAAAATTACGTTCTATAATTATTCATTTGCTATAATTTTTTTTAAACCTAAAATCGATTTTTGTAATTTTCAAAATCACTATTATCAAAATATATAAAATAAAATTCTATAATTATTCATTTGCTATAATTTTTTTTACCCTAAAATCGATTTCTGTAATTTTCAAAATCACTATTATCAAAATATATAAAATTACATTCTTTAATTATTTATTTGCTATAATTTTTCTTTTGTCTAAAGTCGATATCCGAAATTTTCAAAATCACTATTATCAAAATATATAACATTAAATGATCTAATAATTAATTTGCTATAATTTTCGTTTTATCTAAAATTGTTTTCTATAATTTTGAAGATATCTAAAATATCAAAAGGTACAACATTTAATATTATCTTTTGATTAATTTGCTTTAATTTTTTTCCAATTTATTTGCGAAATATTATTACTTAAGTATATAAAATCTTCCTTCTTTATTATAAATGCGAAAGTGTGTCTGTATGTCCTTCTTTAAAGTCAAAACAGAGCAACTGATAGATGTTTTTTTTGCACAGATATAGTCTGAGTGTTAACATAAGCTTTTTCCAAAGAGGTATCATATCCGTTATCAACAAGTGATGATTGTTTTTGAGTTTCTGGCGCTTCGCCGTCCGCTGCCGCGGAACGCTCGCTTCGCTCGCTCGGCTCGCGCTCTGTTTTAGCACTATTTAAACCACGCTCGTCGCTTCGCTCCTCGCTAACCTATTTTTATTTACAAATTAGGGTAATAGGAATCGAAAATTACTGCAACAGGTTAAGATTAACAAAAACTACTGTAAATTTTAATATTTGTAAATGTAACTTTTAAAAATATAGTGAGTACAATTATTTTAATAATCCATTAAAGAAACTGATATTATAGATTAATAAATTTATAGAAAATGAATTTATATGTTTAGAAAATTATAATAACTGCAATTATAGAAAAGTAGCCATTAGTGCAATTGAAATTAGAGATTATAAAAAATATAAGACTTGAGATTATATATTTTCAAAATTATAGTAACAGCAATTATAGAAAAGTAGCCATTAGTGCAATTGAAAATAGACATTATAAAAATTATAGGACTTGAAATTATAGATTTTGAAAATTATGGGAACTGCAATTATAGAAAACAATACGTTATAGGAATTAATATTAGATATTTAAAAAATTATATCAAACACATTTATAGATTTTTAAAATTACAGGATCTAAATTTATAGAAAATGAATATTTATAGCAACTAAAATTATAGCTTCTGAAATTATATATTTTATTTTAGAGCATTTGAGAGGATACCATTTTTAATTAATCAAATAATATAAATTCGAGGGGGGCATGAAATAAATACCTACAATGTGAAATGAATTCACCAATAAAGTTGTGAGCGCAAGAGAAATTCACCGCACATAATAAATATACCTTCAGCGAAATAAAAAATAATTACTTTCCAATATTTTGTAGTTATTTACTTTGTTTTATTAATGTTTCGTCTGAAATTAATATTAATTTAAAGAACGCACGACGCGATTCGAAGTTATGTTAAGTAATAAAAGAGAATCGCAATCACCAAAATAACAACAAATAGCTGAATATAAGCATCGCGGTAGCTATTATATCATCATTTATTGATATTGTGATCAAGAATATCATGGATATGTAACAAAATAGTAATAACCGGTGCTAAAATACACACAATATATCATCGAACAGCTGTAAAACTGGGGCCACTTTGCAATGATAGAAACGTTTCTATCATGGATATATGACTGCTCATATCACTAATATACAACTGCTTGATTATTGTATTTGCTAGCTGGGATATGTTTGTAATGAATAAACGCAAAAACTACTGTGCCGATTTCAAAAATTCTTTTACCATTGGTAAGCTACATTCACCCTGAGTGACATGGCTAGGCAATATTCTATTTTCAAAAAAATTAGGGATCCTTACTAAAACTCCAATAATGTAACCCAAGGTGTAAAAAAATGACCTAAGAAATTCCTTACATCGCGTGCGCTGCGAAAACTATTGATGATATAGAGGTAGTAGTAGTGGTAGAGGGTAGGGGTAGGGAGTAGGAGTAGAAGTAGGGGTGGGGGTAGGGGTAGGGGTATATTTTATTTTGTGCGTAAATATCCAAGAGGGAAGCCGGGGGCGGAATGCTAGTATTATATACACTAGTAGTTGCCCGCGATTTCGTTCGCGTTGTATTATTATATAAATAAGGCACGCAGTGAATACGATTTACAATACAGACGTTTACACTCCTTAGTTAGAGGTTGATTTCCAAAAAATCATTTGAATATAGGTACCTTCCGATTTTCATATTTAGGCGCCGCCGTTTTTTTATATATTTAGATAGACATGTAATATTATAAGACTGATACATCACAACATAGCTGAAACTGCTGAAACTAACGCATGGTTGCTAAAATATTTTTGGAAATCTACAACTAAAAGGGTAATCCTAAAGTTTGTATTTTCTGAATATATCAATAATAAAACCTTGAGGGCACGAAAGGATAATTTGTAAATAAGGTGTTATATTTTCACATTAATTGGGGTCGAAAAGCTTTTACTTATATAACCTAGGTAAGGTTAAGCCAAGGGGAAAACGGTATTAGGCAATTAAATAAAACTTCCATGGAATACAATAAAAATATATCTGAACGTTTTCTAATCAATTCATCCATACTTAACTGGAGCCTACAGGTCTTCCTCTTATTCCTTATTTAGCCGACGACATTTTTGAGGTTACCTAAGAACCAATAACCCATTACTAAGGCTCCACTATCCGTGTGTCCTTCCGTCAGCCTGTCACAGGGCTGTATCTTTTGAACCGTAATAGATAGACAAGTGAAAATTTTCACAGAGTGTGTTACTATGACCGCTATAACAACAAATAATAAAAATGAAATAAAGTTAAAAATTAAAGGGCGTACCCATACAGGTAATAGACCAGTTGGATGCTGTAAAAGCTCAGTGTAAACTGGATGCACTTGACGTAACGCTAAAAAAAATTTTTTTGGATTCTTTGTACGATAGAGAATATAGATCCGTGGGTTGCGCCCCCTCGAAGGCCGCATGAGCGATCGCCATGAACATTTTATGGCTTACTTATGATATATTGTTTCGTTAAGCTAAGATGATTATTAATAACTTTAAAAAATTCCAGAAATTTCTTGCATTTCTTCGATTTTTTATAAACAATAGCCATTTCAACATGGTTAATTGAAAAAAACGGGGTATTAAAACCCACATATCTTGTGTATTTTTTTATTGCGAACAACTTTTGTCTAATGATATTTTGGCCTCAAACCCTCAGATTCCAAGTTATTCGTGCAAACGTAAAAAAAATACGCATTTTTCATATAAAAATTTCGAGGGGGCGCAACCCACGGATCTATATTCTCTATCGTACAAAGAATCCGAAAAAAAATTTTTTTGCGTTACGTCACGTGCATCCACTCTGAAACAGCACCCGACTGGTCTATAACGTGTTTAATTCGGCGTTGTTAACTCGGTATTACGTTACGAGTAATAATGGCAATACGTACAAACGTCTAAGTAGTATAACTCAACAAATAATAACTTGCGCCATACAGGGGCGTCAAACTTGGTTTGATCTTAGTGCATACTATTGAGTGTACGGATCCCTTCGTGTGTGAGTCAGACTCTCACTTGGCCGGTTTTATTTAAAATAATCATATATGGATTTTTTCTTAACTTATTAACATCGAGGCTATCAGTGGCGAAGGGTGAATATTTTCAGAAGGGAAGCCGTAAAATAGCTCACTCCACAATGCTACAAGATCACCCAAAATGCACCAATGACAATATTAATATATCGTAAAGTAATTTAAATTACCTAAACTCATCGATCCTAAACTCTTTTTTTATTTAAGTAGTCTCTTGTATTCAAAACTATAATTCTAAATATAAATAAACGCGCAAGTAAACAAAACTCGCTGTTTAGCAGACAATATTCCCACTGGTTACATTGGTAATAACCCGGAATTCATCGGCTTATTTGGTGGTCTATTTGTGCGTGCTAAAACGAGAGGGAACGTGTGCGGATTTCAATACAAATGAAAGAGACAGTTGCTTAGTATGAAGTGAGGTAGTAGGATGTTTGGATTGATAAAATATGTTTGTAATGATATTATTTTACAAAATGTCGTTAGTCTATATAGATTTCATCATCATCATCATCATCATCATCATCATCAACCTTTTAAGATCCACTGCTGGATCATGGTCTCCCTCTAGTGCACCATTTTTAGTGGTGCTCATTGACAGGAATTGCCATAGTCACCACGCTTGGCAGGCGGGTTGGTGACCGGACGCCGGCTTTACGTGCCCTCCGGATATAGATTTACAAATTCCTAAAGGGAAGCCGAAAGGAATCGGGTTGTATGGGCTCCTCGCCGCTGGTAGCTATATAACATCACAAGAGCATTTCTAGTAAAATATTTGAAAGTAAGATGCAGGCAGTAAGCTAGGCTGCTCCGGAAGTTATTTCCGGCATGCTGGAGCGTCATTGTTTTCACGAAACACTTCTATGTAATAATTTTAAATATTTGTTCGCTTCACAGGATTAGTGGTGCAGTAATTTTAATAAATCATATTATGGGGTTGAATTTTGAACGAAATTTCGACTAAGGGTAAGAGCTTTTAGGTACTATTTTAGCATCTAAATAACTTCTTCTAAGAAAAATGTGCATGGAGAGAAAAAACTCAAATTAGATACTTTATGGACTACGTTTTTGATTGAGTTTACAAAATAAACCGTCAAAAAATAATTTAATCTTCCACTTAAATGGCACAAAATGCCAAAACGATAATCTTATTTTTTTTCTTTCTTCACGGGTTACCTTTAGCTCCCGAAACCGTGTTACGGTTCCAGGGTACCCAGGGGAAGACCAAGTCTCCCTCGTTTAGCCGATGGTATTTGTGAGGCTATACCTAACGAGTACCATAATAAACGATAATCTATAACGAAATTTATTCAAACTGAGATTAATCAACCAAAAGAATGAACGTTTTACCTCGGAGCCAGACTTGAAGATTGCACCAATATCCATCCTTTAGACTTCAAAAATGTATTAGGTTTAATTTAAATGCAACTGCAGTCACTGGCGAAAGCTAGTTCATATTTTGTTTACTTTATATCAAGATTCAAGACTATATTTTCCATGCAACGTCATATGTCATATCATAGCAACATAGTTTTCTTCTAAAATAACTATAGACACACCCCAGTCTCACATCGCTCTATATGCAAATTGTGAAAAATTCATCAACTTAGATGGGATCGTGGAAGTCTGTTGGTTCGAGTTTTTAGTTTCTAATAAATTTTATAGTCAATTTACACAAATTAATAAAATTACAGTTTGTGTAGACGTTTTTTTACTCAAAGCAATTTATAATTTAAATTCAAATTATTTATTTACAAGAATACAATATAGGTCTTAAAATTCAACCTGCAAGCAGGTGTGCAAACTTTGGACGTATTGAATCTAACAACAAAACAAAACATAAAAAGTGCGCGCACGAAGGGTTCCGTATTATTATCTATAAAAACGGCAAAAAATCACGTTTGTTGTATGGAAGCCCCACTTAAATACTAATTTTATTTTAATTTAATTACTTATTTTTAAAGTGAGAATATAACTAAATATTCTGTGAATATTTCAAGCGTCTACCTGTTGCCGTTATCAATATTGAGCAAAAACGAGCAAAAAACACGTTTATTGTATGGGAGCCCCCTTAAATATTTATTTTATTATGTTTTTTAGTATTTGTTATTATAGCGGCAACAGAAATACATCACATGTGAAAATTTCAACTGCCTAACTATCACGGTTCATGCGATACAGCCTGGTGACAGACGGACAGCAGAGCCTTAGTAATAGGGTTTCCGTTTTTACCCTTTGGGTACGGAACCCTAAAAACTAATAAATCTATACATCTATCATCACGCCTTTTATTCCAAGAGGGGTAAGCAGAGACAATCTTAAAAATCCGGACATAATAATTATTTTATTTTAGCATTTAAATAACTAATATGCTATATCCCCTCTGGGAAACAAGCGTGACATTTACGTATGTATGTGAAATTTACATTAAGTTTACTGTATGAAAAGTAAATTAAATAACTTAATCTGTGTGTTATTCTTTGAAAATCAAAATGTGGATTGTTTAGTGAAAATGTTGTTCATAGCGGAAGGGAAATGTTTTACTGGAACTAATTTTGAACAAACATGATTTATTCATCTTTCAGTTTACTGGGCAGTTTTATTAAGTTTCGCAATATTGTTTTAAAAAATCATACATGAACATAAACATAAATTCGGGGTTTCGCTTCTGTATTATAATTATAACAATCTATTATTAATAAGTATTATAAATACAAAAGTTTGTTCGTTTGTAAGTTTATTGCAATTATCGTGGAAGTTGTCCTATCATTTTATAGTGCTAGCGGTACACCCCGAAATTCAGTAAAAAGCTGCAAATGGTGTTAAAAGCATTAAAACGATTGATCTTTAGGTCATACGAATCAATTTGACCCGTAGCACGAAAAAAAACAAAAAAGGAGAGGAGTTATGGCGTTTCTTTTTTTTTGTATGGAAAAAAAAAATGTTCTGAAACCTATCGTGTGTGGTATTTAATGAAAGGGCTTACTAAGCCGATTCTAAAAATATATCACATCATTATATTTCAGTCACTTGTTTTAAATTAAAATAAAAAACATTTTCAAAACATACCTACCTTAATGTTTTCATAAAGTATATGAAATTATCTGTAGGATAAATAGAACTTGAATCGCGAATACGGTTGAAAATACGCGTGAAATTGATTACTTTCAGGGCTTTACAAAACTAAGGCTGATTTTCATATTTTTTTAAATTCATACTGTGTCAAATATATTTATCTTTCGAAAGTTATTTAAATTTTTTTATTTAGTTATCGCGTAATTTAAGAAGCCGTGAAGCATGTAATTTGTATGGGACAAAAGTTATGAGGCGTCTCCTTATTTTGTCCTTGTCTCTTTATAAATATGTGAGCAAGATGGATTACTATTAAAATCGATAAGATAACCAAGGATAAGATAAGATAGATCAAGATTTACGTACCAAAAACACGAGAAAGTACGATTTCTCAACAAAACCTGTCTTGCGATAATGCACAAAACAGACAGCAACTTAAGTATTGTACAAAAAATATTAGAAATAGCAAGTTCTAGTTAAAGGATCCATAAAGTATGTGAAATTATCTTTATTCAAAATGTAAAAAAAAACACATTAGTAAATGTATTACTATAGAACTCGAGTCGCAAAGTTAGTTGAAAATATGCGTGAAATTGTTGACTTTCAGGGCTTCATAAAACCTAGGTGTAGATGATATTATACAAATGGCAATACATACAACAATCCAACGTCTATGAGTAAAAGGAATACTCCCCAACGCACATCGTTGGAAAGTTGCATATATGCCAATCTATTAAATATTTTCAATGGCGCGATACAGGTTTCAATGAGTTAGTAACGGTGCGACATCTATCGACGCGACGCGATGTGCCGCCACAATATTGACATATTTTATACATTTAGTATAAAGATAATTTCATATACATTTAGGATCCATTAACTAGAACTTGCTATTTTTAATAAGTTTTGTACAATACTTGAGTTGCTGAAGTCCGTTTTTCTATGGGACAAAAGTTATGAGGCGTCTTCTTAAGGCGTATTTATGTAGATATTCAAATTGTTGGAAACCCATATTGTACCCGTGCGAAGCTGCAATGAGGCGATGTTGCTAGTCGTAAATAATGCAGAATTACACATACTTAACACACCATTTCTATTGTCAGTGGAAAATTGAGAGTGCATAGAGACATACGAAGAATTTACATATTAAATGCACTGAAATATATTTTCACATGAATATAGAAACAAGCATTTCTTTGTCTTATTTACTCGTTCATTTTATACAGAGTAGTTTGTATGGAAATTGAATGGGATAACACTAATAGACTAGAAAAGTTGGATAGGATTAGTTTAAATATAAAACCGGCCAAGTGCGAGTCGGAATCTCACACGAAGGGTTCCGTGAACTCGGTACACTCGGTAGACCAAGTTTGACGGGTCTAGAAATATGTAAGCAAGATGGAATGGATTACTATTAAAATCGATAAGATAAACAAGGATAAGATATGATAGACCAAGATTCACGTACCAAAAACATGAGACGGTACGATTTCTCAATAAAATCGGTATTTCGAAAAACACGAAAAGAACCTCGGCTTTTCTATGTTTTACAAAAAATATTAGAATTATGAAATTCTAGTTAGTGTATTCTTAAATTATGTGAAATTATCTATCTTTTAATGTCGAGAAAAATCGAATTGAGGATTTTCAATGCTTTATAAAAGTTAGGTGTCACTGATTTTTTTTTGATAGCACATACAGATATTACGTAAAACTGGAAAATGAAACATCTGATTTATATGGGACAAAAAAGTTATACTGTTAGATGTTTGTATGTGTTGCCATTATTGCCATTATTAAGATCAAGCAAAAAACGCCGAATAAAACACGTCCCTTTAATTTTTTACTTTGTTTTATGTTTATTATTTGCTGTTATAGCGGACATAATAATACACACTCTGTGAAAATTTCAAGTGTCTACCTGTTACGGTTCAAAAGATACAGCCCTGTGACTGAATAGGGATTCCGTTTTATATTTTCGGGTAAAAAGGGACAACATGATAAATATGTCGGTGATAATTTAAGTCCGTTAAGTCCAGACATAGAATAAAGCTAGTATAGTTTCTAAGTTGTCCACATCTTGAGTATTCTCCTAAGTAAACACTGATCTTCACTCTGGTCGTGTGCCAGTAAATGTAGTGAGGACGGTGGCAAGCGATGCACGTAGTAGCGCGTGTATTCGCATAAATTAAGATGGCCTGCATTTAGTTGCCGTTTTTATATTATAGACATGTTTTTCTAAATTGGTAGCATTAGAGAGAAATAATCACTCAGATAGTTGATATACTTTTGTAATTTTAACAGTATTTTCTACTAACTTCTCATTATCTTTTTCAAAAATTTTCGAGAAAAAGCAATTTTAAATACTCTATCTATCTATCTATCATCACGCCTTTCATCCCAAGAGGGGTAGGCAGAGACAATCGAATGCCATTTCGCTTCTTTTATATTCATCATACCTTTCATATTTCCATCGATAAATATATTTTTTATGTGTTCAATAAAAATATAGGTCGTCCTCTGCCAGCATTTCCTTTCACTTCAGCCATATAAACCTTTTTAGTCAATGTTTTATCCTTCATTCTATAAACGTGTCAAAACCAGCGTAAACTACTTTTCTTTATTTTAGTCACAACATCATATTTTACTCCGCATTCTTCTCTAATGACCTCACATATAAATTTTGATTACGCGCGCTACAATCAAAGGCGGAAGCGGCCGAGAGTTTTTGTACTTTCGTATTCTGAAAAATATGCAAATAAAATAAAAGTTAAAATAACTAAAAAGCCATGATATTATAGGTACTTATTATGTAAATTTTGATAACAATAGGGCTTGCGACCATGGTGATACCCCAAATGAAGGGAAAAATATATAAAGGCTATGATTTCAGGCGGGAAACTCTTGTTTTCATACTTTTCAGCAAATGTTTTCCGTAGTCGGATTAGTCTTTAACTAAATTTAGATTACGCCCGTGAAAATTAGTGATTTTTTTTTAAATCGGTCTACTATTAAATTTTTTAATATTTTTGTTTTCTATGCAGTAGTTTTTTTATAATTTTTCAAAGTTTTGTCGACAGACGACAAAATGAAGTCATCATTTAGGTAAAATAGCCATTCTGCCGCATTTCTCACTCATTTGTATTAATGTGCACGTGGCATATTAAAAACCGTGGCACTAATTTTATCACAAATGAGTTGTATCACAGGACAGAAATGCTACTTTACTTAGGTAAAAAAAACAATTATGATAAACATTTTGCCGTCTGTTGGCAAAAGTTATATAAAAACTATTTATTATTGCATAGAAAACAAAAATATTCAAATTCGTTTCTTAAAATAACTTAATCTTTGAAATAAATATATAAAAACACATTTCAGTTTTACTTTATGCACAAAATTCCAGGGAAATTTTCCAGTAATCTCTGGAATTAAAACACTGAAATTTCAACCCAAATAGCTGATTTTCAGGTAAATTAGCAAAATTAAAGTAGACAATAATTTGTGCATCAAACCCTACACCGAGCTCAAGTTTAATAGCCGCCATAATGAGGTGCTATGTTATAATCAACCCTTCCTATTGTGAACATCCACTTTACAAGTGTCTCTCCAAAATATTTTAATTTATTCGCCACAATTAGGGGGTTTTGTGTGATAATTAATTGCTACGTTAATCCTAGGTGTTTTGGAATAAAAAATATTATAATAATTTTCTATAAAGATGTATCCCCTCGACTGATCATCTCTTCTGGTGACAAGAGGGCTGGCTCCTTCCTCGCTCAACGAATCAGCATCGCGATTCAGCGGGGAAATGCAGCCAGCATTATTGCTACTATTCCACGCGTATTTTTAATGTTTAAATTAATTTTAAGGTTTTTATATTGTTATGTTAAAATTTAGATATTAAAAAACATAGTTATAATTTGTTGTGTCAAAGATGTCTGTCCGTCTGTCTATGACAGGCCTCTAGCTTCTAAATTAAATGAGATAGGGACTTGAAAATCAAATATAATAATATATAATAATTATTTTAGTTTTACTTATTAATTTTAATGTTAGTCATTTATTTCATAATAATAAAACATAAATATTTATATGTGATTTAAAAAAGTTTATTTAATTATTTTTTTCATTCAATCTGCTCTTGTGAGGTATCGTTAAAAAGAGCATTTAGAATAGATTACGAATATGTTTGTCGCCTATTTTTTAAAATTTATTTAACACTTTGGGGGACCATAAAAATCACGGATCTGCTTTGGACCAGTTAAAAGAGTAAAGGATGAAAGATTGACTAAAAAGGTTTATATGGAAGAACTTAAAGGAAATGTTGGCTGAGGACGACCTAGGTAGGTACCTACTTCAATTGAACATATAAAAAAATATTGATCGAAAAGAGAGAGCCCAAATAAGTCCCAGAAAGGACGAGGGTAAGACCTTAGAGAACTATCTATCTATCTATCATCACGCCTTTTATCCCAAGAGGGGTAGGCAGAGACAATCGAATGCCATTTGTTACGATCCTGACATACCTACCTCTTTCGCTTTTTTTATATTCATCATACCTTTCACACATGCTCGGCGATTGTGTATAGTTTTAATATTTCAATCAATACATTTTTATATGTTCAATTACACCTTTACAAATACACCTAGGTCGTCCTCTGCCAGCATTTCCTTTCACTTCAGCCATACTAGATTTTAATTTTATCCTTACTAGAATTAGAAGAAAACTAGACCTTACAATAGTGTTAAAAGAGGCGGAAAAATTCTTTCCTGCAACAAAAAACTCAATCCTAATTTCCTTGGCACAGCCTTGTACAACAAGTAACATAGAGAGATCCTTCTCTACGCTACGTCGTGTGAAAACGTGGCTGAGGTCAATGATGCTAGAGAACCGTTTAAATGGTCGATGTCTGCTTAGTGTACACAGAAAAATGGTACAAGAAAATGGCGATAAAATTACACATGAAGTTTGAAACGGTTTTGTATAGAACCTCGAAGATTACTATTAATGTAATCAAATAAATATATATGTAGAAGGTATGCATATTATTAGATTTTCTTTCTGCCCGCGACCCGCGCTACTGCTAGAGATCATTGGCAAAAAGTGGACACTGTTATTTGCGTCTCTTGCCACATCGCAAGGCATAAATAAACAAAAATCGCACATATTAGGTATGCGATTTTAATAGAAACATTTTATTTTGATTCGTTTAAGTATTTATTTTTCGTCATTAGATGGAAAAATAAATATTTGATACCCACAAAAAACTCTTTAAGAAATAGTTTATTATCGTCATTAGAGGGAAAAATAATCTTCAAAATGGCAGAAAGATATTTGATACCGACAAAAACACATTTCAAAAATTATAGGTATTATGCGTGTGTTAAAGAAGTGACACATCTATAGGGCCAACAATTGGCAAAAAGTGGACACTGCTGCTTTTATCTCTGGCTACACAGCAAGGGATAAAGGCCGTAATGCTTTAGCTATAGGAATAATAATTGTGTGGGCATCCCCTGTCATATTAAACACGAGTTGCGGATGTACCCTGTCGTTACTACGGAGTCATAAATCGTTGTAGCTAAAATATTGAGCGTGGCGTCTTCCATACTTGCTCATGTTTTATTGCTTCACCGTTTAGATGGGAGAGAATTTTTCCCGGGATGTAGGTATTTATTTATTTATTTATTTATTAATATATTTGGGAAACAAACAGTATAAAAAATAACAAAATTTCATACACAACAACCAACAAGGTTTCCACATAGGTACACAAACACATTATTAACAAATATATAATAAAAGACATTAGAATTAAAAAATAATAACAAAACTTAATAAACAAAATAAAAACACCACTCAGCTATCATAATATTCAGGGCTTTCTTAAACTTAGGAAGAATGCTACCGAATATATCCACCTTACTACATCTCTCATTGAATACACTGCATGTACGGTTGATGAATATATTGCCATGTAATTTGGTTTTACATAATTAAAAACCAAACACCTCGTTTGTGAATAAACCTAGGCCTTCATTTTACAAATTTTATATCGCCTTTTATCCTAAGAGTGTAGGCAGAGGCAGTCGAATCCCATTTACTACGATCCTGACATACCTCTTTCGCTTCTTTTATGTTCATCATTGCTCATATATGCTCGTCGATTGTGTGTACTTTTAACATTGCCTTCAGACAATATTTTTTTATCCCATTATAAACGCGAAGGATGTATGTTTGTTACCCAATCACGCCAGAACGGCTGAACGGGTCTAGATGAAATTTGGCACAGAGATAGATTATAGTCTGAAATAGAACATAGGCTACTTTTTATCCCGGAAAAGTATATGGTTCCCGTGGGATAGATTTGTTTTTGTTTTTCACGGGATCGACATGATTTTTTGTTTAGGGGTCAGAGAATGACATATACTATTTCCCTGCGTGCCGTACTTACATAAATTACGTCTCTATTCCTAATACAACGCGTGCAAAGTCGCGGGAAACTGCTAGGGAAATAAAAGTACACCTAGGTCGTCTCTGCCAGCATTTCCTTAGTTATTAACCGTAAATTAAAAAAAAACCTTCACGGCAAAAATGTCCATGGTGGCCGACACCTTGAATCTTTTTTCTAAAATTTGGCCTGGCCGGTGAAAAGGTTGGCTACCCATGCTCTAGAGTCTAGACTCTAGCCTATAAGTAGTATTTTCCAACCCACTCACACACACAAAAAAAAAACACACTTTCATGGCCTTTATAGGTACTGTCCAAAGGTCACTTCATATCTGTTATTTTATCAAATCAGAGAGGAGCTGGAGAAAGAAATTGGCACACATACCTATAGAATGCGAGGAAAAGTGGGACATGGTTGTGGATCATGACTCATAAAGAAGTATGAGAAAGGCAAAGAAGAACCAAAACATCGGATTAGTAGAAGATCACTAGGCGCCTGTTTGATGTAATGCCACAATAATTCCGAACAGAACAGGTGTCACAAAAAGTGATAACGGAGGAGGGGTTTTAGCCGGTATGCGTCCGGCACTACCCAGTCTATGGGTGTCCAGGACGGATTTCCCCTCCTCATAAAAAAAAAACTGTTATTTTTAGAGGAAGTGCCCTCCGTAGCACGAAGAGTCGATTAAAGGACATATTCTTAAATATAATAATAATTGGTGCTTAGCATTTTTGCCACGTGTATATAAATCTCCAATTAATTTAGCCCCATTAAATGAGTTAAAAATAGAAAAGACGAACAAAATGAATGTTATTGATGGTAGATACGATGACGAGCCATTTTAGTTTGGGAATCTCAGAAAAAACTTTTTAAATGACAAAGTTAGTGTTGCCCCGACGGCGAGCGTGTCATAAATCACTGCGAACTGATTCGTATGGAAAGCTTTCACAAACTATATTGTAGTACAATGTTGAGATTTTTTCCTTTTTTAGTATGATGTAAAGGCCAACTTTTGCGAGCGGCGTTGCATGCGTTTATTTTCTGATTTTTTGTAGAATTACGTAACAAAAATGACAAAGACGGAACCATTTTAATATAATAATGTAATCATATATCTAATACATCATCACAGGTCATGCAATTTCAAAGGCAAGTGTCTCAAAGATTGTATGAATTTTGGTGGACGAATAAATCGTTTAATTTGACTGGTTTTTATTTATTTACAGAAAATAAAAAATGTAAGTAATTTAAAGTGTGTTCAATAGTTCAATAACAACAAAAATTGTGCACTGAAAAACTAGAAATAGATTTATTTCGTCGTAGAATTTGAAGACGGTTGGTGCCAAATTAAAAACTACTTGGCTGCCAATTTCACTAAACTTACTTCTCAGTGAAAAATTTTTGAAGTCTGTACATTTAAAAAAAATCTATTTATCCCTTTTAAGTGAGAGACAAATATAGTACTTGCTAAATAAAAAACGGCACAATTTGTATGTATGATTGCGAAGGAAAAATAGGAAGAATTTTATTAGAATCTTTCTAAAGTACTTACATAATATTTATTATCAATACAATATTAATAACGCAAGAGACGGCCGGAAATTAAAAACGTGAAAGCAGAAAATATGCTATATTGTGTAGTGGTCGGGGAAAATTTACTTTATATGAAATATTATTACATTACAAGCCACAATTTTATATACTAGCGTTACCGACGACTTCATATATTTTATTTCAGAATTTAAATTCTCTGAAGATTTTTTGTAACTTAGAGCATTTTCCATCTAAATATACCTCATCAGAACTGGCCACTCGTTAGGTATAGCCTCACAAATACCATCAGCTAAAAGAGGGAGACTTCTTTCGCTGGGTACCCTGGGACCGTAACACGGTTAACAAGAGCTGTAAGGCAACTCGTGAAGAAAGAAAAAAAAAGAAAAAAGAAGATAACTTTAATTTGCTGTGATTGGCATTTGAGTTGTAGGCTAGAGTTGTTGCTAACTATACATTGCTGACAGCTACATTTTTCGTTTCAACTCGAAGGACAAAAACGACGGGTCTGCGACAGTGGCCACTCAAGGAATTCCCGGCCCGATAATGTTTGGACTATCTGGGCAAATCCGTAAATCTTTAGGGGCGGTGTCCACGAGCGAGAGAATCGCGGCGATAGTTTCACCGTGCCATACAAACTCTATCGGCGATATAGTATCGTCCTGTGGAGATTGACCCATAGAGTTTGTATTGAATTTGGTGGCACGGACGGGGACTATCGCCGCGATTCTCACGCTCGTGGATAGACGGCCCCTTAGACATGATTGGGCCGGGTATTCCTTCGTTTTTGAAGAATTACTTTATGTGCTCACATAAGCATGAGAAGTCTTTAAAGAAAATCTGACCAGGCAGTAAGGTATGAAGGTGTGAAGTTTAAAGGAAGGTGTTTATGATTTTTGGTTAAGTGTGGGTTAAACCCGTGAGTCTTATTACCAAATTAGCAACTGCAACGAATTCAACAATAATTGGTGTCAAGACGCAACTAAACTCACAACCGACACTGAAAAGCAAGAAATAAGTAAATATTTCGTCATTGAATTTTAAGCTGGTTGGTGCCAAATTAGGCTACAAAATTAATAGACTCTAAAGAAAATCTGTTCAATGTTATCTATGTTTGTAATTAATTGTCTATGTTAGTGAAATTTAAACCTAGGTTTTTAATTTGGCACCAACTCAACGACGAAATATTTAATTATTTCTTGCTTTTCAGTAAACAAATTTTTACTTCGGCATCGGTACCTATACTTTTAAATAAAGTCAATTTATTTTTCCTTTGAAGAGATTTTGCTGTTAATAACATCATAATATAAATTGGTATCATATCATATCACAAAAATAAATAATCTAAATCGGAAAACTAAAATTGCCTGAAAAACCACTGAACCAATATTTACCAAACTAAAAATAGAACCAAATCGAAAGAATTCTCTGTCAACTAAAAAAGAAACCTTCAAAATCGGTTCACAATTGGCTGAGTTATCGCGTAACACACATAAAATACTTATATATGAAGTCGGTTAAAAAATTGATGTCAATTACTTGCGAGTAACTAGAATACTGGACTAGGTGTTTACAATTTGCGACCAAAGCTACTAATTTATCATGAAATATTTCCAAAACCACGCCAGATAGCTTTTTGAAGTAAAAACCAACATTCAAGTGTATTTAATAACGGTTAAAAACACCCAAACATGTGCCAAACAATGTAAAAACAAATTTTATATTGCTTTTTTTAAGCACTTTGCAAGTGACTTTTTTATATTGCTCGTCAGAGTGTATATGTATATCTATCATTAAATATTTATATTATTAAAATACAAAAGCATAATGCTAACCACATTATCGTGTAAAAGAAATTGGATAATAAAATTAACATAGATATATTTCCGCAGATTTAAGTAAAAAGATATACTGTGAACGGATTTTAGGATTTACAAAGAAAATTTATATTTGTTTTTACTTAATGTTATTGCGAATATATCAATTGCGTAAATTTAAGTAAAATTTACTGCAGATTATACTATAACCATACATACGGTCTGTTTATTTATACGCGACAAGCTTTCCGCCCGGCTTCGCAATTTATCCCGAAGCATACATTAAATAATAATTACTACCCCGAAGGCTTCCGAGATACGAAGTAGCCTAAAGTTAATAGAGATTAAGGTGAAGTGGTCGATGGGAAAATGAATGATGAAAAAGCAGATGAAAGAAGCACAGAAACAGTAAGCGATTCAACGTAAGCGATATTTTTTGTTTAAAACGCAATTAAAAAAAATATCTTATGCAACATAGTTATAATTTAACTTTTGTAATGATAATATAATCTAAAGTTTTCAGAGGTGTATTTAGGATTTTTTTCTATCGACTAAAATGTCTCTAATCATATTTTTAAAACATTAAAAAGATTTGTCATATCCTTAAAATCAATATATATTTTTTTCAGTTTCCGTAAATAGATCAGGTTTTCTGAAAAACATTATTTAAAATTGCATTTTGAAGACTGACTTCCCCTTAAAATACACTACGTAGATTTTCTATACGTCTTTTAAAGATTTTCAAATTCAGTTTTAATTAAACCCAGAATGATCAGAGCTTTTATTCTGCACAATAAATAAATTAAATAAAAATACATTTCGATTAAAATATTCGGATTTCAAACCTTGTTGGCATAGGAGGTTCTTAATATAATTTTCAATTACTTTTATATGGCCATACAAATTAGTTATCACATAATAAAACTGATAACGAATAAATAAAATTGAGTGGCATGAAATTGTAAAGCCTTAGGGCTCTCAGTGAATTTAAATTGAATTTAACAATTGAACCAACAAGCTGTGCTTCGAAAAAGGCGATAGAAAGTTTCTTTTATTCTTTCTTTCGCTTCTTCTAAGTAGAAATAATGGAATGATAAAAATATTGGAATAGACCATTTTGGATATGGCGTTATCTATACTAATATTAAGAGGTAAAGTTTGTAAGTTTGGATGTTCTCTCAAACTACAGAACCGATTCCGAAAATTCTTTCACGAATAGGAAGCTACTTTGTTATGTGTTTAATTTTTTTCGAAAATATCCATGGGCGAAACCGGGGGCTAGAACTAGCCAGAATATCGATATAGGTGTCCCAATACCGAAGGGCTAGGCTGGCTCGTATTTCGCTCATAAGTATCTATTCAACATGGCAAGGGAACGCAGCTTCAAGTCTTGGGCACTTCTAAGCCAGTTCTGGGAGAAGGCAGCTATTTAATTTTTTTAAATTTATTATAGTTTTGTATATAATATATGTAATATAGTATAGATACATGTATTAATAAATAAACAATTTACATAATCCATACTAATATCACATTACGTATTGACGGCTAAACCACTGAACGGATTTTGATGATAATCTAGGCTCGAACTTTAGGACAGGAATGCTATTTTTTTAAATCTACCCCTAAGGGAATATTATAGGGGATGAGGGCCCCACGGGTGAAGCGTAAAGTCATTGCAGTAGGTATTAAATATACCAATATTAATTATTCTACATACATAATTCTTTTTCACTCGATGTTTATTTTAATACCAAATTTTTTTATAGCCTTTAACCTCCCTCAACGAATTTTTCAAAGTAGTTCCTGAAATTAAAGCATTCAAACCTATAAATAAACTCTAAACCTTTAAAATATTAGTATACATTTCTATACCACATCCAAGTTTTGTACATGAATGTGTCCAAGATTACCCCCACAGGCGACGAGTTTCTTTCACATAATTAGATTGCACTTTTTCAAGAAAATGAACAATAAAGATTTATGAATAGACTTTGTAATTTATTTAAAATTATTTTCTTTTATTTCGACAAATATTTCGCCAATGAATCAACATAAAATTACTAGATAATTTTTATATTTATATATAAATAAATATTCCGCACTTAGAACTTTTGTTCGCAGAATTGCTGAAAGTGTTTATTGGTTGAGAAATTATTCGTATTTACCACAAAACAATATTGTTTTCTATGGTGTTCATCATCTGTAACAACTTTTATTCAAATATCTTTAAGGATCGATACTACCTCACAATGTTTCGCAAAAACATTTGCTGTATCGAAAATAATGTACTATTGTAATTAAGGGGCGGTGGTCAAGGTCGTCTTGTATCTGTCAAAAATATGGCAAATCTCAGTTAATCCTGGAAACTGAGATTTGCCATATTTTTGACAGATACAAGATGACTGAGAGCCACGGATCCTTAATACAGAATATAATAGAGGATATATACTAAGCAACATTTGGACCAAAAACGCGATTCCTAGATATTTACTATATAGAAAAATACTAAATTAACCTCTAAAATTACAAATTATCGCTGTCATTACATAAGGAGTGTACACAACATCACACAACTTTGAATAATAACTAAACTTACGTTTACTTAGTTATTATATGGTTTAGATTTTAATACAATAAAAATAGGACCAACAACTTGGCTCACTATTTGACCGGCTCCGACCAGCTGAGGCGAAAGAACTTTATGTCTTTAACAACTAAGATCAAACTCGATTACGCGCGCACTTGTTGCCAACTAATCGACTCTTAAATACAACAAGGACTAAGATTAAAACTAAATGTTATTTTATCATATACATGGCGGGGATCTGGGATCGAACGGTGGTACACCTAGTCCTACCACGTAAATATTATTTTATCTTATTAAATAAACTTAGCAATAAATATATAATAACTCTATACTCTATAAATGGAATAAAGAAATTGTGAGAATATAACAATTGTTTCTAAGAAATGAAAATATTTTGGACAGTTCTCTTGAAGCTATCAAAAGTCGTCATCAGGTTTAAGAGGCTGAAAGGTCCAGATGTTATTTGAGTGAGTTTCTAGGACTCTTAATATAAGTGTTTTCATTATGTTCTTGCTTTCATTTTATATCAACTGCCTAGGCTATTATTTTGCTAACTATGAATCCAAAGATGCCATTGAATGGTACGTTTATTACATTATTAAATATTATGTATAAACTATAAAACTGTCGTGTCGCTGACTTACTGACAATCAACGCACAGCCTAAACCATTGAAGATATACATATGAAAATTGGAAGGTATATTTCATAGGTGGAGCGAGGCAACTAGGCTGCTAGTAATATATATTTCATAAATAAACCCAAAATTTATAATAACACCACTAATCTATACTTGCAATCAACACTTGTATATCCAAAGAGAGAGAAAGAGTTTGTTTCTTTCTAACTCTAAACTACTTAGACTGATTTGATAAACTCCTACATTATCCCTGATGTTGAGCTGTGTTTAAAAAAAGTCAGAGTTTCGTACAAGTTCTTCTTCTTATTAGTCTTGCTGAAGGTCGTGTCTGTCATGAAGAGGTAGAGTTCATCATATTCTGGACAATATGCCTCAGCGATTTTATTTGGTCTGCCCAATAGTAGGTGATGGAACGCGGGTTCTTTTTCAGTCGACTTTTATTCGAAAAGTCGGTGTATTATATTTTAATTTTTTGTAATGTGCAACTTGTTTAGTATTTTGTTCGACCAATCGCTTTAATTAAATCGTATTTTCAAATTTAACATTATTTTAGAAGAGAAATGGTAGGAATAACTTGCAGAGTGTGGAACAGTCAAAATGTACAAAGTTTACATCTAAATCGAGTTTGTAGTTTGCACTCCAACAAAATCACTTTCCTGAACTACTGTAATGCGATAAATATAATTTTTACTCCAATTTTCTTGGAATATTACCAGAGAAATAGAATTGCAGGTTGTTCAGGGTTGTCACACAGTAACCTATATTAGCTTCCTGGTAAGTATTTAAACAATATTTACTATTTTATATATCGAAGGTGAGCCCATCTCGGCCATCTCGTAAAATATAATTTCCATCTTAAAAAACCTCACAAAAGGTGAGCGCTTGCGTTAAGTAGCCTCAAAAATGTTGGAAAAAAATTAAGAAGAAGAAAATTAAGAATTTTTTCGATATTTTATTTAGGACCTTAAATGTCATATTACAGACCTATGTCTATGATAACGTCATGACATTTTTTACTTTATTGAAAAAATCAAACTCATTAGTTTATCCAAAAACAAACCAATGAAAATAATTATAATAACCGAACTTCAAAATAGTTTTACAATTCGTCGGAAGCTTTTATGTTTTTTTTATGTTTCCCCGATTACTTGAAGACCCTTGGACCGATTTGAATGGGTATACTTCCAGGTCATCATGTTGTCAGGATCTGATCATGGGCTCTTGGAGAAATCAAGAACTCTTCAAATTTTATAGTCACAATTGAAGCGATTTGGGTATTTTTTATGGTGACTTGTGCATTTGCTTTCGGAAATCACATTTTTGTTTTGAAGGCGGTTTTTTTTCTTCATCAGAAGTGGTTATTACAGAATTGTTTCTTTTTAATTAAAATACTTAACGAACGTATTATGAGATCCTTGCTTATTAATGTACCTACTATACCTACTAACAACTAATATTATAAATGCGAAAATGTGTTTGTTTGTTTGTTGCTCCACAACAGAGCAACGGATCGACGTGAATTTTTGCACAAGGATTGCTGGAGGGTCTAAGGAATTATTATGTTACATTTCAACAATTTCAAAAATAATTGTGATACTAATATAATTATCATACACAATATTAATAATTTTACACCTATTTTTAATTTCGTATCTATTAGTCGTATTTTCCTTAATTTATTATGTATATAATATTATTATATTAATTTTAATAAGTGATTTTTTTAATGACAATGGCAACCCTGATCCTTTCCTATCTTAAGTCTTTTGCAAGCTAAGTGGATATCGTAGTTAAGAAAACTGGGTACGTAATTGTATTTATACTTTCTTCCGTGAAACTAAAGAAAATTTAAGATCACTTTTACACAATCGTGTTCTGGATGACCTCAGTACATTAAAACTTGTATCATCGTGGTTATATCTGTAAAGATGGTAGTTTAGAAAGTAAAAAGTTTTTAATACTCGTCGGAAGTTTTTGAAATTCATTTACACTGGACATAAGAAATTGTTTTTATTTTTTTGTAATTTCCGCGCTATTGCACACAGCACACAACAGACAGATTTTAAAATGCATACTTATTGAAAATATACAAAAATTGAGCGCCACTTTCGTTAAAAGAAAATCTTGTCTTAAAGTTCTCACGGACTTCGATTCGCTCTTAGCTAATTTCTTCATATAAGAATAGATGAATAAACCTTTTTTGGTCAATTTCAAAACATGAGAAGTAGAGAATTGAATCTAAATAAAACAATAATACTTATATAATTTTATGAAACAAACTTGGATTCTGATACATTAGTCTACTTTGTCTATTTGTCTTATAGCTGTGATGTACCATTTCTGATTGAATCCTATTTGTGCTTTATGATCATGAATAATAATTTATGTTACAAGTCAATGTCTTATGATGTCATCCCGGTCATGTACCAATTAAAAACTTATGTACTTACATAATCCGACAACTTTACAACTTAGAGGCTTTTCCATCTAAATATACCTCAACAGAACTGGCCACTTGTTAGGTATAGTCTCACAAATACCATCGGCTAAACGAGGGAGTCTTGGTCTTCCACTGGGTTTCGGGAGTGAAGTAAAAAAAGTTGTAATTTTAAACTGAATAAAATCAAGTTTTCTATAAAGGTTTTATCTTTACTTGTATCAATTTCAATACCCTAAATAAATTTGACCTACAACACTATAAGAAATATTTGAAATAATAAATGTATAAGAACATACACATGTTTCAAATTAAAATGCAAAACAAAGTCATTGGGTGAAAATATACACTAAAATGTATATTCTTTATTGAAATTCATAAAATACTCGTAGCTAATAAATATTTATAAAAGCGAGAGTAAACTAAATTCAAATTACACAGAAGGAAAAATAATTTTCTTCAAAGTGAATCATTAATTTTGCACAGAGGTTATATTGGATAAGTACCTACCTACCTAATTTTAGTAAATAAATTTTATCTTAATAACACGGCCTTAAATTTTTGGCGAAAGTAAATAAAAAATCCAATTTGTTAATAAAAAACGTTTAATAATAAAGAAATAAGGGCACTGAAATCAAAGGTTCGTGGCCAACCTCAAAATGTCCTACAAAGCCTTCAGCGGACAATCACATGAAACGTTGCACAAAGCGATTATTCGTAGCAATCGAATTTCACCCCTAAGTCATTATTATAAAATACAAAATAGAAAGTTGCTGTTGTGTATTATAATATAAATACGCAAGCTATTTCAGATGGAATTCTATTGTTAGGTTTCTAAACATTCGCCCGTGGATATTTACGAACAAAATAAAATATACCCTATACCTACCCCTACCCATATCCCTACCCCTACCTCTACCCCTACTCTACCCCTACTTCTACCCCTACCCACTACCACTACCTCTATATCATCAATAGTTTTCGCAGCGCACGCGATGTAAGGAATTTCTTAGGTCATTTTTTTCGACCTTGGGTTACATAGTAAGGATCCCTATTTTTTTGAAAATAGAATATAGCCTATGTCACTCAGGGTGAATGTAGCTTTCCAATGGTGAAAGAATTTTTGAAATCGGCACAGTAGTTTTTGAGTTTATTCATTACAAACATACACACACAAAAATAGAAAATCTTTCCTCTTTATAATATTAAGTATAGATAGGAGTCGATATTTATATATAATATGGTTCTTTAAGAATATGTGTTTTAATCGACTCTTCGTGCTTCGGAGGGCACAGATATTTACGTCTGTCAAAGAAGTGACACATCTAGGTTCATTAAGTGCAGCAACGGACTTGCCACCTGTTCTGTTCAATATGGACAACTGACGTCAAGTGGACACTGTTACTGGTGTCTCTGGCCACACCACAACGTATAAAGGCCGTGAAGGTTTGTGTGTATTTTAATAAAAGCTTTCCAGACCGGCTTTGCCCGTGGAAATTTAATAATAACAATAATGGAAATATATACAAACATCTAACAAGTATAAGTATAATCTTAAGTAATACAACAAATAATAAAAAACCGGCCAAAAATTAAAAACGTGAAATTTTCGTTTTTATTTTTTTTCTCAAAAACGATTTGAGATATTGAGCTATTTTTTGCGGCACAAACGCAGCACAATGTAGCACAATTAACGAAAATACACATTTCGAAAAGTGCGGGGCTAAATTCGACCTTTATCTGTAAAAAAATGATAGTGATTGCATCGCTTTCAAGTTACGCAATTAGGCTGCAGGTTTGTTGTATGGGAGCCCCCTTAAATATTTATTTTATTCTGTTTTTTAGTATTTGTTGTTATAGCGGCAACAGAAATACATCATCTGGGAAAATTTCAACTGTCCAACTATCACGGTTCATGAGATACAGCCTGGTGACAGACGGACAGACAGACAGACAGACAGACAGTATTTGAGTGTTGAGTGTCCGGAACCCTGTTCACAATAAAATATGTTTATTTCTTCACAAATTACCATATCATCAAAACAATAATAACGATATTCGAAGAAATGTTTACAAAACATTTCCTCAATATCAACTTTCCAGTAGGTTGATTTCAAACACAATCGTGTTCAGTGAAAATATCTGTGCTACGAGTGTATCTAATACGTTATATTAAACAAAATATATGTATTGGCAAATCATTCATATAGAAGAAATACAAAGATATTAGAATTACTCAAGAATACATAAGCTAAACTTTTATTGTGATCTGTCTATCTTTTTGTCAAAGAAAACGACCTAACAACTATGCGAGCATGACGGTGTAGAAATAATCTCACTGCATAGCAGCGGCGAGGAGCCTATACAACCTGATTCCTTTTACCAATCCAAACGTACTCTATAAGATTTTTTTTCTAAACGCCTACCGATATCCATTAGCAACATAAGAAGTAAAGACAATACCGATACAATAGCGGCTTGCTCGCACGTAATACATTACTTCATACTAAGCAACTGTCTCTTTCATTTACAATATTGAAATCAGCGTACGTTCCCTCTCGTTTTGGCACGCGCAAACAGACCCGCAAATAAGCCAATGTATTGCGGGTTATGAAAGTCGAATGCGGGAATGGAGTTGTGTGTTTGTTTCATTTTGGAATTATAACTTTGAATACAAGAGACTGCTTAAATAAAAAAGAGTTTAGGTAATTTAAATCCCTTTACGATAAATTACTATTATCATTGGTCATTGGTGCATTTTTTATTATATTTTTTTTATATTTTTAGCATTAGTTGAAATATTCACCCTTCGCCACTACTGCATAGTCAAAAATCTCAGATAGAAAGAGATAGAAGAAGAGATATAATTGCCCACTGTCCCGACAGAGCAGGACAAGCGTCGCAGAAACCGGTCCTTTTTGTCTTGTTTTATCTCTATGGGATATTATATCTTTCCCTTTCTACTTGAGATTTCGTCTACGTAGAGAGATTCTCTCTACACTGTCATGCTCTTTTATATCTCTGACGGATTACAGCATACCCCATGAAAACGCGCTGAAGCTAATTTACCTCCCCCCTTTTTAACCGACTTCCAAAAAAAGAAGGAGAAGGTTCTCAATCGGACCGTTTTTTTTTTTTTTTTTTTTTTTTTAATGTATGTATGTACATCGATAACTCCGCCAATTATGAACCGATTTTGATAGTATCTTTTTTAATCGACAGATAATTCATCCGGATTGGTCCCATTTTTATCTCATAAAAATTGGTTCATTACTTTTTCAGAAATTTTGAAAAAACTGACTTTTTAAGTACATTTTTCTTGATATCTCGATAAAATATGTACCGTTTTTGACAACTTATTTTTTTCAAGACATAATAATTTTTCGACATTATCTCACAGACATATGACGAAAATCGGTTCAGTAGTTTTTCAGAAATTCAGTAATTAATTTCTGTTTACGGCTGAAATTATGTATCAGAAAAAGCCTTAGCAACGGTTGCTATTGACACGAAGTTGTCAATTTTCGTGACGATGGTCTAGCGGTTAAATGTAATGGGGTGCATAGGATGCACAAGCACATTACAAGGTTCAAATCACATCCACAGGGGTATTTTTTTTTAATTTTCCATCAATATTTTTTTAGTTTCGTTATTATTTGTCTCTCAAGGCAGCAAAATCACTTAAAAGGGTAAAATAAACCTTTTAAAAAAAAGTGCACCGACTTCAAAAATTTGCACTGAAAAGTAAGAAATAATAAATATTTCGTCGTAGAATTTGAAGACGGTTGGTGCCAAATTATAAACAACTTAGTTCCCAAATTCGCTAATATAGACAATTTATTAGGAACCTACGATCATCAGTAGGTACATACAAACATAGATAATATTGAACAGATCTTTATCTTCGTAGATATTTACTTAGTTTTGTATCCTAATTTGGCACCAACCGTCTTCAAATTCTACGACGAAATATTTATTATTTCTTACTTTTCAGTGCAAATTTTTGAAGTCGGTGCACTTTTTTTTAAAATGTTTATATTCACGAAGATAGGTCCATGTTTAATACTCGCAAACCTTTCTGATGAATCAAGATATTATCCAATGAACTGCAACAAAATCCGTTCATTAGTTTTTGCCTGAAAAGGGCACACATAGACAGACAGACCTATGATAATTTGATATCAAATAAATAAAAGTAAATGCAAACAAAAACAAACAATACACAACTTCAGGCATCAGTAACAGTGTCCATACTTTTTGACAGAACAGGTTGCAAGCCTATTGCTGCACTTAATGGAGCTGGGTCATTTCTTTAACTGTTATATAAGAAAAAAAAAACTTGACGGGTTGCCCTCCCGGGAACCGTTGCCGGCCCCCGGATACCCAGCGGAAGACAAAGTGTTCCTCACTTAGCCGAAGATTTTTGAGGCTATAGGTACCTGACGAGTGGCCAGCTCTGTTGAAGTATGTAGATGTAAAAGCCTCTTTGTACGGTTTGTCGAATAATGTACATAGATTTGTTATTATAAAAAAACCCATTGGTACATGGTCGGATGTGGGGATTATAACATTCTTAAAGAAAGTTGGTGTTCCCGGTTTAAATTACAACGATCTACAAATTAGACTATCGACTCCTATAAAAGTAAATAATTACGCGACTTAAAAAATCCTAAAAATATACGCGAATGTTTGATAATGGCGTGTAATTTAGGCAAATGTATTCTAGGTTTTTATCTCCCAGCCCGTTAAATGATTTATGTGGCAGTTTCAACAAGACCGATTCATATGCAAATATCTGCAAGCAACATTATGTGATATGACAAAAGGCTCGGTAATATTGCTGCCAGTATAAATGTTTAATTTTTTGCTACAAAATTTAGATGAATTTACCTAAATTATACTAAAGTTCTAAAGTCGGTCTAAGCTAACAAAATAATTACACTAGGCCGTTTGAAGAAAACTAGAGCAAAACCTCACAAGCATAAGCTAGAAGTAAAATCTAGGAAACTATAAACAAACCTTTTGCTCTGTAACATTTGTGATGTGAAACATCTCAATCTGTAAGAAGTAATTTGGTGAAATGGAACGGAAATAGTTGTGACAGATAGACATACAGACAGACTTACTTTCGCAGTATGGATAAATATAATAATAAGCAATACCTAGTATGGTAAGTATGGATAAGCTAGAGTAAAGTAGAATCCTGAGCACAGTAAGGGACTCAAAGTACGCCGCCCGAGGAATAATTTTAAGGCCAAGTTTACTATTTCATCTGAGTGTTTTTTAATTCAGCCGGCGCGTCGCCCATCGTACCTGCCAGTATCTTTATTCGTACAATATTTGCGTTATCTCATTGGTCGAGGAACACTAAGAAGCAACATTTATGTTCCAAATTCAAAACTCATTACTGGCCTCTGTGAAAGTCTCTTGGAGAAAGTACCTACTTTGCTCGCACTTAGAGGAATCAATCGTCGTCTTTAGAAGAGATGGGATAGTACGTTTTGTCACTTTAGTAAGAACTAGTCAAAGTAACAGCTTATTTGATATAACTTTAAATCGTCTCAAGAAGCAGATGTCAACATAAACTTTGTATATTAGGTGCCAACTTTCCAGACATGTCGCTATAAACCAGTAAACTTTAAGTCGATAGTCTTGGGTTCTGATCCTGGGTAAGACCTTTGGAAACTGCTCTCCCCTCATAGAAAAACCTATCGTCACGAGACGGGAGTCATTTTTAGGGTTCCCTAATCAAAGGGTAAAAATGGAATCCTTATTACCTACGAAGGCCGTCTGTTCGTCCGTCTGTCCGTCTGTCACCAGGCTGTATCTCATGAACCGTGATAGTTAGACAGTTGAAATTTTCACAAATGATGTATTTCTGTTGCCGCTATAACAGCAAATACTAAAAAACAGTATAAAATAAATATTTAAGGGGGCTCCCATACAACAAACTTTTTTTTTTTGGCGTTTTAGTCCGACTCGCACTTGACCGGTTTTTTTTTCTTCGCGGGTTGCCTTACAGCTCCCGAACCTGTGTTATCGATCACATGGTTATTTGTTTAAAAAATCCACTCTAGTTTCTTGAAGGATCCAGATCAATTCATCATAAATTAAAACTAACAAATAGTGCCAATAAAGGTAGGATACAAAATCGTTATTTCCCGCGCACGGTCAGTCGTGTAGCCGTTACAAAATAAATAAAGGTTGTTCGGTGTTGTTCGTAATTAGGTTACTAGATAAATTGGTGCCGGGGGTGTTACTCTAACGAAGGTTGGGGATCTAGGGAGGGGCGATTCTGATCCGGGATCGGAATCTGATCTAAATCGGAACCAACTCACTAATTGTGCTGGATTCTTTCGACTTTTGACTTTTCGTAATAGCTGCCTACCTCAACGGGAAGCTGCCTCGCTGATTTCTACTTCTACTAATAGACAAATGTACTGTACCTTATATTGTTTATACAGACTTGTTGAGACCAAACTACCTTTAAAATGTACTAAATATTTCCAAACATCTTAACATCTACAATAGCTTTCACATCCCTACGTGATCAGGGGGTGAGCATATATTTGACGTGACATCTTTCGTGTCGACCGAAAGGCCAAAAACGTTTATGTCCATACAAGAACCTGCCACGGAATGCACGGGCTGGACGTTCTCGGATCGGGCATTCTTTGGCTGGTCCTGTAGCGACATAAACGTTTTTGACCTTTCGGTCGACACGAAAGATGTCACGTCAAATATATGCTCACCCCACAGTATGCGTTTGTTATTATCAGTATCGGTTACACTTTTACTTTGAGGGTTTTCAACTGATTGTGTCAGTTTTCGGTTATGTTGGGTGACAAGTAGTTGAATTATCAGTTGAATTCACTGATCAGGAAATATTATTCAGCCAGTAGTTGTTCTAAGGACATTTTTGAGGTCAAGGTTACGCACACGTGCATAAAATTTTACTAGCTTTACTTCAATATTTAATGTTACACAAATTTTGAGGGCTTTTATACCTTGTGATGTGACGAGAGACACCAGCTATAGTTTCAAATTTATCATACTATAAAGTGAAAACGTAGTAAATTGATGGGTGTTAATCTAATGAAGGTTGGGGATGTTGGGACGGGCGATACAGATTCGGGATTTGACTCAGATATAAAATTCGGATCCGGCTCACTGATACAACAATTGTCCACTTGTCCAGTTGTCCATATTAAACAGAACAGTTTGGAAGTCCGCTTAATAGACCTCAGATCTAAAAATATTTTACAATGAATTTGGTTGGTTGGTGCCAAATTAGAATACAAAATTTAATAAATTTTAGAGAATATACAGATCTGAAATTGGACCTAAGTAGTTTTGAAGTCGGTAAAGGTACTTATTTTATAAGTTCATTATTTTTCAATCTTAATTGATTTTTATGCTGTTTATAATATTGCTCTGGCCTTAAAACACAACATTGGTTCGGCATCGCACCGAAAATTTCCCATTCCGGCCGCCGGATGATCTAGGCGGACCGTTCGTTACAAGAATTGGACGAGTCTGTGGTCGGTTTCGGTGGACCGATACGGCGACGCGCCGGATATTGGACGAATGTGTGGCCACGTTTATAACTAATACAGCATGTAATAGGCATTTCTTAATCTGTATACTTTTCCATCGCGATTTATTACGAAAATTGATTTAAAAAATGAGTTATTCAAACTGCTGAATCAATTTTCACCAAAATAATACGACCGATTATTTTTCTATTGACAGAACTCTCAGAACTCTGCCGTTTTCGAGAAATTTGTGAACATACATAAAACATACGCTTAGAATATAGAACTCTCCTTCTAATTTTAAAAGTCGGTTAAAATCGGATCCAGCTCACTGATGCAACAAATCACTAGCTTCACTCAGGTGATAGATATTTAATGTTACATACATTTTCACGACCTTAATATCTTGCGGTGTGACCAGAAACACCAACAACAGTGTCATTGCCAGTTGTCCATATTAAACAGACCAGGTGGCGAGTCTGATTAGTTGTGTCACTTTTTTAACAGACATAGTATCTAGTATATTTTTATAAGCAATACGGATCCTCCGATGCACGATAATATATTGGATATCGAAGCATCTATAAGCTCCATTCTTTCTTCTTTCTTCACGGGTTGCCGGTCCCAGGGTACTCAGCGGAAGACCAAGTCTCCCTCTTTTAGCTGATGGTATTTGTTAGGCTATACTTAACGAGTGGCTAGTTCTATTGGGTATATTTAGATGGAAAAGCCTCTAAGTGTGTTTTTTAAACAAAAGTTTAGGGCTCAAATTTATAATATACATGGTTATTTAATGATGACATGATAAAATCTTATAATGTTTATCCCGGAAAATAAAATCATACGATAACATTTCAAAAAATCCCAAGGGCAAAAGCCAGGGCCCAAACCTAGTATTATATAATTGGTAACGAATGCTTGAAGCTAGGATACGTGCAGTGATGTGTTAATGCAGTTCACTGATGCATTATGAACTAAATTTGAATTTGTGGTAAAGGAATTTTGTCATTAGACCAAATAAGTAACAGTTTATCCCCTGGGTAAACTTATTTTGGTTGAAAATCTATACTTAATATCCATACTAATAATATAAAATGCAAAAGTAACTCTGTTTGTCTGTTACGCTTTCACGGCTATTTCACTGAAACTATTTTGATGATATTTGATTCATAGAAAACTTGAACCCTGGGGAAGGAAAGAGGCTATTTTTTTTATAAAATGAAGGTGTAATAGGGGTTGAAAAGCTAGTTAGAATATAAAAAAAACGCCTATGTTCAAACCGCGTTTATATCGGTTCAGTAGTTCCAGAGATTACCAACTCCAAACAAACTTTACCTCTTTGTATTATACTAGCTGTTCCTTGCTCCTTTGGGTCGCAGCGTGAAGTTATAATTGCTCAAGAATTGGGCTATCAAATGTAAACATATTTTTTTCAAATTCGAATGGTAGTTCCAGAGATTAGCCCGGACAAGCAAATAAAATTTTCAGCTTTATTATTAGGATTAGTATAGATGAACCTATACAGTATCTTTTTCGCCTTTCAATTTTATTTTAAGCTAGGTAAAGGCCATTTTCAATACACTTGCTCAAAAAGTTAACTTTCAAGTTGATTATTACGCCCTAGGGCGATTTCTTTACATTTTTTTTAAATTACTACAAGTCCTATGTAAAGGTTTGCTAGCAAGAAGTTTTTAACATGAAAGTTGAAAGTTATGTCGACTTATATATAGAAAAAATAATAAATTTAAAAACTAAGCAATAAATTATCAACATTATTGTAAACTGTATATTAAATACCGCAGATTATAAATGTTAAATCGTTTATTTATCAAAAAAAAAAATCGTAAAAGCTGAACGTTCACTTTCTTTGCCTCTAAAATTTTGTAACAATTAAAAACAAATTATACGCATGCGCAATGCGTACCTTTATTTATTTACTTTAATTCATTTATTTTATCCTTGTTTTATTTGCCTATTTTTCTCACAAATATATTTGAAAAACGTCGTATGATACGGTGTCAAGGTTAATACAAACTCGTGACACGGTCAACTCGTTTGTAATATCCTACTTACAACCCTTGTATCACAATGTACTAATGTGAAAATACCAATTTTGTGAAGAACAATTTTTTTTATAACTAGCTTTCTGCCCCCGGCTTCCCCCGTGGATATCGAACTAAATAAAATATAGCCTATATCACTCAGGGATAATGTAGCTTCCTGTTAGTAAAATAATTAGAATCAGAATCGGATTAGTAGTTTCAAAGATTACCTCCTACATCCAAACTTACAAAGTTTACAAACTTTACCTCTTTATAATATTAGTATAGATAAGATCCGGCTCGAAGGACCATTATAACATATCATGATAATGTTATAATAATAATAAAGTCATGTGCTCCGGAGGGCATGTAAGACGGTTTCTGACAATATTTACTAATAATATAAATGCCAAAGTCTGTGTTTATTTCGCATCGACGTGATTTTTTGGTATATAAAGTTGCCTACCACTTTTCTGTTTGAGCAACTTGTTAATTGTGTAAATGAGGACATTGTTACATGGGCACACCACAGGGTATGTTTGGTTTAGTCTTGGTTATATAAAAATATAATTGCTTGCTATCTAACATCGACTCCAAAACCTCGGAGTAAAAGAAGCTAATTTACAAATTAGTAGAATGGAGTGAAATCCCGCGAGGACTAAAATATATTCAAAATGCTGAGTTGATACAACATTTATCACGGTACGCTCGCACTAATTAGAATGCTTGTAGCTCCGTTCGTATAACGGATTTAGTGCAAAAACCCCGTATATTTTACAAGTGAAGAAATTTTTAGGTAATTTACTTCTGCATTTGTAGGTATACTTGTTTCGGTACGAAAAGCTGGCCACTTCTTAGGTATAGCCTCACAAACAACATCGGCTAAAAGAGGGAGACTTGGCCTTCCGCTGGGTACCATGGGACCGTAACACGGTTTCGGGAGCTGTAAGGCAACCACCATCTTTTTTTGACAGATATAAATAAACAAAGATCAGGTCCACTGCCCGTGACTTTTTAGCTATAATTAAAACCGAGTTACATGAAAACATCGACCAAATAGTATTCGCGAAACAAAAATAAATACGAGTGTAAGAAAGCAATATGTGTCTACGTTGAAGAGGGTCGAGACTGCCCTTCGTTGTGTCGCTGGAGGGATTTTCAAGTGATTTCATTAGTGTCAGGTATGTACACCTGTCTTGTTGGGCTGAGTGTTCGCAATATGTTTACTGCAAGGTTTTATTTTGTGCTAGCTTTGGGCCAGGACTTGGCAAAGTTTCATCAAATTTCATTCAGCCGTTTCTGAGATTTCTTTTAACAAACATTAGGAGGGATTTTCAAGTGATTTCGGGGTGAGTGTTCCAAATATCTATCTATCATCACGCCTTTTATCCCAAGAGAAGTAGACAGAGACAATCGAATGCCATTTGCTACGATCCTGACATACGTCGGTCGTTTCATTTATGTTCGTCATACCTTTCCTTGTGTTTACTTTTAATATTGCCTTCGATCAAAAAATTGTTTATATGTTCACTAAAAGTACACCTAGGTCGTCCTCTGCCAGCATTTCCTTTCACTTATATCATATAAGTCAATTTGTTTGTCAATCTTTTATCCTTCTTTCAACGTGTCCAAACCAGCATAAAGTACTTTTCTTCAGTTTAGTCACTTAGTCTTTCACTCCGCATGCGATCAATACGCTTTATATCACACATTCTACGTAAAGACCGCTATTCCATTTTGGAATAATATGTTTACTGTAAGCTTTTATTTTTTGTCCAAAGCTAATAAGCTTTGGGCAAAATGAGATACGATAGGTATGTACATTTTCAGCAAGAATTGTCACGCCCCTCCCCCAATGCCTTTCATCTTCTTCTTACTTAAATTTTTTTTAATTTTCAGATTAAAAGGCCGAATTCTTTGACTATTTTATACTTAACGACTGTCATGTTAACGCTTGAGTAGAGTAGGATAGCCTAAATAACTTCATAGAGATCTGAGCCAAGTCATCCTTCAGTTACCAATTATTCAATTCATTGAACTACAATATGGTTCTACAATGGAATCCTATAGAAATGCCACATATCCTCATAGAGCTATTACCTTAAACATAACATATTATAAGCAATCAATGCATTGTATCTATTCTGTAGGGTGACCACAAAGAAGTCATTTAGAAGTGGGACATTTAAAAAATGTATAAATGCGTTTAAAAATAAATAAATATCAATATTAAAATAGCAGGTTTCAAGTAGTTTTAGGGTTAAGATATTAAAAAAGAAATGTCAGCTTGTGCTTTAGTATAATCATCATCATAGTATCATCGATACCTTCACGTTTTTTCGGGTTACGCATAGTGTACGGAGCGCCAATTACATTGCATACTTCTCTTGCTTCATCCACATCCACACATAGTTTCATACATGCACGTACTTTACTATGACTATGACATTTTTTGTAATAATAATAAACTCTTTATCTACTCTTATGACGTAAAATGTCTATTACAAAATCGAATTATACTTCATAATGATATGTTTTACATACACGCGTTACTTATATGTCAAACTATCGATCGTAATGTTTTTTTTTAAATGCAGAAAGGGCAAAGGCAGCCACATTAAACTCTATGAAAATATCGACACTCCCATGTGGGAGTCACTTGACAGTTAACGCACATGCGCAGAAAGTAGGTAATCGCAATTTGCCGCCAATTTGTCGATTAAGAAAAATATCTTGGTTCAATTTGTTTTGTACTATTGCATGGGATTAGATAAAGTAGTGTATGAACGGGCACATAACTTGGAATTAAAACACTCGTGGATGCTATTAAAAAATTCGGCTGCGTCTCATTTATTTTAAATTCCACTTGTGTTTTAATTACCCCTATTATAATCCCGTATCATAAACTACTATTAAAACATCTGTAATATATATTAATAGCTAGATTAGATTAAACCTACTTATTATTTACTGTTTTCCTTTTCCTTTTACTTTTTGTTGTTTTGGGGACGGAAAATGTAAAACTTTGAGAGAATGTAGAGGTGGTGGGCAGAACTTAATAATCTGTCTGTCTACAATTGTTATTTCTCCTTAATAAATAAATAAATGACTGATTCCCATATTTAACAAATTGACAATATTAGGGTACCTATGTAAAGTAAAAACTAAGGTATGTTTATTACATTTTTATTTCAATGATTTGGTTATTTTAAGAAACAAATTTAAATATTTTTGTAAGTCGTTTTTTATAATAAATTCTCAAAGATTTGCAGTAATATGACAAAATGACGCCAGCGTTTTTGTTCTGTGGTACTACACGTTTGTGATAAAAATAGTACCACGGCTCTTAAACGTGGCCCGTGATATGTATTACCAGTTAGACAAATAAGTTGAGAAATTGGGCAGAATTTATTATAAAAAAAACTACTGCATAGAAAACAAAAATATTGAAAACACCTCTATTAAGAAATCTCCAAAAGATTGGTAGAGGTGTCCCATGACCAACGAGCTGGCTCATATATGGCTCAAGGAATAAGTATCGCCATCCAACGTGGCAACGCAGCCAACCTTATGGGCGCTCTCCCAGAAGGTAGCGATCATGATAAAAAAATATTTATAGGTTTATTTGTAGATAGCATAGTAGATATATTAAATTGTATTTTTCTGGACATAGATAGATACCATTATATTGGCCGTACCAAAATATTCAAATACGTTTTTTAAAATAGCTTAAAGTTTAAGCCTTAAACTTTGAAATACTAATATAAAAAAAACATATCTTAGTTTTTAATTTACATACCGAATGCGCCACTGTGCTATCGACGCGATATGTAAATTGTGTTGTAACCATCGATGTAAGATATGCCTTATGCACTCCAAAAGCGTGACGAAGTTAATGCTCACATTGAGAAAATGTAAGCATTAACTCGCCAGTCCGTTCAAGCAATGTCACATTCATTGAATTTGATTTTTTATGCACCAATCAGGAGTTTACACGTGCCCTTCCTGATTGGTGCATTATCGCGTCATTACCGCGCCGTGGTGGACTGGTGGTTACTCAGAAACATTTCTAGAGAGCGCATTGTATTGAATGGGCATATCTATTTAAATCGATGGTTGTAACTTCAATTTTGAGTTGAGAATTCAGGTATTCATGGTCACCATATTTTAATCGCAAGTGATTCAGGGATGTTGTATATAGTAATTTATTAAGATGTAGGTATACATCGATACATCATACCGATCTTAGTTGATTGAAGATATGTACGCAATTCGGCTTAGCATAGTAATATAGGGGCTGTACTATCATATCATTACTAATGTTTGGCATACATTAATTAAATGCACTTCGTAATTTTAAATTAAAAGTCTTCTTATAAATAAAAACCAGTCAAGTGCGAGCCGGACTAGCACACGAATGGTTCCGTGCATGGACTAAGGTATGAGAGTATGCATTATAGTTATACTAATTAGACGTTTGTATGTATTGCCATTATAAAACAAAAACTCTGTACAAAAGCATATTATAAAATATCAGGCTATATAGAAGAAAAAAATCCATGGATGTAGAATTATTGTATTGTGTGACATTGGCTCAATTGTACTCTACTTCTGTGACATTTTATTTGTTTTTTAATTGGCATGTATATAGGGTTATTTTTTATTATTATCTTAGACAAATTCAAATTAAATTATATAATATTTTTTTATTAAGACATAAATTGCACATTTTTTATTATATCAGACATAATTGTACTATTTTATTTCCGGACATGAATTGTATTTTATTATTGACTATTCAAAAGCATATAAAAATGTAATGTAGGGAATTTATTAATTAATTGTATTTTTTTATTGACTATTTCACGTGTACCATTATAATGTACCTATGAAATAAAATATCTTTTGAATTTGAATTTGCCATTATAAGATCGAGAAAAAACGCCGAGTAAAACATGGGGGGTTTAACTTTATTTAATTTTTGTTATTTGTTGTTATAGCGGCCATAGTAATACACAATCTGAGAAAAATTCAAGTGTCTACCTATTACGGTTCAAAAGATACAGCTCTGTGACAATCGGACGGACGGACAGCGGAGCTTTAGTCACTTTGGGTACGGAACCCTAAAAATGAAATGCTGTTCCTTGGTAAGCGCATCACTTGAGAAAGGCTGAACCGATTTGGTTAATTTTATTTTAAATTTTCCTAATAGTCCAAATTAGGTTTTTAGGGATAGAAAATTGTAAAAGTTGCCCACAAAATTGGAAAATTCGAGATAAACTGTGTGTTTTTTTCTATGGAATTTTTGTATGAACTAAGTCAATAGGGGCTCCACAGAATACCTACGTGCTTTAATCGACTGAAAAAAACGGTGTAAAGATTTGTGTGTGTAAAATAAATATAAAAAGTTTAAAACACTATTTTGAAAGTTAGAGGAACATTAAAAACTATTTTAGGAGCTTACAACATCTAGGTGCGTCGGTTACCGAGTGTATAATATGAGTTTTCAACATTTTAAATACAAACCCAAATATGTATTATAATTACATATTTATCTATTGGAAATAGATATATGCTTTCGCAGATTTATTTGTAGACCATTTTAATCTACACAATTCTTTCCTACATTGTTTTGCTAAACCTCTGACGGATTAGACAGCATACGCCATGAAAACTCGCCCCGCTTCGCTTATACCGTTATTGTTTAGCTCCTAAATATGATAGGTCCATGTTTAATACTCTTGGTGGATTAACGTATCTAATAGTGAAAACCGTTTTAATTTGTGTAGTGATAGTGTTAATAATGATGAATATATCTTTCTTTAATTTTTTTATTATAATCGATGAAATACTGTCCAATACAGACAGACGGACGGACAAGACAAAATGTTTTTCAACTTTCACTTGTGACTGAAAATGTGATGTAGGCATGACAAATTCACACTTTATGAAATTGACTTTACAAATATTCATCGTCTATGTTAACAAGCACTTGTTCACGCCCTCGAAATTGTGGTGGGATGCAATTAAATATGAATTCATTTTATTACCTAATTAATGACCAGCTCGGCTTCGTACGGGTAGAAAAGTGGTACAGAACAAAAAACAAATTTTACCGGTGAAATGAGACATTTTCCCGGAATTGAAAATAGTCTTTTCTCTCGTAGATCCGTTGCTTCGATTTGATGTGAAAGAAGAACAAATTAACTCACATTCGCATAACACCTTCACGGCCTCTATACCTTGCGATGTGGCCAGAGACACCAAGTAACAGTGTGCACTTTTTGCCAGTTGTCCATATTGAACAGAACAGGGGGCAAGCCTGTTGCTGCACTTAATGGACCTAGATGTGTCACTTCTTTAACAGATGTAAATATCTGTCCTCCGAAGTACAAGGAGTCGATTAAAGCAAATATTCTTAAATAAAATTGGTGCTTAGCTTTTTTGGAACGAGTGGGAATTGAACCTGAGAACCTCTTGGTTTCAAGACGCATGTCCCCAATTAATTAGGTATAGTTTTAATTCAAGTGTTTGTTTGTAATTTAAAAAATATTACCAGTTTATAAGTGGAAATAGACAGAATCTTTAATAAAGTACCTAGATAAAGTTAGGTAGTTAAGTAGAGTATATATAATACATATATACCTTCACGACTGTTTCCCAAAGGGGTAGGCAGAGAGTATGGAGCGCCACTTGTCTCAATCTATGCCTACTTCTCTTGCTTTATCATTTGATTATATCATACATTATGTTCTAAGTTATCAAGAAATTGTACAAAATTTAAGAAAAAAAGTTGGCCAATTACGACTCGCGTGCTGAGGGCACCATTCCGTTTTGGTCAGAACTTTAAGACAGGATTTTCGTTTAGGTTTTCGAAAAATAAAAAAAATAAATTTATTTGTATACATTTTTTTTCCAAAATTAACCCCCGAAATCGAAATTCGATTAATTACACTGTACGTCCGTGATTGGGCTATTAAACTCGACTTATTATGTATTAAATTTAAACTTTTTTCGTCCTTTAGAATCGGAGAAAATAAGCTGTGACAGACGGACAAGAGTGACCATATAAAGGTTCCGTTTTTTCATCGGATGTATGAAACACTAAAACAGTTAATTATGATTCCAATTAAAAAAGTAAGTACTAGTAGACTTAAGTAAATTTTTTTAACCGCACAAAAGGAGGTTTTATACGCTTGAAGAACTTTTAACGAGACTAAAACTTCCACAAGTAAATTTTTCTCTGCTTTGTTAAAATTAAATAATTACATTGCCTAATAAAGTTATAGCGATTTAGGAAAAAAACAAAATTAAACAACGGTTTAGTTATATCATGTTTTTTCACTGTCTAATAAATGTGTCATTTAATATTGACTCTGCCTACCCCTCTTGGGATAAAAGGCGTGATGATATTCTTAATAAGGCAAAAAGTGGAAACTGGTACTTGATGTCACTGGCCACACCGAAATGTATAAAGGCCGTTAGTATGTTATGGCCAGAGGTAAATCCATGTAATTAGTTTTATTCTAAAATACATGTGCCTTGGAGTTGCATGCTCCGCTCCTTTGGGTCGTAGCGTGCTGTTATATAGCCCATATACCATGGATTGCCCGGCCCAAATATGCTCGACTCAAGAATGTCCAGGCAGGAATACGTGTACTGGCTTCCAAATGGCCTGGGTAGGGCATTTTTGGCTGCGCATTTCTGACCGGAAATTCTTTAGGCACGTACTAGACGGCGATATCATACGTTATATACCCACTTATTAGTACTTATCAATTAAAAACAACTGTTATACATAGTTTTAAATTTTCACTTCTGTCGGCAGTCTCCATGACTGATGCCTATGCTTTTTTTAGGATTCCGTACCCAAAGGGTAAAAACGGAAACCCTATATTACTAAGACTCCGCTGTCCGTCCGTCTGTCTGTCTGTCTGTCCGTCTGTCACCAGACTGTATCTCATGAACCGTGATAGTTAGACAGTTGAAATTTTCACAGACGATGTATTTCTGTTGCCGCTATAACAACAAATACTAAAAATCAGAATATAATCAATATTTAAGGGGTTTCCATACAACAAACAAACATTTTTTTTATAGATAATGGCACGGAACCCTTTGTGGGTAAGTCCAACTCGCACTTGGCCGGTTTTTTTGTAGATTATTTAATGAAGTATTTTTGCCACTCTCCGGTTTTGTAACAAAGGAGCATTACTTCGCTTGTTTTGTAATGAATATGGAAAGAAAAGTTCATTATTTGCTCAGTGTCACCAGCTTCAACGTATTATATTCACAGTTACCCCTTTATCTCTTTTATTTCCACACCAAAGGTCAGAAGGGAATGATCCGCAATCAGCAAAACAATTAAGTGTAACCCAAAAAAGGTCCGAGGTTGTTTGTTTTTACCTGTTTTAACCCTTTTTTACTTTCTCTGATATAATTAATCTAAACAGAGTCTCTAAGTCTGACAATGCATTTCACAAACGAAAAAGTCTGTTTCTGTTTTCGCCACTGGCATTTTATCTTGGCCTACATAATAAATACACAATGCTTCGCCCGTTGCGTCCATACTTACTTCTATCCACTATTATATCCCTTAGGGGGTGAATTAAAAAAAAAGTATTATGTGACTTTGGGAGCGTTAAAGTATTACGTAACGCAATTTTTGAAGATTTTTGACCCCCCTCCCCCCCTTGTAACTCACCGTAACGTTTTTCTGTACCCCCCCCCCCCTCCCCCTCTCTAAACGTTACGTAACACTCAAGTGATAATTTTTACCCTAAAGTCGTAAAAAGTTCGTTACGCTCGCGCTTAAGGCATGCAAAAAATGACGACCAGACTAACAATCGAGGGATTCCCCGTAACGTAAATGAAAAGGGTTGCCAGTTTGGGAGTTTTAATTCCCTAATTTTTTAGAAACAATGTTACGTAACGTGTTGTAAGAAAGACCCCTCCCGCCCCTGTAACGCATCGTAACGTTTAACGAGAGCCGCTCCCCCCCAAATTGCGTTACGTAATACTTGAACGCTCCCTTTGTCGAGGAATCAAATTTCATCAAAATCGGTTCAGTGGCTTAGCCGTGAAAACGTAACAGACAGAGGCACTTTCCCATTTGTAATATTAGTATAGACCAGTAAGCAACTCACCTCATCCAGGCATCGAATGGGTAAAAAAGTTGTTTATAAATAGTTAAATTTTCCCGGGAAATGAGACATGAGATACCTTTACTAACATACAGGTTATTCAGATATTTTAGTAGCATACTAGATTAGTCTAAACTATACATTGGTTGGGAATAATCCGGGAAGACGGCAAGAGATCGGATGGAATGGCTCTGATTCCCTGGGAGCGAGGTCGAGCCCTTGTATCGGATGCTACGTGCGTGGACACATTAGCCCCGTCTCATCTCAGGGAAACAGAAATCAAAGCGCAAATTGAAATTCAATTATTGAAAACTACAAAGTGCTGTTTGGGGTAGAAACTATAGGTCCGTGGGGTTCAAATGCCAAAAAGTTTATTAAAGATATATTCCCTCGACTGATCATCTCTTCTGGTGACAAGAGGGCTGGCTCCTTCCTCGCTCAACGAATCAGCATCGCGATTCAGCGGGGAAATGCAGATGTACTTATTCTTGCCACTATTTCACGTGGACCTGGTTACTTAGTTATTTTTAATGTTTAGATTAGTTTTAAGGTTTTTATGAAAAAGAAACGTCCTATACGCCATCGGGGCGTTTAGAATAAACTTGAATAGATGTATTTTTAGTACTCTATCGTTTTGTACTTCTATAAAAAAGCTACATCTAATAGAATATACAAACAATATGTATAAAAAATCTTTTCTTGGAACAGTAATTGACTTTGTTAATTAAAATACGAAATACCTACAGAAACGTTGTTGTAATAATTTCTTTATTAATTGGATCTGAAGACGAAGGAGAAAATTCTCGTAAACGAAAATTTTGGTGGTCTTTGTAATTAAATCCCGTAGAGCAAATGAAAAAATATTTCTTTAGCCTCAGGAAGTTAATTTCTAACAAGATGAATTAAATGTTTTTTATTTTTGAACCTAGCTTTTACTATCGGGTTCACTTGTTGAAATTAATTTATTGTTGAACATGAGATAGCAGACATAATAAATCCCAAATCGTAAGACGGAAATAAACAGGGACATAAAATACACAGCGCAAACGATAATTGGATTTTTCTCCCAGATATGTCTTTTAGGGGACATTTACTTGCATCAAGTGAAGACTTGCCAAAAGTATGTGAAAATGCCCCCCGCTTTAAATTACCTACCAAAATTTTTTAAAATAACGTCTATAACTCAATAACTAGGGGGCCATGTATATACCAATGGGTCAACTTATGCACATAATCCGACAAACCACGCTTTTCCATCTAAATATACATCTACAGAAATGGCCACTCGTTAGGTATAGTCTGACAATTACCATCGGCCAAAAGAGGAAGACTTGGTCTGCTGATGGGTATCCTGGGACTGATATCACGGTTACAGGAGACGTAACCCGTGAAGAAAAAATAAGTTAAATATATTTAAAAATTTAAACGGCGGGCTTTTATCTACATTTGTTAATTCATTGTAACATTCAATATCCCTTGATGAGAATTGCTTATAATCTCTAATACCTAGACTTCTCATGCTTCGGAGGGCTCGTAAAGCCGACCTTGTTTTAAAAATAAAACTTTTTACTTCCATTAAGTGCAACATCAGATTTGCTACCTCTTGCCACACCGCAAACAGTTTTAGGAACAAAGTAACATAACGCTCTGAAATCCCTACCTCCTAACTTAATGAAGTCACACCTTAGCACGTTTCTAAGGCTTAGTGGTCGTATGCCGGCGACATTTTAACCATTGTGTGTAAATATAAATCTTATTTATCGCTAATAGAAGACATGCTCACGCCAAGTCTCGGCCAGTGGCAGGGGATTTATGTCATGCTCTACATTTTCTTTTTAACGATCTAAATAACGTAGAACGACGCATATATCCTTGTTCAACGATTTAGCCAATGTTAAATGTACATAACACACAATCGCATGTATGAAAAGTATGATGAATATAAAAGAAGCGAAAGAGGTACTATGTAAGGACGGTTAGCAAATGGCATTCTATTGTCTCTGCCTACCCCTCTTGGGATAAAAGACGTGTTAATAGATAAATATACTATGAATTTTGTAGTATCGACGAGCATCTTAGCTAAAGTAGGTCCCATCATTGCAGTAGCGAAAGCGACGAATTCGTAATTTTGTAAGATGTTGCTATGTTTCCTAACTAGCTGTCCGCCCCCGGCTTCGCCCGTGGATATTTTCGAACAAAATTAAATATACCCTATAGCACTCATAGATAATGGCTTGCCTGCACTACCCCTACCCCTACCCTATTTTGTTGCTGTTTTGACTATTAGATAGGCTGATTCACCGAGAAGGTTTTGAGTATAAAATATGAACCTATCATGTTTAGGAGCTGAGCAATAACTGTATAAGTGAATCAAATCGGGAAAAAAGTTGGTCCCAGCTTGTTTTCATTTCCATATGCAGTCTAAATCGTCAGAGATATAACAAAATAATGTAGGAAAGAATTGTGTAGATTAAAATGATATACAAAAAAGTCCCATAAAGTATATGTCAATCTTTAATAGGTAAGTAGGTATGAGCGTATTTCTTTGGAATTGTAGCTAAACGTATGAACCGATTTTTACTCACGCGGTTTACTTTGAAATACATTCAAAGCCAATCGATCACATTTAATTATTCCTGTCAAAATTCCATATAAATGTTTTTTTATGCATTAAATTGTGCTAAAGCTTTTCCGCTCTGATTGATGCGTTGTTATGGTCAAAATAGAAACCATACTAAAAACGCCTACCCATGTAGGAAACAGTCTTGAAGCTTTTTATTATAATAACATAAGAATCATCGTTGCTTGTTACTGTAATTTAGTTAACCAAATTGTAACTAATTCTAACTAAAATATATAAAACACAAAAATGTCTCTACTTATGTCCGTTATAGACTTTGAAACCATGCAACCGATGTGCCCCAAACCGGTTTCACTAAAAGGCAATAATGCGAAGATGGTTTTAGAATAAAAAAAGATCACTAAGACTAAAAAAACATACTCGCAAATAGATTAAAAACATTAATGTGAAGTTTGTATCTATATAATTTTTACCCCGAGCGAAGTCGGGGCAAGCCGCTAGTTGTAACTAAAATTGTTTGTTTGTCTTTCTTTCACGCCAGAGCAACGGATCGACGTGATTTATCGCACATAGATGGCTGGAGGGCCAGAGAGACATTTGCTACTTTCTTTCGCGGAAATCCTTATAAAGCGTATTGACAGCATCCGGAACGATGTCATTAGAGAAGAATGCCGAGTGAAAGATGATGTTGTGACTAAAATAAAGAAAAGTAGTTTACGCTGGTTTCGACACGTTGATAGAATGAAGTTTGAAAGATTGACTAAAAAGGTTTATATGGCTGAAGTGAATGGAAATGCTGGCAGAGGACGTCCTAGGTGCACTTTTATTGAACATATAAAAGTAAAGTACAAACAATCGCCAAACATGTTTGAAAGGTATGAATATAAAAGAAGCAAAAGAGATATGTCAGGATCGTAACAAATGGCATTCGATTGTCTCTGCCTACCCCTCTTGGGATGAAAGGCGTTAATTAATCGGGATAAATTCTTGTGTTACATTAAAAAAAAATCCACTGGCGAATTATTTGACAACAGATTCATGTGGTAGTATATATTGAGTTTATAATTATCTGATAAATCGCGGTTTGCCATGACAAAACTTTGTTGATTTTCGTTCTTACAATTTGTAAACTTTTAATAAGAATCAGATGTAAGTTTTAAATTGTTATTTATGGTTAAACTTCACAGACTTTCCCAACAAATAAATAACTGTTTGAAGAAATTATGCTACAAATAAAATAAGATTTTTTAATAAATCTCCTTTGCGCCGTTGCTCAATGAAGCGCTGAATTATACTACAACAAGTCGATCTTAATTGAGAAACTTCTGCGTCTTTTGTTAAAAATAATATATTTTTTCTTTGAAATTTAATAAAAATTTCATGAAATTTTACATATTTTTTCAGTTTTAGGTACCTAATCGATTATTTTATAGGCCAGGGTAGAATATTTGTATGAACTCGCTGGAGTATTACAACTTACAACAATTATATAAATACTAGATGACTTCGCACAGTTACTTCAACTGATCTCCAACAGATGTCGTCTTGTACAAAATTAATACATTAGTCTAATTTATTTTTCGTCATTAGAGGGAAACATAATCTTTAAAATGGCTTATGAAACATTAACTTTGGTGTGTGTGTGTGTCTGTCTCATCGTAGCCCCTAAACAGATGAACCGATTTTGAAGTAGTTTATTTTGTTTGAAATGTGACTTGATCGAGAGTGTTCTTAGCTATGATTCAAGAAGCTATGTTCAGCCGTTTGAAGATCATCAGCTCTTTTCTAGTTGTTGAAGAGATGTGAGCATTGAGCAACACCTACTGGTCTAATCGATTCGATTTAAAATTTGATTACAAAATTTATTTTTTATTTTTCACGCTCAACTACTCAAGCGACGAAAATATTCAAATATTATTACAAAATACTTATTTTCGGCGCTTGCAGTGGAAACAATAGGTCCATGGTCTGCAAAAATGAAAATATTCATCAAAAATTTAGGTACGAGACTAGTCCACGCCTCAGGTGACCTAAAGGCTGGCTCTTACCTCGCTCAAAGGATCAGTTTAACCATTCAACGAGGTAACGCAGCCAGTGTTTTGGGAACCATGCCACAGGGAGGGGTTCTGGAAGAGGTATTCTTTTTATAATTTGTATATATAGTTTTTAAATATATTATTTATTATTTGTTTACTATTATACATTTTAGTTACGTCGTAAACGTGTAAAAAAAAAAAATTATCTAAAAAAGAAATGATTTGTGTATTATATACGTGGTGATAAAAGTAATAAAAGTTCTATGTTGGTTTCTTTGCCAATATGTTATGTTAAATATCTATGTCTCATTCGTCCAATCGCGCCGCCATACGGTCCACCGAAATCGACCACAGACTCGTCCAATTCTTATCGCGCGGCCCACCATCCGTTTTCAAATCGTTGTATTTGTGGTTGATTTCGATGACCGGCACGATCTGTCACACACACACACACATCCACACGCCTGTGTTTAATCGAATCTTGTGTGTCTGTGTGGGTGAGTGAATTGTATGTGATCTAGATCGTATGATTTACATTGCTAATGTGTGGCCTGTCTTCAATCTCGATCATACGGCGGCCGGTCCGAAAATTGTCTGTGACATACCGGACCAGTGCGTGGGCTACTTTAGAAATAAATTATCTTTTTTTCATCTCCACGATATTATTCTAGAACTACACGAACATTCGCGCATGTCTGTCACATTATTAAGGATGAAAATAATGCTTCGTAATCATTTTTATCATCGCTATTCTAAGTCCATTGCTGTGCGCTGGGCGTGTGTCGACTTCTTAAATCTTAGTTTAAGAGACGACAGCCAGCTTTCCTAGCTAATATTATAAATGCCAAAGTGTGTTTCTTTGTTTGTTATTCTTTCACGTCATAACAGCGGTGCGAGCATGATGGTGTAGAGAACATCTCTGTATATAGACAAAGTCTCAGTTAGAAAGAGAATGATATATTTTCCCGTAGTGACAAAGTAGAACAAATAGTAGTGTTGCCTTACAGCTCCCGAAACCATGTAACGGTTCCAGAGTACCCAGCGGAAGACCAAGGTCTCCCTCGTTTAGCCGATGGTAGGTATATTTTGTGAGGCTATACCTTACGAGTGGTTAGTTCTGTTGAGGTATATTTAGATGGAAAAGCCTCTAAGTGTGGATTTTCGGATTATTGGTACATGGCCGGGATCCGGTATCGAACCTTCGGTCTGTCTAGATGCATTGAAAGCATTAAGTTTCATTTAGATTACTACATATTATAGGGGTAGGGGTAGGGTATATTTTATTTTGTCGTAAATATCCACGGGCGAAGCCGGGGGCGGAATGGTAATAGTCAATAAAAATACAATTAATTAATATTTCCTACATTTCATTTTTATACGCTTTTGAATAGTCAATAATAAAACATCAAATATTAAAAAAAAATCATGTCCGAAATATTAAAAAAATAAAATAAAATATCACAATTATGTCTGAAATAATATTATTATAAAATGTGCAATTTATGTCTGAATACAAAAAATACAATATTATATAATTGTATAATCTCTGTCTGAAAAAATGAAAAAGCAGACCTATATACATTTAATTAAAAAAAACATGGAACTATCATGTTTAGGAGCTGAGCATTAACAGTATAAGTGAATTAAGTCTGAGAAAAAGTTAGCCCCAGCGAGTTGTCATTGCGTATGCTGTCTCACTCGTCAGAGATATAACAAAATTATGTAGGAAAGAAATGTGTAGAATAAGTGTAAAAAATAGGCTTATTTATTTCATGCCATACCTTCAGGACTTTCGAGAATCGTCTTACTAGATGCAAGGTGCACAGTGGAAGACAAGTTTTCCTCAGTCAGTCTTGACAATAAAGTAGGTATAACTTTGATGCAGTCTCCTGGACTATACTACTTTGCGCGGCACACGTCTATAAGTAATCTTTAGAAAGCCACATTGTTGTATGATATCTCTCTCTGACAGGTATTGCTTTCAGTAAAAACTCAGAGAATTTTCTCGTAATATGAGTTATAGTTCGGGTGAAGGAACTGCAGGATCTTTTCATTCGCTGACCGTACAAAATTAAAGATTAATTTCGTTTCACATTTTTATTTATTTTATTGTATGTTATGTCGAAAAAATCTGAGACGACATATATTGCAAACTGGTTTATCTGTTTGAACTAATTTATTATTTGAATTACTGCTTTGAACATTAACTAACTAACATTTTAACTCTCGTTTGAAATGAATATAAATATTTATTTATTAAATTGCAGAAAAATGTATAAAATGAAATGAAATAACTATTAAATTATTTTTAGGTCCTACAAACAATGAATTCCGAGTCAAATTGTCCTGATGACGTCCGTCAAGCACTGTAACGTGACGTGTAATCATTTACTTTTACAGCTGACATACCTTGTCACCTTGTCAGCTTTTCTATAGACAAACATTTAGCATGTATTGGTATTGTAATTCAATCAAACACATGGGTATAAAAGGAAATGAAAATAGAAGATTTCCTGAAAACAAGTATACACGATGCCTGAAAAAATATCCTAAGACAATATTTTTATTGATACAGAGACAATGTACCGCTGGCAGCTACGACAAATACTACCTGATAAACAATACGATTCATGCGAAAAGTGTTGTAAGTCAATGTTGATGGTTTATTCTTAGTAGAAAGGCTTGTGAGAGAAAGTAATAGAGACCGAAATTGAAGAAATAGGATTCATATATTAAAAACTTATAATCCGACAAACCACACTTAGAGGCTTTTTCATCTAAATATACCTCAACAGAACTGACCACGCGTTAGGAATAGCCTCACAAATACCATCGGCTAAAAGAGGGAGACTTGGTCTTCGGCTGGGTATAGCTATACCTATAACACGTTTTTTCTTATAATATCTGAATAGGTTTGGATAAGCCTGTGTACAGCAGTTGGAGTCAACATGAGCCATGCGTCTCCTATTGTTGTATAATCATTTTTCAATTTAGACCTTACAAAATAATGTCTTACGATGCTGTAAGTTTGTTTTAATTGGTTTAATTGCATGATACGACGACGAAATTAAGCTCCTGTTAGCCCTTAGAGATATTTTAGCTATTTAAATATGAACAGCCTAAACCACTACCTATTCAAGAAAACCCATTGAAAAAATAACAGATATTTCACTTAGATATATTGAATAAGTAACTATATGCTAAATTACAGTGACACAGGTTGATTATTTACAAATAATATGGGAACTCTTAAATAACAGGCACAATGAAATGAATTAACAAAGTTTCAGAGTAATTAAATAAAAAAAAAATAAAAGAAAATGAAAATAAACATTTTATTATTAATTATTATAAAAATGTAAATTATATAATTACAAAAAAAAGGGCAACGTATTAGCATAGCTATACAGCGAGGAAACAGCTAGCAAGCCTTCTTGGCACTTTACCGCAGGACAGTGATTTCGAGAAGGTTTTCTACTTATGAGTATGTATCACTACATATTCATGATTAGAGAGCCACTCATTGGGTTCCTTGTGTTTAATTTTTTTTATGTTTAAACTTTGTATTTGTTTTAATAAATAAAGTTTCAAAATAAAAAAAAATTACAAACTTAATCAGTAATGATTCAATTTTACAAAATTGTCGTTATGGTCGAAGTCCACTTTTTTGGCCTAGCTCTCATTCACCAAGTGTCTGGAGTATAATGCGCGATAAGTAACTTTGCTCCAAAAATACTTTCTTGATAACGAAAGAACATACCTAGTTTTTGTTATATAAAATAATAATATTATAAAGAGGAAAGATTTGTATTTTTGTGTGTATGTTTGTAATGAATAAACTCAAAAACTACTGTGCCGATTTCAAAAATTCTTTCACCATTGGAAAGCTACATTCACCCTGAGTGACATAGGCTATATTCTATTTTCAAAAAAATTAGGGATCCTTACTAAAACTCCAATAATGTAACCCAAGGTGTAAAAATTGACCTAAGAAATTCCTTACATCGCGTGCGCTGCGAAAACTATTGATGATATAGAGGTACCACAGAGGGTAGGGGTAGGGGTAGGGGGTAGGAGTAGAAGTAGGGGTAGGGGTAGGGGTAGGGGTAGTGGTAGGGGTAGGGGTAGGGTAGGGTAGGGGTAGGGGTAGGGGTAGGGGTAGGGGTAGGGGTAGGGGTAGGGTATATTTTATTTTGTTCGTAAATATCCACGGGCGAAGCCGGGGGCGGAATGCTAGTATAAAATAATTCGAGTATTTAATTAATCCCATTCGATTCCTACAGAGTGACTTTAATTTTTTTTGATATGTAACGTTATTTTGGTCAGTCCCCGAACTCAAGGATACAAACACAAGGCTGTACAAAATTATTCTGCTCCAGTGGGCCCGATCGCAAAATTGAATTTCTGAACCTAATCATAAAGTTTTTGTGTAAACGAAAAATGAGCCAACAAGGCCAAATAAGATACGAATACCGTTTATACTGCTGCCATACAAATAAACAACTAAGTCCTTCTATCTATCTATCTATCATCACGCCTTTTATCCCAAGAGGGGAAGGCAGAGATAATAGAATGCCATTTGCTACGATCCTAACATACCTATTTCGCTTCTTTTATATTCATCATACCTTTCATACAAGCTCGGCGATTGGGTTTATTTTTAATCAATCAATATTTTTTTAATTAAATTATGACCCCAAACGATGGTTTGATCAAGTGTCCGAAAATCTGGACACCTATATTACCACAGCCCTTCATCAGGCAGAGGACCGCAGCCGATGGAGGAGAAGCTGACGAGTCGGGGTCACGATCCTCAGTAATGAGGGACCGACTGTGGAGGAAATGAAATTATATTTTTTATATTATATAAAGTTATAAATAAACATTTAAGAAAAAACAATTCAATTAAATGTACTTACTCACAATCGCCGAGCATGTATAAATGGTATGATGAATATAAAAGAAGCGAAGGAGGTATGCCAGGATCGTAGCAAATAGCATTCGATTGTATCTGCCTACCCCAATCTGAAAACAATATGCGGAAACTTTTATTTTATACTAATATCAAATTTTGTATGTTTCTAGAAGAACTTCATGAATAACTTTATTTTTAGAAGAAGTGCGGACGCTGGCTTTTGGGCCCTCCGAAGCACGAGGAGTCGACTAAACACATTTAAATAAAAAATTTGAGCTTTTTTTGTACTTGGTTTTCAAGAAAATACAGCCACTATCTTGTTTTACTTAAAATTTCAAAAGAAATATCAGATTACCAGACACGATTCAATTCTGATCCCTTGCCTATGAAAAGTATTACAATTTAAAATAGAGAATTGTAGAGTGCGCTAACAAATCCTAAATTGATTTTGTGGAATCTAGTATTTAGTTCTATGGAGGAGTTAAGCGGATAGAGGGATGCTGCGAGAATACAATCACTGGGTTATTCTAACATTTCTTTTGCCAAGTGGAAAATAAATTGAATGAATATATGAAGTGTATATTTATTGAAAAGCTGCCTCAGTGGCCGAGCGGTTAGGACGTCTGGTATTAACTAGGCAGACCACGGGTTCGATCCCGGATCCTAGCTATGTACCAATGGGTTTCTAATTAAAAACTTTTATACTAGGGGTGTTCAATAAAAAGTGAGAATGAAATAGATACTCATTGGTAAGATAAAATTTTTTTACTGGCAGGCAAAGCCTATACATTTGTTATAATAATAATTTAAAAAAAATCGAATTGTAGTCATTTGTTTTCTACAATTCGGAACGTGTTCTCGAATATGGATAAAATAGAATTCGCGCGGTAATTAATATCTCTGCTTAAAAAAATTTACTACGGAGCAGGTATATCAAGACTTACAAGGAACATTAGGGGTTCATGCTCCTCCATACTCTATAGTTGCTCGTTAGTGTGCTGAGTTTAAGCGAGGAAGATCTTCCACCAACGATGATCCACGCTCGGAGCGCCCTGCGACTGCAGTAACCGAACAAATTATAAAAAAAGTTGAAAAAATTGATTTGGCGGATCGTCGTGTTACAGTTCGTTTTATAGCTGAAGAAATCAAGATTTCGATAGGGAGTGTCTATAATATTATGCCCAGGTGGTCGGGCATGAAAAAAGTGTCCGAGCGCTGGGTGCCCAGAATGCTTACGGACGCATAAACAAACCAGACTAAGGATTTTGCGAAGCTGTTTGGATTTGTTGCAGCAAGATCCTGATCGATTTTTGTCTGTCGATCATGACTTGGTCATCCATGATCTTCATCTCCAACTCCTAAAAAATTTAAGGCAACTCCATCCGCTGGTAAGATCATGGGCTCTCTTATATGTGACAGCCAAGGGGTGGTAATGATCGAATACCACAATCATGGAGCCACTATTACGGGGAATTTATATGCAGGACAAATAAAAAAAATTGCGCAACGAAACACGCGAGAAACGGCGTGGTAAACTTAAAGTTGTTTTGTTTCACCAAGATAACGCCCACGCGCACAAGTCCAGCGTTGCGATAGCTGCAATTGAAGACGCTGGCTTTGAACTGATGGAACATCCTCCATATTCACCGGACCTGACCCTTAGTGATTTCTATCTTTTTCCGCGGTTAAAAGAGTACCTCAGAGGCCAAAAATTTGAAGACGATGGCGCAGTACACGGTTTTTTAGAGGCTCAGGATAAAGAGTTTTTTTACTAAGGGAATTTTTAGTCTACAAAAAAGATATATCAAGTGTATTAACTTATAACTAAAAAATAAATTAAGTTGTATTAAAAGATAACTGCACTGCGTCTTTGTAATTCTCACTTTTTATTGTACATTTTCCATCTAAATATACCTCAACAGAACTAGCTACTCGTTAGGTATAGCCTCACAAATACCATCGGCTAAAAGAAGGAGACTTGGTCTTGGGACTGGTAACCAGTGCAAATTAAAAAAAAATATTTTTCTAACGTTTTGTCAGTAAATGTATATCTAGTTCATTAGAAGACTATGATAATCAAGCTCACAATATCAAAGAGCAAGTGTGGCTGTTCGCGCCTCGTGTGCTTCTGAGTTTTCTTTAAGAATACGTACTGATCCATCTCAATTCAATTTGGAGATCAAATAGTATTTCCAGTTATCGCATTCGACATATACAGGGCGATTTAATATAACTACGCGTGAAATGAAGTTTGAGTTAAATGGTGCAGAGAAGCTTATTTTGTCGATATCTCTTTAAAAAATCGTTATAGAGATACACTTCGAAAATAATCGATAATATGACCAAGGATAAGATAATAGGTATAGGCCAAGATTCACGTACCAGAAACATGAGAAAGAACGATTTCACAAAAAACGGTCTTGCGAAAACACACAAAATATGCTCTTACAGTATTATACAAAACTATTAGAAATAGCAAGTGTTTCATAAAGTATGTGAAATTATCTATAGGATAAATAAGAGAAAATGATACATTAGTAAATATATTAAGAGAACTCCAGTCGCAAAATCGGTTGAAAATACGAGTGAAATTGATGACTTTCAGGGCTACATAAAACCTAGGTCTAACAGCTATTTAAATTTCTAAAAACTAAAACATATTTATCGCGTAATTTAAGAAGTCGTGAAGTATGTAATTTGTATGGGACGAAAGTTATGAGCTGTCTCCTTCTTTTTGAAATCACAGGTATTTTATTTATTTGTGTGTTTGTTTGTTTGTTTGTTTGTTTGTCCTCGATGTATTTTTTTTTCATAGAGATACACTGACAAGAAATATAAAAAAGCCACTTGCAAAGTGCTTAAAAAAAGCAATATAAAATTTGTTTTTACATTGTTTAACATATTTAATTAAAGTTTTGTTTCCATTTGTTTTTTTAACCGTTATTAAATACACTTGAATGTTGCTTTTTACTTCAAAAAGCTATCTGGCGTGGTTTTGCAAATATTTCATGATACATTAATGGCTTTTTTATATTGCTCGTCAGTTTAATTGGAGGGCCTAAGAATGACATGCTATGTCTTTATAGTGTCTTATAACTAAATTGTAGCAGCGTTCAAATCAGTATAAAGAAGAAAGGAAATTATGGCAGGGGACGACCTAAGTGTACTTTTTTGAATATATAAAAAAAGATTGAGATTGAAGGCGCAATTTTGAAAGTATGCACAATCGTCAAGCATGATTTGCCTTCCCCTCTTGGGATAAAAGGCGTAATAAATAGATATATGAAATCAGTATTATGAATATTCTGATGTGGAATCAAAATAATTTACGCCACACGCACCTTTAAAATTGAGTTAAAATAGTCAATAAGAAATGGTACACCCTATATTACAGCTCACACCTGCGCCTCACGGGATCACGTCCTTATTAATTCTCCAGAATAGAAATTGGATTCTATTATTGGCACAACGATTATTCCGATTTCCATCTCTATTCGATTCACATTCGTCCGCGATTCCTAATTTATTTTCGACATAATTGGAGAGATGTGGAGTGGTATTAAAATCGAGTTCTTGAGATCGCACCGAGTTTGGCATGTGGTGCTAACTTTTAAACTACATTCATTTGCATATAAACTCAGTCTAGGACTTGGTGGTTCTAGTTTAGTGGTTTTGTGCTGTGAAATCATTAACAATGGTTAAGTATCTTAAGGAGATTTGTCATATACAAAAACGTACTTCAGCAAATCTAGTATTGTACAAAAAATACAATCAATATAAAAATGGTACGTACTTCGCACAACGCATTAGCCTTGCAATTCAACGAGGAAATGCAGCCAGCCTTCTGGGTACACTTCCAATGTCTGGGGACCTGGGACAAATTTTTTATTTATAAATTTAGTTTTAGATTTTATAATTGTATTAAGTCTATTTTAAGGTTCTTTTTTTATGTAATTAATTATTATTGAATAAAAAAATTATAGTAAAAAAAAAAAAGTCAATATTACACACTAGGTTTTATAATGCCATGAAAGTCATCGTATTGTCGACCGACTTTGCGATTAGAGTTCTCTTAATATATTTACTAATGTATATTTTTTTGTACATTGACAGAAAAGATAATTTCACATACTTTAGGGATCCATTAACAAGAACTTGCTATTTCTAATATTTTTTATAAAATACTTGATTTGCTGAAGTCCGTTTTATGTATCATCGCAAGACAGATTATGTTGAGAAATCGTACTTTCACATGTTTCTTGTACGCGAATCTTGGTATATCTTATCTTGTCCTTAGTTACCTTATCGATTTTAATAATAGTCCATCTTGCTCACATATTTCTAAAGAGATATAAACAAAACAAACAAAACAAAATTATGCTATATTTAGACAAATTATTGGTGAGGTTATCATTTTGCACTACTTAATGTATTTGTTCTATTTTTTGGGCTATGTTTCAGGGGCAGTACCTACTGAAGATTTGCTGAAATATATGCTGCAGCTCATATGTGGTAGTAACGCGTGAACGCCTACTTGCTGCTTGCGATTATTTTTAACTAGCAATCCCGCCTCAGCTTCGCACGGGTACAATAAGGATTTACAAAATATTTTAATACATACATAAATATGCTTAGATAAAATTAGAGATATTTATATGCTCTCGCGGAGTTTTTGAACAACATTTTATTCTACGCAATTATTTCCTACATCATTCTGTTTTATCTCTGACGGATTAGATAGCATACACCATGAAAACTCACTGGGCTTACTTTTTCCACCGACTTGATTAATGCTCAGGTGTTTAGTACTCGTCAGTAGTTTTTGCGTACACAGACAGACAGACAAACGCGGTGGAGGAATTTATTTATAAAAAGAAAAGCGTTGCCAGGGAAATTCCATGAAAATACGCTAACACTAAGTGGCGATCGATTGTTTCAGCGTGAAAGGTTCTTGCCGTAAAAATGTTGATATCTATGCGTCTTGAGGCAAGAATAGCTTACAGGGTCCTTTGGGATCGTTAAATGTGATACTGTTCACCTGACATGCACGTTGACGGGTTTCATGGCGGTAATTTACTGAAAATATCGCTTTCATGGCTCTATTTTTTTTAAACACCTTAACCAACACATATATATAATTAGATCTTCAGCGTTCAGTGTTTATCCTTCTTTTACGTTAAAACGGAGCAACGGATCGAGCTGATTTTTTGCACAGATATAGTTGGATGGCTGAAGAGTCACAAAATAGGGGTGTTGACAATTTTTTGAAAATAATTTTATATTATAACTGTGAGATTTAGTTCCTAATAAAGTAATTATAAACTGTTATATAATGTATTTGTATTTTCATTTAAAAACCAACAAAATTATGATACAGCCCTGTGATAGGACGGATAAACGGAGGGACAGACAGCGGAAAGACACTCTTTGTGTATGCAACCATAAAATGCTCAAGTATGCAGTACTAAAAATAGACGTGCAATGACGTGCATGTATGAAACGATGTATGAATGTGGATGAAGCAAGAGAGGTGTGCAAATATCGAAGAAGTTGCGCTCCATACTGTCTCCCTCTTTGGGAAATAGGTGTGAAGGTATTCAAGAAGTCTAAAAATCACAGAAATCATATAATAAGAGAAGTACTTTCTGCTTATGCCACAACAGCTAAAAACTTTGAACGCTCAACATTCAATTAAGTAATTAGGAATATATTTTTCCTTGACTCCGGAAACTTTGTCTTAGTAATGATAATGAATCAACTTGAAGGGGGTAAACAGGGACTAATTAACTAAAGTGATTACTCTTTATGTTTTTTAATATTTTTCTTCTGTATTTTGCTTAAAAATAAAGTCCAAAATTTTATTCTATTGCTGTGGTAATTATAGATACAGAATTACAGTTTTTTAAACTAATAGTTGTGGCGGCACATCACGTTGATAGATGTCGCATCGTTACTGTCTCACAATATTGAAATTGAATCCTGTATCGCGCTATTGAAAATATTTAATAGATTGGCATATATACAACTGTTACTTTCATTCTTTTTAATAGTCATTGGATTGTTATATGTTGCCATTTCTATATTGGTGACCCCGTATGAACACAACTTGTCCAGCGGACCCCGCAAACAGTCTTGACAAGACCCCCCGGCACGATATGACTACAGGTCATTCCTTCATCACGACAGGTGAGTCCGCATCACGTGCAGTCAATCAGTGGCGCAGTCCATCACAGCTGACAAAGCTACATGGATGTTGGTTTTCATACTGTATCGACTTCTGGTCTGGGAAGGGAGTCATCGCGGCACATTTCGTCGATAGATGTCGCATCGCTACTGTCTAACAATATTGAAATTGAAACCTGTATCGCGCTATTGAAAATATTTAATAGACTGGCATATACAACTTTCCAGTGACACGCGTTGGGCAGTATTCGTTTTTTATGACTTTAATTTTAGCGGCTAATAAACCTTTTAAAAAAAAGTGTACCGACTTCAAAAATTTGCACTGAAAAGTAAGAAATAATAAAAATAGCGTCGTAGAATTTGAAGATGGTTGGTGCCAAATTAGAAACAACTTAGTTCCCAAATTCACTAATCTAGACAATTAATTAGGAACCTACGATCATCACAGTACAAACAAACATAGATAGTATTTAACAGATCTTTATCTTCTTAGATATTTACTTAGTTTTGTATCCTAATTTGGCACCAACCGTCTTCAAATTCTACGACGCTATTTTTATTATTTCTTACTTTTCAGTGCAAATTTTTGAAGTCGGTACACTTTTTTTTAAAAGGTTTATTTTTCCCTTTTAAGTGGTTTTGTTGCCCTGAGAAATAAATAATAACGCAACTAAAAAAAATTATGGAAAATTTAAAAAAATACTGCGGTGGATGGGATTTGAACCTCGAGCAATGTGCATCCTACGCTGCATCCCATACCTTTAGCCGCTAGACCACCGTCGATACGAAAATTGACAACTTCGTGTCAATAGCAACCGTTGCTAAGGCTTTTCTCTGATATAATTTTCGGTATCCTCTCAAATGCTCTAAAATAAAATATATAATTTCAGAAGCTATAATTTTAGTTGCTATAAATATTCATTTTCTATAAATTTAGCTCCTGTAATTTTAAAAATCTATAAATTTGTTTGATATATTTTTTTAAATCTATAATATTAATTCCTATAACGTATTGTTTTCTATAATTGCAGTTGCCATAATTTTCAAAATATATAATTTCAAGTCCTATAATTTTTATAATGTCTATTTTCAATTGCACTAATGGCTACTTTTCTATAATTGCTGTTACTATAATTTTGAAAATATATAATCTCATGTCTTATAATTTTTATAATCTCTAATTTCAGTTGCACTAATGGTTACTTTTCTATAATTGCAGTTATTATAATTTTCTAAATATATAAATTCAATTTCTATAAATTTATTAATCTATAATATCATTTGCTCTAATGGATTGTTAAAATAAGTGTACTCACTATATTATTAAACGTATAACTTCATTCTATTTACATTTACAAATATATAATCATAAAAAATAATTTTCTATAATGTAATCAATTTAAATAAGTACTATTATTAAAATTTACAGTAGATTTTGTTAATGTCTTTTGCAGTAATTTTCGATTCCTATTCCCCTAATTTGTAAATAAAAATAGGTTAGCGAGGAGCGAAGCGACGAGCGTGGTTCGAATAGTGCTAAAACAGAGCGCGAGACGAGCGAGCGAAGCGAGCGTTCCGCGGCAGCGGACGGCGAAGCGCTAGAAACTCATAAATACCTAAACAACCATCACTTATTGATAACGGATATGATACCTATATATATATTATTTATAATAAGTAAGGAAGATTTTTATATATTAATAAATATTTCGCAAATAAACTGGAAAAAATATAGCAAATTAATCATTACATAATTAAATGTTGTACCTTTTGATAATTTAGACATCTTGAAAATTATAGAAAACAATTTTAGATAAAACGAAAATTATAGCTAATTATAAATTAGATCATTTAATGTTATATATTTTGATAATAGTGATTTTGAAAATTACGGATATCGATTTTAGACAAAAGAAAAATTATAGCAAATAAATAATTATTGAATGTAATTTTATATATTTTTATAATAGTGATTTTGAAAATTACAGAAATCGATTTTAGGGTAAAAAAAAATTATAGCAAATTAATAAATTATAGAACTTAATTTTATATATTTTGATAATAGTGATTTTGAAAATTACAGAAATCGATTTTAGGTTTAAAAAAAATTATAGCAAATGAATAATTATAGAATGTAATGTTATATCTTATGTACCTATATATTCTAAAATTATATCAAAACATTTTAGAGATATTGTAGGAGACCCATAATTTTCAGCAGTAAACAGAGACAAATTACTGAATTTCTGAAAAATTACTGAACCGATTTTCGTCATATGACTGTGAGATAATGTCAAGAAATTATTATATCCTTAAAAAAATAAGTCGTCAAAATCGGTACATATTTCATCGAGATATTACGAAAAATTGACTTAAAAGGTCAGTTTTTTCAAAATTTCTGAAAAACTAAAGAACCAATTATTATGAGATAAAAATGGGACCAATCAGGAAGAATTATCTGTCGATTAAAAAAGAAACCATCAAAATCGGTTCACAACTGGCGGAGTAATCGATGTACATACATACATAAAAATACGGTCCGAATTGAGAACCTTCTCCTTCTTTTTTTTTTCGAAGTCGGTTAAAAATGCGTTTTTCGGTGTTCTCTAAAATAATTGATTTTTTAATTTGCTTTTCAAACCCTTGTTGCCTTTTAAATCTCTTCTTACACACTTTGTCTTTGGGCTTCAGTAATACATATATTATGTGTGAATTTCAAGTATCTATTATATTTACTTTAGAAGATAGCATTGCCACAACAAAGAGTTCTTTTTATTGGTACGATTTCCTAAAAACCAAAGAAAATAAACCAAAACATTCCACTAAATAATGACATGGGTTATTACTTTTTGTGTTCCGTCCATTCAATATGTAATATATATGGCATATATTCAGACAAAACTCTTGAGGGTTAGTGAGGCCAAATGAGAACCAAAATACGATAATAATATTCATGCAAAACCCTTTGACCGCAATCTATGATACAATATTTCCAATTTGTTCTGGTATTTATAAAGGTCCGCTGGGACAAATTTGATGATTTATTGCAGCCGTTGCTTAAAACTTCGTTATTTTGAGTTCGTTTCCTTGATTGGCTTATATACCTACAATTTTTAAATTATTAGTAGGTAGAAATCGTCTTCTTTATTTTTACGAATATTATAAATGCTTTAATCGACTCCTCGTGCTTTAGAGGGCAGGTAAAGCTAGCGTCCGCACTTAGTCTAAAAATAAGTGCAGCAACGGGTTTGCCACCTGTTTCAATATGGACAACTGGCAAAAAGTGGACATTGTAATTGGTGTCTCTGGCCATACCGCAAGGTTTAAAGGCCGTGAAGATGTGTGTTTTGTGTTATAATGGATTAACGGATCGAAGTGATTTATTTTTTCCAGAGAAAATATATCATTCCTTCGGGAAAAGTCTTGTGAATAAAGAAGAAGAATACAGTATGTTTTTTTTTCTTTTATTTAAGTGTTCCTGTTTTTGCCGATAGTATATACGTATTGAGGTATATACTATCGTGTTGGATTATGGACATAAGTTTTTAATTATAAAAAAAACCCATTGGAAATGGACGGGATTTTATTTTATTTTATTAAAAACAACAACAGTTACATTCTTAGGAGCTAACTTAAATAAGTATATAATAATAAAATAATATATAAATGAAATCTATATAACGTTGTTTACTGATTACAAATAAATAACACTATATTATAAAATGGAGACATTGTGAGTTACAAAACAAGTTAATATCTAAAACAAATCAAACTTAAACTTAAACAGTGACTAATTATAAAACCTAAATCTATATAATATATATATTATATTTGTAGCTAATGTTGTCAGATTATGAATGTGGATCGAACCGGCCACCAACGCACCTATCTAATTTGTAAATTATTTTTTTAGTACAGTATGTACCCATGTCTCACAAATTTCTTTAGTCGAATATGAAAAACGAATGACATGCAAAAATCGTTTCTATTGAATAACTTCTCAAACTATCCTAAAATCCACGCGATATCGAGGACGCAAGTAGAACTAAAACTTACATAACAGTTTTAGCGTGCCCTACAAAATTTTAAGGGCGTTTCTAGATCTTTACGATATTTTATGACATAGCGTGAGTCATAAAGTAAAGGTATCAGATCTGCTGTGCACGTCTGTACCGTTACTGCTAGAACACGTCTGTCTCTTCATATGCTCTTATTTATTACAAACTTCTGTCCGAGGTTTCACCCGCGTGGAATTAGATCCAAAAAGAAATAATCTCGTGGCTGTAATTTCCCCTCCTCCGCCCGCTTTCGCGGTATAAAAGTAGTATATGTCATTCTCTGACCCCTAAACTACCACTATGCAAAAAATCATGTCGATCCCGTGAAAAACAAAAACAAATCTATTCTAGCGGAAACCATACATTTTTTCGGGATTAAAAGTATCCTATGTGGCTATTCCAGACTATAATTTATCTCTATTTCATCCAGATCCGTTAAGCCGTTCTGGCGTGATTGAGTAATTAACATACATACATCCATACAAACTTTCGCGTTTATAATATTAGTGGGATTTTTAGTATCATTATTGATAAAATTTTCTAGCCCGTGTACACACTGGTAATGATCTTGTCTATGCCATAATGGTCCACTGTGAAATAGAGGCTTTTTCTCCTTTTCTCTACGTTATATCTTTCTTTTCTCTAATGTATCGAAATGTGCCTAAACTTTGTCACTTCATAAATTGTATTGCTTATAACGACCCTTTCATTTGATATGTCACATGATGCACCTATTTTTTCCCCCCAAAATTAATCTCCTAGAATTGAAATTATAGGAAATTAATTATTATGGCACTTAACGTATATCTAATAAACCTTTTAAAAAAAAGTGCACCGACTTCAAAAATTTGCACTGAAAAGTAAGAAATAATAAATATTTCGTCGTAGAATTTGAAGACGGTTGGTGCCAAATTAGGATACAAAACTAAGTAAATATCTAAGAAGATAAAGATCTGTTCAATATTATCTATGTTTGTATGTACCTACTGATGATCGTAGGTTACTAATGAATTGTCTATATTAGTGAATTTGGGAACTAAGTTGTTTCTAATTTGGCACCAACCGTCTTCAAATTCTATGACGAAATATTTATTATTTCTTACTTTTCAGTGCAAATTTTTGAATTGAGAACCTTCTCCTTCTTTTTTTGGAAGTCGGTTAAAAATAGAGATTTTGGAAATTACACAAAACAACTTTAGAGAAAATAAAAATTATAGCAAATAAATAGTTATAGAATAAAATTTTATATATTGTGTTCTTATTATATATTTTGTAATTATAGAAAATGTAGGAGATCCCAATTGTCCTACGTTGGGTACTCTGGGACCATCTGCCTTCGTTTCCCAGTATAGGAGAGGGTTTCTAAAAGAAAACTATATATCTAGTTAATGACTCCTAGGTGATTTAGGTGCAAGTATATTAATTTATTTCAAAACTACATAAAGTATCTTAATAATGTGAAATCCTTTAAATACACTATACAAAATTCCTATAAGACGAGCGTCGCCGTAGAGTTCCCGAGTCGTCGCCGTTTAAAATATAATCAGATTCAATATTATATATTTTTATATTATTTATAAAAAAATATTGTACGAGTACTGAATAAATATAGGCTATGTTTTATTAAAATAAATTTCGTAATATATAGCAATATTTGTAACTAAATCCAGAGGGTTGCATTGATTGCGAAGCAAGAAAAGTAGGACAGTTTAAAGCAGGGCTGTTAAGTTTTAGTATAGGTTTTGATATAAGCTTAATTTGGCTGCATAATCTTGACCTGACCTCTTCCATACTTTTTCAAAGTTCATGTTTTCATATTTTTAATAGTATATGTCGTAATAGTAACACAAATATACCAAAACATTCATATATTTTCATATAAAAAGTATGAAAAGTGTGTCCATTAGAAATACACACAGCTTTGAACGAATTGGCAAGTGTGTGTAAAATTCATACCCTGGCGGTGATACCAAAATAACAAAATATGAAACATAAATACACCATCACGCCTATTTACAAAATTTGGCTGACATAGAGGATGGCCACACCACTTCTTTAATTTTTTTGCATACTTCTCTTGCTTCATCCACACCACATATTATATTCATCGTTTCATCGTACGCCTAATTTTAGTACTATTGCTTGACCTTATTCAGGAACATTAGTTATTTGATTATGTACGGCTTAGTTTTTCTTTTATTTTCAATCCCTTTGGTATTGCATTGTACATACTTTTTCTTAGTAATCCTTTCATCACACATTCATGCAACATTAGGTTCTTCTTTTTCTTGTTTTATAATGGCTCCATCAATGTTAATTGATGATCTGCCAATGTCAAGTATTATAGACGTCACACTAACAATAGCCGATAAATCGGTAGCTAGGATGTCGGTCGCGTGCCGATAGGTAAACATTTAATAGTGTAGCATTTTTTAAATTAAATTAGATTATCCAATATGTCCAAACCATCTCAATTTTTAACATCGTCTCAGATTTTTAAGAGATCGTGGTATATTTTTTACAATTATTGAAGTTGAGTGTACGAAAGCGTCTGTTAAGCTTCTAGCAATAGCAGTCCACTGCTCCATTGTGGTAGTACGTTATATTAAACGAAAAACTGATATTGCGGGCCTGCAGGCAACGTGCACAAAAGGAAACGAGTGGTCATTCAGCGCGGTTATTCAAGGGGCCCATTATGGGTCGGTATATTGACCGCATAGAACAATTTTTAATAATACAAGCTGATAAATACGGCTTCTCTTACATAATGTTTGGTTAAAATCTCACTAGTGCCAAAAATGCTAACAGAAATGTGCTTTAATTAACGTCTGGTGCTTCTGAAGACACGAAAACATCTGGTTCTTCTTTTTTTTTATTTTTTTTTTATTATTGACGAGTTGCCTTACAGCTCCCGGGAACCGTTGCCGGCCCCAGGGTACCCAGTGGAAGACAAAGTTTTTGAGGCTCTGTTGAGGTATAGGTATAGATGGAAAAGCCTCTTTGTACGGTTTGTCGGATAACGTACATAGATTTTTTATTATCGTGCGACTTTTCAGTTTTGAACCGACGTCTTACCCACTCGACCATCAACGCATCAACCAGTTTTATATCCACTTATACCCCATATATCACGCCTTTTATACAATTAAAGGTTGGCAGTGACGATATGAGAGGTTAGAACTATATAGTGATAATATTATTTAACCACATTTATTTTATACTAGCTTTCTGCCCCGTCTTCGCTTGTGGAGCCCATATTAACTTTCAGCCCTTATTATGAGCTTGAGTTCATACAAAAATCTCATAGAAAAATCCCATCTATAATTTTCCATTTTTCCGGGGGCAACTTTTCCATTTTTTCTTACCCTAAAAACCTTGTCCGAACAAATACGAACACAACAAAAAACATCAGCCAAATCTGTCAAGCCGTTCTCAAGTGATGTTCTTTCATACATGCGGAAATTTAAATTTATTTATTTAATTAAAACAAGTTATTTAAAAATATGTTTAAGTACCATGCAAACATTAAAATATTATATTATAAATGCGAAAGTAACTCTGACTGCAATGTATGTCTGTCTGTTACGCTTTCACGGCTAAGCCACTGAATAGATTTTTATGAAATTTGATACGGGGAGAGCTTTTTTAATCATAGGGAATTTAATAAGGGTGGATAATGGGGGATGAAAGTAAGTATGAGCGTCACGGGCGAACAGCTAGTAACTAGTTACTATTTTCAGTTAAAGCAAATAATTAACCAATTAAAATACAAATTCGACTACAAAATAAAGCATGTTATGTAAAAAATATGAATATAAACTTTTCGTATTTATTTAATGGCAAAGTGTGATATTAATTTACACTTTATCCATTTTGAAATGTAATTAATTAGTGAAGGAAATATAGCTCTACATTATTGTAATAAATATTAATTACCTTTGGGGCTTAATATACATTTATATTACAAAAAAACATTGCATTTAATTATTGGGTTAATGTATTAATGTCCAATATTATAATATAAGGTAGGTGGCAAACCTGTCGGTACAATTAATAATAAATAAGTAAGTACTACCTGCTTTCTCTCGGCTTCACACGAGTACAACAATTAGATATGTAAAGTTTTTGCAAGGGGGTTAAATCGAAAACCGTTACCAGACAAATGTCGAATTAACATTATTTTCTATTCGTTGGTTTCATATATTTATTTTTAATTTGTAATATTATTTTGCGCCTCTTTCAACCCCCCAAAATTAAGTCTATACTTCCCCCGGCCTAGCATTTTTTACGTTCATTATAAGCCTAAATTATTATTCCAATTATTCCTGTCTACAATTGATAGTGGTTTTGGCTTCTAAATCAGTTAATTTGCTTACATCTAAAGCATCCCAAAAATTCGATAACAATTTCTTTACTTCCGTTTTATTTGACATTACACATTTCCGTCCTATTTCACGAAATTACTCCTTACAATCCAAAATTATTTCACATCGAAAACATATTAAATTGTTCATAATTTTCTAGAATCTTCTACTGAAAATATCATATTGTAGACCTATATATGAATATATTTAAACAATAGCTTGATATCACGTATCTGTGTGGTTTATTTAACAAGATACGACATTACGTTATATTTGATCATGGCATGAATACCACAAGGGTAGGCACCAACTAGGTAGAGACTAACCCTTAATAACAAACGCTGTACAATGTTATACAATGTACAACAATATGTTGTTCAATATGAAAGTGTGTTCGTCTGTTTGTACTTCTTTCACGTCAACACAGAGCAAAGGATCGACTGATTTTTTTGCACAGGGATGGTTTGAGGGCCGGAGGCTGGCATAGTCGCTACTTTTTGTCCCGGAAAATCTTCGGTATGAATCCTTATGTTACAATACAAAATTATCCAAGGAGAGTTAATAAATGAATAAATAGAAACTATCCACAAAAAAAGTAGCCGTCACGGGACGCCCGGCAGATGTAATGTACACACACGGAGAAGAAACAAAGTATTTAGTATACACGCCACGGTGCGTAGCACACAAGGGTGTAGAAAGCGGCGGGGGAGAGGAGGTGTACGATGGGTCCTTACCAATAACCAGCCAAGGAATGACCGGCTCGAGAAGGTCCAACACTAGAATGTCAGTACATTTCTCGGGTGGCCATTAGTGCAGCCCCGTCGTTTATGCAATTCGAGTCGAAACGAGAAAAGTATATAATTATAGACTATACATATAGAAGTGAAAGATATATTAATCAAAAGTCGTTAAATACTTTCTAAAAAATCGAGAACTAACCAAAACCATGAACGCTTTTTTATCACATCATTTCATTTATCTCTCTGCAAACGTGTGTAGAGTTTAAAAGGATTATTATACGGAATATGCTTTAAAAGTAAAAAAATCCCTCCCTATCGCTAATGGACGCCAGTTTTACAAGTCAAAGCTTGCTCAGAAATGGAAGCACAAATCCTATGGAATATTCGAGTATGCTGAAATTGTGAAAAAACCTGCACTAACCATTAACCCAGAATACTAGAGCTTAGCAATTCATGAAGTTTCTATATCGATTCGTTTTTATAAATGTACACTCGGTCTCGCAGACTTTTGGTCTTAAAGTTTTTCAAATTAACATTTTAAACTAGAGCCATGGAATTTTGTAATTTGACAAAAAAACATTTTGATATAAAAGGTAAAATTTATTTAAACTCAACGATATAAAAATATTACGTTGAAAGAATGAAGGATGAAAGATTGACTAAAAAGGTTTATATGGCTGACGTGAAAAGAAATGCTGGCAGATGACAACCTAGGTGTACTTTTATTAAACATATAAAAAATATATTGATCGATAGAAATATTAAAAGTACACACAATCGCCGAGCATGTATGAAAGGTATATGATGAATATAAAAGAAGCATTCGATTGTCTCTGCCTACCCCTCTTGGGATGAAAGGCGTGATGATAGATAGAAAGATAAAATCACGATGCCAGCCCTCTTGTCACCAGAGAAGATGATCAGTCGTGGGGATATTTCTTTAATAAACTTTTTGGCATTTGCACCCCACGGACCTAGAGTTTCTACACCAAATAGACTATATTTGGCCCGTATGTTAGACACTGCGATTTCCGCTGCAGCTCCCGCTTTGATTGCTGTTTCCCTGAGATGAGACGGAGCTAATGTGTCCATGCACGTAGCATCCCATACAAGGGCCCGACCTCGATCCAAGGGAATCAGAGTCTTTTTCTCTCTCTTGCCGTCTTGGTTCTCCATTGGTTCAAGGAGATCTGGGACGTGTAGAGTCGATTTTTCAAAACATTTTTTTTTTCTCTTTTAAAGCCACTATACCTACTTTGCATACCATGTTCAAGATATTAACTGGTAACAAATGTTAACTTTTGAGTTATTAAAAAGCATAAATTGTTTTTTATTTTGATACTAGCGGACTCGGCAGACGTTGTCCTGCCCAAACGTTGGCTTGCCTGCACTACCCTACCCCTACCCTACCCCTACCCCTACCCCTACCCCTACCCCTACCCCTACCCCTACCCCTACCCCTTCCCCTACCCCTACCCCTACCCCTACCCCTACCCCTTCCCCTACCCCTACCCCTACACCTTCCCCTACCCCTACCCCTACCCCTACCCCTACCCCTACCCCTACCCCTACCCCTACCCCTACCCCTACCCCTACCCCTACCCCTACCCCTACCCCTACCCCTACCCCTACCCCTACCCCTACCCCTACTCCAACCACTACTATCATATGTCCGTCTCCTGGCTCTAAGCTACCTCCCACCAATTTTCAGCCAAATCGGTTCAGCCGTTTTCATGTTATGTCGTGACAACGAAAAACGGGTTTCATTTTTATATATATAGATTAAATAGGCAGACCACCAATAGGGTTATATACCGGATCCCGAACAAACCAATGGGTTTTTTAATTAAAAACTTACATCTAAATACACCTTAACAGAACTATAGCCACTCGTTAGGTATAAGCTCACAAATTATACCATCGGCCAAACGAGGGAGACTTGCTCTTTCGCTGGGTACCCTGGAACCGTAACACAGTTTCTGGAGCTGTAAGGACCCGTGAAGAATCTGACTGATAATTCCGAAAAAGCTTTCTCTTTTGCTAGCGTGGTATTTCTTTTGCTAGCGTGGTATTTCTTTCCCTAGAATAGAAGTATATATATTAGACGGCAACCCATGTTTCCAAAAACTAAAATAAAATGCCCTACGGCCGTATCCTATATAATTGCTTTACCTTAACTTATTCTGCGGCTGCGTGCCTCAGATATGTTTCATATCGCCCGAATAACCTAAGCTAATCAGTGGACCCTTTTCATCCAATAAAGCAGAAATTTTGCAAAGGGATCGAGATGTATTATTTTCCTTGATCCATGCTCGTGTTTTGCTGAATATTTTTTTTATTATTTCCTACGAACGTGTTGAAAATGATTGGGGATATGTTGGTATTTACGACGTTTCCTATAGGGGTAGGCAGGGTTCCTAAGTCACACTAATGTGACCGAACGAATTTGAATTTTACATGAAATACAAATTTGTATAATCATAAGTATTTTTGCATGGTAGGTACCTGGTCTCAAATCATATCTTCCATCTATCATACAGATAAATAAAATTGAAGCATCTGTCCATTGCATGTTTGTCCAGAATTTGCTCTGAAACTGCTTAATTGATTTTTATGAAACATTCAGAGGGGTCTTAGTGAGCTGTTGAATTTGCTTTCTGTTTCGTAGCAAATGACATTTGATTGTCTCTGCCTACACCTCTTGGCATAAGAAGCGTGATGATAGATAGATATATACATAAATCATATTTTGGACACAAGCAGAGCCGCTAGCAAAAGCTAGGATAGTTAAATTGTATATTACAATGGTACGTTCGACACGTGCTTGTATGGAGGAAATTGAATCAGATAGCATCTCAAGTGAGAGGTGCAGGTTAGTGATAATTTCTGCAAATCTACCAATAACGGGAACCAGGAAACTTACTGGTTTGGTTCACTTGCTTTCTAAATTGATTTTATCTAGTGCCTTCTGGTACTTACTCATCGTGTTACGGCTTTGGTTGGAAAATCTTAAAAAAATCAGGAGAGTGTGAGGTACTTAATCAAATAAATGCGTAGGTGTGTTTTTTTGTTTGTCTCAAAACACAAACTCTTCTTCACGGTCTTAATACTTTGCGGTGTGGACAGAGATACGAGTAACAATGTCCATTTTGCCAGTTGTCCATATTAACCAGAAAAGGCGGCGAGGATTCTAAAAGAAAATTGGTGCTTAGCATTCTTGACACAAGTGGAGATTGGGCTATAGACTCCTTTTATGTCGCTTATTTATTGATTTTTTTTTTGATAAATAGAAGTATTCAGGAGTGAAAGATGATTTTGTGACTAAAACGCAGAAAAGTTGTTTACGCTGGTTTGGACACGTTGAAAGAATGAAGGATGAAAGATTGACTAAAAAGGTTTATATTGCTGAAATGAAAGGAAATGCGATCTAGGTGTACTTTTGTTGAATATATAAAAATATATTGATCGATGGAAATATTAAAAGTATACACATAATCGCCGAGCATTTATGAAAGGTATGATGCATATAAAAGAAGCGAAAGAGGCATGTCAGGATCGTAACAAATGGCATTCGATTGTCTTGGGATGAAAGGCGTGATGATAGATAGATAGATTGATTTAGGAATGAATCAAATATGAATGGTCATTTAAAAATATCATCAGCTAAAATGTGGAAGACATGATTACAAAAAAAATACACAATTTAAAAACATCCATTGACTGAATGAGTGAAAATAAAGTACAAGAGAGCATGTGACACTCGTTTGTTGTAAGACGATGAAAAATTGGTGAAATATTTTGTTGGCTTCGTTTCTGTCACAAGTGTATACTCCCAGGGGCATGCTGAGGTCGAGACACCGCCAGTGCGTGATAGCTAGCAATGAATCCTTACTAATAATAATGTAAATCTGAAATTCACGTTTAATATTTAATACACAATTCTTTCCCACATCATTTTATTATATCTCTTACGGATTAGACAACATACGCCATGCAAACTTTTTCCCGACTTGATTCACTTATATTGTTAATGCTCAGCTTTTAAACATGATAGGTACATGTTTAATACTCATAAACATTCCCGGTGAAATAACCTATCCAATAATGAAAATGCAATAAAATCCGTTCAGTAGTTTATGCAAAGTAGTTTTTTGAAAATGGCATAGACAGACAGACGCGACAAGGGGACTGTTTTATAATATGTAGTGATTATAGAAGTTTACGACCACAGAATAAGGATACAGAAGGAAAAGTATTCTTAAGGATAGCTAGTCATACAAGTCGGCTACATAGTCTGTTGAGGTATTTTGAGGTGGCGATTTAGCAAAGGTTGAAACCACTTCAAAGAAAGCTTTAGAAATAAATTGATCCAGCGACCTAATTAAAAGAATTCTCAGTCGATCAGAAAAGAAATCATAAAAAACCGGTTTACAATCAGCGAAGATATCGCGTAACATACGCATAAGAAAAGTCAGCCGTATTGAGAACCTTTTAATTTTTTGAAGTCTGTTAAAAATTATAGAACTTTTATCCCAAAGTCTAGTAAATTAGTAGACAACAAAGTTGTGTAAAAGGAAAACCATTGAATGAATATTGAAACAATCAAATCAATTAACTGAATTGCTCAGTTTAACTCAAAAACTGGCAATTATCTGGAAGCGAGCTGAGTGCTGAGGTACTTATTACTTGTTGCAGATTGTCTCCTATTGTTTTTATTCCATGAATATTACTTCTTTTCAAATTCAAGTAGTTTATCCGTTTTATAGTTAACTCTTATACTTATTACAATTCTCTGTAATAAAATAATGACAGGTAAACCTCTTTCGTCTTCATTGTATACATTTAATCATGCATGTTTTTCTATTTTAATTTAATTAATTATGTTTTAAATTTGATTAAAGTTTTGTTATTTGTTTATATATATATATCTATCATCACGCCTTTTATGTCATTTCTTATGATCTTGACATGCCTCTTTCGCTTCTTTTATATTCATCATACCTTTCATACATGTTCGGCGATTGTGTGTACTTTTAATATTGCTTATGTATTAATTTTATATTTTTTATTTATATTAATTATGAATAATAGTGTTTTTTAAGTTGTTTCTATAACTGACATAATTGACGATGAATATTGGTAAGGTCTATGATTTTAACAACATGGACAAATTGGACAATATTTAATTGTCCTTCCTGAATAATTTGTATATTATTATAAAGATTGCGTTAATTTTTTTAGCTTAATTAATAGAAATAATTTAGATGGGTTGCTATTTATAACAGCACGTAGAGCTCCTCTAACTTAATTTATGTTTGTTTGTAGAGGATAAACATTGAAACTACTAAACCGCTTCTAACTATTCTTTCACTAATGGAAAGCTACAGTAATCTTGATTTTGACAAAAATATATTTTCAATGTTTAATTAAGCGCCTACTTAATATAGCAAAATATATCAATGTCATCAAACGATGCTATTTTCTTTCTCAGGCTAAAGTATTAATCTATTCTATAATCTATGAAACTGCGGGCAAAAGCTCTATATTTATTATATTTTAGCTCTATTCTTATCACCCTAGATTTGGAGCATCCGAGAGTTCGTGTCAAGCTCCGTCACATGTCGTGTGTCACACAATATTTATGAGCTGTACGTCACGTCGACCATGTTTATGGAAAACTGTTCAGATTCAATAGGAGGATGCAAATAACCTCCACTTGTGAAATATTTATTGGGAAGATGCATCTATGTCGATACGAAGGAAGTGAAATTAGAAACATGTGACTAATATAATCGAACCAGAAATGTGAAACTAAATTTATATCCTACTATACTCTATTCATTATATGAGGGGGCTTGTGAAACTTGTGCCTTAATTAATAATCGATTATTTCTTAGAACACATTATAATCGATTGGAATAATATTTTAATATTTATTTTATTTATTTTAAACTTTGTCGGAATGAGAATTTAATTACGGGATTATGTTTATATGTTTAAAATTTTCATACATTTTTAACTAAATGTCCAATTTTTATCGGTTCAATTTTTAACTTACTATCTTTATTTATCAATAGTCGCATCACTAATTTTAGTAATCCCAATATGTCACGTAATTATGCGTGCAAAGAAACGTAATTTATTATATTATTATAAATTCATAATTTATGTTTCTTTCATAATGGCAATATCGATAAATTAAAAATAAATTAAAAATACTTAACAAGTCACAAACCACTTCATTTAATGAATAGAGTGTAAGTAGTGTATTTGTTTCGTTGTTTGCTTCTATGTCTGTTTGTTATTCTTTCAATTCAAATCAGGATAAAATATTATGTCATATTAAAAAAAAAATGAATAGAGTGTAAGTAGTGTATTTGTTTCGTTGTTTGCTTCTATGTCTGTTTGTTATTCTTTCAATTTAAAGCAGGATAAAATATTATGTCATATTTAAAAAAAAAAATGAATAGAGTGTAAGTAGTGTATTTGTTTCGTTGTTTGCTTCTATGTCTGTTTGTTATTCTTTCAATTTAAAGCAGGATAAAATATTATGTCATATTTAAAAAAAAAATGAATAGAGTGTAAGTAGTGTATTTGTTTCGTTGTTTGCTTCTATGTCTGTTTGTTATTCTTTCAATTTAAAGCAGGATAAAATATTATGTCATATTTAAAAAAAAATGAATAGAGTGTAAGTAGTGTATTTGTTTCGTTGTTTGCTTCTATGTCTGTTTGTTATTCTTTCAATTTAAAGCAGGATAAAATATTATGTCATATTTAAAAAAAAAAATGAATAGAGTGTAAGTAGTGTATTTGTTTCGTTGTTTGCTTCTATGTCTGTTTGTTATTCTTTCAATTTAAAGCAGGATAAAATATTATGTCATATTTAAAAAAAATAATGAATAGAGTGTAAGTAGTGTATTTGTTTTGTTGTTTGCTTCTATGTCTGTTTGTTATTCTTTCAATTTAAAGCAGGATAAAATATTATGTCATATTTAAAAAAAATAATGAATAGAGTGTAAGTAGTGTATTTGTTTCGTTGTTTGCTTCTATGTCTGTTTGTTATTCTTTCAATTTAAAGCAGGATAAAATATTATGTCATATTTAAAAAAAATAATGAATAGAGTGTAAGTAGTGTATTTGTTTCGTTGTTTGCTTCTATGTCTGTTTGTTATTCTTTCAATTCAAAGCAAAATAAAATATTATGTCATATTTCAAAAAAATCTATAGGCGAACCCAGGGCGGAAAGCTATAGTTATATGTATTTTAAACATCGTGGATTTGTATCCACCTTATAGGATCTACTCGTATATAGCCCATTTAGACTTGTCTTCCATTGTATACACTCCCGGGTTAGCCACTCCCGTTGTCATGCTATTTGAATAACTTATCAGATTTGTCCCCAGACTTTAGGTAGGTATATATGTGTATTTATTATAAAATCTATTTGAGATATAGCTATTTATAATCTTATCATCGTAGATGAGTTCATAGGGTTAAATAGTTCTCGAGAAATTCTCGATATATTATGAAGTCCAAAAACTACTTTAACTACAACATGATAATTTTTCAATTCCAAACTGATTTTTAAATTTTGAAAACCAGTAAAACAAGAAGAAAAATATTTTAACACTCAGGATAGCCTCTTCTTATCGATAAGTCCTTGTCCAGCTAATTATTAATATATAGAAAGGGGTTCAAGGTCCGGCCAATCCATTAGACCGAACCGCCGAAGGTCAAAACTTAATGAGGTTTTCTCCTGACTTATCTTGGTTCATTGATTGGGAACTTTGAGTCTTAACCTTTTCTACTTTGTAGCTATCTTTTGAAAAGGGTTATTTTTTATGTTGGAAAATATTTTATGCATTATTTTGTAAATTGAGATCAAAAGTTAAGAGATATTGTTTGGTTAAAATATTTATTATCTGATGAAAGATTGCGCATTCTACCAGTCCGAATAAAAATAAGAAGTGCGTGTCTGTGACTAAAAAAACAATAGATATTGTTTAATAATTTTGGATTTTATTATAAATCATATACGAAACGGCTAAATGATTTTATGTAACTTACAGCAACAATGTATTTGTAATTGGGTCTCTTTTTCATCTCGATATTTATTTATCTTTATTTATCCTAGCACGTTTTTGAACTTTAAGGGGAGGAACGAATAATTTTGGTTGATTTCTGAACTGAAATTCCCGAATTTTACGAATGCTATGAACATACAATTTGGCTATCGAAAACTAGAGGATTTTATCTAGTATTGTGTAGGATGAAAACATGATTGGTGAAAATTTTCTCGATAACTTAAATTATCACCTCTTCAAAAACACCTTTTTAGTCATACGACCATACCCTGAAGGGATTTACGTTTAAATTTTATACGAATCTGTAGGTAATTTCAGTACCTAGTATTGATTAAGAAGATGTTTCCCTGCATGTGATCGTTTTTTAATAAATTATTTATTTGTAATGTGCCGCTTACGTCATGTATTCCGAGAAGCGATATATTATGCCCTTTTCACTTCTGCAGCAAGAACGGACAAAGCGCCACTCATGCGCCCGAACCACGAGTTTAGGGCGTGGCTTACAATTAGAAATTTCTGAGTCGTTCCTCGTCTTAACGTCTTTAATTATTAAATTATGAGATACAACATAATCAATATATAAAGTCTAGAAGTCTTCTTGCTTCATTGTTCGTATCCTAGTAAAAATACCGATGGCGGAAATTCGTTCCACAACCCTTGCTGAATTGAAAAATTCACGGATGCCATGAGATTTCTGAAACCATTTTATGTGCTCCAGGAACCCCAGAATTTATCCCCGTAGGATTTCAGAATAAAAAGTAGCCTATGTCACAATAGGGTAGATGACAGGGTAAACAATATATTATTCTATTTAGTCCGTCATTTAGATTATCAAAAAATATTGGACACGTATTTTTTCTTTTGGCAATCAAACAAAAAATGACAGAGATAAAGCGCGTCAAAGTTTGGAAGTGGGGGCTGGTGACGTCACGCCTTGCTAAAAATTGTAGTAAGGCGTGACGTCACGCGGAACTTTAGCGGGCTATATCTTCATCATTTTTTGTTTAATTGACAAAAGAAAAAATACGTGTCCAATATTTTCTGATAATCTAACTGACGGACTAATTAGATTTTTTTAGTCATCATAAAGGAGCGGAGCAGTAACTATTGCAACCGCTAGGAACAGCTAGTTGTTATATTATAATATTAGTCACAACTCCGCCACTGTTGCACAGTGTTAGATATAGACCGGGAAAAGCTACAATCAATGTTCACGCATGAAGAACCTTTTGTGGTTGACTGAGCCGTGTGATCAATGAACGATGTACCGATTTTGATTTATTCTTGTATTATTTATTAAATATAATAGAGAAGAATCAATTTAAAGGAGAGTTTCACTCATTCATAATGAAACTATAAAGCCTATAAACTTAAACACTCTTATTAATAAACTCGAAGTAGCGACGTAGTAACTAAACTGTGTTTTGTCTCCGTCTATCATAATTAATTGCAGATTTGTTAGACGGAGACGAAACACAGGTTACTACGTCGCTACTTCGAGTTTATTAATAAGAGTGAAAGATGAAAGGGCATCTAGATCTTACTAGATACTTACTAAGATTTGAATAAGATGTTAAATTAGAAATAATCTATTTTTTTTTTCTTCATGGGTTGCCCTCGTTTATGGTATTTGTGAGGCTATACCTAACGAGTGGCCAGTTCTATTGAGGTATATTCATATGGTTTGTGTGGTTTGTCGGATTATGTTTAAAAGTTTTTAATTGAAAACCCATTGTTACATGGCCGGGATTCGGGACCGAACCCGTAGTCTGCCTAGTTATTACCAGACGTATTAACCACTCAGCCACCGACGCACCTAAAAATTTTGATCATGTTCGTTGATAAGCGTATCATTTGAGAACGGATGGACCGATTTGGCTATGTTTTCTTTAAATGTACGAACATCTGAATAAGGTTTTAAGTGAAAGAAAAATTGGAAAATTACAGCCGGTGCTGAAAGCTTAGAGTTACTATTATGTAATAGCAATGCGAGATTATATTATGTAAAATGGATTGAAAATGTATAGATCTTGATCTTAAAGTCAGTAATTTCTATTAAATATAATTTGTTACAAGACCCCGCCAAGATAAAACGAACTCCTTTGAAATTGATCTAGGGTTGGCTAATCTTTGTCGACCTATCTTACATTACTTATTGAAATGGGTATCTTCGTTAAATTGGATGAGGAACAAAATTTAATGGACTTGTCAATTATTAATTGTAGTATAATAGATTGATTAATTACAAATGAAATATGTTTATTTTGTAACAGATGTGCTAAGGTTATGCCATATTAAATAAACAATATAGAAAAAGTGATGTGGTAGAATCTGAGTGAAGTTGTAGTCATATAACACCTATTTGACTGTCCTGAATGTTTGCGAATAAAAGAATGACTTGTTGGTATTAAGAGGATGTATAGAGCTAAATGCGAGTTTTAGGATGCGTAAAAGTACATGATCCACTGCAGTGACCATAATCAAAAAAATATATGATATTCTTGAGGTTATGCGTTATTAAGATACTGTTTTCAAAACATAATACAACTATATTGATTCGATAGAAAAAAATCACGAATGTACCTCTAAAAAAATATTTTACTGTCTAGAAACAGTACTAAAATGCATGCAATGATTCTGATTTTTTGACAGATTTTTTATCTAGCAATTTACTATCGTAATACTGTTTTATTTTTTAATCAAATTTTCAGCAAGTTCCTTTATTCTCATTTTCGAGATTTTATGTACGCACTGCACGCGTGTGTGCGTAAGCGCTCGTGTACCGACAGTACCGGCTGCAGCCTGATGCTATATTATTAGTGGCAGCCACGTCGTTTGGTGTGTATGTGTACCCGCGTCGGGGCGGTGCCATCTCTCAAGGTCGTTGGCTCTAGTCAGCGTCTTAACCTAAGATTTTATAAGACGTTGCGTGGCCCGCCTCTACTTAGGTAATAACCAATCTTACAAATATGGTGCACTTGAAATCAGTCGTGTCGCTGACTGACTGACAATCAACGCACAGCCTTAAAGCACTGAAGATATAAATATGAAAATTGCAAAGTTCCTTAGGGGGTTAGAGGTGTACTATGAAAGGATTTTTCGAAAATCAACCCCTGAACTAATTGTATAGAAAATCGTATTCCCTGCATGTCGTATTTCCATAAAATACGTCAGTATTCTTAATACTACGCGTACGTCGCGGGCAACTGCTAGTAGTAAATAAAATACAAAAAAAAAACACTTTTGTTGTATGGGGCTCTTAAATATTGATTATATTCTGTTTTATAGTATTTGTTGTTATTAGCGGCAACAGAAATACATCATCTGTGAAAATTTCAACTGTCTAACTATCACGGTTCATGAGATACAGCCTGGTGACAGACGGACGGACAGCGGAGTCTTAGTAAAAAACAACAATCTATGCCTGAAATAGTTATTTATTTAAAAAGAATCAGCGCAATGCGACAACCCTAACGAATATTAATTAATTTGAGTAATTTCAGCTCACCGGTCAAAAGATAAAATCTGTTTTATCTTTGTAATGTCTAATATGAAACAAAGCATTATTAAAGTTCACAATACCTTTGTCTTCATTTAGACCTCCAGTTACTTAAATCATGAAGGAAATATCTATTGAAAAAGCTTTAGTTAAAAAACTTATCTCTATATATTATTTTTCAAAAGTGTTTTTATCTAAGTTAATATTTAATACGCCATTTTGAAGATTATTTTTCCCTCTAAAGACGAAAAATAAACAAACAAAACAAAATTAAATTATACTTACAAATTTATTTATTTTGTAAAAGACGACATCTTTTGGAGATCAGTTGAACTATAATAAAAATATTGAGACCATTAACGGTGCGAAGTATTCGCACGGGTCATCTAGTATCCTTTATAAGTGCTATAGCTTGCTATATCTTGTGGTGAACATTACATACCTACATTTTAAAACATTTTGCACGACCTAGCAATTTGTTTGGTATTCTAGTATTGGACATTCTCGGTGCGGACCCGTCGTTTTTGGCCTTCGAGTCGAAACTAAATATGTTGCGGTCCTAAGTATGGCTCATTTTTATAAAAAAAAATTGTAATATTCGCCCAATTGTAGGTGTACATACTAAGAAACATTTATGTCTTAAAATAACTCCATAGAACAGGACATTTTTTTACGATTTTAAAACAATCCTAGCATTTGACCGACACCGACTGGGGTAACACTTCAATAGCAATCCTAATCCTAAAATCCTGAGTTTCGTTGTAATGGCGACAGTATCGACAATTTTATTAAAACTGAATTGTGTTTAAATAAGTTGTCTCATATACTACTCGATTTACATAAAATTATCACTGTTGTCACAACGAAATTAAATTGAGAATTTTAAGATTTGAAATTGAAATTGAAGTCATGAGTTAGGGTATGAACGTACGTTCTCCTGTTCATACACCGCCTCAGCGTCAGTCACCAGCTTTAGACTTCAGATGTCTTTAAAACTCGTTTGAGAGCGCATTTATTGAGAACTTCATAAGATTCTGGGCCTCAGGGTACCCAGCAGAAGGCAAAGTCTTCCTCACTTAGCCGAAGATTTTTTGAGGCTATACCTAACTAGTGGCCAGCTCTGTTGAGGTATGTAGATGGAAAAGCTCTTTGCACGGTTTGTCGGATAATGTACATAGATTTTTATTATAAAATCCCATTGGTATACATGGTCGGATGTAGGGATCGAACCTGCGACTTCTCAGTTGTGAGCCTACGTTTTACCCACTCGCCCACTGACGCCCCTCTTCTAAGAATACTCCAGTTATTTTACGTTATACAACTTTAAATTTAGATATGGACTAGTATTAGCTCATGAGAAATTCGTGCTCTGTGAACTCTTTTCGCTGCCATTCGTGCGACGAAGATGAAAATAGTATAGGAGCCTATTTCAATATTATATTTTTAACAACATTTAGTTTCCGTTTTTTTTTATCATTAAAAACAACAAACAAGGAGGTTTGCTAAAAAAAAACAATAAAATATTGTATGCCTCTACGATCTACCAAATATTACTTTTATGAAGCTTCAAATTAAGTGTCGGAAAAACAGCTTTCGGGTCACCAACAACATCATTTAATTTGGAGGAAATATTTTTAAATAATTTATGTGCGTTGGTTCCCCATGGCCCCAGTGTCTCTACAGCAAACGGCGTAAACATATATTCATCACCTATTCCCACATATTTACGTCGTTTGTTGTTTTCAGCTAAATCCGCGGCCGCGCCTGCCTTAAATTAACTTTAAAATACCATTTGTACATAGTAACCGAATAATATGGGGTTGACTTCTAAATTGCCACAAAGGTCAAATCTAACCTGCCACCACAACTTAATTTTTTTTTTGTACAAGTTACTAGCTATGAAATCTTTGCAAGCCATTTCAGGCTTATAACTCAAAGTGCAATTGTCGACTAAGCTAAGGTAGACCTTAACATATTTTTGAAATTAAATATTTGCGACGTTAGCTCCTAAACTATTTGTAAATGGGGCGGTGTTATTTCCCAAAAGAGATGTAGAGTTTGTGACAATTTTGTACCGCGTACCAATTTATGGGTACATAGCTATTTGAAAACAGTTTTCTTTATAGCAATGGCAAATAACCTAGAGTCGAGTTAGTATAATTTATGTTAGTGATCTAGACATTTATCTACAAAATAATTATTTTATTCAAATCACATATTCACGCCTTTATTGGGATATCTTTATATACTTACCTAAATATATTTTTATACTTAAATAGTTTAATAATTTGTTTTATAATATATATAATAATATAATATAGTTTATAGTATAATGTAGTATCCCCCGAGCCCTTTCATTTGATATGTCACATTTTTAACTTTTTAAATTTACCCCAAAATTAACCCCCAATTCCATTATTTACCCCATATGTCCGTAATTGGGTCATCAAACTCTTTCAACCTATTTCGTCCAGTAGATTCGGAAAAGCTGTGATAGACGGACAGTTTTTTCATCGGAAGTACGAAACTCATTGAATATAACAAGTGAAAATTACATAAAAAACGTAAATATAAAGCTAAAGCTATCTAGCCTTTAAAGGTAGGATATTATTGGGCCCAAGTCTAGCGTTTCATTCACAGATCATTCAATATCCACCACTATAATTAATATTGTGTCACTTGTCAATGGAACCGTGAGCAAATGTATAAGTAAATATCAATCAATGAAAATAAATCTTGTCAATCCATCAGTAACTAAGTAAATTTACTTTAAATTTTCACGGATAAGCAGTTAATATTGACTCTAAGAAAGGAACAGATTCTCAAGTTCGCTTATTTGATCCCAAACCAATTTGGAACAAGTATATTATGTTAGGTGAGTATATCTACATACAAGACTGTCTGAATTTTGTCGGATTTTGATGCGGTTTTGACAAGTAGATAGGTTATTTTACGAGGAAGGTTTTTCGAGCATTAAACATGGAGCTATCATGTTTAGGAGCTGAGCAATAACAGTATAAGTTAATCAAGTCGGAAAAAAGTTAGCCTCAGCGAGTTTTCATTGCGATTTCTGTCTAATCCGTCAGAGATATAACAAAATAATGTAGGAAAGAATTGTGCAGAATAAAATTATCTACAAAAAAGTCTATGGTAGCACATGTTTATCTCGAATAGATAAGTAGTTATAAGCAAATTTATGTACGTATTCAAATTGTTGTAAACTCATATTGTGCCCGTACGAAGCCGGGGTCGGGGTCGCTAGTCAAATATATTTCTAACTTTGAAACAACACAACAACTGCCTACGGTTTCGCACGAATTAATCCTATATTCTAATTGCTAAAGTGTATTTGTTTGTCACGTCAACACAGAGCAACGTATCGACATATTACACCGGAAATCCTTCAGGATAAAATATGTAATATTTAAAAATTTCACGGTCGAAGCCGTGACGAAAAGCTAGTTAATGGAAATACATTTTATCATCTAATCTAAGCCCTTTACGATATGAGCATGAAACAAACAAAAAAAACTTATCAGATAAACATTTGCAACTAACAACTAGTCGCGCGACGGCAATTCGATCGCTATAGCAATTAGTCGCATAATGCAAACTCCTAACTCAGTTGTATTATTACTACTAGTTGACATCTCTAGTTAGAAAATAAGTGTCAATGTTTTATATTATGTAGTAATTTTCAGTTGCAGTTGATAATTCCGTGATAAGACCGCGTGGAAATGGTCTTCACAATTTCATCAATTAGCCAAATATTAATTTTCCTCAAGTTTTATTCAAACCCGTTGTCTTTATTTATTTATTATTATTATTTATTTGTGTACTTACAAACAGGCATAAGTTTCCAAAACGTCAAATTTAAGCACACATACCTATGGTGACCCCAATTAGTCTTCTAACATTGTAGCTATATCGTAAAGGCCCTTTGGCTTAAACTGTACGTGCATTTTCAGATACTTTTAAAAATAAAGCAAGTTTATTATTTCTCAGTATACTTGTATTATTTACATGCATACTATAAAGACTTTAGCCCATAGGAGTCGATAGAGGGGACAATGCTTTCATATCCGTCCGTCCGTATCTAAACTAAAACTTCGCCATATTTCCATGGGTTATAATGAAACATGTTCCAAAATGAAAATCTTGAAAAAATTAAGTTTGTCAAAGAGCCTATGGTGAGAAGTATCTACTCAAAATATCAAATTACAACAAAGAATACCGAGAAATGACAAAACACATAGATGCTGTGGACCACATTTTAAAATTAAAATGGCATTGGGCAGAACATGTGGCAAGCGTGAATGTATTAATTAATAACAAAATATTTTAACCAAGTTTCAAGTTTATTTATTTATTTATTTTTTACAAACTAAATATTATATAATATATATCTACAAACAAAGTTTAAATACAATAAAAATTAAAAATTAAACACAGGGAACCCCATGAGTGGCTCTCTAATCATGAATATGGCAGATCGTAATACAGTCCGCCAGTCGCGCCCACTATGCCGGCCGGCCCGTAGAGATGCTTTTTCACGCTTCGCTTAAAGGACCCAAGGTTGTAGAAAGGAGGAAAGACCGACGCCGGAAGTTCATTCCACTTTTTGGCTGTACGATACAGGAACGAGTCACTGAATTTTTTCGTTCGTATGGAGAACGTGTCGACGGTGTGAGGATGAAAACTGTATCCTGTGCGATCAGTGCGAGTGCCAAAACCTATACGGACTATAATTTTAATACTGAACTTAAACGTTACTGTAAATAATAATCTAAATGGTAAAAAAAAATTAGAATAAGTAAGTAGGTATTATACTAAATAAATAAAGTTATAATAAAAAAATTAAACGGAGGCTGAGTATGAGTAAACCACCATATAATCAAGATTAAGTATTATAATTAAAAAAAAAACGACAACAAAGAAAGAAATAACTTATATAATCCGTTCAGCGATCAATAGTCGTTCAACTAATGAACTCAAAAGGAAATAAAGAAATAAGGAAAACAGCACGCATTAACGATTGTTCAACTATGATACTCAACTGTCATATTAAATACATGGCACCAAAAGCAGGCCTGCTATTGAACTTATGAGAGATGTAAGTATTTTATCCATAGTCGATCAGTGTGTACATACATATGTATCGTAAGCCCCTCGTAAAATTTTATGTTAACACCAAAAGGTCCGAAATAGTGGAAACTTAGTTCAAACCCAAAACTCAAAGAAACAAAAAGTGGCCGAGCCAAACTGGCAATAGTTTTAATGTAGATACATACTAAAGTTTCTACGGATTTTGTGATTCTGTTTCTAAGAGAATTGTAAAATAACAATATTAATCTAGCAATAAATGTTGTTGAACAACTGTTTAGATATGTTTACTCACTCTCTAATAAATATATAGTTATCCCTATTAATATAAATGCGAATGTAAGTTTGTTTGTTACGCTTTCACGCAAAAACTACTTAACCGATCATCATGAAATTTTGCACATATATTCTTGGAGGTATTAGAAGTAACATAGGATACTTTTTATTAAAAAAAATATTATTTTTTACGAAAGTTAAAAAAATTGTTTGTCAAAAAATCTCGAAATCTAGCTACTTTAAGGGTATATTTTATTTTGTTCGTAAATATCCACGGGCGAAGCCGGGGGCGATATGCTAGTATTAAAATAAAGGGAGACAAAACATCATTAAACAGATTTTGATATTGTCTTGAGTTCATACAAAAATCCCATTGAAAAAAGCAATTTCAGTTTTTAGCGAATTTTCTAATTTTATTTCACTAAAAAGATGAATAATATAAAAAATAGCCAAATCGATCCAACAGTATCTCAAGTGATTCGCTTATATCTTTGAAACTTACCAAGGTGTCTAAGTTTCGTGGCCTATTTTTGACAAACAGTAATTCTTAAAATAATAATAAATCGTGTTAAACTTAATCCATAGACAGACACTCTAATTCTATTTATTTATATATCTCTATTTTTCGCCTCTCCCGTTTCGCTGGCCATTAGAGCACAAAATCACGTTAAGCGTAGCTCGGGAAATTAAGCCGGATACGTGGGGCCGACTTCACTCTGGGATGACCTAAGCGAGTATTAGCTTATAATATTTAATTGTATGTGCACACAAGCTATTCCACACTATCCCTTTAATAATTACACAGTTTCATGTTTGTTACTTAGTTATTGAAATGGTACGGATTCGGATAAAACTTATTATTTTGTGTAAGATTTTCTCATAGAAATTGAACAAAAAGCCTTTTATCCCAAGAGGGAGACAATCGAATGACATTTGCTACGATCCTTACATACCCCTTTAACTTATTTTATATTCGTCAATACATCCTTCCATACAGCCTTCGATATATAAATTTTTTATATGTTCAATAAAAGTACACCTAGGTTTTCCTTTCACTTCAGCCATATAAACGTTTTTAGTCAATTTTTCATCCTTCATTGTTTCAACATGTCCAAACTGCGTAAACTACTTTTCTTCATTTGAGTCATTTTCCATCCTTCGAAATCAAAAGTAAAATAAAAAGGTAAAAAATTAACTTAGAAAAAAATCGCATGGAGCTGAAAATTGGCACACACATAAAAAGTCCCCATCGATCCCACTTGTCCTAAAAAAATATTCAAGGTTAAAGATCACAACGAGTTTTTGCATATATCTCCGAATCCGGTGACAAGAGGGCTGGCTCCTTCCTTGCTCAACGAATCAGCATCGCGATTCAGCGGAGAAATGCAGCCAGTATTCTTGCCACTATTCCACGCGGACTTGGTTTATTTAGTTATTTTTAATCTTTAGATTTGATTTAAGGTTTCTCCGAATTTATATGTTAAAATTCCCAATCAATCTCACTTGTTATAAAAAAAACTCTAGCTCAAGGGTCGCAAAATAATTTAGCACAAGTGGGATCGAGTGGGACTTTTTACATTTTATTTGTAAGTCTGTACCGATTTTCAGCTCTATGCGAATTATTCCGAAGTTCATACGGATATTGTTTGCTCATGTTGGCTAAACGACTGAAACCATTAAATTAATTAAAAAAGAATACCTCCTTCTTAGCGCCACCAATTTTTTCGATAATTGGACGAGAATTGAGAATTAAATTTCAAGGACGCGTCACGTTTAGGCACATTTCGTTTTTTGTAAAATCGTTCTTTCTCATGTTTCTGATACGTGAATTTTGGCCTATCATATCTTATTCTCGGTTATTTTATCGATTATTCTTTGCAGTGTATCTCTCTAAGAATTTTTAAAGAGATATAGACAAAATAAGCCGTACGGTTGACTAAGTTCATTGCGTTAACAAGCTTGCTCTTAATCCATGTTGCCGCTCCCAAAGTACACAGCGTAAGACAACTTTTCCTCCTTCAGCATTTTTTGAGGCAACCTAACGAGTGGTCAGTTGTGTTGAGGCATTTTAAGATCAAAATGTTTAGCCGAAAATGAAATAAAAAAGTTAATTAATATAATTAAGATAAGTTCAAATTAAGTAGCTGCGAAACCACTTAAAAACTGCCTTCAGTGAAGTACAATGAAGAAAATGACTTCAAACAGATTACCCGCGTTTACTTCCCTAAGTTTTAATGAAGTCGCGAGTTATTCTTATGTTTGTATTTTGGAGGATTTATGAGGATATTTGACGCTTTTCTTTGGAAATATTTGATTTGTTTTCCAACCTAATAAATTATGTTTTCGTGAGTTAATTTCAAACTTTTAGTGGTTTTATCATTTTATGAAGTAAACATATACGTAAACTTAATTATACCATTTGGTCTGGATGCCTATCTACGAATAAGAAAAAGTAACTCCAAACAAAATTGTCTATAAAAATTACCACATAAACTACGGCAATGTCGACTAATTAAAACGATGCAACGCTAGTAAAAATGTCAACAAATTTTAAGGACCCTTGACGAGCAGTTTCTTTGCGTATCGAAAAGTACGGCTCTTTAGAACCCTGAATAATAAAAATATGGCTCAATCCAATATAATGACAATCCTTTTGGGGTGAGGAGATGTTGTATAAATAAACTCACGTTTCCAGGATTAACTTAGATTTGCCATATTTTTGACAGATACAAGATGACCTTGACCACCGCTCCTTAACCACTTGAATACACAGGACTGCATTTTAAACAAATTACGAAGTATAAACTAAATATGGTGAGAAGAGAACTGTCGGCCCTAATTTCGATTTCATTTCAATGTATGGCAGTCCCGACTCTTATTAAAGAACATAGTGATTGCTACTTACTCTATGGCAGCGTCGGCTCATATTATTAGCCCGTCTCGGCTCAAAAGTCCTGGTGCCATTTTTTGCGTATTAGTTACTTGTCTATTCCTTTTGTGGTGGCAGGCCTCCATATATTTTTACACGCGTGGAAATGTATTGAAATTGTAGCTGCAAAAATCCGCATCTATATTAATATTATTAAGAGGTAAAGTTTGTAAGTTTCTCTCTCAAACTACCGAATTTTAAAAGTTGTAACAAGAATAGAAAGCTGCGATATCCCTGAGTGACAACGTATAGGCGGAAAGCTATCATATTATCAGTTTATAAACTTAGCACAGATTTTTTCCTTAAATGAAACTGGATCCTTTTTTTTCCTTCTTCATGGGTGATCTTACAGCTCCCAGGAACCATCGTCGGCCCCAGGGTACCCAGCAGAAAACAAAGTCTTCCTCATTTAGTCGATGATTTTTTTAACCTATACCAACCAGTGGCCAGGTCTGTGGAGGTAATGTAGATGGAAAATCCTTTTTATACGGTTTGTAGGATAATGTACATACCTACATAGATTTTTATTACAAAAACCCATTGGTACATTGTTCTATAAATGAAATAAAAAAAATCAAAATTTTACTTGAAAAGTACCTATGCAAAATTTTAGTTTAAGACAAAGAAATTCCACAAATAAAGTGTGTCCATCTTCTAGAAAACTAAGCTTCTAAAGAAAATACTGTTATAAAAGGCATTGTTTCATTAGCCCATTATGTTTCGGTGTAAAATATTGTAGGTATCGAAGGGATTTCTGGAATTTCAACCAATAAGGAAAGAAAGGGATACCCCTTCTTTTTTCATAGTTCAAAGATTTTCAAGGGCGAAGCCGGACGCTGAAAGTTAGTTATGTATAACAATATTTTATATGTAGGTACGAGTATATATTCTAACAAAGAAGGACATTCCGTGAAAATAACCTCGTAGAGACTTCGCGATACAGCCTTAAATAAATAATTCATGGAATTTAGATGGAGGCTCGAAAACAAAAAGTGAAATCGGTTTGAAGTGGTGAGGGTCCCTAGGGATTTTATAGGATTAAGTTTTATTGAAGTTTTTTATTTTTTCGCTTAATTAAAGTAGCAGTGATCGACAAATTCATAGTAACATGATATAAGAAGCATTTATATAATAAAATCAAAAATCCAACGAGATAAAAAAAAACGAGACAGAGCGGGATGGCACTCTAATAACTTTATTGACACGTTTCCCCCGAACGTCGTACTCCTTCTCAGGAATTTGTATGTTTTCGATTCCTTGATCTCGGGAATCGCAAAAAACTTAAGACAAATTAATTGGGTGTGTAATTTTTGTATGGTAAGCAAAATAAAATCGCAAGTTCGAATTTCGAGCCAAAAGAAAGCGAATCCATTGTCTATGCCAGTGTTGTCTTTTGAAAAAGTCGTGACTTTCTTTGGTTGGTTGGCGGGCGGTCGCGAGTCAAATATAATGAGGGAACGGAAGAATATGTCTGAAAAACTCTTCAGCTATATTACTAGAATAGAATAGATAATTCTTTCCTACATAATTTCGATATATCTCTGAGTCCATGAAAACTCTTTGGGGCTAACTTTTTCTTGACTTGATTGACTTATACTGTTAATGCTCAGCTCATAAACATTATTTACAATTATTTATTTAAAATAAAATAAAACAGAACTTTATGCGTGAAAAAGAGACATACAGACAGACGCGGCGTAAGGTATCAATTTATTCTTTTGGTCAGTTTATCATTTCGAATAGGGTTTCATCCAATCCCCATTCAATTTAAGACATATAATTTCAGTAGATTTTTTTCTGTCTTCACGGGTTGCCGTATAGCTCCCGAAACCGTGTTACGGTCCCAGGATACCCAGCGGAAGACAAAGTCTCCCTCTTTTAGCCGATGGTATTTGTGAGGCTATATCTGACGGTTGGCCTGTTGAGGTATAATAAGATGTAAAAGCCTCTAACTAAAAGTGTGGTTTTCGTCGGATTATGCACATAAGTTTTTAATTACAAAAAATCCATTGGTACATGGCCGGTATCCAGGATCACACCCGTGGACTGCTTAGTTAATACCAGATGTCTTAACCACTCGGCCACCCACGCACCTGGTTTAATAGATAACTTTACATAAAAGATAATTTAGCTTAAATTGATTGTTTTGTAATAATATCTTTCAATAACCAATTCAAAGAAATTGTTAATTGGCCTCAAATATACGTATCGATATCAATTTAAGCCGATTACTTAAAATTATATTGGAGAAACTGGAATATCATTTAATATTATTCACAATATTATTTGCTTAAAGTTCTAGCTCATGTATAATTATTCTGGCAGGTTTAACCAGAATCTCAAATAAAAAATAATTGACCAAGTTTTAGATTCAGTAGTTTATGAGATAAGGGGGGGATATATGTATTCCTTTAACGAGCCCTTGATTTTTTTACGCTTTGTGTTTCCCCTAAAATTAATCCCCAAAATCGAAATTCAATTATTTACGCTATACGTCCGTGATTGGGTCATGAAACTATATACTTATATATATTTTCAACATATTTCGTCCAGTAGATTCGGAGAGAATATGAGTAGGTTCCGTTTTTTCATTGGAGATGTTCGGAACCCTATATAAATAAAATGAATATAAGACCGGATGGTGTAACTTTGATGCCGTCGAAGTTGGGACGGGCCATGATATGGGACGCCACTTGTGTCGATACCATGGCCCCGTCTCATATCCGGGATTCTGCAGGTCGGGCTACTGGCGCAGCTGCTTCTGCGGCGGAGGCAATTAAACACCGAAAATATAAAAATCTTAAACAGAGATATGAGTTAATCGCCTTCGCCGTAGAAACCCTCGGACCATGGAGCAGGGACGCCCGGGATTTTTATAAATATCTTGCCCCCCTAATCAACGCCAGAGGTGACAAAAGAGCTGGCGCATTTTTCCGACAACGCATCAGCATTGCGATACAACAGGGCAATGCCGCCAGCATCTTGGGATCCATGCCGCGGGATTTATTTAATTTGTAGAGGTAATATTTATATTTAGTTCTGTAATAATTAGTTTACTTATTGAATAAAAATATATTTTAAGAGTAATATAAGACTAATATTAATTGGAAAAGTAGCCTGGAAAATTTAAAAATTCTGAAAACTGAAAGTTCTTTTTTCTATGGAATTTTTATATGAACTCAAGACCATAATAGGGGATCAAAGATAATATTAAGCTCCACGGGCGAAGTGAAAAATAAAAGCGTTATCTCTAAAGAAGTAATTTTCTGAAATACCTAGATCAAAATTAGGATCAGACTTAAAATTAAGACCTAATAAGAAAACTGTTCAGTTAAGCAATTATGAAAAAGTATATTTCTTTGTAAATTTTCTAGCTCTATGTATAGAAAAGAAATGACTAATAACTGTGATTAATGGTTATATAGCGTGTTAGAGTTTTCAGGAAAATTTCATTTTGAACTAGCTATTGCTCATTGCTTGCCTCAACTAATTGTGTACCTAAACGATTTAACGTGAAGATGCGACAAGTGTTTTTACATAAATGAGCTCAGAATACAGAATAAACCAGAATCAGAACACTAAACTACAGTAGGTACGCGGTTTTTAAAAATAAGAATCGGTGTTATTAACATTAACATTATCCTATTTTTTTTATTAATTTAATTATTTACACAACAATATAAAAATCTAAACAAACTTAAATAAACCAGGTCCGCGTGGAATAGTTGCAAGAATACTGGCTGCATTTCTCCACTGATTCGTTGAGTGAGGCCAGCCCTCTTGTCACTAGAAGAGATGATCAGTAGAGGGGATATATCTTTAATAAACTAAATCGTGGCGAAAAGTATTACAAGTACATGACGCTTTTTTCCTATTCAGTACTTCGCACAGTTAGTTCAACTAATCTCCAACAGATGGCGTCTTTTACAAAATACATTAATTAGTCAAAACTTTAAAAGAAACATTTAATATTGATTTGTTTGATTATTTTTCGTCATTAGAAGGAAACATAATCTTCAAAATGGCGTATCAAACATTAATTTTGATGAAGTACGTACTGACAAAAAACATCTTTAGAGATTATAACAGGAGGCCTCAAGTTCCATTCTCAAATTAAGTTATGTTTATTTTTACAGGTTCTTTATTTATTATGCGCGGGCGCGGCGCTGAGTGCTTTTCAGGCGACAACATCCCCCTCCTTCCGTAAGCAGGCCGTTTCAGGAAGAGAAAGGAGCAGGGGAAATATATGTAAAGTGTGAACGCAATAATAAGAAAATCGGAATTTATTAATTTTTTTTAATATCTAAATGAAATGGCTTAATTCATACTTCCGGTCACGTGACCCGCAAACGGTAAATGACGTCACTTTTAACTAAATGTCAAATAAATAACCACAGACTAGTAACTATATTATAATAACTGTCTGTCAATCTGTCACTGACTAAATTGTTTTCTTGTTATTTTATCTAACTATTATTTTACAGATATAATTTAAAGTATTCCCAAAAAAATGTGATGATCCCTATTGTTAAAAATTAGTTGCAATAAATAACTAGGTGTTAATTTTCAAAAGATTTTCAACTCTTTTAGCGAAGTGTTTCCTCAGAATATACTGTACTAGTATCATATTAATTACTCAACGAGCGTTGTAGCTCTAAATTATGCGCTGTCAGAACGAAAATTAATTACTCTAAAATAATACCCACGGTTAATTGTAGGAAAATGTAAATTTGATACGGCGAACTTACGCCGAGACGTCAACTATGAGAAAGAACTGCCGATTTAACATTTTATTGATTCATTTTTCAGTTGCTATTTCCTGCTGCTTTGTCTAAGTAATAATACTATGAAGATTTTGTTAATTCAGGCGTTGGTGGTAGTTTTTATATGAAATATTGTGAAAAAATATTAGACATAAATAAAACTCGCTGGGGCCAACTTTTACCCCGACTTGATTCACAGTCATATACTGTTAATATTCAGCTCCTAAACATGATGGTCCATTTTTAATACTCGTAAACCTTTCCGGTGAATAACATATCTAATAGTGAAAACGGAAATAAAATCCGCTATTTATTTTTTGGGTGAAAAGGGCGACAAACAGACGCGGCGGGGCCTTCGTTTTATAATATGTACTGATGAAGTGCGGACTCCCGATTTACATGCCATCCGAAGTACGAGAAGTCGATATTCTTAAAGAAATTGGTGCATATCATGGCGTCATCATCGTTTTCGCGTGAATTTTAAAAATTAAATTAAATGGTAGGTACATTATTTTTTAAATGAAAATACAAATATAAAATTTTACTATTTTATTAGGTATAATAAACCTTACAGCTATAATTTAAAAGTATTTCCAAAAAACTGTCAACACCGCTATTTACCCAATCGACTCCTGTAAAATTGAAAATGCGGAATGGTAATATTTTTGTTGCAAATCTAAGAGTCCCTCGTGAAACGCAATCTACAAATCAATAGTATTATTTATCCAGAGGGGCACAGTATAAGAGCAATGCAATGATCAGAGCCAGGAACGAATATCGGCCTAAGTCAACGATCGTGTTTGATCGTTCACGCTTTACCAAGAAATTGAGATAGCGTGAAGCTATTTCTTGCAAACTCTGGTAGCTTGGAAAATTGAAAAGGGGTCATAATATAATATGTAAAAAAACTCTGACCCGACACGGTTTACTTAGAATCTATATGTGTTCATATTCATGTACCCTTTATAATTTGAGGTGTGACCAGAGACACCAGTGTACCAGTGTTCACTTTTTGTCAGTTGTTCTAAACAGAACCGATGGCAAGCCTGTTGCCGCACTTAGGCGCAAGCCACATAGGATCTGGCGCGGGCGCTGACATGGCACGGGCGTTTTTCTTTCCATTCAAATTTCGTAATAAAGTCGCAATTTGAACACACAGAATCGAGCGCGCCATGTCGGTGATTTTCAAATTCAATTCAAGTTCAAATTGCCATGCCATGTCAGCGCCCGCGCCAGATCCTATGTGGCTTGCGCCTTAGTGGACCTACTTCTTCAACAACTTTTAATTTTATAAGAATTGCGGACGTTACCGTTACTTGCCCTCTGACTCTTAAGGGGAAACCAGTCATCAAAATCCAATATTTAATCATTTTTTTTCAGAAAACCTGATCTGTTTACGAAACTGAAAAATATATAATTATATTGATTTTAAGGATACGACAAATCTTTTTATTGTTTTGAAAATATGATTAGAAACATTTTACTCAATAGAAAAAAATCCTAAATACACATCTGAAAACTTTATTTATCAAATTTTATGGCTATAATAATAATCATTACAAAAATTAACACAAATATTTTATTGGTCATCTTTTCATTGTAAAATTATTTCTATGTTATTTAAGTTTTTTTAAATTGCATTTTAAACAAAAATTATCGCTTACGTTGAATCGCTTTATGCTTCTATCCTGCTCGCGTGCGCGCGATTATAGATAAATGCGTTCTGCTTTTTCATCATTCATTTTCCCATCGACCACTTCACCTTAAAGAAAGTTGATGCTTCCCGCGTCCCCCCGTTCTCAAGTGCAACGTTTATTACGCGAAAAGTCCTGTAAAATTCGCCAATATTAAGAGAAAATTTTAACATTTTCTAAATATTTATTTAACATTCTTTTGTAATTTAATAAAAAAACTTATATTAAAAACCCTACAAAATATGTCCTATGAAAATATGTACTATAATACTGTAAGATTACTGCGTAGAATTGCTTTTTTGTAAGTGATTATTTAACATGCTATATACCTACCTATATAAGTCTTTTATTGCCTGAAACATAGGAGCAACCTAGTTCAGGTACTTGTATTATTTTTTATCTAAGTTTATTAATATTGGTCTATGTTATATCATTTAAGTTATTCAATTTATTATTATTATTTATTATTAAATAAATTAAAATTTAAACTAAGTTCTATTATGTAGGTACGACAGGGATCAAAGAAACATAATTGTTTGTCGACAAATCTGAGATTCGAAGTCGGGACTGTCTGCCTTGCACTAACCACTAAGCTATTAAAGGCTAAAAGCTAAAATTAGCGCCTATTTTAAAATTAAAAATAAAGCCCTTGGTTACATATATTAAGCCGGTCGAACATTGAGTCCTGAATTTGTCAGGAGACCGGCGAGCGTAAAGCTGTCACAAGAACAATACCAACACAAGAGAAAAGTTGTCGATAAAGGGTAAGGACGTGTTCATACTATTCATATATGTATTAATACTAGCAACCCGCCCCCATTTTGCACGTATAGAAAAGGTTTTTTAATAAAAAATAATATAATTTTCCAGAGGAAATAAGTTATGCAACTATATCAAACAAACAAACACACTTTCGAGGGAGACTTGGTCTTCTGCTGGGTACCCTGGAACCGTAACACGATTTCGGAAGCTGTAAAGCAACCGTGAAGAAAAAAAAATCAAACCATTTCGCATTTATAATTTAGTAAGATGTGGGGTGGACAGACACATTGCATGATACACAATGTGTAGATAGACAAAATGGGGAATTGTTATAAAAAAAACCGATAGAATCAAACTCATGATGGATGGTCGGCTATTAAAGCTAGCAACTCCTAGTTCAATATTCATATCGGAGGTTAAATTAAATTTTTCTTTACCTAAAAACTTTATTGAGAATATTACGAACAATAACAAAAAAAATGCCATACTGGTCCAGCGGTTCTCAAGTGATTAGAGCTCATCTCGACTAACTATTCAAGCATTGTTTTTTTTAAGAAAACCATGATTTTTATCTCAAAATATAGCTAAAGTTACTACACTCCGTTATTAAGTTCATAAAATACCAATATTATGTAGACCTAACATATTTTTCTCTTCCACATATTATAACTACCAAAAATTCTAGTCACGATTCCTGCGTCGACGAATCAAAAGAGGTACAACGATAGAAAAATTCCACCTCTGTTTTGGTGCAATTGACATGGGTACTACATTGGTATGTTACAAGCAATACTTGTTCTCAATTCTATGTCCTCACATATTACGTTACTTGACAAGAAAACGAATTGGTGAAGAAAACTGGAACACATCGTTTTTTACACGAGGGTTTCTATTTAAAAAAAACTTACAATAACTAAATTTACAAGTCGATCTCTGGTTCTGGTTATCGGGCTCGGTGTCCGCAACCCGACGTCTTAGCGCCTATTTTGCGTGAAGCGGGAATTCTGTTACTCCTGCCATCCCAACTCCTCCAAGAAGCCGATCAGCCCCTTGATGTTGCCACATGCCTTCCGAAGGGTCCTCGGGGCACCGCAATGAGCAGCCCTGTATTCTGTCAAATCTACACGCTCCAGAAGAATGTGGGTGACCGTTTCTTCAGTCTCCATGCAAGCTCTGCATAGTAGACTATATGTAATTGCCGATGGTACATATTGTTTACAACAATTTGAATTCCTATATAAATATGCTTATAACTACTTATCTATTAGAGATAGATATATGCTACCGCGGACTTTTTTGTAGATCATTTTATTCTACATATTTCATTTCTACAACTTTTTGTTATATCTCTGACGGATTAGACAGCATACGCCATGAAACTAGCTGGGTCTAACTTTTTCCCTGACTTGATTTACTTATACTGTTAATGCTCAGCTCCTAAACATAATAAAAAATCCCAGCGAGTTATCATGGCGTATGCTGTCTAATCCGTCAGAGATATAACAAAATGATGTAGGGAAGAATTATGTAGAATAACTTGATCTACAAAAAAAATCCAAGGTAGCATAATCTATATCTAATAGGTAAGTAGTTATTAGAAACCCATAAACCCATATTGTATCCGTGCGAAGCCTGGGGCGGGGTCCCTAGTTTAACATAAACATTTCATAGCCAATTAAATAATGAGGTACTACAAAAATATTTTCCGACAAATTGAAGACACAAAACTTTTCTTCCGCAGAAAATAATAAAGTCTGTACCAAAGTAGAACAAACATCTCCAAACAAATAATTAACAAAACCTTACAGAACGAACCACCGAATTCACAATCAAAGGTCACGTAATTGAGTTAGAATTGTATTATTTATTCATGGAAACGATATCAACAGAGAATACTGATTTCCTTTCAAAATGGCTTCACCGAGTTACGAACTAATAATGGTTTTTGGAAAAAAAATTACGGATTTACGTAATTTATTTTTGATAACTTAATGCCCGCGAAACTTCACATTCACACAAACCAACAACATGATAGTCACAGATCAATAAAATACAGTCAGTGACAGATTGACAGACAGTTATTATAATATGTTTATTTGAAATTTACATGAATGTGACGTCACTTCCCGTTTGCTGTCACGTGACCAGAAGTATGAAAAGTACCCAGTGGAAGGCCAAATCTCCCTCGTTTAGCCGATGGTATTTGTGAGGCTATACCTAACGAGTGGCCAGTTCTGTTGAGGTATATTTAGATGAAAAAGCCTTTATGATGTGTGGTTTAAATTTTAAATTATAATACCAGACGGGGTAAACCTTATGGCCACCGACGCACCTAAATATTTAAATTATATTATAAAGTGAAACAACACATTACATTGTAAGTAATTTTTATTGTTTTCTACATCTCTGGCACTAAACTCTGTATAAATATAGATTTTAATAAGTTAGTATTTGTTACAGCGTGCCCTTTTGGCCTTTACTTCTTTCGTTTCCTTTTGAATCTTACCCTTGTCACAACTATGTGTAATCACTAAGCAGAAATGTACCAATGATTCTATAAATCGACATAAATGTATTCATTTTCCTTCGTATTTTTATTAACATCCCTGAACCCGACGATATCCTGAGGCAGTGGAGGAGCTGGTGGAGGTCTCACCAGCAAACCCAGTTCTCCATTATATGACCATACCGGTAGCTTATTTTCGGAAAATGTTATTTAATTATACCTTATATAACCTTCCTAGAGATTAGCCCGAGCAAACACAAAATCAGGGCGGCGGGGGACTTTAATGTATAATATTTAGTGATGATAATAATAGAGACATATGTAGTAGGCCACACATTAGGCCGGATGATCTAGGCAGACCGTTCGTTACAAGAATTGGGAGAGTCTGTGGTCGGTTTTGGTGGACCGTAGGTATATACGGCGACACGCCGGGGATTGGACGAATGTTTGGCCACCTTCGTGGTGGGTTTTCTTAAAACCACTTGAATCTAGCTAATTAGAAGTGTATTGATTGAAAGTGGTTACAGAGTAACTAATTGAACAAGCTACAGAACCGTGTTATCAGCCCATCCTTATATTTAGCCGATAGTATTCGTGAGGCTATACCTAACGAGTGTCTATTTCTGTTAAGGGTATTCGGATTGAAAATCCTTTAAGTGGTTTATCAAATCATATACCTACATAAGTATTTAATAAAAAAATGGTATATGGCCGCTGGAATCCAATCAAATAGGTATTGCCCACACGTCTTAACCACTCGGCTACCGACGCACGAAAAGTACTATTGAGCTATGTAATCCAGCTAAGTTCACATTCCTTATTAAAACGGGTGCCCCATTGGGCAAAGCTTTCAAAATAACGCCATTATTATTTTCGCGGATTCATTCGGAACTTAATTGCAATTAAGGTTTAATTATTTCGATGTAACGAGAGACGGGATCGGAGGCAAAGTTTACGCGCTTATTAGACCGGCTGTCTTATTACGGAATTAGCAACTGCGACGGATTGCACAATAATTCCTGTCAGAACGCAACTAAACTCAGTTTTTTTCAGTAACACATAGTTGCGCATACCAAATGAGCCCAACTTTGGGTCTACTAGTAGCCATTAAAGAGTTCCACTATCCACCTCCTGACTCTATGATCAGATCAGATCGATGGTACCAAATTATTGTATTGTCATCCGAATTACATACACTTGCAAAGTTCCAAATCGATACGAAAATTAGAAGTTGGTTAAATTCGACTTCTGAGATTTGTTTATATAAATGACATTAATACAAATGCTATGCTTCTTAGTAAATAGGTGCAATCGGGTTCATTATTTACAATTAGCGACCGGTTGCTATAGCGAGCAACTAGCTTGTTAGTTGCAAATTTTTAGCAGAAGCTTACAAAGTTTACGCGTTTATTATGTCCGGGGGCTATACAATTTATTTTACCTACATTTTGGTGTAATTAAGACTAATTTTCGAATTGAGAAGTTATTAACGCTTATGAAATAAACTCTTTCCAATTGTTATTCGTTTGTCTGTCTTCAGATCAGATCAAGTTATCAGATTTGTGTGAAATATTTAAACAAATAAATTTAAGTGTCTGTCTATGACATGAAAATATCATTATCTATATATAAAACACAAAATTCTACCTATGTATGTTATCTAATAGACTTTGAAAGCATCCAACCGATGTGCTCCAATCCGGTTTCATTTGAAATAAGGTGAAGATGGTTTTAGAAAAAAAAAGAAAATTAAAACTAAAAAAAATTGCCATACAAAAATTTTCAATCTCATCAAAGGACTCGCAAAGAAATTAAAAACATCGATGAGTAAAAACATTAGTTTGTATAGGTAATTATAATTGTTACGCCGGGCGAAGTCGGGGCAAGCCGCTAGTCTGTCTGTGACCGTTTTACATGCAAAAAGTAATGAACGGATTTTATTGCAGTTTCCACAATTAGATAGGTTGATTCCACGAGGTTTACGAGTCAATAGTGTAAAAATAAAATTTTTCTCTTTGAACTTTACTATTGCTGACGTTTAAAATTTTCTTATAAATAAAAATAAAATGCCGTTCGTTGGTAAGCTCATCACTTAAGAACAGGTGGACTGATTTGGTTAAGTGATTAAATGTTTCTAATAGTCCGAATCAGGTCTTTAGGGAAAAGAAAATTTAAAAAAATCTGGAAAATTGGAAAACTCGGGAAAAATTTAAAATGCTTTTCTATGAGATTTTTGTATGAACTCAAGACCATAAATAATGTTAAAATGATTAACATTCCTACCTATATATCATCACACCTTTTATCCCAAGAGGGGTAGGCAGAGACAATCGAATGCCATTTGCTACGATCCTGACATACACCTTTAGCTTCTTTTATTTTTATAATACCTTCGGCGATTGTGTGTACTTTTAACATTGTTTATATATTTTTTTTAAATCGCAAGTGCGACATTTTATTTATGAAAATACATGAAAATGCTTTTCACATAGATTCTAAAATATGCTGCACATAAAATATTATACAACCTCAGAAGATACATTCTATTTTATGGCTTCGTTAAAATTCGTTCTGCAAACAAACTTTGTCAATAACTTTTCCTAATAAATCATAGATTATAAAGACAATGTTATTATTATATTTATTGGCTACCTTAGTTTTTTAATAGTTGTGAAATTAATAAATTAAAAAAAAAATTCAGATATATTAGATAGTTCGAATCTCACTCGCACCAGGGCCCTATGGCTTTAATTTGTATTGGATAAACTATTCCCAATTTCTCTGCAAATAATCCACCTGTGCCACTGTAATTTAGCATATAGTTACTTATTCAATATATCTAAGTGAAATAGCCGTTACTTTTTCAATGGGTTTTATTGAATATTAAGAACAACCGACCCGCCCTGGCTTCGCACGGGTAGCAGAGCTAATTATGCCTACCTTGCTACCTTTTTCCAACGTCAGACTTCAACAATAATCATCGTCATATTTCAATCAGTTTATACAAAATATTAATGAATAGCGACCCGCCCCGGCTCCGCAAGGTGCATGCATATTGCTGATACTAAATACTACAGAATGTCTTTAAAATATATATAACGTTCACAGTTTTTTTGTCAGTAGGCCAAAACCGCCGCAACTGCTATGTCCCTGCAATTTTAAATCTGTAATATCTTCGAAAATATTCATTTAAATTCCATGCTGTAAAGAGCCTAATTAAATGCAAAATATATTTAAGGTACTTAATTGGATAAGGATTAATGCTGTATTGCTTAAAATCGCTTTGTAAATAAGCCATTATTTCTCGTAAAAAGTAAAGGTTTAATAATGGTTATTGTGGGTTATCCCTAAGAGATAGACATATCACGAACATATCACAAATACTATCACGAACTTTTTTGTAGACCTTTTTAAGGTGTACAATACTGTAGTACACTATTTTGATCTATCTCGTAGGGTTCAGCCAGCGTTTGCAATGTAAGCACAAAAAACATAGATATAAGCAAATAGGAAGATGCGTTATAGCGCCTCTACGCGTGGTCCGCCAAAAGTGTGGTGGCCACCACACTTTGACATTTACACGTGTCAGTCCTTGCGTCGCGTTGTTGTTAGTATGGTGTGCTACAAAAAATTTAAGTTTTTTAGCAAATATGCCTAATAATTATAGAAAAACCAAGCGCACTTTTAAATGAATGTATTTATTTTACAAACATATCAAGACTATATAAAAAGATTGTGACATTTTTATTTTTAATAAAATTGACAAGTAATTCTTGCTAGCCAGTATATCGGCAACATGGCGGGCCCCGGTGGGAACACCAAATTAGGGGAGACGATAAACTGGCAAAAGTATAAAAATAACATTGTTAAATTAGAACATTTTCAAGTAAGTACAAAATTAAAGTAAAGAAAATTAGATTTAAATTATTAAAAAGTTTACATTATAGTTAAGCCTGCTCTAGAGTAAAGATAAAAAAAATAAAATAATAACGCTTAGCGTAAAGATAAATATAAAAAAGAAAGTAATAACTAGGGCATCTACCCAATGGGCACTAACTTTTTTAAAGGACGCTTGAGGACACCGGCGGAAGTACAAACATCAGCGACCCTAACTATGCCGTCCCGTCCTGGGTATAAGCGGGTTACTCGACCTCTGGGCCAGGTTCCTCTGGGTAAATTGCCATCCACAATTAAAACAGGATCTCCAACTTGCACATTGGGAATCGAGGATCCACCTCCTCTACGCGGTGTTAATGTCGGTAAATATTCTAGGGTCCAGCGTTGCCAAAAATGGTCCGCTAAACGAACAGCTTTTCTCCAAGCAGCTCTACCTGACAATGAATCATCGTTAACTGTGGCTGGTATAGGGCGGCCCGAAGATGTTCCCAATAAAAAATGAAAAGGCGTTAATGCTTCTTGCGAACAACTGTCTGATGGTACATGGGTAAGAGGACGAGAGTTAATCAGCGCTTCAGCTTCTAATAAAAGAGTCTGTAGGACCTCATCTGATGGAGTACGTTCCTTTAGTGTTGCTTTTAAGGATGTTTTGACACTTCGTACTAATCGCTCCCAGCAGCCTCCCATGAATGGCGCAGAAGGTGGAATAAATTTCCATGTAACTCTTGCATTAGCTGCATAGTCTGCAATTGCATCATTATATAGTTTCTTTAGTTCTCGGTTGGCTCCTACAAATGCAGTTCCATTGTCAGACCACACTTCTGTCGGTGTCCCTCGTCTAGCAATGAATCGGCGAAGGCACATTATAGCGGCATCTGAAGACAAACTGTGTACCACTTCCAAATGGAGAGCTCGGGTTACCAGACAGGTAAAAAGACCAACATAGCGTTTTTCGCGTCTTCGCCCGACGGTTACTTGTACTGGACCGAAGTAATCTAATCCGGTAAAGGAAAATGGCCTTTTATGATGGACCAGTCTAGCTTCAGGTAAATCTCCAACAGGTGGTCGAAAAGGTTGGGCACGTAGAAGACGGCAAACTTGACATGCGTGTGCGACTGACCGTAAAGATCCACGAAGATGTAAAATCCAGTAAGTCTGACGAATCTCGTTAACAACAGTCTCTGTGTTCCCATGCGCAGCTTTTCTGTGAAAATGTGTCAATAAAAGTAAGACAGCGGGATGTTTAGAATCCAATATGATTGGGCTTTTTGTGTTATCACCAATCCCATCAGCACGATTAATTCTGCCCGACAAATGTAATAACTGGTCGTCGTTATTGATGACTGGTGATAGATTATATAAACGACTTCTTTTATGTAATGGCTTGTTGCTTCTGATCATGGCGATTTCTTCAGGAAACGAATCCAGCTGGCTTTGCCGTAATGTATGTATTTCCGCAATTCTGATGTCCTCCGCGCTTACACTTTTAGGACCACGCCTTTGAATTAAAGTTAAAAATTTATGCGCTCTTGCTGTTACCCTTAATAATTTAATCCATGAACTAAAACGTAGCGGGTCAGCAGAAAGAGGCTTAGAAACAGAATTTAAAGAAATTAGATGAGATGATTCATGAGAAGATGGTTGATGAGAAGCTCTTTTAAGTTCTTCGAGAACTGGCGGAACTTCTTTGGATGGCTCTGTTGGCCAACCCTCTTCAGGTTTAAGTAGGAAAGGTGGACCAACAAACCATCGTGAAGAAATATCGACTTTCTGGTCTCCCCGTGTAGCGTCATCCGCGACATTTAAAGCTGAGGGAACATATCTCCAATTTTCAACATTTGTTGTGTCTGAAATTTCACTAACACGATGTGCAACAAATGGTTTAAATGTGCGGGTGTCGCTACGCAGCCATTTTAAAACAGTTAAACTATCTGACCAAAGAAATAACTTAGAGGTTTTAAACTTATGAGCCTCTGTAATATATATTGAAAACCGAGTTGCCATGAGAGCGGCCTGTAATTCAAGCCTTGGTATTGACGTTATCTTTATTTGAGCTACTCGAGCCTTGCCACCTATAAGAGAGACTTTCACGCTGCCGTTAGAATAAAGAAAACGCCAATAAGCCACGCAGGCATACGCGAGCTCGCTTGCATCTGCAAAAACGTGTAGTTGCTTCTCTTTAAGGTCGTTTGAAATAATGTAGCAACGAGGAATAGAACAAAGTTTTATTTTTTTAAGATCGTCAAACCATGATAGCCATTTGGTTACTAGATGGCATGGAAGGTTCTGATCCCATTCGATTTCTAACCTCCAGGTCTGTTGAAAAATAATGCGACCTTTAATAATAATGGGGGTTAGGAATCCAAGTGGATCATAAACTCTCATTAATTGTGAAAGAACTATGCGTTTGGTCAATTTTGATGGAAATGTATCGGGCAAGTCTTTTAAGAAACACAATGTATCGTCATTTAAATTCCAAGTAACGCCTAAAACGCGAACGTATTCTTTAGATGGACCTAAACCGACTTCAGAGATACCGGTAGCACATAGTTCGGGAGGAAGTAGTGAAAGAGCCTCCTTACAATTTGAGACCCATGCTCTTATCTCAAACCCGGCAGCTTTGTGAACCGTAACTATGTCAGCGGCTAGTTGAGCGGCTTGTGCGACATTGCTGACACTTCCAAGAAAATCATCCATGTAATGATCATAAATAATAGAATATGCGGCATTTGGGAAACGATCTTTGTGCTCCTCAGCATTTTTATTTTTGAGGAATATAGCAGTACAAGGGCTAGAAGTAGCACCGAACACCATTGAAGACATTCTATATTCCTTTAAAGGCTGAGAAGGATCATTTCGCCATAAAAATCGTTGAGCGTCGCGGTCCTCTGGCCTTATCTTTATTTGTGGAAACATTTCCCTTATGTCTGCACAAAGAGCGACAAGATTTTCCCTAAACCTCATTAAAATCGACAACAATGGTTGGAGAATATCAGGACCAGGCAGAAGGAGAGAATTTAAACTTACTCCTTGAATTTTAGCTGCTGCATCATATACTACGCGTAGTTTGTGTTTGTGAGGATGTAAGACACCAAAATGTGGTAGATACCACAGAATACTCGAAGAATTTGCCGGTTTAGTACATAGTTCTGCGTAACCCTTATCTATTGACGTGTTTACGTTATCACGATATACCTTCGCATAAACCTCGTCTCTTAGAAACCTTTTTTCTAAATTTCGAAAGCGTGAGAGGGCGAGATCATAACTATTGGGTACTGATTTGTTACCGGGTCGCCAAAGCAAACCAACTTCAAAACGACCTGACGGCATTCTACGTGATGTGCTATCTAAAATTTGCAAAGCGTATTCCTCGCTAACACTTCGGTGCTCTTTTTTTGAAATACCAATAGAGTCCAATTTGTAATAATCGTTTATAAGTGTTTCCAAAGATTTATCCGATTCTTGAGACTTCCGAAGTGTTAACGTGGTTAACAAAATACACGGGTGTTATAGTCTTGCTGCAAACAAACCCATACAAGACCCAGCCTAAAGCTGTTAAAGAAGCTACAGGTTGGTTGCGTGTGCCCTCTCGGGTAAGACGAGAAATTGAAAGAAACCAATTGTCACTACCAATTATTAACATTGGTTTAGCATCATCGTAACAAAGAGTTTCAACTAAGTCTGCCAAATAAGAAAACTTATTAATATCATTCGTTTTTAACGACTGACTGGCAACGCTGAGATTAGGGATTGAGCGGACGTTGTTTAACCTGTGGACTTCCGTACTGTATTTTCCCTTAATAGAGATGCTAACTAGAGATACGTCAGTCTCCCTGGATAATCCGCCAACGCAATTCATTCTCATAGAAGACTTGGGACCTTTTGCTCCTATGGCAGTCGAAATATCGGAGTCAATAAGGGTTGCGGTGGAGCCGTCGTCGAGTAAGGCATAAGTATTTACGCTACCCTTTGGGCCGGTCACTGTCACTGCTACGACTTTCAACAGGGGCCTTAAATTATTACTTTTTGAGGAACTATGTGCAATGATTACGTCAGAAAACTTGGTTGAAGGCTCAGCTAGCTCATCTTCGACGTGAGCTGAAACTTCAACTGCTTTGTGCAATAAAGAATGATGCCGGCGCATGTTTTTACAGTTGGCTACCTCGCAAGTCTTTTTACAGGCTTTATAAGAATGTTTTCCGCGCTTAAGACATTTATGACACACTTTGTTTTCAATAACCCAATTCCACCTGTCATCGATCCCAATTAATTGGAATTTTTTACATTCACCAACATCATGATTTTGATCGTGACAGTACCGACAATGATCCTCTAAACGAACGGACGAATGAACCGATGAGACTGCATAGGACCGATCGTTACTCAAATGTTGTTTTTGAACGCACTTGTTTTTGACGTTCGAGTTAAGTTGACGTGAAAAACAAGAATCATGTTGACGTGATACACCCGAGTCATATTGACGTGATAAACCAAGAGACTCAGAAATACCAAATTTTATTTGCAGATCGGATTCTTGAATTAAAAAATCGGCTAACAGTTCTAACTTAAATTTAGATCCGTCCCTAGATGATGCGAAATCAATCCAACGTGTGCGTAAAAGTATTGTGAGCTTGCTAAGTATGGCGTTGCTTAGCTCAGGAGAAGCTAAATACTCATTTTGTCGAAGTAATTTCATGGTTTCGACACAACTGCGAACCCGACACGCAAACAAATTTAACTCTCTACAATTATCAGGTGGGAGCTTCGGTAAGGCTCGCACTGCGGCGATCTCTTGCAAAACAATAAACTCCGGTCTCGCGAACCTTAGTTCGAGAGCCGACAAAACTTCTTCGGGATCCCTAGCCGAGACTAATAGAGTAGAGACAGAGTCCCGTGCAGTCCCACGGATAGCATAGTTGAGCCTTGAAATGTTTTCGGCGATTGTGAATCCTATCTTGGACTCGTCGAAAGCTCTTCTGAAGGACAACCAATCGGCTACACGACCATCAAATGTAGGTAATTTAATTTCACTGACCTTTGGACGTGTGCTTGCTATATCCGTGATGACCTGGGCCAGCAACCTAAAGTCGTTATTGTTATGTGAATTTGTTAATAATAGATCTTTATTTTTGTTATAACTATCTTGTTTTTGTGTGCCTAAATGTTGTAAATGCGGTAAATGTGTATGTAAGGTAGTAGATGTCGGGTTATGGAGCTCGGAGGGCGCTACATCCAACCTGGCGGGACGGCCTGCCACTGCGGCAGACATGGTCAGTGGTGAATGTAGTGGCGCCATACACGGAGGCTCTTGAGCGGATGTCTCCGCTGCCTCAATGTGGTCCGAATTCGCCCGATGTACCTGTACATAAGAAGATCCGTTTTTATTACAATTATATAGTGGGTTATACTCACCTTGATTATGTACCCAGCTTTCCACAAATGAGGTACTGTCTTGGCGGCTGGAAGTCTCCAACGCGGCCAGCTCTGCCTGGAGTTCGAGCTCGGCAGCAATACGTTCACGATCGGCAGCTTTGCGCTCGCGTTCGGCAGCTTTGCGCTCACGTTCGGTTTCACGCTCGGCAGCTATACGCTCACGTTCGGTTTCACGCTCGGCAGCTATACGCTCACGTTCGGTTTCCATGTCTGCGAGGCGGCGAACATGGAGCGCTTTGGCTGCGAGCTGCTGCGCCACAATCGTGGCTGTCGACTTAGCGGACCCGCTTGAGCGTTGTTGTCGTCGCGACGACCCAGAAAGGCTGGATGGTGACGTGCGCGTCTCCTGTGGTATGGCATGAGGGGCTTCACTGTTGGTACCTATATCACCCAGAGGCACTGATACGTCTTGAGTCTTGGCGGACTGGTTTCTTGTGAGCACATTAATAATTTCCATGACTTCTGACACCAATAATAATTATAGAAAAACCAAGCGCACTTTTAAATGAATGTATTTATTTTACAAACATATCAAGACTATATAAAAAGATTGTGACATTTTTATTTTTAATAAAATTGACAAGTAATTCTTGCTAGCCAGTATATCGGCAACAATGCCTTCTTGCGCATTCAAAGGGTGTACCAATAACTCTACTACAAAAACAAAAATTATGGAATCACTTTTCACTCCTTTAAGTTCGTTAGCGAATAGATTTAATTTTTTATATTTTAAAAATTAATATAATATATAAATTAATTAATAATTTAACATGGCCGCTTTATCTCACCTGTACAATCGGTTTGGTCGAAAGTATGCTCTACTTATGTAACGTTGATTTGAAATGAAATTTCTGTTTAGATTATTTTTTCATCTATTTATTTTATAAAGTGGTATATCAATCTAAGTAGTCCATGACTTCGTTATTATTATTATTTTATTAGAAACTAGCTGCTGCGCAGGGTTTTGATATAATAATAATCCGAATTTTCGGCAATTTCAAGAAATTTATAAAAAGGCACTTAGGCATTTAGAATTGCAGTTATCTCTGTCAGAAAACTGTATACCGCTGGATAACTTTCCCATTCTTACACGTTCATCAGCCGTAGACACTATTAACCATATCTACCTACTACTCTTGAACGAAATTTATTCGATGAAGAAAATTTACCTCATGTTTACGAAGAAAATACGTTTAAAAAGCATAAACTAACGTATTATAATTCGTATAAAAATGTTAAACACATTAAAGATAAATGTATATTTTAAAAGTAATATTAGTGACAATATAGCAGAAACAAATGTACTAATATTAAGCGATCATTTATCAATTAATGCAGATCTAATAGTAGGATATATATCGCGTTGGGTAGCTCGGGCGTTGTTTAAAACAATTGTGAGGTATGTGTTACTGAACTCGTGACAAATGAAACGAGTTATGACTTATATAAAAATTGTCTAAAAACGGAATCTACAATTAAATTATTTAGTTTAGAATCTCAATATTTTGTTGTCAAAAGTAAAATAATAAAATTGAAAATAAGCGTAATAAAATCGTTTATAAACTTCAACATATTCACAAACTTCTTCTTCTTCTTCTTTTGATATATGGCGGGATTAACAGTGTTACAGTTTTAAAAATTGAAATTAAATGCTTCTTTACATACACACAAAACTTAAGCTCACGCCTGTTTCCCACTGGGGTAGGCAGATACCACTGAGTTCAATTTACTACGGTCCTCTACGGAGACATTAGCACATTTATATTAAATAATAGTATATTTATATAATATATAGACATTTTATTCTTAATTATTGTCCTTCAAACAAAGATAGTTTATTAAGTTTTTGCCTTTTTAAAACCATTGATATACTGGGATTATTTTTATGCAGATAATGAATTCTTACGTCACAATATTTGTCAATGAGAGCCCTTAATAAGTGAGTTCGATTCCACGTGACGCCTTTGTGAATAACGCACGCGCCCACCAGGACGTCATGGGTAATCCAGTTTAAGTTTCGTGCCGAACAGCTGAAATCGAATCGGCGAATACTTAATTTTCTTTACGATAATATGTAATAGTTGTATCACTACATTATGAAATTTTATTTCACACCCAAAGGATAAACATTTTTTTTTAACTACATATTTTAATTTAATAATTCCAAGTAGAGTGACAATACAGACGGTTGACTGTACATCGCTGTTGATATGTCATCATGTCGAGGCCCGTTTTTGCAATTGTTTTTTGACTACGGTAACGCATCTTTTGTTTATATCTATGACAAAAAATGTGTTTATTTACGGTACCCCACATAAGAAACCTCTAAAATTATCAGTGTTTATTTACTATATTATGCATGTTATATACTATACATATACACTTGGGGCCGGCAACGGCAAAAATAGAATTATTAAAAAAAATCCTTTCCCCATACATTTTCTATGGAGCGACTTTTTTGATATCAGAACGGATTGATGACAGAAAAAAAAATCAACTGTCAAATCGATTGGTTTTAATCATTCCAGATCATTCGGTCAATCAGTCATGATGTTTCCTAGCGCAATGGAAAAGTAATCTCGCTAAAAGTGGTGGTAGTGGTAGCAGTAGAGGTAGGTGTAGTGGTAGTGGTAGGAGTAGGGGTAGTGGTAGTGGTAGTGTGAGTGGTAGCGGTAGTAGTAGAGTTAGTGGTAGGGGTTGGAGTAGGGGTAGAGGTAGTGGTAGTTGTTTTCCACGGACGAAGGAAAGTAAATAGCAGGCAAGCCAACGTTTGGGCAGGACAACGTCTGCGGGGTCCGCTAGTAGGGGATATAAGTTAATATCGTAGTACCTATATATAGTTTTATAATATTTTAAAACATAGCCTTCTATCGAAATTCAGTAAAATATAGGTAAACCTTATGACTGAAGCTAGTTAACGTTGGAAGGTATATAAAGTGGGTTGTTAGTTTAAACTATGTAACGACTCTCAAGGGACTTCTCTCCGCCAACTTCTCTTATTTAAAGCACTGTTGCCTAGTATTATTACTAAAGACCGTTAAAGACTAGTTGCGTTATTATTTGTCTCAAGGCAGTAAAATCACATAAAAGGGTAAAATAAACCTTTTAAAAAAAAATGCACCGACTTCAAAAATTTGCACTGAAAAGTAAGAAATAATAAATATTTCGTCGTAGAATTTGAAGACGGTTGGTGCCAAATTAGGATACAAAACTAAGTAAATATCTAAGAAGATAAGGATCTGTTCAATATTATCTTTGTTTGTATGTACTGATGATCGTAGGTTCCTAAAGAATTGTCTAGATTAGTGAATTTGGGAACTAAGTTGTTTCTAATTTGGCACCAACCGTCTTCAAATTCTACGACGAAATATTTATTATTTCTTACTTTTCAGTGCAAATTTTTGAAGTCGGTGCATTTTTTTTTAAAAGGTTTATTTTACCCTTTTATGTGATTTTACTGCCTTGAGACAAATAATAACGCAACTAAAAAATATTGATGGAAAAAAAATACCGCTGTGGATGTGATTTGAACCATGTGCTTGTGCATCCTGCGCTGCACCCCATTACATAACGTTTAAACGCTTGACCATCGTCACGAAAATTGACAACTTCGTGTCAATAGCAACCGTTGCTAAGGCTTTTTCTAATACATAATTTTCAGCCGTAAACAGAAATTAATTACTGAATTTCTGAAAACAACTGAACCGATTTTCATCATATGTCTGTGAGATAACGTCGAGAAATTATTATGTCTTTAAAAAAATAAGTTGTCAAAATCGGTGCATATTTTATCGAGATATCAAGAAAAATGTACTTATAAAGTCAGTTTTTCAAAATTTCTGTAAAACTAATGAACCAATTTTTATGAGATAAAAATTGGACCAATCCGGAAGAATTATCTGTCCATTAAAAAGAAACCATCAAAATCAGTTCACAACTGGCGGAGTTATCGATGTAACGGTCCGAATTGAGAACCTTATCCTTCTTTTTTTGGAAGTCGGTTAAAATCATTTGTGTTGTACAATATTTGTGCAATGTGCATAGGTTGAAATCAGTATGTAAATTAAAAACTAAATGCTTTGAATATTTTAAGAGTCCTATATCTATAATTTGTAAAAATTAAGAGCTTTGTGATAGATTATGAAAGAGAAAACGTTTCCTATTCTATAAAACCCATTGAAAAAATAACAGCTAATTTCACTTAGATTTATTGAATAAGTAACTATATGCCAAAATACAGTGACACAGGCGGATTATTTACAAAGTAATTGGGAATACTTTATCCCAGAAAAAAATATGGATATAGGAGCCTTAAATTCAAAGATTAAGCTATTTTTAGAAACGAATTTAAATACATTTTATTGTTTAATATGCAGTAATTTGTTTATATAAAATTTTCAAAGTTTTGCCAACAGACGACAAAATTACGTCATCATTAAGGTAAAGTAGTCATTCGGCCCCATTTCTCAACTCATTTGTCTAACTAGTAGTACCACGGGGCACGTTAAGGGCCGTGGTACTACTTTTTTCACAAACAATTAGTACCACGGCAAAGAAACTCTACTTTACCTAACTGATGACGTCATTTTGTCGTCTGCCTGCCGGTAAAACTACTGCATAGAAAAGAAAAATATACTTTTTTACTTTACATACCTAATTCTCAACATAAAGATCACCCAAAGAGTTCTAACAAAAAACGAAAACTTATTCAATACCGCGAGCGTATCTCAGATTTACTGCGGACAAGAAATTTCAATAAGCGCTGAAACGCGTTTTAAATCTTGAACAACTCTCCCGGGCTAAAAGGAATGTTCGATATATTACACTCGTATCTTCTACAAATAGCAGAATATAGGTCGGTTAAACAAGTTGGCATGAATAAAAACATATTAAGATGTTAAATAAAAAATTGGCGAAGTTGCGAGTACGACTCGCGATCTGAGGGTTTCATACCATTTTTCGGTCAGAACGTTAAGACAGAATTTTCGTATAGGTAATCCTGTAATCTATAAAGTTAGGGAGATGGAGACAGAAAGTGGTTATAAGCACTTCCCGGCAGAAAACCCTAAAAACGTGTCACAACACCACACCTTCACGGCTTTAATATCTTACGGTGTCACCAGAGACACCAGAAACAGTGTCCACTTTTTACCAGTTGTCCAAATTGAACAGAACAGGTGGCAGGCCTTGCTGCCCTTAAGGCTCCTATATCCATAATTTTTCTGGCATAAACTATTTTCAATTTCTCTGTATAAAATCCACCTGTGTCACTGAAATTTAGCATATAGTTACTTATTGAATATATCTAAGTGAAATAGCTGTTATTTTTTCAATGGATTTTTTTGAATAGGAAATATGGATAGTTAAACTTTGCCCCCGTTTCTCTTTCATAATCTATTACAAAGCTCTTACATTTTTTAAAGCTCTGTTATACCATTACCCTTCAATTAAACGTCTTGCGTTTTTTTGTAGCGTATTGAAAATTCAAAATAATAATTATTTTATTATTTTTGACCAATTAAAAAAATCATGAAATATTTTTTTTTTGATATTTCACTATGCTACCAAAAAATGCAAGACGTTTAATTGAAGAGTAATGATTTAACAGCGCTTTAAAAAAATTAAGGGCTTTGTTATAGATCATAAAAGAGAAAACCGGTGCAAAATATTCCTTTATTTTACCACCCATATTTCCTATTCAATAAAACCAATTGAAAAAATAGCGACTATTTCACTTAGATTAATGAATGAGTCTATATATGCTAAATTTCAGTGACACGGGTGCATTATTTACAGAGAAATTGGGAATAGTAATATCCCCATACAAATTATGGGGATAAGGCCCTTAATGGGCCTAAATTGAAACGTATCAACTCTTATAAATTAAAATATCGAATGCGTCAAATGTTATAATTTCAAATACCAAACGTGCCAGCTCTTATTATTCGAGATATACTTCACTGTAAGATTCACACGACCGCAATGTGACTGTCTACATGCATTACACACAAAATGTATGCGGAATTCCTTCAACGCTTTGTCTAACATTCCCAGCAGCGGATTTATCTGTCTCCGTTTATATTACAAAAACACTTTACATATTTTTAAAATAATAATTTGTCGATAGTGCAATGGTTATTGCGTTGATCATGAACACTTCAATAGACAAGTAGCTAAATGTTTTCAATCACGTCACTATAGTACTTTTTAAATAAGTATTTTCTCATATATCGTCAGAACCAGAAAAATCTCGACTCGTAATCTGGCATATAATATGTATAATACATCGATTTAGTGTAGTCGCTCAGAGCGCCAGCATACTACATCTATGGTATAATATAGCTTGATATCTGTGACAGCTGTCAAAGTGTTAGGAAAGCCGTCAAAGTCAACGCATTTTCTTTTAATTTATTCGTTTATATATCTAGCACTATATTAATTATAATTGTAATTGCAAGAAAATTTGTGATTTTTGGTATTGCACAATAAGTTACTTGTTTATCGCTCGTCTAAAGTCATATCATTGACTTTGTTGACAGCTGTCACAGGTATCAAGCTATATTTTAAATACTATGATTCCACGTCACGTCTTGGTTAATAACGCACGCGCCCGCCGAGACTGATGGGGAATCCAGTTTAATCCTGTCCGGGCTGTGATGGTTGTGATTAGTCGACGACTAATAAGACATATCATGGTCGGGGGATTATCTTAAATACCGATTAATTGGCTATAAACACTATAAAGGCTATAATACTTGACATTGGCAAATCACCGATGAACATTGGCGGAGCCATACTATAGGAAGAAGAAGTTTAAATACGTAATAAATAGCATCATCTCCTCCAATCCATTTTACAAAGTAGAAAGACAGTAGACAAAATAAATTTTAGAGGCAAGAGTATAGAGTAATTATTTTGTGTAGATTCTGTGAAAATTAATAAAATACGACAGGTTGTGAATTCAAGTAAGTATGTAAAAACCTTTATAGAAATGGCAATACACAATAAGATAACAATCCAACGACTCAGAGTAAGAGGGAATTCTCCCCAAAGTACGTCGCTGGACAGTTGCATAATGATTCACTAGCGCGATATAGGTTTCAGTATTGAGACATTATTGCAAGGCGACATATATCGACGTGATGTGCCGCCACATCTTCAGAAAAACTTAATTAAACCTACGTAAAACCTAAACCAAAAAGAATAATTTTCATATTATATTTTCAACCCGTCACGTCTGCAATACACAAAAATTGTTAGATCTAGTATTAACGTATATATAAGTATACGAAGCTACCATTTTGTACACCTGCTATCTCATCGGTATCAAGGGAGTAAAGATCAAATCAAGACTGGATCCCGTCCATTACTTGCGATCGGTTAGCCAAAAGGTTAATTCCGTAACAATATATTTAAATACTAAATATTCACACGTGAAAAAAATTTTGATCACTTCTTACTACTTGGTAACGTTTCGAGATGCCCATATCGCATTTCATACCCCTCTCGAACTTCGTTAATTGTGTTTTTCCCCGCGATCCAATTAAATGGCTCGAGTTTGATCAGAAGAGGGTCTAAACTACCTCTTCCCCCATTATTGAAATATTGTAAATAAAATAACGACTGTCTGAAAGAAAATTTGTTCCTGTTTTCTCAAGAACGGGATTCAGGGCAGTTGGTCAACGAAATACTATCACAGTTTCTTGCCCATAATATCGAGATAAACACAGTTTTGCTGTGATTAAACTCTTCGGACTATTTTACTGTAACTTCTCCAAAAAACCAAGATATATACAACGATCACTGGCATGCATAAATGGAATAAGGGGTGAATATGTAACTTTTGATGCAGATGTAGAGAATGGGTTCACAGTTCGCTTGACTGAAACGGTTTAGATCGCAGACTTTTTTCACAGTTTCTCCCACATTAAAGGGATCATGGGATTTGAACTGTTGTGTGGAATACAAGATTCCTTTTGGAGTTCGCGATTATCTAACCTTTAAAATTGTATATGATTTTAGTTATTTTTAACAGAACTTCAAAAGAAGAAGGAGGTTCTCAATTCGACGGAATCTTTTCTGTTTTTTTTTATGTATGTTCTCCGATTACTTGAAGACGCCTGGACCGATATGGATTTTTTTTTGTTTGAAAGTGTATACTTCCCATGTGGTCATCAGGTCACGATCTGATGATGGGATCCTGGAGAAATCGAGAACTCTTCAAATTTTATAGGCACACTTGAAGCGATTTGGTTTTTTTTTATAGTTTTATTATGATACTAGCGACCCCACCCCCGACTTCGCACGCGTTTAATATGGGTTTACAACAATTTAAATACATACACAAATACACTTATAACTACTTATCTATTAGAGATAGGTATATACTTCCGCAGACTTTTTTGTAGATTATTTCAATCTACACAATTATATTCTACATCATTTTGTTATATCTCTAACGGATTAGACAGTACACACCATGAAAACTCGCTGAGTCTTACTTTTCCCCCCACTTGATTCACATAATATACTGTTAATGCTCAGCTCATAATTACTCGTAAGCTTTCCCGGTGAATCAAACTATCTAATAGTGAAAAGTGCAATAATATCCGTTCTGTAGTTTTTGCGTGAAATGGATTTAGTTTTATAATATTTAACCATAATCTGCTCCCAAACAAGGGTCGTTTTATTAAAATACATTCACCAGTTTTTCTATACAAACATTCACACTAACAGACATACAGACAGTCTAAATAATGCCATTTAGTAATAAAAAATCAGAATCTAGGCAGATTTGGTACGAACTGAATGCTGATAGCACTGGTAACATGTCCACATTTTGCGAGTTAACAAACAGAGGAGTTGTTAAGCTGTCGCTATATTTAATGTGTCTAGACTTCTAAGATGCAAGTATTTTGCATTTTGAACTGAAACTTCTTGTAAGTAGCAAGACCAATCGTTCTAAATCCTATTAGCTAGGATCAAATCGAACTCTGTACAGTACTTGTAGTAAACGTTTAACGTTTCTCTCAACATAATTCCATTATACCACAGAGTAAATTTAATATTGTTCCCATACAGAGTGATGACTTCGGAGATTATGTAGCGCTGTCAATAAAATGAAATAAGAAACGCGTAAGAAGTGAAAGTTCTTCTTATTATAATTAAGAATTAAATATACTAAATTATCTTATAGAATTGGCAATACATACAACGATCCAACGACTGTTTTTTAGTGAAAATTGGTTCACTAAAGAAATTTATTTTAAAGAAATTACTTTAGAAATCTTGAAAAAATTACTTTATAGGTAAGTTTTTCTTAATATCTCGATAATTATTAAATATCTTAATAAAATCCGACAAACCACACTTAGAGGCTTTTCCATCTAAATATAATATCTCAACAGAACTAGCCACTCGTTAGGTATAGCCTGACAAATACCATCGGCTAAACGAGGGAGACTTGGTCTTCCGCTGGGTACCCTGGAACCGTAACACGGTTTCGGGAGCTGAACCCGTGAAGAAAGAAAAAAAAAAAAAAAAAAAAAAACTCGATGAAATATGTACCTATTTTGACGACTTATTTTTTTAAGGATATAATAATTTCTCGACATTATCTCACAGACATATGACGAAAATCGGTTCATAGTTTTTCAGAAATTCAGTAATTTGTCTCTGTTTACGGCTGAAAATTATGTATCAGAGAAAAGCATTAGAAACGGTTGCTATTGACACGAAGTTGTCAATTTTTGTATCGACGGTGGTCTAACGGCTAAAGGTATGGGGTGCAGCGCAGGATGCACATGGTTCAAATCCCATTAACAGCAGTATTTTTTTAATTTTAATTTCATTATTGAGACTTCAAAATAGCCATAATTTTTAAAACGCAATAGCAATGTTTGTTTTAAAAACTAGGCCTATTTAAAATCCTAAATCATAAAAATATGGCTTAATCCTATTTAAAATAATAACTATCAGCAATTTGAGTTTAAAATGTTGTATAAATATACTCATTTTTCTAGGATTAATTGATATTTGCCATATTTTTGACATAAGTAAAATGGCCGACTTTCACTTCAAAAGATAAGATCTCAAAATTGACAATTTATTTACAATGTCTAAATGTTACAATATTTCTATTTTCTATTGACGCTTACTTTAGTGTAGTTAGTGATAGAATCTTCCGTGAGAGTTACCTTACAGCTCCCGGGAACCGTTGCCGGCCCCAGGGTACCCAGTTAGTACAGGGTACCGGACTACCGGTACAGGGTTAGCATAGAGTCCCCCTTTCGCCGTAATAAGTGCGCAGTAATAGGTAGGTTTCGTTGGTATCGTTTTGTGTCGCGAGACAGAGCTCTAGAATATTTTAATTAGGAAAGGCGATCTAGGACGTCAAACATGCGGGAACATAGTGTTTCGAATCATTATTTATAAAGTTTGTATTTCAGCATAATCATCATATAACGTAAAAGCTGTTGCGACAATAAAACGACAGAAAAGTACAGGGGTTAGTACTAGACATCTAACATTCCCCCCTCCAAAAGTGGCAAAAAAAATTGTTCGGTAATTTTCCGCTTCGCACCTCCTTTGGTATATACTCAAAGAGGGTTAGTGATAGAGTTTCAGTACATTTAATGAAGTCAACACTCTGTGCGGTGGTCGTTCATTCCTCTGTGCTCACATGAAACTAGAATTTGAACGAACAACTATAATTTATTCAAAGTGGAAATGTCTTTCTGTAACTAGAGAAATAGGTTGACTACGTGACAAAGGAATTGTTGGCTTTTATTGTATTTGACAATCTCCATTTATATTTGATATCATAGGGTAAAATAGCGATCGGATTGTTGCTATCATAGGCTTATTATTTATTCAGGTTAAAAATAACATAACTAATAAATTTTAAATTAAATGAAACCAAGTAAAACTGTTCTGCGTAGAATTGTGGCAAGAATACTGGCTGCATTTCCTCCTTGGATCTAAACGCGATCCAATTTCATGAATTTTTACTAAAAAGTATTTTGGACAATTTGCTCCTGTTCTATGCAAAAATGTGTTTGTTTGTTTTTTTTTGTTTCTTTGTTCCTCTTTCACGTCAAAACAGAGCAATGTATCGACGTGATTTTTTGCACACGTTTAGCTTCAACTATATCTCGTCACTAGGATAGTGACATAAGCAACTTTTTATACCGGAAATCTTTCGAGCAGCCATTAAAAAAATTATATATTTTTACTTAATAAAATTAGCAGAACGTAGTAGCCACAATCTATCGATTGGCATGTATGAGAGATAAGGAGAAATTTTAGGTCAATATTTGCAATAAAGTATGCATTAGAGAATGCATACCTAAAACGGAGGTTCAAGTGGTTAACCATCTCTTTATTTATTTCACAAAGGTGTTTTTTGTCGGTATCAAATAACTCCCATAGTACTGTATCAAAGTTAATGTTTGATACGCCATTTTGAAAATTATTTTTCCCTAAAAATACTAATGAAAAATTAATGACGAGTACTAATTTATTTATTTTATAAAAGACGATATCTGTTAGAGATCAGTTGAACTAACGGTGTGAAGATTTCGCACGGGTAATTATTATAATCAATTACACCGCACATATCTTCAGAACGGATGTGGTTGAAATAAATTGATATCGAAACCTTGGATTCACTTTTCTTGTAGGAACTCAAATCTGTAGATTTTGTGATTTTTTTATTATTAAAAAGTTTTTTTATATAGGTAAGTAGTTTCATCTCACCTAAATAATTAAAGGCAAATAATATATTTTAGGACTACAAACAAAACAAAAATAAAACTAAATTATTCCCTTCTATTATCACTAAATATATAAAACTGTCGTGTCTGACAATCAACTCACAGCCTAACCACTGAAGATATAAATATGAAAATTCGATGGTATATTCCTTAAGTAGGCCACACATTGGTCCGGCATCGCACTGAAAATTTTCCATTCCGGCCGCCATAAGATCTAGGCGGACCATTTGTTATAGGAATTAGATGAATCTGTGGTCAATTTCGGCGGACCGTACGGCGGCGCGCCGGTGATTGGATCAATGGGTGGGCAGTGGGCACCTTTAGGGGATGTAGAGGTACACTAAGAAAGGAAAGTGTAACATTGAAGGATGCGTACTGTACGTGGAACACTTCCTAACCCTCAGTGTATCGTGGCAGGTCTCAATTGGGTCACTCTCCAATAAAAGATAATACTGTTCACTCTACTATATTGAAATAGACCTGCTTGCTAGGCAGTATTATATAAATGACCAAGTGAATTACGACGCTATGCATGCGACTTACTGTCGGGATCGTTTAACTGACGTGTGTATGGGGATGAAATGGGGGGTTGTATTCCTAATACAACGCGTACGAAGTCGCGAGCAACAGCTAGCTACTAGATAGGTTGATTCACCGGGAAGGTTTACGAGTATTACACATGAACCTATCATGTGTAGGAGCTGAGCATTAACAGAATAAGTGAATCAAGTCAGGGAAAAAATTAGGTTCAGAGATTTTTTATGGCGTATTTTGTCTAATCCGTCAGAGATATAACAAAATGATGTAGTTAAGAATTGTGTAGAAAAATATAGGTATCTACAATGGGTCTCCTACAATATCTCTAAAATGTTCTGATATAATTTTAGAATATATAGGTACATAAGATATAACATTACATTCTATAATTATTCATTTGCTATAATTTTTTTTAAACCTAAAATCGATTTCTGTAATTTTCAAATTCACTATTATCAAAATATATAAAATTAAGTTCTATAATTATTCATTTGCTATAATTTTTTTTTACCCTAAAATCGATTTCTGTAATTTTCAAAATCACTATTATCAAAATATATAAGATTACATTCAATAATTATTTATTTGCTATAATTTTTCTTTTGTCTAAAATCGATATCCGTAATTTTCAAAATCACTATTATCAAAATATATAACATTAAATGATCTAATTTATAATTTGCTATAATTTTCGTTTTATCTAAAATTGTTTTCTATAATTTTCAAGATGTCTAAATTATCAAAAGGTACAACATTTAATTATCTAATGATTAATTTGCTATATTTTTTCCAGTTTATTTGCGAAATATTTATTAATATATAAAAATCTTCCTTTCTTATTATAAATAATATATATATAGGTATCATATCCGTTATCAACAAGTGATGGTTGTTTAGGTATTTATGAGTTTCTGGCGCTTCGCCGTCCGCTGCCGCGGAACGCTCGCTTCGCTCGCTCGTCTCGCGCTCTGTTTTAGCACTATTCGAACCACGCTCGTCGCTTCGCTCCTCGCTAACCTATTTTTATTTACAAATTAGGGGAATAGGAATCGAAAATTACTGCAACAGACATTAACAAAATCTACTGTAAATTTTAATAATAGTACTTATTTAAATTGATTACATTATAGAAAATTATTTTTTATGATAAATATATTTGTAAATGTAAATAGAATGAAGTTATACGTTTAAAAATATAGTGAGTACACTTATTTTAACAATCCATTAGAGCAAATGATATTATGATTAATAAATTTATAGAAATTGAATTTATATATTTAGAAAATTATAATAACTGCAATTATAGAAAAGTAACCATTAGTGCAACTAAAATTAGAGATTATAAAAATTATAAGAGATGAGATTATATATTTTCAAAATTATAGTAACAGCAATTATAGAAAAGTAGCCATTAGTGCAATTGAAAATAGACATTATAAAAATTATAGGACTTGAAATTATAGATTTTGAAAATTATGGCAACTGCAATTATAGAAAACAATACGTTATAGGAATTAATATTACAGATTTAAAAAAATATATCAAACAAATTTATAGATTTTTAAAATTACAGGACCTAAATTTATAGAAAATGAATATTTATAGCAACTAAAATTATAGCTTCTGAAATTATATATTTTATTTTAGAGCATTTGAGAGGATACCATCTACAATATATATACTAAGCGTATTTATGTAGGTATTCAAATTGTTTTAAACCCATATTATACACGTGCGAAGCCGGGGGCGTGGTCGCTAGTAATTATTAAAATTTGTATACTAAATGGACTGATAGAGTGGCAGGCAATAGCTGCAGCTTATATTACCGCTTATCGCGTCGCTTGCTATTTGGGCCACAAAATAGAGACTAGCTTAATTTCCGGAACATGTTTACAGGATCAGAATAACCTGCATTACCTTCCGTTGTTTGGATATTATAGTTTAACAATCAAACACGCGATGTTACGTTAAAAAATATTAAATTAGTGGAAAACGGTTTGTGGGAAACATGCGATCGGAGTGCGTTACGTAAAGCTTTTTATTAAATAAAATTATAGAGTAGGTTTTGAAGCAATTTTGTAAATGCAAGGCTAACACGAGCTTTTTTTATCATCTATCTTTGAATATGTTGCCTTACAGCTCCCGGGAACCGGTTGCCGGCTCCATGGCACCCAGCGGAAAACAAATTCTTCATCACTTACCTATAGCCGAAGATTTTTTGAGGCTATACCTGACGAGTGGCCAGCTCTGTTGAGGCATGTAGATCTATAATCACGCCTTCTATCTCAAGAGTACCCCTCAGCAGAGGCAATCGAATGCCATTTGTTACGATCCTGACATACCTCTTTCGCTTCTTTTATAATCATCATACCTTTCATACATGCTCGACGATTGTGTGTACTTTTAATATTTCCATCGATCAATACAATGTTCAATAAAAGTTTGGCCATGGATCTGAGTAGGTATATTATGGCGTTTATAAAACCGATTTTATTCATATAAATTATGCATTTGAAAATCGGTTCATAAACTTCATAAATATGTGAAAAACTACTAATACAGATAAAACAGTCGTCCCCAAGAAATAAGCACAACATTTCATATGCATTTCCTACCTAACGCTCGCTTTTCCTCCAATTGTGAAACAACTATTGTATTTCCGTGAAACTTTGTCCTTGCGAACGCCCGCGATCGGTCTCAAGAATAAAACTTTAAAATTCTCCATTTTAAAAGATCAGGTATATCTCTTGGAGCTAAGCTAACCACGTTTTATTTATTCGTCTCTTAAAGGTATTTCTTTAGCTCAGCTAATCAGTTCAACTCGGACAGTTCAAGTCCTGGATTGTTTCCTGGGTAGACATAAACACGGTTTGATCTCGGCCATGTACTTAGAGGCTTTTCCATCTAAATATACCTCAACAGAACTGGGCACTCGTTAGGTATAGCCTCACAAATACCATCGGCTAAAAGAGGGAGACTTGGTCTTGGAGCTGTAAGGCAACCCGTAAAGACAAAAAAACCTAGATGTTTCAATGTAGCGACCAAATTTAAAAAAAAAAATTATGGCAAATTATGCAGAATTCTTTATAAAATACTTAATTTTTTTAAATAATCCAGACTATTTGCTGCTAGGTTTATTTTCCGGTTGTTTTGACCATGAAAAGTTTTGAAAACAATAAAAAACTCTCTCGTAATATATATCCTACGTTGATTTTATAAATAGATTTTAGAATATTGAATTTCCCGTTTGATTTCTTAAGATCTCACTATATCTCTATATCAAATTACAAGATCAAATAAACCTCCATAACAGTTATGTACCGAGTTCAAATATAGCGATTGTGAACAAGTTATTTGATATCTTAAATTGCTTGGATTCAAATTAAGACATTTGTGAAATCTGGCGTTCAAATCTGTAGTGTCTGTCTGTCATTTATAAATCAATACTAATATCTAATTTGATGAAATTTTAATTCTTTCATATCTCCCTTTAATGTAAAGTTGAGATGTTTTTTTTTTAAATTGAATCCCCATCCTGACAATTCCTAATGTATATCATATTAAATAGGTTCAGTAGTTTCAGGTTTATAAATAGGATATGATGGTAAATAGGAACTAACTTTTCAAGAAGAAATAAAAGTAAAAAAAATGTCGGTCAATTCGCGGCACCAGTTCAAAGTATACGAATGTTCTAAAGTTTTTATTACCATAAAATTTGCGCCCGTCCTTTATCTCCGACTCTTTCCATGAATGATACAAAAGTTGGTGGTAGCTTTTCTCTTAGTTGCTATTTTGTAGAAACTTTCGAAGTTACACATAGGTGCGGTTTTCTTTTAGAGCTCATCTGGAGATTCTTTTTATATCTCCGGTAAGTTTTAATTTTTTCTCATTGTATTTTTGCCGCAGCAGGTAGATTTTATAGTTTTTAGAGAACCGTTGCCACTATTATATTTCTTACTTCGCCGCGGTAATGCATTTTGGTCATGATTGACACCTGTTTACCTAAAAACATACACAAAGCACATTTTGAGTTTTATCATGTTTAATAATCGTAAACAACCTTAAATTAAATATAAACATTAAAAATATCTAAATAAACCAGGTCCGCGTAGAATAGTGGCAAGAATACTGGCTGCATTTCCCCGATGAATCGCGATGCTGATTCGTTGAACGAGGAAGGAGCCAGCCCTCTTGTCACCACAAGAGATGATCAGTCGAGAGAATATATCTCTACTAACCATTTTGACATTTGAACCCCACGGACCTAGAGTTTTGAGTTCACAACACCATTTCGGAATATTTTCGGTTTCTCATTAATGTTGGACTCAAACTGCATACAGTGTCAAAGAGCTCAAATTATTTTACGCATGGGGGCTTCAGTATCATTAAGAATATGAAATTCATTTTAATTAATTCTAAAAAATCTAACACAGTACCTAATAGTCAATAATCACGGGAAAAGACTAGGTTATGAAACATGAAATTCAAGTTATTCAGTAACGATTTTCTCATTTCAAGCTAAAATCTAACCCAGTCAATAGTATCACAAGTAGATGGGTATAACAATGTTATGCAACACGCTGTCAACTATCGATGGCATGCAATGTTGGCACCAAAGACCGTGTCGTGGTATTGTGGTATTCTCCGAACTTTAGCAAACTATTGATTTTGATTCTAGATTGTAACTTGGTATTTAATAATAGTAAGATTGCTGCATCTAGTGTTAGTTTGAGAGCCCGACTCTAAAACAAGAAGTAACTCTCAGGTGCGTGGTGCTTTTCTTTCAACAACAACAAAATAAAAATTATATATTTTTTTTGTTGCATTTCTTAATTTTGACGGAAGGTAAAGGGGTCATACAGCCTGCGCCAATTCGTTTCATTCCCGAATACAAAATTCTATTTTAGAATAAAAATTTTTGTACGACTAATTTAGTTTTTATAGAAGTAGAAGTTTAAATAGAAAAGAGAGAATAGAAACCGGGATACAATGGATTTTTATATAATAATCCTGCATTGTTTTCACTACAGAAGAAGTACCTGCATATAATAATCATTTCAACATAAAAAAGTATCTAATAGAACAAAATCTACACAAAAACCGGCCAAGTGCGAGGCGGACTTGCGCAAGAAGGGTTCCGTACCATTATCTATAAAAACGGCAAAAAAATCACGTTTGTTGTATGGGAGCCTCCCTTCAATATTAATTTTATTTTAATTTAATTATTTATGTTTAAAGTGAATATATAACTAAATATCCTGTTGCCGTTATGAAAAATATCGAGCAAAATCACGTTTGTTGTATGGGAGCCCTCTTAAATATTTATTTTATTCTAATTTTTAGTATTTGTTGTTATAGCGGCAACAGAAATACATCATCTGTGAAAATTTCAACTGTCTAACTGTCACGGTTCATGAGACATGGTGACAGACAGACAGACGGACGAACAGCGGAGTCTTTAGTAATAGGGATTCCGTTTTTACCCTTTGGGTACGGAACCCTAAAAATACCTCTCTACAGAAAAAGTACCCAGTGCCTAATTAAATAAACCTTTTAAAAAAAAGTGCACCGACTTCAAAAATTTGCACTGAAAAGTAAGAAATAATAAAAATTTCGTTGTAGAATTTGAAGACGGTTGGTGCCAAATTAGGATACAAAACTAAGTAAATATCTAAGAAGATAAGGATCTGTTCAATATTATCTTTGTTTGTATGTACTGATGATCGTAGGTTCCTAATGAATTGTCTAGATTAGTGAATTTGGGAACTAAGTTGTTTCTAATTTGGCACCAACCGTCTTCAAATTCTACGACGAAATTTTTATTATTTCTTACTTTTCAGTGCAAATTTTTAAAGTCGGTACACTTTTTTTTAAAAGGTTTATTTTACCCTTTTAAGTGATTTTGCTGCCTTGAGAGACAAATAATAACGCAACTAAAAAAATATTGATGGAAAATTAAAAAAATACCCCTGTGGATGTGATTTGAACCATGTAATGTGCTTGTGCATCCTATGCACCCCATTACATTTAAACGCTAGATCATCGTCACGAAAATTGACAACTTCGTGTCAATAGCAACCGTTGCTAAGGCTTTTTCTGATACATAATTTCAGCCGTAAACAGAAATTAATTACTGAATTTCTGAAAAACTACTGAACCGATTTTCGTCATATGTCTGTGAGATAATGTCGAGAAATTATTATGTCTTGAAAAAAATAAGTTGTCAAAAACGGTACATATTTTATCGAGATATCAAGAAAAATGTACTTATAAAGTCAGTTTTTTCAAAATTTCTGAAAAACTAATGAACCAATTTTTATGAGATAAAAATGGGACCAATCCGGAAGAATTATCTGTCGATTAAAAAAGAAACCATCAAAATCGGTTCACAATTGGCGGAGTTATCAATGTACATACATACATAAAAAAAAAAAAAAAAAAAAAAACGGTCCGAATTGAGAACCTTCTCCTTCTTTTTTTGGAAGTCGGTTAAAAAACAAAAACAGTGCAAAAATGTAGGTAATCATTGTGCATTGTTTTTAGACTAGAAGGAATATTTGAAATGTGACATTCTTCAACGATTTCCCTGGAAAATGTCGTATGAATCGACATGAGACACAGAAACAAACACAAAGAGATTCATGTAGTCTATACTAACATTATAAAGAGGTAAATTTTGTAAGTTTGGATCCCACCAAAAACATAAATATGAAAATGGGAGCCAAGTTCAATATTATGACAATAATTATGGCTTCACCGACAAAATATTTGAGATCTAAATGGGTGCCAAGTTCTGTAGACGATCCTGAAATTTATTTATAAGAACGTATACATTATTTAGTAAAATTTAAAACACAATTTCTTGTTTTCTTTCTGCAATTGGAATAGTCGAATTATTTACACAAAGCAAACATCTTATGATCTATTGAATCTCAACATTTGACTTGGCTAGTTTAGTAAATCAAATATTTAGAAAAATATAACCTTACAATATAGAAACAATAATTGGCATCTAACATAAAGATGATAAGTTGATTAGCTAAATATAAGTTGACTAGTATGTGAAAACTAAAGGCAAATGTTGAGGTTCAATTATAGATCATAAGTTATTTGCTTTGTGTAAATAATTCTACTATTCAGGTAAAGCCCATTGGCACATGTACGGGATCCATTTTACTTACTTCCTTAGAACTAAAACTTCAAATTTCTCTATCTCAATAATACACTCTGTATTTCAAATCGAAATTCAGACAACGAATATAATATTTCTATTAAGAATTTCCTTCAGTATTCCAGTCGCAGGTGAAACTTTGGTAAAGACTGTTCAGTGCAAGTTTGTAGTAAACAATGTGATAACTGACAGCGCGCTGTGAACCGTATTCTTATTATATTACTTAGTTTTCCGCCCCCGGTTTCGCCCGTGAATATTTTAGACCAGAATAAAATATAGCCTATATATTACTCAGGGATATCGTAGCTTTGTTTTCGTGAAATAACTTTTAGAATCGGTACAGTAGTTTGAGAGATAACCGCCTATATCTAGACAATGCGATAACGTGTCAAGCCAAGTTCAAGTCAATCGCCAGTTCTGTTGGCTCTGGGTACCCTGGGATCGTAACACGGTTTCATTTAATTTCAAAATATTTTCATGGAAAAGAAAACTGCATCAATTTTCAGAATTTCTAAGAACAAAGATATTATATATAAGATCACCTCATTTCCAAAAGTAACAGTACAGTTTCGTAAAACTCTCACTAAAATTTAAGTGCATATGTGCTCAAAGCACTTAAATTACACAAATTGGTGGCCTAGTTAAAGGCCATATTCTACACGAATGTTTATTAGGCACGCAGCGAATTTCTAATAACCTACTCTATGAATACAAAAGCGAATGCAATTGGAATGAAAGCGGACTGGAGGCATCTCAACGACCGTGTGTTTGTATAAGCATGCATGGAGCATCATTTTAAAGTTATTTGCCTACCAGTATAGCTGGGCGGAAAAGTCATGAAATATACTATATGAAAAAGAAATAATGTAATTTTGTAATATATTTGAAAAACCTTTTTCACCGATCATACTCCGTGTAGTGTATGTATAACTATAAATAAGTAGTTCTGACGCTATGAGCTACACGGGGCGCGGAAGGGGCGGTCAATGACAGAGTCAATGATAGCCGGGCGCGGTTACTAATATATGTGGTGCATGGTGTCGAGCCGATACTTGGTAAAATCCCTTAATTATTCGATATTTAAGTCAAAGTATCCAAAGAACTATTAAATCAATCTGTGATGAAAATATGTATAGATACCTACATAACGATCCAATAGATTATTTTAATTGATAATAAATGAATTTTAGACATACCTTTTTTAGACCAAAAAATCCCCAACTTCTCCAAAACGGCACAAGCTCTTTAGGAAGTTTTTACACACAATATATTGATTATCTTAATTGAGACTTTTGTTTTTAGTTTGTGAATTTTATTTTTTCACCTAAATCCACGCGAGCGTGCATGCCAGCTCCGTCGCCCCTATAATCCCGAGCGTTTTCTACACCAACTATAGAGGTCAAATCGTCAAGGTAATTGACAGATGTTGAGACCTTAATATATTCACTCGAGACATACAAACATAATTAAGACTACACACCGCATTGTTAAAATAAATACAGAAAGAAGTGAAAAATTGATCAGTGACAGCTTGACCACTTGACATTGGAAAATCATCGTAAACAAATTAAATAAGTATAAGAAGAATAAAATAATGTAATCAGCTTGTAGTTTAACATAAATGTATTTATGAAGGATCTAAGGTAAAGGTCCAGATTATCTAATCCTGAGATTTTCTTGTTTTTTCGACTTTATTCAATTACTGCACTGCTTTATTGCATACTTTAACTATTTTCAAGTCTCGGTAAGGTATAAGTTTTGGCAGAAGGTCACAGGTTTTTGCAAAATTAAGGTTAGAGTTTTCATGATTTTGAAAGAAAATTTTCAATCGATTTTTTTTACTCCATATAACACCCATTTTTTATGATGCCATAGGATGAAAAGCGTCACAAGGAGCAACTTTTGTCCAGGACACCAATCCCGAAAACCCCTCCCGTGACCGCCACGTCGGTGAAAAGTCTTCAGACACGATCGAAATTTTTTTACTCCACAAAATAGGTTAGCGAGGATCGCAGCGACGAGCGTGGTTAAGATGGTGTAAAAACAAGGCGCAAGGCGAGCGAGCGAAGCGAGCGGTGCCGCGGGAGCGGCCGCCGAAGCGCTGGAAACCTTATATTTTATTTTAAAACACGAAAATCTCAATTTCAGATTTTGAGGTTAAGTTTTTCAATGTCAATTTTCTTATAAACTAGTGAACACCGGCGAAAAGTGGTACCTTACCGAGACTTCAAAATGGTTAAAGTATGTAATAAAACAGTGCAGCAATTTAATAAAGTCGTCAAAACACGAAAAGCTCAGGCTTAGATAATCTGGACCTTTACCGGATCTAATAGCATTCTATTTTTAAAATTTATACACCTGTTTCCATGAACGAGTACCTAAATATCTAGCTTAGGTCTCTAGAATTATAAAAAGTACTTACCAAAGCGCCTTCTGAAGACACACGCCTCCATGATGGGTTATCTCGTAGGCACCATATTTGCACACACAAACACTTATAAAAATAGCTCCACAAATGTTAATCGATGATTTGCCAATGTCAAGTGTATAAGTCTTTATAGTGTATATGCCGATTAATCGGTATTTAAGATGATCTCGCCAACCGTGAATATGCCTTTATAATTACTGACTAATCACAACTATCACAGCGCGGGCGGGATTAAACCGGATTACCTATCATGTCACGACGAAACGCGTCCGTTGGTTGCCATGACATGACGTAGAATCGTTTGGTTATACCAAACAAATTATACCAACAAATGTCCATTTTGCAACTGACAGCGGCTGTATCCAGTGGCAGACTGTTTGAAGGGAGTAAAATATAAAGTAGGTAGTTTGAAAAATTGTTTTTAAAATGAAAATTGATTCGAAATATTTAAATAAAATTAACTAGGTGATGCCAGCGGGTTCGTCTGCGTGCGTGACCCACAATACGAATCTGTTTTTTTTTGCGTACTTTTTAGCTATATAGTTCATCTATATAATTAAACAAATAATCGTGCTTATACGAATATAATCAAATACAAAAAAAAATGGCATATTCTGATCCCGCTGCAGATTTTTGAGTTCTTCGCCATTAGTTTATCTACAAAGTTCAGGAGTACATAATCAGGTATTCCAAGTTACGAGATATTTATAATATTTATGATAATCCGAAAAAAAAAAATGTTGTTGATTGATCAGCCAGCAGCCATTGTTGTCAACTGTTAAAGTGTTGGAAATACTAATAAATGCTAAAATCAAATTAATAAAATGATTAAAAGACGTGCCTACATGGATTAAATAAAGAATGAAGAAGGAAATAAATGACTTGTGCTGTATGGACTCAGTTCCTTTGCCTGATCCTGATAAGCAACAAATTAACAAAAAAAAAAACAAATTAAAGCAAACAAACAATTGAATATTAATCTCATGGACGTAAAAAAGTAGAGGACGGATCGCCGCTACGACAAAAGTTGAAGCACCAAGCGTGCATGTGCAATTGTGCATGTGTGCGTGCATTATCTTTAATATATTTTTAAATTGTTGAATAAGTGGTAAATTACTAACTTACCTATGAAATGTGATTCCTTGAGATTTTTTATGAGACGGCATTGTTTTTTATTTTCTTAATGCCGCTGATCAGCATAACCGAATGAGAATGTGTGCGTGAGGCTCGTATTTACAATGAAACTGGCATAACTTGGTTGCTTCAGTTTTGTCTTAGCGGCGTTCCGTCCTCTCCTTTTTTACGTCCATGATTAATCTATACTAATATTAGAAAGAGCTAAAATTGTTTTTATTGTATGTCTTGCTAATGTGATAAAAAAACGCCAAGTGTTATAATTTTAAAATTAGAGACAATTTAATTTTATGTTATTTTGTGAGAAAGTGAGAAGTGCAGCTTGGTTTGTGCATTTAGAAAACTTGGTGTTACTTGATATATAGATAAAGGTAGGGTTTTTTGTTTATTTATGTTCAAACAAATAGAGTTCTGTTTTGTCTACTTTGGCTACGAAAATACAAAGCAAAAGTAGGTTTTACATACAGTAAGTTGCACATCGAGCAAAAACTGATAGACAGATCGCAATGGTCGAGAGGATAAAAACCATAACGCTACAAATAACTACTTACTCAACCATTTATGTTGAGCATGTTTTATTTAATCAAATCATGGGGCGTAAACTATTTACCTGTTAGTAGTGGCATATTTCTTTGGACTAGGTACCTACATTTCTCTCGATCATCGTGATTCGTGATTTGTCTATCTATTTTTGTTTGTCTAAGTTTCAGGTAGAGTTTGCAGGTACAGATAGTTCCGTCTACCACAATTGTAAAAGCGGAAACTTTATCTAAAATGCACCAACAGTGAGACATCGCGTCTCATGGACGTCTCCTGCTTTTTGTGTAAACTTTCCGATAAACTAAACAATACGAGTGCTTCATTTTGATAGCATTTATTTTATTGTTCTTTTAGCTTGGTGAATATTTTAATTTATATGTTTTAATTTAGTACTAGCCCTTTCCCGTGGCTTTACTTGCGTGGCTCCAACTAATATTCCCTCTGTGTTTCTTGGTTTTCAGCCTTACAGAAATTAATAAAATGTTAAGTTTTGAGTTGGTTTTGAGGTACATTTTACGCTAATTCTGTAGAATTTTCTCAAATGTTATGTTATGAATACCTAAAGATACACATCTTTATCTACCGACAAAGTTTTCGGTACCTATATTCCTATATGTTATTCTCCACCCCTCTGTCTGTGTGCAAGAAAATCACCGTTACTCTGTGTTGATATTGAAAAAGGGACAAACAAACAAATACACTTGGCATTTATACCTAACTAGCGACCGCCTGCGACTCCGCCCGCGTAGAATCTATTGTGCACAGGTTTGGGATAAGTTCATATATTGTGTTGTCACGATTTTTTCAAACGACACACTGGCATAGACAATGGATTGGCTCTCTTTTGGCTCGAAATTCGAACTTGAGATTTTATTTTGCTTACTATACAAAAATTACACATCCAATATCATATTTTTTAATTTTTTCGTAATTCCCAAGATCAAGGAATCTAATTACATACAAATTCTCTTAGGAATACGCCGTTTGGGGGAAACGAGTCAAGAAAGTTTTGTAGAGCACCGTCCCGCTCTCTCTCGTTTTTTTAATGTCGTTATTTTTCAATTTTATTATTAGATACTAGCTTAGACTTCATCGTCAAGAATACTACGTCACTCTTAATCCCTCCAATAATCTGTGTGCAAAATAATGACTTCGACGAACGAACACACTTTCACGTAGTAAATAAAAAGTCAAAATTTAAAAGCGAGCGAACCAGTAGCCACCTGCTAGTGCAAAAAACCTACGATCGGTATTCAGTTTGCGGTCCAATCACGATAATGGTTAAATACAGTTGTTAGTCGGCTCTGTTGCCAAATTGTTCGTATTATTGCAGTTTGCATGAGAACAACAAGCGCTTAGTTTTATGGTTTTTCTTCACACTGCCTCCCAAGTCTCCTTCGTTTAGCCGATGGTATTTGTGAGGCTATATCTAACGAGTGGCTAGTTCTGTTGAGGTATATTTAGATGGAAAGATATAAAGACAGACTATTTTTGTACCCCTATTTAACTATGTTGCGTCACCGAGGAGCATGAGATATGGAATGGTTAAAGTTTATATAGAGATGTGCAGAAATATTTTTATGTAATGTGTTGGAAATTCATTAATTTTTTTTTTACATTTATGTCAATGTCAAAAATGGCGGCTCGCATAGAGTAAAGATTGTCGCCAAAGAACATAGAGAATATACCTAACCACTACAAATAATTTTAAAATGTTGCCAATAAATAATTACTGACTCTACGGTGACTAGATTATGTAAATACTGCAAGTAGGGAATGCGATTTTCTATACAAAGGTTTACAACCCTTAGGGGTAGATTTTCAAAAAATCCCTTAAAATTTCATCTCTACACCCCCGAAGGAATATACCTTCAGATTTTCATATTTATATCTTTAGTGGTTTAGGGTGTGTAAGTTGATTGCCGTTCAGTCAGCGATAGGACGAATTTCCGTCTTTTTTTGTGGCCCCATTGGTTGACCCATAGACTAGCTGCCCGCTCACACTTCTATAATTTTCTTGTAAGTTTCGTACTTCGTCTAAAGTAGCCCACGCACTGGTCCGTTATCTCACAGATAATTTTCGGTCCGGCCGCCGTATGATCGAGATTGAAGACAGGCCACACATTAGCAATGTAAATCATACGATCTAGATCACATGCAATTCACTCACCCACACAGACACACAAGATTCGATTAAACAAAGGCGTGTAGATGTGTGTGTGTGTGACAGATCGTTCCGGTCATCGAAATCAATCACAAATACGATTTGAAAACGGATGGTGGGCCGCGCGATAAGAATTGGACGAGTCTGTGGTCGATTTCGGTGGACCGTACGGCGACCGGCCGGGGATTGGACGAATGTGTGGCCACCTTTACGTTTTTCTTTTCTCAATTAGGACCGTAATTTTTTTGTATGTATGAGCACCGATTACTCCGTCATGATGGTTTCTTTATTCGACAGATAATTCTTCCGGATTTCTCCCATTTATTCTCACTTTATAAGTAAACTTCTTAATATCTCGTTATACCTAACTCAATACCTAATGCCTAAAACTATAACACATAGACAACCGTTAAATATAATAATATGTAGATTATTAGTATCATTTAAATAGTAACAATTTATAGAACCGGACATCCGACCACACTCGGTACAAGCCGCAATGATTATGTAGCACTGCGGTTGTATCACATTACAGCATGCAATTCTAGCTAAACTACTATTTTAAGAGCAAGCTTGTTAGCGCAATGAACTCAGTAAACCGCGCGGCTTAGTTTAAAGGTTGTTAGAGAGATATACTGCATAAAATTCGATACAATAAGCAAGGATAAGATAAGATAGGCCAAGATTCACGTACCAGAAACATGAGAAAGAACTATTTCACAAAAAATCGGTCTTGCGAAAATACACAAAACGGACATCATAATATGCTCTTCCAGTATTATACAAAAACTATTAGAAATTGCAAGTTGAGTTAATGTTTTCATTTAGTAGGTATGTGAAATTATCTATAGGATAAATACGAGAAAATGGTACATTAGTAAATATATTAATTAACTCCAGTCGCAAAATCGGTTCAAAATACTTTGATGACTTTCAGGGCTTTACAAAACTTGGGTGTAAATAATTTTCATATTTAAAAAAAATACATACTGTGTTAAATATATCTTTCGAAAGCTGTTTAAATTTCGAAACTAAAACATTATCGCGTAATTTATGAAGACGTGGAGCATGTAATTTGTATGAGTGAAGGTACTTTTCATACAAATATGTAAAACTAGACACTCGCCCCGATTTCGCACTGCATGTTAATCCTCTTAATATTATAAATGATAAAGTTTGTATGTTTGGATGTTTGGACAGGGCAACGGTCCGACGTGGTTTTTGCACAGGGATAGATAAAATTGTTATAAGACATTTAAAATCAAGTCGGGGAAAAAATAGCTCCATAAAGTTTCCTTCTAGGGTCTAATGTAGAAAAAGGGGTAGGGGTAGGGGTAGTACAGGCAAGCCAACGTTTGGGCAGGACAACGTCTACCGGGGCGCTATTCTATACTAATATTATATCCATATCTATACTTCTATATCTTCTATACTAATATATAAAGAGGAAAGATTTGTATTTTTGTGTGTGTGTATGTTTGTAATGAATAAACTCAAAACACACTGTGCCGATTTCAAAAATTCTTTCACCATTGGAAAGCTACATTCACCCTGAGTGACATAGGCTTTATTCTATTTAAAAAAAAAATAGGGATCCTTACTAAAACTCCAATAATGTAACCCAAGGTGTAAAAAAAATATCTAAGAAATTCCTTACATCGCGTGCGCTGCGAAAACTATTGATGATATAGAGGTTGTGGTAGTGGTAGTAGGAATAGGGGTGGGGGTAGGGGTAGGTATAGGGTATATTTTATTTTGTTCGTAAATATCCACGGGCGAAGCCGGGGGCGGAATGCTAGTATATTATAAAGAGAGAGTGCGAATTTTGTGAGTCTGTGTGTATGTGGAGGGTAATCTTAGTAACTACTGATCCGATTCTGAAAATTCTTTCACTAATAGGAAGCTACATTATCTCTGAGTGTATAGGCTATACTTTTATTTTGTTCGAAAATATCAACGGGCGAAGCCAGGGGCGGAAAGCTTGTGTAGAATAAAATGATCTACAACGTGAACAGCATTAGATACGCTTGTATTTATGTAGGTATTAAAATTGTTGTAAACCGAAATTCTACCAGGGAAACGGGTTATTGGTAGGTATTATTATAATTTAAACCATAAAGCTATATAAATAACTATTAAATTTCACTGCAATTTTTCTAAATAATTTTCCCTTTATTCGTAGTAGCTGTTAATCAAATATTCATATAAATACAACCTTGAATACGTTATTAGTTAAAGTTTTTGGTTATTACGAAGTTAATAAATATATTGATGGAATCTGGTACGAACTACTCCCGACCTGCCATTCATATTTATATTTTAAGTTATTAATAATTTATTTGGAACAATATAAGTAATTAATAATTTATTTGGAACAATATAAGTAATTAAAAATTTATTTGGAACAATATAAGTAATTAAAAATTTGTGACGAAAATTAAGAAAAGTAGTTTATGCTGGTTAAGGTAGTCGATAGCCTAATTGGTAGGACGGTGGACTTGAAACCGGAGGTCCGGGGTTCTCGAATCCTACCCCCTGCCAAAATGCTAAGCACCAATTTTCTTTAAGAATATGTGCCTAAATCGACTCCTCGTGCTCCGGAGGGCATGTAAGCCGGCGTCCGGTCACCAACCCGCCTGCCAAGCGTGGTGACTATGGCAATTCCTCTCAATGAGTAGGGCAGACCGGGGATGGTAGGCTAACTTTTCGGTAATTATTTTTTTAAGAAAAAAATATTATTTGGACAATAACGAAAACTACTGTAAATGATGGGAAATTTCATTGACAATTAAAATAAAATTTTATAATACGGTAAATATAAAGAGAAGTACTATTTTTTTCAGTTTCTGTAAACCTCTCCACGTTGGTCGACCTGCCCCATGTCTGGGGTAGGTTGACTAGTAGCCTGGGGTAGGTAGACTTGAAGCTAGTGCTAATAAGTATACATACATTAAAAGAAGTTTTTGGCCAATATCGCAAACTATTATTGATCATCTATAAAGTTATACATAAAATATAGCATTTAATTTATTTTAACTAAAAACAAAATTGAATAACAATTGTTAGAAATATATAGGGCTTTCTAATTTTTTAGGAACACAAATGTAAGAACTAAACCAAAGGAATTGTAAAAAAAAAAAAGATTTCTTCCCAAGTAGTACAAGATGCGCGTTGCACGTACTGTATGTAGTTACCGCATACCTACCTGGTATAAGCTTTATTATCTCTTCTGTACCAAAGTTAATGAGTGACCAGTGCAGTTTGACATAGTCAACCAGCCCCCAGTCTGTAATGGCCTACCAACCCCTCACGGAGTTTTTGAATTCGGAAATTCGCCACATTGGAATGCTTTGATCGATCAACTCAATAAGACCCTGTATACCTTTAACGATAACTACTTAATGATATAAACATAAGTTGATATTAATTCGTCTCAAAACAATTGCGTCAGAAATAAAAAAGTATTCAGTGTAAAATTTACTTATGTGTAACAATTATGGGTAAACCGCTCTCATTCACAGGGACACTTCCACACGCTAATCTTGTTTGGATGTAATGATCGGTATCTCGGTGGACTCTCTTTAGACCGCGATGTAGTTTCGATTACACACACATAAACGAAGTTATGAACCGTTAGTCTACCTACCCCTATGCGCTACCAGCCCCGGTCTGCCCTACCACTAAAAATGGTGCACTAGCGGGGGACCATGATCCAGCAGTGGATCTTAAAAAAGTTGATGATGATGATATACGAGTATATATAAAGGTATACCTGCGTAAAAAAATTCACAAATTCAGCGAGTGGATTCCGCTAAAATTTCAACACAGGTGATGTTCGATCATTTATTCTTTTTGTGTATCGTAAAGCCATTTGAAGATATTGGTGGTCATAAAGTGAGCTGTTTCAGTTTATGATCAACCTATAAACTATATGGGGACGAAATATATTTTCGATTCAGATACTCGGTTGATGAAAATTCCTTTGGTTAAAAAACCTTTTTTTTATTTTTACTTTTTATTTTTTTTAAATGAACAATTGTTTTTTATTTTATGTAATTTATCTGAAACTAGTGACCCAGGTCATCTACAGTAAACAACATTATGTTTACATGCACAAAATGTTGAGTTTTTTATGTAATAATTCATACCTAAAGATTCACTAAATATTAGTAAGCATATTAATTTCTTCCCATTTTTTTAATGATCATAGCAAATTGATAATGAGGTATTTAATTTTCCTGTAAATATTTTTGAAAATCTTTTACAGAACACAAGTCAAGTTGTTATAAGTACAGTAATCCAAACTTCTAAATTATAGCTGTAAGATTTGCTATACCTAATAAAATAATTAGAAAATTTTATTTTTGTGTTTTAATTAAAAAAATATGTTTTTAATTTTATTTTTCCAACAAAATAATGGTCACAGAATTGATAAAATAGCAAGAAAATAAGTTAGTTTGTGACAGACAGTTATTATAATATAGTTACTAGTCTGTGGCTATTTATTTGAGATTTAGGTGAAAGTGACGTCACTTCCCATTTGCGGTCACGTGACTAAAGTATTAATCAAATATTTTTCATTTAGATATTAATATAAAACCTTAAATCAAATCTAAAGATTAAAAATAACTAAATAAACCAGGTCCGCGTGGAATAGTGGCAAAAATATTGGCTGCATTTCCCCGCTGAATCGTTGAGCAAGGAAAGAGCCAGCCCTCTTGTCAACAGAAGAGATGATCAGTCGAGGGGATGCATCTTTAATATTTTTTTTGTCATTTGAACCCCACGGACATAGTTTCTACACCAAACGCTTTAAATTTGTAGTTTTCAATAATTGAACTATATTTGCGCCGTTTGAGACTCTGCGATTTCCGCCGCAGCTCCCGCTTTGATCGCTGTTTTTCTGAGATGAGACGGGGCTAATGTGTCCACGCACGTAGCATCCCATACAAGGGCCCGACCTCGCTCCCAGGGAATCAGAGTCATTTCATTTAGATATTGAAAAAGAAATATTTATTAAACAAATAAATAAACACTTTCACTGTCAACACCCCTATTCCATTATCTATTCTGTTAAAATGGCAATTTATTCATTTTCACATTTTAAAAGTTAGTTAACAAACTAGACGGGAGTAGGTACTGTCACTTACAACGAATAAAGTAATTAAAAAACATGACTAAAAGTTAAGTTCGTTATTAGTTTTCATGCACGAAAGAAACTGTAACTTCTTATCTGTAAATTTAATTGCCCACAACAAAGTTTACAAACTTTTTCAAACAAAGCTTAGAAAGTTTTCCTTTGCCGTCGTTTTTTTTTCAAAAACTAACTTATGAAATCTTAAAAGTATTATAATAACATTTACGGAGAAAAAAGAAAGTAGATTTTTTCACATGGCATTTCGTTCTTTCTTTGATGTCCCTCAAACGTTTGAAGATACGATATTGAGGAGCCGCGGGAAGAAAAAAGCAAAAGGAAATGGGAAAACGTTTTTCGAGCATGAGTTCGCCGTTCACCATTACTTTCTTAGGTTGACTCGAGTTCCTTAGAAATGAAAATGGAATCGGTATTTTAGTTTAATCATATGTGGAGACATCGGTCGGGTGTGCATAGATAGGAGATAAGATATTATTTTTTAAACTCAATATTTACTTTTAATATTCAATGTAAAATTTATGTAATTATAGTTGATTTTGTAACTGAATTATCAAGTTACGTGTCAAAATATGACAATGGAAAAGAAAAATGTTAGTTGAGATTTGATGTGATTGGTTATGGTTAACAATAAGAAAGGAAACAAATGGAAAAGTTTAATGTACAAATGAATATAGCCTTTAAGGAGTCCTTGCACTTTTTAGTAGGTACATAATATAGCCTTTTGCACTTGTTAGTACATAATATAGCATTTTGCACTTTTTAGGACATAATATAGCCTTTTGCACTTTTTAGTACTTACATAATATAGCTTTTTGCACTTTTTAGTACGTAATATAGCGTTTTGCACTTTTTAGTACATAATATAGCCTTTTGCACTTGTTAGTGCATAATCCGAAAATACATACTTAGAGGCTTTTCCATCTAAATTATACCTCAACAGAATTGGCCACTTGTTGCCCTCATAAATACCATTTTCTGGGTACCCTGGGACCGTAACACGGATTCGTGAGCTGTAAGACAACCCATGAAGAAAGAAAAAAAACTAATACGAATCCAAAATTAAGCTCTCTGACACAATTCCATGTCGCGTTAAAAAAAACCACCTTTTAAATTGTTGTCATATACTTAGAATATTTAGGCACGTACGAAGAACACATACTTATTTCCAGGAGTGTGGGATTTCTCAGGGTTGCACATAAAACGGACTATAAAGTGAGCCCTGACAAGCAATTATCCATCCCTGTTTATTGTTCTACCCGTTTACGGTTTACGGGTGCAGGAAGCAAATTAGCTATGGAACGATGGATAGGCCTTTTCTGCCAAAATTTTTGCCTAGTTCATTTTGTGAGTGAATTTTCGACGCAAATAGAAGAGGATTTGTAAAATGTTAATAGCTTTAATTAAAAACCCCTTCACTTTTAGGATTCCGTACCCAAATTAACCCTTATAAGGCTCCGCTGACCGTCCGTCCGTCCGTCTGCCTGTCACAAGGCTGTATGTTTTGAACTGTAATAGGTAAAACACTTGAGATTTTCACAGAGTGAGAATTGCTACGGCCGCTATAACATCAAAATAAAATAAAAAATTAAAGGAGGTCCCCCCATACATTAAATGTGTTGTTTTTACTAACCGTCTGTCACAGAGCTGTGTCCTTTTTTTTTCTTTTTTTTTTTTAATCTTTTGAACCGTAATACGTATAGACACTATAATAAAATAACTAATATAAAATAATTAAAACCAGCCAAGTGTGAGTCGGACTCTCGCTAATTTGTTCCAAACTTGGTCTGACCTTAGTGCATACTATTGCTTGGCCAATTTTTCAATTTCGTTTTACCGAAATTCAATGTTAAAAGTACCACAATCGCCGATCATGTATGAAAAGTATGATGAATATTAAAGAAGCAAAAGAGTTACGTCAGGATCGTAGCAAATGGCATTCGGTTGTCTCTGACTACTCCTTTTGCAATAAAAAGCGTGATGAATTTATTTTATGGCTCATGGCCAGAACGATGGACTCAAAATGTTACTTCTCGTGTTTCGATGGGCCTGGATAACTGGCGTCCACACTTCTTCATAAAAAATAAATAGAAAGGATATAAAGTAGCCTATATAATATAGCCCTAGCCTTCCAAAAGGTACTAGAAGATGTACTGTGCAAAAATGCAAGTCGATACGTGCCTCTGTTTTGGCGATTTATTTATTATAGACTAGCTTATGTTCGCTACTTCGTACGCGTTGTATTAGGAATACAATTCACCCCCTTAGGTAGGTAGCGTGATGTTAAATAAACCTTCCCCGAGAACTGGGCTATCAAGTGCAAAGAAGAATCGGTCCAGTAGTTTTTGAGGCTATAGAATACGAACAAACAAACAAATAAACAAATATTGATTTTTATATATTAGATAGATGGCAACTGTAATTTTGAACCTTGTGTGAAAAGTGTCAAATCTCGATCGTAACGCCTACTTCACGGAAGTATTCCACAAGTTTTATTATTAGAAATTGTAATACGGAATTGCTCTCCAAACGATATTAAAGATGAAGGGCCTATTGTCAAATGAACTTCAAAAGGATTTGGAAATTTCGTCACCAAATTTCGCAACGTGGGAATATAAATTCGGCCAAGTTACTTGATCCTAACATTTTGGTGGAATAGGCCCCCGTACTACAATGAGCCTTTCATTATTTCCGCGTCTACCTAAACAAAGGCTTATCCACAGGATGGTAAACTTTGGTTACATACTTTGTATGAAGATTTAATTCGAAAGTTGATATTTTCAAGAAATTTTGATATGAGAGAACAAGATAATTATATAAGGAACATATTGCAAAGAACTCAACATTGAAAAACCAACCAACACACATAGAGGTGACATCATACCAGACAAAGGTGTCTTATATGCGTAGTTGTGTACTTTAAAAAATTACAGTTTCCTGTAAACAAAGAGCTTTGCTTCTGTCGTCATGCGTTTCCACCTGCTTTTTCAATCAAAAAATACCGTCGGCTAATAGTGGAAGAGTTTGTCGCTGAGTATCCTGACTCTAGCAATGACATAGTTCCGGGATCCGTATAGATAGGTTTGATATATTGATTTCCTTAATAATTTGGCATATTTCATAAAGGAAAAAAATCACCATGCTTTTAAAGAGCATTGTAAATGAAGATCCAATCGAGACCTTTCATTTTAGTGAAGATACGACCAGTGGTCAGTCAGGGGTTTTCGAGATATGGCCCTTTTAAATTTTGATATTAAAATCGTCATTTTGCAAAACATCTTTCTGAAATATCATAAGTATCAAAAAATTACGATTTTAGAGCCTTTTCATATTTAAAAAAAAAATAAGAATAAGAAGCCATCAATACAAACAGCTTCATGTCAAGGCGATTAACGCACGCGTTCCAGTTTAACCCCGTCCGCGCTATGATTGTTGTGATTAATTTTATTAGTAGACATATCACAGTCGGCGGGAACATCTTAGCTACCGATTAATACTATAACATCTATAATACTTGACATTTGCGGAATCATCAAAACCCTGTTGGAGCCATAACACAAAATATAGAATAGAATAGAATATAAAAAATTTGACAACTCAACCATCTATGGTGACCTATAACTTTTGGAGATATCGGCATATCACACTTTTGCTGAAAAAGTGTCCCTACAGAAACGATCGAAAAAACATTTCCAATACGTCGAATTTTTAGAGTAGGTATTCTTTAATAAAGTCTTGACTCATTGTCATAAAAATGTATATAGAATCTTTCAGAAAATATTTAAAAACTTTTTTGGCGGCGATTATCCGTGGTAGATTTGAACTTAAATATGTACATAAAATCACACCCTATAGTAAGCGGACTCTGCCAGCTTCAACATTATCATAATGTGTAACTTTTGGGAGCATGCCGCTCTTTAGTTTCCGTCCTGAGTTCCTTTTCGCCCCCTTTGTTAAAAGTTTTGTCTCAACATAGGCTAAAGTTTCTGTTTCATTGAATAAAATTGGAACTCGATTTGTATTTCATTATAATGAATCTAGAGGCCTTAACATCAGATTCTCCTCAATTAACTCTGGAGGTGATTTTGGAAAACAGAAAGTTTCTCAGAAATTTATATTCCTCAATTAATTTGTCTTATTCGTGGTAATCAAAGTGGAAATTATAATTTTGAGTTTAATTATTTCTATTTCGTATTTTAACAATTTGTGTTCAAACTTGAATTTAATAAGAAAGAAATGTATTAAAAAAGTTTTTGGGATTTCGAGAGTTACTTAGAGGCCTTTCCATCTAAGTATACTTCAACAGAAATGGCCACTCGTTAGGTATAGCCTCGCAAATACCATCGGCTAAAAGCTGGGTTTCAGGAGCTGTAAGGCAACCCGTGATAAATAAATCCAGTGTTCTTACATAATATTTATAAGAAGCAGAACCGATGGACATCATAAATAGAAAACATGAGAATTTGCTTTCCATACAATTTTCACATTTTCGTACATTATATTGTAGCTACCTATTTATAACTATGTTTGTTTACAAAAAATAAACTCAAAATATTAACAGGCGAAGCTAGTAAACTATATATTTGTCATCACGCCTTTTATCCCAAGAGTGGTAGGCAGAGACAATCGAATGCCATTTGTTACGATCCTGATATACGCCTTTGCTTCTTTTATATTCATCATACCTTTCATACATGCTCGGCGATTGTGTTTACTTTTAATATTTCCATCGATCAATATTTTTTTTATATGTTCAATAAAAGTACACCTAGGTCGTCCTCTGCCATCATCCTTTCACTTCAGCCATATAAACCGTTTTAGTCAATCTTTCATCCTTTATTCTTTCAACGTGTCCAAACCAGCATAAACTACTTTTCTTCATTTTAGTCACAACATCATGTTTTACTCCGCATTCTTCTCTAATGAAATCATTCCGGATGCGGTCAATACGTTCTACGTAAAGATCGCATTTCTACTGCATAAAATTTATTTTACTTTCATGCTTCTCTCTTCTCGCTTCCATAAGTAAGTGATGGAACTATGCATTATGTATATTAGTTGTAAGTTGTGTATTATATAAAATATTTTCATTTTTATTATGTTAGTACTTATAGATAGGGATATCATATTCATAATATTTCCTAGAAAGGTCTAAGTGTTTCTCAAAATATATTTACATATCAAATGTATTCCGAGGTAAAAAGTGTACCACGTAAAAGTATATCCTTTGAAAATTTTGTTAACTGTTTTCCATGAAAGTTTTCTCTGTAAAAGTTTAAAAATGAAATCTATTCCAGGAAAATCTAATGTTTTTTCGATCGCTTCCGTAGAGGCCCATTTTTCGGAAGTCCTAGATCACTATAGATGATTGAGGTATCAAAATGTTTGTGGCTTTAAAATAGTTTTTTTCTTTGCTGTACTTTGTCTTATTTATGAAATTTGAATTTAGAATTATGACTATATTTAAAAGGGCTATAACTCGAAAACCACTGACCCAGACTGGTCGTGTCTTTACCATAATGAAAATCTCGATGATATCTTTATAGGCGTATGTTACGCCTATATATTATAACAATTAAACCACACGTACATTCACTTGGTGTATTTCAATAAACATAATATTAAACATCGTGTTTAACTAAATTAAAATAACACGTCTCTATCGTACATGTCTCTGTCTGACGTCTCTTGACATTACCTTCTTAATGTTTCGTGTCACCGTACAATGTCGCCACATCTTCATTTCGGATGACACCTATTCATTTTCAATTTTAATTCCGTAGTTCATATGCAATGCTCTTGTGGTGCATGAGATAATTGAATTTTTATTTGTATTTTAGGCAACTATGTAATTAATTTCAATATTTTCGTTTTCTAAGCAGTGGTTACATAATTAGACTCGCCATGGTTAAATTTCTTGGGAAGAATAGTGCAGTGGTTTCCCCTTGCCTTCTGCACTAGAAATTTTGAGACTATTTAGGTCTTTAGGCTCGCTGAAGCCTCTCAGACAGTTTCCTAGCTAGGTGTATGGTTATACCGCCATTGCTCAATCGCCAGAGCCTCGTTTATTGTCTAGTAGAGGGTAATAATTTTTTCAAAACCATTTTAGAACTCATTTGACATACGACAGGTCTGTAGAAGCGATTAAAACCGCATAAATGACCATGTATGTATGTTTGTATGAAGTCGTTTCGGTATCGTGGTTCGAAACTGAATATGATTTATTCACTGTGGCCGTACCGAGTTACGTTTCATATGTAAATACAGGCGAGCTCATGTAACCGTGCTACTTGGGAGCACGTAATATTTTTCAATTTTGAATTTTGGCGTTTGAAACACTCTTATTTTCACTTTTAACGATACTGCCCACAGCTTCGTTCGTTTAGAATTTAATACTTTTAAATATAGAGACTGAATTTTTTTGAGTATAAGCATAGAGTAGGTAGCAATCACTATGTTCTTTAATAAGAGTCGGGACTGCCATACATTAAAATGAAATCAAAGTTAGGGCTGAAAGGTACTGCCAACCTAACAACATCATACTGTGGATTGGTATAGAAATATTTGCTATCTCTGTCATCTGTATATGGCATGTAAGAGATAGCGATACGACACCATTAGTATTGGCTCATTTTTCCTAGCCCTAATTTTTTGTTCTAAGTTGCGCCAGCCTGAGTATAGGTACAGTCGCGGTCAAAAGAGCATGCCCACCTGCATCCTAATTGTGGCATTTAGAATCATGATATCATAAATAAAAGAGATTTTACGATACCAATTTATTTTCTCGTGAGATGAATAAAAAAAAATAAAAAAAAAAATATATTTCTATTATTGCTGACATATCAACTGTAATTAGAACGCATTGAAATGTTTACAAAAAATCTACAACCTCCTAATTCTTACTCTAGGTTTTTAATAACGCAACGTTTTTTTATTACAACACATCAGAGGAGAATCACTTCATTGTGATTTGTAATACATCACAAATAATACAAAGTGTTAACGAATTAGGCAGTACATCATCACGCCTTTTTTCCAAGAGGGGTAGGCATATACAATCGAATGACATTTGTTACGATCCTGACATACCTCTTTCGCTTCTTTTATTAACCGACTTCAAAACAGGAGGAGGAGATTCTCAATTAGTCGGAATCTTTTATGTTTTTTTATTATGTATGTTCCCCGATTACTTAAAGACGCCTGGACCGATTTGGATTTTTTTTTTGTTTGAAAGGGTATACTTCCCAGGTGCTCCCATGGTCAGCAGTTCAGGATCTGATGATGGGATCCTGGAGAAATCGAGAACTCGTAAAATTTTATAGGCGATTTGTTTTTTTTTTATAGTGACTTGTGCATTTGCTTTCGGAAAGCACACTTTTGAGTGCATAATTTTTGAAGTCGGTACACTTTTTTTTAAAAGGCAATTATATTCATTATACCTTTCATACATGCTTGGCGATCTTTAATATTTCCATCGATCAATACATTTTTTATATGTTCAATAAAAGTAGGTACCTACACCTTTCTTCTACCAGAATTTTATTTCACTTCAGCCATATAAACCTTTTTAGTCAACCTTTCATATATATAGGCAGTATATTCCATGAGAAAGCGCTGGCGTTGTTCCTTTTCCCTGAATTTCAGTTTCTTAAGTAGTTCCTGGGATTAGTGCAGTCATACAGACAGACTTTTATACTATGTTTTGATAAAAAATAGAATAAGTCGTGTATTTGGTAGAGCTAAGAACTGTGTCACGGGAACAAAATAACGCAACATTTCTTTATTACAAAACCTCGGAGGACGTTTTCATTGTGATTTGTAGTCCATCACAAACAATACAGAGTTTTGGTCGCGCGGCCGACTCACTATTCAGCCTCCAAACCACATTTACATGACTGTGGACTGTAAATCATTTTGAGGGCAGTTCGGGATATTAGCTTTGAATCTTGAGTACTAGGCACGTATGATCAACGAACTTCATAAGTTTTTTGACCCATCTTGGCTTTAATACTTTGATAAAGTATAGAAATAATCCCGTTTTTGAAATAAATAATGTAACCTGACTTTTATTTTGTTTGGCCTCCCCCAGTGTCAAGATTCTGAGTCATGTCATGGCGACCAACGCCCCGCGCTGTGATTAGTCAGTGATTAACAGGGCATATTACGATCGGCGGGATCATCGGATTTATACACTATTATACTATATATACTTGACATTGGCAAATCACCGATTAACATTGGTGGATAAAAGAAGCAGAAAAATGTATTAATCGAAGGCAGGATCGTAGCAAATTTAATGTCAATCGATTGTCTCCTGCCTACTTGGGATAAAAGGCGTGATGATAATTGATAGATAAACTGAAATATATTTTAATTCCGTTTTCCGGGATAAAATGTAGCCTATGTTCTAATCCGGGACTTAAAATTTTGATTTTCCAAAATGTTATCTAAAATCTGTTCAGCCTTTAAATTACTCACAATATGAGGCAATGCATTAATACCTACTTTGTAATTACTAGTAATCTGGGCGCCAGAGCGTTAGACGGTGGTGGTCCTTTATAACAATACGATATTTAGCTTAAAATTTGTAGAAAAATACGTAGAATAACACCCTAAATTGTCTACTTCGACTACGCGTCATTGATTTTTATTGCAAAATTACTTGGAAATCAGCTTATTTTTTTTCAGTTTTTGTTAAATATCTCGGTAAGTATTGATTTTAGGGCAAAATGTTTAATACAAAAGTTGTTTATCTGATGATTTTACACATGGATTGGGTGTTAAAGTGCCTAAAAAAGCAAACATCTATTTAAAACAACAGGTAGAAACACAAAAAACTACATGAAAAGGCATAGAAAGGTCGAGTTGTTATTACTATAAACGACCGCAAGGAAATGAAGGCAGGAATGGGTTTCAAAAAATTCGCAATTGAATAAACAGTATATCCGCAATAAAGATCATTTTAAGAAAATGTAACGATGCCTACGGGCGACCGGGTCGGTTAGACGTTCCTTCTGCTTTTTGTGAAAACTGAACAAATTCTGTAACGTCATGTTGAAATTCCTGAAATAGGGTATTTAGGAATGATAAGGCGTCGAAGGCATACACGTTTGTATGTAGGTACTGCCATTATTGCTATTATTAAGGTCGATCATAAAATAAAACACCTAATAAAACACGTTTCTTGTATGGGGAACCCCTTTAATTTTAATTTTATTTTTATTATTTGATGTTATAGCGGCCATACTAATACACACTCTGTAAAAAATTCAAGTGTCTACCTATTTACGGTTCATGATATACAGGTCTGTGACAGGCGGACAGACGGACGGACGGACCTTGGTAAGGGTTTCCGTAGTCACCCTTTGGGTACAGAACCCTAAAAATAACCAAATCGGTCCAGTCGTTCTCAAGTAATGCGAGATTTAATTTTTATTCATATAAATTTAACAAAAATTTAAATTTTTCGAACTTCATCTTAGTGAATTAGGTCCCTGCCTTCGAAAATACAATTTTTGTGAGAATTGTTTGTGCATTACAGTTCTGCACTAGGTAGTCTCTTGGGGTTTGTCCAAGATCCCACTACTTTATTGAATTGCAAAGTGTAATCAGTGAGTTTAGCTGCTAAGTGGAATTTTGATCAGTTCTGGGAAACTTTGGATGTACGCTAAGTGCACTTTTTAATCAACGACTTTTAAACACATTTTCTTTTTGAAACTGAACTAAGTTACTAATAAAGATAAAAAATACCAAGAAGTAGGTACTCTACTTTTGCCCGCGGTTTCACCTGCGTGTAAATAGAACAAATAACTTTTTTAAAAAGTATACCGACTTTAAACATTTTTCACTGAAAACAAGAAATAATTAAATATATCATTTCGCCGTTGAATTTGAAATCAGTTTGTGCCAAATTTCAAATTCAAAAAGGCGATTTTAGAAATATTTATAATTACCTACTAATTTAATATTTTTTTTAAGTTGGAATCTTTGAGATTCAGAGTTTTTTTAAACTTATCGAACGTGCTGTTATAGTGTGTTATGGTATTATCCTTGCCTCTTATATTTCTTTCGTTAATCTTTTTACATCCGTCCTTTCTACATGCCCAAATCATCTTATCATGTTCTCATTTCTACTGAATTAACTCGACTTTTACCACACTTGTAAAAATATAATTATTAATTATCTGTTATGTTTAGAAGAAGTGCAGACACCAGCTTTACTTTCCCAAAGCACAAATTTGTTGTATGTCTGAACATAAACAATTTAGTTAAATATCTGAGAAAGTTATATAATTGCAGTTAGTAAATATTTTTCAAACTACTAACAAGAATGGCAACAATCCGTGAACGGAAAGCACCGTTTCCTTGAGTCTGTATAAATCTAGTTACATCAATTTAACTTAGACGTAACTCTCTCTTGAGAAAACTTTGATCGGCCTCAAACAACTACCTCTGTATATAGCTTAAAGTTGGAGGTTAGGCCTAGTGGTTGAGTCACGGTCCTGAGTTTGAATCGCAGGGCAATTTGTATGCCTTATCAAAAATTTTTGAAATGGAACGTCTTTAGGCAGGGTAAAAGATCGTAAGGTGTTCCTTCTAGAAAATACTGATGGCATTAACAATAAGTTCATATGTATTTATTATTTAGTTAATTTATTTATAATATTATATATTTATATATATTTAATTCTTAATTATAATAAGCCAAAGAAGTTTTACTTCTTACAAGTGTGTGTAGTACACGTTTTCCTTTTCTAATATTATTTGTTTTTTCATCAGGGTATTATAAGACGCGTGTTGGCGAATAATTTATTCCACATTTTCAACTTTTCCAATTGTTATTTCCCTAAAAGCCTTATTCAGACAACAACAAATAGACAAACATTAAAAAAACAATAAGTCAAATAGGTTCAGACGTTCTCAAGTGATGCGCTTACTAACGAACAGCATTTAATTTTATTTATATTCGCACCATTAGTGGTGTCAAAATTGTTGTCATGGTTCAACTGATCTCCAATAGATGGCGTCTTTTACAAAATAAATAAATAAGTTTATTTAAAAAAAACCATTTAATTTTGATTTGCAAACAATTGACACAATAGGGATGTAGACATTTTTTTAGGAATCCTTTTAAATTATACCTTTATATACCAAATAAAATAACTAGATTTTTTTATTTATATTTTCATTTAAAAATCATGTTTTTAATTTAATTTTTCTAATTCCCGCGAAAAAGTTGATGACGTCACGTTCTTGTAAACAAAAAAAACATTGGTCACAGATTAGATAAAATAACAAGGAAATAACTTAGTCATTCACAGATTGACGGACAGTTATTATAGTATAATTACTAGTCTATGGTTATTTATTTGACATTTAAGGGATAGTGACGTCGATGAATAGGTATATGATTTTTCTTTTGGACATAAAAAGTAGGTACATTAATTAAACAAATAAATAAACATTATTTTCAGTAGTTATATTATGTTATAGACTATATAGAAAATATTATTTTGTATTTTTTTCCTGTGTAGATATATTATGGGAGATATTTAATACCGCCAAAATACACCTTTATAAAAAGTTTTGAAAACACCTTTTTAAATAATATATGGAGACTTGCGGACCAGGCAGACGTTGTCCTGCCCAAACGTGGCTTGTCTGCACTACCCCTACTCCTATACCTACCCCTACAACTATCCCTACCCCTACCCCTACCGTGAAAAATAGTTTACGACCTATTCTCAGACTTAACGTATATACTTACACAAAAAATCATACAAATCGGTCAAGCCATTTCGGAGAAGTTTAGTTACAAACACTGTGACACGAAAATTTTATATATATATATATATATATAGATAAGTAACATAGTACCAATATTGTACCGGGCTATATCGTAGGTATAATTGACTAATCAAGTAAAACATTGTTCCCGTACCTTAATTTGAGAACAAAATTAGAACACACCATTGGATTTATTCGCTGTTGACAGACGTTCCCTAGTAACTAATACAAAGTGTAATGGTGAAGTTTGTTTTGGATTGTCGCCAACTCGGAAATTTCGAATAAAGACAGATAAAGAGCTTAAAAAGTATCCGATCATAATAAATGGACATCCTAGCAGATGTTATTATGAGTTTTAAAAGAACCTTTTCTATATGGTTGCACTTTTGATTGTGTTACTTCTTAATTTTGTGGTATTTTTTTCAATTTCAAGTTAGTTGGAGAGTATCTGGGAATGAAATTGAAATTCTACCTGTACGAAGCTTGGGTTGGTTAACGTATAAAGGTGCCCACCCATTCTTCCAACGCCCGGCGCGTCGCTTACGGTGTCCACTGAAACTGGCCACAGACTCGTCCAACTCTTGTAACAAACGGTCCACCTAAATCGTACGGCGGCCGGAATGAGAAATTTTCGGTGCGATGCCGGACCAATGTGTGGCCTACTTAAGAGGATGTATAGAGCTAACAGATCTGATTTAAAACCATTTAACATGGCAATCAGTACTCATATAATTACGAAAAAAATGGTATTACAGTTGATCGCATTTCAGACACTTGGTCTGTTCTCAAAATGTATTTTCAAAAACGTTGCCCGGTAGAAAATTGCAAAGTGGCCTCTTTGTTCAATAAATTTTATGATGTGGCAACATTACCACAATATTACTCTGTTACCATACTCAATCTTTGAATTATATAGACTGTAACTTTGAGAAAATAAGCGAGCATGGCAACATCTCATGTTTTCATTATTATCTAATATGTATATAAAATCAATTCGTATTCTGCAAAATCAAAAACTACTAGACCGATTTGGTTATATAACATCACGCTTTCTACCCAAGTGGGTAAATTGTATTCCTAATACAATGAGTACAAAGTTGCGGGCAATCATCTAGTATATTATAACATAAGTAAATTTTGTATAAACATTAAAATAAAGAAAGTCAAATCAAGAAGCCTTTAATTGTCAATCCAACACATTTTTGGTCCTTCGAGCCGGATTGCTCCATGAAACAAGAAATCAAAATAAATAAACCTAATTTAATAAAAGAGGCGAAAAAGATGATCTTAAAAAATTACATTACAGTGTATCTGCCTACCCCTTTTGGGATAGAAGGCGTGATTATAGATAGACAGATTTCCTGCAATAACCGGTTCATAAATTGAAGGAAAATCAAAGGTCCCCAATGTCGGATGTACACCAATTCTGTTAATAGGAAGCAATGTTGACAGAAACGGCGGCAGGTCAGACGGGCTTGTAAACTTGTTAATATCGAAGTTAAGTGCCCAAACACCTTCCATTTTCATCGAGGGATAAAATACTTTGCCGTTTACCTACCTTCAGTTTCTACACTTCATGATTGTTTAATATACGACTAGCTATTGGCCCCTTCTTCTACTCTCCAGCTATCGCTATGCAAAAAATCACATCAATCCGTTGAACAAAAGGAAGTTACGATTAATATTTTTTTTACTAAAACATCAAGGTATATTTGCAAAAAAATAACTAGCGACCCCGCCTATAAGACAGCATACGTCGTGAAAACTCGCGCACGACAAAAAATTACATTTGTTGTATGGGAGCTCCCTTAAATATTTATTTTATTCTGTTTTTTAGTATTTGTTGTTATAGCGGCAACAGAAATACATCATCTGTGAAAATTTCAACTGTCTAACTATCACGGTTCATGAGATACAGCCTGGTGACAGACAGACGGACGGACGGACGGACAGCGGAGCCTTAGTAAAAGGGGTTTCCGTTTATACCCTTTGGGTACGGAACCCTAAAAATCACCCAAATCAATAGAACCGTTCTCAAATGATAATCTTTCATACATGCAATTGATTTTTATTTATATGGATGTTATAAATTTCTTTGTTTGTTTGTCTTTTTTTCATGTAAAAATAGAACAACTTTTTTTTATCCCGAGAGTAATTTTGTTAATTCAGTAAAAATCGGTTCAGTTAAGTAATTTCGTTTTTTTTTAATTACATACATTTTTTCAGTAAATATATGTACTTTACTTTTCAAAACTCCTGTAACCAACTGAACCAAATCTCTTCTTTTTCAATTAGCCTAAAATTTTGGTTCTTAAATTAGCTAGTATCTTAGTTTGAAACTATATAATAAAGGTAGCAGGGTTTACATTTAATCAATTAGTCAATATTCCCGGGATTGCTTCCATAACTAACAGGCAAAGTCTAAATTGCTGCTCACAAAACAAATTGAGAGTTTAACCAACTTACTTTAAGCAAATAAAGGGTTAAAGTTTCTAGTACATTGATATACAAATATTTATTAATGAACTGGGTTTTGCTTATGACTCTGGCTATATTCAAAATCTTTTTTCAGCTCTTTTCAGCCAGGAAAACTTTATGTGAATAATAACAAAACTGTAAATTTATATAAAACAAGCGTTCCGCCCCGGGCTTCCCATTTATATAAGAAGTGGAAAAATAGACAAGGAAATTGAAAGGAGAGTGAAAGCGGAAGCAAGGTATTTGGTGGACTAAACAATGTATGCAGAAATACACAACTTACAACTGAAATAAAAATTAATACACATAATGCTGATTTAGTTCCATCACTTACTTATGGAAGCGAGACTTGGTTATGGAAAAGAAGCATAAAAGTAAAATAAATGCTGTGGTATTAAGTGTGATATACGGTGTATTAAGCGCATCCGGAACGATGTCATTAAAAAAGAATGCGGACTAGAAAACGGTGTTGTCTCCAAAGTTGAAAGAATTAAGGATAAAAGATTGACTAAAAAGGTTTATATGGCAAAAGTGAAAGGGAATGCTGCCAGAAGACGACCTACGTGTACTTCTATTGAACATATTAAAAATGTATTCATCGACAGTAATGTTAAAATTACACACAATCGCCGAGCATGTATGAAAGGTATGATGAATATAAAAGAAGCGAAAGAGGTAGATATGTCAAGATCGTAGCAAATGGTATTCGATTGTCTCTACCTACCCCTCTTGGAATAAAAGGCGTGATGATAGATAGATATATTTAACGGTTAACAGGAGAGGTTGAAAGCTATTCCACGATATCAGTAAGATTTTATTGTAAAATTCAGTAACATCCAATATTACTCGTGCTCAATTTCACAGTTGTGGAACTGTCAAAAACACGAAAATAACGTAAAGAGGACTAGTGATGTGCCGGATATCCGTATCCGTATCCGTTAGTTTTTGGCGGATCTTTTACGGATCTTTTACCTTATTAATTTTCAATTCATAGATGAAATTTTATATATATAAGTGATTATGTAACAATGAAAAACTGTTAAATTACATTCAGATTATTTTTTATTTCTTAAAATCGTATCTGTTATGAGAGTTAACGAGGTCAATAACTTTTGTCCATAACAGATTATCTCTTTCCAAAGGTCGATGTGCAATATTTACCGCCGCGTACTCTAAGAAAGTTAAGATCCGTATCCGTATTCGCGGATCTTGAGACCAAATATCCGTATTCAGATCCGTATCCGCGGATATACATTTTTAACGATCCGGCACATCACTAAAGAGGGCGCGTTCGACCGTAAAATCTTATGGCAACATTCGTCAGTTTCAACTCACATAAATTTCAACTGGCCCATTACTATTTTGAACCGAGTGTGCTCTTTACAGAATTTATACAGCAAACATAAAGAAAAGTGCAGGTTGCGCTAGTTAACACTAGGATTTAATGAGTTAATGCAATATGAATAATGACGTCATTTAAAAAAACCTGCCAAGTGTGAGTCGGACTCCCACACGAAGGGTTCAGTACACTCAATAGTATGTATTAAGGTCAGACCAAGTTTGACGTCTCTGTATGGCGCAGGAACAAATTAGCGCAACTCCGACTCACACTTGACCGGTTTTTAATTTTTCTTGTTTTACTTAAGAATATGCAATAGTTATACGTTTGTTTGGATCGAGCAAAAAACGCCGAGTAAAACAGGTTTCTTGTATAATAATAAGAGAGTTGCCAATTTTTTTTTTTACTTTTTAGTAAGTTTTTAGTTACTGGACCGATTGTTTCCAAAATCGATATCTCTAGCCGGACTCTATGGTCTCCGAATACAAATCCGTGGTCAGAATAAAATAATACCTTTTTTTACTTTTTAGCTATTGGACCGATTTATTTGACTAATTATCTCCGAATACGAATCCGTGGCCAGAATAAAATAAAAACCTATTCCTTTTGATGTGACACTCTATAGACGCTCCTTGGCGGTAACAACTCGTACGTCGTGACGGAAAACTGTCTCCGCCGCCGCGCCGCCGCTCTCTACTCCCTTGGTTTTAAGTGGCGCGTATACTTAATACTTCGTTGCTTTTCCGTGTAATGAGTGTACGTACTGCGTGTTTTCGATGCATTATATCTACCGGGCGTCCCGTGACGGCTACATTTTTTATATAAGAAAAATTTGACAAGTTACGTTAAGTTAGAAGTAGTCGAGGAACTCAGGTGAAAAAATGCTAAGCACAAATTTTCTTTAAAAATACATACATGCGTCAATGGCCGAGTGGTTAAGACGTCTGGTATTAACTAGGCAGACCCCGGGTTCGATCCCGGATCCCGGCCATGTACCAATGGGGTTTTTAATTAAAAACTTATGTATGTACATATTCTGAAAAACCACACTTAAAGGCTTTTCCATCTAAATATATCTCAACAGTAGATACTAGCCACTCGTTAGGTATAGCCTCACAAATACCAACCATCGGCTTCGAAAAAAAAAACATAATTATGTTACATAGGGTCCAATTAATATGGACTATTGGCAAAAGTGAACACTGATGTCTGGGTATTTTGGAGTTGTAGTATTGGATTGAAAATCAACACTGTCCATACCAAACCAAATAATTTAGAGTCCGATTAAACTTTAACACACCTGTCCCTGATTTTGTTGTCACATGCTATAAAGGGACCTAAAAAGGAAATAAGAAAGCTGTTGAATAGGCAGCCTGATCAAATATTTACAACATTTTTTATGAGTTCCGACACGCATACGTTTGATAAATCGACCGTTTTCATTGTTGCTCGCAGAGGTGATTTGGAATTGATTGGTTCTAATCTAACAAAACCATTAAAATAATGGACAAATTTTATATAGGTATCTGCGTATTAATTTTTCTTCATCAGAAGTGGTTATTATATCTACACAAATTCGCCTATTTTTTTCTGTATAATTCTTTCCTACATTATTTTGTTATGTCTCTGACGGATTAAACAGCGTACGCCATGAAAACGCGCTGTAGTAAACTTTTCCCCGACTTGATTCACTAATACTATTAATGCTCAGCTCCTAAACATGATAGGTCCATGTTTAATATTCTTAAACCTTACCAATGATCAACCTATCCAACATTGAAAGCCGCAACAAAATCCGTTTAGTAGTTTTTGTGGGAAAAGGTCACAGACAGTCAGAGAGACAGACTCGATGGGGGCTGTGTGAAGTTGGCACCCCCAAATGTGATTTTTCAGTTTTTTTTCATCAGGTTCGTTTGTCCAGCGTTAGTCCACGTTTGTCCACTAAAAAATTTTTTTGTCCACCATTCAAAAAAGTTATTAAATAAAATAAAATTGGGGTGGAAGTTGGCACCCCCAAATACGAATTTCCAATTTTTTTCATCACGTTCGTTTATCCATCGTTATTCCACGTTTGTCCACCAAAATTTCTTTTTTGCCCACCCTTTAAAACAAAGTTATTTAAAAAAAACTAAAATTGAGGTGGAAGTTGGCACCCCCAAATGCGAATTTTCAACTTTTTTTCATCAGGTTCGTTTGTACATCGTTAGTCCACATTTGTTCACCAAAAATTTGAGTATTTTTATTTTCTACAGACAATAGTTTTGCAGACAGACCACATACTGACGTCATGATTTAGGTAAAGTAGCGTTTCTGTCCCGTGGTACTACTCGTTTGTGATATAAATAGTACCACGGTCCTTAACGTGCCCCGTGGTACTTTTTCGCACCCGTACTGCTCGCACAGGATATAGGTTTCATCCTCACACAATTGACACGTTTTGCATACAAACGAAAAAGTTCAGTGACTCGCTCCTGTGTCGAACCGCACTGTCAAAAAGTGGAACGAACTTCCAACGTCGGTCTTTCCTGCTTCCTACAACCTGGGGTCCTTCAAACAAAGCGTGAAAAATCATCTATAGAGGGCGTAATTGGAGGACTGTATTATGCTCTGCCAGTCGCGCGGTGGCAAGGTCACATGTGGTCTTGTCTATATAAAAAAAAGTTAGACAAATGAGTTGAGAATTGGGGCAGAATGGCTACTTTACTTAAATGATGAAGACACTTTATTGGCTGTCGCCAAAATTTTGCATAGAAAACAAAGATATTCAAATTATCTTTGAAATGAAATAATAAAAAATATATCTTAGTTTTTACTTCACATACCGTATTGCCAGTGTCTCTAAACTCGACATTTAGGTAAGTATTGCAATAATTCATATAAATGTCATGTACGGAATCCTAAACAAACTTACATTTTTAACCTTTACCAACTTAATATTTCATATAAAAGACAAACTATATCGTACCCAACCTAACCTGGAACATAAATAATTTTCTCCGACCAATATCGATAACATACTAAATGAAAGGCCCCGGATTAAATATTAACTTTAAACCTTGCTTCATTTTTTCTTTTAAAGTCAACATGGATATAAAACGGTATATATTTCTTGTAATACGTATATTAATATATGTGCATACATGATATAACGTAAATACCATATTAGGATGTATGTATCAGATTCGAATAACGAAGAATTTTTATTTGCAGATGTGACTTTTTATTGAAAAATATCATTTTATTAACCGCACTTCAAAAGAATATTCGTCGGAATATTTTATGTTTTTTCCGAATACTTCCAGACGACTGGACCGATATGATTTTTTTAAAGGGTATACTTCTCAGGTGCTCCCATGGTCATCAGGTCAGGATCTGATGACGGGATCCTGGAGAAATCGAGAACTCTTAAAATTTTATAGGCACACTTGAAGCGATTTAGGTATTTTTTTTATCAGTGCATAATTTTTGAAGTCGATACATCTTTTTTTAAAAGGCAATTATTATACTCTAAAGAATATAATTGTGGTCATGGCAGGGCACTAGCTCAACTAAGATGTAGGCATCATATTCAAGATACGAAATTAAAGGATTATTGAAAAATAAATAAGTAAGCCTTACAACAGCTACCGAGAACAGTGTCGCCAAAATATCTAAAAATAGAGTTTACTATTTAAAAATACGAAAAATATTTACAAAAAAGCCATTTGTCTTAGAAAACCTATGGAGTCACTCCCCATGGGCTTTGTGTCTTCATTTCTCCAGCAGAGTTAATTGCGTATGCGACTTTTCCGGGGTGGACACGCGAGGTCGAAGCAGGTCACAACGATGTCCAGAGACGCCTCTGTTGTACTCCATGCTGCGCCTTGACGCTGACATCAACTCCACACGTATTAATATTCAATTCGGATATAACTTTTTCAGTCTAGTCCTAAATGTGCTTATAAAATCACAGACTTTAATAGTTACGGATATTTCATAATAAAAGTGAAGCATGCACCAAAATATGATTGTCTCTTCTGCACAGATTTAACCCGTTTATCTTTGACCAAAGGATAGCCCATACTTGAAAGTAATATGAGACCGTTTCCACAAAACGGCTGACGTATTGGCCCACAATTTGCTATGATTGCGGCCTGCTCCGGATATTCCAAGTTGGCATTGCTCCAGTAACGATTTTTTCGGGTCAATTCACTTAGTATGCTATGTTGCTTTCCTGCTGATTTCCTGGGTACAACCCTGTACGCAAATGTTTGGGTGTGCACTGATTTTATAGGAGAACTTAAATATATAAAGATATTTTGTCCCGGGTTAAATATTAACTTTAAACCTTGCTTCATTTCTTTTAAAGTAAACAAAGATATTAGGAACTTTACCTAATACGTAAATTAATATATTATTATGCGTCGATGTCAAATACATAATACTAAGAATAGACGTGCATGTTTAAAACGATGTATGGATATGGAAATGTGCAAAGATCGAGGGAAGTGGCGCTCCATACTCCCTTTGGGAAACAGACATGATAATATATATGTATTTTGTCTATTTCGTCGGCCTATGACGTTTCTGAGAAAAAATTGCAATGCCAAATTAGACTGTTTCTAAGAGGGATGCAATAAAATTATATTTAAGCAAGTGTTTTTTTAGCAAGATTAGCTAAATAAGACAGGGTATTTAAATTAAATCAGATATTTTATTATTGTTAATGAACATAAGAGAAGGCGGATCCATTGCTAAATAAATATATTTAGTTTTAGATATTGTATATGAAATTTTAGAAAAGTTGTTTTTGAAATAGACAATTTTACTAGGCGACTGAGATATCCCGGGATAAAATCCTATAAGTCCAGTTATCTCTTTGCAAATAAAACGTTGATTCGTTGCACCCAAAGAGATTCAATAATAATTGGTTGCACCGTTTCGACCATTTGTTGCCTGTGAACTCATTTTACGTAAAAGAAAGACAAACAAACAAACACACTTTAAGATTGAACACTTAGAAGCGTACTGAAAAAATAACTACCTAAATGCCTTTCATTGTGTCATTTACACGCAACAGAAATAAACGCAGCCAGAAAGCTAGATATACATAAACTTTTTTCACACATTTTCCTTTTCATTTGAAAAGTAGGTCAGCAAAGTATTTTTCAATCTCGAGATTCCTTAAAATAATTTAATTAATACAAGGCAGCTTTGTTTTATTTATTACTCACTAAAAATAATGTAGAATTAAGTTCATTCAATAAAGAGAACAATCTGACATGATCACTAACTACTTCTGTTAATTAAAAATACTTCATATCAAAGAATATTAGTAAAGAAATAAAATGGTTCCGTCACGCGTCGGTGCAACATAGGTATTATCACTGTAAGTATGTTTCATGAAAAAATAATGTATATTAATTTATGTTTCGTGAAAATTATACAGTACGGTGCTAACAGGTATCAATATAATTATTATTTGAAGAAATATCTTGAAAGGAACTATTTCGTCAAAATCACGATTAAATGAACACAATTTAAAAATACCACTAAATAGATGTTAGAATGGGACCGACTCTTTTGCCACTCTGAAAAGGAGTTTGTTTGCAAAAGCGGGAACAGGTAATATCAGGAGCCTGAGTCTACTGTTGCTTGCGTCATCAGATATTCCTTGGTGATGACACTTTTTTTCACAGTCGGTCTTTCATTACTGAGGATCGTGACTGCAACTCGTCAGCTTCTCAATTATCTTCCTCCATCGGCTGCGGTCCTCTGCCTGATGATGAGCTGTGGTAATAGAGGTGCCCAGGTTTCCGGAAACTTGATCGGACCATAGTCAAGGGCTTCGTCCTCGAGGTCTCTATTCCTCCACCCTGCCTATCATCTTATGATAGAGATAGAGAGTTATCTCTTATGTTACTTTTATATTTATCATACCTTTCATACATATTCGGTGATTGTCTACTTTATGTACTTTTAATATTGTCCTCGATTAATACATTTTTTATATGATCAATAAAAGTACACCTAGGTCGTCCTCTGCCAGCATTTCCTTTCACTTCTGCCATTATAATATACATTTTTTTTGTCAATCTTTAATCCTTCATTCTTTCAACATGTCCAAACCAGCGTAAACTACTTTTCATCATTTTAGTCACAACATCATCGAAAAACTCCGCATTCTTCTCTAACGACATCGTCCCTGATGCGGTCAATACGCTTTATATCACACATTCTACATAAAGACCGCATTTCCACTGAATTTATCTTACTTTATTTATCTAAATGATGGAACTAAAACAGCATTTGTATAATTATTTTAATTGTAAATTGTGTATTTCTGCGTACCTACATTGTTTAGTCTACCAAATAACTTGCTTCACGCTTTCACTATCCTTTCAATTTCCTTGTCTATCATTCACTTCTAGTAAAATTTTAACATAGCTTTTTAGCCAATATATTAAGGAACCCTAGAAATCTTAATTGCAATTAACCAGTAGGCTTCTTTGTAGAAGACATAAAAGTCAACGTTCCATTCTGAAATAAAAAGCGTTTGCTTTTTTCATTCTATTTCGTGTTTCCGTACTCGAAGCTAATGGACAAGGAATACCTCTGTAAAAGCTTTCTCTACAATAGAAAGTATCCTAGTGGGGAAAAAGAACATATAGAGCGATTTGCTTAAGCGAAACGGGAATGCCAATTGTGAAGACTTTGTTTCTATCGATTTCCTTTGTAGCATTGTTGTTCTGTTTTGCTAAATTAAGTGAAGGTATTTGGAACCAAATGAAATTGTTCATTTGTAAACAAATTCTTAGTAAATCTGATACAACTTTAAATTCCTCTTTGAGTTAGAATCTAGAACATTGTCATAAAGGAAAATCTTCTAAATATAAAGATAGTTAATAATTTTAATGAATGAAGATGATAGGTATGTCTCTTAATAAAGGGTTTGGTGGCTTCTTGGATGGTTCTTTCAAATGAAAGAATCGACTCTGTGCGTGGTAAAGACGTCTGGTATTAACTATACGGAGCACGGCTTGATCCTGGCCATGTACCAATCGGTTTTTTATAATATAATCGTTAGGTATATTATCATAAATACCATCGGCTAAAAGAGGAAGACTTTTGTACCATGTTAACGATTACACGGTTTTGGGAACCTAGAGAGACCAGTAACAGGGTCCACTATTGCCAGGTGTTCATATTGAACAGAACAGATGGCAGGAGATGTGTCACTTCTTTAACAGACGTAAATATCTGTTATTTTAGAAGAAATGCGGACGCCTGCCGGCTTTACGTGCCATCTGAAGAAAATTTGTGCTTAGCAATTTTTTTTGGAACAAGTATGAAGCTATTGACTCCTTATGTACATAGTCCGACAAACCACACTTAGAGGCTTTTCCATCTAAATATACCTCAACAGAGTTGGCCACTCGTTAGGTACAGCCTCACAGGCTTAAGGTAACCCGTGAAGGAAAAAATGGCAATTTACTAAATCCATTACTAGAGAATCATTAGAAAATCCTCACGTATCCTTAAGGACCGTTGGTCAATGTCATCTCATAACTGTCAAACATATGGCAAATCTCAGTTTATCCTGGAAAGGTGAGTTTATTTATACAACATTTCCTTACCGCACAGTTGATAGGTATTGTTTTAAATTGGATTGAGCCATATTTTCATTATTAAGGATTCCAAATAGCAATAGTATCCAAAATGCATATTCCAATTTGCCATATTTTTGACAGACACAAGATGACTGAGAGCAACGGTCCTTAATATTATGATGTACGAAAACACTGTACTTAGGATTATTGAGTTCCTCCTAACTTTATCCAATTTATTAAGGGAATATCCTTCAGGGTCGACAGACCGTCTATAATGTATTCTAGAGTAGAAACTTGCATATTTTAGTCCAAAGCTTCTTGTATTAGAAAGATCTTTATGTAAATTTAGAGTAGTTGACTTCGTCTCCCAGCTACATATATCTCGGTCACCCACATTGCACCTCAAAGGTGTGAAAATCCACCTCTTTGCATGAAAAGAAGCGCTTTACGTGCTGAATTCTAAAACCGGAAATACTCTCTTAATTACGCCATTCATTTCAGTAGGAATTTTAGTCGGTTTAAGCGCTAACCGAGTGGAAATTTTACGTTGTTTTTGAAAACACTTAAAATTCAAGTGACTTTGCTTTGCATTAAAAATAAATGTTTATTACTTTCGTAATTGTTCTATCTATCATCACGACTTTCATCCCAAGGGGTGGGCAGAGACAATCGAATGCCAATCGCTACGGTCCTGACATATCTCTTTCGCTTCTTTTATATTCATCATACCTTTCATACATGCTCGGCGATTGTGTGTACTTTTAATATTGCCATTGATCAATACATTGTTTATATGTTCAATAAATGTACACCTAGGTGACGACCTAGCATTTTCTTTGACTTCAGCTATATAAACCTTTTTAGTCAATCTTTCATCCCTCCATTCTGTTTACTTTGGACACAACACCAGCGTAGTTTACTTTAAATTATTTTAGTCACAACACAGTCTTCTACTCCGCATTATTCTCTACTGCCACATTATCATATACGTAAAGACCGCATTTCCACTGCATCTATCTTACTTTTATTCTTCTGATTCCATACCCAAGTCTCGCTTCCATAAGTGATGGAACTAAACAGTTTTAACCATATGTGCTTTAATGGATACCTCGTGCTTCGCAGGGAACATAAGGCCGGAGTCCGAACTTCTTCTAAAAATAACAGATAGTTACGTCTCTTAAAGAAGTGACACATCTAGGTATAAAGACCGTCAAGATGTGTTTGTTGGAGACAAATGGAGAAAGTTTAAAAACAAAGGTCTGCACATTTCTCAATCTAAATACTTAGAGATTTAGGGTCAGATCTTCCAAGTCTCCACATTTCCATCATCCTCATATGTATATAGTTGAAAGAATGAAGGAAGAAAGATTTACTAAAAATATTTATATAAGCACCTAGCACAAATTAAAGGAAATGCTGGCAGAGGACGATCTAGGTGTAGGTACTTTTATTGAACATTATAAAAAAATATTAATCGAAGACAATATTAAAAGTACACACAATCACCGAGCATATATGAAAGGTATGATGAACATAAAAGAAGCGAAAGAGGTATCTCAGGATCGTAGCAAATGATATTTGATTGTCTCTACCTACCAGTCTTGGGATAAAACGCGTGATGATAGACAATTGCTCAGATTTACCATTTCATTTGTAGTTTATTTAGGCATATTTATTGAAATTGAAAAGATAAAATATTTTTACTCTGATTCGTTATGTATTTCTAAAGGTACTGAAAGAATCTATTCATTTTATTGTAGTGCTAGATCGTAAGTTGTTTGCATTGAAATATTCATGACACTTTCTTTAACAATTTTTCTTACAGTTTCCACCTGACTGAAGTTAAATCTCATAAAGTAATGTTGCTTTATTCATTTACTTTCGATTTATTTTCTGATCTTCAAATAAACAACTTCACTTTGATTTAATTTTACTAAGTGCAGAGAAATTAATATTTTAGATCGAAAAAATATCTATGGAATAAAAAGCCTCATATCTTACGGTGTGGCCAGAGATCAAATAATAATGTGCATATTTAGCAAGTTGCCCATATTAGGTAATCATAAAGGATGGGAAACCTTGAAACCGGTGCCACACCTCTCGACACCCCCAGCCGCTTACACCAATGTTAACTGACTTGTTGTCAGCAGAAATGCTTTAAAGAGTGGTTGTTTTAGGAGTCCCATTTAGTAAATGGCGTGTTACCGGAGTTTCCTGCCAATTTAACATTTCATGATGATACCGGCAGGTGACTGTGGTCTCAACTCAACCGATCCAATTAAAACCCCAAAATAATAGCCTATTTTTTTTTTATCTGCAATAGTCCAAACACTGTATGTAAACGCATTGTCTCCTAGGTCTCGACGGGTGCTAGCCACAACACTTTAGGATTGTTCCCTTGCAAATCTTTAAAAAAAACCTGGCGTTGTTCCTGTGAACTTCTTTTTTTCCAAGTCGGTTAAAAAGCATGTAATTTTCGTTATATTTTGCCAATCGCAAGGAATAAAGGACGAAGAAAAACACGGTGAAAATTAAAACGAATATTATTGACATATTTAATTCAAAATATACTACACATAATAATTCGTTGTATATTTGTCTATTTACCTGATTTATCTTTACATAATGCGTAAATTTTAATGATCAATTAATTACATGATAAAGTTACAAAATCAAATAGTCATGGCATAGGTACGTAAACATGCTCTGTGTAACATAAACAATGTTATTAAGTCGGGTTACATGAACATAAATGTGACTTTATTAGGCTTATAAAATGAAAAGACGTTGTTTCTTGTACTTTACGAGGGGCTTTAAACTTGTTGCCTCGATATACCTGATTGCATCTAATCTCACTTTTACAGCGGTGTTCACTCTGGATGGGTTTCTCTGTTTAAATTTTACTTGGTAACGCCTTGAAATATCTGAGTTGTCAACAACACTTGTGAAAATAATTGTAATGTAAATGTTTCTCGGTCTTTCTTAACTCAAATCTATCTATCTATCATCACGCCTTCACGCGTAAACTACTTTGCTTCATTTAAGTCAAAACTTGATCTTTCACTCCGCATAATTCTCTAATGATATCGATCTGGATGCGGACAATACGTTTTGTATCACACATTCTACGTAAAGACCGCATTTCCACTGCATTTTTCTTACTTTCATGCTTCTTATTCCATACCCAAGTCTTATGTATATTAATTATGTCTATAAATACAAACAGAATTATGTATATTAATTTTGCTTTTAGTTGTAAGTTGTGTATTTCTGCATACATTGTTTAGTCCACCTTGCTTCCCGTTTTCACTCTCCTTTCAATCTCCTTGTCTACCTTTGCACTTCTTCTGAACATACTACCTAAATATACAAATTCATTCACTTGCTCTAATTTACATCCTTTCACACAAATTTTACACTCCGTCCTTTCATCATCTTTTTCAAACACTAGTACTTTTGATTTCGAATTATAAATTTTAAAAATATAATGAAGAATAATTAAATTAGTTGTTAAAGTATTTTTGAAGTTTTTTAACTTGGAAATATTATAATCATATAATGTTGGGAGTGCTCACGGCAGCTGAGCGAGCGAATGTTGAGAGTCTCTTTAGAGGGAAAAGTTGGGAAATTGGGTCAAATGTGATGAAACTTGTATTCTGAGTGGATAGAAAATTATCTGTTTTTTTATATCGTGAAATTTGATAGTTGTGTGCGTAGGTATTCTTCATTACATTCCAATGGCTGTATAACTAATATCGATTCTACATCATGTCATGGCGACCGACGCACTGTTTAATCCCGCCCGCGCTGTGATAGTTGTGATTAATAAGACATTTATCACAGCCATCTTAGCTACCGATTAAGCATATTTATACTATAACGGAATATAAAACTTGACATTGGCGGAATCATCAAAACCCTGATGGAGCGAGCCATCACGAAAGAAATAGAATAGCATAGAATTTTTTTTTATATCCGACCATGTACCAATGGATTTTTTAAAATAAAAAAACTATGTACACCTACATTATCCGACAAACTGTACCTACAAAGAGGCTTTTCTATCTACATACCTCAACAGAGCTGGCCACTCCCTTAAAAATCTTCGGCTATGTGAGGAAGACTTTGTCTTCCACTGGGTACCCTGGGGCCGGCAACGGTTCCCAGGAGCTATAAAGCAACCCGTGAATTTTTTTTTCTTTTTGTCTGCCGGCCGGTGCATGCTTGTGAATTTTGCTGTTTTTAACGGACTTCTAAAACATGTCTTAAAAAATTGCGATAATATAGTCCTGGCAATACTTTATAATTTTTTTATTTATTTACTTGTAGATACTGTCGTCATATTAGTCTGGCGGGGAAAAAATAGAAGTAGGTACCTAGTCTTTGTATATTAATTGTGATTAATTAAGTTTGTATATTATTAGTTGTGTTAATATATTATTAATTGAGAGTCTGTATATTCGTATGACCTATATAATATAGGTAAAACGTGTTATAAAAAATTCAAAGCACCCAGCTTTTCAATTTCTACAATATTACCTCCTCAACACCTCTTTTATATTCTTTTTAGCACCACTTACACTGAACATATGAAAAAGATCTATTTAGAAGATAACACTGTCAAAGGAATTCTCTTCAAAATCTAACACTACAGTCCAGTTTTTCAAAGGGGTTTTAATGGGCCTTGGCTTAAGTGGTCACTTTTTTGTTTTATGTAGGTTCTGGCTACTGGCCAATATTCTTTCTAAGGTAGCCATAGAGGTAATTTTAAATAAGTAGATACCTCTATGACACGATGGAATTAATAAAATATCAAATTTTGTTCAATTAATATTTTTATTCCCATACTGTCATAAGATTTCGTAGTAACGTTTAAACAAATTTTAATTAACAAATTTTTCAACATAAATATAGATTAAGTTTTAATAATATACTAGGTTATTGATAAATAATATTTTCATACAACTTTATTAGACGATTAATGGAATGGAAATCGACTTTAAAAAGTCAACAATAAAAGGTTACAAATTTTAGTCAAACACATTGGGTTTACTTTTTAAAACAAAACAACAATCCAGTAGTGTTTAAACATCAATTAATAAATATTAAATATAAGGAAAAAATACACCAAGAATATTATATGTAATTTAACAATAAAACGCTATTGTAAGAGTATACAGTCTTTAAAGTTCTACTATGTACAAATTATGTCATCGAATGACCATTCGGAGTATTTTATATTTTAAATATTGACAGAGTTTTAGTAAAGCTGGAATAACAGCTTGAAACAGCGAATCATTATCAACATGAACGTTCAGATATAATATCATGGTATTTGATACACTTTAAAAATTCTAAAGATCATATTTTTTACTAATTTTACATTTTCTTTAATGACCGTTTCTCTCAGTCATCTTGTATCTGTCAAAAATATGGCAAATCTCAGTTAATCCTGGAAAGGTGAGTTTATTTATACAACATTTCCATCCCACGCAGTTCATATTTATTATTTTAAGTTGGATTAAGCCATATTTTTATTAGTTAGGGTTCTAAATAGCCGTAGTTTCTAAAACGAGCATTGCTTTTGCACTTTGGAAACTTTGGTTATTTAGAACTCTTAATAATGAAATTTAAAATAATAACTAGCAACTGTGTGGGATGGAAATGTTGTACAAATAAACTCAACTTTCCAGGATTAACTGAGATTTGCTATATTTTTGACAGATATAAAATGACCTTGACCAACGGCCCTTAAATGAAATAAATACATTAACTGATTCGATTTTCCATTTTAAATGGCAGTATTTGTAATATTTACAAATTAAATATACATTTTCGTACATATGCTACAAGTACAGGATCATTTATGAAATAATTACGACCTGTATCATTAATTTAATTAACAATTAAGAGTTCGATTATATTTACAGCAATCATATACTTTCAGATATTTACAACTTGTGTAACGTTGCACAAATCGTCACTGCACTCTAATGTCACTTTACACATAATTGTAAATATCTTCCATATCTCATACGTTCATTTCTGACATTGCGGCCTGGGGCACTCTAGACTTTTGTGAAAAATGTTGATTTTGTGGAGAATCCGGCGGTGGAAGGACAGACCCGTTACCAGGACCTTGTGACTGTCCTGTCTGCGCTTGCACATCTGGCAAATTACTAGCCCCACCAGACATGAAGGTAGCATTTTTGGGTAACGTCATGCAATTTGAGGAGTTACAATGCTGGTTGCTTTGCTGCTGGTATGCAAACCCAACTTTTCTTGGTAAAGTTGTACATTGACCACCTCTATTGGTTGGAGGACTTGGTTTCTGAGATAAATTCGTCATTTGAATACCCGTGTGGCAAACATTAGGACAATTGGCATTTGTAAAATGTGGTACTCTATTAGTCATAGCTATAATAGCGTTTTTGTCCTGATGATCTATATCCACGATTGTACTGGAACTTTGAGAATGACCAATGAAATAATGTGGGTGTTTCGATGAAACGTTTTCGAATGTCGAATTATGGTTTCTCTTCTGTTGTTGCTGCAGAGCTTTTACTTGAAGTCTCGTTTTGTCCCTCTGGTAGTACACTCCGGCAAATATGAGTACGTTGAGAATAAGAAGAGAGCAACCTATTGCGATGGTGACGCTTAAGGCTGTGGAGTAAGCGGTATACCCGGCGACTTCCATATTGGCAACATCCTGAGATGTAAGGTTAGCAGGTGCTTGAGTTTGGGTGACTGTCACTCCTCGTGTTGATGGAATACTGATACAAGTAGTTACGTAAGTGTCTACAGTAGATGATGGCGAATCCAAGGTCAAGTTGAAGGTTGGTTTGCGGTAGAGTTCTTGAGAATCGTAATAGTTGGCCCGGGTCAGGGGGTCAGGTCGGACTAGACCGTCGTATAGTTCAGGATCGTTGTGGTTTCGGAAAAGGTTGTGTTTCACGACCGCGTCCTTCATGCCAGCTCGGTGGATCTCGGGTATCAACCGCAGCCATACGGACAGCTGGTGCGCTCGGTAGTGATTTTTCATTCGAGGCTTCATGCCTGTGGAGAAATTTCGGAACTTTATTTAATGTTATTGTTACCAAAGAGGAGTTTTATTGCCAAGATATTGCTTCTAACCATAAAAATCGATATCAAACACGCAGCTTTAGGCTTATACCGAATATTTTACAACCAACCTAATAAACCCTAAAGCGAAAAGGGACTTCAAACTTGGTACAAAATGTATGACGAAACAATCCTGCAAAAGTTTATTTGTTTCCCCAACATTCTGTCGTCATGTCAAAACTTACCAATTTCTAAATACTTCTGATGGAGCGTGTCGTACTCATCCCAAAGTATGCTCTTGTATCGATTCCTCTCCCTGGAGATCGGAAGTACTGATTCTTGCCGTTGATGTTCATTGGGATTGCTGTTGGCAAAAATATTACTTGTAGAAATATTTCATATGATTTTATCCAGATCTTTTTTTAAAAGAAGATTTTTTTTCAAACGGGGTATCCTAGTTTGGAGGCAAAACAATGTGTGTTTACATATTGTTTATAAAATGTTGCTCAAAATATGATACCTACTAAAATAAATTGGTACATATTATCAAAGAATTGTGAAACAATTTGTTGTTTCGAGACAACATATTGTGTTGTCAAAGCATTAAAATTAGTTCAAACGTTTAAAAACAAAAAGCAAACAGTATTGTATACGAAATTAATGGGGATTATTTTGTGTAGCACTGAAACTTCCCCTTTCGGCTGAAATAACAAACTCTATAACAAAATATGAAACACATCGTTAACAAACGTAACATTGAATTCTTTTTGAATTATTCGAACCGCGAAAACAATGGCTACCTACTGTTTGTTACGTTGGATTAACGGCTTTTCATAAATAACATTTGAATGAAGCTACTTTCCATTTATTCGCGGCTTCCATTTGGGAAATGGAATGGATTTGCTGTTTAAATGCGATATCAAAGTATTCAGTGAAAATAACAATAATTATGTACGCACTCATTTCATACACTTGTTACTCTTAAATTAAGTTAATTATTTCTTTAAAAAGTCACTGTTATATTTTTTATGGCCTATTTTCGTGGCGATATCTATGTTTCTTAGCGATTAATATTTTATGATCTTTGGGAAAAAGACCTAGGGCTTTTGGCATCTGATAAACAGACACTATTCAATAATATTTTATCAACATTGAGCGGAAATGCAAAGTTATTATAATGCAGTATTATTTTCAGTATAGTCAATGTTGTAATTTTAAATTTAGAAAATTACATTTTTATAGACAAGTCTTTCCATGACTGTATGATATTTCACACCCTCTTCTTTGCCCTATGTACACAGTGAAAACTCAAATCAGTTCAGCTGTAGGTATAAAAAATAATTAAGTTATTAATATCATGTATCAAAGGGTTAATAAAATAAAAATACTTACCCAGTTCGTATGAAGTTAGCCAGATACAATATAAACGCCTCAGAAAGAGCAACTTCGGACTTAGTATAGTTTTTGGGAAAATGGCCAAGACCTTCAACTAACGGTGCTCCGAATAAATATGGCAACTCTTCTCCATGAACGGACCCCATTCGCTGCTAAATAAATAGAAAATATTTACTCAAAACTAATACATAAACACGACTCTTTAACCGTGTGGCGTGACCAGATGTCCACAAGCCAAAGCAAGCCTATCGCAGCACTTAATATATTGTCCTGTCATATTTTTAGAACAATTGTAAAATAACTTATCGGATTCCACGTCATGCCAGGGTGAACAACGCACGCGCCCGCCGTGACGTGATGGGGAATCCAGATTGATCCCGTCCGCGCTGTAATAGTTGATTAATAGACATATCACAGTCGGCGGGAACATCCTATCTACAATTTTTTTTATCGGCTATTGTTACTGTGACGTCCATACCTAATACTTGACATTGGCAAATCATCGATTAACATTGATGGAGCCATTATAAAATAAGAAGAAGAAAATAACTTATTCTAGAAAAATTAATTAAATTAGATTAGCATTTTTGCCGCGATTGAGGGTTGAACTCTTGAGGACTTGCCTCCAGTAACTCCACTTTTGTCAGTTGACCATGTGGCAAGCCTGTTGCTAGGCTTATAATAGACCTAGATTCTAAACGTAACCTCTATGATTCTATAACTCTAACCTCAATGCCATCCGTGCGAAGCCACTGTAAATAAATAGTATAGATACCTGTGGATAATCTCCATCTTTTGTTTGGTAATCGAATACGTAAAAGAATGTATTAGGTCCATTGTCGGCTGAGCTCAGAAAGTCTCCGGTTTGCACGAGCGGTGCTACATATTGAGCGTCGGAAATCGCCAAAACTGCCGCGTCACGCGTGTTTATGGGATGCTAGAATGTATTGGAAAAAGTGAATGAGAAAAATAATACGTCATTATAGTTTAAAATACCTTGAGATTGCAGGGGTATTAAGGACCATTGCTCTCAGTCATCTTGTATCTGTCAAGAATATGACAAATCTCAGTTAATCGTGGAAAGGTGAGTTTATTTATATACAATATTTCCTTACCACACAACTGATAGTTATTATTTTAAATTGGATTGAGCCATATTTTTAATTATTTAGAGGTCTAAATAGCCGTACTTTCCAAAACGAGCATTGCTTTTGCATTTTTGAAACTATGGCTATTTAGAACTCCATATTTTTGACAGTTATAAGATGACCTTGACCAACGGCCCTTAAGCTCAAGATTCTAATAGCTATAGAATATAGCTAAGAATAGCAAGCCTAGAGCTGTCGTATCACAAATAGGTATCGAGGTATAGTTTTCAGAATTTCGGGCGCCAGTTTAGGTCATTTGAAATATGAATTATTTTAGAAAATCGTTCCTTAGATTTTTTGAGTAGCTTAGCTGGTGTAAGAATAAGTCTTATTAGAGTTGAATACTTTTATGTGATGCGACTGGCAAATTGCTATACCTATTAACATTTTTGCTTATTATCTTATAGGATTTAGAACAGTATCTTCAAGCTGCATTAAACACACAAGTTGTGCATTTAAAACTCAATAGTATCTACCTGAACAGTTCTCTCCCAATCTGTATACTCGTTGACTATCGTGAAAAATATTTCACTTAAATGATATGTGTAGGCGTTTCTAACGTAAGTCCTGAAACAATGAAAATTCAATGATTTTTCATAACATTATATATTCATAAAAAACTAGCATCGCATTTAAATAAGGACACAACTCAATTGAAGAGGAAAATTTGGGATTGACCGACATTCATGAAACAAAGGGACATTAAAAAAGAAAAAAAAAAAATTAAACGTAGATTATTTTGATCATTCAACAAACATTATTTGGTATTTCAAATTCGGTTTCAAATAAATTATTGGAAATTGCTAAAATTCCCAATCAAACAATAACATATGGATCAAAAATAGAACCAGTCTGACGGGATACGACTCAATCCTCAAGAAAAACACTTCCATTTAAAGCATCGTTGAAAAGATATACCAATCCCGCGCCCGTAGCTTTCAAATACCAATTTGTTGAATAAACATTGTTCAACGCACCTTATTATTCTATCTCTGCGTTCACCCTCGAATCCATTCTGTATATCTTGGGCAGAAAACTTCCACAAAGCCTCACTTGTGACTACTCCGAATAGCAAATCGTATTTATTCTGGCCCCCTCTTATAGCGAATATCCTATCGCCGTTTCTTTTGTCTGTTCCTTTCATATTATTGACACCTGATACACTTGTAAATCCTTGAAGATCATTTGGTACGAAGTAAGTTAAAAGTTCTTTGGCGTAATCGGTCTTAACAACTACTCCGTCAACAGATGGCCCGAATGCGGTTAGGTAGCTAGGTGTGGCCATATCCGCAGACATAAGTTTGTCTAAGGGAACTTCTCTTAGACAGTCGACTATAAGTTCATGATCTTTGACGATGTCTTCAGGGAGAGTACAGTTAACTTGTTTTGCTAGTTGGACGGAGTAACTGACAGGATCCTCGACGAGAGCCCAAGAACTTAGTGCAGAGCCGGAGAGAAGTATCGCTCGGTGAAATAAACCTGTATAACCAAATATTGTCATCATCACCTTTCTGTGACCTTTTCACAACTAGATAGGTTGATCCACGAGGAAGGTTTACGGGTATTATACATGGTCCTATCATGTTTAGGAGCTGAACATTAATAGTATAAGTCAATCAAGTCCCGCAAAAAGGTAGCTTCAGCGTATTTTATGGCGTATGATGTCTAATCTGTCTTAGATATAACAATATTATAAAGGAAGGATATGTGAAGAATAAAGTAATCTACAAAAAAGTCCGCGGTAGTATATATCTATCTCTAATATCAGGCACTAATAAGAAATGCAAAGTTATTTTGTTCTACCACAAGATGAGATATCAGTCGTTCAAAAGTCGTTCAACTAACATATTAAATCACAGGGCAATGTTTAAATGAATTAAAACGTATCAACTATTGTTCAACTTTACTTTTGATTGGATTTTGGATTCGTGGTCGTTGGACGTTTCTCTTAAGACATTTTTTTTATATTAATACTAAGTTGTTTGATCCTCTCAGTTAATTTTGTGGACTTGGCACAATGAACACAATAATTATGCACTTATCTTTAAGATTACTTACCTCCAACGGTAGGTGAAATCATAAGAAAGTTTATACAAGCGGCCCCAGAGCCATGACCCAGCATAGTAACATTGCTAGCATCACCCCCAAATAAGGCTATATTCTGTTGTACCCAATGTAATGCAGCTATCTGGTCCATCAAGCCGTAATTGGCTACCCGAGCCTTAGACATAGGCAATGGGTTGGCGTTTAAAAATCCTGCAAAAATATTTTTTTTAATTGTCTTGTTGAATAAGCGATAGCGCCACCGGCATCAATTTTCTTACGGTTAAAGTGTTTCTCATACTTCGGAGGGCATGTAATGCTAGCGTCTGCTTACATGCAGAGACAGGTTTCCCATCTATTCTGTTTAAGATGGGCAACTGTATTAACATATTAACATGCCATAATGTGTTTGTTTTGATAGTGTAGGTATTTTACTATCATGAGGTTTAACTTATAAATAAAAATGAAATGCTGTTCGTTAGTAAGCACTTGAGAACGGCTGGAATAATGTGGTTAATTTTTTAAATGTTCGTAATAGTCAGAATCAGGTTTTTAGAGTCAGAGTTAGTTTTTGGAGAAAGAAGAATTGGAAAAGTTGCCCAGAAAATTGGAAATTTGCTTTTTTGTATGAACTCAAGACCACAAGTGTTAATATGGGCTCCACGGGTTAAGCCGGAAGTTTTTATATCACATGAGACTTACAACTTTTAAAATTTGAAACAATACCTATATAGGAATCAGGTATAAAAGAAGCGAAAAAGGTATGTCAGGATCGAAACAAATGGCATTCGATTGTCTCTGCCTACTTGAGACTCCTGTGATAAAAGGCGTGATGATAAATAGAATTCAGGTATAAATATAAAATATAAATGTTAATAGAAAAGCACAAAAACCAATTGGAGTGTTTGCACAAATAAACCTTTGTAAAGGAATCAAAGCAATATCTCATCCTATACCTATAAGGATATTGAGGAATCTGCGAAAATACATTTTTACCTTTTTTCCCAAAGGGTCTAAATTGTAACGAATATAGGTATACGAGGTAAATTAAATTTCCCTGGTCCGAAGATTATAGATATTAAAGTGTTTTTTTAATATTTGGAAAGTAAGAGATTACTTTTTACTAACATAAGAGGTATTTAATGTAAAATTTTACTATCAAATTAACATAAAATAAAAGTTTTAAACTAATAAATCACAACCTACTGTTAACTATGGTAGGTAATAAAGTTAATCGGCTTCATAAAGTATGCCAACTTAAAATGAACCATAAATTGAGTGAGTAAAGACCACTTTTAAATGAAGAACTAAGAGTTACGATCGAAGTTCTTAACAAAAAGTGAGGCAGCACTTTAATTAAACAAAGTGAAACGTGACGAAGCGATACAGGACCGCTTGCCAACTTAATAATTAGATTTGTTTAAGAAAAACACAAGTGCATCAGAGACAAATAACTTGATATATAAAGTAGGGGAGAGGTTAGAGGGTGGAGGTTACAAAAAAAGTTAAAGCTTTTATAATATTTAAATTATCAGACACAGTACCTATATGTTAATTATCTAGCTATAAGATAACATATATGATAGAACAGGCATTTACCCATTACCTACTGTCCCAGCAAAATAAAACGCTCTTTCGGTTCACGTCTTACGTTTAAATGATTCAGATTAGTTGATTCATTCAAACTCAATGTATATTTTTGATAAGTTTGCTTTATAAAAAACAGAGTGGCCAAGTCGTCTGGTAGTAAGCAGGCAAACTAAGGTTCGATCCCGGATCCCGGCCATGTACCAATAATTAAAAACGTATGTACATAATTCGACAAACCACACTTAGAGGCTTTTCCATCCAAATATACCTCAACAGAACTGGCCAATCGTTAGGTATAGCCTCACAAATACCATCGGCTAAAAGAGGGAGACTTGGTCTTCCGCTGGGTACCCTATGACCGTAACACGGTTTCGGGAGCTGTAAGGCAACCCGTGAAGAAAAAGAATTATAGGTTTGGTAATTTTAGTGTGGAAACGATAGGACCGTGGGGACCTGGAGCACACATTCTATTCAAAGATATTAGTACATGACTAATAGAAAATTCACATGACAAACGGGCTGGCTCTAATTTCAGTCAAAGAATAAGCATTGCCATCCAACGAGGCAATGCAGCCAGTCTGTTGGCTACTCTCCCAGTAGACAGATGTATTCATGTTTTTCTTATTTGTAGTGATATAATTTTGTAATTAAGTCGATTGAATTTAATTTCATTTATTGGAATTGAATCCAAGTCTTAAAATCTAATAGTACTTACCAAGTACACCAAGTCTGTAGTTTATGGTAATGACAACCAATCCAGCGTAACTAGCTAGCACAGAACCGTCGTATACGTTGCCAGAATTCCATTCAAACGACTCACCATGAATGAATATAACTACTGGATATTTCGCCTGTAGAGTGGGACCCACTGAAAAAAATACATGAATTATGGCGTGAATCAAACGAAATACAAGGGAGACTTGATCTTCCGCCGGGTACCCTGGAACTGGAACTGTAACAAGGTTTCAGGAGCTGTAAGGTAATCCGTGTAAAAAAAAACAAATAAAAAACAACAAATTATTTAATTGTACAAATACAGAAAAATTAAGTGTCTATCTGTGATTCATAAATTAATACCATCCTTTTTAAAAAGTTGACTCCGATTAGTAAACAAGACAATTACAGACAAATAATTATGTGAAGATGTATGGATTTTGGCAGAATTTTGAATTGGAATTTAAATAAGTCGGATACTGTTGTTTTAGAATATTTGTCTGTCTATACCAATAATTGAACAAGCCATATAATATTAGCCAATTACCAACCAAAGCGACTTGAACTCGAAATATTTTTACCCACACCACAAAAATAATAGTTTGATCTGATGGTCGCAGCTTCAAATTCACTGCAAGTTAGAATTCAAGCTATGGATGATCTTTGAATGAATGTGCAAGAAAAGCCTCGTCGGCAGATATATCATGCAAGGTTGTGGGTCGCGCTGATGATTGACCACGACTGCTCTGTCAAGAGCTCTACTAAGAAGAAGATAAAAGATGAATCATCTTTCATAACATTCCATATAACATTCCAGCTATACACATACTGTACAGTGTGTTTGAATTTTATTATCATTATCTATTATATCATGCCTTTTATCCCAAGAGGGGTAGGCAGAGGCAATCGAATGCCATTTGCTACGATCCTGACATACTTCTTTCGCTTCTTTTATATTATTATACCTTTCATACATGCTCGGCGATTGGGTAGGTACTTTTATCATTGCCTTCAATCAATATTTTGTTTACATCTATACTAATATTATGAATAGGTAAAGTTTGTAAGTTTTGGATGTAGGGGGTAATCTCTCCCCTAAGGTAAGGCTATATTTTATTTTGTTCGAAAATATCGTCGTTTTCTGCCAGCATTCTCTTTCACTTATGCCATATAAACCTTTTTAGTCAATCTTTCATCCTTCATTCTTTCAACGCATCCAAAGCAACTTAAATATTAATAAAAAAAATCCAATATTATATTTGTTGAAAAATGTCAGTACTTTTACCGCCAATATCATCTCGGAAACTAAATAAAACATTTTTTACATCTCAATAAGACACGTTGCGCAATGCTATTTCCTTTTGCGAGCTCTAAAGGCAATCGAACGTTATTGAACTCTTTCTATCAAAACTTTATTGTTATTCTGCAAAAAAAAACTGTAGTCTGCATTAAATCTGAACGAAGCAATGTTTGTTTAGTTTCTGTCAAAATTATATTTACATTATACTCTATTCAACTTATGATGGTATGAGTGACAACTTTTGAGATATTTAACACAAAAAATAGATATTTTTTATTCCAATAGTAATTGATTACATCTGTGTCGGTTCATCATAAAATGCTTGCTGATGGTTTATTTTATAAAAAGCGCGGACGTCAGCTTTACGTGCCCTACCATTGCAAAAGTTTTATTGATATAGTCCCAATTGATTGGCCCAATGTTGTCAATATTGCACAGTGTAGGCACTCAATTGTATTAGAACCAATTTGTAATTGTAGCGTGTTTGTGTTTGACATTTGTTGATGGTCAGACCGTTTTGTTTGGGGGAAGCCATGCTATGTTTGTTTACGCAATGAATTTTCGTTTTCATGCACGTTTGATACCTACTCATATTGAGTTAATAATATACTCGCGTCCGTATAATTAACTCAATGCCTACTGAAGGATGTAGTTCGGTATGTAAACTAATAACTAAGGTACGTTTTTATATTTTTATTTCAAAGATAAAGCTATTTAAAGAAACTAATTTCAATATTTTTGTTTTCTATAAGGTAATTTCATGTGTCTGTCTATCCGTCTGTCACAGCTTATTTTCTCCGAATGTACTGGACGAAAAATGTTTTAAAACTTGGTTCTTATATAGAGTGTTTGCCGCAGTAATAAAGACGAAAACGTACCGAAAACTTTCATTTACCGTGATTGTGTAGAAAAAAGGCATAGGCAGTCATGGGGAATGCCGACTTAAAACTATGAATAAAGTTTTTACGGATCAAGAATTTCCGGCCGTAAGTGCGCAGCCAAAAATGGCTGACCCAGGTACACGTGGAAGCCAGTACACAAATTCTTGCCTAGAAACTCTCGGGTCGAGCATTTGTGCTGAAAGCATGTCGCGAATTCATAAGATTCCCCCCTACCAAAAATAGCTCAACGCGTCTTCACTTCAAAAAATGTCTAATCTTCACGACACGTTACTGCAATGGTGTCTCTGGCAACATTGCAAGGTATGAAAACGGAGAAGATGTTTATGTGTTTGTGTTTGATGCTCCTAAATATATTTTCCAGTATAAATATAAGCTACTATCGTAACAAAAGTTTAAAATCATAAATCGAAAAAGCAAACTCATAAGCGGTTGAGTAAAAACTAAAACGTTATAATGAAAAGTTCCCCTCGCGCACACAAGTTAAAACTTCTAACAGAGAATGAAAATCCACAGAGCATTGTGACGATGATTAAAAGTTTGCCTTACTCGAAGATTATACGGGACTTGGGTTGGGGGACATTTCATTAGTTTTGAATAGATGCTATTGACATGAAATATTAAAATTCGTTGAAGCGAAAACTCTTTCTGCTAAGAACTTTGAGTCGTATTGTGTCTTTTTTTTAAACAAGGATTTCTTTAATTTCACAAACAGATTCTTGTCCAATGTAGATTTTTACATTTATTAAAACAGATGTGACTGGAAGAGTTGATCGAAAGAATTATTCCAAAAAGAAATCCAGTGATGCAAAGCTCTTTTAAAAAAAATATAAAAATCGAATATCAAGAATGAAAATATGTATGGATTTTACTGAAACAAAAGAGGATCATGGCAAGTGGATTTTTTGGTCTCTGTCTACCCAAAAGGAAAAAGGCGTTGATTTTCTAAATTCTAATAGGTACAAATCTTTATGTCATTGCCAATTTCGAGGGGAATTCTACAGCATAGTCACCTTTCTCAAAACAAAAATGTATAGAACGAGTCGAACCAACTCTTGCTAGAAAGTTCTATGTTAGAATATAATCTCACACTTTAATTTGCCGCACACTCTAATTTACCTAGTAAGAAACATTTTATGAATTAGAAATCATAATGGGTTGCTTTCATTATTTTCTAATCACTGATCACTCTCTTCCACTTACATGGCATTATAGCACCATTTAAGTTGGTTTAGTAAAATATCAAGGTAAAAAATATTAGTTTAAAATGAAATTATATAATCTAAAAATAGATATCCACCTTCTTGCGTGATAGACTAAAATCCATCTAAGACGGTTTGAGCACGGTTCCCTAAAATACGCGTATTCTTGTATTTATAATGACGTATCGAATAATTCATTCAAACACTGAAAAGCACTGTAGCAGAAAAAACTTTGGTAACTTTTATTCTATCCTAAACGATTTCTTTCCACATTTTCCTTCCCTACTTTCACACCAGATTTTTGTTTTTTCACTCGAGCGATCCGCTTCGCAGAGATATTCAATCTTTGGGAATCGCTGTAATATTGTTTTTGTTCGTGCATGACGAGTAAATTCGGAATGTTAACAGAAAAACACTACATAAATTTTTAGAGGAATTTCTTTCGTTCGTATTTCGGCCACGTATCGCATGTGATTGAAGTGCCTGTCACTCGGCGATGTGAAACAAAGTTTTCTTTCTTTCCGTGAACGTTCAGAAGATCAAATACTAAAATGTGAATCGCGTTTATCATTTTGCAAACCCAATGACATTTAATATTTTAACCCCTAACATTAATATATATGTTTCTAGATACGGTCTGTGGCTTCGTTTGTATTTATTATATACTTCGTACACTTCCACTGTCATGTTTTCTAAATAAAGAAAATACTGGATTTTTTCTTAAATTATATAATACTCAAATTTCAATTTTAACATTTCTTCCCCTTTTTGTAATAAGCGACTAATGTCTAGGTATTAAGTACTCGTAGCAACCAATCACTGCAATTTATTAAAATAAATATAATGAAAACAAATGATTACTCTGAAAGTTTAATTAAAATTAACTCATTAGTTTTATACTCTGGACACACGTCTAGATAAACAAAATATTGTAACATTAGGTACCTACAGATTTTGAATTCACAGACAGAAACTTCAATCTCATTAATTGTATAGATTACTGTCTTACATTACGTATATATTAGCATAAAATGTATTCAATAATATACTCAAAATATCTAAATATAGAAAAACTAAACGTTACCTTGGACGGGTGTGTAAATATTCATATAAAGACAATCTTCACTCTGGTTCTTGAGTCGAGGTAGCAACCTTCTCAGGTATTCTAGACGACCTTTAGGCATCCTTTCCAAGGCTAAGGTTTCATTTAAAATGTCTGGTAACCTTTGTGGACAGACAGGCCCCATCTGATCTACCGTCTTCAATTCATCCCACGGAGCAGGGGCTCGGGTCGGAGCAAACCTATACAAAGGATATTTTTTAACTCAGGATTACAAGGGTAGGTTTAAAAATTACTAAATTACAAGTAACCTTTTTTTCATGTTCTGAAAATGCGGGTTTATCTCAGAAACTATGACTTTACTATAGGATTCACTCTAGAAAAGCCAACAATTTTTTGTTCTTCATAATTCAATTCTATGTAAACAAAATGTGAGTCAAATTGATTGTAGGTGTAATAAAAAGTAGAATGAAAGCCATAGATGCATTATGGTGGAATATAAAGTGGAATGGGTGATTCCTGAAATCAAATTCATTAATGAAATATTCGTAGGATAAAAAGTGGAATTCAAATATTTGATAAATTATAGTTAATTATATATAAGAGAAATCAAAGCCATTGATGAAACTTATGTGGAATTTAATACGACACGTCTTAGTTTGTGGCCAAAGAAACCTGTGGTCTTTTTCTTCCCTTCAAGTTTAGCGACAATAACCAAACCAAAAACGCTTTTGTACATGCAAAATTATTTTGTCTGGCTCTGTTGTGGTCACCGCTTCATCTTAATTAACCGTAAAAGCAATTAGGTTACGTCAAAAGAAAATTTATTTAAGGTAAAGTAATATTATAAATTCTTTTAAAACATTCAAGATTTGAAATTCGGCTCCAACGACACAATAAAATTATGTGATGAGAAAATTTCATGAGAAGATTGTTTTTTCTTATATTTATTCTTTATTATATTGGTTTAAATTAGACTCTTAAAAATTTAAATCAATCTACAAGCTCGCTTAATTTGTATGTTAACAAAATCATAATTAAATCATCCAGTAGCGTCTGAGATTAGCCCGAAAGTAGATCCAGACAGACATACTAAGAAACTTAATGATGAAAACCTAGCACAAGTAGTGGAATTTGTTGTAGTCAGAATTTCTAAATTGATATTGTTTCAACAATTATTATTACTTATTACAAAGAAATACAACTTTTTTATAATTTACCTATTAGATCCAGTCGGAGGCGTAGCATAAGGTACACCCAAGTAAGCTTCAACAGGTTTCAAGTATTTATGTTGATCCATCGGTAAAATTATACCTTGTAATTTCCCATACCTAGTTCCAATCACTCTAGTCCTTAGCATCGAATTTCTTCCACTATACGTATTGGCACTCGCGTTTTGAGTTGATATAAGCACAATAAATAATAATAATTTCCACTTTTCTCTTAAATTGAATACACTATATTTGACTTTAGGATATTTTGTTAATTGATGTAATTTTTCTATAATAATTGTAATTTGTCCATACTGTTTTATTGAATTGCAAAGGTGAAGTGGCAAACGGTCTGTGGCCATTTTAAGTTGATATCACCTTTTTCTGCCCATTTCTTTTTCCGGCCTATCTCTGGCTTTTCTTCTTCATTCTTTTGAAATATTATGTTTTCATGTTTATTTATAAATGTATATTCGTAGATTGGATTGATTGTTTCATTATGCTCCGAAATAATGCCATAGTATCTGAAACAAAAAAAAATAAATGTTAATTTTGATTAAACTTTGACAGATTTTTATAACGTTCTGAACCATACTACTACTAACAGGTACTATCAAAAATGCAGTCATAGAAAGTAATTTAAATTCCTCTTATGCAGCTTAAAACTAGATTTACTCAATCGTCCATATTTCAAAGTTGAACCTAGTCTACATCGTACTGAGACCACAACTTTTACCGTTCGCTTCGTTCAACGACTAATTGCTTCAAACTTGTATCGGGCGAATGTCAGAGTTAAATAAAACTAGTTAAATGTTTGAAATACGATTTGTGTCCTTTGCTACTGAATATATAGCCAATCTAAAGGTTAAAAGGCCAGTGATCTTAAAGTAAATAAGTAAAAAAATAAAATAAAAATTAATAAAAATAAAGATAAAAAGCATAATATATTATAGGTCTTCTATAATATGATGAACTTGGTAGATTGAAATGTTTGAAGTGATACTAAATCGTTTGTTAATAAAACCAATTATACTAAGTGAGATCAAGATATATTAATATCTACTTAGCCTTGTGAGTAAGGTGCATCGGTAACCGAGTGGTTAAGGGTCCTATATTGGGAATTTTTCTGGGATAAACTATTCCAAATTTCTCTGTAAATAATCCACCTGTGTCACTGTAATTTAGCATATAGTTACTTATTGAATATATCTAAGTGAAATAGCTCTTATTTTTTCAATGGGTTTTATTGAATAGGAAATATGGGTAGTTTAACTTTGTCCCTGCTGTCTCTTTCATAATCTATCACAAAACTCTAAATTTTTTTTAAAGCGCTCTTATACCATTACCCTTCAATTATATATGTCGAATTTTTTGGTAGCTTATTGAAAATTTAAAATAATAATTATTTTATTATTTTTGCCAAATTTAAAAATCAAATTTTTTTTTTATTTTGAATTTTCAATAAGCTACAAAAAAGCGATATATATAATTGAAGAATAATGGTAAAAGAGCGCTTTAAAAAAGAGTTTTGTGATAGATTATGAAAAAGACAGAAGGGGCAGAATAATCCTTTATTCTACCACCCATATTTCCTATTAAATAAAACCAATTGAAAAAATAACGACTATTTCACTTAGATATATTGAATAAGTAACTATATGCTAAATTACAGTGACACAGGTGGATTATTTACAGAGAAATTGGGAATAGTAATATCTCCATACAAATTCCCAGTATAGGACCCTTAAGACGTTCGATCTCGCCCCGATGGATTTTTTTATAATTAAAAACTTATATACATAATACGACAAACTACACTTAGAGATTTTATATATATAAATATACCTCAACAGAACTAGCCACTCGTTAGGTATAGTATCACAAATACCATTGGCTAAAAGAGGGAGATTTGGTCTTCCGCTGCGTACCCTGGGACCGTAACACGGTTTTGGGTGCTGTAAGGCAACCCGTGAAGGAAAAAAAACAGAAGAATAAATAAATAATATTAGGTTAAATACAGTATAATGTTAAATTTGAAGTAGGTAGCGATGTGAATACAATGGTAAATACAAATGAAGCAAAAGGAGATTTTTAGTTTCTTATAGACAGGCATATTAAATGGTAGGTATGTATCAACAAGCTTACAAAATATTAAAAATTTCACATTAGCTTAGATGATATCTCAAAAGACCGCAATATTATGGCAAGGGACCGCCGAGTTTCCGGCCTTAATAACACGAGATTGAATTTTTCATTTTCCGAAAAAAGGAACAAATTATACTTATAATTAATTCAAGCTAACGAGCGTACGGGCGTCGGCTTATCCGGTTTTCATTACGGCTACGAATAAAATTCAGGCAGTTGAATATTAACATCATTTAACAATTGTACAGCGGATCCATGAATATTTTATAGTGTTCGATTTTTTTCAGTTTAATACTATTTATGAATAAGATAATATTTGATATCTTCTTTGGTTGCATTACCTTTCCCGGAACCATCTAACCGTTCTTAGGCTAAGACAAATCACAAAGGTAATATTTTTCCATTGTGTACCTGAACGAAGCCAGGACAGGTTCCTAGTTAAATATTAATTAAGAATATTAGTAATGCAGAATACTGTTAATAATATAAAGTTAATTATGAGAAAGATCAAAGAACTAAGTCATAGTTCTAGAATCCTACTGTTTCGTCTGTGAATAGAAATGTTAGCCTTTTGAGCGAACAAAGCGCCCTCTTGTCACCTGGATAGATATTTAACAATGGTTTAGCTTTTATTAATTTATTTTAATAGTATTTCTTATTGTTTTTAGGTCCAAAAAATAATATTACCTGTTTCGGAAGGTGTAATTATGGAGAGTGTATTTTTCAATATGAGATTGCATTTAAAATTTCATAATTTTCTAATTGTGAAGTCGTTTAAATTTATAATTGTCAGAATTAATAGCATAGAGGTGAGAATTTTAACCGAGAAATTTTGCCGAAACTCTTTATTGAGGGTCAGTAAAATTTGTTTAAAATTATTATTTAATTTTATTATTAAATAAAATTATTTAATGTTATAATGCATATATGTATAATGCAAATATATTTTTTTAAATACTGGAAACGGACGGACGGACTGAACCATCTTATAAGGGTTCCTTGTTTTAATACGGAACCATAAAACATATTTACAGGTTAAATAATAATAGAAAACATTAAAACAAGCAATCAAAGTCGATAGTAAAAGCAAACGAAACCACATCTTATTCTTCGATAAATATTGTCATAACGCCATATTTATCACAAGTTAAAGGAAGGTATCTCGATTTAGTAGAATCTCTCTTTATTTTTCCATCAAAGAGATCGTTCATTCATAAATAAGGAGTTGTTATTGATTTATTAGGGAGCCACGGTCGGAATATAGAATAAGCTATTTGTCATCCCTTACAGAAATCCCGGAGGTATTGAGGCTCTACTGAGACACAGTTCAATAAAATATACAGTTGTGAAATTCCTTATACATGTCAGAATTGCGTTTTAAAATGCTTCTATGATAATTATATCGTTTAGAAATCATAGTAATTTGTTAACTTAGAATTGATATGAAAATTACGGTTTTTGACGCTAGACTTACAAATGAAATTAGAATGAAGGTCATCCATTGGGTATCGTGGGCATGAGTACTTAAAATGAAAGGTTTACAACAAACGATACTTATTTTCAGGGCCTTTAAATCTTCAGATAAGTCCATGTCCAGATTATATTAATCAGTTTCCCGTCTCATCTCAGGAAAACAGAAAACAAAGCGGGAGCTGCGACGGAAATCGCAGAGTCTAAGAAACGGCGCAAATATAGTTCAATTATTGAAAACTACAAATTTGTGCCGTTTGGGGTAGAAACTCTAGGTCCGTGGGGTTCAAATGCCAAAAAGTGTATTAATGATATATCCCTTTTCTGGTGACAAAACGGCTGGCTCCTTTCTCGCTCAACGAATCAGCATCGCGATTCAGCGGGGAAATGCAGCCAGTATTCTTGACACTATTCTAGGCGGACCTAGTCTATTTATTTATTTATAATGTTTAGATTAGTTATAAGGTTTTTATGTTGTTATGTGTATATTTGATAAATTAAAAAAATAATCAGATTAGGTGGCAAGCTGCAGTCTAGAGATGTCATTTCTTAAATCCATAAAAATGATTGTTCACTAAAATTTTTTATTGTAAATTAGCAAAAAAGATTTTCATCTTCTGAAACTAACAACTTGGTTTATATTTTACTAGCTTTCCGCCCCCGGCTTCGCCCGTGGATATTTTAGAACAATATAAATAATAAAAAAATCAGAATCGGAGCGGAAGTTTCACAACAATTATTATTCATTGAACTGTGACATCATTGGCTGTTTTAAGTAAGTTGTCAACTATTTGGTCCTCTGGGTAATCATTGGAGATTATTATTGAAACTATTCCTCTCTTGGGAGTTATTTATTTACTATTATAGCGCCTTTGTTATTGAAATTGGGTATTGCACCTCCACTTACTATTTCGCTATTGTGTTTGGATATTATGTTACGAAACCCGCGCACTGACGATGCTAACACTGTTTAGTCTAGCCAAAGTGATCTACAGAGTTCACAAACAGAATTAAGTAATCTTCCGGGGAATATAGAAAGTATGTACCTAAACCATGGACGTAAAAAAGGAGAGGACGGATCGCCGCTAAGACAAAAGTGAAGCAACCAAGTTATGCCAGTTTCAATGTAAATACGAGCCTCACGCACACATTCTCATTCGCTTATGCTGATCAGCCGCCATTAAGAAAAAAAAATGCCGTCTTGTGTAGTAAAATTATGCAAAAACAACTCCATTACTCATAAAAAATCTCAAGGAATCACATTTCATAGGTAAGTTAGTAATTTACCACTTATTCTACAATTTAAAGATATATTAGAGATAAATAAAATCGGTAGCACACATGCACGCTTGGTGCTTCACTTTTGTCTTAGCGGCGATCCGTCCTCTACTTTTTACGTCCATGACCTAAACATTTCAAACACCATCCGGTCACAGTTCTTGGCAGTCGGCCATCTTACTTCTGTCAAAAAGATGGCAAATGTCAATTAATCCTAGAAAAAATAGTTTTTATAAAATATTTTCAATTCAAATTGCTGATAGTTATTATTTTAAATTGGATTAAGCCATATTTTTATTATTAAGAGTTATAAATAGCCACAGTTTTTAAAACGCAATAGCAATGTTTGTTTTAAAATTACGGCTCCTATAATGTTTCTCTGAGAACCCTAAATTCAAATCACTTACTAGCTACGTAATTTCACCAATACTAATAACAAGATTGTAAACGAAAGAAATAATAAAATTTGTTCATTATAAAGTTTTCATTAGGGACCGTCTTCACCCACTCAATCCTTCTCCCTTCCTGTTCGCGGTAACTTCCAATTTCCCTAATCGATTTGTCGGGAATTCACGAAGTCCAATTTCAATTTATTTTATCGATAAATGTCTCATTGAATGTTGCTAATTATATTTTATATTGTGCTCATTTGATACCAGAACTGTCTAAGCTGTCTCTGTCATTACACCCTTTATTCTGTGAGGGATATGCAGAGCAGGATAATCATTTGTGTATCCTTAAATTTCCTGCTTATTTCAATAACCATCACATTTATCATATGATATGATATTATGTGATCATCATATTAATCTGATGATCATTTTTATCGGGACCGACAACAATAGGTTCTATCTGTCTGTGTGTACTGTGTGCTGGATTTTTCAGCATTATTAAGTTTTCAGATTATTGTCTTATAAATAATAACTGGCCAAATCGCGGGCTGAGGCTTCCGTACCATTTTTTTGATCAGAATTGCCCCCAAAACCGTTCGTGATTGGGACATGAAAAAAAAAAATGTACCACGTTTCAACATGGAACCTTCGTAGCTATGAAACCGACTCGCACTCAACCCACTTTTTTAATTCTCACAATAAAGGAATATTGAAACATCCAGTTGTCATCGCGAAATGCGAAGAAAATTTTCACATTCATTTTATAGGCATCGTAAATAAGAAATGTGCGACCCTTGCTTTAAATTTAATTTTCGTTTTATAGATCGTTGGAAGCGATGGAAATTGTTTCGCTTCAAAGGCTTGTCGGTTAGATGTTTTATTTAGCGACAATTGTACATATCATCACGCTAACATTTCATCAGAAGGGATAGGTAGGAATTTAAAAGGAACTAAGTATTTTTAAACCTTATCTAATACGCTCTTTTATTTTTTCTAAAGTTTCAGTAAATAATTAAGTAGTGTGTTGAACGAATTTAAATAAAAAGAAGCCATGCCCACTACATTTTCCTGAGATATTATTTTTTAAATAATTACATCTTGACTTAAACGAATGTTGCACACAATTATTTTTATCATAATAACCTAAAATGGGTCTCAAACCCTGAACCATTGTGTCCATTGACTCTATTAACCTGTTAAAGCCATTTTATTACGAAAACACTTTAAATATTTTCCAAGCCCGTTTAGAAGAAAGATTGAGCTACGTGTTAACGAAGATAAATCGGTAATTGTGTAGATATATGAGGTGCATACTATGAAATATTACACCAATTTCCGTTGAATAGAAACCCTTCAATTGAGCTGTGAGTGCCGCTTTGTTTCAAAAAGGGCTACGAGAACTCCTCTTTCATGTAATTTGAACCCTTAGTGGAAATTCTACATGACACTGTAGCTTTGACTTTGAATTACCTACTAGCTTTTGATAATGGATATGCCCAATGGGAAACTATAGCTTCTTTTTTCAAATTTATTTATTTAAGCACACATACAGAAGATATATAAAATATATATATTTAGATATATATTTATTATTATTCTAACACACAATGTATAATTAATAATAATAATTGAAGAAAACAAAAATCTGTACTAAAATAAAATAAAATAAAATTGAAATTTAATTAAATCCATTTAAATAATAATTAATAACTTAAATGTCTCCTTACACACCGGCGCAAACCAATAAAGTATAAGTTAATCCGGCAATATACAATTTTTACAATTTTCACCAAAACAAAAATAGGATGAATCCGGATGAATTCTCTGCCTATCAAAAATTATTAATTAAAATAATACAATGGACTTTAGTTTTTTAGTTAAGTTTTTTAAATGGGTTTGCTTTCTGTATAGGGTTCAAAAATTACCGTTATTGTATAGGTATACAGTGCGGTTCTAGAGTAAGGAAACATAAAAAAAATAGGAAATAACGTAATTTGGAAAAAAATAATTTGTTTTTCTTATATGACGTCATCATTTTTTTTAAATTACAAAATTTTTTTTACTAATTGCAGTTTAATTTTCTCAATACATACCATACCACATGAACCATGTGCCCATACTTGACATGCAAGTTTGCAAAATATATTTAAGAACCCGCCTCATAACGTTTGTCCCATACTAATTACATGTTTCAGCTATAGGTAGAGAGATGGAGACAGAAAGTGGTTGTAAGCACTTGCCGGCAGAAAACCACTTTTTCGTGTAGTCTGAGCCCCCCTCTACAAATTCTTGTAGACGAGTAGGGGTCCATCGCTTGTCGGTACTCCGCTAAGCCGATTTAGCATATTTCGCATATTTTTAACCTGACTTACTCTTTTAATATATGTATTAATGTACAATTTAATTTCGTTTATTTCATAGATAATTTCATATGTTTTAATAAAACTTTAACTACAACATGCTTTTTTAATAATTTTTGTATACTAATCATACAGCCGAAGTCCAATTCGTATATTATTATAGGTTTTGTTGAGAAATCATACTTTATCTTTATCATGTTTCTGGTACGTGAACCTTGTTTATCCTTAATCAAGTCGTTGGTTATCTTATCATTTTAATAGCATTCCATCTCGCTTACATCTTTCTAAAGAGATATGAACAAAATAAGTCGCGCGTGAAACTGAGTTCGTTGCGCTGTGTAAAACTTAGTGTCGGACCATTTTAGTGAATAATAATTTAGTGAATTAATAATTAAATATACGCACGAGATTAATAATTTTCCAATGTTACATTTATTTCCAATGTCAATTGTCAATGTCAAACAATATTATTCGTCTCATATAGTCAGTGTATTTTGTTTCGTCTATTATCTATCGGCTAAAGTATAGTACAAAGGTTCATGTATGTAGTATGTCTGTATTCATAAAGATATATTTCCATTTAAATACTCTGAGAAAAAATATTGGCAAAGAATTTTTTTCCTGTAGGTATAAAAAACGTAAAAAAAAGTTTTTCCACCAAAATTTTGCGATTTTCTTTACAAATATCGACAAAATATACAATAAGTAAACAGTTGTTGAACTACATTTATTACTTGCTAGCTTTCCGCTCCGGTTTCACTTTGAAAAATTATGAAATATGACATAAGAATTTATCATGACGCGAAAGAAAAACAAATTCATTTCGCAACACTATCCATAATAAGCCACTTTAAAAAATGCCCTCTCACGTAACATCAACTCAAAAGGCCCTCCTGTCCACGCTCCACAAACTGTACAAATCCACAAAGTAATGTACCCTCAAAGAAGGAACCAGGTCAAGCTGAGACGCACTTTTATTGCCCTGACCTGTTTTTTGTGAACTTTAAGCACTTTTTAGCTAAATCTTCGAGATTAGTGTCTGAAGCTTTCAAGTTTAAAAGATAAAACGAAATACTGATTTTGAATACATTTGAGCAAACCTTCACGGCCTTTATACCCTTGAGGTGTGGCCAGAGTCACCACTTTAGAAATATTAAACAGAACATTTGGTAAGCCTTTAACAAAATTTAAGTTTGTTATTTTAAGAAGACATTGTTTACGTGCTTCTAAGTCATCATGTTAAAATTAAATTGTTAACGAATACTCCAATAAAAATAATAAATTAATAAAATAAACCTATTAAACTTTTTTACACACACCAGAGGCACAATTTTAGACAGTTGTGCATATTGAACAGAACAGGTGGCAAGCCTGTTGCTGCACTTAATGGACCTAGATGTGTTCCTTCTTTAGCAGACGTAAATATCTGTTATTTTTAGAAGAAGTACTGAGTTACGACTTTACGTGCCGTCCGAAGCACGAGAAGTTTACTAATACATATTATACAACAATTTTCACATTTAGCTAGTTGTCCATATTCAAAAGAAGGAACATAAATTGCCGACGCTGGCCTAACGTGACCTTCGTATTAGCTTTTTTGGCTCGATTAAGAATCGAACTTCAAATACAACTCTTTCGTCGACATCACAATCAATTTATCTGCTCACTTCGTTCCCACAATACTGGTAATGATGTCCACATTTAACGAGATGCCTATTTAAAAAAAAGGTAGCCGTCACGCCTGGCTGATGTAAGACATCGAAAACACACAAGAAGCAACGAAGTATTTAGTATACGTGCCACGCACATACAAGGGAGTAGAGAGTGGCGGGAGAGATGGGGCGAGACGCAGTGGCTGGCTAGAGCTATAGAAGTATCTATTACTTAAAGATTTGCGTTTCCCGACTGTACCTGCCCTTCGAAGCATAAAAATTGGATGCTTAGCGTCTTTATCGTCTAACATGATAATTAATCACAAAATACTTAGCACAAGAACAAACAAAGAACCACAAAATTCAAGTATATCAATGTATCTGCTCACTCAGCCCCGCTAGATCGTACGTACATTACGTCGAGTCCATTAACCGAACAAAGAGCTTCATGCTACAGCAATAGCCTCCTTTATGGGCCTATAATGGAAATTATTTTAATTATCTCTTTCCTAGTTCGAGAGAAATATTGTGCTATGTTTATGTGCTACTAGAAGCTATGTACCTAACATATTTATAATTAAAAACTACTGGACATAATCCGACAAACTCTTAGAGACTTTTCTATCTAAATATACCTCAAGAGAATTGGCCACTCGTTAGGTATAAGGTAAATTAAAGTTATTTGAAAATGTGAAGAGCTGAAACTGTAAAAATTTAAACAGGCGAATAGTAGCATTGTTTCTTCAAAAATAATAAATCTGGCTGTGGGAATTTTGAAAGCAACCTTTCTGTCATTATGACTACATATCATGAATATTCTTGTATAGCAATATTTGTACCGATTAAAAATGACAGAAAGGTTGCTTTCAAAATTCCCACAGCCAGATTTATTATTTTTGAAAAACCAATGGTACTATTCGCCTGTTTAAATTTTTACAGTTTCAGCTCTTCACATTTTCAAATAACTTTAATTGAATTTTCAAAGTAAAGCACAATTTTCCGCTCATGCGCGTGTAAAAATAGAGAAAAATATTAATATTCGTGTCACACGAAGTGTTCTCGTCACGAATCGAGAAAAATCCATTAGCTGCTACGAAAAAACGGTGAAAAACTGTACACGAATATGGTAAAGTTTGTACAGGTATACCGATATACCTTTTTTATTTCAAAGGCACTTTCTACAAGCTTGTGTATGTAAGATTTCTATATTTATATGAAATATGAGGTATGAACACGATTTTGAGCATGTTTCTAATATATAATTTTACCACAAACTTAGATGTATATATTTTACATCATTATAAGAAAGGTACCAAAGAAAGAGCGTAATGTATATAATGGAGATAATTATTAGACCTGGTTTTTGGGTTCTGGCTGGGGTGGTACAATGGGTATAATTTCCTGACAGCTGTCACTGGCGTCAGCAAATACAATGTACTTTGTTAGTACGAATTTCGAGCAAATCATTTATTTTGCATAACCAAAAATCATTTGCTTTTTAGGGTTTCGTACCCGAAGGGTAAAAACGGAATCCCTATTACTAAGACTCCGCTGTCCGTCTGTCTGTCTGTCCGTCTGTCACCAGGCTGTATCTCATGAACCGTGATAGTTAGACAGTTGAAATTTTCACAGATGATGTATTTCTGTTGCCGCTATAATAACAAATACTAAAAAACAGAATAAAATAAATATTTAAGGGAGCTCCCATACAACAAACGTGTTTTTCTTTGCCGTTTTTATAGATAATGGTATGCAAAGCTTCGTGCGCGAGCCCGACTCGCATTGGCGGGTTTTTATTAAACGCGTAACTCAATAGTTAACATTTTTAAAACTTTAAATTTGATAATCTTTTTATCACAATAACATGACTTATCTTAGATTTTACAAAGTACAAAATTGTATATACGTAATTCACCACTTAGATGTATCATTTTGAATGTAACCATTTTCTTGAACCCCTGGATTCAAATACCGCAAGCAATTTTGAATAAAAAAACTCGGCCGCCCTTCGTCGGTTAATTTATAGTCTAATTTATCAGACCAAAAAAAGGGATAGAAGGAAAAGTAAACAACAAATTTTTCGCCACGATTTCTCCACAGGAAGCCCTTTGTATTAAAACAATCGTTTATTACTTGCTTAGCTATTTTAGCCCTTAACTATGTTCATTTGTAAGTTTGTCTGTCTGTATTACTACTTAAGGCGGCTTGCACGAAATTTTCATTAAATCTAGTTTTACTAGATCAGATTTGTGCAAACTAATAAAACCTAAAGCTAAATAGTTTGATTGTGTGTTTGAACGCGCTTATCTCTGGAACTACTAGTCGGATAAGAAAAAATATTTTTGCATTTGATAGCCCAATTAAGGAAGATTATAAGCTATAAACCATCATGCTACGACTAAAAGGGGCGGAGCAGTAACTATTAACGGGAGTGAAACCGCAAGGTATAGCTAGTGCCTAACCTAAATAAAAATGCTGTTCGTTATTCTTTAAGATGTTCGTAATAGTCAGCGATGTCATTAGGTATTTACCACTTTAGAGACGGGCGCCTTATTAACAAAAATCTTTATCTGGATATAAACAATATCAATTTTAGATTAGAGGATTTTCCATCTAAATATACCTTAACAGAACTGGCCACTCGTTAGGTATAGCCTCACAAATACCATCGGCTAAAAGAGGAAGACTTAGCCTTCAGCTGAGTGCCCTGGGACTGGTAACACGGTTCCAGGAAGCAACATAACTAGTACAGAAGAAAAATTTAGTTATAATATGTATTATCTCGTTCAACAACAATTTTTTTATGTGGTTAACGTTACTTTCTTACGGCATCGATGATATTTTTCGAGGCTACCAAAAGAAATAAATCTGAATATTTTATATTATGACGCTATTTCATTGAAAATATATATTGTGGCAATAGTTCTATAAATATTATCAAATAATAATCTATTTTGGATGGAATACGTATACTTTTGATACTACTGAATAACCGATTATTTCTTGGAAAAACACGGGTACTTTGATCTCCCGCTGGCACTACACGCCACTAATTTGTTACTCTTGTAGTATACTGTGTCTGTATTATATTTTAACCAATATGAGATATAAATAGACTTACAAAGGTAGATGATAATTATTAAGAAATCAATCTTAAATTTGTCTATCTATCTATCATTACGCCTTCTATCACATTAGGGATACCCAGATACAATCGAATGCCATTTGCTACGATCTTGACAAACCTCTTTTGTTTCTTTTATATTCATCATACCTTTCATACATGCTCGGCGATTGTGTCTAATTTTAACATTGCCTTCAATCAATGTTTTTATATGTTCAATAAAAGTATACCTAGGTCGTCCTCTGCTAGCATTTCCTTTCACTTCTGCCCTACAAACCTTTTTAGTCAATGTTTTATTCTTCATTATTTCAACGTGCTCAAACTATTTTCGGTAACGTAAACTTTTTTTTCTTCTTTTTAGTCATAATATAATCTTTCACTCTCCATTTGTCTCTTTAAAAAAATACAAATGCGGTCAATATGCCTGATAGCACACACTCTACGTAATGGCCGTATTTTCACTGCATTTATCTTACTTTCATACCTCTTATTCCATCGGGTGTAACAGGTGAATTTGGTCAAACTTTGTTTCAAAATAAATTATGACCTCGTAATTAAAGTTTAATTATGTACGAAGACCGGTATGACCAATTTATAGGTTATTAGGAAATAAAATTCACTTATGAATCGATTTCATTTCCAGCGATAATAATATTTAAAGAAACGGCCTAGCTCTCGGGATAATTCGCTGCCAATACAATTTCACTTTGTTTAAAGCAATTATTTATTCCTAATTAAAATTTTTCAGAAAATTTGAAAATTAGAGAAAAACTAATAGAATGGGTTTTTTTTAACTCCAGGCAAAGCTAGTTTCTGAATAAATGTAAAATAAAATCACGGTGGCTTCAAAGTAGTCCTTTTTGCATTGTTAACAAATTTTCCGTTTTAATTTTTATTAAAATCAACACCGACAGTAGCGTTCTTAATGAGGAGCGGTATCGAGGCATTATCTTAGATCTTGTGAGGGTCAGAAGGGTGTCCGGAGCTGATCCTATCAAACTTTTGGAACAAAGCCAATGGGGTCGAATTACTTGACGGTTTTTTCCCTGTTTCCTACAATTTTGTTCCCTTCCTCTAAAAGTTTGCGGTTTTCAGTATCTTTTACACTTGATAAATAGAACGTTTGTTATTTAATACGTATGGCCTTTTGAAAAACTTTTTTAGGTTAAAATTTATAAAAAAGTCTTGTTGATGATGGTGTGACTAAAATAAAGATCACGTTGAAAGAATGAAGGATGAAAGATTGACTAAAAAGGTTTATATGGCTGAAGTGAAAGGAAATGCTGGCAGAGGACGACCTATGTGTACTTTTATTGAACATATAAAAAAATTATTGATCCAAGGCAATATTAAAAGTACGTATGAAAGGTATGACGAATATAAAAGAAGCGACAGAGGTATGTCAGGATCGTAGTAAATGACATTCGATTGTCTCTGTCTACCCCTCTTGGGATAAAAGGCGTGATGATAGATAGATAGGTAGAAGACTCAATTAAAATTTTGGAAGCAGTATAGGCCCTTCTGTCAGAAATAACATTATTATTCAAAGGAAAGATACGATACACGAATAGCGTTGCCATGACTAAAAGCCAGGATTTAGCAGTCTTTTGGTCGGGTATATAGGTAAGAAGAAAGACTGTTAAATATTAGGGATAAAAAAAAAAATTCTATTCAGTCTTTTTACCCGACTTGCATGACAGCAAAGACAGTTAAACAAAAGTTAAATACTTTGAAACGAAAATAAAATCGCTATCAAGTTACGACATATTTTAGTTGTTGGTTTGTCCCGCCAGCGATACATTTTCATTTAATATATTAGATTCCATACCTTGTTTTTCACTTTTCAGTTATTTCTAATCTATCTAATCTAAGCATGACCGACTCTATTCGGAAGCCTGGCAACCCTATACCCGAAGAGAAATCATGAGTTTTAGTTCTAAATACTATCCGTGAAACCACTTCTAAATCCGTTCAGTAGTTATTGAGATTAGCGCAGCCATACATTAAGACGCGCACCGGGGGACTTTAAACTATGCAAATTTGCTAAGTACAGTACATTAGTGGAATCACTTTGATTCAAATCTAACTCTTACTAAAGGATCTAAAGCAAAGCACACAAAGTTATTATAAAATAAAGTTCCCCGCTGCGTCTTTAAAAACTACTGAACCGATTTTGTTGCGGTTTTCAATATTAGATAGGTTGATTCACCGGAAAGGTTCACGAGTATTAAACATGGACATATCATGTTTAGGAGCTGAGAAATAACAGTATATGTCTCATATACATTTTGATATTCATATGATAGAAAATATTTTTCCTACAACCGAGAGGTCCCCACAAATGCTGTTCACTCATTTAGCTTGTAGGAGAGTTTTTTTTCTACTCAGACTACACGAAAAAGAGGTTTTCTGCCGGCAAGTGTTTACAACCACTTTCTGTCGCCATCTCTCTACCTATAAGGGAGATATTTCTTACCGAAAAAAAAAATACCTTGATACCTTTGAGAAATAATATATGTATAGTAGAACCTCGATTATCCGAACCAATTGGGACCGAGACTAGTTCGGATAATCGAAACGCGGGTTTTTTGGGACGAGTTCATAAACGACACGTTTTTACATACATAAATATTAAAATTTGACATACATAAATATTAAAATTTGACATACATATTAACGTTGAAATATTAAAGTCGAATGCTTTTTTTAAATATTTTTTTTATAAAATCGTCGCCGTGGCAGCGAGCAACAATGATCTTTCGCGCCAAAGTTACTAAGCCATGGTTCGGATAATTGAGGGTTCGGATAATCGAGGTTCGGATAATCGGAGACTAGTTCGGACATATCTTTACTACTATATAATATACTGTAAAAATGTAAAATAATGGATAGTTAATAATATATCAACCAAGAATATAAAATGAACTTAATAAATGTTTTGTGATTAATAAAGTTAGTACAATCAACTATGACCTGAAACAACGAGTGGACAACCTTTTAGGTAAAAAATTGGATTTGAATTTGGGGCGAATACTCCAAGTTGAGTCGGCAGAACGTGCTTAACTAGAAAAATTCTGGTTAGAATTTTCCGTGCTAGTAGTTTTTGGTTTCGTGTACAAAATCGAAAATATAGGAAATATCAATATGACCTTGATGCAAGATAGTATGGAGGATTATGAAAATATAAGAGGTATGTAAATAAGATCGTCTGCAAATTTCATCAAAATATATTAAGCCGTTTTGGGGCTCATTGTTGATAAGCATTGGTACAGACAACGTAATGAGCTATATAATTATAGTATTAAATATTTAAATTAATTTATATTTATTTTTTATATTATTTTAAATTGAAAGAATGAAAATATAAATACCTAATTCGAAATCAAATGTACTAGTATTTGAAAGGATGATGAAACGACGGAGTGTAACAATTGTGTGAAAGGATGTAAATTAGAGCAAGTGAATGAATTTGTTTATTTAAGTATAGTAGATATGTTTACAAGAAGTGGAAAGACAAGGCAATTGAAAGGAGTGTATGAAAGGTATGATGAATATAAAGGAAGCGAAAGAGGTATGTCAGGACCGTAGCAAATCAAATAATAGATAGGTAGGTTCAAACTTATAACTACGCTAATAACTTTTACGCTCGGGGGTTAAAAAATGCACGCTTGTCTCCTATAGAGTGAGACAGAGTTAATGAAATACTACTTTGCTCGACACTTGCTTCTTCCACAGCGTTTCAATGTACAGTCATGGTCGAATTGTAATTATTGTTCTCTCAACAAAGAACAAAGGTTGAAAATTCAATACATAAATTGTCAATGAATGTACCAGAAATTAATAGTCATTATGAATAATGCCGCTAATTATACAGCCTGAAATTGGTTTCGTTATATAATGGCGTTTATTAAATATGTAGCTTTAATTAGGGTTACCTTCAAATATATTATAACTATAGCAGACCCGGCAGACGTTATCCTGCCTGCTATTTACTTTCCTTCGTCCGTGGAAAACAACTACTACTACCACTATCACTACCACTACCCCTAAACCTACTCCAACCCCTACCACTACCTCTACTCCAACCTCTACCACTCCCACTACTCCTACCACTACCACTACACCTACCTCTACCCCTACCACTACCACTACTTTTAGCGAGATTAACCTCCTGACTGAATTTGTCCTACCTACTACAAAAAGTTTTTCGATTTTTTTTCTTAACCCACCCCCTGTATTATAACGAACAACACATTTTTTGTGATTGTCTTACTTTTCCATTGCACGAGGAAACATCATGACTGAGTGACCGAATGATCTGGAATTATTAAAACCAATCGATTTGACAGTTGAATTTTTGTTTCTGTCATCAATGTTTTGATATTAAAAATTTGCACTGAAAAGTAAGAAATAATAAATATTTCGTCTTAGAATTTGAAGACGGTTGGTGCCAAATTAGGATACAAAACTAAGTAAATATCTAAGAAGATAAAGATCTGTTCAATATTATCTATGTTTGTATGTACCTACTGATGATCGTAGGTTCCTAATGAATTGTCTATATTAGTGAATTTAGGAACTAAGTTGTTTCTAGTTTGGCACCAACCGTCTTCAAATTCTACGACGAAATATTTATTATTTCTTACTTTTCAGTGCAAATTTTTGAAGTCGGTGCATTTTTTTAAAAGGTTTATTTTACCCTTTTAAGTGATTTTGCTGCCTTGAGAGACAAATAATAACGCAACTAAAAAAATATTGATGCAAAATTAAAAAAAAATACCCCTGTGGATGTGATTTGAACCTTGTAATGTGCTTGTGCATCCTATGCACCCCATTACATTTAACCGCTAGACCATCGTCACGAAAATTGACAATTTCGTGTCAATAGCAACCGTTGCTAAGGCTTTTTCTGATACATAATTTCAGCCGTAAACAGAAATTAATTACTGAATTTCTGAAAAACTACTAAACCGATTTTCGTCATATGTCTGTGAGATAATGTCGAGAAATTATTATGTCTTGAAAAAAATAAGTTGTCAAAAACGGTACATATTTTATCGAGATATCAAGAAAAATGTACTTATAAAGTCAGTTTTTTCAAAATTTCTGAAAAACTAATGAACCAATTTTTATGAGATAAAATCCGGAAGAATTATCTGTCGATTAAAAAAGAAACCATCAAAATCGGTTCACAATTGGCGGAGTTATCGATGTACATACATACATAAAAAAGAAAAAAAAAAAAAACGGTCCGAATTGAGAACCTTCTCCTTCTTTTTTTGGAAGTCGGTTAAAAAAGTCGTTCCATAATAGAAAATGTATGAGAAATTTTTTTTTCTTTATAATTTTTTAACGTGCATTTTTCAAATGATTTAATAGTTATTCTGCTATTCGGGACGAGCAAGCCGTTCTCGAGTTATAAGTGTTCGAACAAACCCGACTTTGTTTTATATAATTATATAGATTAAAAATAAATCGAAGAACTAAATGTATAGGAATGCTCGAGAATGTCCAACACAAATTGCTGCGAGTCGAAACTATCTGTTCTAATATTACTTTCCATCAAAACGATAAGAAATATTACTACGCTCACCGAATATTGTTCTATTGATGAAACCATAATAGCCTGTAGGATAACACGGGTGTAATTAAGGCCTGTATTTGTGAACAAAGAATTTGGATTGGATCCAAATATTTAAGTATTGTCCTGAATACTCTAGTTTTGGTAAATATGAGGGTTTTGTTTGTGTAATGGGGCATGAAAATATTTTTAACACCGTACGTTTTGATTTTCGTTTTACTTCCCACTTTGATGTATCAGTATGATTGATCCCTTCGTTAATTCTAAGGAATTGAAGTGCATTTTCGATTACACTTAATATTTTGAGCTATAAAAATATTTGTTGGACTCTTAAAAGGTTATGTAATTACTACAGTAGAAATAGAGCTAAGGTTTTGAGGAATTAGTGATTTATTTGCTAAGATCCTGACCTCTTTCACTTCTTTTATATTCATCAATGTGTTAGTATTAATTTTAAAACCACAGATAGATACTTAGATTTTATTTATTTGTTGCCACAACTAATTTCGTCGAAACGATTATCAAAAGAGAGAAAATAGACAAGATATACTTATATATTATTACCTACACAAATTTTCTACAAGTTGAAATATTATGTAAACCCTAGGAACTTCTTACCAGTAGCTACGTGCATAATGCATGCATGTAATCTAAAAAATTTATTTAAAAAAGGAAACATTTAAAGCCAAATATTTAAGTTTTAATCTTACCGGAGGAATTTTAAATTATAATTATCTTTATAATTGTTTTTAGTTTTATTGGTTACAAGTAATTTTATAAATAATTTTTAAAAAGGTAGTGGATAGCCTAATTGGTAGGACGGTGGACTTGAAACCGGAGGTCCCGGGTTCAAATCCTACCCCTTGCCAAAATGCTAAGCTCCAATTTTCTTTAAGAATATGTGCTTAAATCGACTCCTCGTGCTTCGGAGGGCACGTAATGCCCGGTCAACAACCCGCCTGCCAAGCAATTCTATGGCAATTCCTCTCAATCAGCACCAAAAAAGGGTGCACTAGAGGGAGACCATGATCCAGCAGTGGATCTTAAAAAGGTTGATGATGAAGATGATGATAATGAATTTTATAAATGTTCTAGCAGTTGCCCTTAGGGGTTGATTTTAGAAAAATCCGTCCAAGTACGGGGGGTAATTGGAATATACCTTCCAATTTTCATCTTCAGTGGATTAGGGTGTGCGTTGATTGTCAGTCAGTCAGCGACACGACACTTTTATATATTTAGATTTTGATCTTTGAACTTCGGCAATAAAAGTTCAAGTTTTATTCAAACAACGAATCAATACTATCGTAATAAAAGAAGACATCTCTGAAGAAGTGTAGTTACGTAGAGAACAATTTCATTTATCCACTTCATGGGTAATTTGTCTTCGGATCGGTTTCGACAGGTCATTTTTATCTTTGGACATCTTTCGCTACTTCAATATTCTGATGGGTGGCAATCCTGGTAATTTTTGGGTGGAAGTTTGGATGTTTTTTACTCAATCATGACTAACTTGTTTTATTGTATTTTTGTAATTGTAATATTTGTAATAATTGTAAAAAAATAAAAAACAAGGAAAAAAAGTGGCATAAAATATATATTGGGTGGGTTTTTACAAGGTATAGTTATTACACAATTTTTTTTTCTTCTTCACGGCTTATCGGAAGACCAAGTCTCCCTCCTTGAGCCGATGGTATTTGTAAGGCTATACATAACGAGTAGCCGGTTCTGTTGAGATATATTTTAATGAAAAAGTGTGCTTTGTCGGATTATGTACATAAGTTTTTAATAAAAAAAAACCATTTCACAAACCGCAAATTGTTACACACTTAATATTAATAATTTTAATATATATAACGGATGAAATAGCCCATTCATTGAGGAAGGTTATATGCTATATAACATCACGCTTTGACCTTAAAAAGGGGAACAGTAACCAAATCTATCATCACGTCTTTTATCCCAAGAGGGGTAGGCAGAGACAATCTAATGCCATTTGTTACGTTCCTGACATACCTCTTTCGCTTCTTTTATATTCATCATACCTTTCATACATGCCTGGCGATTGTGTATACTTTTATTATTGCCAACGATCAATACATTTTTTATATATTTAATAAAAGTGCAACTAGGTTCCACTCTGCTAGCATTTCCTTCCACTTCAGCCATATAAACCTTTTTAGTCAATCTTTCATCTTTTTCTTCACTTTAGTCAGAGCATCATCTTTCATCATCATTCCGGTATATCACACATTCTACGTAAAGCCAGTATTTCCACACTGAAGTCTCGCCTTAATAAGTAAATTATGGAACTAAAACAGCATTATATACAGCAATTATTATATACAGCAAAACCGGGACGAAAGTAATCTATAAACTAGTAATATATCGAACGTGCCAGCTCTTAATAATCGAGCGATATTCATGCTGTGCCAGTCCCATTTTGACATCTAAACAGTTTTAACACTTTGCATCTATAAAAACACTTTGCTCGAGTGACGTATACATTGATTTATTGATTACTTTCCCCACACAGTGATGAGGGTCTATTAATCGAGGTACGAAGAGGTTTTAGTGGGCGCTTAATTTAATTAAGTCTGGAGCATTTTGATTAGTCTGAATTTGAGAGATTGGTGAAGCATGTCATTACATGTATACGATGATCCATGGATGGATTTAGACGTTTTATTAGACTAATTATGTATCGATCTATACAGCTTGCTGCAGTAAAAATTGTGCTTTTAAAATGCTTTATTTTCACCGCTAAAAGTCAGTACGAAAGTGGGTTTTTGTCCTTCTTTTACGCAGCAACACAGCAACGAACCTACGTCATTTTTTGCACATGGATAACTAGAGGGCTTTAAATACTTCAGGGTAAAATTTATGAAACGTTATAAAATTTTCCACAAACAAAGCCGTGGCAGAAATCTAGTGTTTTTTGTCGGTATCAATTATCTCCCTTAATACTGCATCAAAGTTAATGTTTGATACGCCATTTTGAAGATTATTTCCCCCTCTAATGACGAAAAATAATCAAACACATCTGTTTGAGATTAGTTGAACTAACTGTGCGAAGTTTTCCTACAGGTCATTTACTTTTAAGTTTTCTATTTGCATAAAATGTGAACGGGATAAAAATAGCCTATCTCATACTACGGATTTCCAACTACCCTGTAAAAAAAAACACACAAACAGACTTTCGCATTTATAAAATATAGTTTATCTATTCTTATATCGTAAAGTCTCTATTACAAAATCGAATTATACTTCATAATGATATGTTTTATTTACACGCGTCTGTAATGTGTCACCATACAAAAACGATATCGTAATGTTTTTTTTTAAATGCACAAAGGTCAGAGGATTTGTCTTATACAGCCACATTAAACTCTATGAAAATATCGACATGCGCATGTCAGAGTCACTTGATAGTTAACGCGCATGCGCAGTAGGTAGGTAACCGCAGTTTGCCGCCAATTTGTCGATCAAGAAAAATATCTTGGTTCAATTTGTTTTGTACTATTGCATGGGATTAGATAAAGTAGTGTATGAACGGGCACATAACTTGGAATTAAAACACTCGTGGATGCTATTAAAAAAATTGTGTTTTAATTACCCCTATTATGATCCCGTATCATAAACTACTATTATATGAAAATAAAGCTTCAAATATTATTTGTAGTACTTAGATCAACAAGAAAATGGATAAACTGAAATAAATTCAATGGGAAAATTGTACACTGAAAGAGTTTTCAGAATTTTGTAAAAATCCTAGCAAAGTAACTTCTAAAGGTCATAATTTTATAGCAGTTTATGTGTGTTTAACCCACATAAAAGTGTTCTGATGGTTGGATGTTTAAACTTTTAATGTTCTCTGCTGTTTTCAACTCCAACTTAGTGTTACGTGTTTGTTATAAAATTCGAGGTGGGTACGAAGTTTTTAATTATTTCAAACATTTTTTAAGCTAACTACATATTATTTATATACTGTTGGCTTATTAAAGTTGCCATAGAAACAGTAAAAAAGTCCTTGCGCGTCTGTCTGTCTGTCTGTGCCCTTTTCACGCAATAACTACTAAACGGATTTAGCTGCCATTTCCACTATTAGATTGGTTGGTTCACTGGGAAGATTCGGGGAAAAGGTTAGCTCCAGCGAGTTTTCATGGCGTTTTCTGTCTAATCCATCAGAGATATAGCAAAATGATGTAGGAAAGAATTGTGTATGTAGAATGAATGATATACAAAAATATCTTCGGTAACATATATCTATCTCTAATAGATAAATAGTTATAAGTGTATTTACGTAGGTATTCAAATTGTTGTTAATCATATTGTACCCGTGCGAAGCGTAGTTTTAGCGTATTTTTTTGAAATGTCACAATAGATTTTATTCCGAAGTATTTCCTATGTTACTCTCCGACTATCTTTACATAATAAGTAGATACGAAAAAGTTTTTTTTTTACATTTGCGTCTTGTAATTTTTCATATTATCAAAATTTCCACAATTAATTATTTGTGCATATTTAGTTTCATGGAACTCTGTATATTATTAATTTTATCATATGGTAACGGCTGAATGGATCAGGTTAAATTTGGTACAGAGATAGTTTGTAATACATTACTACGAATAGTATAAATGCGAGAGTAACTCTGTCTGTCTGTTTGTTACGCTTTCACGGCTAAGCCACTGTACCAAATAAACTGAACTGAAAGAAATAATTAAAAATAATGCAGTTTTGGAGGACGAATATATTTTTTACTGCCTATTTATAAGGAATGAGATAATTTCCCGGGATTAAAAAAACCAACAAATGCACTTTTGCAATTATAGTTGGGATTATGATTTGTATATGTATCAAAAAACATTGCGAACAAAATAATATATACCCTACAGCACTCATAGATAATGGCTTGCCTGCACTACCCCTACCCCTACCCCTACCCCTACCCTGTTTCCCACGACTTCGTACGTGTCTATTGCAGAATGTTGGCAAACATACACTTCGTACATAGCTTTTGTCATGTTCACCTCTGCCCACCCCGTTCCCGTCGTCATGCCGTGATGGTATATAGCCTATGTCACTCACGAAGAATGTTGCTTTCTAATGGTGAAAGAATTTTTAAAATTGCCCAGTAGTTTCTGAGCCTATTCATTACAAACAAACTTACAAATGTTTCCTCTTTATAATATTAGTATAGATGAGATAATTTCCCGGGATTAAAAAAAACCAACAAATGCACTTTTGCAATTATAGTTGGGATTATGATTTGTATATGTATCAAAAAACATTTCAATTGTAAATAAACAAAGTTAATTTATTTTAGAGGTATGTATTATATCACATACATTCATCAAACAAAAGCCCGCTTCACCGTAATGGGACAAATTTTCATTGATGTTTCACGGACTGAATCCGAACAAATAGAATTTGCTAAATTAAATTGCGATTTATATAACAATCGCATATTATTGTAGGTATACCTCTGCTTATGGCTCTGCCCGCGTACAAATCATTATTTACATATATGAAGACAACACTATATAAATATTTTAAGGAAAACATTTTTTATGGGAAATTTTGAAAAAAACTTAAACCTTTCCTAAAATTTAAACTTCCTTCCCGCATGAAGTTATGGATTGCTATCCGATTTCTGGAAATCGAGTCTTGAGATTCTAGGTACCCATTCATCATTTTCATTAATACCAATGCTGAATAAAACTTGGTTTCTGTCTACCCAGAAGAGAGCACAATCTTTAAATATCCTCGATCGATAAAGAACTAATAGAATAACTAAGGTGTTCTAAAAATATTTGACATATTAATTATATATCAAAGAAAATTATATTTATGAGAGTTCAGAACTGTCTAACAATAGCTAGTGATAGCGCAAGACAATCTTTACTTGTCTAATACGCCCACGATTTTTCTGATAATTTATTCTAACTAACGTATGGCGACAGTAGCTATATTTTTATTAAAATTGAATTGTGTTTCAATAAGTTGTCTCATATGCTACTCGATTTAAATAAATATGTCACTGGTCTTTTCATGGCAACGAAATTAACTTCAGGATTTTAGAGTTTAAATTTGAAATGGAAGTCAAGATTAAGCTACCTAGAAGGTAACTTTTTAACTGACTTCAAAAAAAGATGTATTCCGGTTGTATTTTTTTAAATTGCTTTAGAACTCCGTCATTTATAAAACGATTTGAAAATTTCTTTTTTATTTCGAAATTTCCAGATTGTTCCCATTTTTGTTTTGGTCAAAATTTGTTTAGTAGTTTTTCATAAATTTTGAAAAAACTGTTTTTAAGGCACTTTTTGTCATAACCTATAAGTACCTAAGTTTCAAATAAGTAGATCCGACCAAGGTAACATTTTTTCCCATACAAATTTCAGCACCCCGTTGCAACCCCTTCTAAAAGATGAAAACACGTGTTCACCCCCGATGTCACACCCCCAGGGGTTGATTTTCGATTTTTTTGTGCGAGTTGCACCTCCTGGAATATATATTCCAATTTTACTATTTAGGTATATCTTCATTTAGGCTTTGCGTTGATTATCAGTCAGTTTTATATATTTAGACATACTAAAAAACATATTCCTCTAAAATTAATCGCAACAACTTCAAAGGGTATGTCATGACCCTTCTGAAATAGACGAAGGTATTACAAAGAGTGAATTTGACCCAATTATATATATTTCTCATTTACCATTTAGGCTGCGGTTTAAGGGTTGGATTAGGGTGTATTTAGTATTATATTTGAAGCTTAAGTTTTTGCTACTGTCAAGTTTGTAGTAAATCAAAGTTACTAACCAAATTTTTTTAGGATTCCGTACCTAAAACCCTATTACTAAGGCTCCGCTGTCCGTCCGTCTGTCCGTCCGCATGTCACAGGGTTGTATCTTTTGAACCGTAATAGGTAGACACTGGAAATTTTTACAGAGTGTGTATTACAATGGCCGCTATGACAACATATAATAGAAATAAAATAAAGTTAAAAGTTAAAGAGGACCCCATTATAAATTCACTAGCTTTTCGACTCTGGATCTGAATCCGTTACGGCCGAACGTAACAAATTTTTAATGTCAAAATCGCGGGTCTCTTTTACAGTAGTGAAAATTTTTTAATCGATACCATAGATAAATAATTAAATTTACACCTTCAACCTGTTTTTTATAATGTTAGTTAGGATTCTACCGCAAAGTGTATTTATTAGAACGAAATTTAAGTTTAGAACAATGGCGCCAATTCTCATACAAATGGAGAAAATATTATCTAATTTCAACTAAGTTTTAGTATGATAATATTGACATAGTGAAAATCACAGACTACTGTCTGAGTCTTCCTGAGTGAATTTTTTTTTCTTTTTTTACATCACGGGTAGCCTTAGGGCTCCCGAAACCGTGTTACGGTCCCAGGGTACCCAGCGGAAGAAAAACCCTCTCTTTTAGCTTTTATTTGTGAGGCCATACGTAACGAGTGGCCAGTTCTGTTCAGGTATATTTAGATGGAAAAGCCTCTAAGTGTGGTTTGTTGGATGTACATACGTTTTCAATTATAAAATACCATTGGTACATAATATATGGCCGAGATCCGGATTAGATAGCTTATTCTTAAATACAATGATTTGCATATGGTGTGAGTGAAACTTCTACTACGCTATCGACTCCTAAACCTTATTTATGTAACTAAATTATCATTGCTGAAATTATGACCTTAGCTGAGTACCCTGGAGGTAACTAAAATGGACATTGGGAGCCGTAGGCACCCCTCACACTATTTATTAATGATTTTAGTTCTCGTAGCACTTTTTAGGATTTCGTACATCCGATGAAAAAACAGAACCCTTTTAGGATCACTCTTATGTCTGCCTGTCTGTCCATCTGTTACAGCTTATTTTCTCCGAATCTTAGTGGTGGTTCGTTTTCCATACAAAAATGTAATTAAGATAAACTAATTAACTAAACAGTAAAAATGTCTAAATATGTGCTTACTTAACTATTTTCGGCTTTTATATTGCGCAAAATCAATGAAAAATAACTTTTTTTATAATAGAAACAGTTTAAAGGTCACACACATAATGATTTCTATTATTAATTAGTTTATCTTAATTACATTTTTGTATGGAAAACGAACCACGATACACGGACGTATAGCGTAAGTAATCGAATTTCGATTTTGGTGGTTAATTTTTGACCATAAATATTAAAGGGCTCGTTATAAAGAATACAATTTTTTTTTATAATTTTTAAATTCAAATTGAGCGTACCCCCCCCCCCCCGCCCTTATCTCCGAAACTACTGAATCTAAAATTTTGAAAAAAATAGGAAATATAGGGCCTCACACATAGTTTACAGGAAAACTTAAACGAAAACCTTTTGGCCATTTTTTTATTCTCAACTAAACCCAGGAAAATTAAAAAAACTCATATATATACCCATAGAACTATTTATATGTAACATACGTAAAATAATTTGGCCAAAACTTCAAAAGGGTTAAATAAACTTTCCTAAAACTCTTGTTTTGCTTCTCTAGGGCAAAAAGTAGTTTTACTACAAGTTTGTATTGAACATGGATTACTTGTGACCCCAAATGTGTTGAAAATTGGACTCGCTGTAAAAACTAACTTTGAAAAACATTACGCCTATCTAGTAGAAGGATAGGCAGATATAATAGTGTATTTAGTTTCCTTGATACATCCTAATCACACACGCATCTTCAGAGTCATTATAGCTTGCGGTGTGGCCAGACATACCAGTAACCGTGTCCTTGACGCCAGTTGTTCATAATATACCTAGATGTGTCGATGTGATACTTAAGGTTTTCAAGGACGTCATCACTACATAGTATAAAACAAAGTCGCTTCCCGTCTGTCTGTCCCTATGTATGCTTAGATCTTTAAAACTACGCAACGGATTTTGATGCGAGTGATTCAAGAGGAAGGTTTATATGTATATAACATGCATAATATAGTAGAGAAACACTGATAATTTTAGAGGTTTTTAATGTGATGTCGTAAATAAACACAGTTTTATGCGCTGACATTGCAAACGCTGGCTGAACCCTTTGAGATCTTTGAGTATATACCAAAGGAGCGTGAAGCGTGTAAATCATAGAACAATTTTTTCTGCCACTTTTGGCGGGGGGGGGGGGGGAGGTATACGCTTAGTACTAGCCCCTGTACCACTGTATTTTTCTGTCGTTTTATTGTCGCAACGGATTTTACGTTATATGATGATTATGTTGAAATACAAACATAATAATTATAATTAATGATTGGAAACACTAAGTTTGACGTCCTAGATCGCCTTTCCTATTTAAAACATCACAATTAACTATTTTCCTAGAGCTCTGTCTCGCGACGCAAAACGATACCAACGAAATCTAAGGTAACTTATTACTGCGCACCTGGTCCGTATAACTGGTCAAAGGGGAAAAAATTGGCGAAAGGGGGAGCCCGTCTATGGCCCCTCCATAGGCTTAGTACTCTATGTTTGAAATAGATCAAAATAATATACTACAGTATTTTACACCTTAAAAAGATCTACAAAAAAGTCCGCGATGGTATATGTCTATCTGTAGTATTTAGTATCAGCATTGCACCCGAGCGGAGCCGGGGCGGGTCGTTTTTCATTAATATTTTGTGTTAAAATAAATTACCTTAAGCTTAATTACCTAATTAATTTACAAATTTCAAATACAATTAAAATTAAAAAAGTATAAAGGAAATAAAATAGTTTAGCATTTTATTTAATTTGTCTAAAATAGGCACATTTAGGTAATTTCCTAAGTGATTTCAAATTAAAGTACTTAAGTATTAGGAAAATTAATAGGCAGACAAGTACTTTTTAAGTTCTCTTTTTTTAAACTTTCTAGTTTAAAATAAAAAGTTTAATAACAAAAACAAAGTAATATAAACATAAAATATTTCCACTGTAGACATAACCTGTCATCGTACCTCTAGAACAATGTTATGAATTACTTACAACAATCCCGGTAACTGCTCTCGCAAGAGCTCCGATTCACTGACTCGTAAAAAAATTACGATTTAACTGAGAGAATTATCACAAATTTTCACTAAATTTAACTTTTCAGTAACAATTAAAAAACTCTCACTTCACTTTTCAATTCTACACTGTTGTCTTAAATTCTCACTAAAATTTTCACTATTATACACTATTGTAATAATACGTCTTTGATTTTATTTAAGGAATCGCGCAGACATCCATGTCATGCCGGCTTTACCAACGCACTGAATCTGACATCCTACGGAGCGGGTACGCTTTGTTGCTCTTTTACTCCTGAAGGATTTTCAGGCCTGAAACTCGGACCTTTCTGTCTAACGTTTCAGCAACAATACATAGTAGGTATAGGTCAATATCTAAAAAGGTTTACGGAGGCTGAGCTAGGTTTGTACTGAGCATGCGTGGGAATTCTCTCGCATTATTAGCGTACCAAAATTCGTGGCACACACCCGAAAATTAATTATTCGAAGCACTACGGCCGGTTACTCAAATGATACACATTATTTATGCTTTAAGCGTCGATTGCTTGAGAGCTATATACGTTATAAATCTGGTAGCTGCATTAGGCGAGGGCGTCAAGAAGGCGTTCATTCTGTTTAAAAGGTATATGTATGGTGTACTTACATACAGTACGCGAGCTCTAAGACGAGATTTAATAAGTAATTTAAATTATACTTAATTTTTTTTTGTTTCTGTTGTGAGAGATATTAAAAAATTAGTGCTGAGGGATTCGTACCATTTTTTTCTGTGAGAACTTTAAGGACAGGATTTTCGTTTAGGTTTCCTGTAAGCTATTTTTATCAAATTTTTATTTAAACCATTTCATTTGATATGTCACATATTCTGTTACGTTTTAACTTTTTCCCCAAAATCGAAATTCGATTATTTATGTTATTCGTCCGTGATTGGGTCATGTAAACTCTATATAAATGTACCAAGTTTCAACAGGACGGACGGACAGACGGACAGACAGACACATGAGTGATCCTAAAGGGCTTCCGTTTTATCATCGGAGATATACGGAACCCTAAAAATTGAAAAAGTAGAATTATTGTTGTGTTATTCGGTAAACTTTTATTTAAAATTAGCTTTTCGCCCAAGCCATACGGTCCACCGAAATCGACCACAGACTCGTCCAATTCTTATCGCGCGGCCCACCATCCATTTTCAAATCGTTGTATTTGTGGTTGATTTCGATAACCGGAACGATCTGTCATACACACACACACATCCACACGCCTTTGTTTAATCGAATCTTGTGTGCCTGTGAGTGAATTGCATGTGATCTAGATCGTATGATTAACATTGCTAATGTGTGGCCTGTCTTCAATCTCAATCATACGGCGGCCGGATCGAAAATTTACTTTAGTAAGGAACCTTTTTTTAAATAAAATATATTCTAAATTTCTCAGGGATAGTGGTAGCGATTCCATTAGTGAAAAAAAAGCATTGCTTCCATAGTCTTTAGTGACTCCGCAAGTATCTCTAAAATTACTGAACCGAATCTAAAAATTGCTACATTATCCCTGAGTGCTGGGGATATTAATTTTGTAATAATTGTAATAACAACAAAGTTTTTTCTCAAACCACGTCATATAGAGTATCATTAGGTAAATCACAAAAATTATTGTGAATTTCCCCAACAGTTTATTTTTAAATTAAGGTAACCTTTTGAGACATTTCGCTCTGTAATAGGTTATGTAAATCAGTTAGCGGTTCTGCCTTTACGGTTAGAGTAATATTATAATTTAGTGATGTGCCGGGAAGTGACGATTGTAAGCTCATTAATGTAAACGCGGTATGTTTTATGCAATGTTAATATTAATGTTAAAGCCTAAATATGTAATACTAGCTTCTGTCCGCGGTTTCACCCGCGTGGAAATAGATCCAAAACCCGTGGCTGTAATTTGCCCCTTCCCCGCCCGATTTAGCGTTATATAAAATAGCCTATGTCATTCTCTGACCACTAAATTCTGTCCGCGGTTTCACTCGCGTGGAAATAAATCCAAAATAAATAATCTCGTGGCTGTAATTTGCCCCTCCCCCACCCGATTTCGCGGTGTAAAAAGTAGTATATGTCATTCTCTGACCCCTAAACTACCACTATGCAAAAAATCATGTCGATCCCGTGAAAACAAAAACAAATCTATAACACGGGAACTATACATTTTTCCGGGATAAAAAGTGCTTTTTCCAGCCTATAATCTATCTCTGTGCTAAGTTTATCCAGATCCGTTCAGCCGTTCTGGCGTGATTGACTAAGAAACATCCACACAAATAATCCATACATACGCGTTGTATGAGCAATACAATTCACCCCCTTGGGTGGGAAATAACCTATAACCTTCCTCAAGAACAATTCAAATCGGTCCAGTAGTTTTTTGAGTCTAAAGAACAGGCACAAAGAAACTTTTTGAGGCTATCTAACGAGTAGCTGTTTTGTTGAGGTATTTTGAGATCGAAAAGCGTCTGAGTACATTTACGTATTAGCTTTACTGCTTCTTGAATTTTTGTAAAAGTTTAAGTCAAGTAAGATAGTTTATTTTTCATGCTGAAACGTCTAAATGGATTTGTATTCAAAGGATGTGCTCTAAATAATGCTGGGGAAATGTCTAGTGATACAAAATTGTGTACATTTTAGTAGATTTCTATAAAAACGAGGTCATTGTAAGAACTATGACAACGGAGACATGTGAATGGAGACGGTTGTAAGCGAGATCATATCTACGGGATGCGTCTACTCTTATTTTTTGAAGGAAAATTGAAAAAATATTAACATTTTCTATATGTCCGCGATATTACGAGTATATAAAATATATGGGTTTCTTTCATCCCAAGAGGGGTAGGCAGAGACAATCTAATACCATTTGTTACGATCCTGACATACCTCTTTTGCTTCTTTTACATTCATCATGCGTTTCACACATGCTTGGCGATTGTGTGTACTTTTAATTTTTCCATCGACCAATACATTTTTTATATGTTCAATAAAAGTACACCTAAGTCGTCCTCTGCCATCATTTGCTTTCACTTTGGCCATATAAACCTTTTTAGACAATCTTTCATCCAAACCAGCGTAAACTATTTTTCTTAATTTTTGTCACAACATAATCTCTCACTCCGCATTCTTCTCTAATGACATCGTTCCGGATGCGGTCAATACGCTTCACATTCTACGTAAAGATCGCATTTCCACTGCATTTATCTTACTTTCATGCTTCTTACTCCATACTACATACATTACATTCTAGCATTTGTACATTGTCTAAAGGTGCACACTCATTCGTCCACCGAAATCAACCACAGACTCGTCCAATTCTTATCGCGTGCCCCACCATTCGTTTTCAAATCGTTGTATTTGTGGTTGATTTCGATGACCGGAACGATCTGTCATACACACACGCATCCACACGCCTTTGTTTAATCGAATCTTGTGTATCTGTGTGGGTGAGTGAATTGCATGTGATCTAGATCGTATGATTTATAATGCTAATGTGTGGCCCTGTCTTCAATCTCGATCATACGGCGGCCGGACCGTAAATTTTCTGTGAGATAACGGACCAGTGCGTGGGCTACTTAAGGGGGCTGTATTGTGTGCAGTCGAAGGAGGGTACATGCTTTTGTACAAGTCTTTGCCCACTGCGGCGTCGTAGTGTGGACCGGCCCTTACCTAACAGTCGGGAAAAGCCGGGCCGGTAAATTAAAAAGTAATAATTTCACATAAAATAATAGACATAATCAAATCTAATATTATCAAAAGAGAAAATAAATTTCTTCACGAGAAATAATTATGAAAACACCTTGAACATTTCTCTTTCAAAAGAAAATTAAGGTGTACATTGATAAATTGGGGTGCCCTTTAGAAGCAAAGATCTCATTGGGGTATTTTTTCTCTTACAGCAGATTATTTAAGTTATTTTGGCAATTTCTCAGTGCGCCGCTGTTAATGAATTGCTAGCAAAAAATTGAGAATTTTTAATTAAGACATCCCTTTAAAATAATTTTGTGGTTTATTAGAGGAAGTGCGTCTCTTGGGATAAGTTTTAAAGATAGAAAAAAAATGCAAATCAATTATAAGCTACGATAGTTCGCTACGGCAACGTGTTAAGGTGGCCACACATTCGTCCAATCCCCGGCGCGTCGCCGTACGGTCAAACGAAACCGACCACAGACTCGTCCAATTCTTATAGCGAACGGTCCACCTAGAACATCCAGCCGGCGATGCCGGACCAATGTGGTCTTTATTTCATTTAATTTCAATTAAATCCTCGTAGATAAACACTTTTTCTGAGAATTGTAAATAGACTAGATGACCCGTGCGAATACTTCGCACTGTTAGTTCAACTGATCTTCAATAGATGGCGTCTTTTAGAAAATAAATAAATTAGTCTAATTTTAAAAGAAACATTTAATTTCGATTTGGTATTAAATTAAATTAAATTTTAATTGTTTACATTCATATTGTGAATGTCAAATATGGCGGCTCGCATACAAATAATTTTAAAGTCACATTGCAGGTGAAACCAGGCAAAGCTACTTGTTGTATACGAGTAACGTGTATTGGAGATCACAGAAAACAAATATTTGCTCTAACTTTTTTCCCATAACGCAAAGTGTGTATAGTAAGTAATATTAACGGATTTTTCCCGTTTTTTCTGAATCCCTGGGGTATCCGTCACCTCTCTTACAATTTCTCTCGTAAGCTCTTACGTCATGATAAGGCTACCGTATGGAGGCAAACAGCTTTAAGCTCTACTAGCGACCCCGCTTCAGGCTATAATATCTGTATAATATGTGTTTACAACAATTTGAATACCTACATAAATACGCTTTTAACTACTTATCGATTAGAAATAAATAATTTTATTCTACACAAATCGTTCTTACATTATTATGTTATATCTCTGATGCATTCGCCATGAAAATTAGCTGGGGCAAATTTTGTTCACTGACTTGATTTACTTATACTCGTAATGCTCAGCTCCTATACATGATAGGTCCATGTTAATTTTTTTTATAGAGAAAACGACATGTGACCTTGCCGCCGCCTGATTGTTAAGCATAGGTGGCTGGTCCATGAATGCACGCGACTGGCAGATCGTAATACAGTCCGCCAGCCGCGCCCACTATGCGGCCCGTAGAGATGCTTTTTCACGCTTCGCTTAAAGGACCCAAGGTTGTAGAAAGGAGGAAAGACTCTTTTGGCTGTACGACACCTTACTGTACTCTTAAACCATCATGATTAATCATACTATATAATATTGAAAAATAAAAAGGTCACGGACAGACAGATAGACAGATGCATAATTGTTGTAGTAGGTAAAAATAAAAACCGGCAAAGTGAGAGTCGGACTCGTACACTCAATAGTATGTACATGGGTCAGGCCAAGTTTGACGTCTCTATTAGCGCAGGAAATTTCAAGTGTCTACCTGTTACGGTTAAAAAGACACAGCCCTGTGACAGACGGATGGACGGACAGTGGAGCCTAGTAATAGGGTTTCCGTTTGCACCCTGTGGGAACGGAACCCTAAAAAGGTATATGCTGTTTCGTTATCCACCATTTTGAAATGTATCTAAATACTTCCAAGATATAAAGTAGCATGTCGTCCCTCTCTAGCCCTACAACTACATTTGTGCAAAAAAACACTTTGATCCGTTGCTCTGTTTTGACGTGACAAACAAATAAAGAAAGAAACACACTTTTGCATTTAAATATTAGTTAAAAACATTTATGTCACATTTAGAAAAAAATTACGTCCGAAACCGGGGCGGTAAGCTAGCAAGATAATAAAAATATTTTTAATTCTGACAATTTGTATACCTATATGTTACTCAATCACAAAGTAACGGCTAAATTGATTTGGTTAAGGGTCCTTGGAAGTCGGCCATCTTACTTCTGTCAAAAATATGACAAACAACATTTTCAAGGCTAGCCATATTTTTAATATTTAGGGTTTAAATAGGATTAGTTTTTAAAACAAACATTGCTATTGCGTTTTAAAAACTATGGCTATTTAAATAGTGCTAAATCCAATTTAAAATGTATTAATAAATTTTATTTATAAAATTCAATTTAACAAATAATCAATTACTACTAAATTTTATAAGTATTCTAAAAATTATGGTAAGGTAAGGCAGCACCATCGTCGAGGCCAAATGATTTGGCTATTGGTAAGAATCTGCGTCTTGTACCACGAATTTAAAATTTAATTTAAGAATTAATTGAGATTTGCCATATTTTTGACATAATATAAGATGGCCAACAGCCACGGACCCTTAAGGGGATCTTTGGAAAGAACGAGAAACCGAGGTGGAGTTTTACAATAAAGGATTTATTATCATGAAAAAAAGTGCCGAGTGGTTAAGACGTCTAGTATTAACTAGGCAGACCCCTAGTTCGATCCCGGATCTCGGCCATGAAAATATAATCTAAATATATCTCAACAGATACAATATATCGTTAGGTATAGCCTTACAAATACCATCGGCTAAACGAGGGAGACTTGGTCTTCCGCTGGGCACCCTGGAACCGTAACACGGTGCTGTATGTACTGTATGACCCGTAAAAAAACGCTAATAAATGACCTAGTGATTTTGAAGGGGGAAATGATTAAAAATTCCAATTCAAAGGAAAATTTCAGTTCATAATAATAATTGTAAGATTAATATTTAGTTAAGAAAGAGGTTGTGACCCCGGAGTGAAGACTTCATTAGCTTTATGAAAGGGACCAAATATTCTAGGTCGCTCTTCCGGCATTTATGGGTTTAAGGCTTTTAAGGTTATAGCTTAGGTTAGGTGGGAAAGTTATAATTTTTAATAAATTATATGCGAGGTGGATCTCGGCTATTAAATAAATTTTAAATCAAAAATAATTTACTAAGTACATTCCTAAAACAAAGTCAGCTGCCGAGTCTGTTGCGTTTTTCATTATTAGATAGGTTGTTAAAAAGTATTAAACATGTACCTATAATGTTTAGGAGCTGAGCATTAACAGTTAAAGATAATCAAGTCGCGAAATATTCACCTAAAAATAAATAAAAAATATATTCAACAATTTGATATGATGGAAACAAGCTAGCTACCCTAAAACTTTTTTTTATAATCGAAATATGGCCGAGACGAACTTAGGGGCTCAGTTTTTGACACTTGGCTACGGAATACGAAAAATAAGAGAGCTCGGTATGTAAAGTAAAAACTAAGGTATGTTTTTTTATATTTTTATTTCAAAGATAAAATTTGAATATTTTTGTTTTCTATCCATAATCAATTTTCAAAATTTTGCCGACAGACGACAAAGTGACGTCATCATTTAGGTAATGTAGCGTTCCTGTCCTGTCTTATCTCGTTTGAGATAAAAGTAGTACCACGGCCCTTAACGTGCCCCGTGGAACTGGAACTACAGGTAATACAAAATGAGTTGAGAAATGGGCCAGAATAGCTACTTTACCTAAATAATGACGTTATTTTTGCGTCTGATGGCAAAACTTTGAAAATTAATTATAAATAATTGGCCAAGTTGCGAGTACGATTCGCACGCTGAGGATTCCGTACCATAATTTTCGGTAAGAAAGTATTTTCGTTTAGGTTTTCATGTAAACTAATCTTTCAATGTATTAGAAAAAAAATAATCTTATAACAAGCTCTTTCATTTGATATGTCACATAATTCACTTGTTTTTAACATTCAAAATTCCCGAAAATTAACTCTCAAAATCTAAATTATTTGCGCTATACGTCCGTTGGGTCATGAAACTCTATATATGTACCAAATTTCAATTTTTTTTCGTCCAGTAGATTCAGAGAAAATAAGCTGTGACAGACGGACAGACAGTCACATGAGTGATCCTAGGTTTCCTTTTTTTCATCAGATATGTACTGAACCTTGCTAACGGAAAAAAATATTCAAATTAAAGTTAACCTTAGTTTTTAATTTACATACCAAATGATTACCTAGTCAAAAATAGCTTTTAAATCTTCTACTGGATACTACAAAAATCATAAAAATAAGGCGATACAAAAAAAAACAATATTTTTGAATATCATATGACTACATAATGAAGTTCAAAGATAAAACCAAAATGTAAAATCCACATTCACCATTAAATTCGAACATATTTCACGCGAAATCGAATCCGTTTCATTGTTTGAGACATAAAAGAGCTCGATTCGTGGATGGAAAATAAAATTTATTCCCAAAATACGCTAAGAGAAGATAAGATCCACTCAAATGATCCGTCTCATTTCCGTCGGCTCAGGCGTTCTTGATAACATCATGCTTGCAAATTCTGGCACATTACTGTTGGTACACACAGGTAATCTCATTTAGAAACGAACGTGATTTCTACTTTTTACTTTCAATTGATCTGAGAGTTGCCTAAAATAGGGAAATAACTCAGTTTGATTACATGAAGGTAGGTAGGTACTATCTAAAAGTAGCCTAATACCTATTATTTCTACACGATCATATTCTTTCACTACGGGTTGCCTAACAGCTCCAAGACCAAGGCTATACCTAACGAGTCTAGTAAATAACTTGTCGGATTACGTACATAAGTTTTTAAATATAAATAACCCATTGCTACATGGCCGGGATCCGGGATTGAACCCGTGTGCCTAGTTGTCTTTCTTTTAACGTCTTCACAGAGCAATGGATTGGATCGACGCGATTTTTTTTATGTGAGTGAGTGGCATAGGCTACGTTTTATCCCGGATATCCTACGAGATATTTCTTTATGTCACATAAAAAAAAATCATTGGCCAATTTAGAGGCTTTTCCATCTTAAACCTCGAACTGGCCACTCGTTAGGTATAGTCTCACAAATACCATCGGCTAAAAGAGGGAGACTTGGTCTTCCGTTGGGTAGCCTGGGACTGTTAAGAAAAAAAAATGTACGCCATGTCATTCAGAAATTGTATAGAACTTTAACAAAAATATCACTTTCGAAAATTAATTTGTCCGAAAACAATTATATTGAAACTGAGTGGATATGAATCCATTAAAGTCCAGTAGATAATGATCCATTGATGAATCATCTCGATATATCAACATGTCACGGGTGATTTTTATTTAACCCTGTTATTGTCCAGGGTAACCACCAGCCAATTATTTTTATTGAGTCGAATGCGTCTAGTGTCTCTTTGGGTTTAAATTATGCAGATGGTCAACTTTATTAGCAATTGGAAAGCAAGGTAATCTATCTATTTACACAGATAAGGCATAAAAACTGTTGCGGGAGAGGAAAATATAATTTCAATAAATTTTAAAGTACCAAAATAGGTTCTAAGATTAGTTCAAACATACAACAAAACAGACAAAATCTGTTGTCTTCCGATGATAAAACATATTATGCAAATAATCAAGGAAACACCAAAACATGAATTTGAAAAGAAATTGGAAATTCGACATGTTGAATAATTCGCGGAACATAGCAGCACCGGAGTCAGTTATTACGGACTGGAGAAGAATATATCGTGGAAGGTTAATGTTGGAGGGATGTGGGCTCAAGTAATCGGAGGTTGAGAAATGTCTGGAATAAAAAATATGTTGAGCAACCTTACTTTTTAGGCTTCCGTGCCCAAAGGGTAAAAACGGAAACCCTATTACTAAGACTCCGCTGTCCGTCCGTCTGTCTGTCTGTCTGTCCGTCTGTCACCAGGCTGTATCTCATGAACCGTGATAGTTAGACAGAATTTTCACAGATGATGTATTTCTGTTGCCGCTATAACAACAAATACTAAATAACAGAATAAAATAAATATTTAAGAGGGCTCCCATAAAACAAATCTATATTTTTTTGCCGTTTTTATAGATAATGGTATGGCATGGTATGGTGGCTGATTTTTTTTAAAATAAATAATGAAAACTCTAGCTAGCAGCTACAAATTTCTGACATGGGATATATAAAACTGAGCTGAACTCTCTGCGAATTAACAATAAATTAAAAGTAAAAAGAATGTACAAAGAAGCGTCTCCACATATTTATCTATTCCAAATTAATATCACACATGAGAAAACACAACAAACGGCTTCTTAGATTGCACAGTTTATTTCATCTCACTCGTCATGTCATGTCATATTTACACATCGCTACTCGCAAGGTGCGCGCTAATGTTCCCTCCGACATAAACGACTGAATTCCCCGTTGATAGAATTCTTTATTCTCTGTCAGATCTAGAAATATTATATTGAGGAAGACACCTTTTCCGCTTCTTCAGGAAAGTAATTTCCTTTTTTAATCGGTACTTGTTTGTACCTCAAGGTACAGTAGTATTAGTATCATATATATGGTGGTCAAATAAAAAGGTATTTATTATTCTATCTATCTTACATAGGAGGACAACTTAGGTGGACTTTAATTTAACATATAAAAATGTATTGATCGATGGAAATATTAAAAGTACACACAATAGCCGAGCATGTATGAAATGTATGATGAATATAAAAGAAGCGAAAGAGGTATGTCAGGATCGTAACAAATGACATTCGATTGTCTCTGCCAACCCCTCTTGGGATGAAAGGCGTGATGATAGATAGATAGATAGATCGTTAAAACTTTAAACTGATATTGAGTAATATTACATTTACAGAATCAGTTAGCCCTGTAGATCATCTCACTGTTAATTTATGCCAATGAGTAGAACTTTTAAATATAAATAAAGACGTATATTTGTCTCTGTCATACATTAATAAATATAAATGTAGTGGCTCCCGCACCGAGAAGATAACTATAGTTTTGACGCCTGCACTGTTGGTAAGTAACGTATGAGATCAATTCTGCCTCATATCGCAGTGAACGTGTTAAGCCAGCAGTTTTGCGTTTTTCTCGGAATTGGTAAGAGCTACAAAAATGAAATCAACGTAACAAAAAAGCTTCAAAAAACTATACGAGTCCGAATTGGTGCCGCTACAATTGATATTTAAGCTTGCAGTTTCGCGTTTTTCTCGGAATTGGTAAGAGGTACAAAAATGAAACCAACGTAACAAAAAAGCTACAAAAAGCTAACCGGGTCAGAATTGGTGCCGCTACAATTGATATTTAAGCTAGCAGTTTCGCGTTTTTCTCGGCATTGGTAAGAGCTACAATAATGAAACCAACATAACAAAAACCTACAAAAAACTAACCGCGTCCGAATTGGTGCCGCTACCTACAATTGATATTTAAGCTAGCATTTTCGCGTTTTTCTCGGAATTGGTAAGAGGTACAAAAATGAAACCAGCGTAACAAAAAAGCTACAAAAAACTAACCGGGTCCGAATTGGTGCCGCTACAATTGATATTTAAACTAGCAGTTTCGCGTTTTTCTTGGAATTGGTAAGAGCTACAAAAATGAAACCAACGTAACAAAAAAGATACAAAAAAGCTACAAAAAACTAGCCGGGTCCGAATTGGTGCCGCTACAATTGATATTTAAGCTAGCAGTTTTGCATTTTTCTCGGAATTGGTAAGAGCTACAAAAATGAAACCAACGTAACAAAAAAGCTAGAAAAAAGCTACAAAAAACTAACCGGGTCCGAATTGGTGCCGCTACAATTCATATTTAAGCTAGCAGTTTCGCGTTTTTCTCGGAATTGGTAAGAGCTACAAAAAAACCAACGTAACAAAAAAGCTACAAAAAACTAGCCGGGTCCGAGCTGGTGCCGCCGTCGAGTGTCTGCTAGTTTAATAGAGCTAAATTAAGCTGTCTTCTAAAGTTTGTCTTCCACGGGGTATCCTAGACATTCCTAGAACAGGCTCTACGCACTGTTATTAAGTTGTGCTACATGAAATGTAGTCTGTTTTTTGTGACACCAAAATATATCTTATTTTCTATTCCACCTAGATAAAGATGTCATAATAATTTATTACTCGGTTGCTATAAAACGCTACGCGATAAAGTGGATTTTCTCCTTTGTGTTAATATTCTTATTTTATAAATTTGAAATTCAGACCTGTGGAATAACTTAAATTTCCATGTAATTTAAAGAACGGTAACTTAATTTTAAAACTTTTTATTTATAATTTATTTTGCAGATGGATAAAGTCTAGCATTAGGTACCTAATGCCTCAATATCCAGCACTACAGTAGGGAAACGATTCTAGACAATTTCATTACAAAAATAATAGGAAAGTCAATAAATATATCAAAATATCCATCGGGCTTTATAAAGGTACCTTGAGATTTATTAATCTTCTACAATTTTTAGGGTTCCGTACCCAAAGGGTAAAAACGCAAACCCTATTACTAAAACTCCGCTGTCCGTCCGTCTGTCTGTCTGTCTGTCACAAGGATGTATCTCATGAACTGTGATAGTTAGACAGATGATATATTTCTCGCTATGACAACACTAAAAAATAGAATAAAATAAATATTTAAGGGGCTCCCTTACAACAAACGTGTTTTTTTATTTATTTTTTTGCCGTTTTTGTACGACTCGCACTTGGCCGGTTTTTTCTATAATATGTTTATCTAAAATTTTAATTTGATCATAATTAGGTCGACATATTCCAAGGCAGTGCAAATCGAAAAAGCAAAGTTCCCGATAACGTCTCATTTGTATTCAGCGTCCATAATACGAGCTGATGAAGTCCCCGATCAAACCCACTCTCTCTTGATGCCTCAGATATAACTTGTTAAGAAATCTGCATGTCAAATTTGAAAAGTACGTGCCCATCTCAGAACGCGTCTTCCACTTAATTGGGCGCCAGTTTGGAGAGAAAAATATAATTTTGTTACGCTTTCTTTATCAAGTTTGATTCTTATACCTTTGAAGTTTTTTTTGACACACACACCTTCACGGCTTTTATACCTTTCAGTGTGGTCAGATATAACAGTAACAGTGTCCACTTTTTGCCAGTTGTCCATACTGAACAGAACAGGTGGCAAGCCTATTGCTGCACTTGGACTTAGATGTGTCACTTCTTTAACAGACGTAAGTATTTTTAGAAGAAGTGCGGACGTGCCCTCCGAAGCACGAGGAATCGATTTTTTTGTACTTGAAAAATTTGTCTAGTGTTTTAATTTTTTTTTTTTTTATAATTTTTTTAATAATTAATATTATGAAGATGGAGTGTGAGTTGTTTTTAAGAAACTTTTGAAAGAATACTAAAACTATAGGTCGGATTTTAAAATTACTTCACTGTATTTGGGGCTCCTTGTAATAAGAATTGGAGAAGAACGAACAGACAGTGTGAGTTTTTTTTGCTTGTAAACTCAAAAACTACTGGATCGATTTTTAATTTTTTCACTCTTATAAATTTCAGTTGTACACATGGTATGTTTTATTTTGAATAATATTTATACATTAAAAGAGAATGCTCGTAATTTTTTATTAAGGGCGTAGTTTTAGAATGCCATACCGGAAAAACGATAAGTAAATTATATTATCTACTTAAAATAGTTGTACTAGGTATAAGAAAGACGCGTGAACTTAAACTAAATTCCCTCACGAACGAAGAAGTTGTAGGGGCTGATATAAATAGCATTAAGTTGTGAGCTCGGCTGCACACAACTTGGTAATGAGTGTTATCCTCCGCGGAAGTTCAGAATAAAGCATTCGCTTACCAAGACCTGCGTCGTGCCTTATATTATATACTAAATTGTTGTTAGAACTTATACAACCTATCTTGCTAAATCATCAGCTAAAATAACCCAATATAAAGCAAAACATTTCTCAGCACCATACAATAGACTAACTCGTAGCTCAGCGCTATCAAATAATAGAAAATTTTGCCGCCTAGAATTTATTTACTTTTATTAGCTTCCTAATTCTAATTGTATTAATATTGAAATCACAGAAACTTAAATTTTTTTATTTTTTAGGAAGTAAGTAATTATAGAGATTAGTTTACGACTTTTTTGTATACTTAATTTTGTCTAAATCGGTTCAGAACGATATAAGAAGGTTAGAACGTGGATGAACTCTTCTAATAAGAGGCCTTTACCTTTTGCTTCATCCACATTCATACATCGTTTCATACGAAGGACTTTAGATCTAAAAATACCTCAATAAAGCTTGCAACGTTAGGTAATGTTGCCTCAAAAATACCATCGGCTAAATCATGCACTGGGTACCCTGGGGCCGTAAATATGTCTTAAAAATGAATATAGAAACATCAAATAAGAAACAAGCAATACAATGAATACCCAGGTTTTATTATGATAAGTGAGCGTGCAATTATAATATGAATAAAGATTTTAAGATTTTAAAATAAAAGATTTTAATTTTTACATTTCATGAAGTCAAATTCACATTGCAAAGAGAGAATCTATCCATTTTGTTAAAACGAATATTCATCTTAGTGCTTGAAAAAGTTCTTAAAACTATTAGGTTGTGTGAAGGCAAAACCAAACTGTTATTGAATTACTATTGTTAAAATTTTCAAAACTTACCATTAAAATTTTATAAGTTAAAATTTGATAGCAATCAACGAAAAAAAGGTAATTGCATATAAAGAGCTCCTAGGAAATAATACGCGCAATCTATTGTGTAATTATTTTTACGTTCTGATCTGTGCGTGTGGCTGGAAATAAGCGGATACAATCGTTTGCCCGATAAGTAGTAAAAAATTATTAACGTAAAGTTTAATTTGCTTCATGCCAGTTAAGTGTAATTTGCCCCATGAGAAAATATCACTGCAACATTTTCTTTATGATACTACTGAGCTTCGCCCGTGGAAATTATTGAAATGTGACATTAATTTTTACCTAGTCAATGTCATTCTTCAGGCTTCAATAAACTCAGATACTCAGTCTCGTGTCAAAAAGTAGTCAGACAAAAAAATTATGTCGATCCATTGTTCTGTTTCGATTTAAATTTTCGCAATTATAATATTGGTTAGGATGAAAATTGAAAAACCCAAGTGCGAGTCGGACTTGCGCACGAGGTTACGGTACCTTAATATTATGCACTAAGGTCAGACCAAGTTTGACGGCCCTGTATGGCGCAGGAACAAATTAGCGCGAATAAAACAGATTTATTGTATGGGGCCCCATTTAATTTTTAACTTTGTTTTATTTTTATTATTTGATGTTATAGAGGACATAGTTATACATACTCTGTAAAAAAATTGGTTCGTAAAAGAACACGTTTCTTGAATGGGGACCCTCTTTAATTTTTAACTTAATTATTTTTTTATTATTAGCAGCAGCTATAGTAGTTCATACTCTGTGAAAATGTCAAGTGTTTACCTATTACGGTTCAATAGATACACCCCTGTAACAGACGGACGGACGGACGATCGGACAGCGGTGCCTTAGTAATAGGGATTCCTAAAAAACTATAACTACTAAAATAATATTACCATTTTTTGTAACGCATTTTGTCATCCAAAGGTAAAACACCCGCCTGCATTTGAACAGATAAAACTTAACTCCACGCCTCTCTCAAACTTGCAATGTTCAAGACTTTACTTCAGCTTTTCAACTATTTAAACTACATTTTCTACAAGACTCATAAACTTGTAGGAATAATAAATGTACTACACTCCAAATTACATTTGCCCACTATATATCCTTGCACTTCGCTTCACCTGGTACCTTAATTTTCTAGTCTAGGTTAGCGGATTGTGATGTCATATCATGAATAAATTCCCACCCATTTTCTACTACAGTGTTTAATGCACTAGATAGTAAGGCATATATTTTTATAACACGAGATCAGTAATTACTGGCAAATGTGATGTTTCAAGGATTACTAATTACTATGGAGATAGAACTTTAAAAAACGTACTAACTTCATATAGTTTGCCAAAAAATATAAGAAGAGAGACAAGTAAAAACATATTTAAAATACTTTAAAACAGTGTTGTAGAACTATTTCTTAAATTATATGAAAATTTGTATGAAATAATAATCTTTATATTATTATTTCTAAAAGGTGTTTTTGTCGGTATCAAAAATCTCCCTTAATACTCTATCAAAGTTTATGTTTGATACGCCATTTTGAAAATATTTTTTCCCTCTAATGCTGACAAATAAACATTTAAATCATAATTATTTTTTTAGACCAGTTGAACTATGACATCAATTTAAATTTAAAAAATGTTTATATGACATTTTAAAGGATGAGGACAATGCCTACAAAAACCCAGTGTTTAATGTTATAGTGGACTGTAAAAAAATTTGGGTATTGTTTTGTTGTCCTTATTTCACTTCAAAACAGATGAAAGTATCAACGTTACTTTTAAATGGGATACCTTATTTCCAATATACTGTAGCATTTCGTGTCAGTATGTCCTAATGTTTGTCTAAAATGTATCGGGTCAGCAATGTCTAAGCAATTTCCACGGACGAAGCTGCGGCTAAAAAGTAGTGTTAACTAAAATCATAACCCTCTTCCTTTCCCGTAGTCGGGTAACAAAGATACGTACATCGCTTTATAAATTGTGAACTATGCGGATTAAACATCCGGACACGCACAATTAGCGAAACAAAGCGAGAATTTAGATTAATGGAGACTTAAGACCATATAGGGGGGCGATTCGCTGAATAATATCTAACTATTATGAAATATTCACACAATTACTGAAACTTAAAAAAATAATTGACTAAAAAGGTTAATATTGATGTAGTGAAAGGAAATGCTGGCAGAGGACAACCTAGATAAAAATGTATTGATCGATAGAAATATTAAAAGTACACACAATCGCCAATACTATGTATGAAAGGTATAATAAATATAAAAGAATCGAAAGAGGTATGCCAGGATCGTAACAAATGGCATTCGATTGTCACCGTCTGCCCCTCTTGGGATAAATGGCGTGATGATAGATAGATAGATTAAAAAATAACAGCCATTAGAAAAACATTGCTGAACAGTAAGCACAAAATTTCCTAAAAATTAATTAAGGCGTTTTGGAATCCATTAAATATAGCGGACCTTACCACAAGTGTTTAGGTAAACTATGTTTTATCACTCTCTTACAAAATCTGTCATTTAATAAGAAAGACTAAGACAAAACTATGTTCAGAGTAAACACTAGTTAAACAAGGAAGCTTGTCCATCTGACTGGATGGAATAAGGTAGTCTCAGAATAATAACTAGGTGTAATTTTTTTTTTAATTTAGTTGAAAGTATCCTGGAAAGAAAGATTACCTAGACATCCAACTATCTATTTCGCATTTATTATCTATACTAATATTATAAAGAGAAAAGATTTGATTTTTTGTATTTTTGTACAAAATATTTTTTTTTATAATGAATAAACCCAAAAACTACTAGACCGATTTTAAAAAGATATTCACCAGTATATAATGCTGAGTATATAAAAAATTATATTTGTTTGTTTGTTTGTATTCTATAGGTTTAAAAACTATAATGAATAAACTAAAAAACTACAAGACCGATTTTAATAAATATTTTTGCATTTGATAGCCAATTCTTGGAGAAGGCTATAGGCTATTTAAGACGAGGAACGACTCAGAAATTTTTAATCGTAAGCCACGCCCTAAACTCGTGGTTCGGGCCCATGAGTGGTTCAAGCGCAACGATCACGTCATGCAAGAAAACGACGGCGCTTTGTCCGTTCTTGCTGCAGAAGTGAGAAGGGCATATTGTGTCGCTACTCGGAATAAATGACGTAAGCGGCACATTACAAATAAATAATTTATTAAAAAACGATCACATGCAGGGAAAAATCTTCTTAATCAATACTAGGTACTGAAATTACCTATAGATTCGTATAAAATTTAAACGTAAATCCCTTTAGAGTATGGTCGTATGACTAAAAAGGTGTTTTTAAAGAGGTGATTTCAAAAATTTAAGTTATCGAGAAAATTTTCACCAATCATGTTTTCATCCTACACAATACTAGATAAAATCCTCTAGTTTTCGATGCCCAAATTGTATGTTCATAGCATTCGTAGAATTCGGGAATTTCAGTTCAGCAATCAACCAAAATTATTCGTTCCTCCCCTTAACATAACGCTACCTACCCAAAGGGGCGAATTGTAGCGGGCCATAAGTGAAGAGAGATAAATATAACGCTTATAACTTTTTTCCTTCCATACAATGAACTCTCTTTACATGAAACCGATTAAAAATGTTTAAAAAATTAGATTTTTTAAGGAAAATACCTAATTTACTTACAAAAAAATCAAAGTATGCCAATTTCAGTTTCAGACAAAAAGAGCTGAAGTCCACAAAGAAAGTATGTTCCTATCTCTTGTAAAAAAAAGGCTGCCATAGAGTTCCGCAGTTTAAAGAAAAACTTTGTATAGAAAATTGTAACCTAACATTTACGTAATATGTGTGAATTGCGATTCAGGTATTCTATAAGAGGCTTATATGATTAATTCACGTCAAGGATGTTTATCTTTTGCTTGTGCTCGAAAATGTAGACATATTGTGCTTGTTAAGGCCACGGAATGTCCTATACGGCTTAAATATCGTACCACGGAAACTAAATAAGCCAAGAGCTTTTGCAATCTTGAAATATTATGTATCGACATAGTGCCTTTCTCACTAACAAACATTTTATAGAGAAAAATAAAACGAAGAAATGTTTACACTGGTTTGAACACGTTGAAAGAATGAAGGATGAAAGATTGACTACAAAGGTTTAAATATAGCTGAAGGAAATTCTGACAGGGGATGACCTAGGTATACCTACTTTTATTGAACATATAAAAATGTATTGATCGAGAATGTATGAAAGGTGTGATAAATATAAAAGAAGCGAAAGAGGTATGTCAGGATCGTAACAAATGCCATTCGATTGTCTCTGCCTACCCCTCTTGGGATAAAAGACATGATGATAGATAGATAGATCAATATTGGTTTACGACAATTTGAATACCTTAAAATACGCTTATATGTTTTGTATTTTATACTCAACATTTTTTTTCTACATCATGTTCACTTGGGCTAACTTTTTCGCCGTCTTGATTGCCCAGATCCTAAACATGATAGGTCCATTTTAATAGTCGTAAACTTTCCCAGTGATTCAACATTAGGTAGTGAAATCCGCAACAAAACCCGTTCAATTTTTTTTGCGTGAAAACTTGTTCTGGCCTTAGTGCCTGTTGAGACGGAAACCTTCGTGTGCAATTTTAAATCCAATTGTCTTTTAGTTGTTAGTTGGACGCATAGATAAACCTAAACTTGGCTATGAAACTTTAAAAAAAACCTAAAAAATATATCTTTAATCATCCATATAACTTTTTTTCCATCCCCCTAAAAACAAACTTTAGTTTTAAATTATAGTTACAGCAACAACCCATAAATTTTCTACTTTTATTTATTTTCTACGAGGCATGTCGAAGAAAATTTATCGCGACGCTTGTGGGAAAAAACTAACCCTGGTTTTGTGGGAAAAACTATATAATTAACTAAGAAGCCTTATTCACGGTTACGACACGTAATTTGTATATTAAATTATTATTCGTAAATTGTGTACATTGTAATATCGAGCCATTACAGCTGTTATGCAGACACATATATGAGAGAGAACGGCGAGACGGATTTAGCTAACACTTTTTAAATCGTAATAGTCTGAATAAGGTTTTAAGGGAACCAAAATTGAAAAAAAACCCGCAAAATTGGAAAATTTGTGAAAAACTGAAAGTGCTTTTTATATGTGATTTTTGTATGACCACGAGACCATAATAGGGAATAAAAGTGAATATGGGCTCCACGGGCGAAGCTGGGGCGGAAAGCTGGATTCAAATAAAAGTGCTAAAAGAAACTAGGGCACGTTATGTCATCGAAACTCATGACATCGGAATTCATTGGAAATTTTATAATTGCAAAAAGATTTAAATTTAATAAATAAAAATTAATAATTAAAAAAATTTAATAAAAATAAAATAATAATAATAAAAAAAATATATGATCTGCAGGTGACCGTAGTCTCAACCAATAAACTTGATAAACCAATCCATTTAACATCTCAAAACAATAGCCCGAATTTAATTTAATTTTATCTTAGTCATAGTCCAGGCACCTGATGGGGCCTGTCTGTGAGCGCATTGTATTTGATGCATTCAGAGATAGGTCCCGACGGGTGCTAGTCACAACACTTTAGATTAAACACTCTAAAGGGCCTCTACGTGTTGGACCTATGTCCCCATGCAAGCCTTACAAAGGACCGGGTATTATGCCCGTGAATTTAGAGTTACATAATAAAAAAATAAAAAAAAATCGAAAAATAATTTCTAATAAAATCAAAACAAAAAGAATTTAGTCAAAAAAGTTACAAAAAATGAACAAAACAGCGAAAGATCTCATTTTTTTTTGACAAAAACTATTGTAAATTCAATTTCAAAATATCAAAATAAAAAAATTAAATAGCTTAGCGACGAGCGTGCTTTTAAAGCTATAAACTTTAATATTTTATTAGTTCTAACAAATCTGGCTTATAATGTTATAGAAATAGAAATCAAAGCATTAGCGCATTTGAAATTTATAGAAAACGATTTTTGTACATAACATTATTTGAGGTATTTAAAATAAAGTTTTAAGATTCGCTTACTTCAGTGATTTTGAAATAATTTTTGATAAGTCGTGTCTTTTTCAATTCAGATTTTTAGTAATAGTTTTCGATGTTATAACTCCTATATAGACGTAATATCCGATGCTACTCTTGTTTTATTTTAGTTATATCAAATGACACGAGCGAATCCATAAGCCACGAAAATAAAACAGATTTTATTGAAACTCTCCAAAAGAACAAACACATTTGGTCCTATTGTGAAGATTTTAATTGAATTCTTTTGTTACATATCTACAACACGTTCAGAAGGAGAACTACAATTTATTTTGTGGTTTAATTAAAATTGTTTTTGTATTTTTACTTTATTAATTATTTAGTATTTTATAATTGTTTTTAAATTTAAAACATAAAAATGCATATGGAGGATTTTTACGCCCCGCTGGAAGGATTCATGGTAGATATTTATATTTTATTTACCCGTTCGTATTAGTTTCGTAAAACGTCTGCTCACAGCTGAGAAATCGCAGGTTTGATCCCCAAATCCAACCATATGCAAATGGATTTTTTCCATCTACATACCTCAACAGACCTGGTCATTTCGGTATAGCCTCAAGAAAAATCTTCGGCTAAATGACTTTGTCTTCTACTGGGTACCCTGGGGTCGGCAACGGTTCCCGGGAACTGTAAGGCAACCTGAGAAGTTTTTTTTACATATTTTACAAAGTTCCTAGTAGAAAACAAGGTAGAAAACGAAGGTCATGAAAAACGATTACTTTAGACGAAACAAGAGAGGTATCATAATCTTGTCATAAGGAGACCCTTAGTCTACTGTATATCATTACGCTATATATCCCAGGGGAGGTTAGCTAGGGCTAAATCGCTTTCGCCTCCTTTAATAATTTTGCCCTTATTCAGCAAGCTTTCAATTAAAGTACACCAAAAACCACATATAAACCTAAAGCAAAAGATTCACTTCCAACACCATTATTCCATCCACATTCTTCTCTAATCACGTTCTGAATACGGGCATTGTTTACAATTCCATATTTACTAGACACAAGCCGGATATAATACATCATTTATTGATTGATATACACATGTGTACAGTTGTGGGCTAAATTACTAATCGTATTTGATGAAACAAGCAAATACATTGATTAAGATTTTCCTCTAGATTGATTGTGGCTGATGTTATTATTGTCATTTCTCAATTCATCATGTCGTATGTTTAATGTAATGTTGTAGATACCTCGGCTTCGTAGGATGGTGTTTCAATAAATATTGTATTCATTATTACATGGATAAAAAGTTTCGAAATAAAATAAAAATTACTTTTTTTTATTTAAATTAATTAAATTAAGAAGTGAAATTTAGCGATGCAATTCACTTACTCACACAGATACACAAGATTAACTAATTTAAAAAACAAACAATAATAAATTATCAGATTAAAAAGCGCATGACTGTACTAAATTCGGATATTTGTAACATAATCTAAGGGGTGGGGGTTGGGGTAGGGTTAGGGTTAGGGTTAGGGTTAGGGTTAGGGGTAGGGTTAGGGGTAGGGGTAGAGGTAGTATAGGTAAGCCAACGTTTGGGCAGGACAACGTCTGCCGGTTCCGCTAGTAAAAAAAATAAAGGTTTATCGGCTAAAATTACAACTAATAACAAGACGGTCTCTATAGCAACCGGTCGCCAGTTGCAAACACTTAACCCAGTTGTATTCTAGTTGCTCTCAAGTAAATTACATTTTTGCAAAAAAGTGTCAATTTCATCAAAAACTGTTTAATTTATGTAATATTTTAATTCCTTAGTTATTCGGCAGGGGTACAGCGTCGATTGCGAGTTTATTTGCTTTTTGTAAGTATATTATGCAATCCGTTGCAGTTGTTGATTCCATAGTAAGACTTATGATTTTAATATTTTAGTTAAAATTTTAAATTTAAATAAATCGAGCTAATTTTCTAGCACTGTACTAAATAAACAATGACCATTTGAATATAGCTGACGAGAGAGCCAAACACAAAAATGTATGAAACTAAAAGTTGTAGTTAAAAGCGGTAGTTGCAGACGGAATGTTTACTCAGCTCACTTTATTAGGCTTCATGTGATATAGAACTAAACATATTTTAGAGCTGCATCATTCAAATTAAGTCTTGTTCCGATCAGACGTACTTCGATAATCTGAAATCCATAGGAAAACTGTTAAAATAAAATATTTATTATGAAAGAAAACCAAATTTTATTTAACTGAAAACTCACATTACATTTTAGAACTATCCACAACACACCTACGTCAAATTGACAAACATAATATTTTTAAACTCAACATTCCTCTTCTTCTAATAACTACATAATAGTATAAATTACTTATAGATTTAGCCTATCAGGAGCACGTACAGTTCTTCCTGAACGTGTCACATAATTAGATTGATCATTAGCTACTGTATCATTAATTTCACTATCATTACTATTAGAATCATTTACATCTTTATTGTCTATAATTATTTTATTATCTTCAGCTACCTCTTTATTTTGATTACAAATATGTTGTCTATTCCGTCCACATACATTTCCACAATCATCCTCAACTTCATAAGAACGTGGAAAATTTGAATCAATAACTTTTCCCGGAATCCAAACTTCATCATCAGGCTTTTTCTTAAACAACACACTTTGACCACTTTTCAATTTATCTAAATCTCTTGCATGAGCATTATAATATTTACTTATTTTATCTTTCTTAACATCATCAAAGCTTTTGTTTCTTTTATAAACCTTAGGCTGAAGATAAATTTTAGACACCGGGCACTTATCATTTAAATTTCTATTAAATAACAAATTGGCAGGAGAAGGATTTCCTTCCTCAGGAGTATTTCTTAAGTTCAATAATGGATCTACATATGGATCAGATCCATCATATAAACATTTCTTAAACATGCTTTTTATATTCTTAACACTTGATTCAGCATGTCCATTTGACTGTGGATAATATGGTGAACATGTAATATGTTTAAAATCATAATTATTTGCAAATAATTTAAACTCTTTACTTGAAAATTGTGGACCATTATCGGAAATAAATTCTAAAGGTATACCATGTCTTGCCATTATTGCTTTAATATGTTTGATAATAGTAACTGAACCAATATCTTCTAACTTGCTAACCTCAATATATTTACTATAATAATCAGTAACAATAAGATAATTGTGTTTTTTGAATTCAAAAAGATCAGCGCAAAGTTTTACCCAAGGTAGATCAGGTATTTCATGAAAAATTATTGTTTCTTTTGAATTATTATTCTATGTAACTGACAAGTCTGACAATTAGTACAAATATCGTGTATTTGTGCCTGAATACCAGGCCAAAACATAACCATCTTTGCTCTCCGAATACAGGTATTGTAACCAAAATGCCCTTCATGAATATAATTTAACATCATTTTTTGCAAAGAACATGGTATAACAATCACAACATTTTTAAAAATAATATCATTAATAATCGTTAAATCATATCTAAAATTCCAATATGGCATTATACTTTTATCAATATTTGTTTTGTATTTAGGCCATCCTTCTAATATATATACTTTTAATTTATTTAATATGACATCCTCCATGGTTTTTAATTTAATCAATTCTCTTTTATTCTCTGAAATAGGTAAAAAATCTATATTAGTGCTTATGTAACAAACAATTTCTCCTTGCAATTCATCATCTAAGTTTATACTATTCTTGTCTAATGGTAAATATGACCTACTTAAAAAATCTGATATATACATTTTTCGTCCTGGTACATATTTAACAATTAAATCATATCCTTGTACCTTTAACATCATTCTTTGAATACGTAGTGGCGCTTAACACAATGGTTTCTTAAATAATACTTCTGATGCTGAATGATCTGTTTCGACAACTATTTGTTTACCAATAATATATTTATGAAATTTTGCACAACCAAATACTATAGCCAACATTTCTCTTTCTACCTGATCATAACCTTTTTGACAATCAGTTAAGGCTTTAGACGAATACGCAACTGGTTGATTATTTTGCATTAAACAAGCGCCAACACCTTCAGAACTACAATCCACAGAGACTACAATATCATTATTTATATTAAAGTAATTCAATTATGGTGCATTAATTAAACAATCTTTTAATTCGTTAAAAGCATTTTCATAATATTTATTCCACTGAAATAAAATATATATTTTTTGTTTTCTTTTCCTCCAAGACTAAAGTACTTTGTATCTCACCGAAAATTTTCCGTCCGCCCAGCCGTATGATCGAGATTGAACACAGGCCACACATTAGCGATGTAATAATACGATCTAGATCATATGCAATTCACTCACTCACACAGACACACAAGATTTGATTAAACAAAGGCGTGTGAATGTGTGTGTGACAGATCGTTCAGGCCATCGAAATCAACCACAAATACAACAATTTGAAAACGGATGACGGACCGCGCGTACCAGAATTGGATGAGTCTGTGGTCGATTTCGGTGGACCCTTTGGAGGCGCGCCGGCGATTGGACGAATAAGTGGGCACCTTGCATAATATGTACTTTATGTTAAGGGCCCATGGTCAATGTCATCTTATAACTGTTAAAGATATGGCAAAACTCAGTTAATCCTGGAAAGGTGAGTTTATTTATACAACATTTCCTTACCATACAATTGATAGTTATTTTTTTAAATTGGATTTAGCCATATTTATCAACTTTCCAGGATTAACTGAGATTTGGGATATTTTTGACAGATACGAGATGACGGTCCTTAAGGAAGTAAAAATTGACATAAATAAAACACTAAAATAGTTTTTGATGACATTGACAGTTTTTGATTCAAACTATAAATGTCATATACTTGCGAGCAGCTAGAACGCAACTGGGTTATCTGTTTGCAATCTTTGCAACTAGCGACCGAATTTCCGTCGCTGTTAGTTGCAAATTTTGAACTATTACTAATATAGTTGCCGTTTAAATTTAATTCATACAAACAAACAAACATTCTATTATTTTGTTCAATACTACAGTTTCAAACTTCTACATTTGAAACTCTTTCGCGCACAATGTTTCGCAGCAGCGCTTTATTTATTTAGAAGTTTTTCCGAGCAGGTGTGCAAACCGCTGTGTGAAAGCGCTGTCTGTGCTTGTTTCATTATTTACATATAGAAAATTACGCTTACGTTAAACTTTACTTCAGTATTCTTTATTTTAATCCTACCTTGTGTGCTATTCTTTTGTAGTGGTAATGTTATGTAATGTAATATAATGTTGTCAAGTAATACAAAATATCACGCTTTTTACCTTAAGAGGGATAGGCAGAGACAATCGAATGTCATTTCCTACGATCCTGACATACCTCTTTCGCTTCTTTTATATTCATCATACCTTTCATACATGCTCGGCGATTGTGTCTACTTCTAACATTGCCTTCAATCAATATTTTTATATTGTTCAATAATATCTTATTTATTAAATAAATATCGTCCCATGGAGCTTAAAAAGCCCAAAACAAGTGTTTAGTAATGATTCCCACATCACTCACGCCATTCTCCTTAAACTCTCAAAATTAACAGAAATACTCGAGTATTTTTTTGACAAACTGTCAGAATGATTTATTCGTAGCCCGCGGGGTCGAGAACGAATCCAAATTCAAAGTTACCTGTTCGAAGGGAAAAATATTATTAAATATAATTTTTTGGTTCGAATATCAGAGTAAAACGTGATCAATCTTCGTTTATGTCATTTTCTTTGATATGTTAATTGTTATGGGGGAATAAAAGATCTTCAATGTTTATAAGTTTGTCGATGAGGGAATTTCTATTATCTACAAAATTGTTTTTGGACACGTTGAAATAATTTGCCTCCCTATGTTGATCATATAAAAAATGTATTGATCGAAGGCAATATTTGAAGTACATACAATCGCTGAGCATGTATGAAAGGTATGATGAATATAAAAGAAGCGAAAGCGGTATGTCAGGATCTTAGCAAATGACATTCGATTGTGTCTGTCTAGCTCTCTTGGGATAAAAGACGTGATGATAGATATATGGATAGATAAAAAAATATAGATTAAAAGCAAGGATAAAAGGTACACACAATCGCCGAGCATGTATGAAATGTATGATGAATTAAAAAAAACAATTACTCAGCGAAAAACCAAACCTCACACTTTTAGCCGATGATAATTGTGAAGCTATACCTAACGAATGGCCAGTTCTGTTGACGAATATTTAGATGGAAAAGCCTCATTTGTCGGATTAGGTACATATTTTTTTAATTATCATGCGTCTTAAATACTCGGCCACCAACACTCCTATTCTTTTCAAAAATATTTAAGAAATCTCTAAGCTACATAACTATACAACTTATATATAAGATAACTTTAGTAAATTTCATTAATTCTCGCTTGCTATACCCAGATTAAGATAATCTCTGGTAATATCCATTGTAGTGATAATAATAAGAAATAGCTGTAATAACAGGTTTCATTAACTTGCAATTCGTAATAACGAGTGCTCGCTTCTATATTGTAAAGGTGGATATACATAGAGAATTCTAACCTAGCTATTGGATGCTTCGGGGTTTACGTAAATTCGGCGCCTGCACTTCTTCTGAACACAATCGATAAATAAATAAATGACACCTGTAAGTTCATTAAGTGCAACGACAGGCTTGCCATTTGCTCTGTTTAATATGGGAAAATTGCTAATTGTAGACACTGTTACATGGTGTCTCTAGCCATACTGCAAGATATAAATATAATAAAGGTCATGATGATGTGTTTTGTTGCTATATTTGATTTAGTTCTAAAGTACGTTAAGTAATGCTACGAAAGTGCTACGGCTTGCCTTTTGTTCTGTTTAATATAAACAACTTGCTAAATGTAGACACTGTTACTGTACTAGCCATACTGCAAGATATAAATATAATAAAGGTCATGATGATGTGTTTTGTTGCTATATTTGGTTTACTAAAGTACGTTAAGTAATGCTACGAAAGTGCTACGGCTTGCCTTTTGTTCTGTTTAATATGAACAACTTGCTAAATGTAGACACTGTTACTGTACTAGCCATACTGCAAGATATAAATATAATAAAGGTCATGATGATGTGTTTTGTTGCTATATTTGATTTAGTTCTAAAGTACGTTAAGTAATGCTACGAAAGTGCTACGAAATATAGGTAAGAATTCTTTCTTCGCTCTGAATTCGTAAAATACACTAAAAAATATCTCATGTAGTGAAAACAAAGTTACGCTTATTATTTAGAATATCTGATCAGCCCCCTATTCCGTGTCTCTGTTGTCAATAAAATCCAGTTAGTAATCATATTTTACTAAAAGTGGCCGCACATTCGTACAATCCCCGGCCGGTCGCCGTACGGTCCACCGAAATCGACCACAGACTTATCGCGCGGCCCACCATCCGTTTTCAAATCGTTGTATTTGTGGTTGATTTCAATGACCGGAACGATCTGTCATACACACACACATCCACACGCCTTTGTTTAATCGAATCTTGTGTGTCTGTGTAGGTGAGTGAATTGTATGTGATCTAGATCGTATGATTTACATTGCTAATGTGTGGCCTGTCTTCAATCTCCTTCATACGGCGGTGCCGGACCGAAAATTTTCTGTGAGTTACCGGACCAGTGATTATGGACGGTTACAAACACGATTTTATCAGCGACAAAGACACGGAATAGGGGGCTTGTATTTTTTTTTTCAAAAATTTGTTTCGATAAACAAAAACGAAAGATGTCGCCGGTCCACGATAACTCCATGGGTTCACAATTTGGCGAGTATATTTTAAAATATAATTTACGGGTCTTTCCCATTATTTTTTTTAAGAAATTACTGTTGTGGTATATTGCGATAGAAAACCCTCATAGATTTATTCATAATGTTAAAATATACAAATATGTTAAAAGCCTTATATTTTCATAACAACAAAATTATTACAAAGATTCAGTATGTAGTCCCTTTGTTATTATTTTAATTTTATTAAAGTCTGGCCAGAACACCAACGTCAGAATAACAGCTATGAACATTTTAGTAGTCGTAAAAATAAAGTTTCTGAGCAATGGGTTGAAAATTTTGAAATTTTATATAATTAATGTATCTTGTTTGTAGTATTAAAGGAGGCAATAGCCTCATTGGTAGAGCGTTGATTTGAAAACGGGAGATCCTGGGTTCAATTTGCATTTGCATCTAGGTTCATTAAGTGGCTTAACTAACAGGCTTCTTTTCAATATGGACAACTGGCAAAAAGTGGACACTGTTGCTGGTGTCTCTGGCCACACCACAAGGTATAAAGGCCGTGGAGTTAAATAAATACAAATAAAGTAACTGATTTTAAAATGAATACACGATATTCAAGCTTATTTTTAGGGTTCCGTATATCCGATGAAGAAACGGAAACCATTATAGGATCACTCTTGTGTCTATCCGTCTGTCACAGCTTATTTTCTCCAATAAGTTGAAAATTGGTACATATATAAAGTTTGATGACCCAATCACGGACGTATAGCGTAAATAATCAAATTTCGGTTTGAGGGAAAAATTAAACGTAAAATAAATTAATTTTTTCAAGTTTCTTACGCGATGAATGAAAGAGGTCGTTATAAGAAATACAATATTTTTTTTATGATTTAAGATTCTTTTCCTTTTTTTTCTTTATTCGTAGATTGGTGTTGGCATCGCACCGAAAATTTCAAATTCGTTCGTTGCGTGGTCGGTTTCGGTGGCCGGAGATTGGATGAATGTGTGGCCGGCCATCGTTACAGCTGCTGAAACCGTATTACGTTTCCAGGCTACCCAACGGAAGACCAAGTCTCCCTCGTTTAGCCGATGGCTTTCTGAGGTTAAACGAGTGGCCAGTTCTTTATTTTATTTATTCATTATTTTAAAATGAATAGTTTAATCTATCTATCTATCTATCATCACGCCTTTCATCCCAAGAGGGGTAGGCAGAGACAATCGAATGCCATTTGTTACGATCCTGACATATCTCTTTTGCTTCTTTTATATTCATCTTACCTTTCATACATGCTCGGCGATTGTGTGTACTTTTAATATTTCCTTCGATCAACATATTTTTTATATGTTCAATAAAAGTACATCTAGGTCGTCCTCTGCTATCATTTCCTTTCACTTCAGCCATATAAACCTTTTTAGTCAATCTTTCATCTTTCATTCTTTCAACGTGTCCAAACCAGCGTAAACTACTTTTCTTCATTTTTGTCACAATATCATCTTTTACTCCGCATTCTTCTCTAATGACATCGTTCCGGATGCGGTCAATACGCATAATAATGAATAGTTTAAATCAAATTAAATAAAAAATACGAAAATTGACCGTTCCCCTTATCTCCTAAACTACTGAATAAAAAATGATACGGAACCCTAAGTCGCAACTTGGCCAATGTCCAAATTTATTTATTTTCGTTAAACTGTCCTAATCGGTAAAATAGATTTTGATGTAATTTAACTTGACATTGGCAATAAATCATGAATCATGAAGCCATAACAAAGGCAGCAGAAACAAAACGTTATTTTTAACTAGAACATTGTATTTTTTTTTACAATTCCAACAGCACAAACGCCTTCCGAATAAACTAGACATGCGGAATTCAACTTAAACAGGCAACAAGCGAAAAAGTTTCTGAGCAACGCCAGCAATACACTTTAAAATTTATTTAGCGAAATTCGAGGCACGCTTCAGTAAACCAACAAAGAAGTTAATCTCACCGACTTCGCGCGTATGTGAGCTCTAGAACGAGTTTTAGAACGCGCACCTGTACAGTGAAGAATGCTGAGAACTGCACGCGTTGTTCTATAAAGCAAAATCTACTATCGTCCAAATAAATGTAATAAAAATATCAAGCGCCGTTTTTAACCGAACTTCAAAAGAAGTTCTTTTTTATGTGTTTCCCGATTACTTGTAGACCGATTTGGAGATTTTGGTTTGGATTTGAAAATGGTCATCAAGTCAGGATCTGATGATGGGATCCTGGAGAAATCGAGAACTCTTCAAATTTTATAGGCACACTTGAAGCGATTTGGGGTTATTTTATAGTGACTTCTGCATTTGCTTTCGAATGCGGTTTTTTTCTTCATTAGAAGTGGTTATATAAGTATAATTACATTTTAAAAACTTTTGTTACTATAATAAGGCCGAATTAATTTAATTTTTGATAGCAATAGTTTCAATAAAATTTGCTATTTCCATGCTTTCTTTATTTATTTGTAGGTATTTTTATGCTTGTTTGTTTCTTAACAACTGAGAAATTCGAAGCACGCCAACAAAAAAGTTAATCTGTCTGTCTGTCTGTTCCCTTTTCACGCAAAAACTTCTAAACGGATTTTATTGTGGTTCACGGGTATTAAATATGGACCGATCATGTTAAAGAGTTGAGCATTAAGACGCACCAAACGACGTGGCTGCCACTAATAATATAGCATCAGGCTGCAGCCGGTACTGTCGGTACACGAGTGCTTACGCATACACGCGTGCAGTGCGTACATAAAATCTTGAAAATGAGAATAAAGGAAGTTGCTGAAAATTTGATTAAAAAATAGAACAGTATTACGATAGTATATTGCTAGATAAAAAATCTGTCAAAAAATCAGAATCATTGCATGCATTTTAGTACTGTTTCTAGACAGTAAAATATTTTTTTAGAGGTACATTCGTGTTTTTTTTCTATCGAATCAATATAGTTGTATTATGTTTTGAACACAGTATCTTAATAACGCATAACCTCAAGAATATCATATATTTTTTTGATTATGGTCACTGCAGTGGATTATGTACTTTTACGCATCATAAAACTCGCATTTAGCTCTATACATCCTCTTAACAGTTTAGATAGATGAATCAAGTCGAGGAAAATTTGGCTCTAGCGAGGTTTCATGGTATATGCTGTCTTATGCGTCAGATATAAAACAAAATGATCTAGGAAATAATAGTGTAGAATAAAATCATCTACAAAAAAGTCCATGGTGGCATGTATCTATCTCTAATAGAAAAGTAGTTATAAGGGTATTTATGTAGGTATTTCAATTGTTGTATACCTACTTATTAGTACCTGTGCTAAAATTAAAACTATCCAAATACTCTTTATTTCAAACTCATGCCGAAAATGCCAAATAATTTCTGACTAAGAGATATTACGTTTTGCATACAAACATCAATACATTTACCTACTCGAGCAGGGAAGTGAGAAAATCTGTTTTGTGTACTGAGATGCAGTCGGTAGAGTTTTGAAGACATCTGTAAAGGATTGCTTTAGAGGAGTTTGGTGGAAAATTTACGTTAAAACGTTTTCAAATGTTTTACTGTATAGTAGTCTTTTCTATTATATTTTTTTGTGTTATGGCTCCATCAGGGTTTTGATGATATCACCGCGCGGACGGATTAAACTAGTTCCCTATCATGTCACGACGGAACGCGTGCGTTGTAACGTAGAATCTCTGTATAGTAGAATTAATTATATTTCTGGTTTTTATTTATATATTTTTAATACTAATAATATAATCTTATTTGACTTGATGTAAGTACTTAGCAATATCCCAGAGTGGTCGAGTGGGAAAAACATCGGCTTACAAATGAGAAGTCGTGGGTTCGATCCGCACATCCGACCATGTACCCATAGGTTTTTGATAATAAAAAATATGTACATTATCCGACAAACCGCACAAAGAGGCTTTTTTACATCTACATACCTCAACAGAGCTGGCCACTTGTTAGGTATAATCTTCGGCTAAGTGAGGACGACTTTGTTTTCTGCTTACCCCGGAGCTGTAAGGCAACCCGTAAAGTTTTTTCAATATGCCTGCATATAAGGCGCGGCGCATTGATTGCTTTTCGAAAGATGTGATTAGAGAACTTGAACCAAAAGTTGGTGTTGTTAGTTGATGAATCCTGATTATTTTGACTAAATATTGACATGGTTATGAAGGATATAGGGAAAGGCCACATATCATTCCGAACAGAGTAAAATTATTAAAGATAATACATTTAAGGTATTTTTTATGTCTATGCCATTTTCTAGTTATTTATATAACTATCTATCTTCACGCCTTTTATCCCAAGAATTGTAGGTAGAGTCAATTTTTCTTTGTCGAAATTACATCCTCATTCGCATTCCATTTTAAACCAAACTCTAACAAACTAAAATCAAAATATATCAGGTATTTTCCTTCTTTCATATAATATTAGATACAAAACATTTCAGAATTCAGTGCCAGGTATAATAGTGACATCCCACGACACCCCTTGTCTCGGTATTAAAAAACTGTCAAAGAAAAAATAAAGGAAAAATTATTTGACAAAATTGGCGACCCAGCGTGACACTACAGGAAAGCAAGCAAAAAACTGCAACGATTTGTTTTAGGGTCTCATCAACAAAAAGTGTGTGCCTTGAAAAATTACCTTTATTGAAAGAACGCGTAGGACATCAATCATTCTTACAGGATGACAAGCACTCTGCTAAAGTGTCTATTGAGTACTTTTAATATAAAACACGAAAAAAATCCCTGTTTTATTTTAAAATTGTGTACCTACGTAAATAGGCTGATGACTACATTGTTTCTAACTTGTTTGCAAGATTTTATATGACAAGGAATTGCTTTACATTTTAGCAAAATACCCACACACTTAAAAATTCTTATTATTACTTATATATTGTGCGTCGGTGGTTAATCTATATATATATCATCACGCCATTTATCCCAAGAGGAGTAGGCAGAGACAATAGAATGCCATTTGTTACGATCCCAACATACCTCTTTCGCTTCTTTTATATTAATATTTATATTTCTAATATGTTCCATAAAAGTACACCTAGGTTGTCCTCTGCCAGCATTTCATTTCAGCCATATAAACCTTTTTAGTCAATCTTTTATCCTTCATTCTTTCGACCGAGTGATTAAGACGTATGGTATTTACTAGTTCGTTACCAATAGGTCTTTGATAATTAACAACTTCCGACAAACCACACTTAGAGGCTTTTCCATCTAAATATACCTCAACAGAACTGGCCACTCGTTAGGTATAGCCTCACAAATCCGTCGGTTAAAAGAGGGAGGCTTGGTCTCTAGCTGGGTACCCTGGGACCGTGCACGGTTTCGGAAGCTAATCCTGGGCCATTGGTACATGGCCGGGATCTTGACGTCTTAACCACTCAGCCACCGACGCACCCTATTTAGCTAGCTTATGATATTCCTAAAACTTAACATGGAACAAACTTTCTGAGGAGCAAAACCTTGCAAGATCTTGTTAGTTGTAATGTAACTTTGTATTGAAAGATACCTAAATTTAGACCGGCACACTTGGCTGACACCAATCCGAAAACTTGGCGAGTCTCCAATTTCGTGATGCCTCATGTGAGGTTTCCTTCAAGAAAGTACGTAATGGCTAATAATTTAAGAGGGCATGTTCAGTTTTCAGTGCTTGGCATTTAGATATACTGAAATGGTCTAACTGAAACATTGTAGCAATTTTTTTTTTCAATACACTTACTTATTATAAAAAAAGTACTTGATGGAAAATAAAAATATTCAAATCATTTGCTTGAAATAACTTAATCTTTGAAATAAAAATATGAAAAATATACCTTAGTTTTTACTTTATATAAGTACCGAATTGAGTTGACATTTTCCTCTGACCTTTCAATAAATGTATGATACAGTAAGTCCAGACTTAGCGCAATTATATTTGAGGCCAAAGTTTTATAAAGGTATTTTGAGACCAGCTTTTGCCTTAACCCTGCCCTTTGTTCGAAGTTTAGCTATTGAATGGAAATACAAAATCAATTCCACGTTTAAGGATGTGTTAGTGAGCTAAGTTACTGCCCTCTTGGGATCGTTCTAGACATCAATTTTCAATTGAATATCTGTATTTATGGACATAGATTTTATCAAAGATAAATGGTGCTGCTAAAGATCATTGTTTAGTGGTTTAACAGCGTGAAATAATGTTCAGATTAAAGATGGGTGACCGCTTTAGACTAGGCGGCTTTTGTATCTCAAATGACTAAATAATACCTCAAAGAAAGTTTGTAGTGCCATGTAGTTTAAACCTACCTAAGTCTTCTTCTATTAATTATGAACCCTGGGTTACATTGGTTTAACTCTTAATTAGACGCATGGGGTCAAGACAGTTTCCTGTTGAAAAAAAATGTGTTGAAGTTCTTGGAGCACGCCAGCGTACTTTCTAGCTTCCTAACTCTCTGTGGGGTACGCAAATCAGTAGCATCTAAAACATCAACGCGTACGCACAAGTCGCTACTCTCTTGGTGCCTGACCTCATGCGACCACTTACATGTCCTAGAAAGAACGACAAAAAAGTGCCAAGCAAATGCAATAAATGTTCTAAATTTATTTGTCAACAACACTTTAGGGTATCTATACTTCATCGGGTGTAAAACAAAACAATCTGGATGAATCCGATTAATTTTTTAACGTTGATCTCGGCTAAGCCAACATTTTGTAGTTTTAAAAGAAATTAGATAATTTTTTAAATTATTCTAAGTAAAAGTTATGTTTTTGTTTCTTAAAGTTACTTATAATAAAGAATTTTATAATTTTTGATAATACATAGTTTGCTTTGTTTATTTCTAACACTCTTTAGGGTCACTATAGACCCCATGTGACTAATTGTGTGATTTTCTTGATGTTAAGGGTTAAGGAAGCTGTGTGATTTGTGAATCAAACTATGTTCATTTTCGTTTTCTTCTTCAACCTGTGTCAGTCCACACCTGTTTGTAGGACGTAGGCCTTCTTAACAATGCTCCACCTCTCCCCTCCGTCCCTCTCCCATCCTGTCCAATGTCCATCACTTTTGTCTTCTATCTTATCCTCCAATAACCAGAATACGCATGCGTGCACTAAATAGTATAAAAGCGTCATGTTTCGAAAAACCGCGATATTCCGCACCCGTCAATACTTCTCGCCACGATTTATCAATTTTGGGATAATTTCTTAGACAGGATATTATTAATAAAAAACAACACCTATTCTATGTTCTTATTAATTTTTCTTATATTGTCTTTTTATCAATAACCGAGTACCTACTATATTTACCTACCTACTGTTTTTCTTTGAAGCAAATGCGGTCTATTCTGTATTCTGTTGAAGTAATATCGATAAAATTAGATTGGTGATAATAAATTTAAAAATAATACGAGTAATATGTGTTAAGTAAAATTGGAATGTTTTACGACAGATTGGTTTAGGGGAGGTATTAACCATCACCCCACTGTGTACAAACATATGAACCGGTCAACACTTGCTGTAAAATTTTACATTGTTACACCATCGTATATAAGTTAGCGACTTCGTACGACTTAAAAAATATGGGAAGCTACTAATACTATATTATATTTCGTAAAAAAAATACGAAGGTTTTTTGAGGCTATACCTAACGAGGTAAAATACATCATATACATATTGTATACTTATCTTACTATCTCTGTATATTATTTCCCAAAGGTGTTTTTTGTCGATATCAAATATCTCCATTATTACTGTATGAAAGATTTTGTAGATTCCCTCTTATGAGGAAATATAAACAAACAAATCAAAATTTAATGTTTCTTTTAAAATTAGACTATTTTTTTTTAAAAAACGCCGTCTGTTGCATAGCTGTTGAACTAACGGTGCGAAGTGAATATGGGTCATCTAGTTATGTTATATAGTATATAAGTTTTATCAAAATTAATTCACCCGTTTCGGAAGTTATTTTGTATAAAAATTCAGGCAGACATACAATTTAACACACATCTCATTTGGAGATCGTGATAATTATATCCAAATCCTTCAGAATACAGAATAGAATAGATATAGCCGGAAAGTAACATTAGTTTTTATTCCAGAAATCCTTAGGGATAAAATTTATGACCTATGTCACATTTAAAAAAAGCCACGGGCGAAGCCGGGGACTATTAATTTTGTAAAAGAACACTGATCTATGTTTCCTGTTTTGACCCAAAAACTTGGTTGATACAGTTCCAGCGCTAACAATGAAAATTGGCAAGTCATTTGTCTGCTCTTATAATACAAAGTATTTTTATTTCTTTAAAAACTTTATTTATTGGTGACTAGGCAGGCTTCGTCCGTGAAGCCAATATAAAATAATACAAGAATCCCAGTAAAAAAGTGAGTTTCTCCCGAATTTTCCAATTTTCCTTTCCCTTTAAACCTGATAACGAAAATTAAAAAAAAAATCTCTGCGCATTTCTGGCCGGCAATTTTTGGTCAGGTTTGAGATTCTCTTTTTAATTAAAAACTTCTTTAGGCGCGAATTAAAAACCACTGTTTTTCTTAGTTATAATTTTTCACTTCTGTCAACAGTCTCCATGACTGCCTATGCCTTTATTTCACTGGTTACCTTACAGCTGTCGAAACCTTGTTATCGGAAAACCATGTCTCTTGTATTGTTTGTCGGATATATAGGCTTTTAATTTTTAAAAACCCATTGATACATAGCCGGGTTCCAACCGTGGTTAATACCAAAATCTGATATGCCCATATAAACACAATATTCCGTTCGTCGCATTGAAACATGCATTATATGAAAGTCAAATAGCTCGCTGTGATAACACCGACACAGCTTATTGGTATTGGTATAAGGAAATGTGAATTTACTCATAAACTTTTGCTACTTTACATACTACATATTGCTAAGATTTACTATATGGAAGTTAATAAATAAAGTAATCGAGTGGGGTGTCGCTGGATTAATAAATAATAATAACCACTTCTGATGAAGAAAAAAAACCGCCTTCAAAACCTAAATGTGTTTTCCGGAAGCAAATGCACAAGTCACTATAAAAAAATACCCTAATCTCTTGAAATGTGCCTATAAAATTTGAAGAGTTCTCGATTGCTCCAGGATCCCATCATCAGATCCTGACCTGATCACCATGGGACCACCAGAAAAGTATACCCTTTAAAACAAAAAAAACATATTATAGAAAAGCCTTTTATTTGTACTACCATTAAACTTTTACGTGAAAACAAAATAGTGTTATGTATAATAATTACATGTAATGTATTATTGTTGTCGTGAAAGCGACGGAAGTGTGTAACGGGAAGCTGGGGAAGCGCGCGCTATTTGATTTGACCAATGAGCGCGCGCGGTGGTAGAGTTTACCATTTGAGTAGTCTAATTCTTTTCCGTACATCTATTATTTATGTTTTACTTCTGATGTTGTCGTTGTATCTGATAGCTTCATTCCAAGGATACTTCTTTTCATTTTACGTTGGTAGATAGTAATTCTTTCTTCGTCCTCTTTTCTCACTCTATAGAACCACGTCTGACAACCATAATATAATATTATGTTAAGTAGGTCACACATTGGTCCGGTATCGCATCGAAAATTTCCCATTCCGGCCGCCGAATGTTCTAGGCAGACCGTTCATTACAAGAATTGGACGAGTCTGTGGACGCGCCGGGGATTGGACGAATGAGTGGCCACCTTTAGGCACGGTAATATTACTATACAAATAACTTTTTCATTATATTTAACTTAAACATGTTATTTTTCATTATTTCTTCGCTGGATTTGGTGTCTTGAAAGTAAACTAAAGCGATTTGTAAGTTATTTAAGCAAATTAGAAGAAGTAAAAGCAAAACTTTCTTATTTAGATAAGTCTGAATTTAATTTGTTTTTGTTTTGTTAATCACACATTCGGTAAATAAGGTAACTTTTTTATTTATTATTAACTAGTTTTCCAGCCCCGGCTTCGCCCGTGGAGCCCATATTCACTTTCATCCCCATACAACAAAGCACTTTCAGTTTTTTCAGAATTGTCCAATTTTTATTTTTTTAAAAACCTTGTTCAGACGAATTCGAACATTTAAAAATCAAATCGGTCCAGCCGTTCTCAAGTGATGGGCTTACCAACGAACAGCATTTAATTCGTTAAATCATAATAATTATATACTTTATATTAAAGTTTAAAGTGATGTATAATTATACAAATCCGCATACACTAATATAATTCTGTAAATAAATAGGTACCTATCTAATTTTTCATATACCAATACCACTTTTCATGTAATTTGAAAACCTTTTTTTAAGAAAATCATTCACACAGTATATCCGTCAATCTGCGGCGGCGGCGTGCTTGCCATAATTGCAAAAGTTCAACTCGCTGTCAAACTCCCGACGAACGGTGGAAAGCAATTTGTTAAGACGCAAGTAGCAGTCATTGGTGCGTACACTTCGCATAGTTCAAAACGTAGATCATTTGGATATTAAGTCTAAGGAGGAACCGTGAAATTACTAAAATCTTTTCAGTTCTAGGGATAAAAATCTGGGGTAGTACTACTTTTCGTCGTTGAAAATGCCGTCAAGCATCTAGTATTTTACTGACAGTGACACGGTTTGAGTCGAAAATACTCAGCAAATACAGTTCACTTGCCTTGGCCCGTGTATATATATATATTTTATAGAGAAGACGACATATCGTGACCTTGCCACCGCCTGATTGTTAAGCATAGGTGGCTGGTCCATGAATGCGCGCGACTGGCAGAATATAATACAGTCCGCCAGTCGCGGCCCGTAGAGATGCTTTTTCACGCTTCGCTTGAAGGATCCCAGGTTGTAGAAAGGAGGAAAGACCGACGCCGGAAGTTCATTCCACTTTTTGACAGTGCGACACAGGAACGAGTCGCTGAATTTTTTCGTTCGTATGCAGAACGTGTCCACTGTGTGAGGATGAAAATTGTATCCTGTGCGAGCAGTGCGGGTGCGAAAAGGAGATGGAGGGACAAGGTCATGGAATTCTTCTGAACACTCCCCATAATACAGTCGATAGAAGACGCTAAGAGAGGCTATGTCTCTGCGTAACTGTTGAGGCTTGAGATTTCGTATGGCCTTTGGGTCATTGATGATGCGAATCGCTCTTTTTTGCAATCCGTTGAGGGCATCGAGCGGAACCATCCCAGAGGTGTGAGCAATATTCAATTCAATCTAATTATCTTACTACTGTGTTGTCATTAAGCCGGCAAAGTGGAGGCCATAGACACTTTCCACTTAGTGGATGGCGAGTATGTGAGTCGTGTTATATTGGCTGAATTAAAAAAAAAGCTACACTTTAAAACTTGTTGACTGAAGGCATGTATGAATGGTGTGATGAAATAAAGGACGTGAAAAAGGTACCTATGTCAGGATCAAAGCAAATGACATTTGATTGTCTCTGCCTACTTCTCCTGTGATAAAATGTGTATTGATAGATGTTAATTATTGCGATTTGAGACATTGCTACATAATGAAGCAATATGTCTGTCTGTCTGTCTGTGCCATTTTCACGCAAAAAACTGCTGATCGTATTTTGTTGTGGTTGGTTGATTCTCCAAGAAGGTTTATGAGTTTTAAACATGGACTTATCATGTTTAGGAGCCGATACATAACTGTATTAGTGAATCAAGTCGTTGGCCGAGTGATTAAGATGTCTGGTTTTAACTAAGCGGACCAGTTTGATCCCAGATCCCGGTTTTATAATTAAACTCATATGTACATTATCCGACAAACCACACTCGGAGGCTTTTCCATCTAAATATACTTCAACAGAACTCACAAATATACCATCGAATAAAATAGGGAGACTTGGTATTCCGCTGGGTAACCTGGGCCCGATAACACGGTTTCGGGAGCTGCAAGGGTAAACCGTGAAGAAGAATAAATCGGGGGTAAAAGTTGGCTCCAGCGCGTTTTAATGGCGTATACTGTCTAATTCGTCAGTGATATAACAAAATGATGTAAGAAGGAATTGTGTAGAATAAAATGACCTACAAAAAAGTCCGCGGTAGTATATATCAATATGGACGGGGTAGATAGTATAACATAATAAAATATTTACAGAAGTGCAGTCGCCGTCTTCAAGTGTCCTCTGAAGCATAAATCTATACTAATATTATAAAGAGGTAGTTTGAGTGTGTCTGTGGGTTGTAGGGGGTAATCTCTGGATATACTGAACCGATTTTGAAAATTCTTTTACCAATAGAAAGCTACGATATCCCTGAGTGACATGGGCTATATTTTATTTTGTTCGAAAATATCCACGGGCGAAGCATGTATTCTTATTAAATCTACTTATTTTAACTCATGTAACAAACAATCTCCATAATAGATGGAGATGCAAACCTAGTTTTCAATTAAGCAGTAATACATTCTCACGTCATCTTAGTAAATGACTTTCTAACAAGAAACTTTGACATTTATTACAAACTTTACTAATTATCCAAATACTAGTTTTTCGCCCCGGCTTCGTCCGTGAAATGATTGATATTTATGGTTACTGCTTAGATCTTTTGGGCCTATAACCTTAAATTAAATTAAAATCAAATCGGAGTATGTAGTTCTTGAGATTAGCGCGTTTAAACATACAAACAAGCAAACGTATCACTTTTCAGTTTTATATATAAAAGATGTGTGCTTCTTATTCCAATTAGATGAAAACATTACAATATGTGCCTTGTTTACTTTTTTGTAATTTAATTTATATATCATAACAAGTAGTTGCCCGTGATTTCGTACGTGTTGTGTTAGGAATAGAGTAGATAAAGGTCTTTAAAATATTGATATTCTTAATTGAGACTTTTGTTTTTAGTCCGCAAACACGTGAATTTATTTTTTCACCTAAATTGAAGATAGCGTTTTCTATACAAAATCGTCAAGGTAATTTTTTTTCCAATAAGTAATATTATAAATACGAAAATGTGTTTGTTTGTTTGTACTTCTTTCACGTCAAAATAAAGCAACGGATTTGGTTGGAGGGCTTTAAAGTGACATAGTCCACATTTATTGTTCGGGATAAAATCTTATATTTTTCAATGATATATATGTATTTTTGATGTGTAACATCTTTCATAACGCTTTCCTGCAATCTCTGGAAGTGATTTCGTGAAAAAGGACGGAAGTGTGTAACAGGAAGCCAGGAAAGCGCGCGCTATTTGATTTGACCAATGAGCGCGCGCGGTGGTACCAACCCATTTTCCGAGAGGTTGGTATTGTCAGCCAACAATGTGTGCGTGTGTGTGACGAGAAAGAGAAAAGGAAATAGAGAAGGAGAACGCATCAGCTGTACGCTTAACCTACAGTGTTGTGTATAAAGTGTTAATGTTTTCACTTATTACCAAGGTGAGATTTCAGATATTACACATGATATGCGATAACTGTAAAGCTCGCTCGTTTTTTTGACTATTCTGAAATTATTTACACGAAATTAATAAGAATGCAGACACCGTTACAGTTAAATCTGTCACCAAATGACATTACCGTTGCCCATACAAAACAATTTAAATTTTAAATCAACCTACATAAGCCACGTGCGGTAGCATTTTGGCAGAAAGATATTTCCACTGCTAGCGACATATGTTCGAGTCACTTTTTATCCACTCATCCCTCACTCAACCCCTAATGTATGCAGGGGGAGAAAGTAATTTGCAAGTGAGTTAAACAGAAATTTGGTGTTCTGAAAATATTCAATTTTTGTGCCGAAAGTTCGTAGGTGTAATTTTTTTGGCGAAATCTTGTTATTGCAGAAAGGATCCATGTTTTAAATATGAAAAGATGGAGAAATGATTTATTTAAGTGTTGAATGGAGGAAGGGAGGTAGCTTTTATCGTTTACTGGGTATGTCGTTGTTTTTTGGACAGGAAAAATAACTTGTATTTTAGGGTTCGGAACATCTCCGATGAAAAAACCGACAGCCTTATGTGTCTGTATGCTACTGTTATTTTTTCAGAATCTACTGGATGAAAACTTAATTTTTTTTTCAAGTGCATCATGTCACTTGTCAAATGACAGGGCTCAAATATTATTGTATATGTTTAAAATATATTAAAGAAATAATACGAAAATTTTCCACGGGCACAGTGGATACTTTTGCATTTTTTTTAAATTCCAATCTCAAAATGGCTCAACGCAAAAATCTTTGATTGTAACATTTTTCTCGGAAACTCAAATTAATAATTTCATGTGACAAATTAATTTTGCAAATAATTTTATTTTGTGTTATAATAAAAAAATCATAGTCCCAAAAAGGTATGTACTTACACTTTTTTATTCTTCCATTAAAAACCCTTTTTACAATTTCATTAACAAAAGGAAACCTCGAAGAGTGGAATGATAAAAGAAGAGGAAAAGCTTTTTAATTGTTTTCTAAAAATAGCTACGAAGTCAAAGGAAATTAATCTTTGATTGATTTTTCTTTGTAAATTAAAATAGTTGATTGTATGTATCATTAGGGAGCAAAATAATATGTTGCTTGTGGAAAAACTAATTTTGCTTAACTTTTAATCTACCTCTATGAGATTATTTTTAATTTAGCTGGCGCGTCGTCTATGTTACCTGCCAGTAACTTTATTCATGCAATATTTGCGTACGATCTTTTGTTCCAAATTCAAAACTCATTACTGCCCTCTGTAAGTCTCTTGGAGAAAACACCTACTCGAATAGAATATAGATTTTTTTTTGTGCTTACTAATTTATTAACCGCACTTCAAAAGAAGGAGGTGGTTCTCAATTCTTCGGAATCTTTTATGTTTTTTTATGTATGTTCCCCAATTACTTGAAGACGCCAGGACCGATTTGGATTTTTTTGTTTGTTTGAAAGGGCATACTCATGGTCCCATGGTCATCAAGTCAGGATCTGATGATGGGATCCTGGAGAAATCGAGAACTTTTCAAATTTTATAGGCACACTGGAAGCGATTTGGGTATTTTTTTAAAGTGACTTGTGCATTTGCTTTCGGAAAGCACACTTTTCAGTGCATAATTTTTGAAGTCGGTACACTTTTTTTTAAAAGGTAATTATACTAATAATAATGAGGTGTAATTTGTAAGTTTGTAATTTTGGATGTAGGGGGTAATCTCTGAAACTATGTACTGAACCGATTCTGAGAATTCTTTCACTAATAGGAAGCTACATTATCCCTGAGTGTTATATTTTATTTTTTAGTTAGTAGGTACCTATATAAAGTTACGTTTGTAATTATTAACTTTGTAATCCTCAATATTCTTTTTTGGTTTCCTTTTTCTTATTTCACAAAAATCTTAATCTTCATAATGCGGTGTGGAGAGTGTATCCAGTGCAGAGGGTTAAAGTTGTCCATAATATTATATTACTTTATTTATTGGTATATTATAAGACTTTTAACGCAAATTATATGCAAATATTAAGTAGGTTATCTATATATAACATACACCACAGAACATTATAAAAAGGTAGAAGTAGCATGTTATCATATTTATATGAAAACCGGTGTAACCAAACTTTTGTACATTAATGACAATGTTGTGAAAAACTAATCTTGTTCGGTTATATTTTTGCATTGAAATTTTTTTTTGGCTATATTTCAGGGAAAATTCTGACGATGAGCGGAAATCATAATGCAGCTTTTATGTGTGGTTATGCGGGAACGTCCAATTGCTACTTCTATTGATCTTTATAATGTTCTGTGAACTCTACCTACAGTTTTAGAATTTATCATTTAAGTTGATTTTATATTTTATATTTTAAATCGACCCAGCAGAGAGTTTTCTTCTATATGTATGAACCAAAATATTCATTTTTAAACTTGAAAATGCAATAAATCCGTATTTAGCTTAAAACTGACACTCGTTTGTAAAAGGATTACAGTCAGATAATGTGGGTAACATGCTAGATCATGTAGAGACAATTCAAATACAAGGGAGTTTTTATTTATGAACCAAACAAATATTTGCCCTAGGGTGGCTCGAACTTGGTACATTACAGAAAAGCCTTCTTGCTTTGCCATTCTTTAATGACTATGAGATATTAATTTTCATCCCTTATGAAAAAAGCACGCGTTGTATTAGGAATACTTTAAATTGTATTCCTAATTGTATTGTATTAGGAATACAATTTACACCCTTAGGTAGGTAGCGTGATGTTAACCTTCTAGCCTACAATCTTCCCCTAGAATTGTGGGCTATCAAATGCAAAAAATTTTTTTTTCAAATCGGTCAAGTAGTTTCTGAGTCTATAGAATCCGAATAAACAAAGAAAAAACAAACAAATTAATATTGATTCTTATATATCAGATTATTAAAAATAAGGTATTTACGGATTTGACTTTTTTAATTGAGTTTTATGTTGGCCCTCGTTAGGTATAGCCTTAAAAAATCATCGGCTAAATGAGGAAGATTTCTCTTCAGCTGCGGACTCTGGGGCCGGCAACGGTTCCTGGGAGCTGTAAGATAACCAGTGAAGAAAGAAAAAAACGAATTATTACGATGGCATAGAAAATTCATAGTTTTTTTGGTCCGAGAAAGCATTCAACTAATGATCTCTAGTATCAAGTCCAATGCTCTACCCACTACGCTATCAATATTAAGATAAGAAGAGATTACTATCAATGAAATGAAATAGTTATTTAAATTACTTACGCAGTTGGTCCTTTCGTCTTTGATTGACAGTTGCGTTTGTCTCAATTTATTCGAGGGAGTGTTGTAGCGATCTGTCAGGGTTCAAGAAATAGGTTCAATTAAATATGGATGAGAAATCTCGGGCCGTGATTTCACAGAGACCTTTGTCTTCTACTAGATTAGGCCAAAGTGCTATTTCAAAATTTATTGTTGAATCTAACTTGCCATATTTGTGGATTGACAAGTTATTTGTAAGTATTAAATGAGGTCAACTTTTGGATATCCTTGACTTAAGTTTTCAAAATGAAAGAAAAGGAAATCTTCTAAATGAGAAACACTGATAATAATATGTTACCAGACGTCGTTAAGATAGGTGAAGTTAAAAAAAATCAGGAACAGTGTTCACTTTTTGTCAGTTGTCCATATTTAACAGAAAACTTAGCAAAAATAAGACGGACCTAGATGTGTCAATCCTTTAACAGACGTAAATATCTGTTATTTTTTTTATATTTTTGATTTTGATTTTGGTCAAGCCCCTATAATAGTACTAGCTGTGCTCTACGGTTTCACCAACGTTAATTAATTAATTAACCCCTTTGCATCGTATCGTGATATATCTATCAATCAGTCAATTATAATTAAAAACATAATTGGTACATAAATACATAATCCTACAAAGCACAGGTATAGTATAGCTCGTTAGGTATAGCATCACAAATAATTTTGCTTGATTTTCTGCTGGGTTCTTCTCGAATTCTTCAGCTTTATATAATAGTAATAGCTTTGCCATGCGGTTACCATCCTTAATAAATGGAATACTTATTGCAAAAAAAAGTTTTATAATCAGACCGATAGTTCCTGAAAATCTAGTCTATCGCTTCGTGCTTCAGATGGCACGTAAACCACTCGCCATTTCTTCTAAAAACAACAAATATTTACGTCTGTGAAAGAAGTGACACATCTAGGTCCATTAAGTGCAGAAACGGGCTTGCCACCTGTTCTGTTCAATATGGACAACTGGCAAAAAGTGGACACTGTTACTGGTGTCTCTGGCTACACCGCAAGGTATAGAAGCCGTGAAGTTGTGTTTTTTTTTGTGTTTGGGTTGTATTTTAATTTACATTTTTTAAGAAATTAAAACTGGCCACTCAATTGAAAAAAATCTACTTGTTATCCGCTGTGACTTGGGGCTCGAATAACTGTTTTCTGGATCCAGAGGAAAAATTTTCACTTTCGCAAGACATATTACAGACATTTAACTTAATTTTCTTCATGTGTGCCATAAAAAATGTCATAAAGTAGACTTCAGTGTTAATGAGATCGTACACAACCTTCTACAAGTGATGAAAACTTGCTTACGAAAAGTGTGCTGTTTATAAAGCGTTTAACGTGGTTGAAAAACCAGCTAAGTGCGAGTCGGACTGGCACACGAAGGGTTCCTACACTCAATAGTATGGACTAAGGTCAGACCAAGTTTGACGCCCCTTGGTCTTCCGCTGGGTACCCTGGAACTGTACCACGTTTCGGGAGCTGTAAGGCAACCCATGAAGAGAGTTTTTTTTATCTATTTAACAACTACGGAATGTTTCTGTGAGATGAAAATTATATAATTATTAGAATAAAAAATTATTTCCGAGAAGTGCCTTTATAACAAGAAATTTTTATGAGCATTCCTGGAATTCCATATTATATATATTATTGCCATTCTATTTAAGTCACATTTAAATGGAAAAATGTAACGCACGTAATTTTTTCCCGGAAACGTCTAAGAAAAGATTTCCTGAATTCAATTCATGAAAATTTTACAAATATAAACCTTTTAAAAAAAAGTGCACCGACTTCAAAAATTTGCACTGAAAAGTAAGAAATAATAAATATTTCGTCGTAGAATTTGAAGACGGTTGGTGCCAAATTAGGATACAAAACTAAGTAAATATCTAAGAAGATAAAGATCTGTTAAATATTATCTATGTTTGTATGTACCTACTAATGATCGTAGGTTCCTAATGAATTGTCTATATTAGTGAATTTGGGAACTAAGTTGTTTCTAATTTGGCACCAACCGTCTTCAAATTCTACGACGAAATATTTATTATTTCTTACTTTTCAGTGCAAATTTTTGAAGTCGGTGCACTTTTTTTTAAAAGGTTTATTTTACCCTTTTAAGTGATTTTGCTGCCTTGAGAGACAAATAATAACGCAACTAAAAAAATATTGATGGAAAATTAAAAAAAAATACCCCTGTGGATGTGATTTGAACCATGTAATGTGCTTGTGCATCCTATGCACATTTAACCGCTAGACCATCGTCACGAAAATTGACAACTTCGTGTCAATAGCAACCGTTGCTAAGGCTTTTTCTGATACATAATTTTCAGCCGTAAACAGAAATTAATTACTGAATTCCTGAAAAACTACTGAACCGATTTTCGTCATATGTCTGTGAGATAATGTCGAGAAATTATTATATCTTGAAAAAAATAAGTGGTCAAAATCGGTACATATTTTATCGAGATATCAAGAAAAATGTACTTATAAAGTCAGTTTTTTCAAAATTTCTGAAAAACTAATGAACCAATTTTTATGAGATAAAAATGGGACCAATCCGGAAGAATTATCTGACGATTAAAAAAGAAACCATCAAAATCGGTTCACAATTGGCGGAGTTATCGACGTACATACATACATAAAAAAAAAAAAAAAAAAAAAAAAAAAATACGGTCCGAATTGAGAACCTTCTCCTTCTTTTTTTGGAAGTCGGTTAAAAATATAAATTGCTTTGAAAATTCTTATTTATCATAGAACTAGGTATTGCTCACAGCTTTGCCCGTTTCTCCATCCGAGTATTCACTTGAATGCCCTGGGGGATTCATATGGTTTTTTTGTCCACATAGATCAAGAGTGGGTTTGAAACCCTTGAAGTAAACATCAGATTTTATCAAAATTCATTTAGTCGTGTCGAAGGTGGACAGCCAAAACCCTTTACCTTTCACTTGACATTGTCAAAAAGAATTTATTTTCTTTTTTATACATTACACATTCTTAATCCATTACACCACATGTAACCAGAGACACCAGTTTTGCGTATCTGGATATTATGTAATTTCTTTAACTGATGTATCGGTTATTTTATATCTATCTATCTATAATCACGCCTTTTAATTCAAGAAGGGGAGGCAGAGATAATCAAATGTCATTTGTTACGATCCTGACATACCTCATTCGCTTCTTTTATATTCATCATACCTTTCATACATGATCGGCGATTGTGTGTACTTTAAAATTTTTCATCGATCAATAATCGTCCTCTGTCAGCATTAATTTTTAAGAAGGCAACAGAAATCAATTAAAGCAGAAATTCACAACCCGAGTCCCCCCGGTTCCAAGTTCAACATTCTACTACCTGTACTACTACTAACATGTTGCTACCTTGCAGGAAAAAATAAGATTGCAATCCCACTCGTCATTGAATCGTGTTTGTAATCGAATAGGTAATCGGTGTGCAGGTGTTCTCCGTGTGATTTATTCCACCGAGGTTGGCACAATGTGTCACACAAAACGAGTCACTTAGGTACATCTAGATCGCTACCATTTGGGACACAGCCTCAATATTGATGGGTCCCACGCTATATCTATCTACTTCTCCGTTAAAGTGACAGGTAATAAATATTGCCCTCCGCTGTCATATTTGAAAAGATTGGCTCGATTTGTTTTAAGTTCTTAAGAGATGAGGCCTAGGGTGGCCTAAGTAGGTGAAGTATTTTGATATAGAACGACATAATATTTTAAATATTCTACTATAAAATGCTACCTATGTCTAACTTATACAGGTTATAATCACTATGACAACATTTATAAAACAAAGTCTGTAACTTTTTAACGCAAAAATTGCTAAAGGTTTCATTCAACGGGAAGGTTTACGAGTACCTATCATGTTTAGGAGCTAAGTATTAACGGTATAATTAAGTGAATCAAGTCTGGAAAAAAGTTAGCCCCAGTGAATTTTCATAGCTTATGCTGTCTAATATGTCAGAGATATAACAAAATGACGTAGGAAATAATTGTGTAGAATAAAATGATCTATAAAAAAATTCATATAGCATATATCTATCTCTAATAGATAATTAAATAATAAAAAATAAAAAAAATCACATTTTGCACACCTCGGGTGACCTAAAGCATTCAGCGAGGTAACGCAGCCAGTGCTTTGGGAACCATGCCACAGGGAGGTGTTCTGGAAGAGGTATTCTTTTTATAATTTTTTAATTAAATATCGTTTTTAAATATATTATTTATTATTGTAGGTACATTTTAGTTAAATTGTAAATAAAAGTAGTTATAAACATATTTATGTAGGTTTTAAAATTTTTGGAAACCCATTTTGTACTTGTGCGAAGCCGGGGGCGTTGGTAAAACAGTATAATTGAATTATTTATGTACACCTTCTTACTTTATGACAAGTAGAATTCTTTATTTAGGTACAGAATAATCTATAAAGTATTTTGGTATTTTCTGCCTTTAACAATATTAACTAATATTTTATATAAAAGAATACCAAAATAAACTTTTGTAAGACCCAGAAATAAAGTAAAAAATCAAAGCCCGAAAAGAAAACGCTTAAAACGCCTATCTTCCGTCTCTAACTCAAATTATTTAAATAAAGGCGAAAATTTCGGGGACACTTTGCAAATGCGTTGTTCCACGGCCCATTTCAATCAATGACGCGACGTCGAATGCAAATGAAATCGGCGTCCAATAGCGCGGGCTTGTGACGGATTGTGGAACAAGGCCCGAAATTAATTAAGCGCAATATATTGTGTTCCAGTTGTATTGCTATTCGATTTCTGTTGCAAATTAGTTACGATAGTCTTACTGTTACACTAAGGTTTGGGTCTAACTATAACGTGACCAAGATAAATAGACGAAAGCTTTCAAGATAGAATTTAAAAAAAATTGAAAATTAAATAATTTAAATTCTGATTTTATTATTATATTGATTTATTTCGTGAAAAGGGACGGAAGTGTGTAACAGGAAGCCAGGGAAGGGCGCGCTATTTGATTTGACCAATGAGCGCGCACGGTGAGTTGGCCGTCAGATGGTACCAACCCATTTTCCGAGAGGTTGGTACTGTCAGCCAACAGTGTGTGCGTGTGGGTGACCATTTTATTTATTTCAAAATTTAGACTGTTTTAATCTGTAAATGTCTTCTGTTATCGATCAACTTTTCGAGTCACAAAATACTGTTCTAATTATTACATTTCGTTATATATCATCAATATGTAAAAAGTTTAGTCTGGATGATGCTGGATGATATGATGAAAATTTCGCACGAATATGGAAATACCTAAACATATCCCGCAATATTAAAGTGACACCAGTGCGGACACTGATCTGTATTTTCTTCTACGGAGTTCAATCCTGGATTATCAGAATGAGCCAAAATTCACGCTTTCGAAATGTGGTGTTAGGACGCATGCTGCGCATTCAATGGACCGCTCGCAAGGCGATGGTCTCCATTCTCAGCGAACACTGCATAACGATGAGGCTGTCATCTTTCTGCTTCCAACGCATCCTTAACTACTTCGGCCATGTTGCTTGCAGAAACCCTGACAATCTAGCAAAGCTAATCATGCTTAGGAAAAGTCGTCGGGAAAAGATTGAGCGGTCAATCGCCTACACGATGGACTGACCAAATAAAATCGTTGACCGGTCTGCCGATGTTTGATGCCATGAGGGCTGCCCCGGCACATGGAGGCATATTGTCCAGAAAGTAATGATCTCTACCTCTTCATAGACATGATCTTCAGCAAGGACTGTTTGATCTAGACACAACCTACTTTATAAATATATATTAATACTTGAAGACAAACTTTTGTACCCCTTTTTAAGCATATTGCGCGTCACACAGGAGTATGAGATTTGGCATAGTTAAAGTTTTAAATGGAAAAGGTGTACAGAAAATAATAATTTTTATATAAAGTGTTGGAAATTCATTAAGTTAAATTAAATTTTCATTCTTTACATTCATATGGCGGCTTGCATAGAGTAAAGATTGTCGCCAAAGAACAAAGAGAATATAACCAAAATGTTGCCAACAAATAATTACTGACTAATACTAAGAGAATATAACCACTACGTTACAAAGAAATTTAAAATGTTATAATGATTACTGACTGATACTATTTTTTATATTCTGTCAAACAGAATGTCACAACACAACACTTCAAACAGATATTTCAAAGATTCTATCTATCTATCTATCTATCTATCATCACGCCTTTCATCCCAAGAGGGGTAGGCAGAGACAATCGAATGCCATTTGTTACGATCCTGACATATCTCTTTTGCTTCTTTTATATTCATCTTATCTTTCATACATGCTCGGCGATTGTGTGTACTTTTAATATTTCCTTCGATCAACATATTTTTTATATGTTCAATAAAAGTACATCTAGGTCGTCCTCTGCTAGCATTTCCTTTCACTTCAGCCAAATAAACCTTTTTAGTCAATCTTTCATCCTTCATTCTTTCAACGTGTCCAAACCAGCGTAAACTACTTTTCTTCATTTTTGTCACAACATCATCTTTTACTCCGCATTCTTCTCTAATGACATCGTTCCGGAAAGATTCTACGTCATGGCATTATAGGGAATCCGGTTTAATCCTCCTTAGTCGTAGGTTTAATCCCGTCCGCGCTGTGATAATTGTGAATCGCCATATTGATACTTACTATAACGTCTAAATTACTTGACATTGGCAAATCATCGATTAACATTGGTGGAGCCATAACTCTATGTATTCTAACGTTAACCTCATGTCAACCACAACACTTATATTTCAAATCCACCTGCAACAAGTGTACGTACCTAATTTTTTAAATGAATTACACCGGTCGACACGATTATTCGGTTTGAGATCTAAATATCCGTAACTCGTAAAGAGAAAAATAGATTTTTTGGTTAAAGTTTGATTTTGTAGAAACCAGAGCCACCTTTGCTTTTAATACTTACTTATCGACGTAAAACAGACAAAAGCAAACTTTAAAAGCTAATAATTATATAACCACTTCTGATGAAGAAAAAAAACCGCCTTTAAAACCAAAATGACCTTTCCGAAAGTAAATGCACAAGTCACTATAAAATATACCCAAATCGCTTCAAGTGTGCCTATAAAATCCTGACCTGATGAACACCTGGAAAGTATACTCTTTCAAACAAAAAAAAATCCAAATAGTGTCTTTAAGTAATCGGGGAACATACATAAAAAAACATAAAAGATTCCGAAGAATTGAGAACCTTCTCCTTTCTTTTGAACTTCGGTTAAAAATGGAAATTTAAGTGTTTTTTGATGTCTAGAATCAGAATTCATACATTATAACAGAAACCCAAAAAAAATTTTTGAACGACCTGTGTTTTTTAGTCGAATTTCGTCTACTAAGAGGGTCACCTAATACACATAAAATACCGATTTAGTCGTGCAATTCAGACACGTCTCTTGTAAATACGTTGTAGATAGTAATTCTAGATAAAAGGATTGTGTCGGATTTGGCCGCCACTTCTTTCATATCCCCGCCTTGTAGTGCTTCACTATGATTTATTGCAGTACATTTTGACAGTCGCCTGTAGGCCTACTCGTGATCTGATTTACACAATGCGTTTACTTAATTTATTGCTAGTGGCTCTGTTTCATAATGTAGTGAGGAAAAATAACCGTTAAAATTATGTTTTTATAGTTGTTTAATTTTTTTGTAAATCATAAATACATGTATACCTACACATATCTATCCGGCTGTTTTTTTAACCGACTTCAAAAAAAAGAAGAAGTTTCTCAATCCGGAGTGTTTTTTTTTGTATATACTAATCGATTTTGATGATTTCTTGTGACACCTACGATGATCAATCAGTACAAACATAGATAATATAGAATCTTATAAGATTCTTCTTATATGTTTACCCAACCGTCTTCAAATTATACGACGAATTGAGTTATTTTAAGGACAAAAACACTATAGTCTAAATTTTAAAATAAATTTAATTAAATTTCAAACAGCTTCACGTCATACAAGCTTAATAATTTCGCAAGTATAATCCCCTCGAAACCTCATTCTACACCAAATCACCAAAGTTTGTAAAGGAACACATACGATTGCCTATTGTGGCGACTAGATTGTGAGTGTTGTCTATTAGGAAGCCAGACAACATCCCTTTATGACCTGCGTAATGACTATTGAGCTGGAGAGAGCTTTAAAAGTGACATTTACACCACACGACTTAGCGATTTCTTCTTTAATTGCTTTGGGATTTCGGATATTGAAGATTGGATTTTGTTCTCAGCTTCTATCGCGTCAGAATGATAATGAAAATATTATAATTATTTTAAATAATTGTAATTGTACTTTAAATGACATAAAAAAATTTTAGACATTTTAATTACTAGACATGACTATTCCGTGTACCTACGAATTGATCTTTTGATTTGATTGTGTAGAAATAACGCTTTTAACAATATTAGGGTTGATACCTACTCCTAACCGTTTAAAGAGTTCTTCTGACCAGCACCCTACTTCATTATGAGATCAGCTAGTCCATAATGTTAGTATCATCAAACTTGAGTAAGTTTGCTAAGTATCAAGAAGTGCGTGAAAATTTAAATTTTCAAAAAGTTAGTTGTAACTAAATGGCTGAAGTGAAAGGAAATGCTGACAGAGGACCACTTAGGTGTACTTTTATTGAAGAAAATAAAAAAAAATCGAAAACACAATAGTCGAGCATGTATGAAAGTTATGAGGATCGTAGCAAATGGCATTCGATTGTATCTGCCTACCCATTTTGGGATAAAAGGCGTGATTTACGTAAATATTATAAAAATACTATAAATAAACTCTTTTCACGGGTTGCCGTTGCAGCTCCCGAAATGTTCGGTCCCAGGGTACCCAGCGGAAGACCAAGTTTACTTCTTTGAGCCGAAACAGACAACAGATATAATAGGGTAGATGACAGGGTAAACAAAATATTATTCTATTTAGTTCTTCATTTAGATTAAAAAAATATTGGACACGTATTTTTTCTTTTGTCGATCAAACAAAAAATTACAGAGATAAAGCGCGTCAAAGTTTGGGAGTAGGGGTTGGTGACGTCACGCCTTGCTAAAAATTGTACTAAGGCGTGACGTCACGCGGAACTTTAGCGGGCTATATCTTCATCATTTTTTGTTTAATTGACAAAAGAAAAAATACGTGTCCAATATTTTCTGATAATCTAACTGATGGACTAATTATAATTTTAGTCATCATGCCTATTATAATAGAAATCAAATTTCCATGTAGCGTCTACTAACAATTGTAGGTAACTTTCTAACGTTATCTAACAAAAATAAACACATAGTTATGTAGGTGGAAATAACAAGTAGCAAAAATAAATATATTCTATAAGAAACGACATAAATAAAAGTCTCCGATAGTAATAACATTTCGCTCAACTAGATAAACCGCCAATATAACGTTATACCGTTCAACACTTTTATAGCACTTTTTACTTAATCCTCTAATACGTGCCATAAATTGAGGTCATAAAATAGTTTTCTTAGTTGGAATCCGAATGGTACACAGAATTATATTCTATGTAGTAATTGAATTTCGTTCAGCGGTCTTGAAATTGCTTGGATTATTTTTTACTATCCTATTAATGACATTTGGAATCGAATCTATGAGCCGATTTTAATAGAACTTTATATTAGGGACTTAGGTAATAATTTTATGTGGGTAACTTTTGAAATATAAGTATTAATTAGTTAAATAAGCAGTATGGACGGTTCCAGGGTACCGAGTCTCCCTCGTTTAGCCGATGGTATTTGTGAGGCTATACCTAACGAGTGGCCAGTTCTGTTGAGTTGTATTTAGATGGAAAATCCTCTAAGTGTGGTTTGTCGGATAATGTACATATTATGTACTTACTTATTAAGTTTTTAATTAAAACCCATTGGTACATGGCCGGGATCTGGGATCGAACCCGCGGTCTGCCTAGTTAATACCAGACGTATTAACCACTCGGCCACCGACGCACTTCTTTACATGCTCTTCAAAGCACTTATGCCTAAAGGAAAATGATGAAACCTCCGGTTTCAATACTAATATTATAAATGCGAAAGTCACTGAACCGATTTTGATTAAATTTGATACGGAGTATGCTTGGACCCTAGGAAAGGGTATAAATATAGCCCCCCCCCCCTTAAGAAGAGATAATTGGGGATTAAAGTTAGCACGGGCCCCATCGTTTCTTCAATTCGGTATGTAAAGTAAAAGCTAAGGTACGATTTTTATATTTTTATTTTAAAGATTAAGCTATTTTAAGAAACCAATTTGAATATTTTTGATTTCTATACAGTAGTTTATACCGTAGTCTGCATAGTTGTTGTGATACAAAATATATACAAATGTCAAAGAATATCCTACCATAAAAATGCTTAAACATTCTTCCTAAATAATAAACTAGATTAGTTATAAAAACTACTGAAATAGTAGTATATCTAGGAACAGGGTAATATTGGTTGACAAGTTGACAAGTAAATATTTTGCTTTTATTTTGCCGATATAATGACGTCATTCATAGGTGAAATGTAGGATAAGTAAATTATTTGTTTTTGAAAAAATAAAGATAATCTCACGATTTTAAGAGTTATAAATTGAAAAATACAGATTATTAAACCAATATCTCGAAACGGTTTCGGATTCAGCATACCTTAACTTTTACTTTAACTACCGAATTCTTTGTTTCGGAGGGCTAACTTACTCTTCTAGTTACAAACGTTAAAGAAGGGACAAATCTGGGCCCATTAAGTGCAGCTGCAACTGGCGTCAAGTGCACACTGTTACTCTAACCACAACCTAAGGTATAAAAGCCGTTAAGGTGTGTGTTAAAACAAACTAATTTTGCCATCAAACCTCCTACCGTAATGAGAGAGCGCTGCTCTGCTATGTGACATAGTTTACGAGCACTTTGATCGAATAAGTTGTTTCCTTTGTGGTTACAAGACTTACAAGTTTAAATACAAAGAAGTAATATGTGAAGTTATGACGTGTTAAAACATGTAATGAGAGTGCAAACTAGCTAGTTGGGAAATTGTTTAAAATTACTTTTAATGACTTTTCTTACTTACGATAACATATTCATAAAGTTTTGGGAAAAGCAAAATGCTTTTTAGAGATGTTCGTAAATTTTGCCATGTGTACCTATTTGTATTATAGAAATGTACATACACAACAATCTAACACAGAAACTATAATAGCCACTTCTGATGAAAAAAAAAACCGCTTTCAAAACCAAAATGAAAGCAAATGCACAAGTCACTATAAAAAAACCCAAACCGCATCAAGTGTAACTATAACATTTTAATAGTTCTCATTTTCTCCAGGATCCCATCATCAGATCCTGACCTGGTGACGTTATACTCCACCTAGAAAGTATACCCATTCAAACAAAAAAAAAGTCCAAATCGGTCCAGACGTCTTCAAGTAATCGGAGAACATATACATAAAAAAACATAAAAGATTTCGACGAATTGAGAACCTCCTTTTGAAGTTCAGTTAAAAAGGTAATACCAAGGAAAAGACAAAAAGGCTCTAACGTCCGCAAATAGGGTCAACAGAGTTCTCTCTCCGTCCAAGGGCGAGGGTCCCAAGGTCGGGATATAGTCCGTGAATATAGCATAATGAGCATATAGTGCGGGAGATAAGCAGCTACCCTGGGGTAGGTACTTCGGCCAGAAGTGGAAGTAGGATGCAGGGCATTGCGGGGTCATGTAGATGTGACTGGACAGACTGTGTTCATACAAGGTCACTAAAAAGATATGGCCATATACAACAATCCAACGACTGTGAGTAAAAGGGAATACTCGCCAACGCGTGTTGCTGGAAAGTTGTATATATGACAATCTATTAAATATTTTCACTAGCGCGATACAGGTTTCAGTATAGAAACAATAGCGCCATCTATCGATGAGCCGCCACAGTTTTTAGAAAATCAATGATTCGATATTACTGTAAAACCGAAATTATACTTTAAAAACTTTTGAATTAATTATTTTAGTTTGTATGTTTAATCATTTTGTAGGGAGTAATTTCGTGAAATATAGTGAAATATAAAATGGGATGGAAATGTGTGAGATATTAAAATTTAAAGAATCGATTAAAAGTGAATAAAACAATTTTTTTTGAGCTTAGATACCGTGTTACATCGTTGGTGATTACTATAAAATTTGCTTCTTTTTAGGGTTCCGTAAATTAACGATGAATTAACGGAAACCCTTATAGGATCACTCTTGTGTTTGTCTGTCCGTATGCCACAGCTATACACAGGACGAAAAAAGTTGAAAAATGGTACATATTGTTACGAGCTGGGGTTCGAAGAGATTTAAAATACCGATTAAATAGACAAACTTTACTTTAACACCACAAAAACACAGTTAAATAAATGAAAACACTAGAATAACACTTAGTCGCACTTAATTCCACTTCACTGTTTCGCTTTGATCGCTCTGATTCGCACTGTGTTCCTTGCGGCAATGATCCTCTGTTTATATTGCCCACCGAACATTCGAGAAACGCCGAGATTGTTGTACAAAGTTGTAGACGCGGCTCGATGCGACTCGGCGCCAAATATCTACACACAGACCGCGCCCGATTTTGGTACCTATGGCTAGGCACATACGGTCCATTTTCGTTTGTACTTGATTCTCTCTGGATGTTTCTAGAGACGTCTATCGACCTTGATGTGTTTAGGTATTTATTTGTGCGATTTAAGTACCTATTCGTTACACTGCCCCCCGCTTAGACTTGCTCGTCCCGAGCAATATTCGAGCCTTTGTAAGGAGCCAGTCGATCAATATGGACAACCTTTAACTGTCCACGCGGGCATCGTTGGATCCGATAGGTCACGTCATTGATCCTCGTGATGACCTTATACGGGCCTTCCCAGCGGTTCTGCAGCTTGGGAGATTTGCCTTTTCGGCGTTTCGGGTTGTGCAGCCACACCAACGATCCCTCGTCAAAACCGTTACTATTGAAGTTTCTATCGTACCTGGTCTTCATCTTTGTACTGGCCACAAGACTGCTCTGACGAATCTGGTCATGTATGTCGCACATCTTGTTTTTCAGGTTTGATACGTAGTCACTTACAGGTTGCGGCGCATCCGGAGGTCCGCCGGTCAGGAGATCAACTGGTAGTCGGAGTTCTCTCCCAAAGTTGGCATAAGCAGGAGTCACCTTTATGCTTTCATGCTCTGCGGATCGATATGAGAGCAAGAACAAGGGAATATATCGGTCCCAGTCCCTCTGGTGATCCTCAACCAGTTTCGCTAAATGAGTCTCCAAAGTGCGGTTGAACCTTTCAACCATTCCGTCGGACTGTGGGTGATACGCCGTAGTCCTCGTTTTATTTATTCCCAGGAGACGGCATACTTCCTGGAACAACTGCGACTCAAAGTTACGCCCTTGATCAGAATGTATCTCCAATGGTAGCCCGAACCTGCAGAATACTTCGTTGACCAACTTAGTCGCCACCAGCTGCATCAGTGTCTCCTGTCCACTTGGCGACTCCCACTTGCGGTACAGCAACCCGTTGTGCAGCACTAGACTTTCCCACTGAGCCCAGTAGCTTTTCGTGGTGGAACTCATGGCGGATACAACATTCCAGCCGGGCCTTGGAACATTCTGCGTCTTCCATTCCATTATCGGCGCCAAGTTGTTATCCTTGAGTTGCTCGTCTCTCGTCCTCTCGTTCGCCCATTCGTCACTAAGGTTGTTAGTCGTAATCACTTTGATGACAGAATCACCGATTTCACGCCTCGAGCAGTGTTTACAATCTTCAGGGCACGGCCTGCGTGACAGTGCGTCAGCGTTGCCATGCATCCGTCCTCGTCGATGTTCGATCGTGAAATCGAATTCTTGTAACTGCTCGATCCACCGAGCGACTTGTCCTTCAGGATCCTTGAATTGAAGTAACCATTTCAACGCCGCATGGTCTGTCCGTAGCTTGAACTTCCTTCCGATGAGATACTTGTTGAAGTGTCGTACTGTCTTCACTACGGCCAGAAGTTCGCGTCTGGTTACACAGTAGTTCCTTTCTGGTTTCGACAGAGCCTTGCTGAAATACGCTATCACAACTTCCTTGTCCCCCTTCCGTTGTGACAGCACACCTCCAATGGCGATGTTGCTTGCGTCTGTGTCCACCACAAACTCGCCGACTTGGTCCGGGTAGCCCAATACAGGTGTTTCACACAGTCGTTGTTTCAGTTCCTGGAACGACTTCTCACAGTCCTCAGTCCACTGAAACGAACGCTTGTCCTCCGTCAGTCGATGTAGGGGCTTGGCTACTCCCGCGAAGTCGTATACGAAGCGGCGGTAGTATGAGCACAGACCAAGAAACGCCCGAACATCTGTTTTGTTCCGTGGGGTGGGCCATTCTCGTACAGCTACTGTCTTTACAGGGTCGGTTTCTACGCCATCCTTTGTAATTACATGTCCGAGGTAATTTACACGTTTCTTGAAGAAGCTACACTTCTTGGCATGCAATTTCAGGTTCGCGAGCTTCAACTTGGCAAACACTCTTTCTAAATTCCCCAGGTGCTCGTTGAAGTCGCGTCCCATGATGATGACGTCATCCAGGTAGACTAGGCAAGCTTTTCCAACGAGATCCGCAAGCACAACTTCCATCAGCCTTTCGAACGTAGCGGGAGCATTGCATAACCCGAAAGGCATGACGTTGAACTGCCACAGTCCATTTCCGGTCGAGAAAGCAGTCTTTTCCTTGTCCTTGGGATCGATCTCCACTTGCCAGTATCCACTCTTCAAATCCAGTGTTGAGAACCACTGGTTCCCACTCAACTTGTCCAAGGTGTCGTCAATCCGGGGTAGAGGGTAGCTGTCCTTTCTGGTTACGTCGTTCAGTCGACGATAATCCACACAGAAGCGAGTGCTGCCATCCTTCTTCTTAACTAGCACAACCGGAGAACACCATGGGCTCAAAGAAGGTTCGATGACATTAGCCTTCTTCATGTCTTCCAGCATGCACTGTACTTCTGCTTCTCTTCCTACTGGGATTCGTCGAGCACGTTGACGTATAGGTAACTCGTTGCCTGTGTTGATGGTGTGTTTCACCAATGACGTCCTGCCGAGATGCCCATCTCTATCACTAAAGATGTCAATGTAACGAGTGAGCATCTCCTTCGCTCGTTTGTACTCGGAGATTGACAAGTCCTTCTTCGAAATGTCGACGAGTTCCAAGGGGTTTGCACTGTTATTTTTCATCGCCGACAGCTTCCCCTGGGTGCAGCTCCGCATCCAATTCGCCTCGTCGCACTTCGCCACGACTTGATCCTTATTGAGAGTGACAGGAGCGCCATTGAAGTTGGTCACCCTTACTACAGCTCGTCCACTCTGGCTGTTTACTAAAGTTGGAGTGAGTAACCAGCCTTTATGTTTAGAACGTTCCAGGTGGTCGATGATAGAGCACCTCGTATTGGAGGGGTCCCCATTAGTTGGTAACTCCACATCGACAAGCGTCTTCGAATATGGGTTCAGTTTGACGCCCTTGGCACAGCGCACATAGCCAGCATAACCACCTTTCAAAAATACCTGTTCCTGGCCGCACTGCAGTACACCGTTGCGCAAGTCGATGCCAAACTGGAACCGCTTCATAAAGTCGAGTCCGAGAATGCAGTCGTCTATAATGTCGGCCACGATGACGGTGTGTAGGTACTCCCCGTCACCCACCTTGAGTGTCACCGGCAGCTCGTCGTATGCGGGTATAGGCTGACCGGTTGGCGTGAAGAGTTTCAGACAGGAAGATGAACGTCTGGTTCTGCTCGTAGATCGTCCCAACAACTGAGGTCTCACAACCGTTCGCGTTGCTCCTGTGTCGATCGTCATCACACATGGCGTCCCGTTGACCTCGCCGGCGATCACCAGACTGTTCCCGTCGAAAACTTGTGGGATGGTAAGTTTTGGGGCTGTGTCACGATCAGCCAGTACCCGCCCCGCGGCTCTGGCTGTTACTCGTTTCCCGGAAGCTCCGTAGTTACTGCACGGACATCAGCTCCGACGTCCCGTTTCGGCACTCGTTGATCCGTGCCTTGTCGCTTAAGCGCCGGGCAGCTAGCTTTAAGGTGCCCCGGCTTGTGGCAGTAGGAGCAGCGGGGTAAGTAGCTACGTCTCTCTGCTACAGGTGTCGTTGTTGGAGTGGCCTCCTCCGCCACTTGTCGCAATCGCTGAGAACGAGGCTCCTGTCTCACGGCTTCCACCTCTAGAGCATGGGCCAGTGCATCTTTCATTGCGCTGTGGTGGCCCAGTCGAACTGCAGCTCTGACCTCCATGCTGCGGATGCCGTCGATGAATGCTTGAACGAAGTTCGCAGCAATGAACTCTTGTCCGGCAGATGGGTACGCCTTCCTCACGATCTTCTCGATCTCCAGAGCCCATTGTTGCAGGCTCTCACCAGCATGTTGCGTCCTGTCCCTCAGCTGCGCTCGGTAGACGTGCTCCAGGTGTTTGTCGCCGTACCTGGAGTCCATTGCCTCGATCAGGTTCCCGTACGTGGTGCAGCTGTCTGGAGAGGCCTCCAGAACCGATAGTGCACGGCCCCTTAAAGCCACTGTCAAGGCGGTCAGAGATTGCTCGTCTGTCCAGCCGTTGGCAGAGGCGACCGTTTGGAACTGCAATTTGTACGCTGTCCAGGACGTAGTCCCGTCGTACGGCGGCACCTTGACTCGGGGGCCGGAGACGACGACGCCTCCAGAAACAGGAGCGGTCAGCTTCAGTTTTCTCACTTCATTCTGAAGCCTCTCGCATTGGCTGTCAAGTCGTGCCTCCAACTCTCCGTAGCGGTCGTTAAGTCTTGTATCCTGTTCTCCGCTCATCCTTGTCTGTATTTCCTTATGGAGATCCTTATAGTGCTGTTTGAGGTCTTCGTACCGGGTGTCGAGGTCTTCGATTCTCTCCTCGTGCATGTCTGTAACCCTCTGTAGCTGCTTCACCTCCATAGTCACCTTTCCCAGTGATTCTGAAAGCAGCTCCTTTAGGCTAGCAGACTGCTCCTCTTGACGTCGGGCCTGCTCCTCCTGACGCCTTGCCTGCTCCTCCTGACGCCTTGCCTGCTCCTCCAATAGGTGCCGAGTCTGCTCCTCCTGACGCCTGGCCTGCTCCTCCAATAGCTGCCGAGTCTGCTCCTCCTGACGCCTGACCTCCTCCTCCTGTCGTCGGGCCTGCTGCTCCTGACGTCGGGCCTGCTCCTCCTGACGTCGTGTCTGCTCTTCCATCAGCCAAATCAGCATTCCCATGTCGGTTGCCTGGGGAGCACCCGCAGAACCCGCAGCACCCGAATCGACTCCAGCAGCAGCTCCAGCACCACCAGCAGCAGTCCCAGCAGCACCAGCAGCGGCTCCAGCAGCAGCTCCGGCACCACCAGCAGCTGTCCCAGCAGTCCCAGCAGCACCAGCAGCCGTCTCGTCCACCTCCTCTTCGTGATGTCCAGCAGTAGTTTGTCGTGTTTTGGGTCGCCGTGATGACGACGAGTCACGTGGTGTAATCGGCATTTTTGAATCCCACACTCCTGACACCAATTTGTTACGAGCTGGGGTTCGAAGAGATTTAAAATACCGATTAAATAGACAAACTTTACTTTAACACCACAAAAACACAGTTAAATAAATGAAAACACTAGAATAACACTTAGTCGCACTTAATCCCACTTCTGACACCAATTTGTTACGAGCTGGGGTTCGAAGAGATTTAAAATACCGATTAAATAGACAAACTTTACTTTAACACCACAAAAACACAGTTAAATAAATGAAAACACTAGAATAACACTTAGTCGCACTTAATTCCACTTCACTGTTTCGCTTTGATCGCTCTGATTCGCACTGTGTTCCTTGCGGCAATGATCCTCTGTTTATATTGCCCACCGAACATTCGAGAAACGCCGAGATTGTTGTACAAAGTTGTAGACGCGGCTCGATGCGACTCGGCGCCAAATACCTACACACAGACCGCGCCCGATTTTTGTACCTATGGCTAGGCACATACGGTCCATTTTCGTTTGTACTTGATTCTCTCTGGATGTTTCTAGAGACGTCTATCGACCTTGATGTGTTTAGGTATTTATTTGTGCGATTTAAGTACCTATTCGTTACAATATATAGAGTTTGAAGACCCAATCAATTTCTTACAGTTTAGAGGAAAACCTAAACGAAAATAGTTCTGACCGAAAAAATGATACGGAACCCTTAACGCACGAGTCGTACCTACTCGCAACTTGGGCATTTTTTAATGTCATGTCATAAATAAAAAATGAAAGCATAAAAATATTCAATTTGTCAGCAAGTGAAAACATTTTAATTGAGGATTCATTAAATATGTATTATTGTTTCACATCCGTTCGTAATAAGTTTCAAGGAAATCGACAAAATACCCCAAAGAAAATTACAAGGTTAACCATCAATTTGTTGTGCCAATCCAATATTTTCACTATTGACAATAAAACTGAAACAAGATCAGAAAGTTTCCTGTAAAGGCGTTGATAGCTTACGAAAGGTACTGCGAAAGTTAATCAAACTTGTAACATTTCTATCTGTTATCTTAGTGTGACCATTATGTTTGAAAAAAAATTATAAATATTTGAGTCAATTAAAAAAATTGTAAGAATTTTAGGATATATTTAAGAATGCATATCCGACGTTTATTTCATGAAACTTGGCAAAGTTAAAAATAATTCTCTAGATTATGGCTTGATGGTGATTTTCTTTATTTTTAAGTATCAATCTTTTCAGAAGTGGTGTCTGATGCTCTTTCGAGTAATGATTTAATTACATTAGCCGTGGTGTATTTTTCAGATATTTGATGTGTAACATCTTAACTCTCTGTGGCAGAAATTTATAGGGAGTAATTTAAGGTAAGCGACGGAAGTGAAATGTCAAATGGAACAGAAATAATTTAAAACTTTGGGCAAATGGACGGAAATATGTAAGTATGAAATATGAAATAAAGGAAGTAAATTGATTGGCGGCTACTGTAAGAATCGCTCCTTTTTGATGTGAAACGCCTCTATTGGCGCGCCTTGAGGGTAAGACCGACTCGTACCTATAGCGTGACGGAAAACCGACGCAACTCTCTACTCCCTTTTGTGTGCATGGCGCGTATACTATGTACTGCGTGTGCATTCTCAGTATAGTTGGTTCGCCGCTTATATACACACTAACACTCGTTAGGTATATTCTCATAAATACCATCGGCTAAAAGAGGGAGACTTGATCTTTCGTTGGGTACCCTGAGACCGTAACACGGTTTCGGAAGCTGTAAGGCAACCCGTAATGAAAAAAAAAACATTGTTTCTAATATTTACTGGTTTCACACCCGCCCGTTTCATTTCCAAAATTTTCCCAAACCCATGTACACCCTAACATAATCCAGTATTGAACATTGATCGCAAACAAGTAACAATAGAGGAATGGCCGGCAAATGGTGGAAAAATCGCGTCAAACTTTTTGAATCAACCGCAGACTGCGCGAAGAATCTTATTGTCAACATTGTTTCATTGTAGTTTCTTGCGTCAACTGTTGTTGAGAAGTTCTTTTATTAGGTAATCAAAGATTTATACTTCGTTTTGTGTTAACTTGGACTTATTTTGGTATTACAGATATCTCTATAAATAATAATTAAATACTGATCACTTGAGAATGTGCTCGGTGGCCGAGTGGTTAAGACGTCTGGTATTAACTAGGCACACCCCGTGTTCGATCCCGGATCCCGGCCATGTAGCAATGGGTTTTTTTAATTAAAAACTTATGTACATAATCCGACAAACCAGACTTAGAGGCTTTTTTCATCAAATATATCTCAACAGAACTAGCCACTCGTTCGGCATAGCCTCACCGCTGGGTACCCTGGAACCGTAACACGGTATCTGGAGCTTTAAGGCAACCCGTTAAGAAAAATGTCGGAAAAATCAGAAAAAAGTGGATTAAACTTTTTTCTATGGGATTTTTGTATGAACTCAAGACCATAAATAAGGGATGATTCATGGATAAATTTGATAAAGATATTTTGAAATAAATGTGTTTATGAGTTTTAGTCAGAAGAAAACTCGTTTTTTTTTAATGTACCTATTTGAAAAAAAAAACACTATTATATAGCTACACTTGCTTTTGCCCTGAAACTAGAAATTCCCGTAACGTCTGAAAAAGAAAATCGCAACGTTTGGTGACGTTGCTATATTTAGTAGGCACTTTATTACGTCATACAAAATTGGTCTCCACTAAAAGTTTTTCTTTTTTCCTTTTGATCTACGATACCACAAAAACATCGTTTCAATAGGCGCCACATATTACTTTCAGTAAATTAACCGGACGAAATAAATCAATTCCAAATTAAAACCGGCACAAGTGAACTGGAACTAAAATTTATGAATTACAATCAGAATCGCTCCACCCGGTGCCAAGTAATCGTAAATCAACACGGTATACCAGAGCCCGACAAATCATCCACCATCGAATATCCATCGGAGTGAGAATTTTCATAAATTATATAGATGCACTCACTAGTTTTGTCCCGTTACAACCTTTAGTTATACGCATGGCTACAATTTAAATATGTGTATATAAAGCGTATTGACCGCATCCGTAACGATGTCATTAGAGAAGAATGCGGAGTGAAAGATCATGTTATGCCTAAAATGAAAAAACGTAGTTTACGCCGGTTTGGACACGTTGAGAGAATGAAGGATGAAATATTGACTAAAAAGGTTTATATGGCTAAAGTGAAGGGAAAAGCTGGCAGAGGACGACCTTGGTGTACCTACTTTTATTGAATATATAAAAAAAATTGATCGATGAAAATAATAAAAGTACACATAACCGCCGAGCATGTATGTAAGATAATCATGCTCGGCGATTATGTGTAGTTTTATTATTATGATGAATATAAAAGAAGCGAAACAGGTATGTCAGGATCGTAACAAAATGCATTCAATTCTCTCTACCAACCCCTCTTGGGATAATAGGCGTGATGATAGATAGATACATAGAAATAAGTTTATTACTAAGTATAGTCTTTCATTCATTAGACGCTTAGACAGTAAACATCAAGAAAACGTGGTGGCGTCAACTTTTCTTCTTACTTGATTCATGCTCAGGTCCTAAATGTGATAGGTCCATGTTTAATACTTGTAAATTTTCAGGAACCGGTAGATTTCGCTGGATAAGTTTTAAAGCGCAAAACCCTACTTTAAAAAGTAGATTAGGGATCTGTATTTTTCAGGACTAGCGACCCGCTCTCGGCTTCACACCGATACAATATGAGTTTACAACTGCAACAATTTGAATATTATGCTGTCGCGGACTGTAAAAAAAATATTTAGGTACACAAATGATTATTACATAATTTGGTTAAATCTCTGAATACGCCATGAAAACACACAGTTTTTTATGTTTAATACCCGAAAAACGCAATAAAATCCGTTTAGTAGTTTTTGCGTGAGAAGGGCACAGACACGGCGGGAGAATTTGTTTTCTGTTGGATATTGGGCAGGAAAACTTTAGTATGAAAAATTTAGTTCAATTTGGTAATAGGGAGAAATGGAAACGACCCATATTATCAGGTCATGCTACATTTGGATGATATCCAAGATGCAATCTTGTGTAGTCCATTTTTGCTGCTATGAAAAATAAAAAGAAATAATAACTGGAACGAAGAAATATTAAACCGTAGTGTCAATTTTTTATTGAAACCGATTCTACTATTTCTTTTATAAAAGATCGGTATATTTTGAATCACGAACTTTTATTGAAAACTAGCTTTCGCCCCGGCTTTGCCTGTGTAGCCCATATTAATTTTCATCATCAAAAAATCAATTCATCCATAGATAGGTCAACAGATGTATCAGGGGGACTTTGTTGTAACAATTCATGAACAAAACCAAATTTCAGTATTTCAAACAATACAAGAAATAAACAAATAATAATTATATTCTAGGTGCAGTATTTTATGTCCTTTTGGTGTATATTTCATTTGAATGCTCCCCCTTTGTAGTCAAAGCAGTGACCATCTCTCTAATTAAATCCTGGGTTAGCTAAATTCAGCCATGTTGCTCTGTTTTTGTTTTTCTCTAGCATGTCATTATTTTTAACTTCATATTCCAAAAAAAAATCCCGTTAGTGTAAATTAGTAATAGAATTATACAATCATTACGCCTTTTATTCCAAGAGGGGTAAGCAGAGACAATCGAATGCCATTTGATACGATCTTGGCATACTTCTTTCGTTTCATTAATGTTCATCATACGTTTCATACATGCTCAGATCGGAGATTGTGCAGTGTACTTTTAATACTGCCTTTGAATTTTTTTTTATAAATTCAATAAAAGTACACCTAGGTCATCCTCTGCCAACATTTCCTTTCACTTCTGCCATATAAACCTTGCTTTATTCCTTCAACGTGTCCAAACCAGCTTAAACCACTGTTCTTAATTTTTGTCACAACATCTTTCACTCAGCATTCTTCTTTAATGACGGTCAATACGCTTTCTAACACACATTCTACAGTATTTTCACTGCATTTATCTTACTATCATGTCATGTCATGGAACCTCGATGGAATTAGTATAGTATTATGTATATTAATTTTACTTTTAATTGTAAGTTGTGTATTTCTGCATACATTGTTTAGTCTACCAAATAATTTGCTTCCCGCTTTGACTCCCTTTGAATCTCCTTTTCTACCTTTTCCACTTCTTGTGAACATACTACCTAAATAAACCAATTCATTCACTTGCTCTAATTTACATCCTTCACACAAATGTTACACTCCGTCCTTTAATTATACTTTTCAAACACTAGTACTTTTGATATCAAATTATTAATTGTCATACATTTCTTCTCGCGTTCCTTGCTCTTGCTCTTGTTTACAAAAAAAACAATTTCAATGCGATATTTTCCCGGGAAAAAAGGATCCTCCAGTTATATTTTGTGAAAAATCACGTCGATCCATTGCTTTGTTTTGGCGTGAAGGAAGGACAAATAATCACATTTTTGTATTTTTGTATTTTGGATCATGTATATTAGCGTCTTTGTGCGTATGCATCCAGACAAGAGGATCAAATTCCACTTGAGCATTGAAGACAGTTTTTGGACAATCTTTTACTTTTATTTAATTATGAAAATCCTAACTATTATTATAAGGATAGTATTTAATCCTACAACTGTAAATCCCCTTTTTAGCACCAAAAATATTGGATTGCATACTAAATAATTATTATCATATTGCACTACCCCTAGGTGAAGGATATACGGGCTATGCCCAGGGTGAGTTTCTGTGCAGTTATAAAAGAAAAACCTTTACCTACGTACCAACATAATTTATTTGATGTGCAATATTAGTGTGCAATAAGTATTTTCTGATGTGCAATTAAAAAAATCCTTATTATAAATGCTAAAGTGTTACCATCTTTTATACGCCAGATATTTCGGGATATTTTTTATGCCACATTTAAAAAAAATCCACGGGCAAAGCCGGGCAGAATACTAATATACTTTATATAAATGAAAAAAAAAAGCACTATATTAATATTAAACGTTGTTTATTACTACAGCAAAGTAATCCAAATGCGAAAAACATTCCAAAGAAAGTCCCTACAGTGTTTCTTAATTCTACTTGCCGACATAAATAACAGTCAAAAGGTTTAGTAGTAATTTAGTAGTAAGTAAAAGAGGTAGAATAGCAGAAATCAACTTTCGTCCGGCTACAAACATAAATAAAGATTAGTCAGCATCTTTTCTAGCTAAATCCTCTACACTTTCATTTAGGGCCAGTCTTAAGCAGGTAGCTTAGGTAGAATAGAAACGTGGCCAGAATTACGTATCATCGCAAAGAAAGCAGGATTTACTCTCACAAAAGCTAAATAGAAATTATTTTCGCGTTAAATAATGGCAGAGGGTTACCCTAGATTACCGCCATGAATGTCGCGAAAAAATATTTGGTCGGATATTTCGTTTGCGGTAATGAAAGGAAGGTCCCTTGTCTTTGTCTTTGACGAGCGCGTTGGCTCGAAGCTAGCAATTTTGTCAAATTAATTTTGTTACGTTCTATTTTGGAAGTTGGCCGAAAATGTTTATTGAAAGTTTGGAGCGATGGGGACTTGCTTTTATATATATTTTTAATGAGAATAATATACGCGTTTACTAAATTTAGAAGTTATATTATTTAGAACCTTGGAAAATACAGTTCCTATACTGCAGAGAAAATCATGTATGAATTTTACATGACTTATGTGTCTATCAATTATTAAGGCGCGTCGGTGGCCACGGATCGCTCCAATGGTTTTTTATAATTAAAAAACTTGTATACGTAATCTGACAAACCACACTTAGAGGCTTTTCCATCTAAATATACCTCAACAGAGTTTTTATTTTTTTGAGTAGGGGAAATCCTGCATTGGACACCCACGTCCGGACGTGGGTAGTGCCAGACTCCTACCAGCTAAAACCCCTCCTCCTACGCCACTTCATTCCTCTCTCAAGTTCCTGTTTTCTTTTTTTCCATTGCGCGCTCTTTAATTTCTTTGCTGCGCATGATCTTTGCAACCAGGGATACCACCGCGTCCCAATTCTCTTCTGACTCTATCATCGCCTCTACGAGTATCATGTTATCCTTGCGAGTATGGAATCCCATCTTCCTCCGGGCAGAATGAGCATGTGCTGGCAAAGTTGGCCACTCGTAAATACCATCGGCTAATAGACGGAGACTTGGTCTTCCGCTGGGTACCTTGGGAGCTATAGGCAACCCGTGAAGAAAAAAAACTCTTTATTTTGTACATACACGTCTATATCCCATACTATCTTTATCAACTACCAAATTTATCAATTTTGTTGTGCCAACGATGGTTGTTCGTATATATGTCTGTCTGTCACAGGCTTCTAGCTTCTAAACTAAATGATATAGGGATTTAAAATTCACAATTTCACTAATGTGTGTATATTAAAAATTTAATTCAATACGTGGTAAGCGCATTACTTGAGAACGGCTGGACCGATTTGGCTTATTGTTTTTATATGTTCGTAAAAGTCTGACTAAGGTTTTTAGGAAAACAGCAATTGGAAAAGTTTCCCGGAAAATTGGAAAATTCTGGAAAGGCTGAATGTGTTTTTTTCCATTGGATTTTTGTATAAACTCAAGACCATAATGGCGCCGGGGGAGAATCTCGGGCGGAAAGCTACTATTGAAGCTAAATATTGGTAAGCATAACCTACATTATACGGAACCCTACTTTTTGCGTGGTTCAATACTCACACAATTGGTCCAATTTTCATAATATTTTTAATTGCTAAGTAGCCAACGAGGGCCCGGCTCTGTTATGCTTTTCTGAAATCTACGTTTCCTTTAATAAGAATTATACTACAAATTATACAATAATGTAATTAGCTAGCGTCTAAGACACAAACATTTCTCAACTATATTTGCTCTGCGTTCCTCAGCTCACGAGGTATTTGCTTATATCTCGAATGTAACACTTAATATTACTATATTATTATTAATAATATCTTTGCATACAACTTAAAGGCTTTTGTATCAACTAAGGTATAAAGTTAATTAGTAGCAAATGACCATATTTTTTATATCAAAAAGAAATACAGATTTCAATGTATATTAAAAGAAAGGCACGGAAAGATCTATGATGACTCTAACAGAATCTAAAAATCCGAAATATCACCGACTAAATAAAGAGCTGGGTGCCGGTATCCGCAAGGTACCCGTAAAGGTATAAAATTCCTATTTCATAAGACAGAAGCACAGATTACCTACTTATGTGCATTTTCTACATAATTTGTCTCATAATCTTATGATCGAGATTGAACACAGGCCACACATTAGCGATGTAAATAATACGATCTAGATCATATGTAATTCACTCACTCACACAGACACACAAGATTCTATTAAACAAAGGCGTGTGGTTGTGTATGTGTGTGTGTGACAGATCGTTCCGTCCATCGAAATCAACCACAAATATAACGATTTCAAAACGGATGGCGGACCGTTCATTACAAGAATTGGACGAGTCTGTGGTCGATTTCGGTGGACCGTATGGCGGCGCGTCGGCGATTGGACGAAAGAGTGGGCACCTTTATATACGAGCATAAGAAGCCGTGCAATCATGACGGCTTAGACAACAAATTCTAGTTAGAAAGAGAAAGCGATAATGTAGTAAAATAGAGAAAAAGTAAGACAAAAAGGACCGGTTTCCGAGACGCTACTCTTTGTCCTGCTTTATCTCTATAGGACATTATCGCGTTCTCTTTCTAAATGTTGTTTTGTCTACGTAGATACATTTTGTCTACCCCGTCATACTCACATAAAAGTAATCTTATAGCTAAACAAAACATGTGCAGTTTGTCGAAAAGTTGAAAGCAGAGAGAAATATTGTTGTCGCTCTTACTCGCAAGCATACTTTCTATCTCACCGTAATGGGTGCATGGTGGGAGAGTATAAACAACCCATTTGAAAAAAAAACACTGTTATGAAGCATGCACTAATATCTTGTTTAAAAAGATATAGCATTTTATGTACATAATCATATACACAATAACAATAAAATAATAAATAACCACACTTCCATCTAAATATACCTCAACAGATTTGTGGCCACTCGTTAGGTATAGCCTCACAATTACCATCGGCTTGGTCTTCCGCTGGGTACCCTGGGATCGATGACACGGTTTCGGGAGCAGCAAAGCAACCGTGAAGACAGAAAAAAGAGAAAAAAAAACCGGTCAAGTGCGAGTCGGACTCGCGCATGAAGGGTTCGGTACCATTATCTATAAAATGGCAAAAAAAAAAACACGTTTGTTGTATAAGAGAACCCTAAAAAAATATACTTAGCAATATTTGTAAGTAATTTGTTAATTTTTCTAGCAATTAAACACAAGCAAGTGAACACCAATTTTATTAGGTGGTATTAATTTTGATCCCAATTGATTGGAGGTCTGTGATACATTAGTACACAAAGGATAAGCTTTCGCACCTAATTGCTGTTAACAGCTACGTCGGTGTAAATAGCCTTCTAAGCCTATTCAAAACCGAGATTACGGTTAACATCTATTACAAAACTATGGGATCTCTATTTACATACCTACATTTATTTCGTGTAACTAACCGTTATGAGCAAAGTTTAAGTAAACAATTATTATAACCACACCACTTCTGACGAAGAAAAAAAACCAAAATGTGCTTTCCAAAAGCAAATGCGCAAGTCGCTATAAAAAAAACCCAAATCGTGTGCCTATAAAATTTGAATAGTTCTCGATTTCTCCAGGATCGCATCATCAGATCCCGACCTGATGACCATGGGACCACCTGAAAAATATACCCTTTCAAACATAAAAAAATATTCCGACGAATTGAGAACCTCCTTCTTTTTAAGTTCATTTAATAGACTATTTGTGAGAAATCTGTTAACAATTTAGTTATATTTGGTTACAAGGTGTAACATCGAGACAGCAAAATGTGTTCTAAGGAACCATGTCGTCGATTTTAGATATAAGCAAAACTGCATTCATAGATTTAAAAAAATCTCATACTAAACATACACGGGAATCGGACCAGATAGTTTTGAAAAAAAAAACAATATGGGTTTAAAACAATTAGAATACCTACATAAATATGCTAGTACTACTTGTCTATTACATGCTACTGGGGACTTTTATGTACACCATTTTATTCTACACAATTCTTTTCTACATAATTTTGTTATATCTTCGACAGATTAAACAGCATACGCCATGAAAACTTACCGGCGTTAACTTTTTAATACTTGTAAACCATCACGGTGAATCAATCTATATAGTGAAAAAGTCACAGACAGACAGATGGAACTTATACCATCGGCAAAAAAAACAAAACCTATATTTTTAGGTGTAAAGTGTTTTTCTATGTTTTATGTAGAATATGTAATTTTTTGCTTTGCATTTTAGCAGTTCTGTTGAGTACCTAAACAATAGGTTACTCGTATATTGTAACTATATGCATCGTTGGTTTCAAAACTGTACAAAATAACCAAAACATTTTATGAAAAATTGTCCAGGTAGTTTATTATTATTTTCCCAGTTGGACACTGATGGCTGTTCCTATGCGGAATGAAAAAGTTTTGCTTTCAATTGTCCAAAAAGCTTTTAGATACTTTATGTATTATTCTGGATACCCCCAGAGTTCAGAGTAAAAAGAAATTATAATAAAAAATCTAATAGTGCCTAATAGTCGACGTGGAATACAAAAAATACCGAAGACGGAAGTTCGTAGTATCCAAATAGAAAATTTAAAAAAACCGGCCAAGTGCGAATCGGACTCGCGCACGAAGAGTTGTGTACCTTTATCTATAAAAACGGCAAAAAAAAACACGTTTGTTGTGATGGGAGCCCCCTTAAATATTTATTTTATTAAGAAATACTTACATCATCTGTGAAAATGTCACCTGTCTAACTATCACGGTTCATGAGATACAGCCTGGTGACAGTCAGACAGACAGACAGACGGACGGACAGCGGAGTCTTAGTAATAGGGTTTCCGTTTTACCCTTTGGGTACGGAACCCTAAAAATACGGAAGACGGAAGTTCGTAGTATCCAAATAGAAAATTTAAAAGGCATCGGTAGTCATGTTATCCAAAACAATTGGAATACAAAATTTGAATATCTTTGGTCTCTGACTACCGGTGGAAAACAAGGCGTGATCATGTTATAATATGTGTAACTTCGTAATGTAATGTAAAAATAAAATACGCATTCCCCACCTTTACCAAGGAGAAACAACAAGGAAAAGATCAAAAAGTGGCAGCAATTTATCTACGGTTATTTTCCTGCGGTATTACATTTATGTTGGAGTTTCTATTACCGTCACAGTTCAAAATAATGTAGTTGGTAAATTTTTCGTAATAGAAAGTGAACAATAAATTCTATAATTTTTCTGTCAATGGCTAAACCCTTTAGTCATATCATGCCAATTATAAAATTGCGAAAGATTTACTGGTTGGAATTGGAATTAATATGCAAATAAAACAATCATGAACGAACTACAAATAATATGTTTTATTTTTTAAATGATAGTTAAGAGACGATTAGTTGTCAATGAATGCGCCCGCAAACGACTTTGATCTTAGTTGCTAAAGACATACCCCCTTATTCATAAAAGTTTATTAGCAACGTTTTTGTTAAAATGTGTTTTGTTTCTTTCTATTATTAGTAAAGACAGGTTTGTTAGAGAGTGACAAAACATATTTTAACAAAAACGTTGCTAATAAACGTTTATGAATAAAGGCCTTAAAAATTATTTTAGTTCCTTCGCCTCAGCTGGTCGGAGCCGGTCAAATAGTGCGCGGATTGTCTTAAAATCGTAAAAAGTAGGTCCTACTTTTATTGTACCTACATATTAAACATCCAAACCATATAATTACTAGTAAACCTTTGATAAAATAAAAAAATATAGATATCCCTTTTTTGTGACATCTAATTTACGAGTCCACGGTCTCATAGATTGTCCGTCGCATTGCACTTGCACAAACCAGTCAAGAACAAAAACTAAATTAGTGTGACCACGTGTGGTCTAACTGCGACTGACCGATTTTTTTGATGAAATGTTAGGACGTGACGTATCTAAATTTTTATGTTATCAAAGAAATAAACGTAAGTTTAGTTATTATTCAAAATTGTACAATACTCTTGAGTACGCCTCCATAGTGTGGAACCCATTGTACAATGTTTATATTGACGCCCTGGAAAAATTACAAACGAATATCTACAAAATAGCTCACATAAGATGCGTTCGTCGCCGTGTTTCATACGACACTATCCGCGAAAAATGGGGGGTGCGGTTGCTGCGGCGGAGACGGTCTGTGATTGAGGCGATGTTTCTTTTTAAACTATTAAACAATTACATAGACTGTCCAGATTTACTTCATAAGATATGCTTTCGTGTCCCAGGTTACCGTTCTCGATCACAGGCATTGTTTTCCCTTCCGCGCAGCTGCACTAACGCTGGCAAGAGGGCCCCATAGTGTCGTATATGTGAGACCCATAATGCACGATATGTTGCATTGGACTTGTTTAACTCCACTTTGGTTAAATTTAAAAAAGATCTGATGTCTGATGAGTATGGGTAAGATGTTGACTACACTCGGTAGACCATCGTGCGGAATTAGTCCATCTATTTTTGTTAGCTGTGCTGTTTTTTCCTGATATTTAATATGTATTATGTATGTATTAATATTTATTCTTTATTATGTGTGTATGCAATTAATATATTATAATATATGTATGAATATTTACAAATTGTATATAAGTATATTTATTTAGTCAAATGTATGTATATCTATTATGTCTTCGCTTGTGTAGTTTGTTTGATACAATTTTTGATACGTTTTTGACACTTATTTATTTTACCTCTATTGTATATTACTGTTTTATTTTTTAGTAAGTGTTGTTTGTATTAGAAATAAGATAAAATAATTAAAAAAAATTGTGTGATGTTGAGTACAGTCCTTCATTTGTAATTTTAGAGGTAAAAGAATGGTATAGTATTGTCGATACAGCAAATGTTTATGCAACTACCACATGACAATCCATTTATATTAGTCCCTACACGGCTTCGCACGGATACAATAAGGATTTACAATATTTATATACCTACATAAATATGCTTATAACTACCTACTTATGTATTAGAGATAGCTATATATTATATACTAACACCGAATTTTGTTGTAGATCATTTTATTCTACACAATCCTTTGTTTTATCTCTAACGGATTTGACTGCATACACCATGAAAACTCGCTGGGGCTAACTTTTCCTCCAACTTGATTCACTTGTTGTACTGTTAATGCTGAGCTTATTATAGCTTCATGTTTAATACTCGTAAAGCTTTCTAGTGAATCAACCTCTCTACTATTGAAAACCGCATCAAAATCCGTTTAGTAGTTTTTGCGTGAAAAGAGCACATACAGACAGACGCTGTTTTATATTATGCAATGATGAAGTTATAGTGATTATTTAAATTTCACAACTGTATAATTGGTGCACTGTGACCCTGTCGTAGGAAATGTTAATTTTGTAGATGCAACAAAACGTGCATCCTTTTGTTCTTCTAGACATCGTCACTTACTCTTGTCTTCTACAAACAGATTCTAGCTATTTTTAAGATGCATTGTTTTCAGTGTTATTCCTTCAGGCTTTATAGTTTCATTTCAAAATTGCTTCAGTATCTAATAGTCCAAGAGCCCAGGGCCGCCAGACACAACTTATTTTCTGAAAGGCAAAACGTGAGATACTGAGTAGCTTTTATATGTACTTTGAACGCCTGCATACCTGCTAAGTTTACTCGACGGCCGATTTACAGGTATCAGGAGAGAAAGGTAAGTAAAAATAAGACTAACTTAACTTAAATTCTGATGGCTGTTTTTTATGTATACTTTATAAAACATTATTATAAAATAATATCCGCACTGCCAGACACTTTCCGTCGGCCATAACTTCTGCCAGACGCTTTAAAGCTGTTAAAAAAATAATTGAACTTAACTTATATTCTGACGTTTGATTTTTATATATGTTATTTAGAGAACTATTTTAAAACTATATTTGTTGAGCCAGACAAATCGTTTGGGCCAAACATCCCCCCAGACATAAAAAATATTAGTAGTGTTTGTGAGGCTATACTTAACGAGTGGCTAAATAAAGATATATCCTCTCGACTCATCATCTCTTCTGATGACAAGAGGGCTGGCTCCTTGCTCGCTCAACGAATCAGCATCGCGATTCACCGGGGAAATGCAGCCATTCTTGCCACTATTCCACGAGGACCCTGGTTTATTTAGTTATTTTTAATGTTTAGTTTCATTTTAATATATTGTGTATATAAACGAGTGACTACGTTATAGTTTATTAGATACGTTATTTCTTATCTAATAAACTAATACATTTTTTAAATGTGACAAGAATTTATCCCGAAGGATTTGCGGGATGGATTTAAAAACAAAGTAGCCTTCCTCAGGGTTTAAGCTTTCTCCGTATCAAGTTTTATCAAAATCGGTTCAGCGGTTTAGCCATGAAAGCGTAACAAACAGACAGAGTTACTTTAGCATTTATAATATTAGTATGGAAGTATGGATTGCACATAGTTGGATTTCCGAAAAGTGAAATAGGCTAGGTACGTCTTATCCCAGGAACTTTTCTTTGTTATATTTATAAGAGGGTGAAACCGCGGGCCAAAGCTTGTACGTAAATAATTTTATTCGAATCCAGAAAGGTGGTTCCTAAACGGTTTGAAATTAGTTTCAAATTACACTATAGTTAATGAGTAAATGAATTAATAATCATTTTATATTTAATTTTATCTAAATATTGAAATTTATTTTAACCAAATGGCTAAACCAGAAACGTGTAATTTATAGTGGAAACAGAAAACCAAGTGGTGCAGTAATGTAGATAAAACCTGGAGGTTACTCCTAATGTTAATTTCAATCCTAATCCAAAAATCCTGAGTTAAGATGGGTTAAGTTAAAGTAGACGTCTACAGTAGAAACAATCTTATTAAAATCATTTTTTTTGAATAAGTTTATTATTAATATATATTATATACTCAATATAATATAACCACCTTAAATCTGACTAAATAAACCACGTCCGCGTGGAATAGTCGCAAGAATACTAGCTACATTTCCCCACTGAATCGCGATGCTGATTCGTTGAGCGAGGTAGGAGCCAACTCTCTTGTCACCAAAGAGATGATCAGTCGAGGCGATATATCTGTAATAAACTTTTTGGCATTTGAAACCCACGGACCTAGAGTTTCTACACCAAACGGTTGTCCAGAATGCTACTCGATTTCAACAACATTGTCATCAGAATTCAGGATTTTCGGATTTGAAATTGAAATTGAAGCAAAGAGTAAGCAGTACCTACACGCTTTGAACCGTTAAACTAACTCTGTGCAGAAATATATTCTAATTAATATTAATATTTCCTCTATTATAACATACTTGTGTGCGTCGGTGGCCGAGTAGGATGTACGCAAATCACACCTGGTTTGAATCCTACAATGGCCATATGGCTTTTTTTAACATAATCTAAAATACCTCATCAAAGCTGTCCACCCGTTAGGTATAGCCTCAAAAAATAAGCATAAAGAGATGGACATGATTGCGTTTTTTTAAATGTATATTTATCATTAAAATTTATAATTCTTTTCTGCGCCTGAAGGATTCAGGAATAAAATTAAAAATAATTCTAACTTCATAAGTTTGAGCTTACATATATTATATTGTACGTAATTAATGCAAATCCGTACAGTTGTTAAAAGAAAAAAGCAAATATCGTTTGACTTATTAAACAATCTAATGTTTGTTTTATTAAATAAATATTGCGAAGATGGTGTAAACAAAATATGTCTGCAAATATTATGTCTATTTATCAATCCGTATGATCGGGCAATGTAAAAATAAATAAAATTTAAGTGTTTGTCTGTGATTTCAAAATTAATACGATACGATTTTTACTATTAGATATGTTGATTCACCGACAATTTTTACGGGTATTAAACATGAGCCTATCATGTTTAGGGTGAATCAATTCGGGGAAAAAGTTAGCCTCACCGAGGTGTCATGACGTATGCTGTCTAAACCGTGAACAATATAACAAAATGATGTAGGTAAGAATTGTGTAGATTAAAATGATGTATAAAAAAATCTGTGGTAGCATATCTAATCTAATCTAGGTATTCAAATTATTATTATTTTACCCGTGCGGGGCAGGTGGCGTTGTCACTTAGTATTACAAATAAATATGATTGTTAAAATATTTGTTTAAAATACCTCTAGATAAATGTTGACCTTTTGAGGCCATTTTATAGACTAGGAGCTTAGGCCATATCTGTTTAAATAATAAAATGTATTAAAATAATTAACAAAAGGGGATATCGTTTACAGAGGAAATTGGCTTATTTGGTTTTAGTAAACAATTCTCAAGGTGATATTAACTAGTTTTTCATACATTTCTTGTTTTTCAAATAAAATCTACATTACGTTCTATAGAAAACCATCAATGTATACTAATTACGATAGAAATCGAATGCTCAGTACAGAGTACGTAGTCTAAATAATTATGATTGTTGTCAATTCTGTCAGTCGATTGATTCATATGCTGTTGAATAGTTGTTTTGTTCAATTTAAAATGTACCGGTTTATTTTTATCTGCTCAATGTTGGTGTTGACGGCAGCTAATAGAGAAGATGACCGTAAGTACATATCCATCATAACGCCTTTCCAAGAGAGGGGTAAGCAGAGATAAAATGAAATAATATTATAAATTCATTTCAATTTGTCGACTGGTAGGACGTTGGACTGGGAGAGACCAGGGTTCAATTCCATCTATATATCTATCTATCATCACGCCTTTTATCCTAATAGGGGTAGGCAGAGAGAATCGAATGTCATTTGTTACGATCCTGACATACCTCTTTCGCTTCTTTTATGTTCATCATACCTTTCATACATGCTCGACGATTGTGTGTACTTTTAATATTTCTAGGTCATCTTTTATATTAATTTCCAACTCGTGTTAAAAATGCTAATTACCAATTTTCTCAATCAATAACCAAAAGCTTTGTTGTAAAAATAACAGATGTTTTCGTTTGTTATAAAAAGTGACACATCTAGGTAAATTATGTACACGTTCTGTTAAATATCTGGACACAACGTATATCATCATAATCCTGCTATCATGGTCTCCCTCTAGCGCACGGGTTGGTGACCGGACGCCGGCTCTACGTGCCCTCCGAAGCACGAGGAGTCAATTAAATACATATTCTTAAAGAAAATTGGTGCTTAGCATTTTGGCAGCGAGTAGGAATCGAACCCGAGACCTCCGGTTTCAAGTCCACCGTCCTAAAAATTAGGCTATCGACTACCTGAAGGTATGTGATATGTCCAAAATCAGCGGATGTTTGGATGAAATGTGAAATAAAATTGTGCCATTATTTCGAGTCGGGTAATTTAAAATCATTTTATAACATACATAATAAGATATTATAAAACAACGTACCCTGCTGAGTTTGTCTGTGACCTTTTCCCGGAAAAACTATTAGATTTGTTGATTAACCGGGAAGGTTTTCGAGTATTAAACACGGACCTATCATCTTTAGGAGCTGATCATTAACAGTATAATTGATTAAGGTCGGGAAAAAATTTTACCCAGCTAGTGTTCATGGCTAATTTTGCCTTATACATTAGATATAAAACGATGTAGGAAAGAATTGTGTGGAATAAAATTATCTATAAAAAAATCCGCTGCATAATTAAATATCTTATTTTCATACTTCTTCATCCATACCCAAGTCTCGCTTTCGTGTATATATAGGTATCCCTAATTATTTCAAAAGTGTTTTTTGTAGGTATCAACGCCATTTTGAAGATTATTTTACCGTCTTATGGCGTCTTAATGTTTCTTTTAAAATTAGACTAATTTATTAATTTTGTAAAAGACATCTGTTGGAGATCAGTTGAACTAACTGTTGTATATAATCTGGCTGTAAGTATAAAAATCCCCATGCCAATAATAATAGTCTATGAGAATATATAGGTCATAGTTTATACACGTTTATCCACATTCACAACACTAACGGTGCGAAGTATTCGCGGGGTCATCTAGTATTTCTTTTTTTGTTAATATTATAAAAAACATACTATTTCACTGGTTTGTACTAAATAAAGTTAAGAAGGCTTATTTGACTTATTTATATGTCTTGTTGGACTTTATTTTTTTCCAAAAAGACGACCTTTTTAACGCATCGCCATTAATATGAAGTGGTTAAATACAAGAAATCAATTAAACTGATTTCTTTAAAATTTCAATGATTTAGGGACAAAAAATTACGTAAATATTTTTTATATTAATTGCTAAATTCATAAATTCCTAGCACATCTAAGTAATTAAATTGGAATGGAGGACAAATATTAATCATTTTTAACAGACATCGATATCTCTGATTTTAAAGTTACTTTTTTTTCAGTTAGAAGAATAGATTCCATTCGAATGGAACAGGACTGCACCAGAACTGGAGGAATGTGCGTGATAGCTGAAGATTGTCCAGATAAAGCTAGAGCTGATCTTGGACTATGTCCTGAACAACGGTCTGCTGGAGTAGAATGCTGCTTCGGAAGTAAGTAATACCTTTTTTTAAGTCTTCAATAACTAAATTAACTACGCGACTGATAACTTTTTTTAATTAAATAGATTCTACCAAAAATATTCTATTTGAAAATATATAAAGTTAAAACAAACAAAAAAAAGTCATATCCAATATAACGTAGATGGCTCCAACCGTCTTCAAATTCTACGACGAATTTTTTATTATTTCTTACTTTTCAGTGCAAATTTTTGATGTCGGTACACTTTTTTTAAAAAGGTTTATTTCTCCCTTTTAAGTGATTTTGCTGCTTTGAGAAACAAAACTAAAAAAAAATATGGAAAATTAAAAAAATACTGCGGTGGATGTGATTTGATCTATGTGCTGCACCCCATATACCTTTAGCCGCTTGACCACCGTCGATATGAAAATTGACAACTTCGTGTCAATAGCAACCGTTGCTAAGGCTTTTCTCTGATATAATTTTCAGCAGTAAACAGAGACAAATTACTGAATTTCTGAAAAATTACTGAACCGATTTTCGTCATATAACTGTGAGATAATTTCGAGAAATTATTATATCCTTAAAAAAATAAGTCGTCAGAATCGGTACATATTTCATCGAGATATTAAGAAAAAATTACTTATAAAGTCAGTTTTTTCAAAATTTCTGAAAACTAATGAACCATTTTCTATGAGATAAAAACGGGACCAATCCGGAAGAATTATCTGTCGATTAAAAAAAGAAAGCATCAAAATCGGTTCATAACTGGCGGAGAAATCGTAGCACATACATACATAAAAAAAACATTTCGGTCCGAATTGAGAACCGTCTCCTTCTTTTTTTGAAAGTCGGTTAAAAAATGAAACGCATCACTTGAGAACGGCTTGACTGATTTGCCATTTCTTTTTAATGTTCGAAATAATCTAAATACGGTTTTCAGGAAAAACTGAAAGTGCTTTTTTCTATGAAATTTTTGTATGAACTGAAGACCATAAATAATAAGGGATAAAAGTTAATATGGGCTCAACGAGCGAATTTGGATGATATTTCTACATAGCTAACGACAATTTTAGAGAAAAGATGGAGAGATATCTTTATAAAAAGAGTTGGAACAGATTGGATGACCAGAGCAAGGGATAGAGAAGAATGGAGAAGGTTGGAGGAGGCCTATGCCGAAGAAGCAACTTCTACAGAAAATGTATATAAATAGTGTCTAGTGTTTAATTTTATTCTAGTTTAGTTTAGGTAACATTTAGATTGTAATGTACTTTTTTATTTCTTATTTATTAACGACAATTTTATTGTTATTTTTTTTTCAGTTTCAGTAAGAGAGACAAGATGTTCTAGACACGGCGGTGAATGTATGTCTCCTGGAACGTTCTGTAATCCAAAACTGACTTTCGACAGAGCAAGCGACTGTGAAGATGGTTTTAAATGTTGTATACTTGTTAAATAATTATTGTCTTTGTAAATGTTTTGAGTGTTATGTAAATTAAAGTTTTGAAAGTTTATAATCAAGTTTTTTCGTTCTTATTCACTAGTCCATATAAATTTTACAACCGTTTTTCACCCAGGAATGGAATTAAAAAAAATAACCAACTTCCCGGAAGGACACCGTGGAGTTTTAGTAGGTTGGAGCCCACTCTCTCACTCCAGAGGGGGCTGGTATCCATGACTAGGATTTCCCCACGTTAAAAAAGGTAGGTACTCAAAGGATATTTCTTCCAAATTTCAAATTTATAGGTCAACCCGTTTAGGCTTTGCTTGCTCAAATAATATATCTATTCTATACTAATATTATAAAGAGGAAACATTTGTATTTTTGTATTTTTGTGTGTGTGTATTTCATTACAAACGAATAAACTCAAAAACTACTATGCCGATTTAAAAATTCTTTCACCATTGGAAAGCTACATTCACCCTGAGTGACAAAGGCTATATTATATTTTCAAAAAAATTAGGGATCCTTACTAAAACTCCAATAATGTAACCCAAGGTATAAAAAAATGACCTAAGAAATTCCTAACATCGCGTGCGCTGCGAAAACTATTGATGATATATTACAGAGGTAGTGGTACTGGTAGAGGGTACCTAAGGGTAGGGGTAGGGGTACGGGTAGGGGTGGGGGTAGGAGTAGGGGTAGGGTAGGGGTAGAGGTAGGGGTAGGGATAAGGGTAGGGGTAGGGGTATGGGTAGGGGTAGGGATAGGGGTAGGGGTAGGGCAGGGGTAGGTATAGGGTATATTTTATTTTGTTCGTAAATATCCACGGGCGAAGCCGGGGGCGGAATGCTAGTAACTAATTAAATAACATATATTTAGCAAAAATTCTGACTGCATTTTCACGCTGCTGGTTCGTATCCCACAGCGGCCATGTTCCAATGGATTTTTCACGCTAAAATACTTTACATAAACCTACAACCCACACGAGGCTTTTCCATCGCGATATACCTCAACAGAGTCGTTATTTAGTCTCAAAAATTCCATCGGTTAAGGAGGAATATTTTGTCACGGTGGGTCCCTGGGGCAAGCAACTGTCAAGATTTCTAAAGAAAAACGATTATAAATGCGAAAGTGTGGTTGTCCTTCTTTGTGGGAACGGATCGACGTGATTTTGTATCTAATAGATTTAGCTGGAGGTCCGGAAAGTGACATAATTATGCTACTTTTTTTCCAAAATTTCCATGGACGACAAGCCAAGATATAATGCTAGTACATTTATAAGTAGACCGAAGAGTAAGACAGGATCCTAACTAGGTTAATATGAAAACTGTCACAAGAACCTACCACTGATATTCTCATTCAATATTGATGAGAGATGACTCCATACAATGTAGTATGTACCGTTTATTTCTATAAGAATTGATGTTAACGTTGCTCCAGAAACAGATTGCATCTTGAATAATAATGAAAGTTGCACGTCTTGAGCGCATAAACACTGAGTTACGTGGATGTATGAGAGAATGGAGATTACAATTAGAATTTTTTGACCATAAAGATAATGGCCATTATTCATAAAAGTATTTTAGCAACGTATTTGTTAAAATGTGTTTTGTTTCTTTCTGTTATTAGTAAAGACAGGTTTGTTAGAGAGTGACAAAACATATTTTAACTAATGATTCACATTTTTAAAACTGCAATTTGGAAGGTATTTCGGGTTGGCTAACATTCAAAATAAAACATTACCTTTGTTAAGATAATAATTTTATAACATAATTTTATAAAATATTTCAGCATAAAGGGGACACAATAAGAATAACATAGTAACATTAAATTAATATAATAATAATAAATTAATAATTTTGTGATATTAGAAAAGTAAATGGTGCGACTTTACAGATCCGTCAGACAATAAACCTCCTGCATAAAAAGGTGTGTCATGGAAACGGGCACTAGATGCCTTCTCCAATTGTTTATCTTTATGCATCATTGAAAAGTCTATGACGGGTGCGCACAATCTTCTTCGACATTGTAATATGTAAATTATTATCAGGAGCTGTTGAACCGCGAACTGGGTGCCACTTTGACGGCTTTATGTGCTTACTACACTTTGATGTTCGGAAAACTGCACTGGTATAACTTCTGAATGGAGTTAGCTGACTAGCTGATACAGCGAGTTGCTTAAGTTTGACATTATTTAGTACCAGTAAATTTACAAATCGCGTAAATGAAAAGTTTCATGGCGTTACTTGCTATTAAGGTTTTTTTATCTAACAAAATCTAAAACAAAAAGAACCTGGGTTCATTAAGTAGCTTTAAGGACACGCATCACAGCGCAACGAACTCAGTTTTACGCGCGACTTATTTTGTCCATTTGTCTTTAGAAAGATGTAAGCGAGATGGAATGCTATTGATATGGATAAGTATGAGTGTTATACAAAAACTATTAGAAAAAGCAAGTTATAGTTAATGTTTTAATCAAATACATGAAATTATTTATGAAATAAACGAAATATAATTTGTACATTAATTAACATATTAAAAGAATTAGAGTCGCAAAGGCGGTTAAAAATACGCGACAAATTTAGGACTTTCAGGGCTTCGTAAAACTTATATGTAACTGATTTTGAAATTTTTATTTCGTTTATATCATGTTTAATATATCAATCAAAGAAATTTTAATTTTGAACCTAAAAATATAGTTATTGCGTAATATACATATAGCTGCAGAATGTTATTATAATTGTCTTGGGTTCTAAATTAAAATATAGAGAATTTTACATATTTTAAGAATACATTTAACTACACTTGATTTTTCTAATAGATTTTTGTACAATATTTGAATAGACGATTTCGTGTATTTCCCAAAGATCGTTTTTTTGTGAAACTGTTCTTTCTCAGTTTATTGGTACGTGAATCTTGCCCTATCTTATATTATCGATTCTAATTTAAGTGCATCTTTTTATTTTTTTATTTTTTTATATATATTATTAAGGAGTTGTCAACGCGCCTAATCGTCGCGGCCGATGGTGACCAGAGGGCAGGAGCGTTCCTCGCACAAAGGATCAGTATGGCAATACAGCGAGGAAATGCAGCCAGCGTTCTGGGCACGCTTCCGTACGGCAGCAGTATGGAAAAATGTCTAAATTATATTTAATATTTAAATGTTTAGATTAGATATAAGATTTTAAGTTATATTATTATTAAAGAAAAAAAAATTGAGTGCATCTTGTTTACACTTTTCTAAAGAGATATGAACAAAATATGCCGTGTGGTTCCATGAGTTCGTTGCGCTATTATGAGATGGTTTGTGTATCATTTACACAATTCATTTTCATTTTTACTTTACTTTTACAAATTTTACTTTCCAATAATAACATTTAAACTACACAGATAAAAATATTTACTATAATTAAAATTAATTGCGCCTACACGTTATTAGGCAACCCGTCCAGTCTTCATTATGGCATCAGACCTCTGCAACACTCAGGTCTATTATTAGTATCCATTCTATTAAAAACTATATTCCTTCATCATACCAAATCTATCTATCTATAATCACGCTTTGTATCCCAAGAAGGGTAGACAAGACAATCAAATGTAATTTGTTACGACCCTCTTTCGGTCGGCGATTGTGTGTAATATTTGTATTTAAATTTAAAATAATCGGTCGTGTTGCTAACTGACTGACAATCAACGCAAAGCGTAAACCACTGAAGATATAAATTTGAAAATTGGAAATTATATTCCTTTGGGGATGTAGAGGAGCACTAAGAAAGTATTTTTCGAAAATAAACCCCTAAGGGGGCGAAATGGGATGGTATTCCTAATATAATGCTTACGAAGTCGGGACAACTGCTAGTGTTCAATAAAATACACCAGCATTTCCTTTCGCTTCTGCTATGTAAACCTTTTAAAACGAACTTCAAAAGAAGAAAGAGGTTCTCAATTCGTCGGAATCTTTATTTTTATGTATGTTATTACTTGATTTTTTTTTGTTTGGAAAGGTATACCTACCTACTTTCCAGGTGTTCCCATGGTCATCAGGTCAGGATCTGATGATGAGATCCTGGAGAAATCGAGAACTCTTCAAATTGTATAGACACTTGAAGCGATTTAGGTATTAATTTTTATAGTGACTTGTGCAGTTGCTTTCGGAAAGCACATTTTTATTATTTACTTTTTTTTTATAATTCCACTTCCACACGAGCGGAGCCACAGGCAAAATCTAAATAATGTTAATATGTGTACCGAGAGTCAATCCAATAGGTACAAAAGTTTATTGCTAATTTTGTAATAACGAGTTTTAGGTAACATTGTTGAATGCAAAACGTCTCTCTTCATTTTGAAAATCCCCTGAAGACGCGACACTTTACTGTTATTTAACGTCACGGAGTCAACAATATTTGGAGATGACATTATTTTAACAACACGTTCATTCATATTTGGTGAAAATAACAACGGAACTTTTTTATTAATTTAGAAGTTCAAATGCAATCATTTATACTGTATCTATCTATCATCATGCCTTTTATCCCAAGAGGGGAAATTCTGACAATTTAATTCGCTTCTTTTATATTCATCATACCTTTCATACATGCTCGCCGATTGTGTGTACTTTATTGCTAGAAGTAGATATATTTGCTAAGAATAAAATATTGCTTGGCCAATCTGTCTGTCCATCTGTCACAGCTTATTTTCTCCGAATCTACAGGACTAAAATGTTGAATGTGACATATCAAACTAAAGGGCTAGTTATATGCAATATTTTATTTATTATTTTAAACGGCATAGTTTAAATTATATTAAAAAAAATATATACGAAAATTGACCGTCCGCGTCCTCCTTTACTTAGAAACTACTAAAAGAAAACTACAGAAAATGGCCAATTATTTTGTAACATAGATAATTTTCAACTCCCTTAAGTGTTCATACAATAAGTTCTTAGTATATAATATAGGACAGCGACATCTTTTCGTTTCTACTCGAAGCCCAAAAAACGATAAGTCCGCAAAATATCCGGGCAAATCCGTGTATTGCTTTTGCCCGACCCAGCTATTTGCTCAGCATTATAATGTTGGACATACTCGGGCCGGGAATTCAAGGTGCCCACCCATTCGTCCAATCACCGGCGCGTCGCCGTACAGTCCACCGAAACTGACCACAGATTCGTCCAATTCCTATAACAAATGGCCCGCCTAGATCATATATGGCGGCCGGAATGGGAAATTTTCGGTGCGATGCCGGACCAATGTGTGGCCTACTTAAGTCAAAAAGATGCTAACCCCACTGTTTCCCTATAAAAATGCCACCTCCAATAAAACGACGTAGTGCATGACACTAATGGCTTTACAAACAACGACTCGTACGAGTTAAGTACGGCGCGCGCTAACGTAGTGTTATTTGTTTGTATTTTACTTGAGAACTTGAAAGTCCTTGTTTTGACGTACGAGCTACGAGCTGAAGGATCCAGTGTTCGCGCCTCAACTTCTAACTGGCTCATGAAATTTCTAACTCAATAATGTTTAAAATGACTACATTGTTGAAAATAGCACGATATCAAGGAAATAATGGAACATGCTGGCTTGGAACACATTAAATTTTTATTGATTGAGGGTAATGTTCGCAAGTCTATAAGAAGCGAAATAGGTACGTAGAATGCTGCAACTTCGCCTAAATTTTGATGTAGTTGGTGGATATTTCAAAAACTTTTTACAACGAAAATAACCTTATTTTTTATATGCAAGTTGTACAGTTGGCAATAGAAATGGGAAACGAAAAACCATTTGAAAACCTACGCAATATTCATTACGCAAAAATAAAGGGGGTTAAGGAATACGACTGTATAATTTATCAGGACTGCATAAAAAGGTACCTACTACGAACGATACTATGTCTAGTGTCCGCTGCATATTGGTGTTTTGTTTGTACCTATAGTTAATTTTAACAAAATTCTTTTTCTGGACCGATTTTTAGGGCTCCGTATCCAAAGGGTAAAAACGGAAACCCTATTACTAAGACTCCGCTGTCCGTCCGTCTGTCATCAGGCTGTATCTCATGAACCGTGATAGTTAGACAGTTGAAATTTTCTCAGATGATGTATTTCTGTTGCCGCTATAACAACAAATACTAAAAAACAGAATAAAATAAATATGGTAATAAGTATGGAATAAGCCTGAACTAAAGCTAGTATTTAATAAATTGTATGCACTACGGCCTCTAGAACCATGTGGGGACAAATTTAAATTGTTTTTAAAGTTTATTTAAAAAAATACACAGTATAATAATGAATAGGTAGGTAATCCATTTGGATTTATGTTATACATTTCGTTATAGATGTTAAAGTTAAGTGATTACAAAAAAAACATAACATAAAAGCCGTATTTACAGAAAAACGGAAATGATATATCATTTTCAATTACGACAGAGAATATCCGGATGTTTCCTAAGCAAACAAGTGTGTACTTAGAAAAAATACTGTGTATTTCTAAAAATAACAGTGAAATGAAGAAGTGGGTAAAGAGAATTGTAAACGACCTCATTACACCGAACGTAATATGATAAAGCTTGCAGGAAATAGCAGGTAAGAAGTATAATAATACATACATTATTATGTAGACTTGTATTTACCAAGCTACGATTTGAATGTGTCACAGTGAGAAGGATGTCAGAATTGGCACTGCATCATGGCATTTTTCCATTGTAACAATAAGTTGTTGAAGTTTTCACAATTAGATAGGTTGATTCACCGGGAAGGTTTACAAGTATTAAACATGGACCTATCATGTTTAGGAGCTGAGCATTAACAGTATAAGTAAATCAAGTCGGGGAAAAAGTTTGCTCCAGCGAGTTTTCATGGCGTATGCTGTCTAATCCGTCAGAGATAAATAACAAAATGATGTAGGAAAGAATAATGTATAATAAATTGGGCTACAAAAAGTATGCAGTAGCATATATCTGTCTCTAATAGATATGTAGTTATAAGCGTATTTATGTTAGTATTTAATTTCTTGTGAACTCATATTGTACCCGTGCGGGGTCGCTACTTGTTTTTATTAAAAAAACTACCGAACGGACTAAAATGGAGGTAGTTATCACCCTTTAGAAATATATCTACAGGCGAAGCCGGGATATAACCTAGTAATAAATAGTTTAAGGTACGTGTGCGTGGCATCAGGTGGCAGAGACGCAAGATGATTAAGTACTGTCCGCTTCTATGAGGAAACACTATTTATCACCTTTAATTAGATATTACGATGTTTACAAGCTTACAAGTTACATTTTTCAATATTAAAAAAATCGGCTAAGTGCGAGTCGGACTAGCGCACGAAGGGTTCTGTTTCATTATCTATAAAAACTGCAAAAAAATCACGTTTTGTTGTATGGGAGCCCCCCTTAAATATTTATTTTATTCTGTTTTTTAGTATTTGTTGTTAGCGGCAACAGAAATACATCATCTGTGAAAATTTCAACTGTCTAACTATCACGGTTCATGAGATACAGCCTGGTGACAGACGGACAGACGGACGACCAGCGGAGTCATATCCGTGTATTTTTTTTTCGTAAAAATCCCGGATCCCGGCCATGAACCAATGGGTTTTTTAATTAAAAACTTTTTAAAGGCTTTTCCATCTAAATATATCTCAACAGAAGTAGCCACTCGTTAGGTATAGCCTTACAAATACCATCGGCTAAATAAGGGAGACTTGGTCTTTCGCTGGGTACCCTGGAAACGTAACACGGTTTGGGGAGCTATAAGGCAACCCGTGAATAAAAAAAATTGTGTGTGTACTTAGTACGCGCGTTAGAATTTATCCTTTTTTTGGCATAATACAATGTGATCCTACGGTTGCTAAAATCTGAATTTAATTAAATAATTTTATTTTGAAAATGGCTTATTATACATATATTTATGTACTAAATTGTCTATTTAATATAAACTTGCATCGTGAAATTTTGTCGAACTATCACTCTCGGCAATTTCATACTGTAACTTTTTGTTACATCGTAAAATTTCACTCTCATATATTTTTTACATAACGCGCCTAAATAAGTATAAGTTCAAAAAACATGACACTGCAAGTCCACGGGCAATAAATTTAATTTTCAATATTTGGTTTGTGCTTAAACTGTATCTTGTGTATTTGCGATACCTTTGTTTATATCAATACAATGAATTATGCATACGGGCCTGAAGAATAAATAAATATTAATTATTCATACTTCAAAAACGTTGACTCATCGTACAAAATGTCGTTTCAGTATATTGACTGTGCGAAATGCAAATTAACGCATAATTGTATTTACGTTCCATTCCAATCGAAATATTGACTTTTAAATGAAAATTTAATTATTTCCTGACCCACATTTTATGGGAAAACCTTTGAATAACTCAAATGGTGAGAATTCCAAGTATCGCGAAGAATTTCGGCAGGTTTGTATCTAACTATAATATAATAATTGAAAAAATAGTTTTTATTTATTTGTTAAATAAATCTTCTTTTAACCGAACTTGAAAAAAGAAGGAGGAGGTTCTCAATTCATCGGAATCTTAATTTTTTTATATGTATGTTCCCCGATTACTTGAAGACGCCTGGACCGATTTGATTTTTTTTTTGTTTGAAAGGGTATACTTCACAGGTGGTCCCATTTATCAGGATCCTGGAGAAATCGAGAACTCTTCAAATTTTATAGGCACACTTAAAGCGATTTGGGTATTTTTTTTTTATTTTGTTTGTAAGGGTATACTTTCCAGGTGTTCCCGTGGTCATCAGGTCAGAATCTGATGATGGGATCCTGGAAAAATCGAGAACTCTTCAAATTTGGGTATTTTTTTTTTATTTTTTTTGTAAGGGTATACTTTCCAGGTGTTCCCGTGGTCATCAGGTCAGAATCTGATGATGGGATCCTGGAAAAATCGAGAACTCTTCAAATTTGGGTATTTTTTTTATAGTGACTTGTGCATTTGCTTTCGGAAATTTGCTTTCGGAAAGCACACTTTTCAGTGCATAATTTTTGAAGTCGGTACACTTTTTTTTAAAAGCCATATTATTTTAATATATGAATGAAAAATCTTTAATTCATACTCACGGTGAAGTGACGTCACATTCATGTATATTTCAAATAAATAACCACAGACTACTAACTATATTATATTAAATGCATGTCAATCTGTCACTGACTAAGTTATTTTCTTGTTATTTTATTTAATCTGTGACCACCATGTTGTTCATTTGCGTGAATAGGACGTCATCATTGCGAAAATATATAAATTGTATAAGTTATACGAATACTCGTAATAAACCGCGTATATGTCTGTCTATGTGTTTATCTGTTTATCTGCGTTCTACTCATCCCGACTATGATTCAAGAGCAAGGTATATGAGTATTAGGAGTAAGGTTTTAATATCAGCAATTTTCAGTTACTAACTTAATTTTGCAATGCATGAATTTAAATAAGCCATAATTCAAATAATATGTCGTGCTATAGACAAGTGGCACAGTCTGGCTTCCTCCGTCTTCCTAGCTTCTCACAAGCTAGGAATCTTCAAACGAAATGTGAAAGGCATCTCTATGAAATAACGAGCGAGCCTTACAATAGTCGCATATGATGTGTAACATCTGACATCTCACCTTGGTAATAAGCAACTTTATCATTATATCCTGAAAACATTAACACTTTATACACAACACTGTAGGTTAAGCGCACAGCTGATGCGTTCTCCTTCGCTATTTCTCTTCACACACACGCATACACTGTTGGCTGACAGTACCAACCTCTCAAATAATGGGTTGGTACCACCTGACGGCTAACTCCACCACCGCGCGCTCATTGGTCAAATCAAATAGTGTGCGCTTCTCCGGCTTCCTGTTACTTCCGTCCCTTTTTACGAAATCACTCCCACATATTACAGGAAAACGAGAGGAAAGATTTTACACATCAATGTGACCTACACTGATAGATTCACCACCTTTGCTCAATTCCAGGCGATGCCAAAATCATATGCTTGTCTTATAATAAAAACAATTCTAATTGTTGAATGTCCGACACGCACTTGGACGGATTTATTTCAATTATAACATCAAATTCCCAACAACTTTAATCACTAATTTTCATAATTCATATAATAAATCCATCATTTTAATAACTGAATCCCTAAACAGGTGAACTAAGATTAATTATAGTTGACACTAGTCCTCAAAAGTTGACTTGAGTGATATAGCGCGTTCAACCTCGATGCTGTCAAAACTTATACAAAACTTTGAGATGCGGGTGTTCGCGTAATGAACTGTCGAATACGTAGAGCCATTTACTATTTAGCTAAGATAACCGGCTGGATAATCGATAACTACAATACCATAGATGTAGTATGCTGGCTCTCTACTAGATTGGTAATGTCGCGATTAGAACGAGACCAAAAAAATTAATACATCAGTGTGCGAGACAAATGTGTTTAGATGACTTACATCCAGGCACTGCACACGTAACCATAATTAATCATAATCACGTCTACTAAACACTAAATTATACTTCAAAACAGGATATTTTACAAAAATAAGCGAAATTACTACCGAAAGTGTAGTCTTTGTTTGTTAATTTGTTTATTCGTCTTTCAAGTCATCACAAACTTGCGAAACATATCGTATGTGATAAAACGCAACCCGGCAAAGATAAGAAGTGCCACGACTAGTATGGCGTCGCATACTAAGTTTGGGTTAATTAAATTGGTCTGGTTGTACTCTTTATCACGAGCGCTAAGTTTTATACCGGGAATGTTTCTTTCTGATAAACATTTTTTCTACCCGTGCAAAAATCAGGGCGCTATTCGAATGTAATTGTGACATTTTCAACTCATGATGGATGTCCTGTGAAACAAACATTCAAACTTAAGTAGGTACCTATCTCAGAAGAAGTGCAGATGCCGATTTTACATGCACCCCTAAGCACAAGATGAAGAAAATTGGTGCTTAACTTAGTTGGCATTAGTAAGGGATGACTGTGGAAATTGAAACTAAATGAAAAAGGCGCCCGATTGTTATTTTCGGTTTGTAATTTAGCTTCAACTGACTTTAAAAGCAACGTTCTGTATTTGCAATCTGTCAATCAATATGAAACGGAAAAGTGCCGGTGCAACATCTGTCGATGTAAATCAAACGAAGTCATATGGCAGTCGTTAGTACAAAACTTTTTTTTACAAATATGAACAGTTTTGCGAGTACGACTCGCGCTCTGAGGGTTCTGTACCATTTTCCGGTCAAACCTTTAATACAGGATTTTCGTTTATACTATAAAAAGGGCCTATATTCCCTATTTATTTTTTTCAATATTTTAGGTGCAGTATTATAGTTTCGGAGATAGGGGTGGGAACGGTCAATTTTCGTATATTTTCTTTAATATACTATATATAGTAAATTTTATATTAAAAAAAAATCCTTATAATGAGCCCATTAATTTGATTCGTTCGTGATTGGGTCATGAAATTTTTCAATTTCTATAATTATTTTGAACAATATGCACTGCATTGATTGATTTGCTATTGTCTGTTGTGTTGTCTTCATCTGATCTTCACCAAATTAATGAAAATCTTCACAAATTATAACTGTATCAACTTAAATGTATACCTTATCAATAAAAATCTGATAATTTTATAAAAGTTTATGCGGGGTCAGACATAAAAAATAATTAATAAATAAGCTCCTTCATCAATGAACACAGAATCTGGTAGCTTATTTTTTCTTCCAAACAGATTGTAGTTTTCTTACCAAGTTTGTTTCGTAATAGTTTTCCCTAAAGAAAAAGTTGGTAGAAGGGGCCAATCTTACAAACACTCACTTAATCCTGTTTATTTCTAGCTTGTGATTGAATTGAATCATATTTTCTTTAGGAACTAAATGTTAGATCATAGTCTAATGAACGCCGGTGTTATGAGACCTATACAATAATTTTCCCGATCGTGAAATTTTTAACTGTATTAATATTTTACAATAACTTAAGATATCACAGTTTTCTATAGAGATATCGTAATACATACCTAAGAAGAATGAACAAATTTGTGGTAGGTATTATTATGTATTATTATATCCTAACTTAATGCTACAGTTGGCACCTGGATTGTTGAATTGAATTGTTGTAAGTTGTAACTACATATCTATTAGATATATCCTACTGCAGGTCTTTTTACTTTTTACTTGTAGATCATTTTATTCTATACAATTATTTCCTACATTATTTTGTAATAACTCTGACGGATTAGACAGCATACGCTATGAAGATAGATTCGCTGGGGCTAACTTTTCCCCCGACTTCATTCACTAACACTGTTCTTGCTCAGCTTCTAAACATGATAGCTCCATTTTTAATACTCGTAAATCCACCTCTTCAATGAACCTATCTAATTTTGAAAACCGCATCCAAATCCGATTAGTAGTTGTGAAAGATCACAGGCAGACAGACAGACTTATTTTAAAATATGTAGTGATTTCCCAAATCCTTATAGAAAATAATATTTTTCATATCATGTCGCTGGTATATTATGAGGTGTATATTCGTTCTTATAGCAAAACCAAATTTTATAATAATTACAACCCAGTGGGCCCTTCCATTATTCGGAACACGCCATTGCGTGTTTTTTGGCATCATTATGCCATTAAACATTCTTTTGTAAGCACTAATGAGATTATTTTGAAAATTTGTATATTTATTTTTGCCACGACTTCAACAAACGTATTTCAAAATGACTGCGTAAACTCTCTTTTGTTTTAACGTTACTGTTTCGCAATATAAAAGTTCTGCATTAACTAAAATTATGTATAAACTTTGTAAATATTTTGTTCAGGGTCTTCAGGCGTGGGAAAAACCAATATAACTCTTGATTTTGTAGTGATTTTTATATATTACTAGCGGACTCGGCAGACGTTGTCCTGCCCAAACGTTGGCTTGCCTGCACTACTCCTACCCCTACCCTACCCCTACCCTACCCTACCCATACCCCTACCCCTACCCTACCCTTACCCCTACCCTACCCCTACCCCTACCCTACCCCTACCCTACCCCTACCCTACCCTACCCCTACACCTACCCCTACTCCTACCCCTACCCCTACCCCTACTCCTACCCCTACTCCTACCCCTACCCTACCCCTACCCTACCCTACCCCTACTCCTACCTCTACTCCTACCCCTACTCCTAGGCAAAATTAAGTTTCGCGAAGCCGACCAAATTGAAAATCAGTACTACTAATGATCTATTAAATTACTTAAATTACATTTTGTGACTATTCAATTTTGTCGCGTTCGCGATATTATCACTTTTGTTGAGTGTCGGAACGCGACATTAGATTCTCCAACACGCACGCGAATTTTAACTTTGTGCGGTGACATTAGGAACACATCTACATTGCATAGACAACAATGAGTGTTATTAATTTAAAATGAACTTTATTGAATAGCAATAAGGTTCAAATTGACTCTGTTATTATGGGAAAAAGAAAAGGGCTGTTTTTAGGGGTTTTTCGGCAATTATTCCAATTTTTTTTTCTTCTAAAACCACCCCTGTGTTGTAACGAACAAAACAAAAAAAGAATTAGCCAAATCGGTCAAGCCGTTTTCATGTTATGTCGTGACATCGGAAAACGGGTTTCATTTTTATATATATAGATTAGGATCTAATTATCCCGTCCTAATTTCTACGCCCGTGAATAAAGTATGCCAGCATCACTGCTCACATTACCACACCACTCTGCTTCTTCTGGAACACGTTTTTCTCAAAACACAAACAATCACACTTTCTCCGCCTTTATACCTTTCGGTGTGGCCAACAACAGTAACAGTGTCCACTTTTTGCCAGTTGAAACAGACGTAAATGTCTGTTATTTTTAGAAGTGCGTGCCCTTCAAAGCACGAGAGAAAATTTGTTTTTGAAACGAGTGGGAATTGAACCCGGTACGTCCCGATTCAGCAAACTTAAATCTATATAACAATATGTACTAATCCTAATTGCATTTTAGACTATGTTTTTAAGAGCTTTCTCGCTTTATTATTCTCAGGATATCTTCACCAAACACAGTATTAGAAACATTAGTTCAAACCTCAAATGAGACTCTTTTGTGATGTTTTTATTAGGTAGGTATACCTAATTCGTATATTTACTAATGTAACATTATCTGGGTATAGCATGTTTGTGTAGGAAGGAAATAATGGTGTATTCGGTGTCGGTTTGCCGGCGTGTTGTGTTCCAACGTTTTACGTCGACCAAATCCTACAGTAGGAAATGCATGCTCATTAGGATTGGCGCGCATTCTGTACTTTATTTAACACGTTATTATATGAATGGAATTAGTGTCAAACCTTGAAATATAAATGAAATAGTAGTAGTAGTTTATATTTAGCTAATGTAGTTTAACAATAAAACAATAATTTATGTGATTAAACTAATATTTGATTTCGCCACAGCATTGTCAGCACTCAGTATATTTGAACCTATTTTACATTTTGTCCATTAAAACCATTAGATAATATTTGCAATAAAAATTAAATGCTGTTCGTTGGTAAGCGCATCATTAAAAAAAGGTTGGACCGATTTGTCAAATTTTTTAATGTTCATAATAGTTTGAATAAGGTTTTAGGGAAAGAAAAATTGAAAAATTGAAAATTTTGGGAAAAACTCAAGACCATAATAAGTGATGAAAGTGAATATGGGATCTATGTGCAACAGCTAGTTACAAATATGTTCTTTTAAGAACAATATTAATTTAATATATTTTGTAAAACCCACACTGACATGGCGCAACCCAACATGAAACCGCTTACTAACTTTGGCTCCATTTCGGAAGTTCAGAATCGACGTGCTGGTGTAAATGCCGATCAACTACCTGCTTGGTCGCATCAGAAGATTTTTTGCCGTCCGTCAATATGCTAACGTCATCGTTATCTATCATTATACAGAATGCAAGCACCGGGCCATAGATGCCCAGCCACAAGCCGCCAACCGTAATAGTTTCTGCGGTGTCCGGTTCGCTACATCTATGTTTACAACACAAGGAGTAAACATCGCTGTAGGGACGTAAATATCAAGAGAGTTCAAGTAAGCAGCTTAACCTGTTGTTTGTGATTTCCCTAGGTATTTTGAATCGCAGGTGCTGATTTTGAAATATATTTGTAATTTTTGTGTTGTATAAATTAATAGCGTTGTGGAGTAAACGATGCCAATGCATTTTCGACAAGTAAGTTCACTTAATGACGACGTAGCGTAGGCATCCACTGAGAAAGAATTATTGAAAATGTTACCCCGCCGTTTGTCCACCGCCGCCTTCGCCGAGCCGTCATCGAGAACGAGATGATTTCGGACCGAGTTCAAGATGACACGACGGCGACCGATCTCGGTGGCTCAGTTTGTTCTAGCTGTCTCTAAATTTTATCTTTGGACACACCCTTGGTGTTACATTGTAACGGTTTTTTTAATCTTTGCTAATCTTGTCGTTGTTTGGCTGTCTGCTTGGTTCCCTTGGCCTTCTTCTATATTATGACTCTATGGTGATTGTCGATGGTCAACAGAGGACGTGTCCGGAGAGTACTCGGAACAGGAGAGTTTTTTTTTTGAACGAAAGGTGCTAGCTTCTAGTTAAGGCCCTGGAAAAGACCTCCAGTGAGAGGAACCGTGTGCGACCTCCAAATGACCCTGTGGTGAACATATACGGAAACTGTACCTTGCCCCTGTAACAAGATTGTACAATATTGAGCACTGTACCTTGGCAGAATTGCAACGATAAGTCGGCACTGATGCCATATATCAAAGAAGAGGGAGAAGATTCCGAGAAATAAAGGAAGTTACCTAGCTGTCGAGGTTGTTTTTCTTCTGTCAACCCACCAAATACCCGGTACTGTTTGAGGGGAGACGTTGCTGGTGCTCTAGTCACCCCCTTTTATTCTGCATATGTCCCCCCCTCCAGGATTAGAAAACACGACACTAACCTTGTTCTACCGCCTGATCCACAGCCGTGAAAACTACAGATTATAACATCCAATGACTAGTTTTAAAGTCATTGGTTTTATCACACAACACATTATTTTACGTTCTATAACTTCTATTAACGAATACAATATGTCGTCTTCTTCTTCTTTTTCCGGCCTTATCCCATGTTTAATTGGGGTCGACTCTCCTAATCGCTTTTCGCCAGCTTGATCTATTCTGGGTCGTCAGTGGGTCCAGTTCTAGGGCTTTGAGGTCATTATCTATTGCTGAAAGCCATGAGAGTCGGGGTCTGCCGCAGCGTCTCGGTCCTGACTCAATATTCAGCACTTTCCGGGCCATGTGGTCTTCGGGCCTTCTCATCACGTGTCCATACTAACGCAGCCGTGTTTCGGTGAGCTTTTCAGGTATCGGTGCCACTTTTAGACTTCCACGTACATAGTAATTAGGCACCTTGTCCAAGAGGTTGACGCCCGCCGACCAGCGCAGCATTCTCATTTCAGCTACATGTAGATGTTGTGTCTGCTGTTTTTTGAGTGGCCAGCATTTGGCACCATATACCATTGTAGGTCGTACCACTGTCTTGTACACCCTGCCCTTGTTGCGGATGGGCATTCTATTGTCGCATAGAACGCCGGTTAACTCTCTCCACCTTTGCCACCCTGCATTTATACAGTGAGTGATGTCAGCATCGATGTTCCCATTGGTAGAGAGTACACTGCCCAGGTACTTAAAGCAAAATACAATATGTCTTAAATATTTTTTCTTAGACATTTTTATTACAATAATATGTTATGTTATGATAGCACATAACAACTAACTTTCAAATTTAACTACTTTTCACATAAAACCAGTTTAAAACGATAGCAACCCGTTATTACAATAATACGTCTCGTGAAATAACACGACCGAATCTAAATTTACATTTTCGCGTTGTCCATAATGCGCGGCGATTCCCGTGTGAGCCCGTTTAGTACCGTGGTTATAACTTCGAAGGTAAATTTCCCCTGAGTCACGTTAGACCTGGGACAGTTGTGTGGTGTCTTATATATCATAGTTAGCCTTAAATTACGACAAGGTCATCGTTTTTCATAATACTTGTAATTTTAATGAGCATAGTTGTTGAAATTGGTTAAGTTGTTAATTGTAGTCTAACTAACTAAATAATAAGCATTGTTTTGGTCACTATTTCGATTTAAATTATTACGTAATTTTAATTAAGATACACGTTATTACTAATTATTCATTAAAGATACCGCGGACTGTTTTGTAAATAATTTTATTCTACACTAGATTTTTCCCTCCGGCACCGCTCGAAAATATATTCAAACAATCGGTTATGTAGTTTTTTTATTCTTCACGGGTTGCCTTACAGCTCCCGGGAACCGTTGCCGACCCCAGGGTACCCAGTGGATGACAAAGTCTTCCTCATTTAGCCAATGATTTTTTGAAGGTACTTAACGTAAGGTACTTAACGAGTGGCCAACTCTGTTGAGGTAGGTATACAGATGTACTTAGATTTTTTATTATAAAAACCCATTGGTACATGGTCGGAGGTAGAAATCGAACCAGCGACTTTTCAGTTGCGAGCTGACGTCTTACCCACTCGACCACCGACGCCTCTTTTGTTTTGAGTTTATTCATTTCAAACAAAAAATCAAATTATACCTCTTTATAATTCTTCCATACCTACATGATTTTGTTACATCTCTGATGATGATAACACCATACACCATGAAAGCGCTCTGGCCCTAACTTCCAAGATTAATTTCTGATGAGATCTGGGACAGTTGTGCATATATCATAGTTAGGCTTGATAAGGTCATCGTTTTTCATAATACTTGTAATTTTAATGAGCATAGTGTTGAAATTGGTTCAGTTGTTAATTGTTGTCAGAGCTAAAGAGTGACATTGGCTACTTTTTATGGAATAATAGGAAGTAATACAACGTTTACATCTCATTTCTACCCTTGGGGTAAGTTGCAAAAAAGCGTGATGTTAAATAGCCTATAACCTTCCACAAGAATTAGGTTATCAAAATGCAAAAATATTTTTTCTAATTCGACTGGTAGTTCCAGAGATGTACCTTTTTATTATTTTTTTCTTTCTTCACGGATTGCCTTACAGCTCCTGAAAGCGTGTTACGGTTTCAGGGTACCCAGCGGAAGACCAAGTCTCCCTCGTTTAGCCGATAATATTTGTGAGGCTATACCTAACGACTGGCCAGTTCTCTTAAAGTATGTTTAGATGGAAACGCCTCTAAGTATGGTTTGTCGGATTAGTTTTTGTGATGTTTTTCTGAATTAGGATTATTTATTTATTATTATATTATCTCAATCAATATTTATTATATTCTTAATTTTTGCTTTTGGTCCATGCTAGGTATTTGCATTTTTTTGTTAGTTTTTTACTTTATTTTACATTTATTATACACATACACACACACACACACACACACACACACACAAGATGTAATCTAAAGGTGCTGTGTTTGCTTTTGTTGTTTTTTTTTCTATTAAGTTAGACATAAAAAATGTCAACCTTTTTGGCTTTAAGATTAGTTTTAAGAATGGATAAACAAGTTTAATTAGTTGCTGCCTAGTTAATACCAGACGTCTTAACCACTCTGCCACCGACGCATTAGTAGTATAGTAGATTACAAAACAAATCCACAGGTGAAGCTAGGCGTGTCTCTAGTATTACTTGAATTTCACTGCCTAAACCACAAACCATTAAGTAAAAGTTGTAAAAAGTACAATTTGAGAATGGTTTCAAGATAATTACAGAGCAAAGCAATATATCAAAACTTGCTCTTCCATGGGATGTACTTTTGTAAAAACCCAGTAAAACGTTTCCCGTACTGAAATGGCTGAAATGTCTTTTTCCTTTTCAGAAGGAACCTACTCGAGGCGAATTTCATATCACGTGTTTTCTTTCATCTTTTTCTTTACGTAGTTTTTATCTTCAAATTTATTTTCTATACTAATATTATAAAGAGGAAAGATTTGTATTTTTGTGTGTATGTTTGTAATGAATAAACTCAAAAACCACTGTGCCGATTTCAATAATTCTTTCACCATTGAAAAGCTACATTCACCCTGAGTGACATAGGCTATATTCTATTTTTTAAAAAATTAGGGATCCTTACTAAAACTCCAATAATGTAACCCAAGGTGTAAAAAAATTACCTAAGAAATTCCTTACATCGCGTGCGCTGCGAAAACTATTGATGATATAGAGGTAGTGGTATTACAGGTATTAATTGCATATTCGGAGCAAGAGCTGCAAAACCTTAATAAAAAAAAAAAAAAATTTCGAAATCAAAAGTATTAGTATTTGAAAAGGAAGATGAAAGGACGGAGTGTAAGATTTGTGTGAAAGGATGTAAGTTAGAGCAAGTGAATGAATTTGTTTATTTAGGTAGTATGGTTACAAGAAGTGGAAAGATAGACAAAGAAATTGAAAGGAGAGTGAAAGCGGGAAGCAAGGTATTTGGTGGACTAAACAATGTATGCAGAAATACACAACTTACAACTAAAAGTAAAATGAACATACATAATGCTGTTTTAGTTCCATCACTTACTTATGGAAGCGAGACTTGGGTATGGAATAAGAGGCATGAATGCAGTGGAAATGCGGTCTTTACGTAGAATGTGTGATATAAAGCGTATTGACCGCATCCGGAACGATGTCATTAGAGAAGAATGCGGAGTAAAAGATGATGTTGTGACAAAAATAAAGAAAAGTAGTTTACGCTGGTTTGGACACGTTGAAAGAATGAAGGATGAAAGATTGACTAAAAAGGTTTATATGGCTGAAGTGAAAGGAAATGCTAGCAGAGGACGACCTAGATGTACTTTTATTGAACATATAAAAAATATGTTGATCGGAGGAAATATTAAAAGTACACACAATCGCCGAGCATGTATGAAAGGTAAGATGAATATAAAAGAAGCAAAAGAGATATGTCAGGATCGTAACAAATGGCATTCGATTGTCTCTGCCTACCCCTCTTGGGATAAAAGGCGTGATGATAGATAGATAGATAGGTAGTGGTAGTGGTAGAGGGTAGGGTAGGGGGTAGGAGTTGAAATAGAAAAAAAACTTTTTTCTACTGTTTAGTGATAAAAAAAAAGATGTTTAACGTAAAGTGTTCATTAAAATAAGTATCACATACATCACGCCTGTTTCCCAAAGAGGTAGACAGAGAGCATAGAGCGCCACTTATCTCGAACCTTGGATACTTCTCTTGCTTCATCCACATCCATACATCGTATCATACTTATGCACGTCTCTATTAAAGTACTGCGTATTTGAACGTTTTTAATGACATCAGATATTTGATTAATGAACGTTCGTCTTAGTCGTCCTTTCCTATTGCTCCCACGGATCAGACAGCATATTATACGCAATGAAAACTCGCCGAGGTTAACTTTTTCTCAGACTTGATTCACTGCAGCTCCTAAACATGATAGGTCTATGTTTAATACTCGAGAACCTTACCAGTGAATCAACCAATCTAATGTACAACAAAATGTTTTATAATATGTAGGTATTATTTCACTCGCGTTAATTTTTTCTGCTCCGCTCCTTTGGTCGAGCGTGATGTTATATAGCATATTACCTTCTCAATAATTGGGCTATCAAATGGTTCCAGAGCTTTTAAACAAACAAACAGACAAACAAACAAATCTTCAGCTTTATTGTTAGTATAGATCTATACATATATATCTAGTTAAACAAGGTAACTAGGTCGTTTGTATGTGCATCTTGTGAATATTGATACCGAGGGATTACTGGCTACTTGTACTTGCTAATGTATCACCTCAAAGTTGTTACTACAAATTACCTTGTTAACATTCATATAAAACTTACCCATTCCTGGTTTTAAGTGTAAACGAGTACTTAAATGTACATTTAAAATTTAGATTTTTATAGATTTCCTGCCCAAACGTTGGCTTGTCTGCACTACCCCTACTCCTACCCCTACCACTACCACTAACTTTGGATATTGTTCATACAAAAATACTAAAATCGCAATTAAAAAATGGGGTTGGTGGTAGGTGTGGAAAAATAGTTTATACGACCTATTCTCAGACCATACACAAAAAAAAAACATATACTTAAATCAAGCCGTTTCCGATGAGTTTGATTACAAACACTGTGACACGAGAATTTTATATATATATATGTAGATTAAATAAAATAATTTGTATGCTGCACCTATATATTTTGTATATTTAATGTGATAATATCACATACTCGAAAACCCGTGAATTAATCTATCTAATAGTGATAACCTCCATTGGGTGTTTTTTTAACCGTTATTAAATACACTTGAATGTTGATTTTTAATTCAAAAAGCTATCTGGCGTGGTTTCAGAAATATTGCTTGTCAGTGTATATTGTAGTGATTATTATTATTTGGGATTAGGGTTATTTCAGTCTTATATGGAGCTGTATCACTTCAGATACCTATTCCCTTCAGAAGTTTCAGCAGGCGTTTTGCAGTGATTGTTTGTACTGCAGCTGGTATCAATACAATACAGGTGAGTATATATTTTCCGCATGAGAGGTTCACATTCATATAAGATGTGTAGTGCTGATTCCTCTTCCATTTGGCAGAATTTGGCAGTCTGCGTGGAGCATAGTTTTAGATTGAACATATGACTGTTCAATTTGCAGTATCCAGTAAGAATGCTGGTAATACTACGAAGATTTTTTCGACTGAGTGAGTTAAGTTTATTCGAAAGTGTATGCATGAGTTCCTTTATAAGTAACTTTGCATGGTGCTGTACTGGTGACTTATGCCGGTGTTGTACTGATTCCACATTGAACCTGTCTATCAGAATCCTTCTAGAGGCTTTTAGAAATTCCACAAAACGGTGCAGATCCATACTGTGTATCCTTAGCCCCTGCACGTGTCAGGAAATCAGCAATTTAATTACCTTCCAACCCTGAGTGCCCATGGTTTTTGCTACCCAGTCTGTTTAGTACATCAACGCAGTTCATGACTAGCTTAGAGGACATAGTTTTTAGTGACAGTATAGATTGATGGAATCGCCACATTAGTTTCTACGAAGAAGAAATAATTAACGTGAAATATTTGGTTCTAGGTTGGCTTCAGTTTGATTGAAATTCGCCCGTTAAAACACAATAAGTGAATAAATTTTCCCTCCAAATTCTCTCTAACTAAATTAGATTCGAGAAATAATTACGCCATCTGTTCTGGAGACAATGACTTGTTCTTCATGAATCAGTAGGCATTGTTTTGTGTTCAGTACACTCAACGATAGAATTGGTTTGTTCTTTATGTTATAACTAGTTCCAAAGAATAATGTTTATTGATCGAAGGCAATGTATGGCAGGATCGTAGCAAATGACATTCGGTTTTCTGTGCCTACCCCTCTTGGGATAAAAGGTGTCATGATAGATAGATATATAATAACTTTACCATTACAAGTATATTTATTTTTCTGACGAATATTATACGAAATATTTTCGAACTATTATTTCAAATAAGTTTTCGAGTTCTTACAAACAAACAAACTCACATCTCTTTCTCTATCTATATAATACTGGCGACCCGAACCGGCTTTGCCCGTGGAAATTTAACGTTGACACAATTCGGTATGAAAAGTAAAAATTATGATGTGATTTATATTTTTTTTTCAAAGATTAAATTTGAATATTTTTGTTTACTATACTGAAGTTTTTTATTATCGACAGACGATAAAGTGACGTCATCATTTAGGTAGGCGTTTCTGTCTCGTGGTACTATACTCGTTTGTGATAAAAGTAGTACCACGGCCCTTTAAGGTGCTCTGTGGTAGTACTAATATTAGTTGAGAAATAGGACGTCAATTTGTTGTCGGCAAACTTTCTAAATCTATATACAAATAAAAATCAATTGCATCCCTTGAGAACGACTCGACCGATTACGCTGATATTTTTGGTATTTATAATTATCAGGACAAGGTTTTTAAGGAAGGAAAAATTGTAAAATTTGGAAAAAACTGAAAATGCTTTTTATCAGAAAATTTTAAATGAACTAAGTTAATATGGGCTCGACGGGCGAAACCGTAAAAAGTTCTGGATAGAAAACAAAAATATTCAAATATTCAATAGTTGCTTAAAAAAGCAAAAATAAAGTGGAAGTTCAGTTGAATGGAATAATAAATATAAATATAAAATTTTATGAAATAAACTTACTTCTGTAAAGGTCATAACTCACAAAATGCGGTCATTGCTACCATTGTTTGAAAGCTTTCAACAATGTAAGCATACAAAACAAATCTGAAATCCGAATATAAAGTTGTAGTTTATTTTAAACCAGTACTTCCACTTCCTTTATGAAAGTTTTGATACCTGCCAAAGTAGTAAAAGTAAGGTATAAACCGCGTATTACCTCGACAGTACATCAAACTTTTGTTTAGTTTATGAACTTGTTATCAATGTTGTCATGATTCCTTAGAATGAATGGCAACCAGGCTATTGTTTGCATAATTGATTGATTTTAAAGGAACGCTAATTGAAAATTAAATACTAAAATACTAATGGCCGTTTTCACCAACCTTCTAAGTCGATTCTTACGTTAAGCAATTCCTTAACCATATTCAATGTGTGAATAAGGAAATGCTTAATATATGGTACTTATTGGTGATATACCTTTCGGTCCGTTTTCCGCCTACCCACTCCTGTACTGTCGAGAGGTTGTCCGCGACGTTAAAACAAATATAAATTGACTAAACTCTGATTATTCTTCTTCTTCTTTTTTATTATGGCTCCACCAATGTTCATCGGTGATTTGCCAATGTCAAGTATTATAGCCTTTATAGTGTTTATAGCCGATAAATCGGTATTTAAGATAATCCCGCCGACCGTGATATGTCTTATTAATCACTGATTAATCACAACCATCACAGCGCGAACAGGATTAAACTGGATTCCACATCACGCCACGACGAAAACGCGTGCGTATGTCGCCATGACCGGATGTGGAATCCTCTGATTATTCATTAAATGGACTAAAATGACAGCTGCAATCGACCTTTTTTTTAATGTTGCCACTTTGGAGCATAGTGTTGTTATGACTCATTCATATGATTAATGAATGAGTCACTTAGTGATTGATTAAACCGTTCGCGTTGTGATATGAATTCTCGATAGTATAATTTTTATTATTACAAGCTTTTATTTAACTTGCAATGTATATATGTAATATGTAAGTATGTATTTTGTAACTATGTACCTATGTATGTTCCCGATGTTCAATTGAACTGAAATTTTAAATACGTATGTAAGTCGGATGACAATGCAATATTATGCTGTCATTGAGCTGATCTGATGATGGAGCTGTAAGGTGGCCACAGGAACTCTGTAATAAAAGAATGCAATCCCATCGAGTTTGGGCTTATTTAATATGTCTTGACGAGTACTCTGATCATAGATGGTATTCAGGGTCTGACAATGGAGCTGGAAAATGGCCACAGAAACTTTGTAATAAAACAATGCAAACCCATCGAGTTTGGGCTCGTTTGTCTTGACAAGTACTCTGATCGTAGATGCTGCCAAGGTTCTAATGATGGAGCTGAAAGGTGGCCACAGGGACTCCTAAACTAAAACTGTTAAATTTCAGTTCAATTGAATGTCGGGAAGTGGGTCAAAATTCACTTGCAAGATTTGACCCAAACATACATACATATAAACAATTAAATGTACAACGCAAATTCACAGTTGTATAAGAATTTGTTATAAAAAAGTTTGACTCACTCGATTATTTGTCGTTCCCTTAGGAACAACACTATTTTATATTACGATAAAGTGGCAACCCACCAAATGTCATTTTAGTCCATCTAATTAAAAATCAGACTATAAATATATAATTGTACAAAGTGTGTAATCTAGCGTGCAATAAAGGCTCCACGGCAGACATTATACACAGATAGATAGCCAGCTAGCTGAAGCGAGAAGAACAGGCATAATTGGTACGTACTCATTCCATTTCTATATTCCATCAATAATTATTCACCAGTAGGGTACAATGCTATACAGATGATATAATATCATTTATCTAAGGAATTGTATGTTCCCAATTGACTCGCCCATGGATTAGTACGTTCTGAATTCATAATTCGGACGGAACCCTATCACTTAATGTTAAGAATCGACTTAAGAGTTTGGTGAAAACGGCCACAAGAGACTTTATCCATCTGAATATACCTCAACGGTATGGTTAGCATAATATTTTAACCGCGACATCTTTTGTTTCGTTCGGTCTTTCGATTCGACCGGCCAAAAGTGTTACAAAATGCAAGGTGCCAGCGTTGCCAAATTTACGTAGTTTTGCTTAGATCTACGTACTTCAGGCCTTTCTCGCAAACATATACGAACTTGAATCCCAGAATCTACGTACTTTCTATCAAATATTCAAATTATATTAAGCTTCAAATTCTACGACGAAATTTTTATTATTTCTTACTTTTCAGTGCAAATTTTTGAAGTCGGTACACTTTTTTTTAAAAGGTTTATTTTTCCCTTTTAAGTGATTTTGTTGCCCTGAGAAATAAATAATATCGCAACTAAAAAAAAAATGATGAAAAATTAAAAAAATACTGCGGTGGATGGGATTTGAACCTCCAGCAATGTGCTGCATTCCATACCTTTAGCCGCTAGACCACCGTCGATACGAAAATTGACAACTTCGTGTCAATAGCAACCGTTGCTAAGGCTTTTCTCTGATATAATTTTCAGCAGTAAACAGAGACAAATTACTGAATTTCTGAAAAATTACTGAACCGATTTTCGTCATATGACTGTGAGATAATGCCAAGAAATTATTATATCCTTAAAAAAATAAGTCATCAAAGTCGGTACATATTTCATCGAGATATTACGGAAAATTGACTTATAAGGTCAGTTTTTTCAAAATTTCTGAATAACTAATGAACCAATTTTTATGAGATAAAAATGGGACCAATCCGGAAGAATTATCTGTCGATTAAAAAAGAAACCATCAAAATCGGTTCACAACTGGCGGAGTAATCGATGTACATACATAAAAAAAAAATACGGTCCGAATTGAGAACCTTCTCCTTCTTTTTTTTCGAAGTCGGTTAAAAACTACAAATTCGTGCCGTTTGGTGTAGAAGCTCTAGGTCCTTGGGGTTCAAATAACAAAAAAAATTAAAGATGTATCCTCTCGACTGATCATCTCTACATGTGACAAGAGGGCTGGCTCCTTCCTCGCTCAACGAATCAGCATCGCGATTCAGCGAGGAAATGGAGCCAGTATTATTGCCACTATTCCACGCGGACCTGGTTTATTTAGTTATTTTTAATCTTTAGATTTGAAATAACTAAATACAATCAATAAATTTTGTTGTTCTATTTTATAATGGAGCAAGAAGTGATTCGACTGTTTTGATTGAAGAAGTTTGGTGCCACCTTTGCCTAATCCCATAGAAAGCAGGGGTGAATATAAAAAAAGTTAGAAATTAATAAACAACATCTGGATTGTTAGTTTGTCTATCTACGAGTCCCAAACTATAATCCCTTATCAGCGCTGTGAGTGATGTGGGACACATCAGACCCCCTGTCCTATATCACCTGTACATTATGTGTGATTAATGACTGAGGGAGGGTTATTATAGTATACTAGCGACCCGTCTCGGCTTTGCCCGTGGAATTTTAATGTCACCAGATACTCGCTTAATCGCCGAATAAAGGATATATACATTATTGGTTACTGTTCCGCTGCCAAAAGACATAGCGTGATAATTTATAAGCGTGTGTCCCGTGTACCAACTATTTCGCACAACTAGTTGTGCTATGGGTAATACATCGATGATTTTGTTCCCCTTGACACGTCTACGTAGTTGGGTAGGTTGGGTATTTAGATATTTTATTAATTCTATGTACCTTTAACGCTACGAAAATTCCTAGGCACTAGTGTCAAGTTTACCTGTAGCTAATAATTTAACTTGATTTAGTTATGTAGAGATGTCTCTAAAATAGTTTTATTTAATAAAATAATTTAAGTTGATTTAGTTATAAAAAGAGATGTCTCTAAAAATAGTTTTATTTAATAAAATAATTTAAGTTGATTTAGTTATGTAGAGATGTCTCTAAAAATAGTTTTATTTAATAAAATAATTTAAGTTGATTTAGTTATAGTAATATACGCCTAAAATAGTACATTTGTAATAGTAAAAATAATTGAAAAAGTAGATTTATTTTGAGGAGATAACTTATATAGCACTTTCATTTCCCAGTTGTGTATAAGGGAATACCAAACACAATTATTTTTATTTAATTTCGTCATGGCACTACTGGTTGTGTCACGGGTACATATATATGTATATCAAATTATTAACCGATGGCACAACTAGTTGTGCGATCTAGTTGATACACGGGTCAGAACAGGATTTATATACCTACATAAACCTTATATGTGAATTAGTCTATCTATTAGTGAAAACCATATCAAAGTTGGTTCAGTAGTTTTTGATGCATTATATCATGAAATATATATAGATGTTTGATGTTTGGGTTGAAAATTTAAGGGCATTTTATTAGATATGTGGTTATGTATTTTAATACAATTTCAATTCCACCATATTTTGAACAACTCAAATGAAATAAAGTATCCAATTTTTATTATTACTAGTTACACGCACCGCACCGGCTTCGCCCGTGGTAATGTTACATTAAAATTATAATACCTACCAATAACTAGATGACCCGTGCCAATAATTCGCATCGTTAGTTCTGGTGGACACATTTCAGAGGAACAATAAATTAGGTAGATATGGCAAACCTAGAAAACTGTTGACAAAAGCTAGTATATATTTCTTTTTAATATTGACCTCTAGGAAGAAATTCATGAATATACATTTTCATATCGTCCCTCTGAACAAGAAAAATCTCTCACCCTTCGCGACAATGGCCCACCAACGTCACCTAGATAAAGTCTGACCATCAATAACATAATAATGTTACTTCATAATGCTAGGATCATTATTCCTGACCAGCTTTCCGCCCCGGATTCGCTCGGATTTTCTCATGCCAATTTCCATTATAAGGGCAATTTTTTAGGGTTCCGTACCCAAAGGGTAAAAAAGGAAACCCTATTACTAAGACTCCGCTGTCCGTCCGTCTGTCTGTCTGTCACCAGGCTGTATCTCATGAACCGTGATAGTTAGACAGTTGAAATTTTCTCAGATGATGTATTTCTGTTGCCACTATAATAACAAATACTAAAAAACAGAATAAAATTAATATTTAAGGGGGCTCCCATACAACGTGATTTTTTTAGATTAGTGTATAAGATTCACAGCACAACAAATTACATAAATTGAATTAAATTAATTACAACATTTGACCAAGTTTAAATTACAAACAAAAAAAAATCCAGGGTATTTTCCTTGACCTGGAAAACCGAATCATGTGTTGGCCTAACCGCTAGACTAAATCTGTCTTTTAGTATTACTATAATATTGTTCTAGCTCTTAGTTAATATACTTAATACAAGTTTTCTCAACTTTACTTGAGTTTGAACTTGAAGTTTTACACGGATCAACATAAATTATGTTCGTATACACACCTGGGTTTATTAACTTTACGGTTCATAGGTGCGGGAATTTCAGCTGATACTGTTCTCACGTGACGCGTAGGTAGAATATTATAAAAGAAAATTACAAGTAGCTGTGTTCTCTAAGTAGGGTGTAATTTTCATAAACAAATCGGAAATCGAATACGGTCATTTAAAAAAAATACCAAATTTTTTTTCACGGGTTGCCTTACAGTTCCTGTTCCCAAGGTAGGTACCCAGCGGAAGACCATGTCTTCCTCTTTGAGTCATGATATCTGTTGAGATATTTTTAGATGGAAAAGCCTCTAATGTATGGTTTGTCGGATTATGTTCATAAGTTTTTTATGTAAACCCATTGGTACATAGCCGGGATTGAACTGTGGTCCGCCTAGTTAATAACAGACGTCTTAACCATTTGGCCACAGGCGCACCTAAGTATAAGTTATATATATAAGTTTTTTATTACGAATAATAGGGGTGATGACAGTGAAATAAAATAAACACACAATAATATTTTTATATATGAAAAGAATGTTTATTTATTTGTTTAATTTTTTTTTTTAATATTTAGATGAAAAAGCTTTAATTGGCACTTCCGGTCACGTGACCGCAAACGGTAATTTAAGTGACGTCACTAAGTAAAGATCAAATAAATAACCACATACTAGTAACTATATTATAATAACGGTCTGTCAATCTGTCACTGACTAAGTTGTTTTCTTGTTATTTTATCTAATCTGTGACCATCATATTGTTCGTAACCAAGATGTGACGTCATCATCGCGCCCATAACGTTTTCGCGAGAATTTGAAAAATAAATTCAAACATGATATGTTAATTGAAAATGCAAATATTAATCATATCACTTCATTTTTTTTTACTTTTTTGACAAGCCTTAAAATCGACGACATGGCTCAATTCTTCTTTGTTTCAACCTTCCCCTACTGACCGTTTTCGATGCATTGGAAAATTGTAGACAATTCTTAGTTTCTTTATATAATTTCTAGTAACTTTTGGTCCACAGTAGACAGAGCGAGGACCATTTTTGTATTTCTTATCTGTACATTTATTTCTAGTTAACGTAAAAATTATCTATCTAAACTGTAATAGGATTATACACATGTTTCATACCAATGTTGATATTTTTGCCACAAATCGAAATTAGTACCTGTAAGTTTTACTAAAATAAATAGGTAAATGTGAACAGAAATTGTTCATATTATCAGTATGTACAAAGAAGTAAGGAGCTAGGAAACTTCAGGTTGTGTCGCAACACGACGACTTGACTAAGACAAATTATACGTCTTCTAGACGACCTAAGTACGTACCTTCCATTTTAATATTAAATTAATGTTTTAGATTTTTATATTTCTATACCTGAATTTGATTCAAATTTGACATTTAATTTATGGATAAAACTATATTGTATATTACATTGCTATTATAATTCGTCTGTGCTTGAACTCTAGTATCCTTTATGGCTGTCAAACCTGGAAATTTACGGCAAAAATAAAAAATAAAATTGACACCTGCCAACGTGGAATGGAGCGTAGTATGCTCAACATTATGAAAATGGACAAAATACGACACACCAAAATTAGAGGTAGGTATAACAAAAACAACAAATGCTCTAAGCCACGCCATGTTTTCATTAATTTACCATAATAACTTTTTTTTCTCTTCAAGCCTGTGATAACGGCCCCACGCTACCCAGCGGAAGACCAAGTCTCCCTCTTTTTGACCTCACCTAACGAGTGTGGTTTGTCGAATTATGTACAGACATTTTTAATTACAAAAACCCATTGGTACGTAATATTAACTTACACTGAGAAATATGAAGACATCTAATGGACAATTTACTGCAAGTTTACAGTAAGTTTTGTCACTTTAACGGTGGCTACCAAATTAATGTACCGGTATACTTCAAAGTCCTTTGTAATAAGTGGGAGAGGGGTATTTCTTCAAGCACCTTGTTTAGGAGTACTAATTACTTCGTGCTACAAGAAATAGTTAAGTAAGAGCTCATAATCTATATAATATATAAAACACAAAAATCTACCTATGACCGTTCTTTGAAACCACCCAATCGATGTGCCCCAAACCAGTTTCATTTGAAAGGCAATAATGCAAAGATAAAAAAAAAAAACTAAAAAAAAAAACATAAAACACTTATTTTCAGCCTCATCAAAGGGTAAATTAAAAACATTAGTGTAAAGTTTGTATATATTTTTTTTAGTACCAGATAATTTTTTTATATATTTATTATATTTTTATATATTATTATATATTAAAGTTAAATAAGAAATGGCGGTATAACTGGCTGGAAGAGGCTACAGCGAGCCTGAAGACCTAAATAGTCTCAAAATGTCTAGTGCAGGAGGCAAGGGGAAACCACTGCACTATTCTTCCCAATAAAGTTAACCATGGCGAGTCATTACAAGGTGCGCTGTGGACCGCCATGATTGACCACGACTGCTCTGACAAGAGCACCACGACTAAGAAGAAGAATATAATTGTTACCCAGGGCGAAGTCAGGGCAAGCCGTTAGTACTAACTAGAGAACTTAGAGAACCCAAAAGTGCCACGGTTACTTTTTGCAAGACTGATGGTGTTGGTGCTACCCTGTGGTGCCACCGATCAAACTTAAGATTGCTTTAGGTAGGTACATTTTTTATATAAGTAAACATTATATAAAAACCTTTAAATTATTTTAAACATTAAAAATAAGTAAGTAAAAAAAACCAAGTCCGCGTGGAATAGTGGCAAGAATACTGGCTGCTTTTCCCCGCTAAATCGCGATGCTGATCCGTTAAACGATGAAGCATTTGAACTCCACGGACCTAGAGTTTCTAACGATTGACAGAGATAAATTTTTATCCCGGGAAAATTTCGAAACAAAATGTCGTGCAAAAATAAATGTTTATTTGTTTGTCCCGTATAGAGTCAAAAAATACTACACCCATTTTTAAACTGTTTACAGTGTATAAAACGTCACGTTACGTCTTTTGGTTCGTTCGAAGAATTGGGTCAATGGGTTCGGTAAAAAATCCACGGGAAAAGCCGGGGCAGGTCTCTAGTTTTTAGGGTTCCGTATCTAAAGGGTAAAAACGGAAACCCTATTACTAAGACTCCGCTGTCCGTCTGTCTGTCTGTCTGTAATCAGGCTGACCATGATAGTTAGAAAGACAGTTGAAATTTTCCCAGATGATGTATTTCTGTTGCCGCTATAACAACAAATACTAAAAAACAGAATAAAACAAATATTTAAGGGGGCTCTCATACAATAAACGTGATTTTTTGCCGTTTTTATATATAACTAGCGGACTCGGCAGACGTTGTCCTGCCCAAACGTTGGCTTGCCTGCACTACCCCTACCCCTACCCTACCTTTTTAGGGTTTTTTCGGCAATTATTCGAATTGTCTCACCTTTAAAACCTTCCCTGGATATCTAGGAATATTTTAAGACTAAAATCAGCCAAATCGGTTCAGCCGTTTTCATGTTATGTCGTGACAACGGAAAACGGGTTTCATTTTTATATATATAGATGGTACGGAACCCTTCGTGCGCGAGTCCGACTCACACTTGGCCGGTTTTTTTTTAAATAAAAGCAAGTAAAGACTCGAGAGATATGATTTATGAAGTAAAAAGTCAAAACAGTGCAGTGTTTCCTAATTTTAACGTTACTACATAACTTTTCACGCTGCTTTTAAAATAATAAATTCTCAAAACAAAGCATTGAAGTCCTCGGTCGCAAAAACGAATAATAAACACCGCGGAAATAGGTCTTGGAACTATTCCAAAAATATATATTTTAAAAGAAACAGTAATCTATATATATAAAAGAAAGTCAGTTAGTTACACCATTTATAACTCAAGAACGGCTGTACCGATTTGGCTGAAAATTGGTGGGGAGGTAGCTTAGAGCCGGGAGACGGACATAGGATAGTAACGGTAGTGGTAGGGGTTGGAGTAGGGGTAGCTAAATAATTATAATTTATAATTGTGAATATGTGGCGTCATCTTGATTTTTTACATATGTACTAAAATGTATTTGCAAACGTCAATAGATGGCGCTGTATTATACTTTTCTTATCTATATATATAAAAGAAAGTCGTGTTAGTTACACCATTTATAACTAAAGAACGGATTTGGCTGAAAATTTTTGGGGAGGTAGCTTAGAGCCAGGAGACGGACATAGGATAGTAGCGGTAGTGGTAGGGGTTGGAGTAGGGGTAGGGGTAGTGGTAGTAGTTGGAGTAGGGGTAGGGGTAGTGGTAGTGGTAGCGGTAGCGGTAGCAGTAGCGGTAGCGGTAGCGGTAGCGGTAGCGGTAGCGGTAGCGGTAGCGGTAGCGGTAGCGGTAGCGGTAGCGGTAGCGGTAGCGGTAGCGGTAGCGGTAGCGGTAGCGGTAGCGGTAGCGGTAGCGGTAGCGGTAGCGGTAGCGGTAGCGGTAGCGGTAGCGGTAGCGGTAGCGGTAGCGGTAGTCGTAGTGGTAGTGGTAGTTGTTTTCCACGGACGAAGGAAAGTAAATGAATCATAACTTGCAAAAAGGACACATATCCAAATTATTAAGTTTTACAGTAGGGACAAAAACTGTTTAATTATTAAACTATTTAAAGTTTTATAAAACTACTACCTTTTCTAATTTAGTACCTATTAATAAATGCCATTATATTACACATTAGTTTTTCTATAAGTTTTTATAGACAAAATTGTTTTTTGAACATGAGTCCTTTTTGCAAAAAAATGTGCCCTTTATGCACTACAAATACACTACAAGATTAGAAAATGAAAAGCAAATTAAAAGGAAAAAGACTTTATTGGTTTTAAATTATACTTAAACTACTATTATTGATGTGTTGGCCACACATAAATGTCTTTCCAGAAATACATGTGCTCTTCCGGTATGTAGTTAGAAAGATTTTTCAAGTCCTTCATTTTAATTAGCAATAAAGGTACCTTTTCGGATATTTTCTCCACTGGCAGCTCAATGTCCTTTACGTTTCCTCTGCGTAAACGAAAGTATTTTTTTAATAAACCTCCAATAAACTCTCTTGTCTTAACAACATTAGGCTATACGCATCGAAATTCAAACTGATGATATTTTGATATTGTGAACTGCTCAGTTTCTTTCTGCTGGATAGATATTTCTGATTTCTTGGTTTTAAAATAATATTTTGGGTACCAATTCTGAAAATCAATGGTAAGTGAGGAATCCACATGGAATACTGTAAACTTTTGTGGTATCTCTGAAGCAGACATGATTACTTTGTGTATGTACTCATCAATGGTGTAAAGCCTATCATAGCAGTTTAATTTACGTTTTATCAACCCAAAGCCACGATCACAGGGCAAATACGAATGTCCTCGTATTGGAAAAAACAACTTAATTTTTTTAAACAATTTTTGTTCACTCAAACACATGAGAAATCTGATCATTGCATGGTTTTTGTTCTGCCCTGCACAGTTGTCACAGAACAAGTGCAACTCTTCTGTATCATGTGTAACAATTTTTTTTAAATAATGCAATATGAAAGAACACACATCATCAGGACTCTTGCGGGCAGGTCCTTCGTGGTAAATATAACAAACTATACGATCATTGCCTAAATTGTAAATACGAAAATTGTTTATGCTTAGCTGCCTAAAATAGTAAATTTCTTGAACTGGCAATTTGGGTAAATCCAAAACTGCCATAAATTCAAATTAACAGATGAGTGAGTGTTGCTAACATAAATTTTGCAAAAAGGGCCTATGTGAGTGAACATGAGTCCTTTTTGCAAAGCACGTCAAAATCAACCATTCAAGATCTCTATGTTATGGGCTGAATGTGTGTCCTTTTTACAAAGCTTCTTGTGTGACAAGTTGAAATAGCACAAAAACGAAAAAAAAGTAAATATTAAAAAAATGTGGCTTGTGTCCTTTTTGCAAGTCATGATTCAAATAGCAGGCAAGCCAACGTTTTGGCAGGACGTCTGCCGGGCCCGCTAGTCTTCTATATATATATAAATAAAAATTAAATGTTGTTTGTTGGTAAGCGCATCACTTGAGAACGGCTGGACGGATTTGCCTAAATTTTTATAATGTATATAGTACAAAATAAACTAAATGACTTCCATTTTTCCATCTGTCTGTCCCAGTGTTTGCCCATAATAGACTCCGAAATGTCTCAATGGATTTTGTTGAAATACATTAAAAAATCTGTTGCTATATAGTTGTGTTAACAAGGTCGGGTGAGAAGTGATATCAAAATTACACGGGCAAAATCATACGGCGGCCGGACTGAAAATTTTCAGTGAGATAACGGACCAGTAGGCAGACCACGGGTTTGATCCCGGATCCCGGCCTTGTACTAATGGGTTTTTTAATTATAAACTTATATACATAATACGACAAACCACACTTAGAGGCATTTCCATCTAAATATACCTCAACAGAACTGGACACTTGTTGTTAGGTATAGCCTCACAAATACTTGACAACCCGTGAAGATAGAAAAAAAAGCTCAATGTTTTACCAATCAAAGAAACATTACTTGCTGAAATTAAATAGAATTTCAGAAATTCTAAGTTTGAAACGTAAATTGCATTATATTGGAGTTCGCAGACAGGTTCTGATATATTTTTAATTAAAGTCGAAGTACTTATAAGAGCAGCGGATGACGACAGGCCGTAAAATAAAAGACATAGTTTTGCAACAACTGCGAAAACTTTTTAATGGTTCGCCCATTTCCTCTTAATAATTACTCTGACATTGTATTCCTTATTGTACTTGTTTTAAAATTTGTCGGTTTGCTTTGTTCATGAAACCAGTTTGAGGTTTATGGTTGTGGAGGCATTTCATTCTTAACCACTTATTTTTTCAACTCTTTTTTTCACGGGCCGCCTTAGGCCGTTTTTCCACAACGCACGACAGGACACGATTTTATGCAGTGACGATTCAGAGCGTCATATATTTACTATGGACGTTTTCTCACGGAACGACACCACATAGCACGACACACGTTTTACAAACGACAGTTTGGCTATGTCGTCGCTGCCGGTAAATCGTTCCGTTTTTTTGCGGTAGCGATATTGAGACAGTACTAGATCTATTGCCGTTTTCCACTACGCACCGCGCGACACGACAGTTGGAATCGTGTCTCGTGGAAAAACGTACGGACGACACCGTCGTGACGTGAGTTGTGTATTGTCACGACAAATCGTGTCGTGCGGTGGCTCGTGGAAAAACGACCTTACAGTTCCCGAAACCGTTTTATCGAACCCGGGGTACCAAGCGAAAGACCATGGTATCTCACCGAACATTTTCGGTCCGGCCAGCTGTATGATCGAGATTGAACATAGGCCACACATTAGCGATGTAAATTACATATGACTGATTTTCATGGACATTGAAGAGATTGTAACTTCGTTAACTTGGAATATATCAACAAATGTCAATATCTTGGCTCACGTTCACATACCTATTCATCTAAATTTAATAAATAACCCATCAAATCGTAAATTTATTTTATTGTAGCCAGTTTTATAGACGTAGAACATTGTCTAGCTCGAAAGTAAGAGCATTCCAACATTCTGAGGGATCACTAAATTCGTTATTGTTGTTTTTCTTGCTTAGCGGCGACATAAATAAGAATTTCTTCACGAAAGTAATGCCGGAAAATCCTTCTTACTATCACATAAGGAGGGGATTTATCGCCATGTGGACGCTACGTACGTACTTTGGATCACGATTTGGTAACGCGGAATTGGGGTGTCATTTTCGTGGAGAAAAAGCGCGGATCGTGAAAGTTTTTCCAGTCGTTTTGGTCCCGTTTGATTTGTGATTTTTTGTCGGAGGAAAGTCTCATTGACTCAAAATGGTTAATCGAACTTGGTATATATTTTAAAAGCAAAAAACTTCTCTAATCTCTACCTAAAACACTTTCACGGCCTTATACTTTGCAGTGTGGCCAGATACACCAGTAACAAGCACGTAGGCAGGGGGAGAGTCCAGTGGGTCCGGACCCCCCCCCCCCCTCCCTAAATCCGTCACCGACACTTTTTGGAATTGAGAATTTTAAAAAGTAGGCTATCAGTTCAGCTGAGCTGATGAGGTCGAGTCAAGCGAGCAAGGATTGCCTATTGCTGAAAAGATGTAATAAAAGGTAAAGTCGTACTTTGTGTTTTATTTTTTCAAAATAATGGCTTGGTCGGAGGTTGGACCCCCCCAATGGCGTAATCACTTTTATATTTATAATAAGAGATATCACACAGAAGCTAATTAGCCGAATTACTGGACAACAAACAACCATACAACAAAAATTACTACAACATAGATACCTACATATTTAAAAAATAACAGTCATATAGTCAAATTAATTAATTGGTAGAAAAAAAAACTTTTGCACATTAGTATAAAGGGAGTACCTACCACAAAACCTTTTTGGCTGCCTTTGCACTGGAGCGGAGAGGAGAGGGGAGGAGCTGTAAATTTGGTGCAAATCTAAGGCTTTAATAAGATCTGCTAGAATCCGCTAGTTTTGCCCTTCAATATGTATCAAAGTAAATATTTTTTCAAAGTTAGTTATATGGCTGCCGACTGTTTCTGAAACTGCAGCAGCGATCTCATCGATCAATTAGCTTTCCTCGTGTTGAATTCACCGGACAATCCATTACCATAGACTTTGGTATGTTATAGAATTGACTTTTATCTATATTTTTATAACTTCACGGACTGTGAAGGTATCAAGAAGAAGACACAATCTTCATCCTTTGGTTGGTAATGTTTGTGAAGTTATACCAAGTTACTGGTCACCTCTTTTGGTGTATGTTGCGATGATAAGCCTTGCAATTGGTACATGACCGCTGTGGCGTTCGAATCAGATGTGGTGTGCTCATAGAGTACTAAGCCTATGGAGGGGCCATAGACGGGCTCCCCCTTTCGCCAATTTTTTCCCCTTTGACCAGTTATACTGACCACGTGCGCAGTAATAAGTTATCTTAGATTTCGTTGGTATCGTTTTGTGTCGCGAGACAGAGCTCTAGAAAAATAGTTAATTCTGATGTTTTAAACGGGAAAGGCGATCTAGGACGTCAAACTTGCGGGAACATAATGTTTGCAATCATTAATTGTAATTATTATGTTTCTATTTTAGCATAATCATCATATAACGTAAAATCCGTTGCGACAATAAAACGACAGAAAAATACAGTGGTACAGGGGCTAGTACTAAACGTTTACCTCCCCACCCGCCAAAAGTCGCAGAAAAAAATGTTCGGTTATTTACACGCTACACGTCTCCTTTGTTATATACTCAAAGGGTATGCTTTACCCACACGCATTACCCATTAGGCCATTTATGCCTCATGATCTCTATTCTCTATTATCATGCGGTATAAGCCAAGAGGCATAGGCAGGAATTCGTGTACTAGCTTCCACGTATGCCTGGGTCGAGCATTTCTGGCTGGCAATTCTTCGGTCTGGACACTGATACACCGTGAAATGATCGCTAGATGGCGTTATATAATTATAGTTTTAAAAAATATGGCATTAAAACATGGCACTTTCTGATAGAATATAAAAATGTTCCTAACTCTATGGATAAGTTGCTAGGAGTCGAGCAACAATTTTCTCCAATATACACTTTTGATATAAACTTTGATTTAGTCCAGGTAGTAATTACTGCAAGTCTCTCCTAGTTATTTCTGTTTCGAGCTGTGGAATATTGTAAATGAACGTAGCTATCAAAGCAAATAGTATTTATATAAGTATTTTATTGGATTATTAAACTTTAAAACTTCATTTTAATTTAACAGAATTTCTTAGTTCTCAAAATGCAGATGTTAATTTTTAACCGACTTTAAAACAAGTAGGGTGTTATATATTCCACGCGTATGCTTTTTCGATGATTTCTTGGACACGGTTGGTTTTTTTTGATCGACAGATAATAATTCTTCCGGATTGGTCCCATTTTAGTTTCAGATTATTTTGCCTTTGATTATCGCAATAGTTTTCTGACTGTATATCCCGAATACCGGAATTAAGCGATTAAAGATTAATAATTCACGACCACTGCAGTGTGGCCAGAGAAATCAGTAACAGTGTCCACTTTATGCCAGTTGTCCATATTGAGCAGAACAGTTGGCTGGACCTAGATGTGACACTTCTTTAAGAGACGTAAATATCCTTTATTTTTAGAAGCACTAAGGAGATTAATATAGATGCTGGTAATACAGTTTCGGCTCAGATAAAGTTTTTTTATACAAATTGTTCGAAATTCGAATTTGCACAGCTAGGTCGCTCAAGAATCTTCGGTAGATTTCTTTCAAGTTGATACAAACAGTGCCTCACCAAAGTCTGCGTAATTAATGAGTTAAGCCTCTTATTTGTACGCAACTCACCGAACCTCCGTAGTAGATTATCTTTCATTAATTTAAGCTTCGTTCCCTTTTAGCCTCGTGTACATTGTATTAAATAAAGCACTAACAAATTTACGAAATACTTTCCTCGAAAATTAATTATTTATTTGTTTGGAAGGTACAATTTTAAAGACATTTAAAATGGACAGCTAATTTCTTAAGTTTAAGGAAAAAAGGGACACCAAAATATTATTTTTCTGCAAATAAGAAACTCCACCCACAAAAATACACATATTCACGGATTTTATATATTTTAGCGTGCCCAGAGACAATATTAACAATATCTTCATTGTCACTTTATACAATATACTATTACATATTTTAAAAATAAGTGCAAACGCTTCAAATCATGAAATCTACTGCAATAGTATAACGCCATCCTAATAAATATAAAGCAAAATTTTGTTTGTTTGTTTGACTCTGTTTCACGACAAAAATAAAAACGGGTCCTCTATAGGATAAAATATTATGTCATATTTTTAATTTCCACGGGAGAAGCCGGGCTGGAAAGCCAGTGACATAAAAAATGAGCGAGCCTTACAGTAATCGCATATGATGTATAACATCTGACATCTCACATTGGTAATAACTAACATTAACATTATATGCTGAAAACATTAACACTTTATACACAACACTATAGGATAAGCGCACAGCTGATGCGTTCTCCTTCTCTATTTCCCTTTCGCTTTCTCATTACACACACGCACACGTGTTGGCTGACAGTACCAACCTCTCGGAAAATGGGTTGGTACCATCTGACGGCCAACTCCATCACCGCGCGCGCTCATTGGTCAAATCAAATACCGAGCGTTTCCCCGGCTTCCTGTTACACACTTACGTCCTTTTCACGAAATTACTCCCACAAATTGCAGGAAAGCGAAAGGAAAAAACACCAAAAAAAATCTTTATTAATGTTATCTTATATTGCAAGTTATTCAAGCTTACCACAGACAATCAAAGAAGACGAGCTCTATGACATAATAATCTGTTTAACTAAAATAATATAAGACATGCCAACATTGTCTGTGCCCCAAAATAAGCTTCCATTAAGAGACAAAACGCTCCACTCTAATCTCGTCTAACAAGCATATCGTATCGATGTAAGTTACCGCCTACAACTTGTACAAACTGTTACTATTATACCATATTTACTGCAAGAATTACGAATCTGCTTTTTGGGGTTGCCAACTTTCAAAATCTTAATACTAATAATAAATATGAAATGTTTGTTAGTTTGAATGCGCTAATCTCTAGAAGTGCCAGTCATAGCCCTTGAAGAAGGAAATAAGAAAGAAGGAAAAAGAAAAATCTTCACAGCTCCCGGGAACCATTACCAGGGTACCCAGCGGAAAACAAAGTCTTATACACTTAGCCGAAGATTTTTTTTGAGGCTATCTAACGAGTTGCCAGCTCTGTTGAGGTATGTAGATGGAAAAGCCTCTTTGTATGGTTTGTCGTATAATGTACATAGATTTTTTTTATTATGAAAAGCCCATTGATACATGTTCGGATGTTGGCATCGAACCGCGACTTCTCAGTTGTGAGCCGACGTTTTACACACTCGACCACCGACGCCCTTGACGAAGGTTATAGGCTATAGAATATCACGTTACAACCCAAAGGAGCGAAGCAGTAACCATTAAAGCGGGTGCAACCGCAAGGCACAGCTAGTAAAATATATAAAAGCATTTTGTAAATTTTTACAATTAAAATTTGCATTTATCCAGGCAGGAGCTAATTTTTTTCTATTTCTTTTCGATTTCTATGACTCATAATAAACTGTATAACTAAAATTCTTACTAATATCATAAATGCGAAATCAAAACGGATCAACGGATCGACGTCATTTTTCGAAAATCATGTAAAAAATAATCAATTTTCAAAGTCCTGTAAAAAATTCACTGTGTTTTTTTAAGACTATATTACTATCGCTGTTTTAGTTCCATCACTTATTTATGGAAGCGAGACTTGCGTATGGAATAAGAGGCATGAAAGTAAAATAAATGCAGTGGAAATGCGGTCTTTACGTAGAATGTGTGATATAAAACGTATTGACCGCATCCGGAACGATGTCATTAGAGAAGAATGCGGAGTAAAAGATTACGTTGTGACTAAAATGAAGAAAAGTAGTTTACGCTGGTTTGGACACGTTGAAAGAAGGAAGGATGAAAGATTGACTAAAAAGGTTTATATGGCTGAAGTGAAAGGAAATGCTGGCAGACGACCTAGATGTACTTTTATTGAACATATAAAAAATATGTTGATCGATGGAGATATTAAAAGTACACACAATCGCCGAGCATGTATGAAAGGTATAATGAATATAAATAATAAAAATTTCGTCGTAGAATTTGAAGACGGTTGGTGCCAAATTAGGATACAAAACTAAGTAAATATCTAAGAAGATAAAGATCTGTTCAATATTATCTATGTTTGTATGTACTGATGATCGTAGGTTCCTAATGAATTGTCTAGATTAGTGAATTTGGGAACTAAGTTGTTTCTAATTTGGCACCAACCGTCTTCAAATTCTACGACGAAATATTTATTATTTCTTACTTTTCAGTGAAAATTTTTGAAGTCGGTGCACTTTTTTTTAAAAGGTTTATTTTACCCTTTTAAGTGTTTTTGCTGCCTTGAGAGACAAATAATAACGCAACTAAAAAATATTGATGAAAAATTAAAAAAAAAAAAACGCTGTAGATGTGATTTGAACCATATGCTGAAAATTGACAACTTCGTGTCAATAGCAACCGTTGCTAAGGCTTTTTCTGATACATAATTTTCAGCCGTAAACAGAAATTAATTACTGAATTTCTGAAAACTACTGAACCGATTTTCGTCATATGTCTGTGAGATAATGTCGAGAAATTATAATGTCTTAAAAAAATAAGTTGTCAAAATCGGTACTTATTTTATCGAGATATCAAGAAAACTGTACTTTTAAAGTCAGTTTTTTCAAAATTTCTGAAAAACTAATTAACCAATTTTTATGAGAGAAAAATGGGACCAATCCGGAAGAAAACGGAGGAAAACATCAAAATCGGTTCACAATTGGCGGAGTTATCGATGTACATACATACATAAAAAAAAAAAAAATACGGTCCGAATTGAGAACCTTCTCCTTCTTTTTTTGGAAGTCGGTTAAAGAAGCAAAAGAGATATGTCAGGATCGTAACAAATGGCATTCGATTGTCTCTGCCTACCCCACTTGGGATGAAAGGCGTGATAGATAGATTATATACTACTATCGCTTGAATATTTATAAAGTGATATAATTATATTTCTACTAGCTATCCGCCCCGGTTTCGCTTATGGGATTGTTTGAAATATGACACCAGAAATATGCCGAAGGATTGCTGATAAAAAGTAGCCATTATTATATATAAAATACTTGCTGTGTCTAAAAGAAGGGCAAAAACACTATAAAAAGATACGAAAGATGATAAACTCAAAAAAAACATTTTAAGTTATTCCAAGAATACCAAATTTCTTTAAAAACAAACATACATGAAGCTAACTTAAGCTAATTAAGACTCTCGTCTCGTTTAAGGGGCCAGTTTTAATCCTAGTCTATTTGTATTTAATTTTTGGGCAATAATTTCACAGCGAGCTGGCAACACTGGTATAATCTCGGCGCCATTGTTCCGTGAGTTGTTTTCGAATAAGTAGATTATTTCATTACTGAGATACTGTTTGCTTTCTTATAGACTGTTCGCGACAGATTCGGAGATTGGATGGAAGTCGAGGTTGTAAGGCGGAATGTTACTGGAATTTTTGATGTCCTATCCTTCAAAAGATAAGATAAAGCCAGTCTATATATTTTTGTTATAATACCCAATTTCAAAATGGAAAAGCGAAATATGACCACTAAAAATCACTTTGAAATATTTACGTTTGTATTTCGATGGTTTTGACTGTTATTGCTGAAATATAATTTAGATTAATTCTAAGAAAACAAGTCCAATTAAAATATAAAATAAATTCTCTCTAAAATAAAATTCATAAAACTTTATAATAAATAATTAATTAACTACTTGGAATAGGTTTTAAATTATATACCTATATAAATTAAAATTAAATGCTGTGCGTTGGTGCGCTCACTTGAAAACGGCTTTGGCTAATTATTTTTTAAATTTTCATAATAGTCAAAAAAGTTTTAGGGAAAGAAAAATAGGAATAATTGCCTGAAAAATTGGAAAATTCTATGAAAACTGAAAGAATTTTTTTGTCTTTGCGATTTTTGTTTGAACTCAATACCATAATAGGAAATAAAAGTTAATATGGATTCTACGGGCGAAACCAAGGCTGAAAGCAAGTGCTTTATAAATGTCGAAAACAAAATACAAAATTGAATTTAGTATTAAAACCTAGAATGTGTGATATAATGCAGAGTGAAAGATGATGTTGTGACTGAAATGAAAAAAAGTAGTTTACGCTGGTTTGGACACGTTGAAAGAATGAAAAATGAAAGATTGACTAAAAAGTTTTATATGGCTGAAGTGAAAGGAAATGCTTGCATATATTGATCGATAGCAATATTAAAAGTACACACAATCGCCGAGCATGTATGAAAGGTATGATGAATATAAAAGAAGCGAAAGAGGTATGTCAGGATCGTAGTAAATGACATTTTATTATCTCTGCCTACCCCTCTTGGGATAAAAGGCGTGATGATAGATAGATAGATGTAATTTTAAAAAAGCAGTGAAAAGTGGATGCTAGCTCAGTTTAAAATAAATTTTCTAGTAGTCTCTAGTGACAAAGAAGCTAAGAGCTGGTATAATGTCAAAGGGCGATAGATTACAATTTTAACAAGATCCGTTTCAAAGCTTAGTTCTCACATTTAAAAAATACTTTTCCCTTTTTTAACCGACTTCCAAAAAAAGAAGGAGAAGGTTCTCAATATGGACCGTATTTTTATGTATGTATGTACATCGATAACTCCGCCAGTTGTAAACCAATTTTGATGGTTTCTTTTTTAATCGACAGATAATTCTTCCGGATTGGTCCCATTTTTATATCATAAAAATTGGTTCATTAGTTTTTCAGAAATTTAAAAAAAACTGACTTTATAAGTACATTTTTCTTGATATCTCGATAAAATATGTACCGATTTTGACGACTTATTTTTTTTAAGACATAATAATTTCTCGACATTATCTCACAGACATATGACGAAAATCGGTTCAGTAGTTTTTCAGAAATTCAGTAATTAATTTTTGTTTACGGCTGAAAATTATGTATCAGAAAAAGCCTTAGCAACGGTTGCTATTGATACGAAGTTGTCAATTTTCGTGACGATGGTCTGGCGTTTAAATGTAATGAGGTGCAGCGCAGGATGCACAAGTACATGGTTCAAATCACATCAACAGCGGTATTTTTATTTAATTTTCAAACAATATTTTTTTAGTTGCGTTATTATTTGTCTCTCAAGGCAGCAAAATCACTTAAAAGGGTAAAATAAACCTTTTAAAAAAAAGTGCACCGACTTCAAAAATTTGCACTGAAAAGTAAGAAATAATATATTTTTCGTCGTAGAATTTGAAGACGGTTGGTGCCAAATTAGGATACAAAACTAAGTAAATATCTATAAGAAGATAAAGATATTTTCAATATTATCTATGTTTGTACTGATGATCGTAGGTTCCTAATGAATTGTCTAGATTAGTGAATTTGGGACTTCTTTCTTTATGTAAGTAATTATTGAACATTAAACAAATTAAATGTTACTATCGCTTTAAAATTTTGTTTATAACCATAAATGTTGTGAAATAGTCTGAATAAAGATTTTAGGGAAAGAAAAATTTGAAAATTCTGTAAGTGTTTTTTTTTATAGAATGTTTTTTTAACTCAAGACCATAATACAGGATAAAGCAAGTAGCAAATATATGTATTAAGCTACCTAAGCTAATGATATCCCAACGTTAATTTCAGAGCGAACTAAACCAAAACAATACATTAAATTCGAGTATAAATTACTTGTTTGCGTTTAGAAAACCGCAAGGAGACGAACAAAGCCGACGTTTTATGTGTAGGCATAGGGTAAATGTACAAATTGTAATTAAAATATTGTTCACCCGGTCTCAGGTGGGGCGGCGGTGAGCTCTTATTGTTACGTTTACCCTACTAGCAATATTGTGGCAAAGGGTAACGATGCGCACGATTGTGGCCTATCCATCTTTTCTAAGTAAAATATATTGTTTAAAATGTTGGATATATCTCAATAGAACAAACCACTCGTTAGGTATAAACTCACAAATACCAACGGCTAAACGAGGGAGACTTCTTGGTCTTCCGCTGGGTACCCTGGAACCGTAACGCGGTTTCGGGAGCTGTAAGGCATACCCGTGAAGAAAAAAAAACCTTTTCACGCCAAAACTGATAAACAGAATTTGTATCGATTTCCACTATTGGAAAGGATGATTCACCTGGAGGGTTTAAGAATATTAAATATGGAACCGTTGACGCCAGGGTACCCAGCGGAAGACAAAGTCTTCCTCACTTAGCCGAAACATTTTTTGAGGCTATACCTACCTAACAAGGTACCTATGTAGAATTGTAGATGGAAAAGCCTCTTTGTACGATTTGTCGGATAATGTACATAGTCTTTTTATTATAAAAACCCATTGGTACATGGTCGGATTTGGGGATCGAACCCGCGACTTCTCAGTTGTGAGCCGACGTTTTATACACTCGACCACCGACGCCCATCAGTGAATCAACAATCAAAAAAAGAATCAGCGAGTTTTCATGGCGTATGCTGTCTAATCCGTCAGAGATATAACAAAATGATATAAGAAGTAAATGTGTAGAATAAAATGGTCTACAAAAAAGTCCTTAAGAGCATATATCTATCTCAATTAGATAAGCAGGAATTCAGGTTGTTGTAAACCAATATTGTACCATTTTGAAAGTCAAGCCAAGTCGAAGGTTAAAGCTAAGTGTTTATTACGTCTTAGTTTATAGAGGTATGAGGAAGTAAATAGGATCGTTAGAGAATACGCTGCGAGTGCAACATAGAAAACTACTTTTGGTAACGAGTTTGAGTAAGACCTCGATAAGGTATCAACTTCCAAAGGGATTTAGCTTTTGTGTTATTTATGGCCATATTTTTTCTTAAACATGCGTAGCTTTCAATTTCTTTACTCGTCCTTCGGAGGGCATTTAAAACCGGCTTCCACAGTTCTTCTAAAGGGATGTATTTACACAAACTTGTATAATATAAAAAATGTTGAGTTTTCTGTAGAATTTTCTTAAAAGTTATGAATAACTAAAGATACACTGAATCTTTATCTATAGAATGTGTTAAACGAATTTTTTTAAATATATAATTTGCATGCAATAAACTGGTATTTCCTTACTCTCATTCCGCGAAAACTAAACAACTTTCATCAATGATAAAAATAACATGATACAGCAAGTATATTAAATATTTTATATCCTTGATAAATTATTTCACTGTTATGATGTTTCATTTAAAGGTATTTTAAAAGGCCGTACGGTCCCTAATACGTGTTTTGGGTTCCGTAGTAAAACAAGTAAAATATCTAATTTCAAATGGTATAACTTAATCAATCATTCAATATAATTCTCAATCTTTATCAAATTTACAAAAACTTTATATTAATTTAGAAAAACATGAACCAAACTGCGAAAGAAAAACCTTCGAAGTTATCGATTTTTTAACCGATAACCATATTTTTTTATTCGTTTATTATTGAATTATACTTCATATACATTACGGTCATTAAAAACAGTCAAAATAACGATTTATTCGTTCACCATACAAAAATGTAATTCTCATTATTTAACTTTTAAATAAATAAAAATATTTCCAAGAATTTCGTTATACGATGTAGAATATTAATAAAATTGTAATTAAGGGTAAAGAAAATATCATTTCAGATGAAAATTAGGTTATTTAAATGTACGCTTACGAAACATGAAGCAACTAGATAAGAGATTATTAAGGTGACAATCTTTTTGTGAAAAAGGCAGGAAATTGTTGAAACATCGCGTAGACTTCGCATTCAAAAGATTTAACAGTTGAACCTAGTTTAATACCTATAATAGTAAGACAAATAATTTTTTCTCCAATGCAGAAAAATACTCGCAAAATTTCCGAGCTACGTCATTAAGCAGTTTGCAAAGCTAGAAAGAATGACGTTTGTTTAAATTATATATATTGGCAATAATACGGTTAATTTTGTTTGGGAGGTCTAAACATGTAACTCCATGTAACTCATATTTTAATCCTTACTATCTATACTTATTTCATACTTAATATGATAAATGTGAAAGTAACTCTGTCTGTTACCCTAAACCACTGAACCAATTTTGATTTGAACCTAGGGAAGAACATAGGTTACTTTATTATCTTAATCGACCCCCCCCCCCCCCCCTATAAGGGATGAAAGTTAGTATGGCCCAAATGGATGAAGCTGGGGCCAAAAGCTAGTACATAATAATTTCTAATAAATTACAGATTTGTAGTTACATTTTAAAAAAGAAGTGACTATTCATTGTGAATTAGGTACATCAAGAGGCTTGCCACTTGTTTTGTTTAATATGGGCAGTTATTAGCTAAAAGTGCACACTCTGGCCACGCCGCAACGCCGCAATAAACTCCGTTAAGGTATGTTTTTTTAGTTTTTGTTTAAAATCTCTTTTAAAATTCAAAAGCGGAGCTAAAATATATCAAAATTATCTCCTTTTATTTACAAATTATGGTCACAACAGCTACTTGAATTGATGTTCAAGATGATGTGTACTTTGGAGGCATTTTAATAATATATCAAAGGGACGTCAAGGGATTTACTTCACTAAGAATTGTGTGTGCTTCGTGCAAATATGGAAATTTTCTATGAACAAAGCTGAATTTTATGGTTTAATTAATTTTTCATTATAGCAAGGATTTCGCACTGTGTTAAGCTCGTTGGTGTAATTAACAATCACACATAAAAGTACTATCACTCATTGTACCTGTATATACCAAAATCGTGTGGAGAGGGTTCCGTGGTAGGTTTTCCCTCGTTTCCTGTAAACTATGAGTGAGGCCCAATATTTTCTTTACTATAATTTCAATTAGTCAAAGTTTATGTACAATTTACAAACTAAATATTATATAATATATATAAAAACAAAGTTTAAATACAATAAAAATTAAAAATTAAACACAGGGAACCCCATGAGTAGCTCTCTAATCATGAATATGTAGTGATACATACTCATAAGTAGAAAACCTTCTCGAAATCACTGTCCTGCGGTAAAGTGCCAAGAAGGCTAGCAGCGTTTCCTCGCTGTATAGCTATGCTAATACGTTGCCCAAGGTATGCTCCAGCCCTCTTGTCACCTGAAATGTCGATTAGACGAGATGATAGTTCCTTATATAATTTCTTTGCTCCGAGGCCCCACGGACCCATGGTTTCAACCCCAAACGGTGCAAATAAGTAATCTTGTGCAAGGTTTGTGTACTTACGCCGTTTGAGGTTTTCAGCTGTTGTTGCTGCTGCACCAGCATTATTAGACGTAGCCTGGACGTGAGAAGCCGCCAATGTATCGACACAGGTAGCGTCCCACACTAACGGTCTTCCCTGCGTCCAGGGCACGAGTGTCATACCGTCGGGCTTTTTTTCCATCATCACGTGCCATACCAGGCGTCTAATATAGCTGGCACGTGGACAGTGGCAAGGGCCCTACGGATGACATCATTAAGACTGGCGTGGCGTGGTATTCTACCAGCACTTTTCGTACATGATAGTCCGTGATGTCCCAGAGAATCGACATTTTGACCGCAGCGACATTGATGGGGTTCATTAATTTTGATACCGAGTCGTAAGCACACAGAAAGACGAAAAGTAATGTTATCTAATTGAGTACCAATTTTAGAATTTGGAATAGATTGAAGCCAGTATCCTGACTCCCGTTCTGTCACAGCAAGGAGACGAGCACGTTCGTGCTTAGTACTTGCGTCTTGTAATAATATTATTTGTATATTTTGGCAGAAAATATGTATTTGTATTTTATCGGCAAAATGATTCACGCTATACGCCCGTGATTGGGTCATCAAACACTACATATGTAACAAATTTCAAGTTTTTTCAGCCATTAGATTTCGGACAGACGGACACAAGAGATAAGGATTCCGCTTTCTCATCGAATGTCTAAAAATTATCATTGGCCGAATGAGGAAGACTTGGTTTCCGCGGGGTACCCTAGGACCAATTTCTGATTAGTTTAGTCACTGAACTAATGGGATCAAACTGTATTTTTAGTGATATTGTTGTGGATATTTCTTTTGACTGTACTTCGCTATTTAATGTAGTTAATTAGAGCACGAGCAATAATCTCCTCATTTGTTGTAGTTGGAGTACCCAGGTTCAAAATACTCCTAATGCTACACCTAGTTAGAGTCGTGAGTTGGAGAGAAAACAATATCGATCCAAGGAAATGTTAATATTACACCAATCGCCGAGAATGTATGAAATGAAATGATGAAAACGAAAAGAAGCGAAAGAGGTATGTCAGGATCGTAGCAAATAGCATTCGATTATCTCAGCCTACCCCTCTTAGGATAAAAGGCGTGATGATAGATAGATAGAGTAGAGGTACAGCTTTAAGGTGGCCACAAACATTTTTAGGGCAATTCGTGTACGAAAAAAACACATTTGCAAATTTTAAGGGTATCGGAAAAGCTCTTATGAATTGCATGAGATGAGAGCCTCTTACAAGGTTTTTGCGATTTTATTTTACAGAAAGCATACATAATACCATTATCATTCCTGCGTACGACATTTTTATGGCCTGTGATTTTAATATCATATGAAATATTATAATGTGTTATAGAGCGCGCTACTTATTCTATTTTTTTTCTACTACAATGTATTTTTTCGATAACAAATACTTCACAAACACCTACATGTGTTTTAATTCGGAAACAAATATGCCCAATTAGGGCTTGATTTTCACCAAATCGTTGTATTTGTGGTTGTAAAATAATTTTTGAAATTGGCACAGTAGTTTTTGAGTTTATTTATTACAAACATACAAAAATACAAATCTTTCCTCTTTATAATATTAGTATAGATAAGTATAGTAAGATTACCTGTGGCAATAATTCACACCGTTAGTTTAACTAATCTCCAACAGATGGCATTTTTTACAAAATACATAAATTAGTTTAATTTTAAAAGAAACATTTAATTTTGATTTGTTTGATTAGAGCGAAAAACCGACAAAAAAACACATTTGAGAAAATAAAATAAAATATAAAAATGTCATAATATTTACATTATATTCTGATAAAATTATACAATGGGAGATATTTTTATTAAAAATGTGGCAGAAAACCTTACTCTTTGTCAAAAAATAATACACTTCTGTGGAGATGATGTTGTAAGAAACTAACTTACGACCCCACTATACCTCAACAGAGATCGTCCTCAAAATTAACTAAATGTGGAAAACGTATGTCCACCAAAAGTTTTCCATTCGCGTCTGCCATTTATAAAACTTTTTAGTCAATCTTTCATCCAACATATAAACTTTAAACCGCAAAGTGTTTTAGCACAGTATTTGACAACATATCACATTACTAAGAGTCAGACATATTGTAATTACTGAGTCCACATTAAAGCTGATTTGGGAGCGACATTGTTAGTAGAGAGTATTGACACAAGAGACCCTTTGTTCTCTTCGGTGCTAATTACACAATTGTATTAGTTTTTGTTTACGTCACTACTCACTTGGTAATGAGTTCATAAACGATTTAGTATTCATGTAAAGTGATTTATTTAAATTTGCAATTCGTATGTACAAAAATTACACCACAATTGTATTTGTAATCTGTAATTTTAAGAGGATGTATAGAGCTAAATGCGAGTTTTATGATGCGTAAAAGTACATGATCCACTGCAGTGACCATAATCAAAAAAATATATGATATTCTTGAGGTTATGCGTTATTAAGATACTGTGTTCAAAACATAATACAACTATATTGATTCGATAGAAAAAAATCACGAATGTACCTCTAAAAAAATATTTTACTGTCTAGAAACAGTACTAAAATGCATGCAATGATTCTGATTTTTTGACAGATTTTTTATCTAGCAATATACTATCGTAATACTGTTCTATTTTTTAATAAAAAATTCAGCAAGTTCCTTTATTCTCATTTTCGAGATTTTATGTACGCACTGCACGCGTGTGTGCGTAAGCGCTCGTGTACCGACAGTACCGGCTGCAGCCTGATGCTATATTATTAGTGGCAGCCACATCGTTTGGTGTGTATGTGTACCCGCGTAGGGGCGGTGCCATCTCTCAAGGTCGTTGGCTCTATCCAGCGTCTTAATAATAAAATATAAATGCTTGCAAAAAATTAACAGCAATCAGAATTGATGCTTAATTTTTAATTATGAAAGAGGACATTTGGAAACAAGTACTTATTTACTTTATAGATTCATATAAAATGCTAGACAATTTGTTTTTATCTCAAACAGACAATAAAAGATTATTTTAGTTATTGCTATAGCAATTATTTAAATTTTTTCCGTGTTTCTAACAGATTCTAAAAAACTCATGTATCTGTCTTTTAACAGGGGACTCTATGGCAGCTTATTTTTCTAGAAGACTTCATGTAGACTTCAGTTCTTTTTATCAGAAACAACTTTGTTTTTGGACAATTGAAGAAAAAAATTTGAGCGGCAGAAGTAAATTATAACTTTTGTATATAAATACCTAGATGGATTGGAAATAGAATCAAAATATTGACCAGAGTTGGGAAAACAAATTGTTAACTTATACATGCCAAGCGTCAGGTTGCATACATTTTGGCAGTCACCGGGCAACCACTCACTGTTTCCATTCCGCACGTAATGTATGCAGGATCAGAATTAAATTTGCAAACGAAGCCGAAAAATGGGATATACTCGCCTTTTGAAATTGTTTTTCTGAAGTATTTAATTAATTTTTAAACCTGAATCGACTGTTTCAATAAGAAGAGAGCTTTACAATTCCGTTGTATATATTTTTGATGCTGATTTGAATTCCCTTTGATATTTCTTTTTCATAAAAGTTTTCAGCAATTTTAATTATTCCACCTACCACGAGTGTCTGAAAAGAGTTTAGTACAGGCAATACATAAATTATAATTACCTACACGTTATTATAATATCTCGAAACGGTTTTGGATTCAGCATACCTTAACTTTTACTTTACCTACCGAATTCCTTACTTGTTCAGTAGGGACGCTAGCGTCGGTTGTTAATTTAGTTGCGTCTTTACCTGTTATGCAATCCGTCGCAGTTGCTAATTCCATGATAAGACTGCCGATTAACGACTGTTACTTTCCCTTTAAAAATGATATTTTATTTTCACTTTCACTGTTATAATCTGCACTTCTTTAGGAAGGCGAAAGTTTTCATCAAATATACTATTATGGAATATGACAGAAAGAAAACCATGAAAGAATTGTGTAGAAATTAATAATTTACAAAATTGTAGTAATAACACCCGAGCCTCAGGTTTCTAGATCTTTAAAATAATTTATGTGGGTATTTTTAACGCCATGTTACAGAATTGAGTTCCTTTCAGTAGACTGAAGGAGATCAGGCGCCGGTGATATTGTCGTGGTCTGCATAGTAATGAATTCAACACTTTACTTAGAATCCATAATAGATATTATATTTCTTCACCGGTTCTTAATTTATCAGTAACTTATTCTAGAAGTTAGCTCCAGCGAGTTGTCATGGCGTATGCTGTCTAATCCGTCAGAGATATAACGAAATGATGTAGGAAAGAATTGTGTAGAATAAAATTATCTATATAAAAATATTTTGTTGCATATATTTATCTCTAGTAATTAAATAGTTATAAGCGTAATTACAATTTAAAAGACGGGGGCTAGTCTTTATAAATAAAGTTCTTCTGGATTGATTTGTAATTTTTTTTTAAGTTTGTAATAATGTTTAGGAAATTAACAGCCCTTACCTTCGAGATGTTATTTGTATCCATAGGTAGCTGTATTTCGGTTCGTTGGTTGGCCGCTTCTTTCTTTCACCACACTCTTCTTAAACTAGCTTAACTAACGAGATCGCGGGTTTGCATAACATTATTGTCTGTGTTTGCGTTATTATGAGTGGGCGGCGCGGCGGCTCGACGGATGCATATAGCTCGACTCGACCGTTGCGTATTTATCGACACGGAGCTACCGTATACACCGGTGCGTTACGATCAACGTCTCGATCTGCACTGGAAGGCCGTTATAAAGAAAACGGAGGGTAGGTAGGGAAATATGTAAAAAATGTATGGCTGACCAAATAATGTAAATAAGGTTTTTAGGAGAGAAAAATTGTAAAAATATGAAAAAACCAACCAAGAGGGGTAGGTAGAGACAATCGAATGCCATTTGTTACGATCCTGACATACATACCACTTTCGCTTCTTTTATATTCATGATACCTTTCATACACGCTCGGCGATTGTGTGTACTTTTAATATTTCCATCGATCAATATTTTTTTTATATACAAATTCAAAATAAAAAGCATTTCCTTTCACTTCTGCCATATAAATCTTTTTGTGAATCTTTCATCCTTCATTCTTTCAATGTGTCCAAAGCAGCGTAAACTAACTTTTTCTAATTTTAATTTCATCTTTCACTCCGCATTCTGTCACAAATTCTACGTAAAATTTTATATATTAAAAACTTGGCAAAGATTGGAAATTCGGGAAAATCTGAAAGTGCTTTTTTCAATTATATTTTTGTACGAACTCAAGACCATAATAGGGAATATATAGGGCTTCATAGGCGAATCCGGAGCGGGTTGCTTGTTTTAAATATTTTGTATCATGGAAATAAAAACCTCCAGTTACTTAAACGTAATTGATGCCGAGGTAGCCTGTACCAATATACTCTCTCCCTGATAAATGACTGAATCCACTCGAGACCTGACCACCTTCACATACATTCTAGCACATCTAATAATGTACTTTTATCTTTGCTGTGTTATTTATTAGAAAAACTGTTGCTTATGTCTTCGTATATTATATAGATTTTGTAGAATTCTAGTAGCAATTTGTGCATAAGTGAAAATATTTCATAATATAATAATTGCTGTTTTGTAACTCTAATAATTTGCCCATACCTTTTAACTTTTTTGAGTTCATACAAAAATCCCGTAGAAAAAAGCAGTTTCTCCCGAATTTCCAATTTTTTCAAAATACTTATTTCTTTAAAAACCTTAAATAGACTATTACGAACATTAAAAAAATAGCCAAATCTTTCCAGACGTTCTCAAGTAATGCCCTTACAGACGAATATCATTTAATTTTTAACCGACTTCCAAAAAAAGAAAGAGAAGGTTCTCAATTCGGACCGTTTTTTTTTTTTTTTAATGTATGTAGTACATCGATAACTCCGCCAATTGTGAACCGATTTTCATGGTTTCTTTTTTAATCGACAGATAATTCTTCCGGATTGGTCCCATTTTTATCTCATAAAAATTGGTTCATTAGTTTTTCAGAAATTTTGAAAAAATTGACTTTAAAAGTACATTTTTCTTGATATCTCGATAAAATAAGTACCAATTTTGACAACTTATTTTTTTAAGACATTATAATTTCTCGACATTATCTCACAGACATATGACGAAAATCGGTTCAGTAGTTTTTCAGAAATTTAGTAATTAATTTCTGTTTACGGCTGACAATTATGTATCAGAAAAAGCCTTAGCAACGGTTGCTATTGACACGAAGTTGTCAATTTTCGTGACGATAGTCTAGCGGTTAAATGTAATGGGGAGTCATAGGATGCACAAGCACATGGTTCAAATCACATCCACAGCGTTTTTTTTTTAATTTTTCATCAATATTTTTTTAGTTGCGTTATTATTTGTCTCTCAAGGCAGCAAAATCACTTAAAAGGGCAAATAAACCTTTAAAAAAAAAGTGCACCGACTTCAAAAATTTGCACTGAAAAGTAAGAAATAATAAAAAATTCGTCGTAGAATTTGTAGACGGTTGGTGCCAAATTAGAAACAACTTAGTTCCCAAATTCACAAATCTACACAATTCATTAGGAACCTACGATCATCAGTACATACAAACATAGATAATATTGAACAGATCTTTATCTTCTTAGATATTTACTTAGTTTTGTATCCTAATTTGGCACCAACCGTCTTCAAATTCTACGACGAAATTTTTATTATTTCTTACTTTTCAGTGCAAATTTTTGAAGTCGGTGCACTGTTTTTTAAAAGGTTTATTATATATATAGATTTATCTAGAGATATAAAAACTCTTCCCTTGACCAGTTTCCATGATAAAAAGTAGCATACGTTTAAATCCAGAACATAAATTACTTATATTGTATTACACTGACAAGCAATATAAAAAAGCCACTCAGGCTGGCGAAACTAGGAACAAAAAAACTTTTCTATTGAATTTAGGAACCAATGGCATTGAGCTAATAGAGCAGTGTCAGTCTATGAAAAAGAACTCTATGGTATCTGTGGTTATTATTATTATTTGTAGAAGTCGGCCATGTTTTGAATTTTGAATTTTTTCATTTGTTTATTTTTATTTTGTGTTTTGTTTTTCTGTTTCCTTGTCAATTTAAATTAAAGTATAAAAAGTGTTCTGTGTATAGAGGACTGAAAATGCCACGCTCCTGCTTATATCATGCGAAATTTGTGACAGACGAGCCAGTTGCCTTGATCAGGAAAAAACAGGGAAAAAAGGATATTTTTTGCAAAAATTCCTTTAGGTGAGGCCCGGTTAGCATTTTATTGCATATTATTATGTCACAGCTGTGTTTAATTTAATGTTTAACAGCATTCTATCTTTAAACCAAACTTGGAATCCTATTATATTTTTTGCTATTTTGTTCAATAGGTACCTATAATTAATATGATTGAGAGGATAAGGTGGTCATAAACTTGATTAGAAAACGCTTTGTTTGGAAAGTCCTTTCGAATTGTTTATATTGTACAACTAACTTTCCGCCCCGGTTTCCCCATGGAGCTCATATTAACTTTCATCTTCTATTATGGTCCAAATTCATACAAAAATCACATAGCAAAAAGCACTTTCAGTTTTTCCCGAATTATCCGGAATTTGTCTAATTTTTCTTACTCTATAAAGCTTGTCCTGATAATAACAAACACAACAAGAAAAATCAGTTTTCATACATGCGGAAATTGTTTTATATTTATAGGTAGGTAGGTACTTATAGATTTTATTTTTAAATCTTATTTATGGAATGGCTGTTTTCCAGATGCAAGCAATGGGTTAAAGCTGTACTGCTGTAGGGAAACATTATTATATTCCCATTGAAAAAATGTGCCTCAAGAAGCCTGCAGTTCCTTCAATAAACCTAAAGGCTGATCCACTTCCTGATGAAATGTTGAATGAGTTTCCATTTCATGTTTATAAAGAATCAGGGTATATTAATAATTAATAAAAGAGTTTTACAGAAAAAGTTTCTTACTTTGATTCGGGTCCACAATTAAGTCTAAAGTTGTATTAGAACTATCTCCACCCGCTATACATGTACAACTTTAGGATTGTAAGTGGAGTTGAATCGACCCTAACTACCACTGGTATGGATGCCGAAGAACATAAATAAGAGAGTGATTGGAGAGTATTATTATTTTTATTTATTTTATTGACATTGCCATTAAGGAAATAGATCACTGAAATAAATAAAATTAATAATTTGTTTCCAATCACTGTCTTATTTATGATCCCTCGGCATCAAAACTATCCTGTTAAAAGTTAGAATAAAAAGCTAAAAGCGCGCTATATTTTATATGTTATGTTGGTATCCCTGTTTCTTGATGAGATGTTTGTGTTATGTTGGTATCCCTGTTGCTTGATGGGATGTTTGTGTTATGTTGATATTCTTGTTGTTTCTCCTGTTATGTTGTCATCTCGTATAATCTCGTTCCCAAATTAATCAAAATTTGATTCTATTGGTTGTATGGCAGTCCCAACTCTTCTTTTACTTGCTCTGTGAAGCCACTTATCATGAAATATTTCTGAAACCACACCAGATATTTTTTTGAAGTAAAAAGTAACATTCAAGTGTATTTAATAACGGTAAAAAACACCTAATGGAAACAAATCATATTTAATTTAATTAAATATTTTTTTTATTTGCAAGTGGCTTTTTTATATTGCTCGTCTGTGTATATTGCAAGATTCACCCGATTTTGTTCTTGTAAGAAAAAAAAACATATTTCAGAGGCTAATTTAAAAAAGTAATGGAAGTATAAAGTAAGAAATCCTTTCTGGCACGGTACCCTAAAACAGCAATCGCGTCCCATAAAAACAACGCAGTCATCCGAAATTGAAGAATTTTAATTCAATTTTGCACAAAGTTTCGTTATTTAGGAAAAGTTTTAGCAAGAGTTAGACGCCAAGAACGACTTGATTAATGTTGCTTGCCAGTTAGCGATAAAAATGCGAGTAACAGCACTTGTTCAGATTCCTTTTTAAAAAGTTTCACAACTTGCTTCACGGAAAAACTGTTCGTAATATATTTCCCCCTTAAATATGGCCACAAGATATTAACTTTCTTGAATGACCTACTATTGCTACAAAACGTCGTTTATAAGGTTTCATACTCCAACATTTTTGTAATTTATAGGGACGGAGGAGGGGCGTAAAATAAACGACGACCACGAACGAAATGGGTTTTTTATAATTAAAAACTTATGTACATAATCCGACAAATTATCAAACTAAGAGGCTTTTTCATTTAAATATACCTCAACAGATCTGGCCACTGGCTGGTTAGGTTGTCGGGTGGGGTAGCCAAGATGGGTCGATGGGTAGGTATAGCAGGAAAACTCGTAGTAAACTTTCACCATTCGTTTATTGGTCGAATTAACAAGGAAGGAACAAGCAGGAGCAGCAAAAGAACAACCAGTAAAAGGATCCGTAAGGAGCCAAGGAGAAGGAGCGCACTGTAATAAAAATGAACTACACATTACTACAGGGCGTTAAGCTATTGAAGTAACACAATACAAAGTATGATAAAAATACTTACAATACTTATTTGCGCTCCTTTTATATTAACATAGATATTAGTTCTTGAATATTGATTCAATACATTTTATTTAGTTGTTTACTTAGTTTATAAAATAGAAATATAATAAATTTTACAATTGGCAGAGTGAGTAACATTTTAATTTAGGTTCCACACATCGGATATTTGAAAATAACATACAATGTTCTATTGAATTAAAATGAACAATATCGTGTTCTAAAATTAAAATAAATGCTATATATGATGGCCAGCTTGTAAGCGGCCAGGAAAATAAGGTCGTATCATCACAAGGTATAGCCTCACAAATAAAAATCGTCTAAGAGAGGGTACCCTGGTTTTGTGAGCTGTTAAGCAAATCGTGAAAACAAATCGATAAAAGTTTAATTAAAATTAATTTAGCTGCTATTCTGGACAAACTTGCAGACAGTCGAGATTCTAAAATATGTATGTACACATTATTGTGTAAATATCATAATGATATCCCACTAACCCAAACTTCATATTAATTTATAATAATAATAATATATAATGATAAAATAATATAAAATATAAAACAATAAAAAAAGACGTGTGGCACTCGGGGACTGCCGCGGTAAAGCTATTGCATAGCATTTTGTATCAATTTATGCAATTATAATTTTATTTATTTATTTTATTCATGCAATATTGCTTTTTCTTTGATATTAATTCAAGTTACACTTTTTGAGCGTGGTGACCGATAAGAAAACAAATTTTTCTATTATTTCTCATAAACAGCTGCTTATGTATTCGTCCGATTTCGGAGCAGCTCGTCTCGATTCGTGCGAGTTTCGTAGAGTCGTACAATACGTCTAATCGCACGCACACAACGCCGTGTCGAAGACTGCCGAACTGAAACGACGCGACGTTAGACGATGCACGGCCTTCAAGCCACACCTCCTTGCCCGTCGGAGTGGGGAGCGTGAGGTTTTTTCGTTACGGAATTTCTGGATTCGGTCCCCGCGCTCAAGGCCCGCGATAGAAGCTATGCAATAGCTTAAAAAAACAAGGTCTGAAAATTTTATAAAAATACTCACCTGTTTTGGAGCCTGCTCAAATTTTCAAGCAGCTAGAACTGGCCAATTATTAGGTATAGCCTCACAAATACCATCGGCTAAAAGAGGAAGACTTTAAGAAATCTCATATAATGACAGACAGACATTAAAATTGTAAGTGTTTGTATAAATTACGTTGAATTATTCAACACAATATCGTTATACAATAGATCCTCGTACAATGCAGCACCTGTATAACATAGATAACAGTCCCTAATTAGCCTATCTGATATCATTAATCATATTATGGCATTCCCTTGCATAGGTGTCGTGTCATTATAATGTACAATTACAAATTCAGATGGAAAATATTAATAATTAACACCATCACGGCATTTATGCCTTACGGTGTGACTAGAGACACCAGTAACAGTGTCCACTTGACGTCAGTTGTCCATATTGAACAGAACAGGTGGCAAGTCTGTTGATGCACATAATGAAGAACCTTCTCCTATATGGAGAAGGTTTAATTATGCCAAATTTTATACGCCGCGCCGGGGGCGGGAACCTAATCTATACTAATATTATAAAGAGGAAAGATTTGTATTTTTGTGTGTGTGTATGTTTGTAATGAATAAACTCAAAAACTACTGTGCCGATTTTAAAAATTCTTTCACCATTGGAAAGCTACATTCACCCTGAGTGACATAGGCTATATTCTATTTTCAAAACAATTAGGGATCCTTACTAAAACTCCAATAATGTAAGCCAAGGTGTAAAAAATGACCAAAGAAATTCCTTACATCGCGTGCGCTGCGAAAACTATTGATGATATAGTGGTAGTGGTAGTGGTAGTTGTAGAGGGTAGGGGTAGGGGGTAGGAGTAGAAGTAGGGTTAGGGGTAGGGGTACGGGTAGGGGTAGGAGTAGAAGTAGGGGTAGGGGTACGGGTACGGGTAGGGGTGGGGGTAGGGGTAGGGGTGGGGTTAGGGGGTATATTTTATTTTGCTCGTAAATATCCACGGGCGAAGCCGGGGGCGGAATGCTAGTAATATTATAAAGAGGTAAAGTTTGTAAATTTAAAAGTAGGAGGTCATATCTGAAACATACTCATCCGATTTTAAAAATTCTTTCACCAATATTTAGAACGGACCTTCATGGTGGATATAGACTATTTTTACACGTTTATCTCCTTAGATATTTACTTAGTTTTGTATCCTAATTTGGCACCAACCGTCTTCAAATTCTACGACGATTTTTTTATTATTTCTTACTTTTCAGTGCAAACTTTTGAAGTGGGTACACTTTTTTTTAAAAGGTTTATTTCTCCCTTTTAAGTGATTTTGCTGCCCTGAGAAACAAATAATAACGCAACTAAAAAAAATTAATGAAAAATTAAAAAAATACTGCGGTGGATGGGATTTGAATTATGTGCAATGTGCATCCTGCGCTGCACCCCATACCTTTAGCCGCTAGACCATCGTCGATACGAAAATTGACAACTTCGTGTCAACAGCAACCGTTGCTAAGGCTTTTCTCTGATATAATTTTCAGCATTAAACAGAGATAAATTACTGAATTTCTGAAAAATTACTGAACCGATTTTTGTCATATGACTGTGAGATAATGTCGAGAAATTATTATATCATAAAAAAAATAAGTCGTCAAAATCGGTACATATTTCATCGAGATATTACGAAAAATTTACTTATAAGGTCAGTTTTTTCAAAATTTCTGGAAAACGAATGAACCAATTTTTATAAGATAAAAATGGGACCAATCCGGAAGAATTATCTGTCGATTAAAAAAGAAATTATCAAAATCGGTTCACAACTGGCGGAGTAATCAATGTCCATCATACATAAAAAAAAAAATACGGTCCGAATTGAGAACCTTCTCCTTCTTTTTTTGGAAGTCGGTTAAAAATAAAGGGGCTTAACGTGGAAACCAATTTTGTATGACGTTATAAAGCGCCTTTCTAAATATAGCAACATCACCAACCATTACCATTTTCTTTCTCAGGTGTTACGGAATATTTTATTTCCACACGGGTGAAACCGCGGGCAAAAGTTGGTAATCAATATAGGTAAGATTTAATCAACTAAAAAATAATAATACAATATATAATATTTAATATTTATTTCAATATTAATTAACTAAAATACAACATTTGTTATCATATCCACAGTCGCTAGCTTTATCAAACAGTAACTCGTCAGGACATCTTGATGACTTAGATACACAATGACCTCCTCGACGAATACATTGAGTCTCCTTTCGGGATACTGAAACAAATTTTTTTTTACAAAACACGAAAATATGTGTTGTCTTTAATGGACCTAGATATGTCACTTCTTTAACAGGCGTAAATAGAAGTGCCCTACGAAGCACGAGAAGTGGATTAAAGGACATATTCCTAAAGAAAATTGGTCGCATTTTTGGCAACGATGAATTTAGGCTACCGACCCTTTGTTGTTTTTTTTACATTATTTCAGGACTAGCTTTTTGCTCCCGCTTCGACCGTGAAATTGTGAAAACACTTCTCATCCGATCCTGCTAATGCAGCCATAATATGGGAAATATTTTTTTTCGAAAAGATGGAAGAAAAAGCAGTTTCAAAGATATTTCGGAGCCTATTCTGGATAAACATTGGGATCTATCAACACGCCTTTAATCTCAAGAGAGGTAGGCAGATCCTGACATACCTCTTTCGCTTCTCTTATATTCATCATACCTTTCATACATGCTCGGCGATTGTGTGTACTTTTAACATTGTCTGCGATCAATTTTTTTTATATGTTCAATAAAAGTACACATAGGTCGTCCTCTGCATATAAACCTTTTTAGTAAATCTTTTATTCTTATTTTCTTCATTTTGATCACAACACCATCTTTCTCTCCACATTCTTCACCAATGACATATTTATTTTTACTAGAGCAATTTCAGTTGTATGCAGCACTGTATCATTGCAGCCGAAGTTGTCATTTTTTTGTTCTCTATTTTCAGTACAAAGTAGATGACTACAGATGCCTATTCCCTTCAGGATTTTCAACAAGTGTTTTGCCTTTTGGTCTCAATATAATGTTCTCCCAGATGAGTATATCTTTTTCACATGAGAGGTGTCCACATTTACATAAAATAGAATCTACTTGTCTTCGCGGAACTGAGTTTTTGTGTATGTCTGTATCATCATAGCGCGCAAACCGATGAACCGATTTCAGTGCGGTTTCTTTGAATTTAAAGGTTGGTTTAGGGCTTGCAGTTTTTATGGATCTTTAGTTTCATCAGAGATCAGCACGTGTTCTTAAAATCGTTATCCATATTAAACAGAACAGGTGGCAAGTCTGTTGCTATACTGAATGGACTTAGATGTAAGAAGTGTTTTTGCACGAGTGAGATTTTAAGAACAACGAAATAAACTTGTAGTAGCCTCTACCGGAAATTGGTACTTACATCCGTAACAGCATTCTACCCCATGCTTTTGCTGTAAAGGGCACAGTCCAGGCTGCGCTAGTTGACCTTCAGGGCATGTGTCTGCTGTTTGACAAGTACCGCCTAAACTTGTACAGGGTAGCTCCATGTATGGTTCTGGGTTAAAAAAAATTTTTTTTAACCTAAAATCATTTCCAAAACAAACAGACTTTCACGACCTTTATACCTTGTGGTGTTGCCAGTTGTTCAATGTTCATATTGAAAAACCTAGATGTGTTACTTCTTTAAAAATTTTAATGAAAATCCAAAATTATATCGGTAAAAGGATAGTTGGAATTAATTTATAATCGATCACAAGTTATTATATTAAAAAAAGTCTTATTCAGATGTATAGGTAATGAAAATTGGGAAGATGACAGGGTAAACAAAATATTATTCTATTTAGTCCGACATTTATATAATCAAAAAATATTGGACACGTATTTTTTCTTTTGTCAATCAAACAAACAGAGATAAATCCCGTCAAAGTTTGGGAGTGGTGACGTCACTTCTAGGTCAAAAGTGTACTCAAATGTGACGTCAGGCGGAATTTTAGCGGGCTATATCTTCAAAAAATACGTGTCCAATATTTTCTGATAATCTAACTGACGGACTAATTAGAATTTTTTAGTCATCATAGTTAGTCATCATCATTAGTAATCATCATTGTTATAGAGTTTTTACTGTATATTTGACACTTGGTTCTGAGTTTACTAGGTTTTCTGGATAATATGACTCGGTTAAAATTGTCTAAGTTGAAACGCTACTACTTTTAAATCCACTTTTATACTTAAATACTTAGTACTTTAAAACTTACCTTTCCCACTATCCATGTTAGGATACGCTGAGATAACACCGATGAAAACGAGTATAATGAAATTAGGTAACATTGCGATTTTTAACTGTATTTTTTATTCTTGAGTTTTTTAACAATGTGAACGCTTCGAACGATTAAGATAAAACTAATAGAACATACAATTTATATAAACATAACCCGCATTATGCAAATTAACTTTCGAGGCGATAAACTAATGATGTAACGGATTTCCTTTACGTATATATGCAATTAAACAGTTAATTAGAAATTTCTCAAACCTACAATTTGGATAAAATAACATGAAATTTGAACTAAATGTCTAAATTCTGTACAGCGCTGCTAAATGTTTTCTCTTTTCTTGGTTTTTGGAGTTTTATGATTGGCACCGACTGTCTTCATATTCTACGACGAAATATTTATTACATATTTCTTACTTTTCAGTGCAAATTTTTGAAGTCGGTAGAAAACTAAAACTTGTGATTTAATACCTCCTGTTATGCACCAGTTTCATAAACTTTTTTCTTTTTTTTCACGAGTTACCTTACAGCTCGCGATACCGTGGTATTGGTCCCAGGCATCGATGTCCAGGGTACCCAGCAAAATACCAATAAACTAATTTGACTATTTTTGGTTTCTATGCTTTTGTTTTTTTATAAAATACTTTGACGTTTGTCGGCAAAACTTTGAAAATTTGTTATAGAAATAAAAAAATATACAAATTAGTTTCTAAAAAATTTAAAACACCTTAGTTTTTACTTCACATTCCGAATTGTTTTATTTATTTAAAACTTAAATTACCTGGTCTAGTTTTTATAGTTTTGTTGTCAGATATTATAAAATTCCATATGTTTGTTTGTTAAAACATTTCAATACCTGTAAATGCCTATAAAATTTTAAGAGTTCTCGATTTCTCCAGGATCCCATCATCAGAACCTGACCTGATAACCATGGCACCACCTGGGAAGTATACCCTTTCAAACAAAAAATAATCCAAATCGGTCCAGGCGTCTTCAAGTAATCGGGGAACATACATAAAAAACATAAAAGATTCCGACGAATTAAGAACCTCCTCCTTTTTTGAAGTTGGTTTAAAATAGCATCAAAACATTAAGTAAATTATTATACAAATTAAAATTGCTTACTAAGAAATTAAATACCTATTGTCCAACCAGAAACTATTTGTTTACCCAAATATCTTATCATACAAAAGTCTACAATATAAATCATAATTAAAAAAGCAATCAACTAAGAGCAACTTGCGCGAGAAAAAGAAAACGTTGTAACTACAAACAAACAGAGTTAATTAATAATGAGGCAAAGGTTAAAAGTAAATATCTGAGTGAGAAAAAAACTTAAATATACACAAAATGTTCATTTGCCTTTATATTCCAAAGCCGTACCGTAGTGAACTCCTTTGAATTTCTCTGAAGAAAATTAAACAATGTAAATAATGTTGAAAAATGAGCTCGGCCGGATAAAGGCTGGAAAATTAAAATCTTATTTACAGCTACTGCGTTTTAATTTTGAAAAAAAATGTAGAAACAACGAATAACTTTTGGATTTATTCATCATCTTGCTCTTGGCTTCTAACATGGCCACTTTATTGTGAAATTTTTTTACTTAAATATTATTTATAATGTTCTTATATTTAACTTATCTTTAAATTCATTAAAACATTTAATAATAATTTTAGGTAATAGTAATTGTAGGTTGTAATGGAGCTTCAGGGTGGACATAGGCTTTTCGTGAATTTTCAGGCGATTATATTATATACTTGCGGCTTGCCCCGACTTCGCCCGGGGTAACAATTATATACAAAACTTAATTTTGTATTTAAGAAAAGTGATTTTTAGTTTTAGTTTTCTTTTTTTTTTCTAAAACCATCTTCGCATTATTTTCCCGAATAATTTAATCGAATATTCCAGTTTGGGGCACATGTTGGATGGTTTCAAAGTCTATAACGGATATATGTTGATATTTTTTTGTGTTATATATTCCGCCCCCGGCTTCGCCCGTGGATATTTACGAACAAATTAAAATATACCCTATACCAACCCCTACCCCTACCCCTACCCCTACCCCTACCCCTACCCCTACCCCTACCCCTACCCCTACCCCTACCCCTACCCCTACCCCTACCCCTACCCCTACCCCTACCCCTACCCCTACCCCTACCCCTACCCCTACCCCTACCCCTACCCCTACCCCTACCCCTACCCCTACCCCTACCCCTACCCCTACCCCTACCCCTACCCCTACCCCTACCCCTACCCCTACCCCTACCCCTACCCCTACCCCTACCCTACCATTTACACCTTGGGTTACAATATTGGAGTTTTAGTAAGGATCCCTAATTATTTTGAAAATATAATATAGCCTATGTCACCCGGGGTGAATGTAGCTTTCCAATGGTGTAAGAATTTTTGAAATCGGCACTGTAGTTTTTGAGTTTAGTCAATGCAAACAAACAATCAAATCTTTCCTCTTTATAATATTAGTATAGATTACCACGCTAGTAAGTAATAAAGGCAATATGTATGAACATTGGTTTCAACCACCAATATACACCCTAACCAATATTATAAATTTTAATGCTAAATAGTGTTTGTTTGTTTGTTTGTTTGTCATTATTTCACGTCAATATAGGATCGGATCGAGGCCGGGACGAAATTCTTGTTAAAATAAATATAACTAAAACAAGTTAAATAATAAAGTTGGTAGCCAAAGAAGTAAGAGTATACAAAAAAATCTAAAGTAATTTTTTTTTCACGTGTTGCCTCACGGCTCCCGAAACCGTATTGTTACGAGCTAGGGTTCGAAGAGATTTAAAATACCGATTAAATAAACAAACTTTACTTCAACACCACAAAAATACAGTTAAATAATTAAACACTATAGAATAACACTTTGTCGCACTAAATTTCACTTCACTGTTTCGCTTTGGTCGCTCTGATTCGCACTGTCTTATTTCCGCCAATGATCCTCTGTTTATATTGCCCACCGAACATTCGAGAAACGCCGAGATTGTTGTACAAAGTTGTAGACGCGTCTCGATGCGGCTCGGTGCCAAATACCTACACACAGACCGCGCCCGATTTTGGTACCTATGGCTAGGCACATACGGTCCATTTTCGTTTGTACTTGATTCTCTCTGGATGTTTCTAGAGACGTCTATCGACCTTGATGTGTTTAGGTATTTATTTGTGCGATTTAAGTACCTACTCGTTAAAGTATTATCGGTCCCAGAGCACGAAGCGGAAAACAAAATCTTCATCATTAAGTCGATGGTATTTGTGAGGCTATACCTAACGAGTGTGCAGTTCTGTTGAGGTATATTTAGATGGAAAAGCCTCTAAGTTATACTCGTATGTCGACGCATCACAACGCAACGAGCTGAGTTTTACGCGCCACTTATTTTGTTCATGTCTCTTTATAAATATGTGAGCAATATGGACTACTATTAAAATCGATAAGATAACCAAGGATTAAATAAGATAAACCAAGAAGTATGATTTCTCAACAAAACCTGTCTTGCGATAATACACAAAACAGACTTCAGCAACTCAAGTATTGTACAGAAAATATTAGAAATAGCAAGTTCTATCCATAAAGTATGTGAAATTATCTTTATTCAAAATGTAAAAAATAAATAAATTAGTAAATGTATTAAGAGAACTCGAGTCGCAAAGGTGGTTGAAAATATGCGTGAAATTGTTAACTTTCAGGGCTTCATAAAACCTAGATGTAGATGATATTGACATATTTTATACATTTAGTATAAAGATAATTTCATATACATTTAGGATCCATTAACTAGAACTTGCTATTTTTAATAAGTTTTGTACAATACTTGAGTTGCTGAAGTCCGTTTTTGTATGGTACAAAAGTTATGAGGCGTCTCCTTAAAAAGGATTGTTATATTCACTTTTATTGAATACGTCAGAGATTTCAAATAACCACCTTTCTTTGTGGCGCAATTTGCGTTATCTTCCGCTAGGGGCCAAGTAATTATGCGGTATTCCCTGGAGTTGAGGTTTTACCCGACATTGCTGAGGTATACTGAGGAACGCTAAAATGGCCTGTATCATTCTGTACTGGACAGTAGATGAAACTCAATAACATATCGACAAAAAAAACAACTCCTTGGAATACTTGCTGACACACATAGACTCACCACTATTGCTTAACACCAGGCGGGAATATAATTATTTGCTGGTATTAAAATTAAAAAAAACTTTTTTTTTCTAGCTTTCATTTAAAATTGCAAGTATTTTACTACATCTACAATGATTAAATAATTAGTTATTATTTTAAAACAACTGAATTTTTAATCAGTTAATTAAATTTTAATTTTATTTTTAAATATTATTTGCACTATTTGATATTATGTTTATTTTTTTAACTTTCGTTTACCCGTTCTCTCAACTAGATCTCTTCTGACGGAAGCCAATCACTGAAATTTTACGATTACTTACTAAATATAGTTACAGAAAAATATGTTAATAATATAACTCAATTTATCTCTTTTTATGAAGTTATATGTTTAAGTCCATGATTAAAATTCAGAAATAAAATACGAAGATGTACAGCATCTTGAAACATACAAAAATTACACTTACTTATTTATGTTTATCTAGCTTAACTTAACCATACCAAGTAAATTAATTTAATAATCCCGTGGCTGTATAATGCCCCTCCCCGCCCTCTTTTCCGGGATAAGAAGTTTCATTAAAATCCGTTCAGCTCTTTGGGTCGCAGCGTGATGTTATATAGCCTCAACAATATTACGCTGTCAAATCCGACTGGTATAGTTTCAAAGATAAGCGCGTTCAAACAAACCAACAAATTATTTAGCTTTATTATTAGTAGAGATTAGAATAAAATTGTACTTACTTATAGAAATGTATTTTACAAAAGGTCCGTTTTAGAGTTCCAGATGGTTATCTTCGTTCTAATTTAGTCGACGCGCTAAGACGAAGGGGTTACCTTTATCTCAACTCTGTTTACGCAACACCCGGTGGGATAATATTTTGATAATTTGGGTATAAGGTCTTTCCTTTATTCGTAGTTGATCTTCTAGATACCACAATTCAAATTGTTCTAAATATTTTGCAAAATTAATATTTTAGAGTTTTGTTGTCATACATTTCTATGGCGGAATTTATTTCGGGAGGTCAGAAGCCAAATATCCTTTCACTACGATCCTAGATCCTAGCACACCGATAGTGTTTTTTCTCCTTCTTTCACGTCAAAACAGAAGGATTTGGAAGTGATTTTTGAAGTAAAACTTTGTTTGGGGAAATCGGTTAATAGGTCATATTAACGGGTATAAAAAGTTTTCGGTATCAAAAACTATTACTAAAAATAAAAAATCATTTCTAAAAAAACATTTCAAAAATACTGAATAAATCGATGTATACTCAAAAACTTTATTTTAAAAAACTCAAACGAAAAATGTTTGTTTCACCTAAAATATTTGTATCAATTTGTAAAAAATATTTTTTATTAATTTCAACTTTTATATAACATTATTTGACAGATTTCTTAGAACTAATAACATTTTAAAGTTTCTAGCGCTTCGCCGGCCGCTCGCTAACCTCGCTCGGCTCGCTCTTTGTTTCAACACCATCCGAAACACGCTCCTCACTAACCTACTTTATTTTTTATTTTGATATTTTAAAATTGTATTTAGAATATATTATCATACCATATTACTTGTGAAGATCAAACGAGCCCAAACTTAATGCATTTACGTTGCTTCGTTACAGAGTCCTTTGGCCACCTTCCGACTCCATTATCAAATCAGACCAATGGTATCAAATTATTGTATTGTCATCCGAATTACATCCACTTGCAAAACGCCACATCGATACGACAATTAAAAGTTAGTAAAATTCGACTTCCAAGATTGTTTACATACTGGTCGCGCCAAATATACACATATAACACTCACACCAACACCAACTATTTCCCGCCCTTCCCCCTCTCAACCTAACTGTCACTGCTGCAAGTGAACGCGAGACGCACGCGACGCACCTAATGAAATAAATAATATTTAAAAGAAAAACGCCAAGTGTTAACGCAGATTACAATCGGAGATTGGGAGAATCAAACCAGCCTTTCAAAAATACAGCCCACTCAAAATAAATTCGAAGATCTCGCAGTAAGTACCTTCCTTTTCACCTCCACATACATAGTTACAGGTGAAACTAATCTAAAGCATGTAAAAATTAAAATCACCTATTATAAGCGATGGCAATTTATTGTGCGATGAAGGAGTTAAGAGTTCTCTGAAGTTACATTCTAGTTTTCATCTAGAATTATGAGTATTTTAATTTAAATCCATAAGAGATTTCATAAAGAATATAATAGAAATGTAAATAAGTTTAATCTTCAACAAAGAAAGGAGATAAAAGTCGTTTTTCCAGATTTCCCCCCACGTCCCCATGTCGCCATTAGTCCTTCTTACGGGAAAAATAAAATAAATACGGATTAGGTACTGTGAACGTTTCCACGACTAAGTGTACTAAATCTTCCTTCTTTTTCTTGGTTTAGTTGTAATTTTGATAATGCCTGTTTATATATCACTTCCTAACAACTAGACTAATGTATTTCTGTGCTTTGGGGTGTTCAACTATATTTTGCAAATGGTTCTACCCGTCTTATTTTTTATATTTGACACTGTAAGAATTATATTATACATATTGAAAGAGTCTGTCTCGGTTATTTTTAAGATTTTGTACATCCAATGAGAAAATGGAACCTTATTTTCTCCGAATCTACTGGGCGAAAAAAGTTTGATGACCCAATCAAGGACGTATTGTGTAAACAATCGAATTTCGATTTTGATGGTTAAATTTAGAGGAAAAATTAAAAAGTTAAAAACTAAATGTTTTCATGTGCATAGAATAGGCGTACGCAGTACACACACATACGAATAAGCAACTCAGTATATAGTTTACGCACCACGCACACACGCGGCGAAGAGTGGGAGTAGAGAGCGGCGGGGGAAAGGCGCCAATAGATGTACGTATCACTTTAAAAATGTTAACAGTTAATTGAAATTAGCATTTATTGGTCTAGGTAAACAAGTTTTCAACCGTAAAGAATGTTTTAATATACCTTCCTGAAACTCTCTCCTCGTAGAGTAATGCGATTTTCCACTTTGCAACTAATTTCAAATTCACCGCGAGAAACTGCATGCACTTGTTAAGGATTTCAGTTCTGAGTGAATGGGCTTATTTCATTTCAATACTACACAATACTCTACAACTACAACACTTTGCGGCGTGTCTAGAGAGTCCAGTAACAGTGTCGACTTTTAGCCAGTTGTTACGGTTTTTACGACTAGATAAGTTGATTTAAGAGGAAGGTTCAGGAGTATTAAATATGGACCGGACCTATCATGTTTAGGAGCTGAGAATTAACAGTATTAGTTAATAAAGTCGGGGAAATAGTTAGCTCCTGCCCATTTTCCGAGCACATGCTGCCTAATTCAATGTAGGAAATAATTGCGTAGAATAAAATCAGCTACAAAAACGTCCGCATTAACATATATTTATCTCGAATAGATAAGTAGTTGTGGGCGAGTTTATAATATAAAAACCGGCGCCAACACGTTTGTAGTATGGGAGCCCCCTTAAATATTTGTTTTATTTTAATTTAATTATCTATTTTTAAAGTGAATATATAACTAAATATTATGTGAGTATATCAAGCGTCTACCTGTTGATAACTCAATATCGAGCAAAAACGAGCAAAAAAATTTATTGCATGGGAGCCCCCTTTAATATTTATACATCATCTGTGAAAATTTCAACTGTCTAACTATCACGTTTCATAAGATACAGCCTGGTGACAGACAGACAGACAGACAGACGGACGGACAGCGGAGCCTTAGTAATAGGGTTTCCGTTTTTACTCTTTAAGTACGGAACCCTAAAAACGATGTGTGTCTGTTTTTGTTTGTCTTTATTTCACAAGAAGATTCTTTAACACCCGTTAATTTTCAAGTGGTTTTAATCTCTTTTATTTTATATCGAATATTTTTATGTTTTTTTTCTTCATCACTGGTTACCTTACGGCTCCCGAAACAGTGTTATCAGGCCCAGGGTACCCAGCGGAAGACCAAGTCTCCCTCTTTAAGCTAATGTTATTTGTGAGGCTATACCTAACGAGTGCCCAGTCTGTCTAATTTTTAACCTTTTATTTTTGAACGATTTACACGGGGTTAATGTTATACAGTAGTTTTGGTTTTCAATACCTATATTCTACAGTATATATCTACGAATTGGGTGATGCAATTGCCAAGTATCCGCTGGCTCAGTGACAAGTAACTTAATGTGTATTCATGAATTATGTGTGTGAAGGAACGTAAAGTGGAACTGATTTATTACTTCAATTTTCAATGGAGAGATCGTTTTATTGAATCAAACAGGAAAATAATTTCACTGCTTTACTGGCCCCAGGGTAGGGTGATGACTATAATATGAATAGCTGAAGCATATAGTGCAAGTTAAATTTGTGCATCTTTTTCGGTTTTAGGCTATTGATAATAAACAAAAGGATATCTTTCGAATTGAGTAAGAAACGTAGAGATATTGTTTAAAATGACGGAGATAGGAAACGTGATTCGTATAAATGTTTTTGTTACAGAAAATGTCTTATTGAGAATTTTATCTATTTTCACAGGACTATTTAAATAATCTACTATAATTTATATGGTTACAATTCGATTTTTTTTTTCAAAAATAAAGGACATACAAAAATCTGTTTGAAGAGAGCGCAAAAGGGTACAGTAAATACAACCATTTTTAATTACTTATATAATTAATACTAAAAAATATTTGAAATTTTAGAAATAGGTTTTTGGCTCTCCTAAAAAGTAGCTATTTTTTATTGTACCTTTCTCACTAGAGACACATACCTACATTTGTCCTTTACACCATGTCATTTAGGAGGTAGCACAGGTTTAGGTATTAATTATTATGCAGCAGACCAGCGGCCGGCATAGTAAAATCACGGATTATTTTTCCTAAGCTCTTAATACAGAACCCTAATTGTGTAAGCCCATAAAAATCTACCAGGTTTCATAATTACAATGAAATGTTTTTCTCAACATTCGTTTTCATTTTGAAGTTCCAGAAAAAAATACCTTAATTGAAATATCTTTTGCCATCAATCACGGAACCCATGACGGAGCGATTTGTCGACGGACACTTATCTTTTATTATTCTCGGAAAATCTGTTCTCTTGTTTACTAAACATTGCTGCTTTAGATTGGAGTACATGTTTATTTTTGCTTAAAAACAAGAAGTGGATAGCAAAGTTGTAGTATTAATTGTGATATAAGAATCGTGATACGCAATCGATGTTGATGGGATATTAATGTGTGATTTTGTAGGATTTTGTGCCTCTTTGTGATAACTCGGACAATAATTTGTATTAAAGATTTGGTGTGAGATTTTCACTAACTCCTAGAATAAAGCTTTTATATCGCAATTTTTACATTTGATTTCTTATCGACCAACGTTCAACAACCTACTTTTTTATATTTTTATAAGCTTAGCTCGTTTTCCGTTTTGGTCTTTTTTCAGGTTTTAGTTATAAATATTAAGTTTTTATATAAATACAAGCTTTTGTACCGGATTCGCCCGTGGAGCCCATAATAACATAAATGATATTGAGTTCATACAAAAAGTCTATATAAAAAAAGCACTTTAAATTTTTAAATTTTCCGGGCTACTTTTCTAAGTTATCTTTCTCTAAAAACCTTATTCAGACAATGACGAACATTAAATTGCCAAATCGGTGATGCCATTCTCAAGTGATGCGCTTACCAACGAACAGATTTTTTAATGTGTAATATTTTACATCTCACTTTCCTTCAATCTGTGGGAGTAATTTCGTGAAAAGGGACGGAAGTGTGTAACAGGAATCCGGAGAAGCGCGCGTTATTTGATTTGAACAATTAGAGGGCAGGCTGTAGAGTTGGTCAGATGGTACCAACCCATTTTCCGAGAGGTTGGTACTGTCAGCCAACTGTGTGCGTGTACCAAGGTGAGATGTCAGATGTTACATATCATATTATGCGGCTACTGTATCGCTATATTGTACCTGTTTTTTAAATTTATTAGTCCAGTGTCATTCGAGTATTGGTATCCTCTCAAATGCTCTAAAATAAAATATATAATTTCAGAAGCTATAATTTTAGTTGCTATAAATATTCATTTTCTATAAATTTAGGTCCTGTAATTTTAAAAATCTATAAATTTGTTTGATATATTTTTTTAAATCTATAATATTAATTCCTATAACGTATTGTTTTCTATAATTGCAGTTGCCATAATTTTCAAAATCTATAATTTCAAGTCCTATAATTTTTATAATGTCTATTTTCAATTGCACTAATGGCTACTTTTCTATAATTGCTGTTACTATAATTTTGAAAATATATAATCTCAAGTCTTATAATTTTTATAATCTCTAATTTCAGTTGCACTAATGGTTACTTTTCTATAATGGCAGTTATTATAATTTTCTAAATATATAAATTCATTTTCTATAAATTTATTAATCTATAATATCATTTGCTCTAATGGATTGTTAAAATAAGTGTACTCACTATATTTTTAAACGTATAACTTCATTCTATTTACATTTACAAATATATAATCATAAAAAATATTTTTCTATAATGTAATCAATTTAAATAAGTACTATTATTAAAATTTACAGTAGATTTTGTTAATGTCTGTTGCAGTAATTTTTGATTCCTATTCCCCTAATTTGTAAATAAAAATAGGTTAGCGAGGAGCGAAGCGACGAGCGTGGTTCGAATAGTGCTAAAACAGAGCGCGAGACGAGCGAGCGAAGCGAGCGTTCCGCGGCAGCGGACGGCGAAGCGCCAGAAACTCATAAATACCTAAACAACCATCACTTGTTGATAACTGATATGATACCTATATATATATTATTTATAATAAGAAAGGAAGATTTTTATATATTAATAAATATTTCGTAAATAAACTGGAAAAAATATAGCAAATTAATCATTAGATAATTAAATGTTGTACCTTTTGATAATTTAGACATCTTGAAAATTATAGAAAACAATTTTAGATAAAACGAAAATTATAGCAAATTATAAATTAGATCATGTAATGTTATATATTTTGATAATAGTGATTTTGAAAATTACGGATATCGATTTTAGACAAAAGAAAAATTATAGCAAATAAATAATTATTAAATGTAATTTTATATATTTTGATAATAGTGATTTTGAAAATTACAGAAATCGATTTTAGGGTAAAAAAAAATTATAGCAAATGAATAATTATAGAACTTAATTTTATATATTTTGATAATAGTGATTTTGAAAATTAAAGAAATCGATTTTAGGTTTAAAAAAAATTATAGCAAATGAATAATTATAGAATGTAATGTTATATCTTATGTACCTATATATTCTAATATTATATCAGAACATTTTAGAGATATTGTAGGAGACCCTCGAGTATTATATACAACTTTTACAATAATTTGCGACATCATTGCAGCAATGGTTGTCCTCACTTTTACACCATGCAGTGACAATCATATTTTGCTCGCCATAATAGAAAAACAACTCACACTCTCTCTTTATAATGATATGAATAGATTTAAGAATTAAAAGTTTAAAAAAAGTTTCTAAGAAAAAATACTTGAATAGAACTGCCCATGCCATCTACTAAATGAGGAACTTGTCTTCCTAGGATCGGTAACACGGTTCCCAGGAGTCTTTAGACAGTCGTCAATTTATTAAAAACCTCTAACGCTTTCCGCCCCCGGCTATGCCCGTGGATATTTTCGAACAAAATAAAATATAGCCTATAACACTTAGAGACAGGGATAATATAGCTTTCTATTCGTGTTTTTTTTTTAAATCGGTTCAGTTGTTTGAGAAATTACCCTCTGCATCCAAACTTACAAAACCTATTTACAATATTATATACCACGTGAATATATCCTACGAATAATCAATAACTAGATATAAATCTAGGAACCTAGTCCGGAGTCCGGCATAGTTATTGGCTGACCAATTGTACTGCAGTGCCAAATCACGCCAGCTTGACAAACTGCCCTGGTATCCCTCTATGATATATAGCTTTGAAATACTATGCATCAGTTATTTAGAGGTATTAAATAACAAATGGAAATCATTTTAATGGCGATTTTGCTGGTAAATATCGATCAAAATACACACACGCAACTTCACGGCCTTAATATGGCTAGTAACAGTGTTCACTTTTTGCTATTTGTCCATATAGATGTGTCAGTTCCTTTAACAGACGTTATTTAGTTATTGTTAATCTGTTATTTTTAGAAAAAGTGCCCTCCAAAGTACATATTTTTTAAAGAAAATTAGTGCTTAGTTTTTTTAGCATGCTTGGCATTTTCAAAATATTTTGACAGAATTTTTAGGCACGCTAACATAGGTAAGCTTGTATATAATGCCGATACCTCAAATTGTTCTTACCGCAAATATACAGGTGCCAAAAATACAGGTGATTTCTTTACACGCTGTTAATTTCGCTTTTTATTTATACGGAGCAGAAACGTGGACAATACAGGAAAGGGAACGACAGAGAATCGACGCACTGGAAGTGTGGAAATAGAGAAAAATGCTGGGCATATCTTGAACCCAGCACTGCACAAAATGTTTCCATCCTCCAAGAACTTCATATCAAAGAGAGACTGACGGCTATTATTCAATCTAGAATATTTCGATACTTTGCACATGTTACCTGATGAGATGACAGCGGTCCATAGAGAAACTGGAAACTTTGCGCTGCACCGACCAAATAAAGTCATTGACCAACACCTACTTGTATGACAGTGCAAGGAAGGCTTAGGCGAGAGAGACATGGCGCAAGGTTGTCCTTGTAGACTGCCATGAATGACCACGACTGCTCTGCCAAGAGGTAGTGCTGAGCACAAGAATCTTAAATTAACTTGTATGTAACCCTGTTGCTGCACTTAATGGTCTATAGTTTTCATTTCTTCATAATAAAATTTTGTAAATCGACATTTTAGAGTCCCTAATTTTGAAAATTTTGGCCGAGATTGTCCAAATGCACTGGATTATATCCGTCGAAGGTGAGTGCCAGATTATATAATATTACCAGATTGATATTGAGGCTACGAAACCATAAAATTTCACATGGAAGCTAAATCTTTCTTCAGTTTATTCACCAAACAAATAAATTTATAATTAGCGCCTTATTTTCCCAGTTACTGTGTTACCGCCCTCATATTTTAGAGACAACCTTAAAAACGAAAATTCACAAGTCTCTTAGAGCCTATTATTGTTTATGAGAAGTCGAGGGTTCGATCTCCACATTCGACCATACTACCTACCAATGTTTTTTTTCAATTCGCAATTCTCGGTCCTGCTTATGCCTTTTTTCTCATAAATAATTTCTCCTCTCCCTTCTTCTTCTAGTATTCTCTTATGTTTCTTACATATCTTTATCCATAATATTTTCATCGAATCTTAACCCTAACCCTTTAGAAAACAGGCGTGAAGGTATATATATGTAAAAATTCCATACACAATATTTGTATAATCTTTATTAGTCTCGATTCCAGTATCTCTTTAAAAGTAATAAAATAGTAATTACGACATATGAAGCAGCGTTTCAACTCCATAACATAATTACACGGCCCCTGTATGATCAAGTTTCAAGTGAGGAAATAAGATTACCAACTTAGTTAGAAAATCTTGCTTGCAGCAATTAGCGATATAACTTGGTGGTATAAAAATTTTCTTTTTTATGCTACAAAAATATATTTGATTCATTAATATAAATACGAAACTGTAATTGTTTCCGCCACACCGTAATTGTTAGGCGTCGATGGTCGAGTGACTAAAACGTCGGCTCACAACTGAGAAGTCGCGGGTTCGATCCCCACATCCAACCATGTATCAATGGGTTTTTATACTTAATAAAAAAATCTATGTAGGTACATTATCCGACAAACCGTCTACCTCTCTTAGCCGAAGATTTTTTTTGAGGCCACCTAACGAGTGGCCAGCTTTGTTGAGGTATGTAGATGGAAAATAATCTTTATACTGTTTGTAGGATAATGTACATAGACTTTCTATTTTTGAATTTGAATTTGAATTTTAAATTCCTGCCCGGACTTTCTCGGGTCCAGTATATCGGAATTTGTGCAGAGAGCATGTCGTGGCGCGAACCCATAAGATTTCCTTAGGGGGGTGTAGAGGTGTACTTATTTAAAAAACGGGGTTTGAACGGGGATGAAATGGGGTTTAAATGTTGTATTCCTAGTAGAAAATAAAAATATTAGCATAAGAGCAATAGCGACATATAATTTTTACTGCAAGAAATGTTCAGGTATAGTAAACCGCGGGAATTGCTGTAAACAAAGAACATATTAAATATTACGTTTACATATTCAACTATTATAACTTATTATGGTGAGATTTGTTAGGGCTTATGTTCATGAATACAGTTTACATTTTATTTCTTTATACTGCTTATACACAGCGTGTTTCGATTCAACTATCCTATGATATTTATTTGAGGCTAACTGAGGTATTTTAAGATAGGCGTGTTAGTAAAAAAATCTTGTTTATTGCATCAGTTACTATTGAAACTATAATAGTGTAATAAACTATAGGTTGACGTGTAAGGCTTTTTTCCGAGGGAGGTTGGGAGTCCTACAGCCCGTACTGCGGGGATAGTGCCCGAATCACACGGCCTAAAATCTACTCAGATCAGAGACATCCCGGAACTAAACAGGATAACTTCAAAAGGGCCTAGGGATTACCGATGGCCAGTGGCCAAGTAGGGTTTCTCGGGCCGTAGCTACTTCTTCGCGCTCGCGTCTCCCCTTAGTCTTCATGATGGAATTGACAAACACTGCCACAGTCGTCCACTTCTCTTCGTTGCTCAGCATGAGGTCGATCATGTTATCCTTGGTGACCGGCTCTTCTAGAGCGAGTTGCAGTCTGTTTTAGTCCTCTTAGAAATACCCGCAAACGAATATTGTGTTATGGGTTGTCTTCGCTTGGGTAGTAGGTACTAGTACCAACAAGTAGGCGTTTCCGCTTTTCCATATTCTTGTCCGGTATGAGTTGATTACTCCATTTATGGCCTATATTGTAACATATGTTATAATAGCCCATGGCCTTCCTCAATAACGAGATATTTTTCAAATTGGTTCGTTCAAACATCCAAATTCTTCAGCTTTATATATTAGTATAATTTTGTCCAATATCATAACCAGCACGAGGCCTAACAGTATTCTTGCATCTTAATGTGATTGTACTTTATCGCTATGAATATTGTGGTAACATAGAAGTAAAGTAACTGCGAATAAAACGTTTATGGCTGCAACGGGTAGTACAGTTGCAATATGAAAATACATTGTTTTACTATGCGACGGGGAATATTATTGGAATAGAGGAATTTACTTTATTTTACTACAGGCATCGTACATTTTATTAATAATATTATATTTTTGTTGTCGCCTCTTTAACTCACACTAGCTTTTCGCCCCTGGATTCGCACGTGGAAAATTTAAAGGTGGAAAATAACATCCTGTATTTATCCGAGAGTATCATAGATAAATGATTTTTTAAATCGGCACACGAAATTAAAGAGCATGCATGAAAAGATTGACTTAAGGGAAAGAGGTGTGGATATCTTTGGTATCTGTCTACTCTAAGGGAAAAAGCCGTGATCATAATTATATGTGTAAGTATGAAATCGGCTTAGGAGTTCCAAAAACTTGGACTTCAACTAATTTATAGAAAAAAGTAGTGAGATGGATTATTTGTTATTTTTTGTCCTACATGCCCCGAGGTAAAATCATAATCCTAGATAAAAGTTACCTACCTAACTAAAAATATAATTGGAGACTGTTAACAGAAATGAAAACTTAAAACTAATGAAAAGCAGTGGTTTTAAATTTATAAGTCTAGACCCCACCTAAAGAAGTTTTAATTAAAAAAAAAACTCGGTCTGGACCGAGAATTACCGGCCAGAAATGCGCAGCCAAAAATGCCCGATCGTGGAAGCCAGTACACGAATTCCTGCCCGGACATTCTCGGGCCGGGCAATCCATGGTCGGCATTTGCGCCGAGAGCATGTCGTGGCGTGAACTCATAAGATTTTCTTCTACCAAAAATCGCTCAACGCAAGGCGCGTTCAAAAATAAAATTCAAAAATATTTATAAACGGGGATTGTAGGACAACTTCTGAATTTGATTGCTATAAATACCATGATTATCAGCTTTTTGAAACAAAGTATAATATCTACAAACACTGTGGAATGATTTCTCTGAGTAAATATAAAAATTTCACCTCAGCCTGCAATGTACACTCAGCGTTCAGCAGGCCAAGTTTTAAATAAATAAGTCGGCATTGCTATCGTTGCAAACTTAATATCAAGAGAGAGTAAACAAACTATGCGCCGACAAAATTACAGTCGGGATATGTCGGTCCGGAAAATCTATCCGTATCTCAAATGTCACAGCTTCAAAATTGAAAATTTAGGCAACGAATATTTAAATCTAGCTTTGCTGGGGAAATTTTTGAAACCTCTCTTTTTATTTAGAACTTTTTTTGATAAAACATAGCGTATCTCCATATGAATTAATGTAGTTCTGCTCTTCTGGGTAATATCTAAGTAGATAATGCATACAGTTTATTTCAACCTTTAATGATACAAACCATAGGAAAACAAACAGCTACTGTATCACTTTTTCGTAATATTAGTACAGAACGATGTTTCAGTCATCTATATAAATAAAAAAGGCGGCCGTCACGGGACGCAAAACAGATGTGAATCATCGAAATCGACGCGTCAAATATACCTGTATCCGAATAGAGAGGCGCACGCAGTACACCTACTCAAATGGAGAAGCAACGGAGTATATAGTTTAAGTACGCGCCACGCACAAAAGGGAGTAGAGAGCGGCAGGGAAGAGGGGCATGTTGCAGTAGTTTTCCGTTACGACATACGAGTAGCTCTTACCCCGAAGGCGCGCCAATAAATGTGTTTCACATCAAAAATTAAATGCTGTTCATATGGTAAGCGCATCACTTGAGAACGGTTTGACCGATTTGGTTATAAAATTTAAATGTTTTTGTATGTGTAAATGTAAAATAAGGTTTTTAAGTGAAAGAAAAGTTGAAAAATGTTGCCTAGAAAATTGGAATATGAATATGAAAAGCTGGTATTCAATAAATAGGTTCTAAGTTATTACTGGAAACGTTTTTTAATATGTCGCTTATACCTAGCTTACAAAATCTTACTTATAAATACAATCAACCTAAACCGTAGGAAATTGCGCTTAGTTTTTATTACAGTTAAAACGTCAAGATATTTTCCAGACGAAATTTTACCCACACTGTTTGCAATTCTAGATGTGCACAACGCCTGGCTGTTCTTCTGAGTTTCATTTGGAAAATAAAAAACCACCTCCTCCACAAACACAATATTTATCTTAGCCCGAACGTGCCACGAGCTAACACAAACTCTAGAAATATCTTCGGTGGTTTAAAGTAGAAAAGTGAGGGAAATATTTTACAAGGTTTTCGTTTCTTTGGTGGATGTAGCAAATAACGTGGCTTTCTTATCACGGAATTAGCAACTGCCACGGATTGCATTATACTTCCTATCAAAAGGTAACTAAACTCATAACCGACACTAGCGAACGTATCGAACAACGTAAGAAATAAAAAATAACGGCCAAGTGCGAGTCGGACTTATACGACTATAGTAGAAAATTAAATATAGAATAGGAGTATGTATTATAGTTATACTAGTTTGTAAGTATATTGTCATTATGAAGATCGACCAAAAATCGATGAATAAAACACGTTTCTTGTATAGAGACAGCCTTTAATTTTTAACTTCATTTTATTTTTATTAACTGTTAATATAGCGGCCATAGTACTACACACTTTGCGAAAATTTCAAATGTCTATCTTTTACGTTTCAAAAGATACAACCCTGTGACAGGCGGATGGACGGACGGACACCCTATTATTTGTCACCTTTTGGGAACGGAACCATAAACATGACATTAAAGAATAGTTTTTGATGACATTGACACGTACTATACTAGAAATGTCATTTACATGCGAGCAACTAGAATACAACTGGGTTAATAGTTTGCAATTTGCGACATTTGACATCGCCCGACTGGTTGTTAGTTGCTAAATTTTAGATGAAGCATGCGGGAAGAACCACGTACGTTTATTTGTATTTACGACGCTTCTTATTCAAATGCAACACCACTCCAGGGGAGTTAGCATACATTTTGACAGCGACACTTTCGTTTCGGTCGAATGGCCTTGAACAGGCCAAAACGTTCATGTCCAACAAGGACCGGCCAGAGATAGCCCGGGGCCGAGAGGTCCGGCCCAACAATGTGCGGGAAAATTCTGTGTCCGGCCAAGCAAATTGCTCGGCATTCTTGTGCAGGGTATGCCCGGTTCGGGCTATCTCTGGCCGGTCCTTGTTGGACATGAACGTTTTGGCCTGTTCAAGGCCATTCGACCGAAACGAAAGTGTCGCTGTCAAAATGTATGCTAACTCCCCAGGATTTCATTTGTGTCATATAATTTATTTCGTCTTTTTAGTTTATGGGATGCTTGAGATGTTGGTGAAAATTTACAAAATTGCGACAGATAGAAATTTGACTTTATTATATTTATACCTACTTTCAAATCAAAAAACATATCAAACAACAATATATCTAAATTTCCTGAATATAATTTAAACAGTTTTTCACCAAATCCTTGGTTGAACTTGAAGTTTACAAAAATATTGGAATTATTCTACCTTTTTATGGAATCTATCTATCTATTTAAGATCATGGCTTTCATCATAAGAGGGGTAGGCAAAGACAATCGAATTCCATTTCTTACGATCCTGACATACCTCTTTCGCTTCTTTTATATGAATCATATCTTTCATACATGCTCGGTGACTGTGTGTACTTTTAATACATATTCCATCATAATTTTTTTTATCAGTTCAATAAAAGTACACCTAGGTCGTTCTCTGACAGCATTTCCTTTCACTTCAGCCATATAAACCTTTTTAGTCAATCTTTCATCCTTCATCCTTTCAACGTGTCTAAACCAGCGTCAACCACCTACTTTTCATCATTTTTGTCACAACATAATTTTTCACTCCGCATCTGCTTTATATCACACATTCTATGTAAAGATCGCATTTCCACTGCATTTATCTTACTATCATGCTTCTTATTCCATACCCAAGTCTCGCTTCCATAACTAAATGTTGGAGCTAAAACATCATTATGTTTATTAATTTTACTTTTGGTTGTAAGTTGTGTATTTCTGCATACATTGTTTAGTCCACCAAATACCTTGCTTCCCGCTTTCACTCTGCTTTCAATTTCCTTGTCTATCTTTTCACATACTTTTAATAGAACAGAACAAGTATTGTGTTAACTATGAGGAATAAGTGAATCCTATGTTTAAATTTGAAAGTAAGTGAAAAGACATGCTTGTTATGAAAATCAAACTAATGAAAATTCATTATAAAGAGACCCACAAAACAGAATATCACGTAACATTTATGTTAAAATATGGATATAATTTGACCCGTAAACGCAAATGACAACAAGGTTTAAGGAATGATAAACTTACACATAAGGTACGTGTAACATCCATCCATATTATTCCGTAAGACCTTCAAATATCTCCAAATCTAAGGAAGCCCAGCAAAATTGCTAGGGCACAGTAAAACTGTCAAAACTTTGCGCCCATGTCACCTTAATTGTCCCATTACATAGCAGCGGTCCCATCTACTTAGAGGACCTTAAATGGGGAAAGGAGATAAAGAACGGAGGGGGCATTGCCTACGTTGCTGTTAAGATTTCTGGTTGTGATTGTTGCTTAGTTTTCTTGTATAGGTGCAAATGAACGAGAAAATGTTTGGAAAACAAATGTAATTTTCTATTGTGTACCTGTGGACGGTTTTACCTGTGGACAGGTTGAATATCGTTTAAACAAAAGTTTAATAAAAAGGGATTTTTGCACGAAATAACCACATCCAGCCACCATTGTTTTTATTCCACAAATATCTACGACAGGGCAGTTTGATATTTTTTTGAGCGAAAAGTAAATTTTTTATCCAAATAAAATAACTTGTTATTGTTAAAATATGGTGATTGCATTACTATTATATGTTATTGATATAACTTTTTTTATTGTTTTGATTGCTTGCTTAGACGATTTATTATTATGCTGTACATTTCACGCAAACCTGTGGACAACACCAACTTGTGTGTCTATGGACAGAAATCCATAAAAAATCCAATCCTATTATAGTATTTAAACTATGTATTTTTGTTGAAATGTGATGTTTTTGTTATAATGTAGGATATACATTTTATCCATAGGTATGTACATTTCACGCAAATGTACCTATGAACAAAATTGAGTATTTTATAAAAAAAACGCCATAGTTTTATAATTACGTAAAACAGGTTTATAATTGATAAGCACTAATGTCGTTTAACTATCCCTTGAGCTATGTGGACTATTACCACCACCAAATATACAATAGATAATTAATAAAAAATAGTTTTATTGGCAAATCGGGCAAATATCCATAGGTACAGCCTAAGATAGTAAGAAGTACTAAGAAGTACTAAGGAAGACAAAGAAACACCGTTTTTTCTTTATATCTTTACGGGTTACCTTACAGCTCCTGAAACCGTGTTACCAGTCTCCCACGTTTAGCCTATGGTATTTGCGAGGCTATACCTAATGAGTGGCCAGTTCTGCTGAGGTATATTTAGATATTGAGAAATAATATAATAAAGAGATATCCAGAATCCTAAGGGATATTTCTAGTTAGTGATAGATAGTAACAATAGAATAACATAAAAAAGAACTTATTACGACCAAAAATACTTTGTCCTCCAATATCTTATAATCTTTCCCAGTTAGAACGGCGTCGGACATCGTAAAGGAAATTTATATCTCAAAACCATTCCCATTAAAAACTTGGCCATTATATCCTTCTGCTGCGAAACTATGTTTCGTCTTTTATCGCCTGTCTCCAGTGTTTCTTAGGAAAAGTTTAATTAACAACATAATTTTGCGAGAGTTTAACTCAAATTGGTCGGAGGGAGTTGATTGTCCAACTTTTGTGTGATTAGAAAAACTTTTGTTTCGAATTAAGTGTAGATAAATCTATTAAATTACGTACTTATCTATTGATCTGGCTTTGTATGGATTGTGTCGAAAACACTTTTATCTACTCTTATATCGTAAAGTCTTCATTACAAAATCGAATTATACTTCATAATGATATGTTTTATTTGCTTTTAATTTGCTTTTAAAATTAATTATTCGAGTTTTCCCGCAAACAAAAACCTAAAACACTCACCTCGGTTGCACGTGTTACAAATCGCGCGCTGCGCGGTGATTGTGTAATTTTTTTCCTTTTAATTGCCTACGTGTGTGTGTGTGTGTTTCAGGGAGCTCCAGGTTATAACTGGAGCCCCTAAATATGTTAACTTCACCCCCAATGTACTCACAAAATCAAAGTGAAAATGTATCACAAACAGAAAGTTATGCCAATGTCGCGTCAAGTGGTATTTTCCCCAAGAAAGATCAAGCGGTCATATTGGAATCAATTGAAGGAGTCACACTAAAGGAATACATACTGTCATTATCGACATTAGTAAATCCAACTACTATACGGTTTATATCAAGAATATCAAATGCGAGGGTATGTATATATTTTGATTGTAAAAAAACCGCTGACAACCTAGTAGAAAAAGAGATTAAAGTGAAAGATAAATTACTTATCATTCAACCGTACATTACAAAGAATAAACGGATTGTATTATCAAACGTATGTCCAGTGATACCCCATTATATAATTGAAGCAAGATTACGCGAAATGAAGGTGACTTTAAAGAGCAACATTTCGTTTATGAAAGTTGGTATCACAGAACCAGGTTTCTCTCATATTCTGAGTTTTAGGCGACAGTTGTATGTATCTCCTGAAGATACCAAGATATTACCTGAATCATTCCAAGTAAATTATGAAGAGACTAATTATTGGATATATGTTTCTACTGATGCCCTAAAATGTTTTACATGCAACAATATAGGACATTTAGCCAAGAACTGTCCACAAAATACCACTGTGAACCTACAACAAATTAACACACATGATCTATCCAAAATAATACCACAACCAACTATAACTGATGAAATCGATATTACAAGTATACCAAACATTGATACTCAAATGCATAAAGAGCCACTGACAACAAGAGACAAAGGAATGAAACGGGTTCACTCAAATACTACCACTGAATCACCTATTGTGGAAAACATACTTCCAAGGCAACAGAGAGGAAAGGACCCGTTTGACACTGACGATGATACATCTCACAGTAATATATCCCTGGAATCTTTAGAAGAAGATGTTGCAGGAAAAGTGAATATAAAGACGAAGAAAAAAGCTAAGATTGAAGATAACAGAGTTGACGATAACGTCTGGGCAGATATTAAAGATGAGTTGAAAGACCAAAATCTATCCCCGCTTACTATTGATCAGTTTATTAGTTTATTGGACTCAATTCGAGGAAAACATAACATCAGGGATATTGTTGAAGAATATACAGACAAGATTAAGGACCTAATACTCATGTGTAATACAATTCATCCGAAAATGAACAGAAGCTTGAAAAACAGATGTTCTCGACTCACTAAGAAGTTACATGAGATACTAAACTGTACAGTTACGATAAGTGTGAATAATACGTCATCTGATACATAAGTATCAGAAATTATAAACCTTTCCTTTTAATTTTATAAGTAATTTATATAAGTTTGTATAAGTTTAGTAATAACAATATTTATATATTGCTACGCTAATTGTCAAACTGATGGATATTCTACAGTGGAACGTCAATGGTTTTTATAGCCGACTAGAGTACATTAAAATATTGATTAATCAGTTAAATCCAATTTGCATATGTCTTCAGGAAACGAATTTCAAGTCAAATTCCTGCGCTTCTATAACAGGTTACCAACATTTTTACAAAAATAGACAAAACAATTTAAGGGCTAGTGGGGGGGTTGCCACATTTATTAAGTCATGTACCCTACCTGAAGAAATTATTCTAAACAGCAATATCGAAGCAATAGCAGTAAGAATTAAGTTTCCTAAAATTATAACAATATGTAATATTTACCTTCCAAACAGCAGTCAACTATTGATTGGTGATCTAAACAATTTAATTAAACAACTGCCAAAACCATTCGTTATTCTAGGTGACTATAATAGTCACCACTATTACTGGGGTTCAAATAAGTGCGATCCAAGAGGACGACTAGTGGCTGACTGGCTGGACTCTCATGATGATTTAATCTTATTAAATTCAAACCAACCTACTCATTTTTGTAGTCAGTCTGGGAATACCAGCAATATTGATCTGTCAATTTCATCTCAAAATATGGCATCATATTTTGATTGGTATGTCCTTGAAGATTTATATGACAGTGACCACTATCCAATTCTTTTGAAATCAACAATTAATAACTCCATACATAATACTGATAGTATTCCGAAAAAATGGAAAGTTGAGTTGGCTTGTTGGCCTTTGTTCCAGGAGGAAATTACAAATAATATTCACAAATTAACCAAACTTTCAACAATTAACAACTTTATAAATATTGATAACATTGTTTCTGAGTTTAATGACCTGGTATGCGATGCTGCAATTAAATCTATTCCACAGAGTTCCGGTAAAATAAAAAAGAAATGCGTCCCTTGGTGGAGTGATGATTGCGGGACCGCAGTCAAGGAAGCTAAGAAAGCTCAAAAAAAGTTTAAAAAATATGCTAAAAATGACAGTAATTCTGAACTAAAAATTGACTATAAAAGAAAAAGAGCTAAGGCAAGAAAAATACTAAAAGACAGCAGGAAAATGTACTGGAAAGAATACATATCAACTATTAATAGTAGAACATCCATAAATGAAGTATGGACAAAGATACAAAGGGTCAATAGAACTAAACAGAAACAGGATACTATTGTTTTGGAAATCTCCGATAATGAATTGAGTGCAGATCCGGCTAAGACATCAAATTGTTTAGCAAAGACATTTGCGTCTAATTCTTCATCTAGTAACTACAATCCAAACTTTGTAGCATATAAAATTGACAACGAAGTAAACGAATTCGATCTAGTCGATAACAGTAATTGGATTAACAATAAAATTTTGAAACATGAACTATTACAAGTCTTGGCTCAAGTCGGTAACACCAGTCCTGGACCAGACAATATTCCAAACAGCATCATTAAAAACTTGCCTGACTGTGCTCTCGATTATTTGTTGGAAATGTATAATCTAATATGGAATAGACAAATATTTCCCAATGTATGGAGAGAAGCACTGGTTGTTCCAATATTGAAACCTGGTAAGTTGCCAACTTCACCATTAAACTTCAGACCCATCTCCTTAACTTGCAACTTATGTAAAGTCTTAGAAAAGATTATAAGTGGAAGAATAAGATGGTATCTAGAGACCAATAATTTAATTTCCGACTTCCAATATGGTTTTAGACAGAATAGATCAACGATAGACCTTTTAATGAATTTAGAAGATGAAATTTTGACTTCGTTTGCGAACGAAAATCTTGTTGTAGCAGTAACCTTAGATATAGAAAAAGCTTATGAAATGGTCTGGAAGCACCGAGTTCTTCAACTTATGGAGCAAATTAAGATAAAGGGAAATTGCTTAGCTTTTACCAAGAATTTTCTAACTGACAGGACTATTAGAGTGAGAATTAATAATGTACTCTCAGAACCCTTCAAAATAGAAAATGGTTTACCTCAGGGATCTGTAATGAGTGTTATTTTGTTCATATTAACAATTAATGATGTTTTTGCTACTATACATAAACCAGTAAAAGGATTTTTATTCGCAGATGATTTAACAATTATGTGTAGTGGCAATAATATAGATCCAACTATTAAATTAATAGAAAATACTTTAAATAATTTACAAAATTGGTCAAATAAAACAGGTTTTAAATTTTCAAATAGTAAATCCGAATTTATAATTTTTTCACGTAAACATATTAAACCAACTAATACAAAAACTCTAACAATAAATAACCAACCTATTAAAGAAGTAAATAATATTAAGCTCCTAGGTGTCAAATTTGATAAAAGATTAAATTGGAAAAACCATATTCAAAATTTAAAATCAGAATGCAATAAAAGATTAAATATAATTAAAACCCTGTCGTCGTCTACTTGGGGATCTGATAGGAAATGTATACTTATGACATATAGAGCTTTACTAAGACAAAAAATTGATTATGCGAGTGTCATATATGACTCGGCTAGCTCACACGTTCTTAAAACATTGGAAAGTGTGCACAACACTGCATTAAGACTATCCATTGGAGCATTTAAAACTAGTCCTACCAACAGTGTTCTGGCCGAGGCTGAGGAATTTCCATTGTATATTAGAAGAAAAGAACAGTGTGTAGCTTATGCAGCAAAAATTTTATCCCGTCCTAATAACCCAGCTTATGACTACTATAATAGGAAAAGAGCATCAGATTTGGAGTATGGCTTTAAGCCGTACTATCCCCAACCATTTAGAATCAGAGTACCCAAATATTTAAACCAAATTAACGTTTCAATTCCTCCTATCAGAAATAATTTAATGCCATCTTCTCCTCCGTGGCAAGTAATAAATTTTCCCATCAACTTAGAACTATCACACAATACTCGTGATAATACACCTGAATATATTTACAGAAATTTGTTTTATGAGCTAGTCAATAGTAAATATATAAACTTTAAACCGTTTTACACAGACGGTTCATGTATGAATGGTAGATCAGCATGCGCAATCCTACATGACAATCAATATTATAGATACAGACTTCCAAATCTAACATCAATATTTGTTTGTGAAGCCATAGCTATATTAAAATGTTTAGAAATAATAAGAAGCAAACCGAATGTTGATAGTTATGTTATTTACACTGACTCTAAATCATGTCTAATGGCACTGGAAAATAGAATGAACAATGACTCACTTATACGCGAAATGCAACAATCGATGATTGAACTTATAGGGAATAATTACACGTTCTCATTAGTCTGGATACCTAGCCACCAAGGAATTATTGGGAACGAAAAAGTAGATACAGAAGCAAAAAAAGCTACCGATGTCGATAACATTATAGATACAACCTATAAATGGACGTACGCTGAATTTAAAAAACATCTGAAACTTGAAAGTAAAAATTACTGGGATGGCATTTGGAAAAGCAACACTCGCTTCATCAAGAATGTCCGCAGTTCAGTTTTAGAGAAAACCCCTATCCCCATGACTTGCAGGAAAGATCAATCTGTGCTTACAAGATTACGAATCGGGCACACAAATATCACACACATTCATTTAATCACCAAAACACCAAAAAATAAGTGTGATAAATGTAATACAGATATGACTGTCCTTCACTTCCTGATTGAATGCACAGGATACAACAGTGAAAGGCACCAATATAAACTTCAACCGAATATAAGGGAATGCCTAAACTCAGATGGTTACGACAATGTATTACAGTTCCTAAAGTTTATAAATTTATATGATAAAATATAGGTTAATGACTAAACAGGTACCTTGGGTACCTATTGTACATTCCACTGTAGAAACTCCTAAGTATGTTAGAGTACTATACATGGTATAACTACACTACATATTGTTAAAAATTACACTGTAGTCGCTAATGACCCTGCAGTTAGGGCGACTTTAAATAAACTAATAAAAAAAAAAAAAAAAAAAAAAAAAAAAAAAAAAAAAAAAAAACCTAAAACCTAAAGAAATTAAATGCGTTTTCATTCGCCCAAATCAAAATATTTTCTATTAACCTCCATTATAAACAGCTTGTTTCTTAACGTTTTAAAAACTTCAGTCTTCGTAGACTTTTCTTTCATTTGAAAATCAATAGATTACGGTTGTCGCAAACGCGAAGATATAAATGGTTTACCAAAAGAATTAAAATCACCAACAGAGTTTATTGTTAGAGTTTTTTATAGTACAAAATTTATTTTAAAAATTAATATTGAAGCGATTTTTTCCTTCATCCTCTTTTGATAGAAATCCCCTTGGTAAGATTTACAGTGTTGTACTTTTTAGGGTTCCGTACCCAAAACGGAAGCTCTATAAGACTCCGCTGTCCGTCTGTCACCAGGCTGTATCTCACGAACCGTGACAGTTAGACAGTTGAAATTTTCACAGATGATGTATTTCTGTTGCCGCTATAACAACAAATACTAAAAACCTTTTAAAAAAAAGTGTACCGACTTCAAAAATTTGCACTGAAAAGTAAGAAATAATAAAAATTTCGTCGTAGAATTTGAAGACGGTTGGTGCCAAATTATTTCTTACTTTTCAGTGCAAATTTTTGAAGTCGGTGCACTTATTTTTAAAAGGTTTATTTTACCCTTTTAAGTGATTTTGCTGCCTTGAGAGACAAATAATAACGCAACTAAAAAAAATATTGATGGAAAATTAAAAAAAAATACCCCTGTGGATGTGATTTGAACCATGTAATGTGCTTGTGCATCCTATGCACCCCATTACATTTAAACGCTAGACCATCGTCACGAAAATTGACAACTTCGTGTCAATAGCAACCGTTGCTAAGGCTTTTTCTGATACATAATTTCAGCCGTAAACAGAAATTAATTACTGAATTTCTGAAAAACTACTGAACCGATTTTCGTCATATGTCTGTGAGATAATGTCGAGAAATTATTATGTCTTGAAAAAAATAAGTTGTCAAAAACGGTACATATTTTATCGAGATATCAAGAAAAATGTACTTATAAAGTCAGTTTTTTCAAAATTTCTTAGAAACTAATGAACCAATTTTTATGAGATAAAAATGGGACCAATCCGGAAGAATTATCTGTCGATTAAAAAAGAAACCATCAAAATCGGTTCACAATTGGCGGAGTTATCGATGTACATACATACATAAAAAAAAAATAAAAAAAATACGGTCCGAATTGAGAATTAACCTTCTCCTTCTTTTTTTGGAAGTCGGTTAAAAAACAGAATAAAATAAATATTTAATGGGGCTCCCATACAACAAACGTGTTTTTTTTTGCCGTTTTTATAGATACTTAATGGTACGAAACCCTTCGTGCGCGAGTAGACACGAAATTGGCCGGTTTTTTTGTTTTATTTTACAATAGTATTTTTAAATATGTCTGCGAGTATTATCTGAGTTGCTATAGTATATTTTTTACAGCAAATTTATATGGGATCCTTACAAAATTACGTGGAAACTGATAAATTAAACTCACACTAGTCCTTCAGATCTACTATATATCAGGCGTTAAAAAAAATTTACTTGAATTTTTATAATAAACTTTAAATAAATAAAGTTTCCTTCCGTATGTCCCAAACAGACTTCAATGAAAGAGCTTGGGTAACATTTCCATGGAAAAACTTCATAATATACCTACATTTAGTTTAACAGCGTTTACAACGAAAACAGTTTAAATCGCAAATTGCTGTTCCACGAAAATTCTACATCTTCACAACCCATTTATTTGAAAACAAAGAACCCGCATATTTCTCGTAACGTTCGCAAAATATGCGCACAATCAGATGTAAGAATATTATATGGACAAGATAATATATTTTGATACCAAAGCGATAGATAATGAGAACAAAAAAGATAAATTAGAGCAATTTATTAACAAAATTTCAATTTTATGTAAAACTAGACCCCCCCCCCCCCCTCCCACCGGCTTCGCCCGTGAAGCTATCATTCCCAATTATGGTCTTCAGACAAAAATTCCAATTTTTATTTACGAACATCCCACTAATATTATAAACGCGAATTGTATGGATTTATGTATGTTTGTTACTCACCAGAAGCTCACAATCATTTTAAAAAAAAAATTATTAACCGACTTCCAAAAAAAGAAGGAGAAGGTTCTCAATTCGGACCGTATTTTTTTTTACCGACTTCAAAAATTTGCACTGAAAAGTAAGAAATAATAAATATTTCGTCGTAGAATTTGAAGACGGTTGGTGCCAAATTAGGATACAAACTAAGTAAATATCTAATAAGATAAATATCTGTTCAATATTATCTATGTTTGTATGTACCTACTGATGATCGTAGGTTCCTAATGAATTGTCTAGATTAGTGAATTTGGGAACTAAGTTGTTTCTAATTTGGCACCAACCGTCTTCAAATTCTACGACGAAATATTTATTATTTCTTACTTTTCAGTGCAAATTTTTGAAGTCGGTGCACTTTTTTTTAAAAGGTTTATGTAAATAAAGTTTATATGGTAGTTTAAAAAAAAAACACGCTGAACGGCTGAACGGATCTAGATGAAATTTGACACAGAGATAGATAGTCTGGAATAGCACATAGGCTGTGATAGATTTATTTTTGTTTTTTCACGGGATCGACACGATTTTTTGCATAGTGGTAGTTTAGGGGTCAGAGAATGACATGTACTACTTTTTATACTGCGAAAGCGGACGGGGGAAGGGGCAAATTACAGCCACGGAATTATTTCTTTTTGAATCTATTTCCACGCGGGTGAAACCGCGGACAGAACCTTATTTAAAAACAAAATTGACCCAGTTATGAAAAAAGCTGAGCTGGCCCAGCTAACATATTATGACCTAAAGGATCAACCAATCAAAAGTGTCCACTAGCCGAGTTGATTCTTTGATACCATGTTATTGTAATATCATCTTATACTCACAGGATACTAAATTTCAAGCGATCAGACCTGTAAAGGTGGCCACACATACGTCCAATCCCCGGCCGGTAGCCGTACGGTCCACCGAAACCGACCACAGACTCGTCCAATTCTTGTACGCGCTGCCCACCATCCGTTTTCAAATCGTTGTATTTGTGGTTGATTTCGATGACCGGAACGATCTATCACACACACACATCCACACGCCTTTGTTTAATCGAATCTTGTGTGTCTGTGTGGGTGAGTGAATTGCATGTGATTCTAGATCGTATGATTTACATTGCTAATGTGTGGCCTGTCTTCAATCTCGATCATACGGCGGCCGGACCAAAAATTTTCTGTGAGATAACGGACCAGTGCGTGGGCTACTTTAGAAGCATTCCTTCAACGACTACAAAAGAGCTGATGATCTTCAAACGGCTGAACAGATTTTCTTGAATCATATTTATATTTTTGTAGCTCCGTGTAACGTCAGTGTTTCTAAGAGTCGCGTCACACCACTTTAACCTTAGTTCTCCCCTATTTTATGAAATTTCCACTCACACGATGTCTTTTACAGAAAAGGTCACACTTAGTGCTAAGAGTGCAGCCTTAATATTTATATAGACCCTATTGGGGTGGTGCAGTTCTGTTAAAGTATCTCTTGAAGAAAGTTTGCTATTTCAAGCTGTTTGAACAGAATTCATTTTATAGCTACATTAGCTTTTGCGCGGTTAAAATTCTGTAGCTGTAGTATTACTTATAATCTATATAAATAAAAATTTAATGCCATTCGTTTGTGAAAATCGTTATAGTCTGATGTTTTTAGAGAACGACAAATTAGAAAAACTAAAAGTGCTTATTTCTATGCGTTTTTTTTTAATTAAGACCATAATAGTACACGGGCGAACCGCTTACAAAATAAAAGATTGTAAAAAGTTAAATAAAGAATATGTACTTTTATCGACTTTTCATACTTCGGAAGGAACATAAAGCACCGCACTTCTTCTAAAAATATCAGATAATTACGTCTGTTAAAGAAATGCCACATCGGGCTTGTCCTGTGTGGACACTTTTATACTGGGTTCTCTGGTCACACCGCAACAGAAAAAGAGAGGTGTTATAAGTTTAACAGTTTTTTTTTGTTTTAAAGGTGACTTGAACGAGTGTGTTCAAGAAAATCTGTTCAGCTGTTTAAAGATCATCAGCTCTTTTTTAGTTAAAGAAGGGATGTGAGCATCTTCTACTGGTTTACCTACGTAGCTAAAAAAGAGGAAATAAAAATTAAATTAACAATTAAAAATCCCCTATTTAAAAGCATCAAATCATTTCTATTCACAGGCTCGAAAATTAATTATAAACAAACATAAATGCGTCGGAGAGCGCAGATTTATTAAAATGTACTTAGGTGCATTAAGTAGGTACCTATATAGGTTATTAATATATTATATTATAACACATTATTGATAATTCATTGCAGCGCAGGCCCCAATGTGCTTATAGGTAGAGTAGATAGGTATAGGTTGTAAGCACTTGTCGGCAGAAAACCTCTTTTTCGTGTAGTCTGAGCCCCCCCTACAAGTTCTTGTAGATAAGAGAGGTCCAGCGCTTGTCGGTACGCCGCTGAGCCGATTTAGAAGAAAAATAAAATAAAAAAAACCTTTGTCTCCATCTCTCTAACAATGGACAACATTTCATTTTTCGTAAGGTACCAAAATTCGAAAACCGTTTGGAGATTACATGATAGAAAGCTTATTTTTAATTTTTTTAATTTTTTATATCCTTTAATTTTCGAGTTATTTTAAAAATACTGAAATATTGAAAATTAAGGATTAACAGGTGCCCTAATCTGTGCTAACCCTCTAATTTAAAAATACTAATGTCTGTTGGCAGAGTTGTTAGTTATTGAACTCAGGTGTTGCCTTCTATTAATTTTACCCATTTTTATTCCATTTGAAGCTAAATTAATAATTATTCTTTAAATATAATTATAAAAATACTTCTTTTATATAATATTTTTTGGAAGTTTTGCTATTTTCGAATAGGCTATTACAGGAAATATATTTACGAGTGAAACCGCGGACAAAAGCTAGTATTATTATATACATTATGAATAATGTTGTAGGCGATTTGAGTTCCGGCTACGGCAACACCTATTTGGAACACGGTATATTATACTCTTTGCATTTCTATAACGTATACTCTGTGGCTTGACTGACACTATCAGTCACTTTCTTTGGGTGACAGTTTATATTTCTTAATTTTAGTCCTAGCTAAGGTTTTTAGTTTATAAGTCCTCAGAATTTATAAAAAATCATAATTAAATTAAAAATATAAAAACTCAACCAAAAATAAAATATAAAAATACGTGTAACTTATTTTTTAATATATTTTTAATTAAAGTAACAAAAATGGGTGATTAAAAAAATGAAATGTTGACCATTATGATTGTATATGATTGATTTTCGAGCTTGTGAACATAAATTATTTGATGCTCTTTATGTTCTTATTTTTCGTCGGGGGTTTTTAATTGTTATTTTTTTATTTAATTAACATTGTAAGTATACACTATCCCTATAATCCCTGTTATTTCTCTTGAAAGATTCTGTTTACCTCAACAGAATTGAACAGTAAATTCACCCAACAGATATACAAATTAGGCACCTCTATATTATAATGCCATCCCCAAAACATTGAGAGGGTGGAACGAAGGACCAAGTTTTGAATAATGACAGGACTACGTTACTTAGCGTCCATTGTTTATCTACTTAAATAAATTTCAATAAAAGCTTCAAAATGAGTTTGTTATAAACGGAAGATACTTCAGTAGATAGTGGCTGTCGACGAGTTGATTTATTGAATGATACCCCCTTTGTTGAGTTCATAATTTATTATTCTCTCAATATTTTACTGTTTTCTAACATTGGAAATTTTTGGAAGGTGTGAATATCACATACACCTTCACCAGTCAGCAAGGGACACCAGTAACAATGTCCACTTTTTACCAGTTGTCTATTAGTCAGTATATTAAAGAGAACAGGTGGCAAGCAAGGTGTCTCTTCTTAAACAGACTTAACTATCTGTTATTTCTAGAAGTAATTTAGGTCTTTTTTAATTACACTGGTTTGGACACATTGAAAGAATGAAGGATGAAAGATTGACTTAAAAGGTTTATATGGCTGAAGTGAAAGAAAATGATGGCAGAGGATGACCTAGATGTACTTTAATTGAACATAATATAAAAATATATTGATCGATTGAAATATTAAAAGTATACACATTGTATGAAAGGTATGATGAATATAAAATATGTATGTCAGGATCGTAACAAATGGCATTCGATTGTCTCTGCCTGCCCTTCTTGGGATGAAAGGTAGATAGACAGATAGACAACTTTCTATATTAATCCACCTGTGTCACTGTAATTTAGCATATAGTCACTTAATCAATATATCTAAGTGAAATAGCCGTTATTTTTTAAATTTTTATTCAGTTATATTAAATAGGAAATATGGGTGGTAGAATAAAGGATTATTTTGCCCCTGTTTTCTCTTTCATAATCTATCACAAAGCTCTTATTTTATATACATCGCGTTTTTTTTTGTAGCTTATTGAAAAATCAAAATAAGATTAATTTTATTATTTTTGACCAATCAAATTTAAATTAGCGCTTAAAAAAATAAGAACTTTGTAAAAGATTATGAAAGAGAAAACGGGGGCAAAGTTTAACTACCTATCCATAATTTCTATTCTATAAAACCCTTTTAACTCATAATAATATATTGAAAAAGTTACTACATGCTAAATTACAGTGACACAGGCAATGACTCAGGTTGCAAATTGCGAATAGTTCATCTCAGAAAAAACATGGATATAGGAGCCTATTGGCACGAGTAGGAATCGAACCTGGACCTCCCGGTTTTAAGCTAATTAATATGTTTCGAAGCCTATTCTGGAGAATCAGGTTTGTTTCTACCCCTCATGAGACAAAAGGCGTCATGATAGAAAGGTATGACTTTAATTATAATACCTATTTAAAAATAGCGATATCGTAAGAGCACGGATACAGTAGATCTAAAGTGTTTAAATAAATGCTTCAACTCAATCAATGTCTGCTGTGCAGGCGGCAATATCTGTTACAGGCTGTCCTATACGGTAAAATATGTACACTTTCTTTTACACTCTAACTGAATAAAACTTTTAATAATAACACTTTAACGAAATTAAATGACAAATAAAAAAACCGGCCAAGTGCACGAACGGCAAAAAAAATCACGTTTGTTGTATTGGAGACCCCTTAAATATTTATTTTATTCTGTTTTTTAGTATTTTTTGTTATAGCGGCAACAGAAATACATAATCTGTGAAATTTTCAACTGTCTATCACGGTTCATGAGATACAGCCTGGTGACAGACGGACGGACAGACAGACGGACGGACAGCGGAGTCTTAGTAATAGGGTTTCCGTTTTTACCCTTTGGGTACGGAACCCTAAAAACAGATATAATAATAAATACACAACAACACACCTTCACGGACTTTATACCTTGCGGTGTGGCCAGAGTCACCATCAGTAACAGTGTCCACTTTTTGCCAGTTGTCCATATTGAACAGATCAGGTGACAAGCCTGTTGATGCACTTAATGGACGTAGATGTGTCAGAAGTGCGCAGAAGTGGTTTACTTGCCCTCCGAAGCAGTAGGAGTCGATTAAAGCACATGTTGTTAAATAAAATTGGTGCTTAGGATTTTTTTCGATTCGGAATTGAGCCCGGGATCTCCCGCTTTCTAGACAACGCTCTACCAATTAGGCTATCGACTCCTTATAAATAAAGAATTAAACTGCGAAAGAAATATCTCGATTTTTTATGACTAAGTATAAGATTTTTTTAATAAAATATGCTTTTATATTTGTTGCCTTATTCTTATGGTATCGAACTTCGAAGGCACACAATTATTTCGGAATTGGATTCATGTTTGAATTCATACGTATAAAATTAAGAATTCCATTGCCATGCATTTTTTTTCAAGTTCATTTTAAATTCAAATTTAAAGAAGTGCTATATTTAACATCGTTCCGGAGTGAAAGATGATGTTGTGACTAAAATGAAGACAGGTAGTTTACGCTGGTTTGGATACGTTGAAAGAATGAAGCATGAAAGATTAACTAAAAAGGTTTATACATATATGGCTGAAGTAAATAGAAATTTTGGCAGAATAAAAATGTATTGATCAATAGAATTATTAAAAGTACAACTAATCTCCGAGCATGTATGAAAGGTATGATGAATATAAAAGAAGCGAAAGAGGTATGTCAGGATCGTAACAAACACCATTCGATTGTCTCTGCCTACCCCTTTTGGGATATATATTAATTAAACGTCAAAGTAGTACCTAAATCACGTAGATATTTCAGCTCACATGGCTTTAAAATATTATACAATAATTACATTATAACCTTAAGTAGGTACTAAGAAATACTTGCTGGTAAATTAGCATTAATTAGGTATATATAGTAGAAACTTCTGTCCGCGGTTTCACCCGCGTGGAAATAGATCCAAAAAGAAATAATCCCGTGGCTGTAATTTGCCCTCCCCCGCCCGCTTTCACTTATACTACCACTATGCAAAAAATCATGTCGATCCCGTGAAAAACAAAAACAAATCTATCCCACGGGAACCATACATTTTTCCGGGATAAAAAGTAATGCCAAATTCCATCCAGATCCGTTTAGCCGTTCTGGCGTGATTGAGTAACAAACATACATACATCGTTACAAACTTTCGCGTTTATAATATTAGTGGGATATAGTAACACATTTTTCTCTTATATTGCATTTCCTCGGTCTGCATCGTAGTCAATGCAGCTTTCGTAGCAGCTACCTTATATTCAGTACACAAACTAGAATTGAATACTAACTCAGAATATAGGTTCTCTTTTATATTTAAATCCATTTAACAGCACCGGCAATATTATTGTGTTTATGAGAAACGAAAGGTTAAAATATGTGACGAGATATTTTAATTTTTTAGGTTTCGTTCATCCGATGAAAAAACGGAAGGACCACTCTGTCACAGCTTATTTTCTCCGAATCTACTGGATAAAAAAGGGTTGAAATTTGGTACATGTAGAATTTGATGACGCAATCATGGACATATAGCGTAAATAATAGAATTAAGATTTTGGGGATAAATTTTGGGAGAAAACTTAAAAGCAAAAAAAATGTTTTTTTTCAAGTGCTTCAATGTGACATCAAATAAAAGGGCTCGTTATAAGAAATACAAATATATTTTTTTATAACTTTAAAATGCTTAGGTTAAATTAGGTATATTAAAGAAAATATACCAAAATTCTAAAATAAACAAAAGGGAAATATAGTGCTTCGTGCTCATAGTTTACAGGAAAACCTAAACGAAAATCTTGTCTTAAAGTTCTCACCGAAAAAAATGGTACGGAGCCCTCTCCACGCGAGTTCGACACGCTCATGGCCAATTTTTATATTTCTACATTTCACGAAAAACATTAAAATGTAATCTACTACATGAGTTAGTTAGTAACAAATTAACTCTACGAAGTTCAATTTTCTCCTAAAAAGGAAAACTCGAAAGCAGTAGCTGTAAAAAAAGTACTGAAAAAATATTTAAAGCTACATTATTCCTAGGCTATATTTTATTTAAAAAATAATAGCAATATTGTTGCATTTCAAAATGTACAACAGGCGAAACCAGAGCGCACTGCTAGTCACAGATAGGAAAAATTTTCGGAAAATCATTGAATCCATCACATGAATAACATACTGAAATCCAGGAACAATTTTGTTCAATTTTTGCACCCATACAAAAATAAATTTACGTCGTAAAATTTCACACCATTCAAACGCTTTTCTATACGTTTCAATAGTTTTTAATAGTGTGAAGCACCCTCTTTGTCTGTTACAAATAGCTGTTTCGATCGTGACCTTCGCTTGCAACAATAAAAATTGATGAGCGACACTCTTAATCGATGTTTATAGTTTGACGGAAATTCTTGAGATTTATAAAAAATATTATAAAGAGGTAAATTTTATTTTTGTTTGTAACAAATAAACTTAAAAACTACTGAACCGATTCTAAAAAATATTTCACTAATAGAAAGATACGATATCCCTGAGTGACATAGGCCATATTTTATATTGTTCGGGAATAAAAAGTAGCCTATGTTAGCAGTCAATCCGCTTCGCCGGTTTGCCGTAAAAGAAGGATAAACAAAAACACTTTCGTATTTATATTATTAGTTAGTAGAATAGGACTACTTATATACTTTATAATATATTATTGTCTTTATGAGAAGAGATGTACCTACTTATTATATACTAGCGACCCCGCCTCCGGCTTCACACGGGTACAGTATGGTTTTACAACAATTTGAATACCTACGTAAATACGCTTATTAACTACTTATCTGTTAGAGATAGATATATATTACCGCGGACTTGTCTTTGATATTTTATTCTAAACAATTATTTCCTACACAATTTTAATATTTGACGGATTAGACAGCATACGCCATGAAACACGCTGGGGCTAACTTTTTTCCCAACTTGACTCACTTATACTGTTAATACTCAGCCCCTAAATATGACAGGTCCATATTTAATACTTGTAAACCTTCCCGGTGAATCGACCTATGTAGTAGTAAAAACCGCAACCAAATTCATTTAGTAGTTTTTGCATGAAAAGCTCACAGACAGACAGACGGACGCGGCCAAGGACTTTGTTTTATAATTACTTGGCAACTCATTATTGAATGGAAGAATTTTGATAGTACCTACTTTTAATTTTTGTTATATATCATCGACAACGATTGCATGTTACCAGACTTCTTCGCTATTCAACACCGTTGTAGTACATTAAATATTTCAATATAATAAAAAAAACTCGTGTATCAATTTAGCGTAACGCGCATATAAATCATATATCTATGTTGACACCATTTCGGGTCAATTCAGGTGCAGTTATATTGAGGTGCCTCGAGAAATCTTTTGGTACATTTTGTCGGACTATGTAGGCAGTAGGCACATAAGTTTGTACATTGGGACATGGCCGATCAAACTCGTGTGACCTGCAATGCACTATTTTAAATTCACACGCGTTACAACTAGACAACCGACTCATTCAATAAATTACTTTACACTGAATATCCTCATGATCATGACTAGTAGATCCAACTATAAATTTGTTTCAGGCTATTTAACACTTGGACAAAACCCATAAGTTCTTGAAAGGTTTTCTTTACAGTGTACCGGTTGTATCTGATGTGCTATAGCGTTCTATAAAAGCTTCTAAATATATTGTAAACATTTTTATTTTATTTTTCTTAAAATGAATAAAGCTAACCGTTGGAAAAATGTTAAAACAAATTTAGTTCAGAGTCCTGATAACCAGTCTGAGGTTGCAGAGGCCAAACCCAAACCTCCGACACTTAATAAGATTGTTAATCTCACAAAAGAAAAAGGTGAGTGTTTTATAATTGTTTTTTGAATTATTAGACTGTCACATAATGAATTAAAACATAATTTGTTTTTCCATTTTTCCAACGATTCAAATCTTATTTATGACTTTATAATAATAACATTTCTAAAAAATATTTGTTGTGACAATCTAGTAATTTTTGACATAGTTTTATGTGGTATTCAGTGTTTTAAAACTTAAATATTAAGCTTAATTAAATATATTACATGACATAAATATTCATTCTCGAATCACGCGTGAAGATAAATGATTGTTATAACCACATTAAGGTTGGCATACAAACAATTAGCGAGTTATAAATCTGAACACATTATATTCATGTTGTGAAAATTACTGGCATACCTGCTACAACGCAGCTATTACAAATCATTCTAATTTTACAACCCCGCTTTTTCTAGTAGGACCAAATGATTCTGATAATAATACTATTATCTACAAATTTACATATTTTTCTAAAAATAATTCTTCTCTAGATTTAATTGACTCCTAATGACAAATAAATCATAAAATAAATTAAGCTTAATTTATTTTTCTGCCATCTATAATTAACAATATTCAAAGCTTCCAAGTCTACATAGAGATGCGTTCAATCTTTATTGAAATTTCAAACGGTTCGAAAAATGGTTTCCAAATAAACAAATAAACAAACAAACAAAGTATCAAAATTATGAAATCAAAGCACACATCTCTCAACGTCAGTGCTTGTTCAGGGTTGAACGATAAAACGTATCCAGTATAGCGTATACGGTTGATGTTAATCAAAGGTTAATTATGTCGTGACCCTGTCTACGAGCAACGTATCGCTAAAAGGAGGAGTAGCTTGTTCTATTACTTTACTACCAACTGCTTGTGACTACACTTACATTATATTAAATAATAATTACAGGGTCCCATGAATAATATACAATATTTCATTTTAGCTAAGTTTGTATGTCAGCTTTGTCTATTTTGATGTATGTTTTACTTTCACCTCGTTTCCCAAATAAAATTATAGCTTTCATAGGTTCATTTCTACATCCTGAATATTTTAATTTAAATCTCTTATTTCTAGCCATTCTTAAGAACTTTAATTTGCAATAATCTGATACATAAGTTACTATTGTTCATTCCCAGCCGGAACTCGGAAGTCGGTAGTCAAAGATTTGCATATGTAGTGAAGTTTTGTAATTAGCATAAACATTTCGTGACATATTGTGTTCGGTGTCTTCGAATATAAATGCAGCACTTTGTCTTCTTATTCTTTAGGGAGTGTTTGATTCTGTTCCATTAATTAAAAATATATATTAGCTTTAGATATAGCATCTAAAAAGTTAACTGTTAAAAATTTAGAAACTGAAAAGCCTTGAATAATTTGCAAATTTTTATTTCTTAAACAAAATTAAGTAAATAAAATTAAATATAGTACTTAAGAAATGGATCAGTTAACAAAATACTTGGTATATAATAAAACACCAAAGTCACGCGAAATGGACTATGACACGATGAAAACAGAAAAGAAAGAAGGAAGACTGCAAGGTGAAGGGAACATAGACAGAAGTATATTACTGTTGTCACCGGAAATGGGAAGAAAAGACGAAGGTATGCAATATTAACGACATTCTTTGTTATATAATATCAGATATTGCTTTAAGAAAGCAGGCAAAAATGTGCCAAAAATACTATTAGCAAGGCAAAACGAAGTCAAGAACTAGGTCACTCCCCGGACATGCGGTTCATAATAGCCTTCTTAAAGTAGGAAGGAACTTGTGTTGGTATTTATTTTATTTTCTTTCCTTATAGAATTTTTCTAGTCGCTTAGTAGATATTTTATTTTATTTTAAATTGTTGTGGAATCTTGTAATTTTATTATGTTCCCATATTGTCTAATAATCTAATTTGGATTAATATCATTACACAATCAATATATATTAAACGAAAACTTTTTCATTTGGAAATTGCATATTTTTTATTATTGAATATGACGATTGTGATTCTCGTAGCAATAATTGACTCCACATATTTGCTTAATACCAGGCTTATTGTATCAATAAATAAACGTGTAAAAATTTTTGTAGTACCTACTAAGACATATCGTTATAATTATTAACGAAATTAAAGTGTTAAAGGTTAAATTCAATTCGCAAAATATTTTTGACGCAACAGCATAAATCATATATTGGTTCCTAGAAATTTTAGTATTTCGTTACCACGTACAAAGTTTAATCATGCAACACTTTGGTTGAAATTTCCAGTAAGTATATGGTTTAGTCGATCTTTACCTTCGTTATATTGCACTTCTAATAACATATTTATTTTTACATATAGGTGTTGAATTTCAAATAATGTTTAAAGTCCAGAAAAAACACTCAGGTAAATATTATTATCTAAAAATTTGACTGACTTTTTAGAAGGATGAAAGATCTTACAAAAGTAGTTTATGAAACTGGTATATAACAGAGATTATTAAAACACGAATGTGAGTTTAAAACACTTGTGTTTTGATACATAGTAAATCATTATTAGGTTATATTAGTAGGTTAATGTATACCGTTAAAAGCGTATATTCTGTTTTGTAATATTCTCTATTATACAGGAGTAGATAACAGATTTACATGACATAAATAATTGTAAATGGAATTTCGTTAAACTCAATATTAAAAACTTTCTTAGGTGATGAACATAAAGGGCACAAACTATTTTAGGATCGTAGCAAACGGTATTCTAAGAATTTAGTTTAGAATTCTAATCTATCTTCTACCAAATTCTAGTTAAAATAAATTTCATGAAACACTTAGCTGATTACAAACGTATAAGAGAAATATATATTAGATTTATACTTATTTAATAGGAAATAAAGCATAATTTATTTATCTATATATATAATTCAAATTCAAATTCAAATTCAAAAGACATTTTATTTCGTAGGTACAATATTAGTAGTACACGTGAAATAGTCAATAAAAAATACAATTAATTAATATATTTCCTACATTTCATTTTTATACGCTTTTGAATAGTCAATAATAAAACATCAAATAGACAATTCATGTCTGAAATAATAAAAAATAAAATAAAATATTACAATTATGTCTGAAATAATAAAAAAATAAAATATTAGGTACAATTATGTCTGAAATAATATAAAATGTGCAATTTGTGTCTGAATACAAAAAATACAATATTATATAATATTATATAATCTTTGTCTGAAAAAAATAAAAAGCAGACTCATATACATGTAAATAAAAAATAAAAAATACAAACAAAATGTCACAAAGTAGATAAAATTGAGCCAATGTCACATAATATATTAATTCTACATCCATGGATTTTTTTCTTCTATATAATCTAATATTCTATAATAACCCTTTGTACATAGTTTTTGTTTTATAGTTGCTTTAAACTTGTCAAGAGGCAACATTTGAATGTCGACAGGGACCTTATTATAAAAACGTATACATTGCCCCACAAATGAGTTAGTAACTTTGTGGAGACGACTGATATGTATGGCAAGTTTGTTTTTGTTTCTTGTATTGACACTGTGGTTGTCCCTATTCAACTTAAACAAATGAATATTCTTTTTTACATACACAAGGTTTTCATATATATACTGAGACGCCAGTGTCAATATACCAATTTCCTTAAACCTATCTTTAAGGGACACCCTAGGTCCCAGTCCATATATTGCGCGAATTGCACGCTTCTGCAGAACAAATATTTTATTTATGTCAGCAGCGTTCCCCCATAGCAGGATGCCATATGTCATCAGGCTATGGAAGTAGCTGAAGTAAACTAATCTCGCGGTGTCTACATCTGTAAAGTTTCTAATTTTTTTTACTGCGTACGCTGCGGAACTAAGCCTCTTCGCCAACTTGTCAATATGTGGACCCCACTGAAGCCTGGCATCCAAAGTCATGCCTAGGAATACAGTGGAATCCACAGGTTCTAATTTTTCATCTCCCACGAATATATTACTAGATACCTGTCTGACGTTAGGTAATGAAAATTTTAAACACTTTGTTTTTTTTGCATTGAGGAGTAGGTTGTTGGCCCTGAACCATTCCACTACTTTGGCTATAGCATTGTTCACATCGTCCAAAGCTAATTGTTGTCTTTCAACTTTAAATAGTAAAGAAGTATCATCAGCGAACAAAACTATCCCGTGCTTGTCATTGACAACATTAGGTAGGTCATTAATATAAATTAGAAATAGGAAAGGTCCAAGAATCGAGCCCTGTGGGACTCCCATGCGGACTGCCGACCCTGACGACATCTTTCCATTTACATCAACCCTCTGAACTCTGTTGCTTAGGTACGATATAAGAAGGGAGAGTGCAAGGTCTTTTATACCGTAGTGATGAAGTTTCCTAACTAGAGTATCATGTTGCACACAATCGAAGGCCTTGGACAAATCACAGAAGATGCCAACGGCGTCTCGTGAGTCCTCCCAGGCCCCAAAAATATGTTGAAGAAGCTCAACACCAGCATCAGTTGTTGAGCGACCCCGGGTAAACCCAAACTGCTGCGAATTTATTAGCTTATTACAAGTGAAATGAAGAAGCAATTGATTTAATATTATTTTTTCAAATATTTTACTGAGAGTCGGCAGTATTGATATGGGTCTAAAGTTAGTGGGGTCAGTGGTACTACCGGCTTTAAAAAAGGGAATGATTTTACTTTCTTTCATTAAGTCAGGAAATTTCCCACCATCAATACATTTATTAAAAATAGTAGCTAAATGAAGTGATGTGCAATCAATTATAGAATTAATGACTTTAACTGAGAGGCCATGAAGGTCGGCAGTCTTTTTCAGATCAATATATTTGAATGCTTTAAGAATGTCTTCAGGATTAACATGATGAAATTTGAAATCCACTTTGCACTCCTTAACATTTTGTTTCAGAAAAGATTCAGCTATAGTGGGAGACGAATTGAGAGACCTGGTAGTAGAGATCGGAATTTCGGTAAAGAATTTCTCGAAGGCTTTAGCAATTTCAGCATCAGTATCTAAAAGTCTATCATCTATTTTTAATTGAAAGTCACGGTTGTGAAATTTGACTCTTCCGGTCTCGCTGTTTACTATTTGCCAAGTAGTTTTCATTATATTTTCGCTTTGCAAAATTTTGCTTTTTATAAATTTTGACTTAGCTACGACACATACACGTTTAAATATTTTAGAGTATTTCCTAACATATTCAGCAAAACTGACACTATTATTAAAAGATTTTTCATCATAGAGTTCATACAGCCTTCGTCTACTTACATGTATTCCCACAGTTGCCCAATCACTAAACATTAAGGAGTCATTAACTTTTATGGTTTTGGACTTAAATACAGTATCAAATTCAGATTTAGTGAAGTTAAAAAAGGTGTTGTATAACTCGTTCGAATTCTCACAATATTCCAAATTAGACAATTTTGACATTACATTAGTTCTATACAAATTTAACCGATTCTCATTAATAGGTACATATTTAATATTTCTTTTAATATATGTTTTAACATGAATATTAAAACTGGCCAATTGTCCACAATGATCCGATGCTAATTTATTTATTATTGACTTGTCAATGGGTTCAACACTGGCAAAAATATTGTCAATAAAATTCTCGTGTCACAGTGTTTGTAACCAAACTCCTCCGAAACGGCTAGACCGATTTGTATGACTTTTTTTTGTTCGGTAGGTTTGATAATAGGTTATTTTTCACCCTCCTACCCCCACCCCGCATTTTTTAATCGCGATTTTAGTATTTTTGTATGAACAATATCCAAAGTTAGTGGTAGTGGTATGGGTAGGGGTAGGGGAGTACAGGCAAGCCAACGTTTGGTCCGGGTCCGCTTGTTTACATATATAAATAGGTTTTAAAATGATCTTAAATACTAAATTACAAATATAAAATAAAATTATAATTAAACAATTTTACGTAAATCACTATCTACTGGAAGAGTACCCAACAGACTGCAGCCAGCATTGCCTTATATTCTTTGACTGAAATAAGTGGTCATGTGAACTTTCAATTACTCGTTTACTAATCCCCACGGTCCCATCCTCAGCAGATCCCATCGTTTCCACACCAAACGCCTCAAATATGTATTCTTTCGAAATTATTTGCTACGTTTGGCCATTTCAGCATTGTAGGCCGCATTGCCAGCTTTTAATGCTGTATATGGAAGATGGGACGGTGCGAGAGTATCTACACATGTAGCATCCCATACTAGTGACCGCCCCATCTTCCATGGTGCAAGTGTCATGCCATCTGACCTCTTATGACATCATCACGTGTCAAATAGGAAATTATATTTTTTTTTTAAATAGACCGTTTTGATTTCTTTGAAAAGCAAATGCTTAGTCAGTATATTTGATTATCATTTTGATTATTTTGTACCTATGCTGAAGTCATTATATTATTAATATGTTGTTGTATTTATTTTCCAATCAAATAGTCTGTTCTCAGTATGTGTTGCGATAAATACGTGGTTTGCGATCACGCGATAACTAAACGTTTACAGAAAACCAATTTGTTTAGTATTATTTGAAAGCTTAAAGTTCAAAGTTAACTTTGTAATACCTTGTACTGCACAAATACACGAAAGCACATATCCGTCTAAAAATAAAAGATTAATTTTCTATGTGAGGTGGTGCAAATTTTAATTTAGTTCGTATAGTGAGACGGTGGCATACGGTTCGGTGAAAATATCGCAATATTTCAAACCGCATACTTTTTCAAATTATATTTTACATTTTGACAAGCTCATATTTTCAAGTGACAATATTTTCGTTGTGCTCGTATTTTATGAAACGTAATATTTTTTAAACTAGAAACTCGATTTATGTACTTTGTATGAAAGCATTTCTCATATTCACAAACTATAGCTAAAAATATAATAAATAATTTAAAAAAAAAATAGTTTCGCCATCAGTATTTCTTGCACTCCTGTCTTTCAACCGTATTGAGCAAAAATATTGCCCAGTATTATTATTTCAGCTTTTCTCAGCTTTGAAGGATAGTATTGCAGGTTGTATCTGGTATGAAAGAGTTATTATCGAAAATACTTGTCAAAACACAGCATAGTGAAAACTTCTCTCTCTCTCTGAACAAACGAAGTGAACGAAACTGAATCGTCACGCTCGGGTCGGTGACGCTGAATGGCGTATGACTCGGGTTAAATTATTATTAAATCATACATATATTATTAAATCATAGGTACAGTGAAATCTTTTTTCAAATCGGTTCAGCAGTTTTAGAATTTACAAACATTCAATCACGACTCTATTTACAAGTTGTAGTTGTCTATTATATTAAACTTTTATATTCAATCAATGAAATTATGTAGGCCCGATGAAGAATATATGCAAAGTTGCTGATAATCCGAAGCTTAAATTGTATATTTCCCACTCGTGATTTACTGCAATCTGACTTTTCACGGTAGCAGCTGCTTTTTCACAGTTTATATAAAGGGTATTTGGATGAAAAATAAATGTGGTAGGCTAGAGACCTCAAAAATAATAGACATATTTAGCAAACAAACAATTAATTCTCACATTTCATTAATTGTCTAGTCATTAAACACGCTTGCTAGATTTCTGTTTCACGATAGTTGCTCAAAGAACACAGACTGAACAATACTCGTAATAGAGTGAATTATGTTGTCAAGAAATGAAACTAAATTTCAAATGTCTACTAGCATTGAAGGTATGTATTTTTTAGACCAAGTAGCAAGGCGTAAATTGTTATTTTAAACAGTAGGTAGATGACGACAAAGTATCTAGCGCAAAAAAGTACTGAATAATGTTTGCATTCGTTTTCATCGTTTCTTTTTGGACATCAAAAAAATGAAATTGTGACTTATGTTAACCAATTTTTAAATTGTAAGAAGTCCTTGACAAAAAACAAACCTGTCCATTTTTATTACAAAAAAGCTGAATTTACATATAACTTCTATAAAAGAATTTCCATATATACTGACCCATATTAAGAAGTCCTATCATCTTTAAAGATGCAACACTTTTCTTTGTGTGCTCCCACCATCTACCTACTGTAAAAAAAAAATTTCTATATAATATTTAAGGCATTGATGAAATAGTTTTGTCTATTTAAAACGGCATTTTTAATTTTTAATATACTTTCTGTATGTAATTTATTACTAAGCACATATAATATGGGTATGGCAGAAGAAACACCAAAGTCGAGTGAATGCTGTAGAATTCAGAACTATGCGTGGATAGTCTGCCAAGAGAGCAGTGTGGAGTGAAGGAAGATGTAGTAACAAAAATTGAGAAAGGAATGATAAGATGGATTGGGCATGTAGAAAAGATGGATGCAAAAAGATTAACGAAAGAAAATATATATAAGGCGAGTGTTAAAGGGACAGTTGATAAGGGATGGCCACGCGGCGGACGTGACGCAGATCAAATAGGAAGCGTTCTCGAGAAAGCCCAGGTCAGAAGACGTACCCTAAACCGACGAGCATGCATCAAGAATATGATGAGTGGGAATGAAGCGAAAGATCATATGTCAGAATTGTAGTACATGCAAATCTCTGCCTACCCCTCTGGGAACGAGGTGTGACTTTTTATGTATTATAAAAAAAACTTTTTCAGTAAATAAATACTGCAAACCGCACTATAAATTCAGTAACGTCAAGGTTAGCAGTTTCAAATAAAGATACTTCAATAGCACATGATCATATACCTTCGACTGCCATATTTCCCAAACATGAACACCTCGTAACTAACACGGAAATGCAATTCAATACAAAAGTGCTTTTCGAAATAATATCTTCGCTTCTGTCGGGTAAATGTGCCCATTGTTTCCGTTTCAGTTCACTTTTATAATGTAAAATGTAGGTTAGTGATTTATTTTGTACTTGGTCTATAACTGTTCCACAGTATAGAGAAATAATATCATGGAGGGAGTATATCTGAATATTCAGGCTTATTTACAGAGTTGATCATTTATGATACAGTCTTCATCAATAATAATATCGATAACTTTGGTCGAGGATTTGTTCTGTAAAATACTTTTATACAAGCATGTAATAAAATAGTCATATTGCACGAGTTTGTTTGCAAATATCTCAAAAACCAATAAAGCGTCCCTTTTACTTTGTGAATATACAATAATTTTCAGTGCCACACGGACCATATATTTTTGATATTCAATTTATTTAAATTAGATTTCATATTCTTATTCGTATTAAACTAACGAGAGAAAAAAAAATATTCAGTTTGTCTCTTTCATTAATGTGTATCAGATTTTTTTAGAGCTTTCTTAGGAAATTCTTCCGCCAAGTAGGTTCTTGTAAGGTGCACTTACCCTACTTGGAACTGCAGTGACGCTTTCTGATTGGAGTCGGTCATGGCAGGCAATTATGATAGTCAGTTTGAAGTATATACTCGAGTCCTATACTAGTAGTGTGATCTTCAACATGCTGAGGAAAAGTGTTCTTGGCACTTCTCAAGAAGAATTTTTTAATTTAGAAAATGGTTATTATTATGCTTTTAATATTTATATATTTTAGTTTACGGTTTAACTGTTTTACTTGTGTAGCTCACAAATTTATTAACAGAATAATGAATAAAATTTCCAGAGCCTCGTTGTCAAATGTACCTAAAATACTAACGACATTACCGCGTTGTATTGCCAGGCTTATTTGCTGTCCGAAATAATAGCCAGGTTTTAAGCAGTGTTTTTAATTATTTAAATTTGTTATTATTTAATTATAAAATTAAAAAAATTGCAAACTTACAGCGTCAAACTTGGGGAAGAAAGACATTGATAGAATGTCGACTAGGTATTTATGTTATGTGTGGAATTAGTTCGCTTCTATGCGTGAATTTACAGCATAGAAAATTTTAGAGTGGCTTTCATGTTCAATTCGCTTGATATGAGGTAATAGAGATGTCTCTTTTCCAGCTATTATGTAATTAGGTTAAGTTTGATAATGTAATTTTTAATTTTATTTTACTTTTTCAGAACGCGTATTGTATCCAAGAAATAAGGTGTCCCCAGGATTGAAGGCTGCTGTTGTTGGTGGTCAACCCATTACAGAAGAACAGGCAATTGTATGTTTTTATTATGATGTTAATTTTTTTTAAAGAATTTTTTCATAAGCCATTTCGGCGAGGAGCATCATTTACATAATTTATAGGTATACCCTTACCTAGATGTAATCCTTCCTAAGCAATGTTCTAATTGCGTAAGTTTGTTCTTCTTTCATGTGAACACAGAGCAACGGATCTACGTGATTTTTTTGCACAGAGAGGACGTTGGCTATTTTGATATCCTGGAAATTCTTGTCACTTTTAAAAAAAATGAAAAAAAAAATCGATTTATAAAGTCTGTGTTCAGGATTATAATGGAGGGTTGTTATGTTTTCGCATTTCAAATATTAATAAATACGCTTATAACTACTTGTCTATTAGAGATAAATACAATTATGCTACATTGGATTTTTTAGGGTTCCGTACCCAAAGGGTAAAAACGGAAACCCTATTACTAAGACTCCGCTGTCCGTCCGTCTGTCTGTCTGTCTGTCCGTCTGTCACAAGGCTGTATCTCATGAACCGTGATAGTTAAACAGTTGAAATTTTCACAGATGATGTATTTCTGTTGCCGCTATAACAACAAATACTAAAAAATAGAATAAAATAAATTATTAAGGGGGCTCCCATCTCCCATACAACAAACGTGTTTTTTTTTATAGATAATTCTACGGAACCCTTTGTGAGTGAGTCCGACTCGCACTTGGCCGGTTTTTGTTGATAATTTTTTTCTACACATTTTTTTCCTACATTATTTTGTTCTAAGAGTATCTCTGACGGAATAGACAGTATACGCCATAAAAAGTGTTGGAGCTATATTTTCCCCGACTTGATCACAATGTTAAAGCTCAGCTCCTAAATATGATACATCCATATGCCAAATCAGGCAGGGTAGGTACTTTGTTTTATAATACCTATATAGTGATGATTTAATAATTAACATCTAAAATTTAAACTAATTCCTAATTATTCCCAAGGAGTTACGGACAATTACATTCGGCACCGCATCTTGCCCGCCGCGTGGAGAATGGATTAGAACACCTCTTATCATGAGAGCTCCGGACCAGCCACTTGGTTACGGCTTGTCCGCTCCTAGGAACGGGGCAAGATCACTACTGTCAGCACTTCAAGCTCATTTAGTGAAGTGGCTACTGTTCGACTCTAGACCTCTGACTAAGGATAATAAGTCGCAAGTTCCACCAGACACGTACGTATCATACTATTTAAATACTAGATTTCCATCCACGGCATCGTTCGTGGATATTTTCGAACCAAATAAATATAGTATTATATATTAGTGAAAGAATTTTCAGAATCGGATACGTAGTTTCAGAAATTACCATCTAAATCAAAACTTTTTTTTTCTTTTCACGAGTTACCTTACAGCTCCCGGGAACCATTGTCGGCCCCGGGGTACCCAGCGGAATACAAAGTCTTCCTCATTTAGCTGATGATTTTTTGAGGCTATATCTAACGAGTCTCTATGTACGGTTTGTCAGATAATGTATTTTACTATTTCATTACTTATTATCACTACATTGTCTAAACAAATAAACATTGTAACAAAAAAATAACTTCAGGACGTATCAAGATATCTCAAAGCAGGTCTTATTAAGAACTATTATGTTAGTTGGTAGTACAAAATGACTATTGTATTTCAACATCTAAGCTCTTATGGAAATATTTCAATAAACTAAAATTTTACAAGTGTTACCGTATTGCTTCACTTTAAATGTTGGTCGATGGAAATATTAAAATTACACACAATCGTCGAGCATGTATGAAAGGTATGATGAATATAAAAGAAGCGAAAGAGATATGTCAGCAGGATCGTAACAAATGGCATTCGATTGTCTCTGCCTACCCCTCTTGGGATGAAAGGCGTGATGATAGATAGATAGATAGATAAATAGGTTTATAAAAGACCGTGGTACACCCACAGAAATCTCAATTTCAAGCCCCATTTCCCTTAAAAAATGTTTCACACAAAACATTAAAATTTTTAACAGAACCTTCATAAATTGTAGTCGTTGCGCATGACGCAAACGTATGGTTATTTTACCGTAAAATTCTCACTATAACTTTGCATGATTTAAATAAACAGATCGCTAGAACATAAAGTCACCATTTTAAGTGAAATATCGGAGTATGGAAGGTACTAGAATTTATGCTGGAGCACGGTTTAGTAGTGAATAATGTTTTGTATTGAGGACGTTTGTAGGTTCTGCATTTATTTACGACGGGATGTTGTCAAAACGAACAGTTTTTTATGATCGTGTATGACAAGATGTATGAATGTCGATGAAGGAAGGAAATTGTGTTTTGGGAGTGAAGATCATACATCTATACTAATATTACTATACTTTCCGCCTCCGGCTCCGCCCGTGGATATATTCGAACAATATAAAAAATAGCCTATAATATGTCACTCAGGGATATCCTACCTTTCTATTAGTGAAAGATATTTTTGAATCAGTTGAGTAGTTTTAGAGTTTATTCATTACAAACAAACATACAAAAAAACATTTTTTACCTCTTTATAATGGACAACATTTCATTTTTCGTAAGGTACCAAAATTCTAAAACCGTTTGGAGATTACATGATAGAAAGCTTATTTTTATTTTTTTTTATTTTTTATATCCTTTAATTTTTGAGTTATTTTAAAAATACTGAAATATTGAAAACTAAGGATTAATAGGTGCCCTAATCTGTGCTAACCCTCTAATTTAAAAATACTAATGTCTGTTGGCTGAGTTGTTAGTTATTGAACTCAGGTGTTGCCTTCTATTAATTTTACCCATTTTTATTCCATTTGAAGCTAAATTAATAATTATTCTTTAAATATAATTATAAAAATACTTCTTTTATATAATATTTTTTTGGAAGTTTTGCTAGTTTCGAATGGGCTATCACAGGAAATATATTTACGAGTGAAACCGCGGACAAAAGCTAGTATTATTATATACATTATGAATAATGTTGTATGCGATTTGAGTTCCGGCTACGGCAACACCTATTTGGAACACGGTATATTATACTCTTTGCATTTTTATAACGTATACTCTGTGGCTTGACTGACACTTTCTTTGGGTGACAGTTTATATTTCTTAATTTTAGTCCTAGCTAAGGTTTTTAGTTTATAAGTCCTCAGAATTTATAAAAATTCATAATTAAATTAAAAATATTAAAACTCAACCAAAAATAAAATATAAAAATACGTGTAACTTATTTTTTAATATATTTTTAATTAAAGTAATAAAAATGGGTGATTAAAAAAATTAAATGTTGTCCATTGAAATATATTAAAAGATTTACATTCGCAAAGTCGGTCAAAAATTCGCGAAACATTTAGGACTCTCATGGCTTTATGTTATTGTTTTCATGTTTAATATATCTATCTTTAGAAAGCATTTTTAATTTCGAACCCAAGACATATAGTTATCGCGTAATTTACATAAGCCTACAGCATGTAATTTGTATGGGATAAACATTACAAGGGGAGTTATTTTAATATTATCAATGATTTCCAGTAGGTAATAAAGATATAATTAAAAAAAAAATGTTATCTGTAATACTTAGATATATTTTTTTAACAAATTATTTTAAACTAAGTTTCTATAGTACACAAGTTAATTTAAAATAAGTCGATTTTTGTATTGAGTACCGAATGTTAAAAGCCCAACTTATTTGACAGGAATTATACAAACTGATTCCTAACACCAAATCTAGGTTACACCTCAGAGAAAACTCTTCTGAAAGTGATCAACTGAGGATATCTATGACTTATTAGTTAGTTTTTACGAGATTACGTAATGATATGTCATGTTCAATAATATTTTTATGTCAACAGTTACCTACGTCCATCCGAAGAACGCCAAGAAGAAGCTCTCTGGAGATCTTGTAGCGAAGTTATATGGAGATGTGGTAACGGTTCCAATGTGCAAGTTGGAATCGAACCTAAGGCCGTGGTCGCGTTACCTAGTGACAATGTTTATATACAACACTCGTCACATTATTATCAAGATAATGTCACTGAAAAGGTAATTAATGGAGAAAAAAACAAAATAATAATAAAATTACAATTCTATATCCATTAGGTACAGCGGTAGGCGTCCTGTTTAATATATAGAGTAATATATGGGCAACTGGTTGAAATTGGACACGGGCTAAATTTAGACAATAATTATTGTTAAAATTGGACATTGGCTAAATTTGGACACTGGCAAAATTTGCACAATAGTTAAAATTAGACACAGGCTAAATTTAGACAATAATTATTGTTAAAATTGGACATTGGCTAAATTTGGACACTGGCTAAATTTGAACAATAGTTAAAATTGGACACTGGCTAAATTTAGACAATAATTATTGTTAAAATTGGACATTGGCTAAATTTGGACACTGGCTAAATTTGAACAATAGTTAAAATTGGACACTGGCTAAATTTAGACAATAATTATTGTTAAAATTTGACATTGGCTAAATTTGGACACTGGCTAAATTTGAACAATAGTTAAAATTGGACACTGGCTAAATTTAGACAATAATTATTGTTAAAATTGGACATTGGCTAAATTTGGACACTGGCTAAATTTGAACAATAGTTAAAATTGGACACTGGCTAAATTTAGACAATAATTATTGTTAAAATTGGACATTGGCTAAATTTGGACACTGGCTAAATTTGAACAATAGTTAAAATTGGACACTGGCTAAATTTAGACAATAATTATTGTTAAAATTTGACATTGGCTAAATTTGGACTTTGTTAAAATACGCTCTTTTTTGGCTTGTATAGGGCTACATTTTCACCATTTTTCGATTACATAATTTTTTTTTCAAAGAGATACGGGCGTTTCAAAATAATGCATTTGTTTACGGTTTTTTTTAAATAAATAATATGTTTAACAATTTATTGACATCGTACCGGGCTAGACCGATCCGAAATAAGGCAATTTTTTTTAAAACGAAATAAAGTGTTTTTTAACAACTTTGGCCGCCATTTTATATATGTTTCCCTAATGTCAGTTGTTTTAAAAATAGTGCATTAAATTCTACGGAATATTTCCGATTTTTTACATATCTTCGTTTGCGGTATAACGGTTACGAAAAATTTCCATACAGCTCAAAATAGCCAGACTTGCCTAAATAGTCGGTACCTAGATGACACACACACATCTTTTTTTCTTTTTGCCAGTTGTCCATATTTCTGCACTTAATGGACCTAGATATGTCACTTCTATATGAACGCGTAAAATATCTATTATTTTTAGAAAAACTGCCGGCTTTACGTGCTGCTCCGAAGCACGAGGAGTCATTAAAGCACATATTATTAAAGGAAATTGGTGCTTATATTTTTTTTTATGAGTGGGAATTGAACCCGAGATCTCCTATTATGTCTAATCTAAAGCCATTGAGTGATTTCTAACTAACACAATTTAAAAGTATGGTAGTCGCTTACTATTTCTTCGTGCCAATTTTTTCTCTTCGTTTGTGGTTACATTTTGCCACTAAGCCCACGGAACCCTAAAAATAGAAGCGTAAAATTTGATATCTGTTTTTAAATTACAAGCTTCATTTGTACGAGTTCACAACGTTGGAGGATCTTCAAATATTTGTAAAGCGGTATTTACACGTGGTAAGCTTCTATTATCGTTATTGCATCGACGAATTTCAAAATACAGAAATTAAATATTTATCGACCAATACCTAGTTTTATGTAAATATTTGTATAAAAGATTATGAGATTATAATAGTTTTTTTAAAATTTGTTTATTTACTTTCAAGAGGTGGAAAGATAGACAAAGAAAAGGAGAGTGAAAGCAGGAAGCAAGGTGGATTAAACAATGTATACAGAAATATGAAACATACAACCAAAAGTAAAATTAATATACACAAACACAATGCTGTTTTCGTTCCATCACTTAGATATACCTATGGAAGCGAGACTTGGGTATGGAATAAGAAGCATGAAAGTAAGAGTAGAAATGAGGTTTTTATGGCAGAAATAAATGGGAATGCTGGCATAGGACGACCTAGGTGTACTTTTATTGAATATATTAAAACTTTATTGATTGAAGGCTATGTTAAAAGTACACACAATAGCCAAGCATATATGAAAGGTATGACGAATATAAAAGAAGCGAAACTGGTATGTCAGGATCGGAAATGGCATTCGATTATATGGCCTACCCCTCTTGAGATAAAAAGCGTGATGACAGATCTATCTATCTAGATAGATTAAATATGATTTGTATTAAGTATTAAAATCGAAATATAATAATATAAAAAATATGTGTCTTTAAGTAGAATGTGTGATATAAAACGTATTGACCGCATCCGGAACGATGACATTAGAGAAGAATGAGGTGTAAAAGATGATGTTGTGACTAAAATAAAGCTGGTTTGGACACGTTGAAAGAATGAAGGATGAAAGATTCACTAAAAAGGTTTATATGGCTGAAGTGAAAGGAAATGCTGGCAGAGGACAACCTAGATGTAGATACTTTTATTGAACATATAAAAAATATGTTGATCGATGGAAATATTAAAAGTACACACAATCGCCGAGCATGTATGAAAGGTATGATGAATATAAAAGAAGCAAAAGAGATATGTCAGGATCGTAACAAATGGCATTCGATTGTCTCTGCCTACCCCTCTTGGCATGAAAGGCGTGATGATAGATAGATAGATAGAATAAAAAATATATAAAAAAATCTAAGTACTTCTTGTTATCCGAACTTTTTCTCAACATATTCTAGCATGACAGCGAGAGAAAATAAATATTCTATAATGTTTTATATTATAGTCTATAACGTATAATCACTGAAAATATTGTATATTTATTTGTTTAATAAATATATTTTTTTAATATCCAAATGAAAAGCTTTAATTCATACTTCCGGTCACGTGACCACAAACGGTACCTGACGTCATTTCTAAGTAAATATCAAATAATTAACCACAGACTAGTAACTATATTATAATAACTGTCTGTCAATCTGTCACTGACTAAGTTGTTTGAACTTGAAAAATGAAATTAAAAACATGATTATTTTAAATTAAAATACAAATATAAAATTTTCTATATATTTTATTCGGTTTAATAAATCTTACTAAAAAAGTGTCATCATGCCTATTGTGTTTTTTGTTTTTAGTTGCGATTTACGCGTTAAATGGGTACAAAAAGAGTTTCGTTTCGTTTCGTTGTACAAAAAACACGATACGACCCAGCTCTACTATACAAAAGAGTTAATACTGACATTAAATTACCAAAACTAAACCTAAAAAGAAATCGGTCTACCTACTTGATGCTAATTTTGATCTTAATCCCTTATACTCTGCCTCAATGTCGGCTTACTGTTTCGTACTTACTTATTATAGCGCTAACTCTATTTGTACTTTTTAATCGAACTTTAAAAGAAGGAGAAGGTTATCAATTCATCGGAATCTTTTTTGTTTCAAAGGGCATACTTTCCAGATGGTCCCATGGTCATCAGGTCAGGATCTGGAGATAGTGCCTGGAGAAATCGATTACTCTGCACACTTCAGTGCATACATTTTAGAAGTCGGTAGACTTTTTTTTAAAAGGCAAATTATTAACTTTATGGTTTTAACACAATTAATCTACTTATAAATAGAGTACTTAATCAGATTCAGTTATAAAACTTTAAATAAATATTTTTCAATTTATATTATTTTTTTCAGTTCCAAGCTGAGGATGGTCCCGGAGCGTTGCTTTTACTTTACGCTGTTGTTTTGTCAAGAGGCTGCGACAAGTAAGATTAACTTCTATTTATAATTTAAAGAAGAAGTGTTAATCCAATTATTAGCTTTACGATTTGTCTTCGTTTATTTTGTTAAAAAATAGTCCGTAGTTTCATTTCGATAGAAACAAAAACATGTTTTATAATTTCTCTTATTTTATACAATACCATGCCTCCACAGAAGAAAGTGTTCCACATTTTGCCGATGATACATTTTGAACTGCTTGCTGTTTAACAGGAGAGAAAAGAGTTTTGGATCAATATTTATATAACTTTGATAAAAACTAATATCTGAAATTAAAAGAAAGAAAAAAAGAAAAAATAGGATCCATCAGATTTCACTGTAGATGACTCTAAATGGTTATTATAGGAACGTATTATAAATAGGTGTGCTACCTTATATGCACTTGTTGGGATGCAATCGTATGTATAACACCATTATATAATTATTATGAAATAAGGTTATGTGAAACAACCAATAAATTCGACTCGAAGGTTAAAAATTATGTGTCCGTACCACATGCCGAGGAATGCACGGATTGAGAATGCCCAACCCTGCACAATCCGGGCAAATCCGTGTGAAATTGAATTTGAAGGGAAGAGACTAAATCAAGACACTGCGTTTTCCCCTTAGAACAAAAAATAATATTCATGGTATTAATGGACCTCCGGTGCCTCAAATGGGCCCACCTAAAGAACCAGTAAACAATATTCATATGAGTGGTCTCAATTTGGGGACCATGAGACCTCCAAATTCCATGCTCCCTCCAATGCAAGGTCTTAATAAACCTCCAACAGAAAGTCAATTTTTACTCGGAGTATAAATAAAGAAAAATAGAAAGAAGACAGAAAGAAAGATATTTAATTGCAGAAAGCCTAGGCACTTTCACCAGATTCCTGGTATGCAAAATACAGAAAGTGGTACATTATTATCTCCAAATACCAGCGCCAGCAATACTACATCAACACTACATCACATTACAATTAACAATATATTACATGACACCAATACATTATTATATTCCAAAGCACAAGTATAAACAACATATTATATTCTAATATTTATTTGTCAAGTATTTTTTTACAGTGTAGAAACAATGTCCCACCAGTCATTTACGCAAAACTCGCTTTAAACGTTATTATTTGCTCAAGATTTCCTCCAAGAGCTTGGAAGACGAGTGTTTCTAGAATGTGGTGACACCAAATGCCATAGTTATTTAAAACAAGAAATCAGCATTGCCATTTAACGAGGCAATGCTGCAAGTGTTATAGGTACACTGCTAAGTGGTGTCCCACTTATGGACTATTTTTTACCTAGTTTAGAGTTTTTAGTTTTAGTTTAAATTTTATTTTCATTTTTCTCAATATTTTTAATGTCCTTTGGGAGTTTATTATAAAGCTTTTGGAAAAAGAAAAGTGACATCTAAACGACATTCTTACCAATTTTTCTTTTCAAAATTTCAGCATCAAGAAGGACTTGGACGGAAAGTTAACTTACTTGGTATCGTCTCATGTTGAGGGGTCTTTGAACATAGTGTCACTTCTGCTGACTGGTCGTGCTACCCCTTATCTACATAACGGCGTTATATATATCGGCGATGAAGATCATTATGTATGTATAAAAAAACTTCGTTCGGTCTGTTTGCCAGTAATTTTTCGTATCGAGAGTTACTATAGCATATATATTTTGATATATAGCCAGAGATAAAATCTTGTCAAAAAACCATCATCTTCCTTTCTTCGGAGGGCACGTAAAGCCGACGTTTGCACTTCATCTAAAAATATCAGATATTTACGTCTGGTAAAGAAGTGACAAATCTAGGTATATTAAGTGCAGCAACAGGCATGCCATCTGTTCTGTTTAGTATTAACAACTAGCAAAAAGTGGACACTGTTGCGGTGTCTCTGGCTACAACGCAAGGCATAAGATAGCCGTGAAGATGTGGGTCATATCAGTATTTTTCAAACTACCAAAAATTACCTTTTGTTGACCATCCTGACACAAAATAATCAATGATACCACACAGGAACTCTTTTATATCTATTTCGTCAAATAGTCACATTTTGTACCTCGTTCTTGAAAACAGGTACATTAAATTAAATTAAATATTACAAGGGTGAATTTTTAAAAGGCTGATCAATTGGTTTCATTTGAATTTTTTTTTTCTTTCTTCACGGGTTGCCTTACAGCTCCTGAAACCGTGTTACGGTTCCAGGGTACCCAGCAGAAGTCCAAGTCTTCCTCATTTAGCCGATGGTATTTGTGAGGCTACACCTTACGAGTGGCTAGTTATGTTGAGGTATATTTAGATAGAAAAGGTGCATGGCCGGGATCCGGGATCGAATCCGTGGTCTGCAAGACACCTTAACCACTCGGCCACCAACGCACCTACATTAAAAAATAATTTGATAAAAATCTTAATAGGGAATTATCATCACTAATTCCCTCACAAAGGAAGGAACCGTCCATTAAATTCTAACGGAAATAAATTCCTGAAATACATTATTTCAGATTCAGAAAAGTCGAATTAAGTCTCGTTTTAACAAGTATTTAATTTAATTTGCCACCTAAATCAAGACAATTCATTTAATCTTCATTGATGTTAATTTTAGAGTAGGTACTTTACAAGTTGCTATCTTTGGGCATTGATTGGTAACTTCTATTTTTAAATTTGTTTACAAGATGCGGAAGAAATAAGCACAAAACACAATATACTCGCCAAAAGTATATCAATTACGTTGGGAGTTTAAAAAATAAGTTTTTAATGAGACCAATATAATCATTGATGTAAAAAAACACAGGAAATTTTAAGTATTTTAGAAAAAACAATATTTTTAAATTAGCATTTTAGGAATGTTGGCATTTTGGGAAATTGGCATTTTTTGTCACAGGCTATGCCACAATTCGGTGTACTTGGGCGCAGTCCAGTCGGTCTACTTGTATGGTACGGCGGAGAAGACAACGCAAAGAATAACGCTAACAAACAGTACCCTGGCTCTAGATTGAAGACACCGGCCTTTCCCATTTGGGTAAAGTATTTTTTAAATAACTTACTTGGCTGTAGGAGCGCGGTCAATAGCTTAATTGGTACAGCATTGTATTTGAAACCAGCACCAATTTTCTTTATACCTTACGGCGTTTCCACAGATACCAGTAACAGTGTCCACTTTTTGCCAGTTGTCCATATTGAAAAGAACAACTTAATGGACCTGGATGTGTCACTTATTTAACACTAGCGGACCCGGCAGACGTTGTCCTGCCCAAACGTTGGCATGCCTGCACTACCCCTACCCCTACCACTAACTTTGGCTATATTATTTCTCGTAAAAAGTAAAGGATATAAAATTTTTAAGGTGTACAATACTGTAGTATATTATTTTGATCTATCTCGTAGGGTTCAGCCAGCGTTTGCAATGTAAGTGCAAAAAATGTATTTATTTACGACATCACATTAGAAACCTCTAAAATTATCAGTGTTTCTCTACTATATTATGCATGTTATACATATAAACCTTCCTCTTGAATCACTCTATCTATTAAAAAAAACCGCATCAAAATCCGTTGCGTAGTTTCAAAGATTTAAGCATACATAGAGATATAGGGACAGAGAAAGCGACTTTGTTTTATACTATGTAGTGATTGATATGTTTAAGAAAAGTGCAAACGTGTCATACGAAGCACGATGGCACTTTTGGCTCGAGTAGGAATCGAAGCAGGTCCTCTGGATTTCAAATTAAGCCTCTATCACTAATTGCAATTAGGCTATCCACGACTTCTTCTTGGGCTTCGTTGGGCTAGTAAAGTCGGTGGCCACATTTCTTATAAAAATATAAGATACTAAAATCTGTTAAAGAAGTGACGAACATTGCCACCTGTTCTGTTTAAAACCTGACAAAATTGACACTGTTACTGTTGCCTCTGGCAAAACCGCTATGTATAAATGCCGTTATGTCTTTATTCAATAAGTCAGAGTAGATAATTATGGCTTCAGGATCTTTCAGATTCATGATGGTATATAATATACTAACATTCCGCCCCCGGCTTCGCCCGTGGATATTTACGAACAAAATAAAATATACCCTACCCCTAACCCCTACCCCTACCCTTATCCCTACCCCTACCCCTACCTCTACCCCACCCCTACCCCTACTTCTACTCCTACCCCCTACCCTCTACCAATACCACTACCTCTATATCATCAATAGTTTTGGCAGCGCACGCGATGTAAGGAATTTCTTAGGTCATTTTTTTACACCTTGGGTTACATTATTGGAGTTTTAGTGAGGATCCCTATTTTTTTTTAAATAGAATATAGCCTATGTCACTCAGGGTGAATGTAGCTTTCCAATGGTGAAATAATTTTTGAAATCGGCACAGTAGTTTTTGAGTTAATTCATTACAAACATACACACAATAAATTAACTTTTAAAAAAAGTGTACCGCCTTCAAAATTTGCACTGAAAAGTAAGAAATAATAATATTTCGTCGTAGAATTTGAAGACGGTTGGTGCCAAATTAGGATCTACGAAGATAAATATCTGTTCAATATTATCTATTTTTGTACTGATGATCGTAGGTTCCTAATGAATTGTCTACTCTAGATTAGTAAATTTGGGAAGTAAGTTCTTTTTAATTTGGCACCAACCGTCTTCAAATTCTACGACGAAATATTTATTATTTCTTACTTTTCAGTGCAAATTTTGAAGGCGGTAGACTTTTTTTTAAAAGTTAATTTATTTTTACCTTTTAAGTGATTTTGCTGCCCTGAGAGACAAATAATAACGCAAATAAAAAAAATTATGGAAAAATAAAAAATAAAAACTGCTGTGGATGGGATTTGAACCATTTGCATCCTGAGCTGCACCATACCATACCATACCTTTAGCCGTTAGACCACCGTCGATATAAAAATTGACAACTTCGTGTCAATAGCAACCGTTGCTAAGGCTTTTCTCTGATACATAATTTTCAGCCGTAAACAGAGACAAATTACTTAATTTCTGAAAAACTACTGAACCGATTTTCGTTATATGTCTGTGAGATAATGTCGAGAAATTATTATATCCTTAAAAAAATAAGTACAAGTCAAAATCGGTACATATTTCATTGAGATATTAAAAGTCAGTTTTTTCAAAATTACTGAAAAACGAATGAACCAATTTTTATGACATAAAAATGGGACCAATCCGGAAGAATTATCTGTCGATTATAAAAAAAGAAATCATCAAAATCGGTTCATAAACAACGAAGTTATCCGCGAACACACATAAAATATATATTCGAATTGAGTAGTCTTTTTTTTTGAAGTCGTTAAAAATACAAATCTTTCCTCTTTATAATTAGCCAGTTATAAAATGATTTTTTTATGTGAAATTGTAATTTATATTTTGTAGGTAACAAGTTGTTCCGGTCACTATGGTATACTATTCAATACAAACAGAGAACTACTGAGGAACTATCATGCAGAACGGAGGTACGTTTATCCTATTTTTTCATACTAGCGCAATTTGGCCCTTATAGCAAGATTAATTCAATAACGCCAATGGTGCCAAATTAGCAACTACCTAGCCCTTTTCACTATCTAGACAATTAATTATAACATCGATAACATTGTACAGATCTTCTTTAGAATCCATTTTATTTTGTAGCCTAATTTGGTACCAACGTTCAAATTCAACGACGAAATATTTAATTATTTCTTGATTTTCAGTGAAATTTTTTTAAGTGGGTATTCTTTTTCAAAACATTTTAATACTAGTTAGGATTTAGGCGAATTGTTAGTTAGTTATTTTTTATTAGCACTTCTTCTAAAAGCTTTTGCCACCTGCCCTGTTCAATGTGGACAACTGACAAAAAGTGGACACTGTCTCTGGCCACACCGCAAAATATAAAGGCCATGTAGGTGTGTTAGTTAGTTGGCTCATTTCTGTAAAAACAATATTATGTTTCAATGTTTCAGGTTCGATATCCACTACTATACTTGCGGTGGTTGTCATGTGTTACTGAACGTGGACACGAGAGCTCATGAGGAAGTTGGTCCATCAAGAACTGATGATATAAGTTCTACACCTCTTGAAAAACTTATACATACAAAGTAACAAATTTTCTTATATTTTTGCTGGTTTCCTTATGACTCCTCGAACCGTTTACCACCCCAGGATACCAGACAAATCAAAGGCCACTTTGTACGTTTTGTCGGATTATGGTCGTTGTGGGTTTTCAACCCTTAGATTTGAGGTCTTAAGGGGTTAATTTATAATCATTACATATTATATTAAGCAATGACAAGTGACAGATTCTATATTCATAACCAAAGGTCAAACGCCGGATGTACCTAAACCGGAAACACCTTAAGATGCGTTCACTACACATACAGTACCTACATTTTTTTTATTGTGGCGATTGAATGAAGTCAGGCATGATTCGTTCACGAATTGCCGACATACAGTGTAGTCCGAATTGAGTCAATATCAATTTTATCGAAAACAGAGCTGGTTCTAACTATCTCGGCCAATAGCACTGTGAGTGCTCTATAAACCAAATGTCAAAGTATACAAGCGGAAGCTCTACAAGATTGGCAATGCAAAAGAGAAAGTACATAGATACGCGTATGTTAAAGCGAGACAGATAGACGAGACATAATTTGAATACTGTAACAGCCTAGGGTTAGTAGTAAATTCGCTTATTTTTCTAAAAATATCATGTTTTAAATTATAATTTATTGTTTAGTAGACGTGATTAATTATGGTTATACTACATGCCTGGATGTAAGTCATCTAAGATGAAAAATCCACAGAATTACACATTTACACGCACAGTGATGTATAAATTTTTTGGTCTCGTTCTAATCGCGACATTACCAATCTAGGTAGTAGAGTGCCAGCATACTACATTTATGGTTCTAACTCTTTGTTTAAGTGATATGTGAGCGTTGTAAGTGCGATATCAATTCGAAGCTGGCCGCGCTGAGCGCTGACTCTGTTAAAATTAGTCATTGCGCAGGCATTTGCGGCTAACTTCACAACAGTCAAAACTAAAATTTGTACTGTTCTCAGAGAAAATAAGTTTTTTAAGAAATTCATTATATAACTAATGATACAGTAAAGCTAGACTAACCATCTATTTTAAACGCACCACTTAAAATTAATGTCTTTATTTCAGATGGCAAGACGCAAAGATCACATGGACAGGACCCACACCTTACGTCGGTGAAACACCAAAGTAAAATCATAATACATTTTACAATTCGTAAATTCTTTAGTTTTTTGATAAACGTTGTACAATTGTACAAGACTTTGTCTCTCTCTATCATATTGAATGACAGATTTGTTTCTTAGTAGGGTAGATGTTAACGTAGTATAACAGATATAATAATTAATCTAACAGTGAAAATTATGAATAGATGTATTCAATGTTATTATATTCCTTCAAAAATATATAGAACAGTAGAGCAAAGTGTTATTGCTATAGTTGCCTCCAGCAAAAGTAGTAAAAGTAGTAGGCATCGCCCATGGGGCCCATATTAACTTTAATCCCCTATTATGGTCTTGAGTGCATAGAAAGTCGGACTCGCGCACGAAGGGTTTCGTACCATTATCTATTAAAACGGCAAAAAAATCACGTTTGTTGTATTGGAGCTTATATAAATATTTATTTTATTCTGTTTTTTAGTATTTGTTGTTATAGCGGCAACAGAAATACATCATCTGTGAAAATTTCAACTGTCTATCACGGTACATGAGATACAGCCTGGTGACAGACGGACAGCGGAGTCTTAGTAATAGGGTTTCCGTTTTTACCCTTTGCGTACCCTAAAAGGCACTTTCAGTTTTTCCGTATTAAATCCAATTATCCGGGCAAGTATTCAAATTTTTCTTTACCTAAAAACTTAATTCGAATTATTACGAACATTTAAAGAAATAATAACCAAATCGGTCCAACCGTTCTTGAGTGATGCGCTTACCAACGAACATCATTTTATTTAAAAGATTAGTGATATTATTTTAAGATAATTCTTTGATATTATCGTCTATTAACAAAGTGTTAAAATGATAGCTAGTTCTAGATGCATTTAATTACTATAGCATAGAGATATTAATTAGCAATTTGTCATTATATTTAGTCAGTATGCTAACGTACTAACAATTATTAAAATTGATAAGAGAAATGGTTGTTTTATTATCATTTTGTTCATTTATAAAACAATATGTATGATAATACACCTTGAGAATAAAAGGAAATAAGTACTCCCCAACGCTTGGCGCTGAAAAGTTGTATATATGCTAATCTATTTTAGTCTATTTTTATATCATGGCTCCATCACGGTTGTGATGATTCCGCCAATGTCAAGTATTATAGACGTCACAGTAACAATATGCCGATTAATCGGTAGGTAAGATGATCCCGCTGAGCGTGATATGCCCTATTAATCACAACTATCACAGCACGGACGGGATTAAAGTAAACGCGTGCGTTGGTCGCCATGACATGACGTAGAATCATATGCTTATTTATTAAATATTTTCACTAGCGCGATACAGGTTTCAGTATTGCCATCTTTCGATGGGCAGCAACAATTTTATGGTAAACATCGCACTAATTTTTTTTGTTACCTATCGCCATTTTAACTGCCGAAAGTTTGATCAAAATCCATTAAACCGTTTCAGAGACTATTTGAGACAAACATGCAGACATACGGTAAGAGTTTTTTTTATTATTCGTATATGTCGAAGCAAGACCATATTTAGTTAAGAAATTAATTTTTTTTTGTTTGGTTGTAATATTTACGATGAATAATTTGTGTTCAAATAATGCGTTATCTTAAGTTCTAAATTCTTATTATGATTTATAATTAGCATAGAATAAGTTGTTGCGTAATGTTTTGCAGTAAATCTAAAATTCATAAACTAATGTGATTAGGTTTACGAGTAGAAACATCCGCCGTCATTTTTGAGACCGTCCGCGAATGTTTCTACTGGAATTCAGATTAAAAATAAACTGAAGACTAAAATTAACTTCTAAAAATTAATAATGAATTTACAAATTTAATTCAATACTGTAAAAAATCAATGCATTAAGATTGTTCTAATTAAAAAATGGTACTTCCGCCTAACCTCACTTTTCATGAGTACTGAATGAAGTGGTCGGCCGCCATTATTGTTTGAGCTGTCTTGAAGGCAAGACAGTGAAAGCGTTGGTGATAAAAATCTTGTGAGTATCTAATCTAATTGTTATTTTAATTAGTATTAGTGATAAGTCTGTACTGAATAAATAAAACAAGTGTATTCTAATATCAAGTGTTGTTATTTGCAATGAGAGAGTCTACTGATGAGGGCTGGACCTGAGTCTTCGTTATATATAATACTATTTAAGTTTTTAGATACAACGTTTTGTGAAACACATACACTATTCACTTTGTGGAACTAAATAAATTTATATTAAACTACAAAAGTGAATTTAACAAAACGGTACTTTGTCAAGAAAACAATAATGTACCTATGCAATGCACGTAGACGATGCACCTGGGTTATATTCAATCAACTTACAAAACAATATTTCATAACAAAATTATTGAAACGAAATTTTAGATATGAATTTACTCCATGGGCTTCAGAATTATAAAAGTACCTACCTAAGTGCACACATCAAAAAGTCTAACTTACTTGTACAATTTTTAATTTAAATTAAGTTTTATATTATTAAGCGAACTTCAAAAGAAGGAGGTTCTCAATTCGTCGTAATCTTTTATGTTTTTTATGTATGCTCCCCGATTACTTGAAGACGCCTGGACCTATTTGGATTTTTTTTGTTTCAAAGGGTATACTTTACAGGTGGTCCCATAGTCATCAGGTCAGGATCTGATGATAGGATCCTGTAGAAAACGAGAACTCTTTAAATTTTATAGGGACACTTGAAGCGACTTGAAGATTTCGGTATTTTTTTTATAGTGCATTTTGGTCTTGAAGGAGGTTTTTTTTCTTCATTAGAAGTGGTTATATTATTTTTTATACCAAATTCAATCTTTTGGTTGGAAAAATTGCTCTGATTTTCTATAAAATATTGATTCAACTAATATCTAATAAAATGTAAAAAAAAAGAAATTTTTATATTTTTTTAAATTGAGTAAGTATGCAACAACGGATCATAAGGTCCGGCAGATTTAGGTTTAAGGCTTCAGATATAAAATAGGTCAGTCTTCCACGCAAATCGAGCTCGCTGAAACCAATGATGCAGGTAGTAGTTATTTCTTTCCCCACACCTTTTTTGATCATTGGATATTTTATCTCGATCCCGGATCCGTGCCATGTGTTTTTATAATTAGATAACTTAATCCGACAAACCACACTTATAAGCTCCACTCGTTAGGTATAACCTCACAAATACTATCGGCTAAAAGATTTAGTCTTCCGCTGGGCACCCTGAAACCGTATTACGGTTTCGGGAGCTGTAAGGCAACTCGTGAAAAGAGAAAAAATATTGTCTCAGAAACAGATAATATACAAATTTAAAAGGGAAACAATGTACCATTCTCCAGTCTTCATTCCGTAAATATATTAGGAGAGGTATTAAATACGTTACAGACATGAGTCATGGGAAGGATTTTTTTTGCGGGTAAAACCACCGGGCAAAAGCAAACAAAATAAAAATCAAAATGTTTTGATAAGAGGAAAAAATATATCAATGAAAAATATGTTTCCATCTCGCGTTAATAATTTCGTGACAGCATATTGAAGTGTTTCGAAAATAAAAATTCTCTTTTATGTAGTAGGTAGGTACTACGTAGGTATTTTTTGTTTTGCTTTTTTCGTTGAAAAATATAGCTAGCGATCCGTTGTAACAGATGTGGTGGAGACAAATGCGCGAATGGAAGTTATATTTTGTAAATTCAATAAAAATATTTTTCTCATTTCATATGAAACTAATATTGAATATTCATAGTTATACTGAAAAACTGGCCAAGTGCCAGTGGGACTTGCACACGAAGGATTCCTTACACTAAATTGTCTATAGGTACTAAGGTCAGACCAAATTTAACGCCCCTGTATGGCGCAGGAATAAATTAGTGCGAGTCCAACTCACACTTGGCCTGTTTTATTATTTGTTGTTTTACTTAAAAGTATGCATTATAATTAGACGTTTGTATATATGTATTGCCAATATTAAGATCGAGCAAAAAACGATTAATAAAACAAGTTTCTTGTATGGGGACCCCTTTAATTTTTAACTATATTCTATTTTTGTTATTTATTGTTATAGCGGCCATAGTAATAAACACTCTGTGAAAAATTCAAGTATCTACCTATTACGGTTCAAAAGATACAGCCATGTGATAGATGGACGGACGGACCGCACAGCGTAGACTTAGTAATTTTTTTCAAAATATTTATCTGGTGGACCATTTTGTATTTGCAGTGATTCGCAAATGAACATAGCTATGTCTATGCTATTTTCATATATACACATAACAATATAAAAACCTTAAATCAATTCTAAACATTAAACATAACAAAAGAAACCGGGTCCCCGTGGAATAGTGGCAAGAATACTGGCTGCATTTCCCCAAATTTCTTATCAGCAAGTTACATGGTAAAAGTAGGTATATCCATCTAACGAACGAAAGTACAATTATTATGAAATCTTTAAAACTGTAGAAAATAAAGACCGCAGTGATGACGTACATGACGTGATGAGATTTTTTAAGGTTCTGTTAAATGTTGTTTTTTTTTCAAACCTATCATTATAAATATCAAATTAGAGATGAATATGTGTTTCTGAAGACTTCTTTGTAGATCATGTTATTCTAAATTTTTTTTCCCAATCATTTTGTTATATATCAGACAGATTAGACAGAATACGCCATGAAAACTTGCTGGGGCTAACTTTTTCCCCGACTTGATACACTAATACTGTTAATTCTCAGCTCCTAAACATGACTGGTCCATCTTTTATACTCGTATACCTTGCCTGTGAATCAACCCATCTAATAGCGAAAACCGCAATACAATCAGTTCAGTAGTTTTTGCGTGAAAAGGGCACAGACAGACAAGTGATGATGATGTAGTATAGTATTGGACCTCTGGCAGTTATTAGCACACACTAAGGTGTTTAATTCAATAACCAAAAATCTAAAAGCAATCGCGTAACTAGTTCGCGTCACCGCAAAACGTCGTTGGCCCCAATGGCCCCATAAATCTCACGGACTAACGACAAACTGGCCATTCACTGAAATTTGTTCATAGTACTCGACCCATTCACAAAATTTTGTTCATCGTTTCCCCATAAAGTTTGATAACAATGGTTAATTGTTGCCAGAGCGGTAGGTATGGCCAACTTATATGACCTGAGGAAGTCACTCTTAGTTTTGATTTCAATCCAATCGTAGGCGGTGAAAGATGTACAGCAGGTATGTGGAAATCGATTGCCTCTGATTGGTTAGCATGGTATAAATAGCTTGATTATAGATAGAGCGTAATCCTAATTTATCTATACCTACGCAATTTCAATTCAAAGTAGGTACCACTTGATTGTCTAAAAACTATGGATTTTAATTAGATTGTCGCAATATCAAAAGTATTAAAATTCCAAAATCTCAAATTAAATTTCGTTGCGATAACGACAGGAGCGTCAATCTTGTTGAAATCGATGGATCGAATAAATCTGATCAATATGTGTTAGTTTCTTTGTTTGTTCGTATTCTATAGACTCAAAAACTACTGGATCGATTTGAAAATTTATTTTTGCTATTGATAGCCCAATTATTGTGGAAGGTTTAACATTACGCTACATACTCAGCTAGTAAGTAATAAATATAAATGGATTTGACAATATAGTACATATTTTGATTGGATTGGAGTTGAATTAGGATTGAAATTGAAGTCAAGAGTAAGCCCCAGCTGGTCGTTATATTTGCCCCCAGGATGTCGCGATTCGATTGCCCAATAAAATGTATATTGTGTTTTTTCCAATGCCTGGCTTCGGCAATTATGTGGGGAAACAAATTTCAGAGCCAACTCTTCTAGAAAGTTTTTCAATTGACCTCACATTCTAACTTTTTCCTGATGTTAGGCTAGAAATGTTATATATAAATTTAATCATACACACGCACCTTCACGGTCTTTATTCATTGTGGTGTGACCAGAGACACCAGTAACAGTATCTATGTCTTCCCACTATTTGAATTTAGATTGTAATCTCTATATTTCAAAAATATGTTTATACTATTACACAATATGATGTTTAGCTGGGTATTAATTTGTATAATTGTATAATAGGCATGATGACTAAAAAATTATAATTAGTCAGTCAGTTAGATTATCAGAAAATAATGGACACGTATTTTTTCTTTTGTCAATTAAACAAAAAATTATGAAGATATAGCCCGCTAAAGTTCCGCGTGACGTTACGCCTTGGTACAATTTTTAGCAAGGCGTGACGTCACCAGCCCCCACTCCCAAATTTTGACGCGCTTTATCTCTGTCATTTTTTGTTTGATTGACAAAAGAAAAAACATGTGTCCAATATTTTTTGATAATCTAAATGACGGACCAAATAGAATAATATATTGTTTACCCTGTCATCTACCCTCCAATGGCTACCTTCCGGCTCCATCATCAAGACCCTGGACATAATGTAGGACCAGAGTACTTGTGAAGACAAATCAAAGGAGCCCAAACGCGATGGGATTACGTCTTTTCGTTACAGAGTTCCTGTGGCCACCTTCAGGCTCAATCATCAGATCAGATCGATGGTACCAAATTATTGTATTGTCATCTGAATTAAATACACTTGCAAAGCGACAAATAATTACGACAATTAGAAGTTGGTTAAATTCGACTTCCAAGATTTGTTTACACACATAGTTACAGGTGAAGCTAATAAAAACGTGTTAAAAACATATTTAATTTAAATTGCAAATGATCCTACTCTAAGCCATCTCCATATCATCGTATTTTGAAGGTAAACGTTTAAAATTATTTTAACATTTAGATTCAATTTTAGGAAACCTGTCGTAAAATGATATCAAATTGGTAAGTGTTGAAGACGTCCCAGCGAGCTAAGATTGATAAATCGTTTTTATTGCTATATTTTCCACTGTGGCCATCAATCACTTTTTTCTTGTAACGACTTCTTAATGCCTCTGTATTTGATTATAACGAGCGCTAATTCTTTTACTAATAATTCTGAAAGAGACAAATTGAACATTTTTTCATTAAAGCTTGTATATTATTTATTGGATCCCATGTTCACTTTTATTCCCTTAATTATGGTCTTCAATACATTCAATACTATGGTTCATACAAATATCCCATAGAAAAAAACGCACTTTCCGTTTTTCCAGAATTTTCAAATTTTCCGGAAAAAATTCCAATTCTTTCCCGACAAACCTTATTCAGACTTAATAGTCATTTAAAAAATAGCCAAATCGATCCAGTCTTTCTAAAGTAATGCGCCTACTTTTTTATTTATTTTCTTTAAAATTTTAGACTCGGTACTTTCTTTCTGGGATAGGGGGGGGGGGGGCTCAATTTACGTATATTTTCTTTTATATAAATAAAATAATAATTTATACCATGTTTTTTAAAGTTAAATTATTTCAAGAAAATATAAAAACCTTAAATCAAATCTAAAGATTAATGCTGATTCTCTTGTCACCAGAAGAGATGATCAGTCGAGGGCATACAGGGTATCTACACCAAACGGCACAAATTTGTATATTTCAATAATTGAACTATATTTGCGCCGTTTGTTAGACTCTGCGATTTCCGCCGCAGCTCCCGTTTTGATTGCTGTTTTTAAAGTTACAAAAAAATTCTATAACAAACTCAATATACTATAATATCAAACTCTACATTATGTATCAAATTTCAACCTTTATGGCCAAGTAAATACAGAGAAAATAAGCTGTGACGTACATACAGACAGACTGACTGACACAAGAGTGATCCTATAATAGGTTTCTGGGCGGTTATAAATTTCCCTAACCTTAAGGCTGTATTCAGGAATTTAACACCCCTAAATCCCTTTGCCCCTCTAGATATGATACGAAACGATATATATCGCCTCCGAAATATATCTCTCCTGTATACAATTGAACCTTATAGTGCATTTTCCATATTTATGTCTTAGTAACATGTCCAAATTACAACTTAGTTCTTCTGTTTCGGTTACTTGCACCCTGAAAAAAGTCTTCTACAGAAGTCTAGTATGCAGCGGCCATAAAGACAGAATGCATAGAAGTTTATATCACCGCAACTCCACAAACTTGTAAGAGGTAAGGGCAGTAAATCGTGCATCCAACGGTACAACAAATTCGTCCGAGGAACTTTAGCAATTACGTACCGCACATTACAGTTCAAAACTTACTAAACGAGACGAATGAAACGGTACTTGGTGCTTTCAGAACTGAAAAACTGGGAAAAATTAAAGTTTTGTGTGATTATAGCTTCGGATATCCTTAGTCAATCGATGACGTTTATTTTTCATTATTAGTTGGAAGTGTGAGAGTATCGCATTTCCCCGGGAAAATAGAATTTTCACAACTAATCTAACCGTGCGAACCCAGAGCGGGCAGCTAGCATATGTATAAAAAATACAGTATGTAGATTATGTCTGTATTGCATTTTTAAGAACATGAAGTATCAGGAATCAAATTCAATCTCAAAAAATACAGTGGACTTTATTTTTAATAAAATACCTAGCTTGAATATTAAATTATAACTTTAAACGATTTTTTTTACAAAGTTTACTTTGAACTGTAGCTCTAACTGATAAAATTATGCCAAACAATATGCAACCATAAATAGCCCTGCATAAGCATTCGCCCACCGGTGCAAATCGTATTATTTATCGAGGTTGTTCCCTAATACTCCGCTATTTTTATTTTAATCCACAGTTCTATTTTAAATCTAACTAAAGAAGCACATATTTTCATAATATGATTGGTGAGGAAATTAACAGCCCTTACCTTCGAGATGTTATTTGTATCCATAGGTAGCTGTACTTGGATCAATGATTGGCTGTCTCTTTCTTCACCACACTTTTCTTCTTAAACTAGCTTAACTAACGAGATCGCAGGTTCGCGTATATACAATTATTGTCTTTGTGTTGGCGTTATTATGAATGGGCGGCGCGGCGGCTCGACGGATGCGTATAGCGCGACTCGACCGTTGCGTATTTATCGACACGGAGCTATCGTATACACCGGTGCGTTGCGATTAGCGTCTCGATCTCCACTGAAGGGCCGCTATAAGGAAAACGGAGGGTAGGTAGGGAAATATGTAAAAAAAATTATGGCGTTTTGTGTGTACGTAAAACAAAATTGGCCTGACCAATGACTACAAAATTCTATTTCTGTGAATTATTATCAAAATCCATGGAAAGATGTATGGATGAAAGGACGAACATGAATAATATGCCCCACAGATCCGAGCCTTAGTAATATCCCTACGTAGACGGACAGCAAGGTGTTGTAATCTGTGGGGTTTTAAAGTTCTACAGAACCTTAAATTAATCAAAATTGCCATCTCGTTGTCATTTTGGGAACTAATTCAAATGTTTTTGTCCGTGTTTGAACATATTAGATGGGGTTGACAGACATGACCAATAGATGGCGCAAAATTAATATTCGTAGAACTTTTCGTAGCTCGTAGCTTTCTCGTAGCACTTTGCTAAGTGTAGGTCGCGTAACTTTTCCTTTATTTGCTGATAGCTTTCCGCCCCCGGCTTCGCCTGTTTATATTTTCAAACAAAATAAAAAATTGCCTATTACTTTATATCCATGAAATATTTTTTTTAAACGGTTCAGTAATACCCCCTACATCCAAACTTATACACTTTAAAATTTTAACTCTTTATAATATTAGTACAGACTAACATTTGCTTGCGGCTTTTTTTTATAGATATCACGACATGTGACACGTTGGTGAAAAGTGGCTAGTGAGTCCATGAATGGAAGTGACAAAGAAACTATTTGTCACTTTCACTATGCCAATTTATTGTACCGATGTTTGACCTAGGGTGTAAATATCGGTTATATATTGGATTCTCATCGTCTTATGTATGTATCTATCTCACTCTACTCTAACTCTAAGTCCGTGGGGATCAATTGCTTAAAAGTTCATTAAAGATATATTATCTCTTCTGGTGACAAGAGGGCTGGCACCTTCCTCGCTCAACGAATCAGCATCGCGATTCAGCAGGAAAATGCAGCCGGTATTCTTGCCACTATTCCACGCGGATCTGCTTTATTTAGTTATTTTTAATGTTTAGATTAGATTTAAGGTTTTTATATTGTTATGTGTAAATAAATAAAAAACTGTACAAATATTTACCTCATTGAATACTTCTATGTATCACTTGACGGCATTTTTAACGATGTCACTTCCACAGTCGGAGACCAATCATGTCTGTGTCGGTTAAAATAATATAATTATTACGTTATTTATTTTTATTCTGTGCCTAATGTTATAATTTATAATAAATAACTTTTCGACCCGACTTCTCCTGTGAAAACGTTTTTAAATAATGTTACAAATGTTACATGCATTACATGTTACAAATGTTAATATGTTACGGAACCCTAATTTAAAAACAAACTTTATTTTTAATACAGCTCTCAAAACCGTGTTCTACAAGTCTCCCTTTTTTAGCCGGTGGTATTTGTGAGGCTTTACCTGATGATTGGCCAGTTCTGTTGAGGTATATTTAGATGGAAAAGCCTATAAGTGTGGTTTGTCGGTATCTACTATATCTATATAATAAAATCGAAAAAACCAGAACGAGATAAAAACGAGAGAGAGCGGAATGGCGCTCTACAAAACTTTCTTGACACGTTTCCCCCAAACGTCGTACTCCTTCTTAGGAATTTGTATGTAATTCGATTTATTGATTTCGGGAACCGCGAAAACATAGGAAAATATGATATTGGATGTGTAATTTTTCTATAGTAAGCAAAATAAAATCGCATGTTCAAATTTGGAGCCAAAAAAAGCGAATCCATTGTCTATGCCAGTGTTGTCGTTTGAAAAAATAATGACATTTCTTTGGTTGGTTTCGAGATTTAAGGCCGATATTTACACAATATATGAACTTATCACAAACCTGTGCACAATAGATTATACGCAGGCGGAGCCGAGGGCGGTCGCTAGTATGTACATAAGTTTTTTATTAAATAAATTATATTAATATAAAATTAATTTTAAATAGTTAGGTATAGTTTAAAAAGATTATCAAGGTTTTAATATTTTGGATTAATTTCATTCCTAAAATAGCCAGTGTTAAATAATAGAGAATTAGAAACAATTGTTATTGTTTTCATGAAAGAAACTGAAATAAATCATTTTATACAAAACAAAGGGTTAAGTTTCAGTCGACGCCCCAAAAATACTCGTTTGATGTTCGTACATATTTATTAAAATAATATTAATTTTAATAACATCAAATATTCAGAAATACTAGAGGCCTGTGACAGACAGACGGACGGTTAGCACAACACTATGGTCTTCTAAATACGAAGAATGCGAAACTAATGGAAAATATCTGCAAATTTTAAGATTGAAAAAAGATTTGCTTGCGACTTCGTACGCGTTGTATTAGAATTACATTGTTTACAACCCGTTACAAAAAAAAAAAATTATTGCACTATACACCCCCTAAGGAATATACCTTACAATTTTCATGTTTATATCTTTAGTAGTTTAGGCTGTGCGTTGATAAAATAATTTTAATAATTTACAACTGCATTATGTAAATTATCGGGACGAAAATTATATGAAAATTTCAAGCGTGCTTTTGCTTTAATACATCAAAACTATCAGAAGATACTCTTTTTGTAGATCCTGTTCTAAAAAGTATTAATGGAGTGGTTTTTTTTTTGTGATAATACCTATAAAGTACTTTCGGGATTAAAGCTACACACTTGTTGGTAATGGGCCACTTTCTTCCCATGGTAAACATGGCAATCTACTTTTATTTAAAAACACTGATGAACTAAAAATTAAGAACTCAATTTTCATTATCTATATATAATAATACGTAAAGACAAACTATGTTGCGCGTTACCAAGGAGTGTGAGATTTGTCATAGTTAAAGTTCATATAAAGACGGTGTGCAGAAATTAAATATTTTTGTATTATGTGTTGGAAATTCATTAAATAAAATAAAATTTTCATTGTTTACATTCATCAAACATGGCGGCTCGCATAGAGTAAAGATTGTCGCCAAAGAACAAAGAGAATATAACCACTACGTTACAAAGAATTTTAAAATGTTGCCAGTAAATAATTACTGATCAGTCAATTAACTATTTTATTTTTTATTCTGTCACACAGAAGCATTGAATCATATTTCTGACAAAGTCACCCTCATGTCAATCACAAAACTTCAAACAACTATTTCAAAACCCCAAAAGTTCAAGATCCGGAGTAAAGTTTCAGTGAAATTTTGACAACAAGTAGGTAATTATCAAGTACTCAATATATGTAAGTACACCAAGCGCAATAAAAATGTAAAATGAAAATCTCAACTTTTATAAGCGGAACTAAGAGTGGAGAGTCGCTTTGTTGGATTTGTAAGGAAGTGTCTCCTTTTGTCATGCTAGAGTTATTTACAAACTGAATACTTTGTGGGACAAATTCTTATATGAATACAAAATACTACTTTAAAATCCTTCAAGAATACTATAATTCATGAAATTTTTAGCATGCGGTGTGGCTAGCGATACCAGTAACATGGTCCACTTTTAGATATTTTATTTAAGTTAACAATATCTGAAAAACTAAGTATTCTGTTTGTATGGAAAAATATATTACAAATTTTCTAATTTATTTTCATTTCAAACAGACCAGCAAATGGTTTTTTTGAAAAACTTATTTTACGTAATGCGATGTCAATCAAAATTATATCAGTAAGACATATTTGGTCTACGCTTACTAAAACAAAAAAAATGCTGTTCGTTGGTAAGCGTATCACTTAAGAACGGCTGGACCGATTTGGTTCAATAATTTTAATGTTCGTAATAGTCTGAATAAGGTTTTTAGGGAAAGAAAAACTGAAAATTTTTCCAGGAAAATTGGATAGTGTTTATTTCTGTGGGATTTATGTGTGATCTCAAGACCATACTAGGGGATGAAAAATAGTATGAGCTTTATTGGCAAAGCCGGGGTGAAAGCTATTTTAAAATAGACAAAAAAAATCCTCACGGATTGCCTTACAGCTCCCGGGAACCGGACCCAAGGTGCCCAGCGGACGACAAAGTATTTCTCACTTTGCCGAAGATTTCTTTTTAGGCTATAACTAACGAGTGGCCAGCTCGGTTGTGGTATGTAATTTTTTATTATAAATTATAAATTTTAGATTTAGTAAGGTGGATATATTCGGTAGCACTCTTCCTAAGTTTAAGAAAGCCCTGAGTGTAGCCTATGATAGCTGAGTGGTTTTTGTTTTTTTTGTATGTTAAGTTTTGTTTAAATTTTTTGAATTCTCGTGTCTTTTATTCTGTATTTTATAATGTGTTTGTGTACCAATTTGTGTAATTAATGTGTGGAAACCTTGTTGGTTAATTATGTTTTATTAATGTTGCGTCTGAAATTTGTTATTTTGTATACTGTTGTTTCCCAAATATATAAATAAATTAATTAATCTAATGGTATATGATCGAATGTGGGGATTGAATCCGCGACTTCTCAGTTGTGAGCCGACGTTCCCACTCGACCTCCGAAAACGTTGTTTTTTTTAAATAGATTCAATAAGACAAAATGCACTAGATCCATCATGGATCAAGCCATGGATCTACTTGGATCTAAATTTACCACTTAATTTTCTACCCTTAAGAAATTTAATAAAAAGTGAATGGAAAAATTTAAAAGTAAAAGCGGTTCAGTACAATGACTTGTTCTAAATATTTTTTAATATATTATACTTGATGAAGTTTCTTTTGTCGGTTAGAAGTTTTACGAAGTGAATTTTAACACAGACATTTTCAATTGAAGTACAGCTGTTAAATCAATTTGTAACTTTTATACGTTCTCGTAAAAAAGTTGTTCAAATGAGTTTTAAATTATATTAAGTACTACAAAGACACAATAAATTATCGACTTTTGAAATTTTGTTGTCTTTTTTAATGTATTTTTCCCTCATTTTATCCCCGGACATAGAATCATCTCTTACTAATCTGTATTTATTATATAAAAGGAGAAGTTCTGATTCATTCATTCACTGACTCATCAACGCCCAAACCCTTGGACCTAGGAAACTGAAATTTTGCACAGAGGTTCCCTTTATTATGTAGACAAGGAATAAGGAAGGACATTTCGATATTCAACCCCTGTGGGGGTCAAATGGGGTAAATATGTGTATGGAAATTCAAATATTCTTCAAAACAAATAATAAAACACGTATTTTTTATTTTTAAAAGCGACCTGTAAGGAGGGGTGCAACAGGGTGTAGAAGTTTGTATAGAGAAATCGTAAAACCTGCGTGTATCAACTTAAAACTTGGTACAAATATTCTTCAAAACAAATAATAAAACATGTATTTTTGGTTTGTTTAAAACGACCCTTACGGAGGGGTGCAACGGGGTGTAAAAGTTTGTATAGGGAAATCGTATTACTGTGTGTATCGACTTGAAACTTGGTACAAATATTTTTCTGGGACTGGGAAGATATTAATTTATAGGTAACGAATTGATACTTTTTGAACTTCTTAAAAAAAAAAGGCGACTAATTGAAGTTCGGTTAATAAATAAAACTGAAGTTTCATTGGGATATTTATAATATTTGTTTATGTCCCTATGTTTGTACAAATCAGTCTCCAAAACTTTTAAATGGATTTTGATTAAATTATCCATAATAGTGGATAGATAAAGCGGAATCAAAGATATAATCAGGATCGATTTTATAATGTCAAGGCGACCGACGCACGCGTTCCGTCGTGGCGTGATGTGGAATCTGGTTCAATCTCCTCCGCGCTGTGATAGTTGTGATTAGTCTGTGATTAATAAGACATATCACAGTCGGTGGGAACATCTTAGCTACCGATTAATCGGCATATTTATACTATAACGTCTAATTTGTATTGAAAGCCGTTACGTCTCGTTTTAGCACGCGCAAACAGACCCACAAATAAGCCGATGAATTCCGGGTTATGAGTGTTTGTTAAACACCGAGCTTAGTTTATTTGCGTGTTTTTTTTTTGATCACGTAGCATTAGTTGAGTGAACTATTTTACGGTTTCCCTTCTGAAAAAAATCACCCTTAGCGACTGTTACATAGGCTATATTTTATCCCCCAAATCGTTTGGTACAATTACTTGTGATACAATTCCAAAATTTTCACGAGCAAAGATGGAGCAGAAAGCTAGTTTTTTAAATGTATTTTCTAATAAATTTTCCAGGACTTTATTTTTTAAAACCACTAATAAAGTATAAATATTCATTTCAGTTCATTTGATAAAAAATATAAATGAAAAGACCTTTTTAAGTGACAAATCTGTATTGTTAAGACTGGAGTCTATCTTTCCGAGATGTTGTTTTAGCTTAAAAGCCTCTAAAGTGCTTCTTAATGTAGTATCATCAATTATAGCATACACTAACCTGTATAAAAATGAAGGTATTTCGATAGAAATATTTACGTAATTACTTTATAAAAATATATAATATAATAAATCAAAATCGGTTCACAACTGGCGGATATATCAGTTAAAAAATACGTGCCGAATTGAGTAAATCCTTTTTTTATCATACAAACAAAAGGCTGTGACAGACGGACATACAGACATAGGTACATAAGAGTTTTTTTGTAATACCTAAAGTGAGATTCTAGCTCTGCAACACTATCCATCTGTCATGATAATTTTAAATTCCTACCACTGAAAATGGCTACTCCATATATTCTTTCAACATTTTTTTTTAGTTATTTATTTTCACAGTTCACAAGTTTTAGTTAGGTAAGTCAGCGAATCGCCTAATCTAAATTACGGGTGTTCGTACAACGGTCAAGCTCGGTAAATCTCTAAACCCAATTTATCTTTGACGCGGCGTTTTATACTTCTTCGGGAGAGATCGGCCTGAGGCGACGATTTCCAAGGTACGAAGAAATATTGCGTTTTTGGATAAGGTATACCTAATAGCCATGACCAATCTGCATTTTGCAGATATTTTGAAATAAACAAAATTGCGTTCGATTGTGTATGTCTACCCCTCTTGGGATAAAAGGCGTGATGATAGATAGATATTTAATCGCAACTAAAAAAACAAACTTTGACAGAATTTCTAATATTATTTCTCTAATGACGAAAAATAAATAAACAAATCAAGATTAGACAAATTTATTTTGTAAAAGACGCCATCTATTGGAGATCGGTTGAACTATGACAATAATATTGACACCACTAACGTTGCGAAGTATTCAGAATAATAATAAAAAAAACCTTAAAAATAAAAATAAAATGCTGTTTGTTCATAAAGTCATGCCAATTTTAAGATATTAATATATTTGCTTTTAACCACTTGAAATAATAGGAGTAAGCGCATCATTTTGAGAACGGCTAAACCGATTTGTTTTTTGAGTGTTCTTAATAGCCCGCATTAGGTTATTAAGGAAACAAAAATTGGAAAAGTTTTTCTACGATGTGGAAAATAACCAAAGCCACATCCAATTATTAGATTATTCTTGTTGGCTTCATGGTATCAAATGTAGTACGGAGCAATCGCAGTAATTACAACTTTAATTCTCTTGGAACCTTACGTCTGTGAAATACTCGATTCTAGAAAATTGCAAAATTACTTTAGATTTCATTGACTTTTTCATTACGCGATCGTCCATTGAGATAAAATAATCAGATAGGATTTATTCATTTGAATTAGCTCTTTGAACCTAGACATACGGCCGGTAAATGTGTAACAAAAGTTTTCATCGCTATACAACGATTGTGAAATGAATTCGTGGACTTTATTTGATAGTTAGTTTACTTTTTTAATTTAATAATAAACTTTTATCTACTCTCATATCGTAAAAGTAGAATTATAAACTTCAAAACGAATTTATATTGACATACTTTATAAACACAATACCGAAATAAAAATAAAAAACACTTTATAACACACTTTCTCTAACAAAATAATGTTATAAAGTTTTTTTTTTACCATTACGATATAGGTAAATCCAAAAAGTTTATAACACCAACGAGGTTCCAGGTTTTTTTTTTCTAATGGAACGCACATGCGGTTCGCGCCATTTTTATAGCATTACAAAAAGTTTTCATTCCAATTGTTTACTTTGCTTTCACTTTTTTGTATAGGTTTTCCTGTAAATTATAAGAAATACCCTATACTCCCTATTTTTTCAAAATTTTAGACTCAGCAGTTTCTGAGATAAGGGTGGGAAATATAATTTAATAGCATTTTAAAATTATTAAAAAAATATTGTATTCCGAATAACGAGCCCTTTCATTTCGATTAAAACATTTAGTTAAGATGCTGCAATAAATTTCCAGGCAACACACTCGTCAAAGATTTTATGATAATGTATATCGTGATAATATATACTAAAGTTTGCTACAGTGCAGTGTCATAAATTAATCATCATCATCAACCTTTTAAGACCCACTGCTGGATCATGGTCTCCCCCTAGTGCACCATTTTTAGTGGTGCTCATTGAGAGGAATTGCCATAGTCACCACGCTTGGCAGGCAGGTTAGTGACCGGACGCCGGCTTAACGTGCCCTCCGGAGCTAGTCAGCACTTGAAAGTTTATGGAAGCAATAAACCGTATCAGATCCCTTCAAAATTACACATTACAAAAATAAATTCGGAAAATTTATTTGGTAAAAAAACATAATAATAATCGTATTTCAGCTGGAAATCACTTTTTTGGTTTCGTTATTGCTTTTGATATGAATGCGTTCAATTTATTTTTCAAGAGTTCGGTTAATACTGGTGCTGTAAAAATGATTTATATGCTACTATGGGGCGGAAATCATGGAAAACTACTTTGTGCCGTTTGGTGCAGAACTTGGTCTGGTGCACGACTGATCATCTCCTCTGGTGACAAGAGGGCTGGCTCCTTCCTCGCGTATCAGCGGGGAAATGCAGCCAATATTCTTGCCAGCCAATATTGTTGACCTGGTTTACTTAGATTTTAGATTAAATTTTAAGGTTTTTTATTTAAATATTATCTAATGAAAACAAAAATTATGGTATCAGAACCGTATTTTTTGTAACACCAATGCCAAAAGGGATAGGTAGAGACAATCTAATGCCATGCTACGGTCTTTTATATTTATCATATATTTCATACATTCTCGGCGATTGTGTGTAGGTACTTTTAATAGCCTTCGATAAATATGTTCAATAAAAGTTATCTAGGTCGTCCTCTTCAGTATTTCTTTTCACTTCAGCCATATAAACCTTAAACAATCTTTCATCTGTCATTATTTCAATGTGTCGAAACCAGAGTATACTCCTTTTCTTCATTTTAGTCATCATCTGTCTGTCTGTTCTCTCTGTCATCTATTTATCTTACTCTCATGCTTCTTATTACATACCCAAGTCTCGCTTCCATAAGTAAATGATGGAACTAAAACAGCATTATGTATATTAATTTTACTTTTAGTTGTAAGTTGTGTATTTCTGCATACCTTCTTTAATTGCCCAACCTACATAGAAGCTAACTGCTACCACTCGACGTAAAGGAAAACTTACAAAGGTTAATGGACGCTGGAAATGCAAAAGCGTCAATTAGTGTTGCTGTAATGCAGAAATGAAGCCAAAATATCATATTTAAAATAGAACCTTATGATATTGACTTTAAAGCTATAAATGCAATGTGAAGTTTGAAATCTGTACATAATTTTGTTATTATGCATTAACTATAGTTTTCTGAGAAATTAAACCTTAAAGTCTTTATGCATAAGGTTTATTATTTAATTGTTAAAAGCGTGTAAAACGCATTATTGCGCAAGTCGCTTCCTGAAGCGTTAAGTTGTTTTACGGATGAGATTATTAGAGAATGTTTCATGAAAATACACGCATCTTTTACAGGTTTGTTTGTTATTATTATAATGCTTCCAGCGATCCCGCCCCTGGCTACGCACGGTTACAATATGGATTTACAACAATTTGAATACCTACATAAACACGCTTATAAATACTTCTCTATAAGAGATAGATGTATGCTACAGTGGACTTTTTTGTAAATCATTTAGCTGTCTGTGAGTTCCCATGTATTTTGAGAGTAAGCTCCGAAACGGTCAAATGGGTTTCAGGAACCATAAAGCAAAAAGCAGATTCTATGTCTTATTAACAATCATTATTATCAGCAATCGTTGTGGCGAGAAAGAAGGACAAAAATACTTTTTGATTTAGTTAGAAAGTTAATTTGTTTTTTGTATACAACACCTTCACGGCCTTTATAGCTTCCGGTGTGGCCAGAGACACCAGTAACAGTGTACCTACACTTTTTGTCAGTTGTCCATATTGAACAGAACAGGGTGACAAGCCATTTGCTACACTTAATGGACCTAGATGTGTCACTTCTTTAAAAGGATCGTGTAGCTCAGCGTACGCAGCGAAATAGGTATTTAGAAAATCATATTCTATCTCAAGCGCGCTCTTTCCCCGGGCATCAGTGCGACAGAGAGCACTGCAGCTCGTAAGTGTTCGTAGGTATGTTCTTCGTTGAAAATTGCGTTTGGGCGAAAACGATTTACACCTACTAAACTATACCGAAACCTTATAATTTTGGTGTCAAACGTTTTAGCAGATTATAATCTACGTACGTACGTTTTGCTTTTTTGGAAAGTTTGCTTTGTTTCTCAAATACAGACGGTTTATTACGAGCAAGTTATGAACTAAAAAAACCGAGATTTGAGGGGCTTATAACTTTTGACCTATTACGAATTTTGAAAAAAGGAAAAAATACGTACGTAGTTTTTCACTATGTCAGTAACATATTACAAAATCGTTAAAATTAAATAATATTTAGGGGCAGTAAAACGTTTTCACTCTTAACAGACGTAAATATTTGTTATTTTTAGAAAAAGTTTATTTCAAAGATTTAGTATTAAATTTTTTTGTGCACTCGAAAACTACTGGACCGACTTGTAATAGTACTTTATGAAAGTGTTGTATAATGAGGTATTAAAACACGAGTGTGTGTTTAAAAATCAAGCCGCTAGGCGAGGTATTTAATAGTATCACACGAGTGTTTTAATACCTAGTTATGTGCAGTTTCATACACTACTTTATCTTCTCTCGTACATTGGGATTCAACCTACTAAATAAAATATACACGAAATTCAGTAACTACAACAAAACATATTCAATGAGTGGCGCCAAAACCTGGCCCTCACCAAAGCGCCCGTCAAAGCGGGCGCTGTCATAGACTAGTAAAAATTGGAATAAAAACTTTTTTGTAATGCTATAAAAATGGCGCGAACCGCATGTGCGTTCCATTAGAAAAAATAATTGATGGAACCTCGTTGGTCATATAAACTTTTTGGATTTATATGTATCGTAATGGTAAAAAATTACTTTATAACATTATTTTGTTAGAGAAAGAGTTCATACAAAAACGATATCGTAATGTTTTGTTTTTTAAAATGCAGAAAGGGTATGTCTTATACAGCCACATTAAACTCTATGAAAATATTGACACGCGGTTTGTCGCCAATTTGTCGATTAAGAAAAATATCTTGGTTCAATTTGTTTGGTACTACTGCATGGGATTAGATACAGTAGTGTATGAATGGGCACATAACTTGGAATTAAAACACTCGCGGATGCTATTAAAAAATTCGGCCCCGCCTCATTTTTAAAAATTCCATTTATGTTTTAATTACCCCTATTATGAACCCGTTTCATAAACTACTATTATTGATTACAGATGGACATAAGCTATGTTATTTTTATATTGAAAAAGGATACCAGCAAAATGGGGCTGGATCGCTAGTCGTGATAAAGAGAATGTTTTGTAATTAATGTTACAAATTCGTGCACCGAACAGCGGCGGACGTGTTACAGTGTTCTCAGAAGATAAATTGTATTTTAAGAAACACTTAGGTAATGTGTTACGGAAGTTTAAAATAGTTTTATATTAGTACATGTTTCAACAATTACGTGTCCTTACCAGAATTTTACATGCCCTCTGAGCACGAACATTCAATGTGACAATAAAATAATTTGGTACCATCGATCTGACCCATGTACCAATGGGTTTTTTAATTAAATACTTATGTACATAATCCGACAAACCACACTTAGAGTCTTTCCATCAAAATATACCTCAACAGAATTAGACACTCATTAGGTATAGCCTCACATGTACCATCGGCTAAACGAGGTAGACTTGGTCTTCCGATGGGTACCCTGGAACCGTAACACGGTTTCGGAAGCTGTAAGGCAACGCGTGAAGAAAGGAGAAGAAATATATTTAGAAAAACAACATTGAAATTCAATTAACAGCGTGTTGTTTTTTTCAGAGAAATAAATTAATGAAATGATTAAGAACTAAAGTCGTTATACAGCAGTTCTATTCTCGGCATAATTAATGTGATCAATTGAAACGAAACGAAATGCAAATTTAATTAAAGAACTTCTTTATGAGAGATTTATTGGTATTTTTGCGAACTTGTTCACTGAAAAGTGCCTAAGTTATTAATGATATTTTTAGAAGAAATAATATGAAATTGTGAAAATTAGATAACATGATATGGGATCAGTGGCATCATCGTTCGTTTGACTCGAAGGTTAACAAGTTCCGTAGCATTATCGAGCAAAAACGAGCAAAAAAATCACGTTTGTTGTATGGGAGCCCCCTTAAATATGTATTTTATTCTGTTTTTTAGTATTTTTTGTTATAGCGGCAACAGAAATACATCATCTATGAAAATTTCAACTGTCTATCTGTCACGGTTCATGAGATACAGCCTGGTGACAGACAGACAGACGGACGGACAGCGGAGCCTTAGTAATAGGGTTTCTGTGTTTACCCTTTGGGTACGGAACCCTAAAAACAACGAGTACGCTCAATGGCCAGCCAAGGAAAGCCCGACCCGAGAATATCCAACCCTTTAACGTAAGGGAAAATTGCTGGGTAGGGCAGGATTACACGACAATATGCCCGGTCCTTACAGGGTTGGATATTCTAGGGTGGTTCTTAAATATGCTAACCCCGCGGGTGTTTGTAGAAATATCAAAAATAAAACGAGCGAAACCGTAGGCAGCATCTAGTCTTACTAACATTATAAATGCGAAAATTTGTCTTGAGCAACGGATTGACAATATAAGCCACATTTTATCCCGGAAAAATATCTCATTACCCCGTGAAATTGTTTTTTTTTAAACAATAAGTTATGTAAGCATTTCCTATCACTCTTGTCGTGTAATATGTTGTAATGTAATTAATCATTATAAAGCAAATATTATAAAGCTACAGTAGGTACCGAATAGCTCAACAAGGAAAGGACGACCAAGACGAACTTTCATTGATCAAATATCTGATATCCTTAAAAAAGGTCAAATAAGTAGTACAAAAATTTACGTACATGTATGAAACGATGTATGGATGTGGATGAAACAAGAGAAGTATGCGCTGTATACTCTCTGCCTACACATTTGGGAAACAGGCGTGAAGGTATGTATACATTTTTTTTATAGAACTGTATCCTGAATTTCAGTGCCATTGTTCAAAGAAAAAGTGACTTTGAGCACTGTAATGAAAAATAATAACGCCAGCTCATTTTTAATGTTAAAACGAAAAAAAAACATGATATGACAGAAGCCTTTGGGAAATAAGCGTTAAATAGGGCAGTATTTTCTTAAAGAAAACGAGGGTGGGGAAAATGTGGGAACGTTAAGAGTAAAATTAACTTCCTTGGACATCTCGTGGTTATAATAACATTCTTTTTTAATCTTAAAAGTTAAATTATTATCTATATGTATAAAAGAAAGTCAGTTAGTTACACCATTTATAACTCAAGATCGGCTGTACCGATTTGATTGAAAATTGGGGGGGGGGGGAAGTAACCGGGAGACGGACATAGGATAGGGTAGTGGTAGGGGTTGGAGTAGGGGTAGCTAAATAATTATAATTTATAATTGTGAATATGTGGCGTCATCTTGATTTTTACATATGTACTAAAATGTATTTGCAAACGTCAATAGATGGCGCTGTATTATACTTTTCTTATCTATATTATATAAAAGAAAGTCGTGTTAGTTACATCATTTATAACTAAAGAACGGATTTGGCTGAAAATTTTTAGGGAGGTAGCTTAGAGCCAGGAGACGGACATAGGATAGTAGCGGTAGTGGTAGGGGTTGAAGTAGGGGTAGGGGTAGTGGTAGTGGCAGTGGCAGTGGCAGTGGCAGTGGCAGTGGTAGTGGTAGTGGTAGTGGTAGTGGTAGTGGTAGTGGTAGTGGTAGTGGTAGTGGTAGTGGTAGTGGTAGTGGTAGTGGTAGTGGTAGTGGTAGTGGTAGTTGTTTTCCACGGACGAAGGAAAGTAAACGTTTGGGCAGGACAACGTCTGCCGGGCCCGCTAGTAGTTTACAAAGGCAATTTTTTGTGTTTTGATTTCAACTTCTGTTAGTCTTGTCTTTTATGGTTTGGATGTAGAGGGTAATCTCTGAAACTATTGATCCGATTCTGAAAATTATTTTACTAAATAGCTAAGCTACATGGTTATATTTTTTGTTCAAAAATATCCAAAAATATTTTCACCTCCTATATTTATCACACCTCTCTTTTATGACGCATTAGGATGTTAGAAGAGTTTAGATATTATTACCTACATTTTAAAAATAAAACGTAAGACAAGTCTAGAAAAACGACTTTTTTTCATTTCATTTTTCATACTATATTATGTTCATACAAATATCACATAGAAAAAAACACTTTTTATTATTTTTAATTTTCCGGACAACTTTTCCAATTTTTCTTTTCCTAAAACCTTATTCAGACTATTGTTAACATAAAAAATAGCCAAATCGGTTTAGCCGTTCTCAAGTGATATGCTTACCAATGAACAGTATAATTTTTTTATTTATATAGGTTCGTTTTCATCAAGGGTTGACTTACAGCTCCCAAAACTGTGTTCTAAGGTTGGGTACCAAATCGTCCTCGTTTAGCCGATGGTGTTTGTGAGGTTATACCTAATGAGTGGTTTGGCGGATTATGTACACATAAGTTTTTAATTAAAAAACCCATTGGTACATTGCCGGGATCCGGGATCGAACCCGTTCAATGATATAAATAATAGTTAATAATAATATATATTATCTAACGGAAACATAATTGAATACAACACACACTAGGCCGGTTTTTTTAGTTTTTTTTTTACTATAAAGGGCAACAGTGGACTAAATAAACCCATTTAAATTTTAAATGGCGGCAATTATCGTTGTCGATTGCAATCACCTGTATCCGAATGTGCTTCCACATTTACGTGTTCCGCTCGATATATCGTAATTGGATACGAAAACAATTCCTCCTATACTAATTGTTATGAAGAATATACCTACAAAGCTATCAATTTAAAGTTATTTTGTTATATTAGTTCGAAATTTCAGCTTTAAAACTACTAATTACTAATAATAAAAAAACTAATTTTTTTAACTATACATATATATAACATATAATAACTAAGTAAACGTATTTTTAATTATTATTCAAAGTTGTGCGATGTTGTGTACACTCCACTGCCAGCAGTTTATTTGTAATAGCATTACGCCCCCGGCTTCGCCTGTGGATATTTACGAACAAAATAAAATATATCCTATACCTACCCCTACCCTTATGCCTACCCCTACCCCTACCTCTACCCCTACCCCTAACCTACCCTTACCCCTACCCCCACCCCTACCCCTACTTCTACTCCTACCCCCCACCCATACCCTCTACCACTACCACTACCTCTATATCATCAATAGTTTTCGCAGCGCACGCGATGTAAGGAATTTCTTAGGACCACTAATTAAAAAAAAAAATAGAATATAGCCTATGTCACTCAGGGTGAATGTAGATTTCCAATGGTGAAAGAATTTTTGAAATCGGCACAGTAGTTTTTGAGTTTATTCATTACAAAAATACAAATCTTTCCTCTTTATAATATTACTATAGAAGTATAGATTTAGATATATTTTTTCCATATGACACTTAGTATATATTCTCTATTAATTACAAAAATAATAGTACAGTATTGTCGATATAGCAAATGTTTTTGCGAAGCAATGTGAGGTAGTATTGACACTTAAGTCTTTCTCACAAAATTGAATACACGTCTATAACGGCATAAGTTTAGACTGCAGCTTCACAAAGCCCTAGTTCGTTCGTGCGTTGAATATTGTTCTCACCTCTGGGATTATTCCGCTCAGAATCTCCTCGATGCCCTCAACGGCTTACAAAAAAGAGCGATTCGCATCATCAATGACCAAAAAGCCACACGAAAACTCAAGCCTCTACAGTAGACATAGCCTCTCTTAGTGTATTATCGACTGTATTATGGGGAATGTCCTCCATGCCCTTTTCGCATCCACACTGCTCGCACTAATCCTCATATTTCATCATTTCATCCTCACACTTCTGTCCTGCTTGTACCTGGGGTCTTTCAAGCGAAGCGTGTAAAACCACCTTCGCTTAATAAACAGGCGGTGCAAGGTCACATGTCGTCTTATCTATTAGAACCATAGAGTACCTACTAAGCCTATGGAGGGGCCATAGACGGGCTCCCCCTTTCGCCAATTTTTTCCCCTTTGACCAGTTATACTGACCAGGTGCGCAGTAATAAGTTAGCTTAGATTTCGTTGGTATCGTTTTGTGTCGCGAGACAGAGCTCTAGGAAAATAGTTAATTGTGATGTTTTACATGGGAAAGGCGATCTAGGACATCAAACTTAGTGTTTCCAATCATTAATTATAATTATTATGTTTGTATTTTAACATAAACATCATATAACGTAAAATCCGTTGCGACAATAAAACGACAGAAAAATACAGGTGTTTACCCCCCCCCCCCATAAGCGGTTGGGTTTCCTTAAAAAGTTTTTCGAAAACACTTTGTAACTATCATTTTAGACTTAGGTTCGTGCCATATTTTTTTTAAATGATTAATAAAAAAAAATATCGTCACGGGTTGCCTTACAGCTTCCGGGAATCTTTGCCGGCCCCAGGGTACCCAGCGGACAACAAAGTCTTCCTCACTAAGCCGAAGATTTTTTCAGGCTATACCTAACGAGTGGCCAGCTCTGTCGAGGTATTGTAAAGAAAATCGAATCACAATTGGTAACATACTCACAAATTGAGAACCTCCTTTTTTAAGTTGGTTAAAAAGATAGCCAACTGGAGAAATGGGAACACTGTTACACCAGTATGTGTGTATCTATTTTTTCTGTAACATTTATTTTAAGATTTTATAAATATACCGAGTATTTACTTAAGGTCCGAAGTAAGAGTAATATCCCACAATATAACAAATAAAATGTGATTACGTAAACCATTACCTGCGTAAATGGGGTTAAATACTGTTGGATAATACTTCTAAAGTAATTGTTTTGGCAAAAAAAAATGTTTTTCTTCACAGACTCCCGAAAACGTGTACGGTCCCAGGGTACCCAGCGGAAGACCAAGTCTCACTCTTTTAGCCGATGGTATTTGTGAGGCTATACCTAACTAGTGGCCAGTTCTGTTTTTATTTATATTATATTTTTTAGAATATTATACGCTTTCTACTTCTCATAAAGTTTGTACCATATTAATGACTCACACTTAGCTGGTGTTTAGGGTTTCGTACCCAAATGGTAAAAACGGAAACCCTATTACTAGGGCTTCGCTGTCCGTCTGTCTGTCTGTCTATCACCAGACTATATCTCATGAACCGTGATAGTTAGACAGTTGAAATTTTCACAGATGATGTATTTCTGTTGCCGCTATAACAACAAATACTAAAAAACAGAATAAAATAAATATTTATGGGGCTCCCATACAAGAAACGTGTTTTTTGCCGTTTTTATAGATATATTTTTATAGAACCCTTCGTGCGCGAGTCCGACTCGCACTTGTTATTATTTAAAGTTTCTTGTATGTCCCCCTTTTATTTTTAACTTTATTCTATTTTATTACCTGCTGTTTTTTTTTTTTTTTCTTTTTTTCGTCTTCACGGGTTGCTTTTACAGCTCCCGAAACCGTGTTACGGTTCCAGGGTACCCAGCGGAAGACCTAGTCTCCCTCGTTTAGCCGATGGTATTTGTGAGGCTATATCTAACGAGTGGCTAGTTCTGTTGAGATATATTTAGATGGAAAAGCCTCTAAGTGTGGTTGTTGTTATAGCGGCAATATTAGTAATACACACCCTGTGAAAATTTTAAGTTTCTACCTATTACGGACGGACAACAGAGCTTTAGTAATATTTGGCACCCTAAAATATGGGAAATAAAAAGCACCCGAAATCGAAGAGCGGGCATGAAGAGATGTGTGGATTTGTCTGAAGCCAAAGAGGTTTGCCAGCATCTTGGAAAGTGGTTTGGTTTCTATCCGAAGTGAAATTAGGCGTGCGAATATAAATGTATATATTTCATTCATTTAATAAACCAAAAGACAGAAACATACTTAACCACGTTATGTAATCTGTACTTATAATAATTTTTAACCTAAAATTAACTTTTAAAACTCTGAAATGACTCCTACCTAAAAACTGGAAAAGAAAGTTCTGTTAAAATGTTATTCAACCCGTAAAAGCCTTAAAACGTATTCGATTAAAAAAAGAAAAAAGTGTTTACAGCGCCATCTGTCGAGCGGTAATTGAATTAAGTTAAGAGTACATTGCCACAGCTTTCATGTTTCGTGTATATAAGTGAAGTACTTACATAGATTCCTCTGATCAAGATGGGAAATTTCAGTCAGTCGCTCCTGTAAATTCAAGGCAGACGGACGCGCGTTTTTCACTGAAAATTTTCCATATATCGTGTCATAATATTTCTAAAAATATTAGTAAAATACTTTTAAAAATCTATTTTTGATTAACACATTCTTTAAAATCAAGTTTATATTTATTTTTTCAGTACTGTGTGATTTAATTTACGGTTTATTATTTTTTGTGTTGAAAGTGTGAAAGAATAGCTTTCAGTTTGTGAGAAATAAAAAAATGTTTGACTAGTCAACAACTTTACGGGTTTTGTCTTTTTAGGACATTTTTGTCATACTGGATATTGAAAATTTACTCCACGGTTTATGAAGGTAAACAATTTTTCTTTTTATTTATGTAGTATAATCATGCCTTTTATCACATGAGTGGTAGGCATTAGAATGTCATTTGCTACGATCGTGACATCCATAGTTAACACGAAAGTGACACCTTATTAAAATTCTATCACAATATGTCAAGTACATGCGGATTCAAGTGCTTGGACACCTTCAATCATCAAATTAATTATTTTCCTACAATTTTAATTTATAACTGCATTACTTGAGAACGGCTGGACGAATTTGGCTAATCTCTTGTAATGTTCGTAATAGTCTGAATACGGTTTTTAGGGACATAAATATTGGAAAATTGGGAAGAATTTATAGTGATTTTTTCTATGGGATTTCTGAATGAAGTCAAGTCTATTAGGGGATGAAAGTAAATATGTGCTCCAAGGGCAAAGCCGGGGCGAAAAGGTTGTTTTAAAATACATTCTGAGATTCTTGTCTGTATGTTTAAACAAATTTAAAAAAAATGCTGGATTGATTTTTGTAACAAAGCTTAAATATTTTTTTTTTAAAAGCTTGTTTTCAATTACGAAATGTTTTTGAAGGCGATCGTATCTGTCTATACCAAATTTTGTCAGAATAATTTATAAAGGTACAATAATTTCTTTAATTTTGGAAAAATCCGAGGGATATGTTGATAAATAGATATAAACTTGATTGTAGTTATTTTTGTCACATAAGGAAAATAATATATCTAAATATAATATATAAACTTTTATTTTGTTTGTGTGGAGTAGGTATGCTAAAAGGCTAATGCTAAAAGGCTATGACACAAGAAATTGTAGGTATATGTCTATCTATCTCTCATCACGCCTCTAAATCCTGTAATTACATTAGGGGTAGGCAGAACCATATTTCAAACATAAATTTAATTCAAAAAACACTTTGATAAATCTGAACGCTTAACTATTTGACATAGACAATAAAATATACATAACATTTCGTGTACATAGCTTAATTTTCCCAGAAAATCGGCAAGTCAAATTGTTTGCACTCAAAGCTTGGTCCGGAAGCTGCGAAGAGTAATTTACTAAGGGAGGGTAGGTTAATGGAATAGATACATTTAGAGGGTCTTATGAGGTCGTGGGTTATTTCTAGTATAGAATAGCTTGCGTCAAATAGGGCATTGTCTCATGCGTGACAAATAAAACATGCAAATACTATGGATAGGAGTCGATAGTCGATTGGAATTGGAACCTGGAGGAGCTGGGTTCAAATCCTAATTTTCTTTAAAAATAATTATATTTATACAAAAATCCATAGCACTTTTCAATACAACTATTAAATAATATTGAAAACAAAACATAGGCCATAAATGGATTTCTACTTTACTATATCTATCTATTATAGTATTATAGAGACAATCAAATGCCATGTGTTATGATCCTGACATACCTCTTTCGCTTCTTTTATATTCATCATACATTTCATACATGCTCGGTGATTGTGTGTACTTTTAATATTTCCATCGAACAAAAATTTTTTATAGGTTCAATAAAAGTACACCTAGGTCGTCCACTGCCAGCATTTCCTTTCACTTCAGCTATATAAACCTTTTTAGTCAATCTTCTTCATTCTTTCAACGTGTCCAAACCAGCGTAAACTACTTTTCTTCATTTTAGTCACAAAATCATCTTTCACTCCGCATTCTTCTCTAATAACGTCACTCCGAATGCTGTCAATACGCTTCATACTTTACTATTATATGAAAAAGAAAAACTAAATCAATTAGTACAATTCTAAAAATACCGGCCAAGTGCGAGTCGGATTCGCGCACGAATGGTATCGTATACCGGATTGTTGTATGGGGGATTAAATATTAAATTTATTTTAAATTAATTATTAATTTTTAAAGTGAATATATAACTAAATATTCTGTGAATATTTCAAGCGTCTACCTGTTGCCGTTATCAATATCGAGCAAAAACGAGCAAAAAATCACGTTTATTGTATGGGAGCCCCCTTAAATATTTATTTTATTCTGTTTTTTAGTATTTGTTGTTATAGCGGCAACAGAAATACATCATCTGTGAAAATTTCAACTGACTAACTATCACGGTTCATGAGATACAGCCCGGTGACAGACAGACAGACAGACAGACGGACGGACAGCGGAGCCTTAGTAATAGGGTTTCCGGTTTTTTACCCATTGGGTAAAATAAGTTAACATATAAGAAGATAAAGATCATCGTAAGTACCTAATTGTCTAGATTAGTGAAATTGGGAACTAAGTTATTTTTAATTTGGCACCAACCATCTTCAAATTCTACGACGAAATACTAACTATTTCTTACTTTTCAGTGCACAATTTTTGAAGTCGGTCCACTTTTTTTAAAAGGTTTATTAAGAGTCATTGTGCATCATTTCTCAACTCATTTGTTCTGCTGATTAGGTACCATTAAGGGTCGTGGTACTACTTTTATCTCAAACTACGAGACATAAACGCTACTTTACCTAAATTATGATTTCACTATGTCGTCTGTCGGCAAAACCTTGAAAATTTATTATAAAAGAAGTAAGAGATAGCTAAAACAAAATTATCAATTAAAAAAAAAAAAAACTTTTTAACTTTTTTTTTCTTTCTTTCTTCACGGGTTACCTTAAACCTCCAGAAACCGTGTTGCTGTTCTTGGGTACCAAGCGGAAGACCAAGTCTCCCTCGTTTAGCCGATGGTATTTGTGAAGCTATACCTAACCAGTGGCCAGTTCTGTTAAGAGGATGTATAGAGCTAAATGCGAGTTTTAGGATGCGTAAAAGTACATAATCCACTGCAGTGAGCATAATGAAAAAAATATATGATATTCTTGAGGTTATGCGTTATTAAGATACTGTGTTCAAAACATAATACAAATATATTGATTCGATAGAAAAAAATCACGAATGTACCTCTAAAAAAATATTATACTGTCTAGAAACAGTACTAAAATGCATGCAATGATTCTGATTTTTTGACAGATTTTTTATCTAGCAATCGTAATACTGTTCTATTTTTTAATTAAATTTTCAGCAAGTTCCTTTATTCTCATTTTCGATATTTTATGTACGCACTGCACGGGTGTGTGCGTAAGCGCTCGTGTACCGACAGTACCGGCTGCAGCCTGATGCTATATTATTAGTGGCCGCCACGTCGTTTGGTGTGTATGTGTACCCGCGTGGGGGCGGTGCCATCTCTCAAGGTCATTGGCTCTATTCAGCGTCTTAAGGTATATTTAAATGGAAAACCATCTAAGTGTAGTTTGTCGGATTATGTACATAAGTTCTTAAATAAACCCATTGGTACATGGCCGGGCTGGGGGGAATTTTTACTTTACATACCGAATTTATCTAGGCCACATTCAAAAGCGTGGCAGTGTGTTGTTCCGTATTTCAAATTATCTTTGTTGAATATAAAATAATGTAAATATAAATTAGTAAACAAAATATCAAAAGCGAAGAGATTTAATGTGAAATGCTTTCCGTACATATTTACGTATGTTCAAACTGTGAAATCCGCTTAACTCGATCCCTCCCCAAAATTCACAAGAGCGTGACGCTAACACCAGGATAGACAAATCAAAGTTTAAAACACAAATCCTCTGATTAATAATTTGGTTATGATTTTTAAGCTTTAGTGGTATAATAACCACTTCTGATGAAGAAAAAAAACCGCCTTCAAAACCAAAATGTGCTTTCCGAAAGCAAATGCACAAGTCACTATAAAAAAATACCCAAATTGCTTCAAGTGTGCCTATAACATTAGAAGAGTTCTCGACTTCTCCAAGATCCCATCATCATATCCTGACCTGATGACCATGGGACCACCTGGAAAACAAACAAAAATTACAAATCGGTCCAGGCGTCTTCAAGTAATCGGGGAACATAATTTAAAAAAATCCAACGAATTGAAAACGTTCTCCTTTTTTTGAAGTTCGGTTAAAAATAACATTAATCGTTTATAAAAAAATTAAAAACACCCGCTTGCGCAAACCAAATAAGCCCAAACTGGATGGGGTTACGTCATTTACAGGTGAATATATAAAGCGTGTAAAAATGTAGATAATTATTACTAGTGTCTCTGACCATGTCTTAATGTATAGAAGCCGTGACGTGTTTATAAATTGTTTGGATATAAGATTTCATATGCTTATACTGAGGAGACTTCAAAAATTTTCACTGAAAAGTTAGAAATAATAAATATTTCGTCGTAGAATTTGAAGACGGTTGGTGCCAAATTAGAACTAAGTCCCAAATTCACTAATCTAGACAATTCATTAGGAACCTACGATCATCAGTACAAAACATAGAAAATATTGAACAGATCCTTATCTTCTTAGATGTTTACTTAATTTTGTATCCTAATTATGCACCAACCGTCTTCAAATTCTACGACGAAATATTTATTATTTCTTAAGTTGGTACACTTTTTTTTATTTACTTCTAAACTGCAGTGACATTGTACCGTAAGATAACGTCATAGTCTCTGGCCACACCGCTAGAAAAAACGGAACCCTTATAGGAAAGGAACCCGGAACTTTTGTCTGTCCGTCTGTCGCAGCGGATTTTCTCCGAATCTACCTACTGGACGAAAAGGGTATAAATATATGAAGGGTATAGCTAGCGTAAATAATAAAAAATATCCGAAAATTGAGCGTTCCCCACCCTTATCTTCAAAACAACTGTGTCTAAAAGTTTGAAAATTATAGGATATTTAGGACCACACTTGTCTTATAGTTGACAGAAAAGCCTAAAAGAAAATCCTATGGTAATCGATCCTAAGATACCATGCAGCTACTGTACTATACATATCTACATATATACAAGTACCTAGTCATAACTATAAAATATCAGCAAATTGTTATCAGAGCTCATTCGTCAGTTGCCAGTTCCAGTATAATGTTCTGTATTTTCCGCGTCGCAAGTGAGAATTTCCCACAAATTGACAACCATTAAAGAAAATTAATGGTCTCCCACTAAAATGGCGAGCGTTCGGGCCCAGCGCCGTAACTTGATCGAAAACGTTCCTATTTCTCGAATCCTTTGTTGAATTATAAGAAAATCTAGTTTGATTCACGATAAAGGTTTGTGTGTAGTGAAAATTACCCATTGAGTTTTTTATATAAGTTCAAAATAATGCTGACCAACCCTTACGCTAAAATGATCTGAATCCAAAATATACTGTTTCATGCTTCAATATTTCTAGTGCTAGAGAGTAGGGCTGAGCATTGATGATATTAGTGTGTCAATTCTAGAAAAAAGTTTGTGCCAGCGCGCTTACATGAATTTAATTAGGTAAAAGAAGCCTGCTATAGCATCTATCTTCTAGCAGACGTATTGTCCTGCCCAAACGTTGGCTTGCCTGCACTACCCTTACCCCTACCCCTACCCCTACCACTACCACTAACTTTGGATATCGTTCATACAAAAATACTAAAATCGCGATTAAAAAATGGGGGGTGGGGTTAGGAGGGTGAAAAATAATTTACGACCTATCAGACCTACCGAATATACACAAAAAATGCATATAAAGCGGTCAAGCCGTTTCGGTCTACCCCTACCCCTACCACTACCCCTACCACTACCCCTACCCCTACCCCTATCACTACCCCTACCCCTACCCCTACCCCTACACCTACCCCTACCCCTACCCTACCCCTACCCTACCCCTACCCCTACCCCTACCCCACACGTGACACGGGAATTTTATTTATTAGAAGATAGATAATTATAGTGAAAATAAATAAACTTGGCTAATTTAACTTGGTTGATTTCATTTACTCACAACCACAGCCTTTATAATTCACTCCTTTGAAAAGAATCCAAGAAATAAATTTTAGCTTGATCAATGAGGAAGAAATTACCTTTCTTTTTTCCAATTTATTCCTATTTCCAAAGAGCCCGCTGTTTTCAATTCCTGTTATTCGGAATGGCTTCGTTTTTGTGATATTCCGTTATTGGTTTTTAATAAGAGACATTGCCGGTTTTCTGCTTAATATATTTTGAACGGATTTATTAGGTCGATATTATTTAAATATTCGAGGAATAATTAAATTGATTTTAGAGTTTTAGATTAGCATGGAATTTGATTAACAAATCACGATAAAGTTTTTTTTTATACCGTTGATTTATATGTCTTTCCTTTTAACAAAACGACATGAATTACCTCTGAATACAGAACGAACCAGAATAGTATAAAAGCGTCACGCGATTTTCCGCACCGGCCATACTTCTCGTCACGATTTACCAAATTTGGGAAAATTTCTTACTATCAAGAGATAGATAATACTATAAAAACAATTGCCTTTTTAAAAAAAGTGTACCGACTTCTATAAAAAACATACCCAAATCGCTTCAAGTGTGCCTATAAAAGAAGAGTTCTCGATTTCTTCAGGATCCCATCATCTTGAGCACCCTTTCAAACAAAGAAAAAAATGTACATACGTACATAAAAAAACATTCCGACGAATTGAGAACATTTGAGAACTTCTTATTTTTTAACCGCCGAACGCAAAAAGAGGGGTGTTATAAGTTTAACGTGTGTATATATCTATTTGTGTATGTTTGTCTGTCTGTGGCAATGTGGCATCGTAGCACCTAAACAGATGAACCGATCTTGAAGTAGTTTTTTTATTTGAAAGGCACTTGATCGTAAGTATTCTTAGCTATGATTCAAGAAAATCTATTTAGCCGTTTGAAGATCATCAGCTCTTTTCTAGTAGTTAAAGGAAATTGAACAACTTCTACTGGTCTGATTGGTTCGAAATTTAGTATCATGTGACTTCAATGATATTACCTTGACCTGATACTGCAGCATCATCTGGAATCAGCAGGATACCCAACTGGTCACCAACTTTTTGATTTTATATAAATTAGATTTTTTTCATAATTATTCTTATACATTATATTATCTTTTTATTAAGAAATACAATAACTGGGCACTTTATTTTAGCTTCAGTTTGAATAATTTATTCGGATTCTGGTTTATTCTGAGTGAATAACAAATAAAAATCTGAATTTTATTTATTTTAATATATCTCTAAACATCAGAAATATTCTTATATTAATCTAAGTTAAACTACTGTGTTGTAGGTTCTATATTTTGTCACTATCCAACAGATCTCTCTTTCTAAATAAAACATATTTTAAGTTGTTTAACAACTTTTTAAACATTAAATACTTAAAATGATAATATCAGTAAACTACACAGAAAGCAGCACGAATCATTATAACTTTTTAAGTAAGTTTTTGTAAGAGAACTACAAAAAAGCGAAGAACCGTGGAAGAAAGTTAAGCTTAGTAAAGTTTTATAAGTTTTCTTCTTACAAAAGATATTTTATATCAGATGCTCGACGATATAAAAATGTTTTGTTGTCATTACATAGTGTAAAAATGACTTACCGACTTTAGGGGTAGCTTTTCTTGTTCGATATATCTAAGCATTTATTAAAAAACTAATTGATAGCTAAGGTATCGCAGGCAGGATAAACAAAAGTTACACACACACACCTTCATGGCCTATACCTTGTGCTGTGGCCTGAGAAACCAGTAACAGTGTTCAGTTTTTGTCAGTTGTCCATATTAAACAGAACAGGTGGCAAGCCTGTTGCTGCACTCAATGAACCTATAATATAGTGCATATAGGTCCTATATGTGTAATTTCTTAAACTCAAATTCTTAATTTCGTAATATCTGTCATTTTTTAAATATTATTTTTGTTGCAGAAATTAAAATTTCCACTTCATTTACCCATTCTAGTTCTCTTTCAACAAACATATTTGTTGGTTTGCCCGCTCTAGTATTTTTTTATAGATCTATTATAGAACATTTTATGGATAATATTTACAGAAACCATACTTCACAGTATGCAAAGTTTTATAAAATGTATGATATATTTAATTAATAACATATCAATCTTTAAACTCTCATTAAAAAAAAATTTGCATAAAATTACCGACGTAATCCACAACATTTCAAAATTTAACACCCTAATTTTATTAGCCTATATGAAAGTAGGTGAAAAATTAAGGTACCCGTATTTTTTGCTTTTCTAAATAAATAAATTTTTAAATATTGCATTTTTAGGAAAAGCCGATAACGGCTAAAAGTAGCAGGTGTCTATGCGTATTCTGTATTAAAAAAAAAGAAATGACATGAGCTGCGTGCGTTCGTTCGTTTCATTCGTTCAATAGTTCGTTCATGGTTATTTTGTTTCATTCATTTTTTTTTTTTGTTTATTAATTTAAAATAAAATTTTATTCACTTTCATCAACAAAGATGGGTAGAGAAGCACGTAAATTAAATTCCCTTGTATCTATTCTAATCTATTTTTTCGTGTTATGGCTCCATCAGTAGTCCCCTTGTATCCTGTTTTGTTTTTACAACTACAACTAATACTTTTTATTGCCACTTACCTTTGTAGGCAGAGAGTATAGTAGATTTAAGCCGTACTCGTTACATAGTGTAGTTTTTTCAAAATATCTCTTAAACCACTGAATAAAAAATAAATAAATATGTGTATCGTGTTAAGCAAAGGAAGATCTCCACACAGATTTTTAATTTTGGTACTTAACGAAAAATTAAATGTTGTGAATTATATAATTAATATAAACTCACGGATAGTTTTTTTTTAAATATGTCTATACCGAAAGGTTTTACATTTTTTTTTTATATTATGAAATTGTGATTATACCTTGTAAACATTATTTTATGTAATACATTGACAAACAATCACATACATACTGTTTTAGTTTCAATTTTATTTTAATTTTTGTTAAATTTAAAAATATCGTGTTTGGTGTTCATAAAAATGTCAAACAGAGCAATTTCATCACATACATATATTTAAGATCGAGTGTTATTCTACATAATAAAACCTTTTTTCAAAAATGTTCATGTTTAGATATTCCATTTGAAGGAATGTAGCTGACGGGATGTTCAAAGGGATTCGTTACGATGAAATACGAAAATGTAACACGTTTTATATAATACCTTTCATATTGTGCTAATTCAAAATCTGTATTAATATTTTGATAAATTATTCATTCCAACACCACATGCAAATAATCTAAGGTATAAGTTTGATATAATGCTTATTAAGGCTCCTATATCCACAATTTCTCTGGGATAAACTATTCCCAATTTCTCTGTAAATAATCCACCTGTGTCACTGAAATTTAGCATATAGTTACTTATTCAATATATCTAAGTAAAATGGCTGTTATTTTTTCAATGGATATTATTGAATAGGAAATATGGGTGGTTAAACTTTGCCTCCGCTTTCTCTTTCATAATCTATCACAAAACTCTTATTTTTTTAAAGTGCCAATCATTTTATTTTACACAATTCTCTCCTACTCGATTTTGTTATATGTCTGACGTATTAGACAGCATATGCCATGAAAAAGCGCTGGAGCTAACTTTCCCCCGACTATATTCATGCTCAGCTCCTAAACATGACAGGGCCATGTTTAATACTCGTCAACCTTCTTCGTGAATTAACCTATGTAATCGTCAAAAGTGTAACAAAATCAGTGCAGTAGTTTTTGCGTGAAAAGGGCACGGACAGACAGACGCGGCGGGGGATATATATTTTAATCACTAGTAAAGAAACTAATTTAATTTCAAAATTCCTGAATCCTTACTTAACCTGATGAAAAACAAATAAACCAATTCGGGAGAAACTTAAATTAATTATGCAAATCACAACTGACAACACAATCTAAAAATCATAGAAAAATGTCGAGAGAAACTAGCAAAAGCTAGTATAAGTTCAAAGGTTCAAATAAGAACTGAAATTCAGTTTTGTTCGTATTTTATGCAGTGAATACAGAAAAATCTTTTTCCTATTCTTACGAGGGTGACCCATCTGGCACGTGACGTCGCACCTTGTTATGACTTAAAATTAGGAGCACGGGTGCGTACTGCGTAGGTCACACAGATATTTCACGATTTAATAAATCCCCTGACGGACTTGACCCGAGAAAATATTGTATGGGCTTTTTATATTTATTTTCCTTAAAATGTTGTTGTTGAACGCCTAGTTTCCATAGAGGTAGACAGAGAGAAACGAGATCAATTTGAATTTTTTTTTAATCACTGGTTGCCTTCACAGGGTACTCAGCGGAAGACCAATTTAAGTCTCCCTCTTTTAGCCGATGCTATTTGTGAAGTTATACCTAACGAGTGGCCAGTTCTGTTGTAAAAACTGCTGTGGATGGGATTTGAACCATTTGCATCCTGAGCTGCACCATACCATACCCATACCTTTAGCCGTTAGACCACCGTCGATACAAAAATTGACAACTTCGTGTCAATAGCAACCGTTGCTAAGGCTTTTCACGGACGTAATTTTCAGCCGTAAACAGAGACAAATTACTGAATTTCTGGAAAACTACTGAACCGATTTTCGTTATATGTTATAGAAATTATTATATCCTTAAAAAAATAAGTCGTCAAAATCGGTACATATTTCATCGAGATACTGATAATTGACTTAAAAGTCAGTTTTTCCAAAATTACTGAAAAACTAATGAACTAATTTTTATGACATAAAAATGGGACCAATCCGGAAGAATTATCTGTCGATTAAAAAAGAAATCACCAAAATCGGTTCATAAACGACGAAGTTATCCGCGAATACACATAAAAAAAATTTATATATATACGGTCGAATTGAGTAACGTCTTTTTTTTTGAAGTCGTTAAAAAAATAACAGATACTTTTGTCTTTTAAAGAAGTGACACATATAGATCCAATACGTGCAGCAAGAAGCTTGTTACCTGTTCTGTTCAATATGGGCTACTGCTGTTACTGGATGAAAGTCGACACTGTTCCTGGTGTATCTGGTGACACGGCAAGGTATAAAATCCGTGAGAAGATGATTAAAGTTTTTAAATTCACTTATTTTTATGTTTCTTTCTGTTTTCTGTTTTTCTCACTTATCTTTCATAACCTTTTCAGTCTGAATTTAGTATTAAACAGATAACTGTCTTACATTTTCAAATCATTTGCGCTATTTAATCATTTAGGAGATGATAATATTTCAAAAATATTTGAAACTCAGCACATTTTCGCACCCGCTTAATTTCGCGCTATTCCTATAAAGGTCACTGGGTTCTGAAATTTATTTAATAAAAGACGCGGTTAGAATTTATTTCATCGTACCAACAAAGATATTGGATATCGATCGAAATTGTATTAAAACGAGCTGCCGATACTTGGAAGTGAACTTAGTTACGGAATTGACACATATTTTTCGTCTATCTAACGCTCAGAATATAAAACAAACTAGAATGGTACAAAAGCGTCATGTATCCAAAATATACGCGATACTTCTTCCCACAATTTACCAATTTTGGGATAAATTCTTATTATTATTTTTAGTACTTTTATCAAGAAATACACAAACCAGGTACTTACTCTATCTTAGAGTATTATTTTTAGCTTCAGTTTTAAGATTTAACGCCAAATTTTTTTTTTATTAAAACCCTAATTTAATTTTTAGTCTGTGTGTCCCAATGCTATTGTTCCGAATAATAGGTTCCGAAATGATTACTTGTATGTTTATTCAAAAATTTCAAAGAGAAAGTAGAAAATTTCGATATAGAAAATGACTTCTAATATAAATAATATATATATAATAGAAATATTTATCCAATTCTAAAAATTCTTTCAAATCAAATCAAATCGAAGTGTACAAGACACACTTGATATAGTCAATAACAAAAATACATTTACATTTCACTAAAAGGAACTACATTATCCCTGAGTGCTATAGGCTATATTTTATTTGTTCGTAAATATCCACGGGCGAAGCCGGGGGCGTAAAGCTAGTATGATATCAATCTGTCGTTGAACAGCGGAATCCTAAAAAGGAAAAGCATTTAACGCATTTCCTAATCCTGTAAAGTTAATGTATTTGAAAACAAGCTATGACAGTTAATTTTCTCCCTTTTGTTTAGAAATATCTAAACTCATAAAACATGACCGGTATGAAATTTAATTACTTAATAACCCGAAACAATTAAATTTGATGTTCTAACGGATGCTTATTATAATTTTGGATAATAAAAACTGTGTACCTTGAAATTAAAGTTGATTTCCCTTTGACATGCCCTAAGGCTGTCGCTTCAGGAAATTTATTAAGGTAAAACTGTGAAATGTTTTTTGATGGATTACCTTTAATGCTTGTTGGACTTGTCGAAATTTCATTAAACCACTGTTAATATTTAAATGTTAGAAGACTTAGTCTTCCGCTGGGTACCCTCGGTATTTGGTCATTTACACTATACGTTCGTGATTGGGTCATCATACTCTTTATAATGTACCAAATTTCAACAGACGGATAGACATACTAACATACAGACACACGAGTGATTCTATATGGGTTTCCGTTTCTTATATACGGAACCCTAAAAACATAGTAAACATTTCTCAATTGTCATACTGAATTTACTTTCAATATTATTTCAGTAGACTGTCAGATCGCACTCAATGTCTTGTACTTGAATAAATCCTAACAAATATTATAAATGTAAAAGAGTGTTTGGTTGTCCTTATATCACGTCAAAACAGAGCAACGGATCGACGTGGTTTATTTGCACAAACATAAATGGAAGATTGGAGAGTGGACATAGTCTACTTTTATTATGGTAATCCTTGGGCATAAATTCTTAATTCGCATTAAAAAAACAGGTGAAGCCGGAGCGGAAAATTAGTTTACAAATATTGTAATAACTGAAGTTTTCCGCGTATTATGACAGGTTTGAAAAGCTGAAAATTCATTAAAACCAATGTAAAAACTGAAATTCTCGCATCCATGTCAAGTCTCATAATCGCGAAGCTGCGCCATGACAAAGTGACATTTTGAAAGGTTTAGCGGTACGGATTACCAGCTTTTAATATATTTATAAAGGGGCAGGTGCGAATGATGTCATGTTTCAGGACATCTAAGTTGTTTTCAGTTTATATTAAAGTATTTTCCTTGGTATTTTGAATAGATACAATTTAAGCATAATTTATAAGTATTCCTAACTAAGTTTGTCTTTCTTTTACGTCATAACAGAGCAACGGATCGACGTGATTATTTGTACATAGATGGTTGGATATCCTTCGGAATAAACTACGGGCGAAGCCAAGGCAAAAGCCAGTACTTAGGTATATAATTTAATTTTACTGTATATCAATTTAGGATGATTGCAATAGAATAATAGTTGCATGCGAATGTTATTAAAAAACAATAGGCAAAGACAGTCATGGGGACAACGATAATTTCACAGTGTATTTGTGTTCGGACCGAAGATTTGCCGGCCAGAAATGCCCGACCCATACATACGTTTAAGCCAGTACACGAATTCCTGCCCGGACATTCTCGGGTCGAGTATGTCGTGAATCCATAAGATTTATCTCCTACCAAAAATTGAAGTGCCTAAAGGAGGCACCCCTTTACATTCATGGATTAACTAAATTATTAAGAGACCTATCTATCTTAAATTATCTTAAGAGAAGCCACTTAACACTAGGAATATTGTCTTCCGCCCAAAAGCATCCGTGAAGATATAAAAAGCATTAAGTCAGATAACTTGAAACTGGACGGTCTTCCATCACCCCATTTAGAAAAGGGTATCGCATTAAATTACTCTTTTATCGTTCGATAACTCATCCTTTCCTAAAGAAATAGAATTGGTAGCATTATGTATACTAAGTTATATTTGCATGGCTCTGCCTATCCCACAATGGATTATTGGCGTCAGAGTATTAAGTATTCCATCATCATGCTTCGGAAGGAAGGTATAGACCGCATCCGATCTTTTTTCTGAAATATAAGTATCTGTTATTTTAAGAACGGGAAGTGACAAAACTATGGGTCCATTTAGTGCAGCATCAGGCTTGCCACATGTTTTGTTTAATATGGGCAACTGGCTAAACTTGGACACTGTTACTCCTGTCATTGGCCTCACCGCAAGGTATAAAGGGCGTGAACATGAGTTTTTATGTTTATTATTAATTTTATAAAAGTCGTAACTTCTAAATTGCTTTCTCTCAACTGAGTGAAAAATTATTCATTGAAATAACATTTTGAGTATGGCACGCGTATCTTGCAGCCACAAATCATTTCTACATTATTGAATCAGGAGATAACACCTCGAAGTGTCTGTGCTATGGCAAAATGCCGTTGTATTGTATAACAACAATAATATTAAATTTCTTCCACGCCAGATGATAAAGTCTGTTTTTTTCAATATTATGAAAAACTACTAAAATAAAATACAAATCCGGAAGAAGTATCTGTCGATTAAAAAAGAAACCATCAAAATTGGTTCACTACTGGCGGAGATATCGCTGCATATACAAAAAAATACACACCGAAATTGAGGACCTCCTTCTTTTTTAAAATCTGTTACAAAAAGATTATTTCTCATAGTTCTTTACCGAAAAAGTCATGTCTTTTAGCTAATTAACTTGATTTTTTTGACACTGAGTGCGTAGTACAAAAAGTTGAATTAGAAATAGCTTTTTGTACTGCATTCCGAATGACAAGGAGCGCTAGTTATTTTCTGTGAATTATAATTTTAATATTTTGCCTTGCAAAATATCGGGTAGAGACAAGTTATTTATTTAAAAAAACCGTTATTTTAAACCATATGAAGTACTTTTAATCCACACAATACGAATCAGCATCGCGATTCAGCGGCGAAATGCAGTATTCTTGCCACTATTCCACGCGGACCTGGTTTGTTTAGTTATTTTTTAGATTTGATTTAAGGTTTTTATTCATACAAAGATCTGTATGTGTAAGCAGGTAGATATTATATAGTAAATCTATTTCGTCCTCAATATAACAAATCTATTCAATTTTGCCATAACGGTGAAAGATTTGTGAACTGGAAAAATTTCCTCTCTGCACATCCAGAAAGGATTCCGAATTCGTAATATTTTGGAAATGAAAACCTACAGCGTATTTCATTTTGTGAATGTATGACTTGTCATGAAATCGTATTTGACGCCTGATTTCTATTAACCTTCATTGAAACGGCAGCGGTCGCGCGTAATCTAAAAGACCTATTGAAGATTTTCGAGATTTAAAAGACAAATCAATTATATAATCGTTTTTATTATGCCTAGACATATATTATCTTTTGATTAGAAACCATTTGGTGACAAAAAATTACGTAAATCTATGGTAAAATCGACTCAAAGTTTGGCGAGAGCAAATAATGAGAAACAAAACAGTTTTCATTGTCTGTGTTTAAATTGTTTGTTTAGTAATATACATAAAATATCACTTATTGGTCTACATACCTTTTTTATAAGTAACAATATTAAAAAAAATATAAATAAATATTTCATAAAGTGCGTAGCGCGTATCGTTTTCTACGTATGGGGCGCGCGTAAACTATTCGACGTCTACGCCGCAAGTAAAACTAAAGCTAATATCTTTGTCTCACGGGACGCCTGGAAACTCAAAGCTGGAAGGGGGTATAGACTTTGAATCTATGAGAGGCTACTAGAAATGGCAATAATGTGTAATAAATATGTACAATTTTAAGACCGAAAATGTGTCGAGCGCGGTCTATTCGACGCCGTGCGACTGCTTGAAGGTTAAATAAGTATGTCCTATAAAATATATTGATTTTTTTATATGAACGAAATTTTTTAGAACCTATCTTTTGTCGCCAAAGAGTTTTATTATACTATTTTTAACGCAAAAATACACTGTGGTCTAAATCCACACCCTTCGTCCCGCATCATCCCCCATACCACAAAATAAGAAAGTGATAAAACCATAGATGTACATAGTATGCTAATGGTAATGTCGCGATTAGAACGAGACCAAAAAAATATTACATCAGTGTGCATTTAAATGTGTAATTCTGTCGATATTTCATCTTACGTAAATAATCATAATTAATCACGTCTACTAAACACTGAATTATACTTTAAAACAGGATATTTTACAAAAATAAGCAAAATTACCACTGACGCTAGGCTGTTACAGGCCGTTACCGTATTCAAATAAACCTTTTAAAAAAAAGTACACCGACTTCAAAAATTTGCACTGAAAAGTAAGAAATAATAAATATTTCGTCGTAGAATTTGAAGACGGTTGGTGCCAAATTAGAAACAATTTAGTTCTCAAATTCACTAATCTGGACAATTCATTAGGAACCTACGATCATCAGTAGGTACATACAAACATAGATAATATTGAACAGATCTTTATCTTCTTAGATATTTACTTACTTTTGTATCCTAATTTGGCACCAACCGTCTTCAAATTCTACGACGAAATATTTATTATTTCTTACTTTTCAGTGCAAATTTTTGAAGTCGGTGTATTTTTTTTTAAAAGGTTTATTTTACCCTTTTAAGTGATTGTGCTGCCTTGAGAGACAAATAATAACGCAACTAAAAAAATATTGTTGGAAAATTAAATAAAAATACCGCTGTGGATGTGATTTGAACCATGTACTTGTGCATCCTGCGCTGCACCTCATTACATTTAAACGCCAATTGACAACTTCGTGTCAATAGCAACCGTTGCTAAGGCTTTTTCTGATACATAATTTTCAGTCGTAAATATAAATTAATTACTGAATTTCTGAAAAACTACTGAACCGATTTTCGTCATATGTCTGTGAGATAATGTCGACAAATTATTATGTCTTAAAAAAAATACGTCGTCAAAATCGGTACATATTTTATCGAGATATCAAGAAAAATGTACTTATAAAGTCAGTTTTTTAAAAGTTTCTGAAAAACTAATGAACCAATTTTTATGAGATAAAAATGGGACCAATCCGGAAGAATTATCTGTCGATTAAAAAAGAAACCATCAAAATCGGTTCACAACTGGCGGAGTTATCGATGTACATACATACATAAAAAAAAAAAAAATACGGTCCGAATTGAGAACCTTCTCCTTCTTTTTTTGGAAGTCGGTTAAAAATGGTCTCGTCTAACTGTCTCGCTTTAACATACGCGTATTTATGCGCTTTCTCTTTTGAATTGCCAATCTAGTGCGTCCGCGAGACTGTACTAAATCTATGGAAAAATCATATTTTAGTAAATATTAAAATTGTCAAATATAGTTTTGTGATAAGGCACTATAGCACTATCTCTCTTTGTAGTTTTTAACTTTATGATTTTTATAGAGCGGATGTAAATGGAAGTGTTACAACCTACAATCGGATGTATAAATTATATCTACTTACCCGAAATCCATGTTAGTATTTATGAATGAATGTATAAATTTAGGAAAAGAATGGGAATTTGAATAGGTACTTCTCCAAAAATGAAAAACTTAAATGTAAAAATAAATATATATGGTAAATTCTCGTAAAATTACAGGACCAAAACCCAGAGGATTCAATATTTTATTACATTTTACCTTTTGTGCCTTACTGTAACCTTACGAAAGCACAGTAGATACCATAATATGTTAGAAATAATTAAATTCTGTTTTGTCTACAAATATAGAGATGTATTCGTTTCCACTACATATTGCGCCCACGGGAGCTTTACGACATAGCTATACAGAACCCAAAAGGATTTACTTCGGATAGTACAGAGTTCAACCTTAATTATATAATTCGTAGCCGTTTACACTTTTCCCTTTTCAATTACTTTTTATGTTTTGTGTTTTCGTTTATTACAATTAATTCATGGATGGTAGAAAGATTTGCGTTTCGAAACTTGGTTTTTGGTTTTACTTTCACGATTACATGAGAGAAAAATAAAAAGTCGCGTCACTGACATCTAAATAATGCTTTTCTTCTTCTTCTTCTTCTTTTGATATATGGCAACAGTGCTGACTATCGTCGCAATTCTGCCAGTCTCCAGTGTTTAATCTTGTGCAATAGTAAGCCGATAAATCGGTAGGTAAGATTATCCCGCCGACTGTGACTAATCACAACCATAACAGCGCGGCCGGGTTTAAACCGGATTCCACATAACGCCATGACGAAAACGCGTGCGGTCGGCGCTATGACCGGATGTGGAATCCAATGCTTTTCTTTATTTCTATTTTGTAACTGACTGCTGAACTTCATAATTCATTTATTGAACATATAAAAAATATGTTGATCGATGGAAATATTAAAAGTACACACAATCGCCGAGCATGTATGAAAAGTATGATGAATATAAAAGAAGCAAAAGAGATATGTCAGGATCGTAGCAAATGGCATTCGATTGTCTCTGCCTGCCCCTCTTGGGATAAAAGGCGTGATGATAGATAGATAGATAGATAAGCAATTTTTTTTAAATTATTAAACGTCTGTCACTCATTGCGGATTACTGTGTACCTGCAAGAAAACTATATCTCTACGAAATCTTGGAATATTTTAAGTTTTAAGAGCGAGATGGTTTCAGATTTATTACATAGTTTCAGCTGACATTTTTTTCTATCTTCGCGTGGTGCCTTGCAGCTCCCGTAACAGTGTTATGAGTCCCAGGGTAATTAAGATGTCTCCCTCGTTTAGCCGATGGTATTTGTGAGGCTGTACCTAACGAGTAGCCAGTTCTGTTGAGGTATATTTAGATGGAAAAGTCTAAAACTAACAATTATTAGAATCCCATATCAAAATAGTTGAATGAACTGTTTGACAATAAGGACATTGTTTCGGCCACGGATAAAATTATAACGTCAAGTCCTTGTAAAGTTGAATATCTAATTATATGCAGATCTTTATCCAATATGAAGACAATTTACCAGAGCAGCGCGTCTAAATGAGCTGTAAAATGTCGCACTATTCAAAGCAATACATAAAAAACCATTTGCTTTATATCTACTATCTTATAACTACACCACACTCCCTCATTATTATTAGAGCACCAAATTTTTGAATAAATAATGGGAAAATAAAAATAAAATGGATTTTGGTGGGAGTTTTCATATTCGATAAATATCTTCATCTTCACAAGGCAAGTTCGTTTAATTCTAAATTATATTTCTATATTTTATCGAATTAAGTCCATTATATAATAATACATCAAACTTTTCCAATACAGAGTTACATCAGCATTGATTCTGAATATTGAATTGCATAAGAAAACTTCGCTTCCTATTTGCAATAGTGTCTTTAAATATTTAAAATGCTCGCCAATACAAAGAAAAGGGAAAAAGTTCCATTTATACGGTACGAAGTTACAGTTAGCATACAAAGTGTAGTTTTTTTGTCTATCAAATGGTCTATTTTAGCCATTTCCCTTCATGATACTACAGGGACCGATGGTTATAGAGTTAACGGTGAATAAATTTCGGATCCAAGCCATTCCTATCACTTTATTTTTGTGTATTCTGAGGAAGTTTTTTAATAGTATAGTCCCCTTACAGCAAAAGCCATTTAAATTCAAAACTATAGTTTTAAGAAAAATCCATGTAAGATAGATATATTTCACTTAGATATATTGAATAAGTAACTATATGCTAAATTACAGTGACACAGGTGGATTATTTACAAAAAAATTGGGAATAGTTTATCCTCATACAAATTATGAATATACACATTTTTTTCCATTTTCCGAATTAATAGGTTTATCTCGATATTTTACATTAACTAAAGTATATTTTTATATTAGGTGGTAAAATAGTCAAAATATTAACAGATTTTCCAAGATCTTAAAATAACTACAAACCATCATGGCTGTAGATAAATTATAGATTTAGAGAGAAGTTTTATAGGCCGAGATCCCTACACAGGCCAATCATGAAACATGAAAATTTTGGAAACGGCTTCCCTGATTTTTATCAGACAAAACTAAGAACCTGCTCTGAAGTAACACTGTAATACGAGGAACGGCATTAAAATCGGTTCAGCCATTTTGGAGAAAAATGGTAACAGATATAAAAACACACTTTACCCTAAACGCATAAATACCGTCTCCGTTCCGTCGTGGATGAATTCGTTAGTACGTTTTAAAGTGAAAGAAGGACGAATAGACTAACATGTTTAGCAATGTTTCACAATATTCGTATAGCTTTATGAAACGGTTAACTTATAGATATTGTATGTGTTAGAAATAATTAATGATGAAAGATTTACTAAAAAGGTATATAATTATGTCAGAAACGAAAGGAAATGATGGCAGAGGGCGACCTAGATGTACTTTCATTGAACATATAAATCATTTTTTAATCGAAAGCAATGTTAAAAGTACACACAATCTCCGAGCATGTATGAAAGGTATGATGCATATAAAAGAAGCTAAAGAGGTATGCTAGGATCTTAGAAAATGGCATATTCGATTGTGTCTGCCTCTTGGGATAAAATGCGTGATGAATGTGATGATAGATAGATAGGAAAACAACTGTGCATCTTTCACTGTTTCTGTATCACATAAATAACCAGCTATAAAATATTCTAAAAATTCTAATAGTTTTGAAATACCTCGTAGAAAGTATATGAAAGCAACCATATAAATTTCACCTATATCACATTTTCGTATCATCTAAAAGCGACGTAAACCAGAGAGTACTTTTTCTATTTCCCCTAAGGAAGGTCCTCACTAGATATATCTATAAATTCCCGGCATGTCGTTCTGAATCCCGGACGGCCGATCTTCCCTGAATACAGTAAATACCCGCTACCGTTTTAACGCGAACCCAAAAATCATTACAATAAATGTTTACAGTTATATCTACCTCAATTGCTTTTTGTTTCAATGGACGAATCCACTGAACTAGAGTTTGTGCTGTAGGCTTTGTATTTTTTTTAAATATATCAGATCATAAAAATGAGTTTCATTTACAAATCACTCAATCAATATCCACCACTCCATAGAAGTTTAGTTGCAGAATATTGAGACAAATTACGTATTTAGAAAACATAATGCCACAAATTGTAGAAATCATATTTGATGATAAAAGAATTGTCTCTGAAAAATAACATATTAAAAGAAAATATGAAGACCAAGAGAGCCATAGTGATAGCAATGAATCGTTCAAGGCTTTTGTTTATGATCTCTTTCTTTTTCTAAAAAAGGAAAGGGAAGGCATAATATTTTAACACAAAATACCCTGTTAACATACAAACGAGCAAGTATGCTCGTATTTTTCCTATTCCCTTAGGTCACAATTTTCTTACCAGTATATCTATGACAATGATAAGTTATCTCGAATACAATGACGTTATACTTGAAAAACTAGAGAGTATTTTTATTAAAAAGCAGCAATGGATATTGAAGCTGTGATCCTTTAAGTTAGTTGTCAGGTTCCGATTTATAAATGAACTGAACTCAAATGGCGTGAGGTCAGAGGATCAACGGGAGAAAAGGGTCGCAAGAGAAACGGTAATGCTGCTCTTAGTTATATAATTAAATCGTGATTAGACATTAGGGATAATGGAAATTAATGTTAATTTTATAAAATTAACAATTACAGGTTAAAAGGGGTTTAAACAAATTGAACACAAATTAGTAGCTACAGGAAAATAAAGTTGGGACAATTATCGGTTACGAAGCTGTGTCACAAAAATATAAATAATAGTAGGATAACGAACTTCCAGTCAATCAAAAGATATTTTACCATTCATTATCATCATTTGAGGTTAATTGTCTCATTATAATTTAATGTACAAAATAAATTGGTAGGCAAATTAACGGCCTATAATATGAATAATATTTCTGATATGTACATAAAGGGATTATATTATAGTTATTATAGACAAATATTCAATCTAATTAAAATTAAATTTAACACAACACTGTCATGTCATTGTATTGTCAGCAACTGTCGTAATTGTGTAAGGTTTATATGTAAAACTGCTTAATTAATGATAAGACGAGACACAGGAAACTCATACTAGCATCTCAGAGTTGTTTCAAGCTGCCACGCACGCATTATAAAGATGCCATAGAATATATGGCATTGTATAAGTAGTTTTTTTTTATGTTTTTTATGTATATTATATAAACGTTCTCAACATGAGAATTTTATATACATAAAATGTTACGTTCTAATGAACTAATTTGAATAGGTTGTCACAAATGTTGTTGTGCTTGAAGTTATGTTTATTTTTTACTCTATCAAAATCTGCACATGTTATCGTATCCTAATTTAAATGTTAATTCTCTGATACAAGTAGGTGTATCATGCGAGAAATTGAAATGTACAACATGAAGTAGGTATGTAAATCTATCGAATGCTCAACTTAACTTTAACGACGTCAATACAAAGTTGGTGTTTACATTTGTAGTCTTGTTGACAAATATTCAATCTAATTAAAATTTAATTTAATTTGGTATTCGTTTAGAAAATCACACATACATTATACTATTATTTCTCAGTTTTAACGTATAAATAAAACTTGTATTTGTTATGATTTGTTAAAATATCTTCTTTGTTTCAGATGATTAACGAAGAATATAGTTAACAGTAAAGTGCCGTGAAAGCAGATCACAAAATGATTACTTGACTAATATGGTAATAATCAGAAGACCGTCCCAAAACTACAGGACTATAAACAACCCTTTTACGAGCATGAGTAATTGTAAATATATAAATAGATGTGTCCAAAGAAAAAAATTAAGAATACTATTAAGTTTTTCAGAAAGTGTAATTACATTGAACATTTATTGTTTTATAATAACCGTTGCACTAATATCATCTACTAACTCTAATACTATGAATATGAATACAAATGTACAGAAAGATGGAATTGTTGGAGTCAATAAGGGAATCACAAATTTGAAAGGAAATCTTAAAAAACGTGACTCGGATAACAATCAAAACGTGCCAAGTGTAGATAATTACGACGATAGTGAACATGTACATAGTATGAACTCAGAGCAAGACTATTCTGATGTCAATTTTAATTCAAACAATCCATATTTTAACGAGAATTTATTGAAACTCGACAAATTTTACAGTAGTGACAACAACGTATATAGTAATTATGATGACTACAAAAAATATTATTTGAACCCTTCTAATCCACTGCCAAAATCGAATGTTAAATTTAAAATAAGTAGTAGGATAGTTCAAACTAGATATGGGAAACTACAGGGGATAGTTTTGGGCATGGATGAACATCGGTATTTGAAGCCTCTGGAGGTATTTCTGGGTGTTCCCTATGCGACCCCGCCGGTCGGTACAAACAGGTAAGTTTACTACTTAACACTAATAAGTTTCCGCGGACTTACTCCCTTGTATCCAATCAAGGAAACCTCTCCAAGTTCATGACGTACGAAACTTTGATTAAGTACCCACTGAGAAAATGAACGTACGTGAAATGCCAGCAAATACAGTAAATTAATGTATAGTCATGAAGCTTTTGTACGTTTTCTTGAAGTCTTATTACCTACAAATTGAGCAAAATTATGCTATTAAAGGAGTAGGTTCCCGAATAAACAGTAATCCATTAAATTAACATGTTTTTAGGTCCAGAAATCCATCTTAGAGTTTAGCCTTACTAATCCAATTCCTAATAAATATTTTTTTTGTAGATTTAGCCCAACTCGAACACCATCACCTTGGGACGGTGTACGGGTATCTGACAGGCCTGGTCCAGCGTGCCCTCAGAAGTTACCAGATCTGGAGGACGAACGGACCATACTAGAAAAAATGCCTAAAGGCAGGTTAGAATATATTAAAAGACTGATGCCTTATCTTAAGAATCAAAGTGAAGATTGTCTGTATTTAAACGTGTTCGCTCCGTTGCAAAGTAAGTAATCATAAAGAATTATTGGATCTACGAATATTAATATTACTTTTGTATTCTAAAATCTTAACTTTTCATTTTGTATTCATAATTTTTATCAACTACATTTTATTCCAATAAAACCTTAATTAATGTCAAATTTATTACAATCTAAAATAGTTGTTAGTCTACTCAAATAAACCGAAGCTTAATTTGAATAGAAACAGTCTTAGATGCTAATATGGATATTTTAATATGATTTTTAGAAAATTTTAATAGCTTTTGATTTTTTAGTGGATGAAACAAAGGTTACTCTACCAGTGGTGGTATATGTACATGGCGACAGTTACTCTTGGAGTTCTGGTAACCCATTTGATGGATCGATACTAGCAAGTTACTCTGAACTAATAGTGGTTACATTAAATTTTAGACTCGGTATACTAGGTAAGTACAATTTAAAAACCTCTCTTAAAAGTAAAGCAACGTAACGGTTGAACAAATTTGGATTTTTGGTATGCAATAATTTAATAATCATACGATCAACGTGCAAATATTTATTTTATTAGGTTAGGACAAGAAAATTATGTCAAAATCGTAAACTGACCTAATGGTTTACAACTCTGTGAAATAAATTCATGACGACACAGTAACAGAAGAGAACAACAGTAAACCAATTCAAATGAAATTAAAGTAACAATCCCCTGAAATCAATCAACATTTCCTTGAAGTAAACAACAAAAGTCAAGCGCTATCGATATTTCACAATACGAAAACACTTTTTCAATCTGCTCGTAGTGCAAACAATTTCATCTTTTTTTTAAACTTTTACTTGAAGTAAACACAACTCGAAACATCGCCTACACTGGGAATATTTTGTTTCGCTTCGATTCATTTGAATGGAATACTACGCTCTTTGAAATTAACTTTACCCGACGGGATTGCTGTACAGTACCAACTTTTAGTGCTTCCAAACAGGTTTTCTGAATGCAAATCCAGCGCCACATTTAAAGGCAAGAGTAGCAAACTATGGTCTGATGGATCAAATAGCAGCGCTGCACTGGGTTCAACAGAACATAGCATTGTTTGGTGGAGATACGACTAACATTACATTACTGGGACATGGTTCAGGGGCTGCATGTATTAACTTCCTAATGATTTCTCCAACTGTTATGCCAGGTAAGTTTTTTTTTAGTTTCTTATTTTAAATTGTATGCCAAATGTATATATAATATCAGCTCTACGAGATTTATTCGTAGGTAGTTATATCGTGAGACTACTTCAAGAAGTTATTCCAGTATGTAGGTACTTTTATATGGTAAAGATCATTTACTTTATCAGGTTAGACGCCGATTTTCATTTGCCTTGTAATACCACGGTCAATAAATACTCTTCTTCTTCTTCTTTTTCTTTTATGGCTCCACCAATGTTCATCGGTGATTTGCCAATGTCAAGTATTATAGCCTTTATAGTGTTTATAGCCAATAAATCGGTATTTAAGACAATGCCGCCGACCGTGATATGTCTTATTAGTCACTGATTAATCGCAACCATCTCAGCACGAACAGGATTAAACTGGATTCCACATCACGCCACGACGAAAACGCGTGCGTTCGTCGCCATGACCGGATGTGGAATCCCAATAAATACTCCTTTGACAACACTGTCATGTCATTGTATTGTCAGCAACTGTCGTAATTGTGTAAGGTTTATATGTAAAACTGCTTAATTAATGATAAGACGAGACACAGGAAACTCGTACTAGCATCTCAGAGTTGTTTCAAGCTGCCACGCACGCATTATAAAGATGCCATAGAATATATGGCATTGTATAAGTAGTTTTTTTATGTATGTATATGTATATAAACGTTCTCATGTTAAACTAATGAACTAATTTGAATAGGTTGTCACAAATATTGTTGTGCTTGAAGTTATGTTTATTTTTTACTCTATCAAAATCTGCACATGTTATCGTATCCTAATTTAAATGTTATTTCTCTGATACATGTTGAGTAGGCGTATCATGCGAGAAATTGAAATGTACAACATGAAGTAGGTATGTAAATCTATCGAATGCTCAACTTAACTTTAACGACGTCAATACAAAGTTGGTGTTTACATTTGTAGTCTTGTTCAAATTCGTCGCCATAAATCAAAAGGAACAATTTGCATACGTTCTGACTTCTCAAACTCCATTACAAGTTTCGAGGCGCACATAGGCTGGGGTTGAACACTTCTAATGTAATTCTTAAGTATTACTTCGCGATCATATTAAATTTGTTTTAAATTAAACTTTGAAATTGTTTCGGAACCGACTTATTAACAGGATAATATGAAAAATGTACACTTAACACTGTGTACCTTTCGTTTACTAAGTTAGATATTTTTTCAGGTTTATTTCATAGAGCAATCCTTCTATCTGGATCAGCATTAAGTTCTTGGGCTATCGTCGATGATCCAGTATTTTATTCACTAAAATTAGCAAAACATATGAACTGTTCTATACCAGCAGACATGGCTAAAGATCACGAAGTTATCGTAGATTGTTTACGAGACGCTACAATAGAAGAACTTTTATCAGCAGATATATCTCCGCCAAACTTTTTGACTGCTTTCGGTCCATCCATTGACGGTGTTGTTATAAAAACAGATTTCGCCAAAGATTTCCTTACATCATTTTCTACTGGCGACTTCCCAAGTTTCGGACCTTTAAATAATATGAATCAAAATTATAATACACATACCAAGAGGAGTGATAGTGGGCGAAGGTTGTTTCAAAATAAATATGATTTGCTGTTTGGTGTGGTCACCAGTGAAGCACTTTGGAAATTTTCTGCTCACGATATTCAAAGTGGCATTGAAGCTGAAAAAAGAGATCGAATGTTAAGGTAACTCTTGTAACTAACTAATTCTTGTTTAAACATTCTTGATCGGATTGGCTAAACGAATTTGAATGAAGGTACCTATTATACGAGAAGGTTTATATTAGTCGTTTGGATATCATTAAAAATACCTTATTATTAATTTATCTTTCAGAACGTATGTAAGAAACGCATACACTTATCACCTAAGCGAGATATTCTACACCATCGTCAATGAATACACGGACTGGGAAAAAACGGTAGAGGTTTGTTTATATTTACACCGGGTTTTAGACATTAAATCATCAAACTCACAGATAAATTGTTTCGTTGTATATAATATATCATATTATGATATCGTTTATTTAGAATCAATTTGCTCTGGACATTAATGTTGATATTTACCAAAGCGATAATGGCTTCTTTCCAATGTCATATTCAATTTCATTTACTTAGCTTTTATTACATCTACTATAGTTGAAACTATTGTACCGATTTATACATAAGTTCATGTATTTTAACAAATTCTTTTGATAATTTAATTTTGGTTCAAGAATACTCCTTATGAACTTCATTTGTTCCAAAATTAATCGAAGTACTAATCAAACTACATAATGGAGTAAAAAAATTATAAAGTTTTATGAGGCCTTTAGTTCTGACTTGACGCATATTTTTAAGAGACTTTGCATAATATTTACTGCAACTTGTAGTACTTTTTGTACAATTTTGAAACTCCTGAAGACCGACTTTGTTGTTACTACTAGTGGGATATAGTAAAAGATATTACAGGAAAATAAGGAATATTAAATATATATTTTCGTTTATCAGAATCCAATGAACACTAGAGATGCGACAGTAGCAGCGTTATCTGACGCGCAGTACATCGCGCCTCTCGTACAAAGTGGTGACCTACTAAGCGGCGGTCCTCGACCCTCGCCTTCAGATGAAGATATTCAGCCACGAAGACCTACAAAAACATTCTTCTACGTTTTCGAATATCAAACTAAGGATGGATTTTATTCTCAGGTAGGTACCTATTTCAATATGATTATAAAGTAGCTTTTGGTTTTCTCTGTCAAGAAATTAGAGCTAAAGTTTTTATTAGGATATTCTTTTTTATGTTTACCATAACTAATCAAGTAACCTATTTAATTCTAAGGTTTTTTTACCAGTTTAACTCCCAAGTTCCTGAGCTGTAAGGCAACCCTGAAAAGTTTGTCATAAATAATCTTAGTAAAGTGTTAACTACATACTAGGTATCTAGTTAATTTCTCCTTTCACAAACTGGAGGATGTTTTACATCAAAGCTGTCCTTGAAAACTTACGAATTTTTATAATGCAAAATATTTTCATCGCAATGGCATTAAACCTTGACCGCCCATTTGTAAATTGCTCATTTCACTTTCCGTAAGTTCCAAGTTTCGTCTGATGTTTAACCGTAATAAAAAATGTCATTAGCTTCTGTAAAGCTCAGTCATGTGTAATTTTGAAGTTAAAGGTTGCTTGTTTAGGTTTTTTGAAAAGGTAAAAAGTAAATAAGGTAAACGAACGATATACTCGCAGTCGCTTTTAAATAAATACTATTTTAATCACGTATTTGCATAAGCAAATGACGTGTTTTTTAGCAAATGAGGTGTTTTTTAATTTTTTATTTATTATACATACATATAAGTAGGCATATTTCCTCGAAGGGTAGGCAGAACCAACGGATTTCTATTTGCTACGATCTTGACCTGGCTTTTCTGGCATACGTCCGCCGAGGTCTTCCCTTACAAAGTTTTTATTTTAATCAACTAACATCATTTTTTTATTTACGATCTACATTTGCTAGTGACAGTTTTTTTAACGACTTCCAAAAAAAAAGACGTTACTTATTTCGACCGTATATATATTTTTTTTATGTGTGTTCGCGGATAACTTCGTCGTTTATGAACCGATTTTGATGATTTCTTTTTTAATCGACAAATAATTCATCCGAATTGGTCCCATTTTTATCTCATACAAATTGGTTCATTAGTTCTTCAGTAATTTTGAAATAACTGACTTTTTAAGTCAATTATCAGTATCTCGATGAAATATGTACCGATTTTGACGAATTATTTTTTTAAGGATATAATAATTTCTTGACATTATCTCACAGACATATGACGAAAATCGGTTCAGTAGTTTTTCATAAATTCATTAATTTGTCTCTGTTTACGGCTGAAAATTATGTATCAGAGAAAAGCCTTAGCAACGGTTGCTATTGACACGAAGTTGTAAATTTTTGTATCGGCGGTGATCTAACGGCTAAAGGTATGGAGTGCAGCGTAGGATGCACTAGGTTCAAATCCTATCCAAAGCAGTATTTTTTTTAATTTTTCTATATTTTTTTTTATTTGCGTGATTATTTTTCTCTCAGGGCAGCAAAATCACTTAAAAGGGAAGAATAAAATTAACTTTAAAAGAAAAAGTGTACCGACTTTTGTAAACGCACTGAAAAGTAAGAAATAATAAATATTTCGTCGTAGAATTTGAAGACGGTTGGAAAAAAAAACAACTTACTTTCCAAATTCACTAATCTAGACAATTCATTAGGAACCGATGATCATCTGTACAAACATATAATATTGAACAGATATTTATCTTCTTAGATGTTTACTTAATTTTGTATCCTAATTTGGCACCAACCGTCTTCAAATTCTACGACGAAATATTTATTATTTCTTACTTTTCAGTGCAAATTTTTGAAGTCGGTAAACTTTTTTTAAAGTTAATGTTTTATATCATCCAACCATCATACTGCTTGTTGTTATTGTGGGATTCCATATCTAGCGACATATCGGGAATGGTGTGGTGATTCCGAAATAATGCAGGCGGAATAAGTAGAAGCTATATGTTTTTATTATTGTCAGCAGAGAATGGGATCTGTCCATGGTGAAGAGCTGCCCTATATATTTGGAGCACCTATTGTTAATGGATTCAGTCATTTCCCACAAAACTATACGAAGGCAGAAATTGCACTCTCCGAATCGATGATGCTCTATATTTCCAATTTCGCAAGGACTGGGTAAGAGATTATGCACTATTTATTATTTGTGTAGATTATGAACGCGCTTTAATATTATAGGGATTGGCAGGGATTAATATCCTTTGTCAGCCTTTGTCAGATAATATCGGAACATCAAACTGGCATACTATGATTGAAGAAGGAGTTAAGGTGTATGGATCAGTGATTCCGTAGTTTGTTATAGAGATTATGGACACTTCGTGGATTTTACTAAACACTTCATAACACAGATTTACAACATCAAACGAAATAAAAATATCCATCGTAAGGAAATATTTTCCGAAATTGTAAATGTTCAATCATATAACAAGTTTTGATGTAGATCCGAAGAACTTTTAACAAATACATGAAGAAGTTTGAATACTGTTAGACTTTGTAACGTGCAACTCAAACTTGGAAGTAGCAAGTAACTGAGGGTAAATTGAATATGAAACTTGAATAAAGCGCTAACTGATTTATTAGGGACAATCTTAGGATGAGTGAAAACAATAGGATACATAATATTTTAAGTTAGATTTCAAAACATTTCACATTAGCTTTTATCCGCGGATTTACCAGCTTCGAAATATAGCAAAAAAGAAGAAATTTACATATTTTGTTCTAATTCAGGACATTTTTATCCTCCAAGATTTACATATTTGTTAAAGCATGACTGAGAAACAAACATCTAAATACACAAACTTTATTATTTATAAAGTTGGCAAGATTGAAAAAAATCTTGTATTCCGAACCGATCGTGGTTGAAATTGTACAATGTACACATAGATTATGACCAAAATTTATTTGTTTAACTTGTTACAGAAACCCAAACGACAATTTTCGCCAAGAAGTTTTGCTGCCCGCGTCGAGGGAGCGCAATAAATTTCGGAGCATAAATTGGGAAGAATACGACTCAACTCACCAGAAATATTTGGAAATAGGTCAGTGCCGCGGGATACGGTTTATCGATAAACTTGTTTACGCATTCCCTTTTCGTTTACATGTTAATGAGACAATGCATGTTTTTTCAACAGGGATGAAACCACGTCTGAAAAATCATTATCGAGCACATCAACTCTCCGTTTGGCTACGACTCGTGCCTGAACTACACCGGGCCGGTATGGAGGACGTAGCAGCTAGACACAATCTATTTAGAAATTACAACGAGCAGGAACTTTACGAAGGAATTGTGCGACCAGATCCTTTATCGCGGTCTGCAGCAGAAACTGGTGATTCTATTCGACATCATCCAAACGGCTCTGTATATATAGATTCAGCTTTAACAACAGTAGACACGATGTTAGCAACATGTGTCACTCTTCTGCCAAACGGACGAGATTTATCACCTACGAATACATCAGATAATACCTTAGCAAATTTAGAAGCTGCTGGATACGCTGCATATTCTACAGCTCTTAGTGTAACCATTGCCATCGGCTGTTCTCTTCTGATTCTAAACGTATTAATATTCGCTGGCGTTTACTATCAAAGAGACAAATCAAGGTCAAGAAGCAAACCTCAGCAACGATTTAACGAAAAACACTTCGAGACTATATCTGGTAAACATTCCCACTATCACATGGATCCAACGCATGCACCCAGTCTAGTGGTTGATGTGGAAAGACAGAACAGATCAAAGAAGCTGCACGCCATGGGAAGTGATCCGCACCTAGTGAATCTTAATTTCAAAGGTCCTTTAGACGGGCCTTCAATGCAAATTGGTAGAAAATCTCCACCAAGCCCAACTTTAAGCATAGACAACACAATGTTGCCAACAAAGTTGAACAGCAGAAATAGCAGTTTTCGGCATCCGAACGCAAGTTACCCCCAAATAGCGGGCTACGCGACGATGCCTAAGAATTTGAACCAGTTTAATAACTCGCCGTCTATGACGCAGGAGTTAAGGCAGCAAAAATTCCTCCCTCCAAACGGAGCGGCCGGGGTGGGAGGATCTCCGGGTGGACGAGGTACATTGCGTCGCGGACGAACAACACCCACATCTTTGCCACACGCGGCCATCGACGAAATGAGAGTGTGACAGTTTGTCCTCACCGAACATTCTACTCTGCCAGAATATAACGCGTGATAATGCTACGTGATTTACGTGAAGTGTCTTCATGTGAAATGGTGGACAGTGTTTGTGTCGCGTTGGACTTTGACTTTACGTCAGTTAGATGATGTTATTGAATTTTCCGAATCAGTGGAGTATGGTATGAAATAAAGACTTCATTATATCGAGACGGTGTTTCAATTTTGTTACAGCTTAGGTGATTTCTTTATTATTAGCGTACTATCACTTTGGAAAGGACAAAATTTAATGAAAAAAATGTTTAGAACGTATTAAATTTTTAATTTAAAATAATATAATTTGAAGAAGATAGGCATTAGCCAAACCTAGTTAGTATGGCAATAAACAAGGCAAAATACGTATTATTAATTTTTAAATATGGCTAAGCAAAGCTGAACCACATTAATCAATAGTCAATTTCCGTATTTTTTCAAATAAATCGAAAATTAACCAGTAAACAAAAAAAAAACATTTATAGCTGATAATTTTCAAACGGTTTTCGAATTTTGGTACTTTATTAAAAATTAAATGTTGTCAATTATGATGTCACTCTTATATACTTTCTTAATAGATCAAGGGAAGAAGATGACGTAGGTATGTTCTATCTCTGATTTAGAGTTCTTGATACATGAGTGTCTTATTTCTAATACAGGGCTAGAAATCTTTATTAACCATGCTGATCCTTTGACAACTGGTGGTAACTTGAGACCGTATAATGAAATCTGATCTTAGTTCTTGTAATATTTAATCTCCGTGAAGTAAAATTTAATTAACGACCAAATCACCACCAAAATTAATGTAACCTGCTTAGTATGCGTCGGATAAAGGAGTAACAGTAACATAACATAGTCGTTTGTACGTAAACCTTAAACGTACATTCTCGTCGGAATGTCTCGCGGTCGACTATAAACAAGTCCATAAAGAGCCCTTTGTTCGACGGTCTAGCTCACTATCACTGCGGCATACGAAATAGAAGAGGGCAAAAGTGTGGCATTTCACTTCATATGTTTATCTATATATATCTATATCTTTCATATATGAAAAAAAAGTTGACTTTTGACACAGGTGACAACTTAATGGACCTAGATTTTAAATTTTGAATAAATTCAAGTGATTCTATTATTTTTATGCCGGCTGTACACACTCGCGAGTGTACATGATGCTCTCGTCCTATCTCGCCCTCTCTTGTCTCGTCTCGCAACCTCTCGGTCGCGTGTCGGTTTTTGCGCCCGAGTCAAAGGGTCTCGTTACGTCTCGCGATGAAAGAGAGAGCGCACGGGAGCGAGCATGTACACACTCGTACATTTAGTTGAGATCTTACTGTGTTAGCTGGAGGACGTGTTATTAGTATATTTGTTACGTGTTACGGCTTAGTATTTTTTTTAGTATGATATATGTGTAAAAAATTATAGTAACTAACTGCACAAAGACAAAAAGCAGCAGCAGTTTCCAGGTCCATCGTAACGGGCGTCCGCAGTTCAACTGATACAGCAAGTGTGTACATGGTGTGCTCTCGCCGAGAGCTCCTCGCCCGAGACTCTCGGCGAGTGTGTACAGCCGCCATTACATAATTCTGAACTTAGAATAAGACATCTTTCTCAGGTTCGAGTTCCAAGCCAATTATTTTTTTATTTCTACTCATGGATGTTATAATAATAATGCATTGTCTTTGGTTGCCGTAACACAGCTTCTTCTAGTCTGAAGCCAAAAAATAAGTACCTAGTATGTTTTAACTTACTTGATATAGTCATATTTAAATCTAAATATAAAAAACCGTCGTGTCGCTTACTGACTGACACCTAATCAACCGAAGATACAAGATTTTTTTTAAATCAACCCCTAAGGGGGTGAGATGGGGTGTAACTTTGTATTCCTAATAAAATGAGCACAAAGTCGCGGGCAACTTCTAGTATCTTATATTATATTCCTCGATATAAATGTGTATGAAGTAGAGAAAATTCTGCTACAACAAGGTATTTTGGCTGCCAAAACTGGATAAGAAGAGATTTTTCGAATGTGTAGCTTTTTACAAATTCAACAAAAATATCGACTTCATTAGAGACAAGTTTGGCTAGAAGTTTGTGTTTATAACTTTCACACTTTGCTTAGTTTAAGTTAAGGGGAAGCCCAAAGCAAAATCGCTGACTTTGAATCCTGTTTCCTCTGAATGTATTGGCATGAAAATTCCAAAAAAATATATCATGTTCTTTCATTCTTTATCTAGTGAATTTCCTAATTCGTTTTTATCTAAACTAATAAATTATTTAATAATTAAATATATAGTAAACCTCTTTTTGAATTTTTAAATGCTATTATCTTAAGCTATTGAAACGTGATCAAAATGGTTTTTTTTTTCAACGATAGATATTAACAATATGTAGTGAATTTCCTAGTAAAAAGTTGTTACAGTAAAAAATAAATTTATGACAAGCAAAAGTAACATCTAACGCACCTAACCGGTACCGAATTCAGTCCGCCCGCAGCGCTGGGGCCTTTCGGACGTGGAATCTGTGCTTTTTTCTTGGACGTCAGTTGATGATATTTTTTTACGTATTTAAATAATTTAACAAATAAAAATCTACTTCCATAGTAATGAAAATATTCAGACACGCCATTCGGCCGGCCGGCTAGCCGCCTAGCCGAGACGAGCGATCCGTCATTAGCGTCGTTTCGTTTCTTATAATATTTTGATATTTCTACTTTATATAAATTTATAAATAATCTTCATTGTGTCTTAGTTGGTGAATCAAAATGGGAAATAAAAGACAATACCGAGGTACAGAAAAAAATCCATAAAAAGAAAAGAAGAAAACTGGAAAAGAGTAGCAGACCTGGGAGTGACATCATGGCATTCGCAGATACTGATTTCGTTGCAAAAGTCGACTCGAGATGATCCTGTTATGCAAATGACAACAGACACCATGCCCCTGCATAACAATTTTATTAAACTATACACTGTGAAATTATTGATGGCTTAAAATGGGACATAATGTAGGCTGTAGAATTACTCTTCAAGGAGGCAATCAATCTTAGCAAACATGCCAGAATATTCCAAGCATAGTTATACGCAATAATTATATGTGCTGAAGCTAATATACAAAAGCACTATATAAACAAGAAAATTTATATACACTCAGACAGCAAGGCGGCTCTCTTGGCCATCAACTTCTATACTATATCCTCTCAGCTGGTCATGAACTGCGTTGATGTACTGAATAGACTGGGCAGCAAAAACTAAGTTATCCTTAAATCGGTACCAGGGTACTCAGGGATAGAAGGTTAATTACTGCTGCCTTCCTGGCACGTGCAGGGGCTAAGGATACACAGTATGGACCTGAACCGTTTTGTGGAATTTCTAAAAGCCTATCTAGAAGCATTCTGATAGACAAGTGCAATATGGAATCACTACAACACTCGCGCAAGCACTAGTGCAGCACAATGCAAAGTTTCTTATACAGGGACACATGCGTACACCTTCGAATAAACTTAACTCACTCAGTCGAACAAATCTTCGAATTGTAATTTTAATAAAATATTTTTACCAGTCATACACTAAAAATGTTCAGTTTATATATAAATATGTAGCATTCCGCCCCCGGCTTCGCTCTTGGATATTTTCGAACAAAATAAAAAATAGCACTCATAGATAATGGCTTGCCTGCACTACCCCTACTTCTACCTCTATCCCTACCCCTACCCCTACCCCTACCCCTACCCCTACCCCTACCCCTACCCCTACCACTACCCCTACCTCTACCTCTACCCTACCCCTACCCCTACCCCTACCAATAACTTTGGATATTGTTCATACTAAAATAGCGATAAAAAAATGGGGGGTGGTGATAGGAGGGTGAAAAATAGTTTATGACCGATTGTCGGATATAAAATTTCATAAAAATCGTTCAAGCCGTTTCTGAGGAGTATGGCAACTAACTGGTGACACGGAAATTTTGTATATTAGATATGCACAAGTGAAACAAGGGCACGAATACATTGTATAAGTGATTTTAATTATATTTCTTATCTACATCTCTTGCACTAAACTCTGTATAAATATAGATTTTAAAAGGTACATATTTGTTACAGCGTGCCCTTTGCCTTTCTAACACTCCCTTAGGTTACTCTTGTGCACATCTTTTTGTTAGCCTTTATAAAGAAATTGTACCAATAAAAGCAATAAATCGACTTCATCAACTTTCTTTGTGTTTTTATCTATTTTCCTGAACCCCGTGATACTCCCAGCTCTATATTCTGTTGGTTTTGGTATATTTAAGTTGTAGTAGCGTTTCGCCCGTGGGATCCGCATACTAACTTTCAACCCCTATTATACACCCTTAGATGTATTTAAAGAAAAAGTAGCATATGTCCTTTCTTAGGGTTTAAGCTTTTTCCATTTCAAATTGTATCGAAATCGGTTCAGTGGTTTAGCCTTGAACGTAACAGACAGACAGAGTTACTTTCGCAAATTTACTGTCTTTGTTGTCACTAAAAATTTCGAAATAAAAATTATATTACGATAAATGTCACCGCCTCTAAGATTTTTCGAAGCTCTATGCTTTCTAAGCTGACGAGTGACTAAATAGCATTGGTTCTGTGATCTTAGAAAAGTTACTGCCCATTTTACGTAGCCACACCCAAACGCGATTTATATTTTGCCTTCGTCTTATCCTTAAGTAAATAAGTATCGATTAAAAAAAATATTCAACAACTAGCTTTCTATTAACGTTCATCTCCTATGGTCTTGAGTTTATACATAAATTCAATCGAAAAAACCACTTTCCACTTCCCAATTTTTCTTTCCCTAACAACCTTATTGTCTGAACATTACGAACAAAAAAATAATTTGCCAAATCGGTCCAGCATTTAATTTTTAGTTATGTATATTTAAATTTTAATGTTCCATTGCTAAACTATGTCAAACGATTGCTAGTCTAATATACCGTGTAACTAAAGAACAGTTTTAAAGTCCATATTGATCTTCTGTCGTCAGTGACCAAGATTAAAGCGTATTTTGTATCAAATGCGACATTATTAAAAATCTCCTGTTACTGGTTTCCATTACCAAATCGTCCATTATATAACTAGGATGTCTAGATCTACCCGTCTGTCTGTTAATTAAATTCAGCAGTCTTTCGTTCTCAAAATACCTCAACAGAGCTGGCCACTCGTTAGATAGCCTCAAAAAACATAATTCGCTGAATATGGTAAGCTAACTCATGATAAAACTAACTCTCTCTGTTTGTCTGTCTGTTACGCTTTCATGGCTAAACTGCTGAATAGATTTTGATGAAATTTGATACATAGGCTATTTTTTTTAATTCACACCTCTATAATGATTATCTATTAATTAATAAGGGATGAAAGTCAGTATGGGCTCTACGAGCGAAGCCGGGGCGAAATAAATGAAATTAAATGATTCAACGTGATATAAACATAGAATTTTGTTTCTGTGTGTTAATTTCAAGGGTTAAATTGGGAAATAGAAAAGGAAAGAAAAACAAGGGCATCATGTAGGAAGGGTATCAAGTGTAAGCTTATTGATGCATTATTTCAAAGAGTAAGTTTTCAGGAATACACTGTTGTCCACCGCCCTTAACACCAAAGGGATAGCTCAATAAAATCTGAAAAAGAATCATGAATATTTAAAATTAGGCAAAAATAATCAGGATTGAAAAATTATAGCGCAAACATTTCGCAGGCGTGACATACACCTAAATGTTTCTCAAAGAAAGAAAGGGGGTAGATAGTATAGGGAGTTTGCGCAATTACGACTTGCACTTGGCTTTTTTTAAATGTATATTAATAAATACTAAAATGTCATAATTTTGGTATTCTACAAATGTGTCAGCATGTTCTGTGACTCCCCTCCATAGAATAGAATCCCGGCTTATCGATGCACTTAGAAACAATGTTGCGGGCTCTTGAAACCCGTAAAAAGATCTTAATAAAAAAGCCTATTCCAGAAAAAGTCTTCGCGTTTATGGTTTTATTCTCAAGACCCTTCATCAAAAAACTATTTGCTAAATGGAAAGAAGGGAGCGAATGAGAAAACCTAACTGAATGGGTGGGGCTGGGAGGAGGTGCTGCAATAAATAAGGTTTTTATATTTTACGGCTGTTGATGTTAGAGCCCGTAAAGCAAATTGCTACACTTTTATTTTGTAACTACAAGTACATTTTGTTCAAATGTCAATACTAATATTATAAGAAGGTTTTTAAGTTTGGATGTAGGGGGTAATCTCAGAGATTAACTCCTGATCCGATTCTGAAAATTCTTTCACTAAAGGAGGCCACACATTGATCCGGCATCGCACCGAAAATTTACCATTCCGGCCGCCGTACGATCTAGGCGGGCCATTTGTTACAAGAATTGAACCAGTCTGTAAGAAGCTAAATTATCCCGGATTGTTATAAAAATTCATGAATGTAAAAAATATTATTTTGGAACAAAATTGGAAATGTTGCCAGAAAATTTGAAAATTCAGGAAAAACTGATCTGTTTTTTTATGGATTTTTTGTATGAACTAGGGTGAAAAATAATATGGGCTCCACGGGCGAAGTTTGGGCGGAAAGCTAGTTAATTATAATAAAAATTGTGAACTACTACATACTATTCCTAATCCTATCCTAAAATAAATGCTTTAATAAACCTTTTAAAAAAAAGTGTACCGACTTCAAAAAATTGCACTGAAAAGTAAGAAATAATAAAAATTTCGTCGTAGAATTTGAAGACGGTTATAAAATTAAGTAAACATCTAGGGATATAAAGATCTGTTTAATATTATCTGTGTTTGTACTGATGATCGTAGGTTCCTAATGAATTATCTAGATTAGTGAATTTGGGTACTAAATTATTTCTAATTTGGCACCAACCGTCTTCAAATTCTACGACGAAATTTTTATTATTTCTTACTTTTCAGTGCAAATTTTTGAAGTCGGTACACTTTTTTTAAAAGGTTTATTTTTCCCTTTTAAGTGATTTTGTTGCCCTGAGAAATAAATAATAACGCAACTAAAAAAAATGATGGAAAATAAAAAAAAATACTGCGGTGGATGGGATTTGAACCTCGAGCAATGTGCATCCTGCGCTGCATCCCATACCTTTAGCCGCTACACCACCGTCGATACGAAAATTGACAACTTCGTGTCAATAGCAACCGTTGCTAAGGCTTTTCTCTGATATAATTTTCAGCAGCAAACAGAGACAAATTACTGAATTTCTGAAAAATTACTGAACCGATTTTCGTCATATGACTGTGAGATAATGTCAAGAAATTATTATATCCTTAAAAAAATAAGTCGTCAAAATCGGTGCATATTTCATCGAGATAATTTACTTATAAGGTCAGTTTTTTCAAAATTTCTGAAAAACTAAAGAACCAATTTTTATGAGATAAAAATGGGACCAATCCGGAAGAATTATCTGTCGATTAAAAAAGAAACCATCAAAATCGGTTCACAACTGGCGGAGTAATCGATGTACATACATACAAAAAATACGGTCCGAATTGAGAACCTTCTCCTTCTTTTTTTTCGAAGTCGGTTAAAAATAGTGTAATAGTTTTTCTTTTATGTCATAATATTTAGAGTACCGGAGAGTGACGTAGGCGTAATCCTGAAAGGTTTCGGGATAATTTTATATCCAATTAAAAAAAACCACGGACGAAGCCGCTCCGTAGACCTAGTATAGTATATTTTAAAGTTTTTCTCGATCTCCTATCTCTTCCATTTAAAATTGTTTATCTAAAATAAACCATCAATCATTATATTAAAAGAGTAGTAATTAATTATTGAGTTCGCCGAGGAGCAAAAATTAATTGGTCAACAGATATCAAGACCCGAGTTATTTACGGACAAGAATTAAATTTTCATGCCAATTGCAAATTCTGCAATCAACTTCAAGAAAATTGGTTTCATCGCAGCTCAACCTAATTGCGTTCATTATCGGTTCCTTTTAGACAATTTTGTTTATTAAATTTATAAAAGATTAATATTGTTTTAATTTAAATTTAGGGGAAGGCTTTTCTTGCTTAAATTAACAAACAAATACACGGGGGGAGAAGGAGAATCCTAATCCTGTGTTTTTTTGTTTATTTGTTTCTTTTAAAGACATAATTCTTTGACGTCAAAACAGAGAAGCGGATTGACGTCATTTTTTGCACAGATATAGTGTGAGGACTGGAAATACTTCGGGATGAATAACTATAGGTCACATTTTAAAAAAATATAAGAAAAAAAGTCCCTGAAGACATTTCATTATTTCACAAGATCAAACCCTTTGGCAAAACAATAATTGCTTTTATATACTAAAACCCTCCTAGGATGATGATAGTTAAAATAAAGAAAAGTAGTTTACACTGGTCCACGTTGAAGGAATGAATGATGAAAGATTGACTAAAAAGGTTCCATATAGCTAGCAGAAGTGAAAGGAAATGCTGGCAGAGGACGACCTAGGTATACTTTTATTGATTAAATGTATATTTTTTATCTAAGGCAATATTAAAAGTATACAAAATCAGCGACCGACTCATTAACTTAACTTAATAATTTAAAAATAGATTAGCGACGAGCGTGGTTCAGATATTGTGATAACGATACCAGTGTGACAGAACGGTGTGACCACGAGTCCATTGCACACAGACAAAATCGCCGAGCATGTATGAAAGGTATGATGAATACAAAAAGCGAAAGAGGTATGTTAGGATCGTAGCAAATGGTATTCAATTGTCTCTGACTACCCCCCTTGGGTTAAAGGCGTAATAATAATAACAACAATAATTTAAAGAAAAGAAATGAAATAAAGAGAATAATAACAATAACAATAAATGGGCGCAGGGCGGCTTGTGGCGAACCGTGGGTGAGTAACGACACCGCCGAACTGCCACTGCCAGACCTGAGACTCTCGACCCTGGCTAGCCTTAATTGGTTGTCCAGGGTGGAGTCGTTAGAGTATAATATTATGTATTATGCTCGGGGGTGGAAGTGTCTAAAGGCGTAATAACGGGGAAGCTATATGTGAAACCGGTGTCACACCTCTCGACACCCCCAGCCGCTTACACCAATGTTGCCTGTCTTACTGCCGGCAGAAATGCTTAAAAATGGTGGTTGTTTTAGGAGGCCCATTTAGTAAACAGCGAGTCACCACCTGCCAATGATATATATGATCTGCAGGTGACCGTAGTCTCAACCAATAAACTTGATTAACCAATCCATTTAACATCTCAAAACAATAGCCCGAATTTAATTTAATTTTATCTCAGCAATAGTCCAGGCACCTGACGGGGCCTGTCTGTGAGCGCATTGTATTTGATGCATTCAGAGATAGGTCCCGACGGGTGCTAGTCACAACACTTTAGATTAAACACTCTAAAGGGCCTCTACGTGTTGGACCTATGTCCCCATGCAAGCCTTACAAAGGACCGGGTTTTATGCCCGTGAATTTAGAGTTACATAAAAATAATATTATCAAACTACAATAATTCAGGTAAAGGTAAACAAAAACTAGACGTAAATAAGGGTTGATTTTCCTTGTTTAAAAATACCTGTTGTATAGCGGGTTGAATTTCAAGAATTTTGCTTACGTAGGTGTTTGTTTACAAAGGCTTTGCTAAAACTTTTACATTATTTATTTTCCAAGTTCACTGCGTCTTGATTTAATTATATTAAAAGCGGTCGTGAAGATGTAATACGAGTATCTTTGGCTTTTAAACTAAGTGTCGTGCTTTGGAGTGCTCGTAAATGACTCTTCTGAAAATAATAAATAGGTGTGTTATTTGATTTTTGAATGCCTCAACGGGTTAGTCACTCCATAATTGGTTAAATTACAAAACATTTTTACTCTGGCCTAGGGCATGGAACAAATCATTATAAAAGGGACAAATGAGAACAAAAATGTTTTTATTTTACCTAATAGGTATCACAAGTGGATGAATTTTACAAAGAAATTGTCTCTTTTGATATAACATAATGCTTTTATTACAGAACAGAACATTTATAACAATAATAATAGTAGATACATTATGATACAAGTGTGCTATGTTGGTCATACGTACGAGGCGATAAGAAAGATTAGTATGTAATGACCAATGCACACGCGTTTCATACGACGTTTTTCAACACACTTGCGAAGAAAAAAAAACAAACTTACAGCCAACAAAGTCGTGGTTAAAAAATAAAAACTGTATAATGCGGCTAAATTAGGAATGTTTTATGGACACACATATAATTTGCAATCTTGTACGAATTTAACTTCATTGGGTTATATTATAACACTTGTGCTGTATTGTAAAGAAAAAAGCACGCGTGTTTTATATAATATGGGATTATGGGTCTAAAAGTGAGGTAATACAACTCACGTTACGAGCAAGAGTGTTGCAAATTTAATTATATGCGCGTCGGTGGTCGAGTGGTTAAGACGTCTGGTATTAACTAAGCAGACCACGGGTTCGATCCCAGGTCTCGGCCACATGGCTTATACCAACGAGTTTTTTATAACAAAAAAATTAAGTACTTACGATAAACCACACTCAGAGGCTTTTCCATCCAAATATACTTCAACAGAACTGGTCACTCGTTTAGGTATAGCCTCACAAATACGATCGGCTAAAAGTGGGAGACTTGGTCTTCCGCTGGGTACCCTGGGACCGTACACGGTTTCCGGAGCTGTTAGGCAACCCGTGAAGAAAAAAAAACATTTATAATTTTTTGTCATTACATGCTCCTATAATTTACTGACAATTTTAAAGATTTCTTAATATAGTTTACATGGCGCACGTAAATCCCGGCCCGCAACTAGTTAACGAAGTTATGTTCACATAACAACATTATGAGACCGAACTTGCCTTATATAATCTTATTACACGGGGAATGTTCTGAATAACAACACAAATATTATATATACATTTATATTGAACATAGTGACAGCAGCCGTGCGAGCATAACGGTGTAGAAATAATATTAGGCACGTAAACAAAATCTCAGTTAAAAAGGGAGAGAGATATAATTTCCCGTAGTGACAAAGGAGGACAACATTCCTTTTTGTCTTACTTTATCTCTATGAGACATTATCTCTTTCTTTTTCTAACAGAGTTTGTCTACATACCTGAAATTCTATCTACACCGTCATGATCGCACGGCAGATAAAGTCCTGACTGTCTGACTAACTCGTCATCGCCCAGCGCAAAGATCAAAATTTAAAGGGATTTATCAAAATCAACCTCTAAGGTTTGTATGGATGTGACAATGTGGACTTATCCTTTATTGTCTCTTTGCTCTCCTTCTTTTTACTGATCAATATTTATTTATACTGGTTTGTAATAACAACCTAATATTTTCTAGATCATTTAAATATTTAAATATTATTTCGTTTTTGGTATCGGATTTGGAATGGATGAGAGAAATCTCTCTTCATGTAATTACTTAAATTATTCTATTTTATCTCAATTCAATTTAATAATTTAATATGAGTGCTTTCTTTCACTGCAGCTTTCTTTCTGGACTTTATATTGAGATTTATGTACTGTTAAATTGTGTACCTGGTGTACGACATGTATTCCAGAATCCATTTCAAAATTGAAATACAATAAATATAAATGAAGGAAATATAAGGACCAGCCGTTGTTTTTATAAGGACTCTTATTTTATTACGGCACATGGAAAAAATTTTTTTTTAATTTATTAATGATACACATATCTATCTATCTATCTATAATCACGCCTTTCATCCCAAGAGGGGTAGGCAGAGACAATCGAATGCCATTTGTTACGATCCTGAAATATCTCTTTTGCTTCTTTTATATTCATCATACCTTTCATACATGCTCGGCACAAATATATTGTGTGTACTTTTAATATTTCCATTGACCAACATATTTTTTATATGTTCAATAAAAGTACATCTAGGTCGTCCTCAGCCAGTATTTCCTTTCACTTGTCGGGTGTGGGGTAGCCAGGCCGGGTAGGTATAGCAGGAAAACTCGTAGTAAACTTTCACCATTCGTTTATTGGTCGAATTAACAAGGAAGGAACAAGCAGGAGCAGCAAAAGAACAACCAGTAAAAGCATCCGTAAGGAGCCAAGGAGAAGGAGAAAGGAGAAGGAGCCGTAAGGAGCAAGGAGCGCACTGTAATAAAAATGAACTACACATTACTACAGGGCGTTAAGCTATTGAAGTAACACAATACAAAGTATGATAAAATACTTACAATACTTATTTGCGCTCCTTTTATATTAACATAGATATTAGTTCTTGAATACTGATTCAATACATTTTATATAGTTATTTACTTAGTTGATAAAATAGAAATATAATAAATTTTACAATTGGCAGAGTACTCCCTAAGTCAACAGTTTGTGAAGGAATGAGTGAAATTTTAATTTAGGTTCCACACATCGAATATTTGAAAATAACATACAATGTTCTATTGAATTAAAATGAACAATATCGTGTTCTAAAATCAAAATAAATGCTATTTATGATGGCCAGCTTGTAAGCGGCCAGGAAAATAAGGTCGTATCATCACACACTTCAGCCATATAAACCTTTTTAGTCAATCTTTCATCCTTCATTCTTTCAACGTGTCCAAACCAGTCACACCATCATCTTTTACACCTCATTCTTCTCTAATGTCATCGTTCCGGATGCGGTCAATACGTTTTATATCACACATTCTACGTAAAGACCGCATTTCCACTGCATTTATTTTACTTTCATGCTTCTTATTCCATACCCAAGTCTCGCTTATTACATATTACAGCGTTTTTCAACCCCTAAGTTTATACAGATTTGGTGATTTTTTTAATGTTCGAAATAGTCCGAATTAGGTTTTCAGGTAACAAAAAACAAACTTGAAAAGTTGATCGGAAAATTGGAAATTTCGGGAAAAACTGTATGCGCTTTTTTGCTATGAACTCAATAGGGGATGAAAGTTAATATGGGGCTAGATTTTCAGTGCTTTGGAGGGTTTGTAAAGCCGACGTTCACATTTATTCTAAAAATAGCATTGCTACGGTTTAATAAGGACAGCTGCCTTAATGGACACTGCTACAGCAGTCTCTGCCCAAACCATAAGGTTTAAAGGTCATCCTGGTGTGTTTTTCAACGATTTCTAAAATTACAGTGCTTCTCAATTCGATTGCTTTTCATGAATTTTCCATTTAGGTTCAGTTTGTTTTACGGATTTGGAAAAAACACTGTGATTGCTACGAATCATCAATTTTATTGAAATCTCAATTTCAAATTCTAGGTCTTATTTTATTTTCTACTTAGGTAAGTGTTGGTGACGTTTGATATATACAAGTGCTTGCAAAGTCGGTTTGAATATATGTTTGTATCTTAGTACTAGAATTTAGAGAAAAGCTGGAAATTTGAAACCATTATGTAAGTAAGCAATCCTACTAAGTCTTCTTATGGTGGCTTCCCACGGTGCGTGATAGCACGCATCAGGCCGCACGACAGACCAAAGAGTATAGTAATATCAGACGACCGCGGACGGCCACGCACGAATACGCACGAGTACGGACGAGCACGCACCGCACCTTTGAAGTTACCGATTCGCCGCGGATCGGGCGCACCGCGATATACAAGCACGCACGAGCACGGACGAACACCCTTCCCACGGTGCGTGTCGGTGCCGGCTGGTGCGCGTCCGTCCGCAATATCACACACCGTGGGAAGCCAGCTTTATGAAGCAAATCGTCCCAAGTTCAAATAAAATTTTGTTTTTTTTTCTTTCTTCACGGGTTGCCTTATAACTCCCGAAACCATGTTAAGGACTAAGACCAAGTCTCCCTCGTTTAGCCGATGGTATTTGTGAGGCTATACCTAACGAGTGGCCTGTTCTGTTGAGTTATATTAAGATGGAAAAGTTCTAGGAAGAGGACACACTTAGAGGAAGTGTGGTTTGTCGGATTATTTACATAAGTTATTAATTAATAAAACCCATTCGAACATGGCCGGTATCCGGGATAGAACCTAGTTCATACCAGCTTCTTAACAAACCAATTTTTATTTATAAATGTGAAAGTATCTTTGTTCGTCTTTCTTTCACAAGAAAACAGAGAAACTGATCTACGTAATTTTTGCACAGCGATAATTGGAGTTAAGCTATTTTTTACATTGGGAAAAGAACTCCCAGTGATGTGTGATAATGACTAACACGACATTCCATACAAAGTGTATTTTCAGTGGACAATGTCAAAACACCCTAGTTTGCAACAAAGCGGTTGCAATGTACAATGTTTTATCTCCACATAAATTATCTGAATGACAATACCACTTTAAAACTTTACAAAAGTTCCTCCTATTCGCCAAATAATTTGGAGTTTGCCTTGCTGAGTTTCGAGTGGTTTGAATTAATATAAATTTCCCGACGCGAATTTTTAAGTACTATCAAATTGCTCAATTAATTTGCTCTTGTTAATTAAATATTTTTGTTTTATAAATTACTAAGGTCACTCAAAGGTTGATAAGGTAATGAAAAGTTCACCCTCGAGGCTTTTCCATCTAAATGAACCTCAACAGAACTGGCTACTCGTTAGGTTTAGCTTCAAAAATACTTAATCTTGATCTGCTGTGTACCTATCCTAGGACTGATAACACGGTTTAGGGAGCTGTAAGGCAACCCATGTATTAAAAAAAAGGGTCTTCGGGCCCGTGGTCTAGTTGTTAAGACCCGTTAAATGGTCTACGGGTAAAAAAAATTACCTAGGTACAGTTGACTGGACCACGGAGAAAATATTTTCTCCATAGTATAATTATTAGTGGAATATGGATTTCTCCATGTTACAGTGAACGGAAGGGAGGGAAATATATTTTGTACAGTTTGTATTATAATTGAATTTAATATAGAGGTTTAAGTGGTGAAAAATATTATTTATATATTTTATAAATATTATAAATAACGGTTTTATCCTTTTTAGGGCAAGGCTATAAATTAAATTCCGAAGAGAAATAATAAATACACGTATTGTGAAATACTGTCCAATCCGTATTATTATATACACACGAAAATACCTTAGTTTTATTTCTTTTTCGGAACTCGAAATCGGAGTTGTCGGTCCCAGGGTAATCAGCCTAATGCCGGCACCAGACTTCGTTATGCGTTATTCGTTATGCGGCTTATTCGCCCGCATAAAACGAAGTGTGGAGGGTATATTCGTCTATATGTGCCTTATTCGCACGCATAACGCATAACGCATACGCTATCCGTCGACTTGTCGGTTTTTGGCACACATCAAAGGACACGAATAAGCCGAATATGCGCGTCGACTGACCACAATTCGTTCACTCATTCGCTCGCTTGCAGCGGTCGTGTTGGGTCGTGTCTCGACGTATAGGTATATTCTCTTTGTCTCGAATACTACTTACCTAGTTCGTTTCCTATGACTTGTGATGATCCAACAGCGCTTTCTTTTCGTTCCTTTAGTAACTTTGTACTTATACAACAGGTATTATTTATATAAAAATAATAAGCTGCTGCTGTCAACACGTCCATTTTGTTTAAAAGCAAATAACACACATAAATGGCATGTTCGGCACACAGACACGAAGTGTGGTGGCACGTTCCTTATTCGCCCACATACCAAATATTCTTGCGAATAAGGCGCAGCCGCATAACGTCTAACGCATAACGAAGTCTGGTGCCGGCATAAGAAAACAAGTTGTTAAAAAACTACTGCATAATTCGTGGTTTAAATTTTATTTAAAAACAAAATACCAGTAGTTCGAGAAAAACAAAATACCTATCCAATATTCAATTCATTAGGTTATCTGCAAAATAACATTTTTTTATGTTTTACTGTTTGCTACGAGTTCAACGAGTTTTTATGAAACATAATTATGCAGCCTGCATGCAATTATTTTTTCAACGCATAACAAGCATTTTAGAAAACACGCAGGTAACTAAACTAACTAAAAAAAATTACACTACATAAAATTGTGTATAGTTTTTTTTTTCACGGCTTACGTCTCCCGAAACCGTGTTATCGGTCCCAGTGTACTCAGCGAAAGACCAAGTCTTCCTCTTTTAGCCAATGACATTTGTGAGGCTATACCTAAGGAGTGACCAGTTCTGTTGAGATATATTTAGATGGAAAAGCCTCTAAGTGTGGTTTGTCGGATTATGAACATACTAGTAAATTATTTTTAATTACTTATAAAAAAGTGGTGCATAGTGTGAATACTTATTATGATTCGTAACAGGTAAAATGAAACTTTTTACTTAGTTTGCGAGATTATTGGATACATTGAAAAAATTAAAAACTATTGAAAGGATTGTGGGATTAATCTAAAGGAAGCGAAAGATTTCATGGGATAAACGGGAGTATAACCATCTAAACCAGAGATTCCCAAACGTTTTTATGCCGCAAGGCTAGTTTTTTTTTATTTTCTGTAGACTCCCGTAGTACGTGGACACCTCAGGAAGTAGAAATCGACCCCTGGGGGTCTATATAGACAGACTACTTTGGGAAACGGTAATCTATACCAATATTATTTATAGGGTTATCTCTTAAACTAACTGAACTGATTCTAATAAATATTTTACGAATAGGAAGCTACACTATCCCTAAGTGCTATATAGGCTATATTTTATTTTCTTCTAAAGTATCCACGGGTGAAGCCGGGGGCGGAAATCTAGTAGATATAGCAGAAACCGAAGCAAGTAGAATACCTTTTCTACAATAAACGAAACATTTAAAGTCGTAGCGCGCCCGAAAGCCGTGTTAAGCAAAGATAAAATTATTAACCAGTGACACGAGTCGGTCGGGCTTTAAGAGATAATAATATGCAAATGCGACTTCTCCTTTGCGTGTATAATTTATGCGGTGTTAGATTCAAAGCTTTGACGATACAGTGCACCTGTAATTATGTATGAAACTGTTTGATCTTCGTTTGGTGGGGGTCAAGGGTCTTGTGGTGTCTATTAAATATTTACTAATGGTTTTAGCATGACCGTGTAGAGAGAATAGAGTGTAACGTAGAAAGAGAAAGATATAATGTCTCAGAGAGATAAAGCGAGACAAAAAGGTCCGGTTTCCGCGACGCTACTTTTTGTCTTACTTTGGATAGGAAGTGATATCTTTCTCTTTCTGACTGAGATTTTGTCTCGCACGGCTGGATAAGATATATTTCATACCAGACTAGCTGTGCCTAGCTCCCACTCTTCAGCTTTATTATTCGTATAGATTTACGCCGCGGTTTCGCCCGTGGAAATTATCAAAATGTGACATTGTTGTCCTGATATCACACGCAAGCAAGGTACTCCTGCATATTATTAATGGCCGACTCAGATTGTTCCTGGACTGGCAGATCCCCCAAGAACAGGCTGGGTTTGTCAAGGGAAAGGGCACGAGAGAACAGATATTAAATCGCAGGCAAATTATAGAAAAATGTTACGAATATAACACCCCGGTAATAATATGTTTTGTTGACTACCAAAAGGCCTTCGATTGCGTGAGATGGAATTACCTATGGGCCATCTTGAAAAATGCAGGTGTACCGGGTCACATAGTGCAACTTATCCGAGGTCTGTATGAGTCTGGTTGTGGAACTGTTAGGTTGGGTGACACCACATCAAGTCATTTCAAATTTCACAAAGGAGTACGGCAGGGATGCATAATTTCACCAATCCTCTTCAACACCTATGGAGAACATATTATGCGTAAAACCCTCGAAGGATGGAGGGGTGGCATAAGACTCGGCGGAATGGTTATTTCTAACCTCAGATATGCCGACGATACGACCCTGTTCGCTTCCTCCGAAGAAGAAATGGCGGAACTTCTGAGTCGTTGGAAGTCTCAAGCCGAGAAGCTGGGCTCACCATCAACAAAAATAAGACTAAACTGAAATACTATGACGCTGTGGAGCAATTCCAATACTTGGGCTCAGTCATAAGTAACAGAGGCGGGTGCGGGACGGATATCAGACGTCGTATTGGTATGGCAAAAACTGCGATGACCCAGCTGAATAATATTTGGAGAGACAGAAGCATCTCGAAGCGCACAAAAGTGCATTTAGTGCGCACACTCGTCTTTTCAATATTACTATATGGCTCGGAAGCGTGGACCCTTAGAGCTGGTGACAGACAGAGAATAGATGCCCTTGAGATGTGTTGCTGGCGTCGTATGCTACGGATACCTTGGATTGCACGTCGCACAAATGTATCCATACTATCAGAGCTGAACATCAAGTCTAAACAACGACTCTCCACTGTGTGCATGAGACGAATTCTGCAATATTTCGGACACATTGCACGAAGAAAGGACAACAACCTGGAAAAGCTTGTGGTGTTGGGCAGGATGGAGGGAAGAAGACCTCGAGGACGAAGCCCTAAACGATGAACCTGTATTACCACAGCCTTACATTAGGCAGAGGACCGCAGCCGATGGAAGAAAATAATTGAGGAGAAGCTGATGATGCGGGGTCACGATCCTCAGCAGTGAGGGACCGACTGTGGAGAGAGAGGAGAGACATTGAAAGATTTCTGGGTTAAAAAATAACCTATATGTCACTCCCCAATTATATCTGTGCAAAAAAAAACACGTCTATTCTTTGCTTTGTTTTGACGTAAAAGAAGTATAAACGAACAAACAGACACACTTTCGCATTTACTATGTTAGTTAGGACTGTTATTATAAATCACTTGTGCTTGGTAAAGTAAGACGAGGAACGACTCAGAAATTCCTAATCGTAAGCCACGCCCTAAACTCGTGGTTCGGGCGCATGAGTGATTCGGGCGCAACGATCACGTCATGCAAGACAACGACGGCGCTTTGTCCGTTCTTGCTGCAGAAGTGAGAAGGGCATAATGTATCGCTTCTCGGAATAAATGCGGTAAGCGGCACATTACTAATAAATAATTTATTAAAAAACGATCACACGCAGGGAAACATGTTCTTAATCAATACTAGGTACTGACATTTCATACAGATTCGTATAAAATTTAAAGGTTATCGAGAATCGTATCCTACACAATACTAGATAAAATCCTCTAGCTTTCGATGCCCAAATTGTACGTTCGTAGCATTCGGAAAATTCGAGAATTTCAGTTCAGAAATCAACCGAAATTATTTGTTCTTCCCCTTAATTAATTAATTTTATCGATCAAAATTAAACATTAATAAATACGACATTAATTAGCGCCATCTAAAGGGAACTAATCCCAAAACGTTTGCCCTTAAATAATAAATTGGTATATAGCAAATGTGGGTATATAATTTTAAACTTTTAACACACTTTTAAACTTGATATTTTGCCGAATATTTTTCATATCAAAAAATCATAGCTTTTTCTGAAAATTATATCCTGAAAAACTTAATGAAAATCTATTTACCACACAGAAACAATATGATATATTTCATGCATTGAGTGCTAAAATTCAACTTTTCACTATAACTGCACACAAAAACATGTCGATCAACGTAGCCAACGACCGCAATATATTTCTGAAAATCATTTTATGAAATATTGAAAGCGTGCGTTCGCAAGCTGTTTCAATTTAAACTATAGTACAATGCGTTTTCTACTCGTGGATATTTTTACGAATTGCAATCGTAATAGAAAATATAAAAATGGTGGCCGTCACGGAACGCCAGGCAGATGTGAAACATAGAAATTGACGCGGCAAGTAGATATAATACAATCGAATAGAAAGGCACACGCAGTACACACACTCACACAAGTAGGTATATAGTATACACGCCATATCGGTTTTACTCCCAAATCGCGCCAATAGATGTGTTTCACATCAAAAACCATATAAATAAGATACAAAATGAAGCGGATAAATTTTCCTCCCCACGCACCTTGCACTTCCCACTCAGTGGGAAAAAATTATGGTCAGAAATAAACACTGCTGAATATGTATTTGAGCTGTCAATGCAAAAGCGCTTATCTGAATGTAATTAGCCGTCCCATCGTTTTGAATTTTTATTTTCATTCGAATTTCAAATAAATACCTATATTATAGAGAGACGTTATGAGCCTCATCTTTCAATCAATGTTATAATTATTATATGTTTTATAATCTGGTCATGTATAAGAGGTGATCTATCATTCTATTATATATGGCTATCCCTCCACGTTTAAATTATTAAATATTGGTTTATAAAAAAATACGCTATTAGAGATTAACCTAATTTTATTCTACACAATTTGTTATATCTCTTACAGATTAGACAGCATACGCCTTGAAAACCTGTGAATCAACCAATCTAAAAAAAAAGAAAATGCGTTCAGTAGTTTTGCATGAAAGTGATCACGTATTAAAATTGATAGAAACTGATATTGTACCCATGCGAAGCCGTGGGCGAGTCGCTAGCAAATTATAGCTCAAAATTCAAAAATGCATTACGTGGTCCAAAAACAATTTCCACTGTAACTTTTGTGGGAACATTGCATAATGTATTAACATAACAAAAGGTCGTAATTTTGTACCGCTTTGGTACTACAGCATTATTTTTAAACTTTCATATCTCATTATGAACTCTTTTATCTCGTTTCGTCTGGGAAGAGGCGTCTTCGTGAAATCCCTTTGTCCTTTATTTTCACTGCTGGGACCCTGTATTATAATACTAATCATTTTAAACTAACTTTCCGCCCCGGTTTTGCCCGCGGAGTCAATATTAACTTTCATACCCCATTATGGTCTTCAGTTCACACAAAAAATCCCCTTCAGTTTTTCCTGAATTGTTCAATGTTACGCAGAACTTTTCTAATTTTTCTTTTTCTAAAAACCTGATTCGGACTATTACGAACATTTAAAAAAAATAACCAAGTTTTTAACCGTTCTTTGTAGCAATTTATTTATTTACATATATAAATAAATATTAAAATCCAACTAATATTATAAACGCGAAAGTTTGTATGGATGTATGTATGTTTGTTACTCAATCACGCCAGAACGGCTAAACGGATCTGGATTAAATTTGTCACAGAGATATACAGTTTGGAATATCATATAGGCTACTTTTTATCCCGGAAAAATGTATGGTTCCCGTGGGATAAATATGTTTTTGTTTTTCACGGGATCGACATGATTTTTTGCATAGCGGTAGTTTAGGGGTCACAGAATGACATATACTACTTTTTATACCGCGAAAGCGGGCGGGGAGGGGGAAATTACAGCCACGGGATTATTTCTTTTTGGATCTATATCCACGTGGGTGAAACCGCAGACAGAAGCTTGTATAAAATATAATTACAAATAAATAATTTCACTGGCTGTATTGCCTCGTTGGATGGTTGAATTCTTTGACCGAAATAAGAGCCACCCCGTTGGTCACGTGAACTTTCAATTAGTCGTTTACTAATCCCCACGGACCCATCGTTTCCACACCAAACGCCTCAAATATGTATTATTTCGGAAGTTTGCTTCAGTATTGTAGGCCGCATTGTCAGCTTTTAACATTCTCAAGTGATGCGCTTACCAAGGAACAGCATTTCATTTTTATTTATAAGATTTTAAAGTAACTCAAGCACGTTGGAACCCCTAAACGGATTTAGATTGTAGCTTTTGATTAGTGTTTTTTTTTAAATCGGTTAGTAGTTCCTACAAACTATCAAATGTTAGCAAACACAAAACAAACACATCTTTACGGCCTTTATAACTTGCCGTGTGGCCAGAGACACCGGTAACAGTGGCCACTTTTTGCCAGTTATCCATATTGACCAGAACAGGTAACAAACCAAATATCTGTTATTTTTAGAAGAAGTGCTGTCCGTATCACGAGGAGTCGATTAAAGCACATATTCTTAAAGAAAATGAATGCTTAGCATTTTTGTTACTAGTGGGAATTGAGCAATCGACTCTTTAAAATTTTATCTCTTTATAATATTAGTATAGATATTAAGAAAACACACCAACACGGCCTTTATATCTTGCAGCGTGGACATATACGCTAGTAACAGTGTCTACATTTAGCAAATTAACCACAATAAACAGAACCTGGTGGCAAGTCCATTCAGTTAATAGGACTAGAGATGCCACTTCTAATATTACAAAATGAACTCGGCATTTATTACAAAGGCCAGTTGTTCTTGTTTTCACTCAAATAAATATACGAGGAGCTAATAGCAAATTACAACGGTACATTAGCCTCACAATTATGAAGTAAGTAACAAAATAGATAATCCGTACAATTTCCTGTAGCGACTGTCGACGCGGGTTTTCTAAATGACATCATTACTTCCGATCCACCCACTGGTTTGATTTTGGGATAAAAATATGTAGTACACACAGATCTTCACGGCTTTTATCTTGAAGTGTGGTCAGAGAGACCAGCAACAGTGTCCAGTTGTCCATATTAAACAGGTGTTGCTATGCACTTTAAGGATCTATTCGATGTGTCACTTCTTTAACAGACAAGAATCTCTTATTTTTAGAAGAAGTGAGGATTTACGCACCTTTCGAGATTGTAGCAGTCACTCGACTGTCCTAGAAAAAGCCTGAATTATTTTCATCTTAAAATCCTTAAAGTTAACGAGACGTTAGAAAGAGTAGATTGTAAATCATCAAATCAGCTTCGGATCCTAAACCATCCAAAGAGGCAAATTGATATAATTAAAAAATATTATAAGAAAAACTAAGCAACAAAAAAATTGTTAACGAATCACAAACAAGAAACCAATATATCGACAAGATTTTCCACATCCATACAAGTATTGCTTGCAATTTTCTCTGATAAAGGAAAACGCCGAACTATAATAGCGGTGTAATGCTCACCTAATCCGATTACAGGAAGTTCAGGCCATGACGTCTCAGACCTTCTGTTAGCCTTTATTGTTTCTGCAGGACAGCTGTCTACGTGCCTTTCCACTCACTGACTTTAATTTGGTTTAGTGTTAAATAAATATTATGTTGTTCTTCTAGTTAAGTAAGTAGCTACAGATTAATGAAAAAAGAGAGTTCGCTAACTGTGGGGCATTTGACTTGACTAATTTAACTTATAAATATTACGTTGTAATGTTGAAATTAAGTGAGTATGTACAGAGTAATGAGAAATGAGAGGTCAGTGAATTAATAAAAAATACTGGTTTTTAGAAGAAATTTAAAAACTTAAAAGTTGTAAAGTTATTTTCAGACCATGACGTCTCAGACCTTCTGTTGGCTTTTACCGTTTGTTCTATTTCTACGTCTCTTTCCACTCACTGATTTAATTTGGTTTAGTGTTACTACGTAGCTACAGATTAATGAGAAGAGAGAGTTCGCTAACTGTGTGGAATTTGCCTTTAATTCTATTGACTAATTTTAGTTATAAATATTACGTTATTCTGTTGAAATAATTAAGTGAGTATGTACAGTGTAATGAGAGATGAGGAGTCCCTGAATTTATAAAAAATCCTGCTTACTAAAAGAAATTTAAAAAAAGTCAAAAGTTATTAAGTTATTTTCAGACCACGACCTTTAGACTGTTTTCAGACTGTTAGCTTATACTGTTTGTCTTATTTCTACGTGTCTTTCCACTCACTGACTTCAATTTGGTTTACTCTTATAAATAAGTAGGTACAGATTAATTACAAAAGAGAGGTCACTGAATGTGTGGGATTTAATTCATTCTTGAATTCAACCATATTATGGATACACATAAGGATTAAACGTCGATATCAAAATGACACGAATTGCTGTTTGCGACGCTATTGTTAATAATATAAGTTTATAGATTATAGCAGAAATGTCTCGATATATTAATACAAATTTTAGTTGTTAACTGTTGGTATGTTAGCGCAGACTTTTTGTAGTTAATTTATCTTTACGCCATTATTCTCTACTACAATATTTTGTTATATCTCTAACGGATAGGCACTTAGGCAGCATATTCCATAAACTTTTCTCAATAATTGCAGATCAATACAATTAAAAATACAATACTCGAAAGGGCAAAAACGACGGGTCCGCACCAATGGCCACCAAAGGAATTCCCGGCCCGAGAATGTCTAATACCGAGCAAATTGCTGGGTCGACAAAGACAGTACACGGATTTGACCGGATATTTTAGGGTATACTTTACCAAATAATACTTGTCAATTGTGCCACATCTGCGGACTCTGCTATGTCATTTATCTGTATCTTTATAAGAGTCATTTGATTCTAAGAAAGAAGGATATTTATTATTTTGACAAACAATGAGTTCTCAAGGGTAAACTATTTATAGAGGTTCAATAACTTAGGAAAACCACAAACGAGTTTCTACTAAACTACATTCTCTAAATAGCTATTTGTGGAAATATTATTGGACATATTAATATTTCTTTTTTTTTAAGTTTTTATATTATAGTCTTATATTTAATTTAAATATAATAAAACAATTAAATATAAAATAAAATAGAAATTAATTAAAAGTGGTTACCTACCTACACCTACACACACTAAAACTATAAATAGAATATTTGTCCTAGGAAATCAGACGACTGGCCTAGAGTGCCGAGATCACTAATTGCGTTACCCCTTTGTATTTCTAGCGCAACGCGGCTTATAAAGAAGGCCTTAGATCTGCGAGATGCATCGATTAAAAGTTTTCCAATCTTTTCGGCAAATATCTTTGCGTCTGGTGACCCATAGTCCCCACAGCAAAGGCTAAGAACTCAAATTGGTCGAGGAGGCCTGAATATTTACTTTTTTTTTAATTCACAGCACTCAGTGCAACAGCGCCGGCGACCCTAGTACTAGTACCTAATACTTCTTAAATATTAAATGATCCGTTAAAGTAAATAGGTAATTAAAACTATATTTTTACTGGTAAAATGGCATTGAATTATGGCTTAGAATACATTAATGCTAGATCATACGATATAAAAGCGAGTTGGGTTTCGTTTTATAGAAAAGTTATAAACATTTTTGATTCTACTAAAAAATGCACATTTTCACCGGTCCTTTGTAAATTTTATATAAAAACCATTTAGAAACCTATATTGTATTTCTAACAGAGGAACTGTAACTGGTCTTGATAAAAATACACTTTAATAAAGTAAAGTAGCAAATCACACCATTAGTCAAGCTTGAGCATTATAACCAAAATAAGTTTCATTTAGTACCCCTAATTTGTTTACGTCGTAGTTGTTTCTAGAATTCAGAAGGCACCTCATTTGCTTATAGGGGTAGACACTAGACAAGGACCAGAAAACACATCTATTGGCGTGCCTTTGGGGTTACATGGACTCGTATGCCGTGACGTAAAACGATCTGCCGTCATGTCCCCTCTACGCCTCCGGTCTCTTATCCCTTTTGTGTTCGTGGTGCGTGCGTATACTATATATTTCGTTGCTTCTCTGTGTTTTCTAATTATTTTATTTATTTTTCTCCATATTTATTAATTGGGTTTCTTTAGTTAATTTTGATGTTTCACATCTTGCCGGGCATCCTGTGACGGCTACTTTTTTATGAGAAGCTAAGTTGTGACTGGCGTAGTATCACTTCCTTTTCACATCCCTTGAATAGTAGGACAAAATTACAGTATTAAATAATTTTAAGTATCGATCATGCATTGTATGCCACCAAATTGTCAAAATGTACTTGGAATCGCACGGTGAGTGAAAGGGACAAAAACTTTTTATGTTCTTTTTATATTTCTCACCATAACTCTTTCTCGCTTTTGTTTCTCTTTCTTATATTTGACAAATCAAGATGTAAGCCGCTTTATAAAAAAATGGTACATCTAAAATGGTATCTACAAAGACTCAGAGAAAGATAATTTACTTTTTTCTGAAATGACTCTCAGTTCTCTTTATGATTTCTAATCACGTATTTTTCGGGATTCCCCTATGTATGTTCCCGGAATGAGAATTGTACTGTGAGAGCAATAAACGCTTTTATCTTTATTGAGCTCTTGACCTCGACGGATTCTTCCGAAGGCATAATTTTAACTAGGACATCTTATGTAACCACTATTCTGTCTATGTGTTATTTACACATTATGTCGATAGCCTAGTCTTGAAACCTCTCCCGGGCTCAATTTCTACTTGTTCCAAAAATGCTAAGCACCCACTTTCTTTCTTAATTTTTACATCTGTTGCAGAAGTGACAACTTAAGGAAGTGCAGCAACAGGCTTGGCATCTGTTCTGTTCAATATGGAAAACTGGTAAAAAGTGGACACTTTTACTGGTATCTCTGGTCACACCGCAAGGTATAAAAACCGTGAATGTGTACTTCAGTAAAAGTCTATATTAATTTTATTGCTGTGTTTTATGTGTAGGAAAAAGTGCTTTCCTCATTCCTCCTGAGTCCTTACTCAACTCACTCAATTATCGTATTGCTCATGACTTGGGCTTGTACGGCAACATTAACTTGTTTAAAAAAAACTATTTTTTACCCTTAACGGAATATGCAGTGACAATAGCAGTTATATTTTGTGGTACATACGTTTGGGGTAAGTCTGTTACCATTTTTTTCCAAAACGACTGGACCGATTACATAAGAGTCACTTCAGGCAGTTTCTTATTAACATATATTTTTACATGACTGCCTAAGAATAATAACTGAATGTTAAAAGGTATCGCAGGCGGAATAAACAAAGGTTAAAACATAATATTTTTGTCACAGAATTTAAATAAATTAATAGTTGGTTTATCCTACCCGTTATTTTTCAAACAAGAAATAATTTCATGGTGCTTCAGCATTGGTCAAAGATAATTTTGGGATCTAGCGCTTATTTCTGTTTTATTTAATAACAGCTTTCCACCCGCCCGTGGATCCCATATTAACTTTCATCCCTCTATTTAATTATGGTCTCGAGTTCATAAAAAATTCCATAGAAAAAAGCACCTTAAATTTTTCTCGAATTTTACAATTTTTCTGGGCAACTTTTCCCATGTTACGAATATTTTAAATATAGGCTCAAATTGGCCCAGCCGTTCCCATTGATTTCTTTCATTAAATAGGGGAAACATTTACTAACTCGCTGTTTTGTCTAGGTAAATAAATATGAATGTTTAATACAATTTTAACAACTTCTGTGAACTATCCCATTTAGTATAATTAGAAGGGTCGTTTGTCTCTAGGGACAAATATCTGGTAATGGGTGTCCCAAAGTCCCCATAAACAGTCGTACGGTTTCAAAAATGTGACCGCCACTACAACGTTACTTTGCAACTTTTCAAGAACTTAGATAGAAAAGTTTGTGTCTGTTGAGTTTGTTAAAGCGACATTGAGTAAGGCGTTGTTCACATTTTATCAAAAAACGCCCGTTTTCTTATCGATATTGGAATTTCTAATTTTTCCAAGAGGGGTAGGCAGAGACAATCGCTTCTTTTATATTCATCATACATTTCATACATGCTCTGCGATTATGTACCTTTTAATATTGCTTCGATCAGTATATTTTTAGTACACCTAGCTCGTCCTCTGCCAGCATTTCCTTTCACTTCAGCCATATAAACCAGCGTAAACTAATTTCTTCATTTAAATCACAACTAGATCTTTCACTCCGCATTCTTAAATATTGACATCATTCTGGATGCGGTCTATACGCTTTATACGTAAATATTATGAAATAATATTTTTCTAAAGACTGTATCAATGTCCTGAAAGATTCTTTGAGGTTATCCCTTATTTTCCTTTTCCGCAACCGCACCGCATAAAAGTTACACAGAGGCACCTAGGTATAGCTATTTGATGTAATGAGAAATGCAACAATTTTTTTTAACAGAATGATATAATTATATTGCAGGTAGGTACTTGTTGGTACATTCAGCACCCTTCAAAAGTGATTCGAACTATAATTTACGGTATTTGCTGCACCCCATGGCTCTTTAACAACGGTGTAAAAAAAAACTTCGTTTTAATTTTGATATTGGTCTAATTCAGCCAATTTTTTTTGTGAAAATAGAAGCACTACTCGATTGCGACTCGCAGCGTTTTTCGACTAATGTAGTCCCAGAAGTTTGTAAGTTACAAAAGTCCGGCTCACTAAATGTACTTTCTTGTAGTTTCGTTTGGCCGCAATACTGTAGAACTGTTTGGTTAGAGAATTCAGTTCAAAGTTATTTTAAACTTTTAAAAATATTTCTAGAATGTCTATTATAGAATGCAAGTGCATAGTTTTAATCATTACATAATTAAAGTTCCCTAATTTCTTACTAGCTTCCACCCCTCCCCAATCCCTATTTTATTATCTATACTGGAAGAAAAATGTTGAAACTTGGTACGAATAATAGGGTACGTATCGAATAATGGGGGTTAATTTATTAATTTTAAAATGCATAGTTTAAATAATATTAAAGAAAATATACGAAAATTGACCGTTCCTCCCCCCCCCCCCCCCCCTATCACACAGAAATAAATAAAAAATAGGGAATATAGATCCTTAATCGCGCGCGAGTCTTACCTACTCGCAACTTGGCCAATAATAATTATTAAGTATACTAACCCACGGGTCTAAAGTAGCCCACATTAGCAATCTAGATCACATGCAATTCACTCACCCACACAGAGACAAGATTCAATTAAACAAAGGTGTGTGGATGTGTGACAGATCGTTCCGGTCATCGAAATCAACCACAAATACAACGTCTTGAAAACGGATGGTGGGCCGCGCGATAAGAATTGGACGAGTCTGTGGTCAGTTTCGGTGGACCGTACGGCGACCGGCCGGGGATTCGACAAATGTGTGGCCACCTTAAAGCAAGATAATATTGATATCTATACGAATAATAAAGCTGAAGAGAAGAGAAGTCGGATTTAAATAACTATTTTTATTTGATAGCCCAATTCTTGAGAAAGGTTATAGGCTATAACATCACGCTGCAACCCAAAGAGGCCGAGCAATAACTATTAACGCGGGTGTAGCCGCAAGGCACAGCTAGTATCTTGATATACTTATATAAACTGAACAGCAATGTCTTAAAAGAAAGTTTTTTGCTAATAAAAGCACTCTTATTTTCAAGACTCTACAATGAAAATAACGAGAAACAATAGCTGCAACAGTTTTTTCAGTACTAACGAGGTAGAACTGTGCGCTGTAAACACAATTTACTGAATAAATGTGAGCGGATTGCAGCCATAATATTATCAAACGAAGTGCTCGAAAGAGATTTTACAAGGTTTTTACTTTCACTGTTATCGGTGTTGGAAAATGGGTGGTTTATTTTTATGCTTTTTAAAAAAATTAGGAATTGTCAACAAGAACTTGTGGTAATAGAACAGACAGGAGAATTTCTGATCGGGGACAGGAGGCATAAAAATGTATGTAATTAACATCTAATTAATATTATAATAACTAGCTTTCCGATCCGGCTTCGCCCGTGGAGACCATATTTACTTAGTTCTCAAATTTTAAAATTTACCAGGCATTTTTGTTTCAGTAAAAACCTGACTCGGACTATTATGAACATTTAAAAAGAATAATTAGCCAAATCGGTCCAGCCATTCTCAAGTGATGAGCTTATCAACGAACAGCATTTCTTTTTTATTATATAGATAATTAATCTAACTATATAATATACTAGCATTCCGCCCCCGGCTTCGCCCGTGGATATTTACGAACAAAAAATATACCCCTACCCCTACCTCTACCCTTATCCCTACCCCTACCCTTACCCATACCCCTACCCCTACCTCTACCCCTACCCTACCTCTACCCCTACCCCTACCCCTACCCCTACCCTACCCCTACCCCTACCCCTACTTCTACCCTCTAGCACTACCACTACCTCTATATCATCAATAGTTTTCGCAGCGCACGCGATGTAAGGAATTTCTTAGGTCATTTTTTACACCTTGGGTTACATTATTGGAGTTTTAGTAAGGATCCCTAATTTTTTTTTAAATACAATATAGCGTATGAATTTTTGAAATCGGCACAGTAGTTTTTGAGTTTATTCATTACAAACATACACACACACAAAAATACAAATATTTCCTCTTTATAAGAGGGGTAGGCAGAGACAATCGAATGCCATTAATTTGTTACAATTCTGACATAGCTCTTTCGCTTCTTTTGCATTCATCATACCTTTTGCTCGGCTAATGTGTGTACTTTTAATATTGCCATCTAACTAACTAACTCTTTCCCCAACTTAATTCACTACTGTTAATGCTCAGCAAAAGTGTTTAAAAAAACATGTTTAATACTCGCAAACCTTCCCGGTGAATCAATCTATCTAATTATAAAAACAGCAACAAAATCCGTTTGGTAGTTTTTGCATGAAAATGGCACAGACAGACAGACGCGAAAAGGGACTTTATTATTATATATTTATTTTTATCAAATTTATGTACCGGAACAGATTTAAACATATACACGACAATCCGGAGCCCCTGGGATCAATTTGTCTCACACACTTCTGGCCGCAAGCCAATATTCAAAGGGTACTTTCGGACCCATTCTAGATCACACCGTTCATGAACATAGACTTGATTGAAAGAGTAGACTATATCACTGGACTATATGGATATTTTCAACACACTTGCTCGTAACGTGAGTCTTATTACCTCAATTTTAGACTCACAATCCTATATATTAAACACGCGTGCTTATTCTTTATATTACAGCACAAGAGTTATAATATAACCCAATGAAGTTTAATTCGTACAAGATTGCAAATTGTATATGTGTCGACAAAGCATTCTTAATTTAACTGCATAATACAGTTTTTATTTTTTAATCACGACTTTGTTGGCTGTTTGGCGAAGTTATCCGTGCCTTATCTGTCACGCGGGAAAAAACAAAACATTTCCATAAATATTTCGCCGTGTTGTGGTTAATTATTAAAAATGTCGACTTCAAGTGGCGAAGAATACGGAAATTTGACTCCATGAAGTTTATTTTTTACCTCGCAAGTGTGTTGAAAAACGTCGTATGAAACGCGTGTGCATTGGTCATTACATACTCAGCTTTCTTATAGCGCTCGCCTGGTGGCTCGCGCTGAAAATACCGCCTCGTACGTAATGACCAATTTAGCACCCTTGTATGACAATGTACTATTGTTGGTTTAGAACCGTTTAGATTTTAAATTATATAACAAAAAATGACAAAAAAATCACGAGAATTCCTCATAATAGGCAAAATAATCCGACGGCTTTCAATATCAAGATACGTCAACAGAACGGTGGGGTTAACTTAGGTTAAATTTCTTCATAAAAAACCGGCCAAGTGAGAGTCTCGCACACGAAGGGGAACCCTAAATAGTATGCACTAAGATGAGACCAAGTTTGACGCCCCTGTATGGCGCAGGAACAAATTAGCGCAAGTCCGACTCACACTTGGCCGGTTTAACTTAAGAGTATGCTTTATACTAGTTAGGCGGTTGTATATACTGCCATTATTGCCATTATTAAGATAAAGCAAAAATCGCCGATTATAACACGTATTTATATCTGGATATTTCAAGTGTCTACCTATTACGGTTCAAAAGATACAGCCCTGTGACAGACGAACGGACGGACAGCGGAGCCTAATAGGGTTTCCGTTATCATCCTTTGGGTACAGAATCCTAAAACCGATATAGTTTTGTGTCGATGAGATCGCTTTAGAGACATCAAACAATTTTTTTTTACACTTTGTTTGACAGCTATTTGACGTTTGACATCTCCAAATCAATCAAATCGAGGTTCACGCATTGGTCGCTCGTTACGTTGAAATGAACCAATTCAGTTTAAAATCAGCGACATGCTTCCCATCTTCACTCATTAAATGTGGACATTGTTACTATAGCTACCTAATGTTTGTTTAACGGCCGTATAAATTGACACTTACTTTGGTAAGTAGGTAATAAGTTTTCATTATTACAAAAATGAAAGTCTTACAAAACAAACGAACCACACCATCTCGCCTTTGTTTCCTGCGGTGTGGCTAGAAACGATACACTTCTGATGCCAAAATTTTATAATTGTACCTAATATTAGACTACATAGGTCCAACACGTAGATGCCTTTTAGAGTGTTTCATCTAAAGTGTTGTGGCTAGCACCCGTCGAGACCTCTCTCTGAATGCATCTGAGACAATGCGCTCACAGACAGGCCCCGTCAGGTGCCTGGACTATTGCAGAGATATTGGGCTATTCTTTTGGGGTGTTAATTGGATCGGTTTATCAAGTCTGCCGGTATCATTCATTTCATGAAATGTGAAATTGACAGACTGGAGAAGTAGTGACTCGCCGTTTACTAAATTGTTATTATTTTATATATAGTAGTAAACGACTAATAGAAAGTTCACATGACCAAGGAAGGGGCTGGCTTTTATTTCGGTCAAAGAATAAGCATTGCCATCCAACGAGGTAATGCAGCCAGTCTGTTGGGTACTCTCCTAGTAGATAGCGATTTACATGAAATTTTTTATTTGTAATTATATTTTTGTAATTTATTACCTAATTAAGATAGATAAGATAAGTCCTTATTTTTAAAAAATAAAAAGATATTTACAAAAGTCACCAATTAAAAAGGCGAAAGTATCCGTCGTGAATTAATCCCGCATCTTCTCTCTTTCTCTTTTGCTTTTTTCCTAAACTTAAGCAAAGTCAAAGAAAACAATCCACTAAAAGGCTTTTAGGTAATTGTTTTCACAAACAACGATGCCAATGTTGCGGCAATTTGTCATTACAAAATATTGATTTTAAATAATCAAATTAAAGTAAAGTCAAGTGTTTTGACATTTTGTTGGAAAGTTCGCTAATTTTCTTTTGCCACGGTATATAATAACAAATTGTCAATGATACAATTAGTAGAGGGTTGGAATTGAAACCGGAAGGACCCAGGTTCAAACCTTACTTGTGCCAAAAATACTAAGCACCAGTTTTATTAAAATACTAGCGGGCCCTGCAGACGTTGTCCTGCCCAAACGTTGGCTTGGCTGCTATTTACTTTCCTTCGTCCGTGGAAAACAACTACCACTACCACTACCACTACCACTACCACTACCACTACCACTACCACTACCACTACCACTACCACTACCACTACCACTACCACTACCACTACCACTACCACTACCATTACCACTACCACTACCACTACCACTACCACTACCACTACCACTACCACTACCACTACCACTACCACTACCACTACCACTACCCCTACCCCTACCCCTACCCCTACCCCTACAACTACCCCTATCCCTACCCCTACCCCTACCCCTACCCCTACCCCTACCCCTACCCCTACCCCTACCCCTACCCCTACCCCTACCCCTACCCCTACCCCTACCCCTACCCCTACCCCTACCCCTACCCCTACCCCTACCCCTACCCCTACCCCTACCCCTACCCCTACCCCTACCCCTACCCCTACCCCTACCCCTACCCCTACCCCTACCCCTACCCCTACCCCTACCCCTACTCCAACCACTACTATCATATGTCCGTCTCCTGGCTCTAAGCTACCTCCCACCAATTTTCAGCCAAATCGGTACAGCCGTTTTTGAGTTATAAATAACCTAACTAACCTACCTGGCCTACCGACTCTGGAATTAACACATTTCCGTGGTAGAAAGTAAAATACAGCGCCATCTATTGACGTTTGCAAATACATTTTAGTACACATATAAAACTCAAGATGACTCCATATATTCACAATTAAAATTTATAATTTTAGCTACCCCTACTCCAACCCCTACCACTATCCTATGTCCTTCTCCTGGCTCTAAACTACCTCCCTGCCAATTTTCAGCTAAATCGGTTCAGCCGTTCTTGAGTTATAAGTGAAGTAACTAACACGACTTTCTTTTATATATATATAGATTAGAATTTCAAAATGAAATTAAAATAATATTCCACTGCTATAATCTACTTAAGGTATTACAGTTCCGAGCTTTTCTTTACTTGCATTGCTTTGTATATCAATTTAGTATGATGTTATGTTGTAACAATGTAAATGATTATTAAGTTTATTATTATTGTTTTTAGGGTTCCGTACCCAAAGGGTAAAAAACGGAAACCCTATTACTAAGACTCCGCTGTTCGTCCGTCTGTTTGTCTGTCACCAGGCTGTATCTCATGAACCGTGATAGTTAGACAGTTGAAATTTTTACAGATGATGTATTTCTGTTGCCGCTATAACAACAAATACTAAAAAATAGAATAAAATAAATGTTTAAGGGGGCTTTCCATACAAAACGTGTTTTTTTTTGCCGTATTATAGATACGGAGCTCTTGGTTTTTTATCTTTATTGTTCTTATTTTATTATTTTTATTAATTTTGTGTTGTAATTTTAAGAATATTAATTACCATATATTAATAACAATGTAAATGTGTGGATGTAGGTGTTGTTGGGCTATACATAACAAATAAATAAGCAATAAACAAAAACACTTGCTGGGCATACTAACGACCTAACATTACGATTCTATTATAGTAATACTATTCGGCATTGCAGTTCAACGTGGCCATCATTTATAGGTATGCTGCCTAGTGGTGGCACCCACTTATGAATTTTTTTATTTAGTTTATTTTAGAATAGTACTATCTATAGTTTTCCTTTAAGGCAGGGTGCAAACACGATATCTACTAAAAGTGGCATTTTTGAACGCTTACCTACTTTGAAGTGTCAGGAATCAATCTCAATCTCAAAAAAATATAGTGGATAGTAAAACTACATAAAACTTTAACTGCACAGATTTTTCATAAGTGTTTTGGTCTATTGAAAAAAAAAATGCAAAATACCTCTATAAAAAAACTTTTGTGCCTAAATTCACAATATTTTGCGCGACAACTATATATATCCTTTTTTTTAAGAATCAAATAGCTTGAATAAACTATTAAAACTTTAACCGATTACTTTCACTGTTTAATTGTTTTTCTTTAACAAATTTTAAGAAAAATCTACAAAATATGTGAAATTTCAAGTGTTCAACCTTATTATCGTCCTACATAAGCATCCGCCCACCGGAGTGCAAATAGTATTTTTTTATGTGCTTTAATCAATTCTTCTAAAATTAACAGATACGCACTAAATTATCTAGATCCACAAAGTGCAGCAACAGACTTGCCAGATGTTCAGTTTTATGGACAATAAAAAGTGGACACTGTCACTGGTATCTCTGACCATACCATGCAAGGTTGAAAGTCATGATGGTGTGTGTCAGGTATCAAACGTATAATCAACATAGACAGCAAAGAACAACAAAGGTGAACGTCCGTACAAGCTCGTCTCTGATCTCAAGAATCAAGAAAACTACAAACATAAAAATATTTCAGTCTTTATTAAGTTTTCACTCAAACAACGTGAAATGAGAATAAAACGAAATGTCGAGGTACAGTTAATATTTACTATTAATAACTGCTTTTTTATTAAACTACTAACTTTAACTATAACGAGTGGCCGAGTGGTTAAGACGTCTGGTATTAACTAGGTGGATCACGGTTTGATCCTGGCTATGTACCAATGGGATTTTTTATTTATTTATTAAAAAATCCACAGCACAACACATTAATAGATTAAAATATTATAATATAATTACATTTGGCCACAAAAGGATCTATTTTATTTGGATATCTATTCTGCTAGGTTAGCATATTTTTGAAGTGACTTCTTTCGTTTCGGCCGAATGACCTTGAAAAGGCCAAAACGTTTTATGTCCAACAAGGACCGGCCAGAGAAACCCTGGGCCGAGAGGTCCGGCCCGACAATACGCGTGCAAATTTGCTATGCCGGGCAAAGACAAGTACACAGAATTTACCCGCACATTGTTAGGCCGGACATTCTAGGACCGGGTATGTCCTGCACAAGAATGCCGAGCAATTTGCTTGGCCGGACAAAGACAAGTACACGGAATTTGCCCGCACATTGTTGGGCAGACCTCTCGGCCCGGGCTTTCTCTGGCCGGTCCTTGTTGGACATAAACGTTTCGTTTTGAAGACAAATCCGTAGCATACATTGACACAAGCAACTTCCGATCGACTCTGACGTCACACGTCACACCTTATTATGTCAGTCAGTACAATATCAATTTAATGTATATAGCATTATGGTTCATTTTAAGAGAACAGTGAACACCAAACCAGTTTCTTAGCGGAAATAGTTTTGGTAGAATTTTGAACTTATTGCTAAAGGCATAGCGTTCACAGTTCTTTGCTTCGCGGCTGCCGCAGAGTGTACGCCGTGCAGAGTTGCCAACTCGGATTTTGAAAAAGACGTAGGATAGTCTAGAAAATTATAGAAGTTTATATTATTAAAATAAACGTAGAATTTGTAAAAAGGGTAGGGGTAGTGGTAGTGGTAGGGGTAGGGGTAGGGCTATTAGAGGGTATATTTTATTTTGTTCGTAAATATCCACGGGCGAAGCCGGAGGCGGAATGCTAGTTTTAAAATAAGAACCAAGAAAATATTATGATTTCTTTTCAAGCCAGTAAATACAAATAATTTAATCTAGGGTTCCATATTCAAGGGGTGACAACGGGAACCCTATTACTAAGGCTCCGCTGTCCGTCAGTCCGCCCGTCCGTCCTCCTGTCACAGGGCTGTATCTTTTGGACCGTTATAGGTACATACGTGAAATTCTCATATAGTGTGTATGACTTTGACCGCTATAAATCTTCAAACAATAAAAATAAAATAAAGTTTTAAATTAAAAGGGTCCCCATACAAAAAACGTGTTTTATTTGGCGTTTTTTGTTCGATCTTAATAATGAAAATACATACAAATGTCTAACTAGTATAACTAAACAACAATAATAAAAACCGGTGAAGTGTGAGTCGGAATTTGTTCCTGCGCTATACAGGGGCGACAAACTTGGCCTGACTTTAGAGCATATTATTGGGTGCCGACTCACACATGGCCAGTTTTAAAAATGTATGAGCCCTAAAAATGAGAATATAACATCATAAAATAATAATTATTTTTTAAAATATCCACGGGAGAAGTCTGGGCTGAAAGCCAGTATAATTTAAATTAACATTAGGGTCCATATTTCTAGACCAAAACTATAGTTGACAAGTAAACAAGACCACTCAAGAACTACTCCACAAACAATGATGTCTGAGACACCACAAGGATCCTTAAGGACCATTGGACGGGCTTGTACAATATAATAGGAACAAAACAAGAGATTATCAAAATGAAAATTCCTCTTTTGCTTTGTAAAGCCACAGGCACACGTATCTATCTATTATCACGTCTTTCATCTCAAGACCCCTCGAATGTAATTTGTTACGATCCTGACATACCTCTTTCGCTTCTTTTATATTCATCATTTAATATTTCCATCAATCAATACTTTTTTTTACGTATTTTTATAAACCTTTTTAGTCAATTTTTCATCCTCCATTCTTCCAACTTGCCCAGCGTAAACTACTTTCTTCATTTTAGTCACAACATTATCTTTCACTCCGCATTCTTCTCTAATGACATCGTTGATCATTCAACATCAAGAATACTTCGTGTAACTACGACTAATTATTTTTGTTATCTTAATATAAGTAGTAAATAAATAAATAATTAATAACTGCTAATTCGTCAGCTAAAATATTTCCATTCCACGTAGAACATAACGCGATTTCTGCATCAATCATTTTTTGCCCCGCAGCGATACTAACCAAATGTTTGCGATAATTGGAACATAAACTGAAAACAAGCCGAATACACTCAATGGAAAATGTATAGAGAGTGAACCGAGTTTAACTTTGAAACGTGTTTCGGTAAATAATTTATTCGTTTTGCCAAAAAAAAATATAATAAAATGTACTTTAATTTTTTTCATTAGAAGAATTTTTTAACGTTAGCTTAAATCTAAGCTAAAATAAATTAAGTATGTATAGACTTTCCCCATTTCCGCACTTATTTATGTCACATGCACACTCTTGGTTTATTAGTGAAAAAATGCGTGAAAAAACATCGCATTCATGGACCAACTAATAATAATTCTCTAAAAAAAATGGTGAAGCATCACAGCGCAACGAAATCAGGTTTACGTGCTACTTATTTTGTCCATATATCTTTAGAAAGATGTAAGCAAGATGGACTGCTATAAAAATCGATAAGATAAAATAGACCAAAATCACGTACCAGAAACATGAGAAAAGACGATTTGTCAACAAAACCTGTCCTGCGATAATACACAAAATGGACTTCGGCTGTATGAGCATCATACAAATACTTAATAAATAAATCAAGTTGTAGTTAATCTTTTTTTAAATATATTAAAATATCTATGAAATAAACGAAACAAAATTTGTACATTAATTGCATTTGAGTCGCCAAGTCAGTTAAAAATACGCGAAAAATTGAGGACTTTTAGGGCTTCATAAAACTTATGTTAAAATATCAATCTTTAGAAAGCAATTTTAATTTCAAATGCCAGAAATATAGTTATCGCGATGGAAAAAACGTTGTGAAGGGAGTTCTTAAAAGAACATTTTTTGTTAACACGTGCTAATCCAGGGCGAATGACTAGTCTTAGTGTAAAAGCAAAGTGCTTCTAGAAAACCCCCCAATAACGGTGACTTGTCTAAACCGCCTCGTCTCCACTAAATTCCTGTAAAAATTTAAAAGCTTTTCCCGCACTATTCGGTCCCATTTTCAAACAAAGGTCGCCTTCATTGCGCTATAAATTCCTAGTGAAAATATAGTAATGGAATTCTGTAACGCGGTTCTGTCGTTAAGGCGAGGTGTTTCTTGTACGTTGTTGCGCCACATCGCGTCGATAGATGTCGCATCGCTACTGTCTCACAATATTAAAATTGAAAACTGTATCGCGCTATTGAAAATATTTAATAGATTGACATGTATTATGTCGCCACCAAATGGTTAAATCAGCCACTCAATTGGATGGCTAGGCTTTTTATTAAATGGCGGCATTCAATTGAATGGCTAAAGGATGCTTAGCCAAATTGTTGAAAGAAACGTCGCAGCCTCTTGGTTGTTCGTCGTATTCTTATTATTTAGAGTCAAAATTTTGGTGCGACATTTTGGTTAATGTGAATCAATATTAATACTATAATCTCGTAAACTAATTGGTGTCCGAATGGTAAAATGATGCATCCAATAACCCGTTTGATATCACTCTACGACGCAGTAGAAGCAGCAGTAGGTAACCATAAAAGACAACTAATAAAAAAATCCATGGGCAATGCCGGGGCTGAAATCTATATAGTTAAATTAGATTTTATGTAAACGGTGCAAGCCATTATTTCAGAATTCTGAATTTGTAAATTCTGTTCAATACAGCGTTTTTGGAGCAATTTGGGAATATACCAATGAGTTTTTATAATTAAAAACTTATTATGTAGGTACATAATCCGACAAACCACACTAAATATACCTTAATAAAACTGGCCACTCGTTAGTTATAACCTCACAAATACCTGGCGCATTCCGAATTGATTCAATATCGATGTTATTGAAAACAGAACCGCTCCAAATTGCCGTGAGCGTTCGTGATCGCGTGATCAGAGAAATATGACGTCACTTCCGCGATCACAGTGGATAGCATCGTGAGCTCCGTATAAAGCAAACGTCAAAAGATACATGTGTGCGTAACTCTTTGTATGTGTGAGGCCAAAGTGACATTTTATCATTGAATATTGTTGTTTTCTTTAACCTTCCTCAAAGACCTATTGAATATTTTCGGGATTTAAAAGACAAATCAATTATATAATAGTTTTTTATTATGCCTAGACATAAATTATCTTTTGATCAGAAACCATTTGGTGACAAAAAAATACGTAAATCTATGGTAAAATCGATTCTAAGTTTGGCGAGAGCAAATAATAAGAAACAAAACAGTTTTTATTGTCTGTGTTTATCTTTAACTTGTTTGTTTAGTAATATACATAAAATATCAATTATTGGTCTACATACCTTTTTTATAACAATATTTCAAAAAAATATCGTAGCGCGTATCGTTTCCATACGGGCGCGCGTAAACTATTCGACGTCTACGCCGCAAGTAAAACTAAAGCTAATATCTTTGTCTCACGAGACGTCTAGAAACTCAAAGCTGGAAGGGGGCATAGATTTTGAATCTATGAGAGGCTAATAGAAATGGGAATAATGTGTAATAAAAATGTACAATTTTAAGACCGAAAATGTGTCGAGCGCGGTCGATTCGACGCCGCGCGACTCCTTGAAGGTTAAGTTTTTTTTTCCAATTTACAATAAAGAATCATTTAAATGTGCACTCAGTATGAAGAAATAAATAAATAACTCTACCCCTTTATCGATTCGTCGCCTTTTTTTGGCGATGACGGTCGTTATTTTTGTGAGAACTTGTGAGGGCTGTTGTCGCATGTCGGAACGCGCTAACCATCAACTAAAAGAGGAAGACTTGGTCTTCTGCAGGGTACCCAGGAACCGACAACACGGTTTCGGGAGCCGTAAGGCAACCCATGAAGAAAAAAAATGTTAGGCTAAAGTAATTTAGCGTGGTTAGAGACACAGTGTTCTCATTTAATACTTAAAACGCAATATACTGCAACAGCTCGCCTTAAGGGGTGTATGAGAAAAAATATTACCCCCAGCCATTTAATAAAGGTGCAAGTGAAATTTCACTTTGAAAACTTTAAGGTAGTTTGTAAGGTAACAGATTTCTTGGAAAGTTTGCTCAAACTTATATTTAAATTTCAATGTTCGGTTTGGAAAATCCCGAGATTATCATGATTTAAAATAATCCGTCTGGTGCATTTTATTTGCATGCATATTGCATATTTTGTTTTCTTTTTTGAAATGTTGTATGAGATGAAATATTATAATGGTTCACAGAGAAAAAATTAAAGTAAGTAGAATAATTAAACTGAGTTTATACCATGCTCTGTACCTACCGGGTTTTATCCAAATAAGGTCAAAGCTTATGTAGGTACTTAACTCCACAAACCACACTTAGAGGCTTTTGCATCTAAATATAGGCCTCAACAGAACTGGCCACTCACACACTTGATCTTCCGCTGGGTACCCTTGGGAGCAATTAGGCAACAGTGAAAATAAAAAAGTGTGCTAAATTTTAGTATGACATGAATACATTCTATTTAGCGGCTTGTCAGTTGAGTTCATTGAAACATTGAGTTGAACGACTATTGAACGCTAAAAGTATTAGAGGATGCTATTATGTTATTTTGTGAACCCTGGTAGTAATGTAAGCATCAGATATATCCTAGGTATAGTTGGTACAATTTGGCATGTATCCAGAATCACCTATTGTTGACTAGATCATATACGCTAGCACCCTTTACAATGACTCAACCGTTTTCCCCAATCTGTAAGCAATCTATGAAATATTACCTCGTAAACTTTACTGAATGCGCTATTTTCAAGTGTCCACTGAAAATTTTGTATGCATAAAAATAATGGGCAAATATTTTTGCATATCTATGAAGTACAATGGTGTTAGTTTCGTATTCAAAAATGAAAAACGCGTAACACTTGCTTTGTTTGCTTTATTTTCACTTTTTAATCGACTTTTTTGTTTGTGTTTGTTTAGATAATATTTTTTGTTGGCATAGCATAATATTTCAAGAGAGGTGAAAAATTCCCAGTTTAAAATAGTACATTATAGTCTTTAAAATAATATCCTTATCGCCGAACAGAATCCGCAGCTACGGTTTGGATTTTTCCATGGTAATAAAATAATATGAGAAGAAATATTATTTTAGTCTTATTTTTTTAACACAATATTATCTACAATACGAAATAATTGTTTGAGTCATTATAATGAAATTCTGAATTTAAAGAAAAACGTTAAGTAGTGTTACTTTTCAGATCAAAATAATTATTTAAATAATATCACTTAAAAAAGTGTTTTAAGGCGACGCATCACAGCGCAACGAACTTAGTTTTACGCGCGGCTTATTTTGTCCATATCTCTTTAGAAAGATGTGAGCGAGATAAACTACTTTTAAAATCGATAAGGTAACCAAGGATAAAATAAGATACCAGAAACATAGGAAAGCCGGTTTTTTACAAAAAATATTAAAATTATATAATTCTAGCTAGTATATCTTTTCATATCGAGAAAAATTGTAAATTAGTAAATCTTAAGATAACTCGAGTTGCAAACTTGATTGAAATACGCGTGAAATTAAGAATTTAGGTGTAACTGATTTTAGTTATTTTCTTTCCATGAGAAACTTTAGAATATATTTATCTTTGTAAAACAATTTTAATTTCGTGCCTAGCACGTTATCCCGTAAAACTGGAAAAATTAAACATCTGATTTGTATGAGATAAAAATCATGAGGCGCTGGAAAAATGGAAAATACTTAATATACAGAAACTTGAAGTATACTTCCACATAATATATAATTATGATCATTACCTAAAGATACAATTTCAAATAAAAAAAAAGAGTTTTCTTGATTATATGATTTCTGTGAGCAACAAATAATAAAAATCCCTTCACACCAAAGAATTGTATCGAATCGTATTATTCGTTTATATGTTTTCTATTGGTGTATCAATCACAGCTTATTCTACCACTTTCTCCACAATCATTCTCACGAACCAAATCCCTGAACGTATACAATAATCTATTGCCGCAATAAGGAAAATATTTTATTCGATTCCAAATATATTTTGGATCGAATTGTTTAATTTATTTTTGGTAGGTGACGAGATTATCACGGATTTGATTACCATTCCCGATGTTTTTGCGTGAAAATGTCACAGACAGACAGACAGATGAGGCTTTGTTTTATAATATGTTGTGATATCATCATCAGCATCATCATCAACCTTTTAAGATCCACTGCTGGATCATGGTCTCCCTCTAGCGCACCATTTTAGTGGTGCTCATTGAGAGGAATTGCCATAGTCACCACGCTAGGCAGGCGGGTTGGTGACCGGACGCCGGCTTTACGTGTCCTCCGAAGCAAGAGGAGTCAATTTAAGCACATTCTTAAAGAAAATTTGTGCTTAGCATTTTGGCAGCGAGAATGAATCGACCCCGGGACACCGGTTTCAAGTCCTCCGTCCTACCAATTAGGCTATCGACTACCTTCCAATTAGACTACCTTATCATCATCATATTATTATAGTATCATCATACTAGCGACCCCGCCTCGCTTCGCACCGGTGCAATATAGTTTTACAGCAATTTTAATACCTAGACCTACGAATACGCTTATAACTACTTGTCTATAAGAAATACAAATATGCTACTGCAAACATTTTGTAGAACATTGCATTCCACACAATTCGTTACTACATCATTTTGTTATATCTCTGACTGATTAAACAGCATATGCCATGAAAACTCGATGGGTCTAAGTATTTCCCCGTCCTGATTCCTCCTAAACATGATAGGACCTATGTTTATTACTCGTGAACCGACCCGGTGACATAATCTATCTACTTTGTTTTATAATTTGCACTGACTTTTCCAATTTTTCTTTCTCTAGAAACCTTACTCAAACTATTACGAAACGACGCACTTACCAACGAACAGAATTTAATTTTTATTTATTGTAGATTATCGACGTTAAAAGAAATTTCCTAATACAATATTACCTAATACTGAAACGAAAAAGGAAATATCCAATTATACGAAGCGAATTACCGTGTCATATTTGAAAGAACGTCCGTAAGTTAAGATTTATTGGGAGCGAGGTATTTTCGCAACCGTTTGGTATATAGAAACGTGATCAGAACTACAATATTTTGTTGGGGATTTCAATGGGGAACAAGCTATGGTTCATTTGTTGCACAAAAATCGCACAATTACATTCAAAGAGCCTATGTAAGTTTGTAGGCCGGTCCCGATGTGTAAAGTATGGAATTATTTTTGGAAATGTGGTGACTTGGAAGACCTGATAATGGACTCTAGGGTTCTATTTGAACTATTTAGACAGAGAATATTAAAAAACTTTTGTATTTTATTTTGTTCATTATTATGTCGTTATAGACACACGAATCGTACGCTAAAATGTCACCTCTCAATATGCAATTTTTACGCATGATCTACTTAAGGTATTTTAATTTGATTTTCACTTTTAGATAAGTTGATTCATAAGGAAGGATTGCGACTAATAAACATAGATCAATCATGTTTAGGAGCTGAGGAATAACAGTATTAGTGAATCAAGTCGGGGGAAAAGTTGGCTCCAGCGCAAGTCATTAACTTCAAAACGAAGCAATAGATCCAATTGATAATTTTTACAGGAGTTAACTAACATAGGCAATTTATTATGCTTGAATTTTTTTAATTATTTTGGGAATATTATCTACCCGTGCGAACCCGGGTGAACTCGCCAGTGTAAATATAAATAAAGAATCAATAACGCCCTTATAATCTTCTGTAATGAGTCGTTGGATTGAATTTAACATCGCAATGGCTCGTTTGCGTTAGCCTCTCCTAATCGTAATAATTTATGAAGGTAATTTCAGTAGAGTTTGATAATATCCTCTTTTTACGCCCCGTTCGACCTCGATAAAATTTATGTGGCCATATTAATGATTTTACGTATCTAGCTGCTATAATTGTGTACTTTGGATTAACGTGTGGGTGAGAGTAACTTTATGATTGTTGTTACAATTAAGTTGTTGCCTTGTTGTTGATTGTAAGATGTTGAGTATCCAGTATATACCTAACCGATATTTACATGCCGCCATACGGTCCGCCGAAATCGACCACAGACTCGTCCAATTCTTGTAACGTACGGTCCGCCATCCGTTTTCAAATCGTTGTATTTGTGGTTGATTTCGATGGCCGGAACGATCTGTCACACACACACGGATGTTTAACACTTTGTTTAATCGAATCTTGTGTGTCTGTGTGATATGCATGTGATCTAAAATCTAAATCGTATGATTTACATCGCTAATGTGTGGCCTGTATTCAATCTCGATCATACGGCTGACATAGAATAGAATGTAGAATAGATCACTTTAAATGTATGTGACCTAACTGTCCTTCACTCTGACGAAACTCTTGATGTTGCGAAACAGTGTCTCATTACTCGAGATGGAAATCCGCTCCGACCTTAATCACAGCGACTATATTGAGGGCATCAGCAAAACAGCATCTAAAAAGCTAGGACTACTGAACAAGGTGATACGCTATTTCGCTGCAGCTTTACAAAGCTAAGTTCGTTCGTGCTATGAATGGGATGGTTCCGCTCAGTATCTCCTCGATGCCCTCAACGGTTTGAAAAAGAGAGCGATTCGCATCATCAATGACCCAAAGGCCACACGAAATCTCGAGCTTCTACAGTTACGCAAAATGGGGAATGTTCAGTAGAACTCCATGACCTCGTCCCTCCATCCCCTTTTCGCACCCGTACTGCTCGCACAGGATATAGGTTTTATCCTCACACAGGTGACACGTTCTGCATACGAACAAAAAAGTTCAGTGACTCGCTCCTGTGTCGCACTGTTAAAAAGAGGAACGTTCTTCCGGCGTCAGTCATTCCTGATTTCACAACCTGGGGTACTTCAAGCGAAGCGTGAAAAAGCATCTCATATTATGTTCTGCCAGTCGCGCATTAATGTACCGATCACCTTCACTTAATAAACAGGCGCTGGCAAGGTCACAATGTCGTCTTCTCCAAAAAAAATTGTCCATCGGGTACTGACAGTAGATACAGTATAGGTAATTTATTTATCCCGACGTATCTCACTATAGAATTTTATCATTTGAAACCATGTCACGTCCCCAAAGTTGATCGAGGTCCAAATTTGCCGTTGACAATAAGATGGGTTGCGAGGAATGAAGATCTTGCAAACATCACTCTAAGAATCTTTAGTTATTCAACGCAATTCATACAAATACCGGATATTACAAGAGTTTGTGTGGAGAAATTGTGAAATGATTGAATTTTGAAAATATAAATAGAAAATTTATGTTTGTTTTATAGGAAATTGTATCCAAAAATGTGGTTAAGACGTCTGGTATATGACTAGGCGGACAACAGTTCAATACCGGCCATGTACCAATCGTTTTTTTTTTATAATTAAAAGCGTATGCACTTACAAAATCCGACAAACCACACTTTGATGCTTTTCCATCTTAATATACCTCAACAGAACTGGCCTCTCGTTAAGTATAGCCTCACAAATACCATCGGCTAAAAGTGGACGAGTTAGTCTTCCGCTGGGTACCCTGGGTTTCTGGAGTACCCGTGAAGAGTAAAAAAAAAACATTTTTTAAAGTCATAAAGAATAGAATATCATCCAAGTCGTTATTCTAGTCAAAACGTTCATATATGAAAATTATTCAGAGGTTAATCAGGTACGCCTAGCCTAGTTCAGATTTTAGCTGATTTATATAGCTTGTTTGATCTCTCCAATGACATTTTCTATTTGTAGCTAATGGAAATGCTACTAACCGACCGAGATTTTCAATTTCACGTCACTCCAAACATTAGAGCTCTGTGGTGTTTATACTCTATTTATCAACATTGTGTTATTTGTGTTGTGCAATTTCTCGTATTTCATATACACAAGAAATATTATAAATGCAAAAGTGTATTAATTTGTTTGTTTGTCCTTTCAAATTCAAATCATGGCAACGGATCGATGTGCTTTTTTTGCACAGGCATATTTGGAGGACAGGAAATAGAGACTTTGGCATAAATTATTTTTAAGACGTGAAAGGAAATGCTGGGTTATGGCTTTGTATATTAAAAGTACACACAATCGCCGAGCATGTATAAAAGGTATGATGAGTATAAAAGAAGCGAAAGAGATATGTCAGGATCATAGCAAATGGCATTCGATTGTCTTTGCCTACCCCTCTTGGGATAAAAGGCGTGATGATAGATAGATAGATTAATAACATATTTTTTATTTAAGGAACAAACAGTATAACAATTAAAATATAAATATACATTTAAAAACTACTTATAAATAAAACACCCTCTCGAGATCGCTGTCCTGCGGCAGGGTCCCCAAAACACTAGCTGCATTCCCTCTCTGTATCGCCATTATTTTATTTATATATATATTATAATTAATAACTACTTTTTATCCCGGAAATCCTCTGGAATAATAAATATTATTCTTGTGTCACATTTTAAAAACGGGCGCAGCCGTGACAGAGTACTAGTATTCATACTATTATATAACATTTGTCATGTACAAAGTTTCCCTGTACCCACATTCATCACATTGTCTACGTAGTACGTTTATCACTAAAACTAATGCAATAGACTGAAGAACCAACAACCAGTTGCGTTCAAGTTTCTAACTTGCAGATATGAGCGCTCTACTTTGGTTAACACTGATGTGCGCGAGAGGTCTGGGAGACCCGTGCAATTTGAACTTTAATACTTTAATCTAACAATAAACAAGTATTATCATAATAATATTATATCAGTATTATATTGATACTTTATGAACAAAATACACGATTTATATTTATCCTGCTCGGAAAGTACCTATTACATACATTATAAAAACAGTAACGAATGTACGTAATTGCGGCGATACAAATATGCGGGAATAAATTTCATATGAAAATACTTTCGCCCCGCTCAGCAAGTTTAGTAGGCGGTTTTGACAACGTGCTGTTGACATATTAATTTTTATTTCTGTAAATTCCATTGAGATAAGGCAAAGGTAAACCACTATTCAGCCAAGTCTTTAATATACTTAAATGGCGCGTGTGTTGCTTTTTGAAACTGTTAATTATGTATGTATGTAACACTCGGGAGAAAGTGTAATTCCCAATAGGCCACTTTCATCCCTTGGTGATCAATGTAATTGTAGCAACTTTGTAGCAATAATATTTATGTTGTGTGTTTTTGTTCAGCTCTAAAATATAACACAGTATTTTTCCTAGCATGACGCAATTGCAATGTTCCCTAACCGCTATATTGGACAATGTTTATATCAAATTATGAGAGCCTACAATAACAATGAAATGAAGGATCATTCCTAACTAATATTATAAATGCGAAATGTTTGTTTGCTTGTCTTTTTGATTGTTTGTTTGTTTGGCCGGAAAGTGACATAGGCTATTTTTGATTCCAGAAATACCTTGATATAAATTATTATGTCACATTGTTGTTACGGAACGCTACTCAGTTATGTGAACGAAAATTGTATCATCATTAATTTGTATACTGATTGCGAAACTCGGTTGCTATTACGGCGGGAACAGTATGGTCTTATAGACCGCGCCCAGAGAACAACAAGGTTAAAAATGCTTGATGTAGAAGTTTGACAGGGCATATCTATTGAAGAGCTTTGTAGTGTTAATAATAGGAGTGAAGAGGTCTCTTGATGTTCAATATATTATATTGTTCAATTTCAAATACAATTTCTTGAGTATAAATAATAAAATTATTGCTTTTAGCACATTTCTATATGGAATTGTAACCTTCATACTATTGTTTGTATCTAAAGTAGCCCACGCACTAGTCCGGTATCTCACAGAAAATTTTCGGTCCGGCCGCCGTATGATCGAGATTGAAGTCAGTCCACACATTAGCAATATAAATCATACGATCTAGATCACATGCAATTCACTCACCCACACAGACACACAAGATTCGATATTATGTGTGTGTGTGAGTGACAGATCGTTCCGGTCATCGAAAATAACCACAAATACAACGATTTGAAAACGGATGGTGGGCCGCGCTTACAAGAATTACACGAGGCTGTGGTCGATTTCAGTGGACCGATTGCATGGGCACCTTTAGAGATTTCATAAAAAATAGACTAGCTTTCTACCCCCGACTTCGCCATTGGATATTTTCGATCAAAAGAAGATATATTATATAGTATGTGGCGGTCTCAAAATATTGAAATCGAAACCTGTATCGCGATATTTAAAATATTTAATAGATTGGCATATTTAATATACAACACGCGACAGGGATTATTCCCAGTCTCACAGTCGTTGAAATATTGTGTGTATTGTTCTTTCTATTATATATTGGTGACCCCGTATGTATACGTCTGTCCAGCCACACCTACATGACCCCGCATCCCACTTCCTACTGTCAGTCATTCAGTCATTACCAGGTCCTCCCGTTCACGCTCCGATGACGACAGGTCATTCCCACATCCCACGACATGTGATTCCGCACTGTAATCCACCACTCGTCGATAACTGCTGACAACGCTAAAATGGATGTTGGTTTCATACTGTATCGACCTCTGGTCTGAGAAGGGAGCCATGTGGCGGTCTTACAATATTGAAATTGAAACCTGTATCGCGCTATTGAAAATATTTAATAGATTGTCATATACTCGTATTATATACAACTTTCCAGCGATACTCGTTGGGGAGTATTCCCTTTTACTCACAGTCGTTGGATTGTTGTGTGTATTGCCACTTCTATAAGCCTCATGGATAATATAGCTTCCTATTAGTGAAATGTTTTTCAGAAACAGATCAGTAATTTTTATACCTTATATACTTTATCCCTTTATATAATACCTAGTACCTATAGATAAATAAAAATTGAATACTATTTGATACTATGGCTTGAATATGGCTACTTATTATTTTTAAATGTTAGTAATAGTCTGAGTATGTTTTTACGGAAAGAGATTTTGACAGTTTCCCGGAAAATTGGAAAATTCGAGAAAACTGAAACTTTATTTTTCTTTAGGACTTTTGTATGAACTTACTTGTATAACATATGGACTCCACGGGCGAAGCCAGGGCAGAGAGCTAGTTCAAAATAAATTACTGAAATCTTTAAATACTTCTGAAATAATTCAAAATTCCTGAAAAACTGCTGAAGTAATTGTCATGAAAAGGAGTATAATCTATCGTTCATAGTTATCCAATTGGTTTTAAAATCGGTCAAGTAACTTTCGATTTTACTTTTTACAAACAGGAATACAATAATGCATCCAGGAATCGAATCTGGAACCTCCAAGAAACAACACAGTCTCACATCAATCTAACACAAAACTTGATACACACAGTCACGAAAGCAGATGTAGATGGAACCATATTTCAGGAGAGAGTACGATAGCGGTTTATCAAACTGAAGTTGTCACATAAATCAGCGCTGAAAAGGGAGTACGGCTTCCACTATGGAAATTGGGTGATTCAGGCATGCAAATTAATTGCATAGAAAATATTTACGATATAAATTGAATTGGGTGTATGATCATTTGACAGCTTATTGAGATTTATGATTTCATTTTTTTATTAATGTGTTTGAATATACAATATACAATCATAACAGAAATAATTTTGGTTAGATAGACAAAAATGTGTGTGCTTACGACTACACGATTGAAGTGAAAATTATAATTTTCTAATTTTAAAATATAATTTAAGCTAATAAAATTTCACCATTTTGTATCCTAAATTGGCACCAACCGTCTTCAAATTCTATGAGGAGATATTAATTATTTCTTTTATTATCAGTGCACAATTTTTGAAGTCACACACTTTATTTAAAAAGTTTATTTATCCCTTTTAAGTGATTTTGCTGCCCTGAGAGACAAATAATAACGCAAATAAAAAAATACGTATACGTTTAACCGCTAGACCACGGTCGATACGAAAATTGACAACTTCGTGTCAATAGCAACCGTTGCTAAGGCTTTTCTCTGAATATAATTTTCAGCCGTAAACAGAGACAAATTTCTATATTTCTGAATAACTCCTGAACGGATTTTCGTCATATTTATGTGAGATAATGTCGAGACATTATTATATCCTTAAAAAAATAAGTCGTCAAAATCGGTACATATTTCATCGTGATATTAAGAAAAAATTACTTAATATAGAACTTCTGAAAAACCACTGAACCAATTTTTATGAGGAAAAAATGGGACCAATCCGGAAGATTTAGAATTATCTGTCGAATAAAAAAGGAAGCATCAAAATATGCTAATACATAAATAAATAAATTCGCGCTAGCTCTCAGTGTGCGGACGTGTTTAAAGTAATAAATTGCATAATAATATAAATAAAAATGGTACAGTGTAAGAAATGTAAACAATATTTACCAAAAACAAAGGAAAATATTTTACAGTGCAGAGGAAATTGTGGTGCTACTTATCATAAAACCTGTATAGCCGATACAAGGATTGGAATGTGTGATGGGTGCAGCCCAGGTAAATCTTTGATTATTAGTCCCATTATAAAACAAAATCCTAAGGATATGACCGTGGAATCTTTGCTTATGGAAATGAATGATAAAATGGAAATTATATACACAATAAAAAAACAAATGGACGAAATTTTAATGTCCTCATCTATTGAATTTTATGCCGAAAAATATCAAGAACTGGTGGAGTTTAAGAATCAGGCCATTGATAACTTACAGAAAAATGATAAAAAAATAATAGATTTGCAAAATAAAAATAAATACTTGGAAAAATATAACAGAGCCCTGGAGGAACGCATAGGTGGTGTATTAGAGAACAATGAATTAAAATTAAATATTGAGTTAGTCGGAATGCAGAAACAGGAGGACGAGAACATACTGGAAAATGTGAATAAAATCGCCGAAATATTAAATGTTAACAAAAATGAGATTCAAAGTGCATGGAGGGTAGGCAGAGAAAATAAAAACTCTCGACCGCGACCAGTGATTGTTACGTTGCGCACGCGGTCAGCGCGTGATGCCTGGTTAAGGGGCCGTAAGCAACGAATTACCAACGCACAAATTTTTAAAAATAATAATGAATCTCCAATATATATTAATGAAAACGTCACTAAGCAGGTTCGCGATGTCTTCTGGCAAGCAAAGAATATCTTAAAGGATAAGGCAAAATATATTTGGATTCAGGGTAGTAAGGTATTAGTTAGAAGAACTGAAGATGAGAAAATCTGCTGAGGTTGTGCTAGAAACTTCAAGCGATGCAGTCGAGTTGCGCAGTGGCTCTGCAAAAAATATTCAAAAGTATATGGAAAACGGGCATATTCACGGCTAAGAGGGGTCAAGATAGATAGCCGAGTGAAAGTTGAAAAGGAACTGTTACTTACAACTGATCAAGAATAGTTATCCAGAGAAAAATCCTGGTTTTAAGGTAAAAATTTGGCCACTATTTTTTGTAATACCCACTTACAATTCGAATTTAATCAATAACAAAATTAAAATCAAGACTTAATTGGCCAGAAAATAATAAACACCTATTGTTATTTGTTATTGTTGATAGTTGTCACTGTCACCGATCACCTGTGACTTTGACACTACACTGACACTTCATTAACAACACTGAAGGCTGACAGCGACGAAATTGGCTTGAAATAAATACATTTTAGCCAACTACATGAGTGGCTTGAAAATAAAACTTTTAGCCGACTGTATTTATATTATTAAAAAAATAAAATAAAAGCATAGTAAAATGGAGGAAGTACTGTTAGCACTCCGTAAAATACAAAACGAGTTGGACGAACACAAAAGTATGATTTTAAAAAGTGCAGAAAAGGTAACGGAAAACGTAACTGAAAACATAGATAAAATAATAACGGAAAAGTTTAAACAATGGGATGAAAAGTATGAATACCTCAAAGAAAGAGTGGAGAACCAAGATCTAAGACTATATTATCTGGAAAAACAAGTAAGGCAACGCAATCTAGTCTTTTTTGGACTAGAGGAAAACGAAAAATCCTATACGAACATGGAGAACAATATTATAAACTTTTTATACAAATATCTCTCAGTTAAACTGGATTGCAGAGACTTACAAGCAATAAGAAGAATAGGAAAGAAAAGCGAAAAACCTCGCCCGATTATTGTAACATTTACGACACTTGGTGTTAAGATCAATATCCTCAGACGCAAAGGAACTCTCAAAGAAACTTCATACTACATAAAAGAAGACTACCCTCAGCAGGTTTTAGAAAAAAGGAAAGAATTGCAGACACAAGTAAGAATTGAACGAGAAAAAGGAAATACAGCTATAATCAAATATGACAAACTAGTCATACTAAAAAACAAACCTGAATACATAACGAGCAACAAAAAGAGATACCTTTCAAACTCCCCTGAAAACAATTCACATTCTCAAGCAGACCGTAGAACTCAAACTCAAACCAACAAAAAAAATAAAACTCTCACCACACACACAGCTCAAAGATCATCTAGCTTCTCAGAAGGAATAGTTAAACCCGGCTTGCTCAATTTCCTTGTAAACAAAAGTTCGAAAAATACAACAAACGTCCAAGACAACTGCGATCAGAACATATAGCATCCATGGCCTCCTCTAGAAAACCAAAATAATCAAACAAAAATAACTCACGAAACACATCTTCCAAGCCGGCTGGTCACCGTGGGAGATTATGACCAAAACCCTCCAAAGAAAAGAATAATACCTGAAAAGAATACTACCAGAAATACGGTTCACCGTCTATATATTGCAACCTATAATGTGAGAACCCTATCGTCATATGACCGAATAATCGAACTAGAAGAAGCAATAAAAAATATAAAATATGACGTAATAGGAATATCGGAAATGAGACGTAGCGGAAACAAAATTGAAGAATATGACAAATTTATACTGTGCCATATAGGACACACACCAGGCAAGTATGGTGTCGGTTTTATAATAAACAAATCCCTTAAACAAAATATAGAGAGTTTCATAGGAATAACAGAGCGTGTAGCATCACTGAATCTAAATATTGAAGGTTATAGACTAACTGTTATACAAGTATACGCACCAACCGAGGCAGCAAGCGAAGATGAGATCGAAGACTTCTACATGACAATTAGCAGGGCAATGGAAGGAGCACATAAAAATCTTATATTAATGGGAGACTTCAATGCAAAAATTGGAGCTCCTAGGCGAGAAGAATACCTAGTGACGAAACAACACGGATATGGCAAAAGAAATGAAAGGGGGCAGAGATTGATAGACTTTGCACTTGAAAACAAATTAACAATCATCAATACCTGCTTCAAGAAAAAACATAATCGCAGGTGGACATGGCGATCTCCAAATGGGCAACACAAAAACGAAATAGACTTTATCATGTCCAATAGACCAGCAATATTTCAGAACATAGGAACTATAAATCTTAATTACGCGTCAGACCATAGACCGGTAAGAGCAGTAATTGAGCTTTCCAACCAAAAAATTAGTAGAGCCAAATTCACTAGCAACCAAAGAGTCTCGCTTAATAGTGAAGATCAAATAACAAAATACAAAGAAAATCTGACATCCTTACTCTCTGACTCACTCGCCTGGCAGGAAACCACAACAGTACAAACATATCATGATAAAATAATAAACGCTATAAATCAAAGCTTACAGCATTCCCGCAGAGAACACAATGACCATAAACATCACAAAATAATATCACCACGTACAATGGCGTTGCTACATAGAAGAAGAGATCTGCAGAAAACTAGAAACAAAACCAGATCCATGAAAAATGAGCTCTCCGCACTCTTCAAGATGGTCAATAAATATATAAAAAAGGATTATGCGAAATACAGACTAAATACTATAGAAAGACATTTGCAGCAATCGGGAAGTACAAAAAAATCCTACAAACAATTAAGGACAAATAAAACCTGGATAGAAGGATTGAAAAAATCTGACAATGAATTATATCACCGAAATGATCTTATAACTGCTGCAACAGAATTCTATAAAAAATTATACAGCGACAAAACTCAAACAATCACCACATTAAATAATAAAAATGAAGCTGCCTGTGAAAGTCATATTAAACCAATTGATGAAATAGAAATTATTGAAGCGACAAAGAAATTAAAATTAGATAAATGCCCTGGTTCGGACAATATAACAAATGAAGTCATAAAAATAGCACACACACTTTTGGCTGTACCACTAACTAAACTATTTAATCTAATACTACAAAATGCCGACACACCCTCACAATGGTCTGAATCAAATATCATACTTATTTATAAAAAAGGCAATCCAAAAGATATTAACAATTATAGACCAATAAGCTTGCTACCGAGTCTCTACAAACTCTTCTCCTCCATTATAAACACAAGAATAAGTACCACATTAGAAATGAAACAACCAATAGAACAAGCCGGTTTTAGGAAGGGATTTTCGACTATCGATCATATCCATACGTTGGAATTAATTACAGAAAAATACAAAGAAAAACAGAGATCTCTATACATCGCTTTTATAGATTACCAAAAAGCTTTCGACACGGTGTCACACATAAGTATATGGGAAGCCTTAAAAGAGCAAGGAGTAGAGGATTATTATATACAAGTCATACAAAATATTTATAAGGAGAATACAAGTAGAGTCAAACTAGAAACCCTCGGACCAAGATTTCCCATCAAAAGGGGGGTAAGACAGGGCGACCCATTATCGCCAAAACTATTTATTGCCATCCTTGAATCTATCATTAGCAAGCTAGATTGGAAGTGTTCAGGACTTAATATAGAAGGCACATATTTAAGCCACCTAAGATTCGCAGATGATCTGGTACTGCTATCTGAGACACACTCCCAACTACAGTTTATGATTGAATCACTACATTCCGCTAGCATTAAGGTGGGCTTGGAAATGAACCTCAAAAAGACTATGGCAATGACAAATAACTTGAAAAGACCAATAAAAGTTAATAACGAACCACTGGAATATACAGAGAACTATATCTACCTAGGCAAAAATATTAGTTTTAATAAAAAAAATAACGAACTGGAAATAGAAAGAAGGGTACAACATACATGGAATAAATACTGGAGTCTAAAAGAAATCTTTAAAAACAACATACCAATTAATATCAAAACGAAAGTCATGAACTCTAGTATCCTACCATGCTTGACTTATGGCTGTCAAACCTGGAAATTTACGGCAAAAATAAAAAATAAAATTGACACCTGCCAACGTGGAATGGAGCGTAGTATGCTCAACATTAAGAAAATGGACAAAATACGACACACAAAAATTAGAGGTATAACAAAAACAACAAATGCTCTAAGCCACGCCCAAAAAATGAAGTGGAAGTGGGCCGGTCATGTGGCAAGACTTACAGACCAGAGATGGACTGTGAGAACGACTCTATGGAGAGGCCCACAGGGCAAGCGGGGTAGAGGAAGACCATTGACACGCTGGGAAGATGAAATTAAAAAAACAGCTGGACCGCAATGGACTCAAGTAGCACAAGATAGAGACACATGGATATCTTTGGAGGAGGCCTTTACCCGTACAGGGGTTCTTACAGATTAATTATAGATACATTATACAATTAAGAAACTAGTTTTTAAGATTATTTGTAATTTGTAAGAAATTAAAGGCTATTTTATTTTATTTTTATTTATATTAGTGATTAGAGTTGTAATATTGAATATGGACAATGAAGATAATACAGAATGCTCAGTCGATTGTTATTATACAAGATATGAAGACATAGATGAATGGTCCAAATACATAAACTGTAATCTAAAATCATTAAATATAATACATATGAACGTGTGCTCTTTAAAGAAGCACTTCAACGAAATATTAGTGTTGATTGAATGTTGTATAAAGGGTTTGGACATTATAATACTGACGGAAGTAAACATTAAACGTGATTTACTGTCTATGTTCCATATACCGGGGTATAATGTAATTTGTAACACAAGAGAGGACAGGAGAGGAGGGGGGATAATAATTTACAGTAAGGAGGGCATCCAATTGCAAGCCAAGCAAATAATGGAAAACACTATGAAGCTATGGTTGGACAATTATCAGTAAAACACTACACACTACATTTGATAGCCATATATAGACCTCCTCATACCAGTAAGGATGGCTTTGTAACAGAAATTGAACAGATTTTACAAAAAATCAATCATAATGATGGAATAATTTTGATTGGAGACTGTAATATAAACCTTATAGCTGACTCCGTTGACACTGTTACTAGTAATTATATGAATATGATGAGTAAGTATGGCTTGGAGTGTGGTATACGGGATGTAACTCGTGAGGCTATAGTGAACGGAAACCACGTAACATCAAGTATAGACCACATATATACACGACACAGATGCGACGTGAATACTTATACTGTAAATGCAAGTGCGGCTGATCATTATCTCACTGGTCTATCTATGAGCATGATTTACAAAGCTACAAAAAACAAAAAATCAATATGTGTTTTAAACAATAAAATGGTACTTGAGAAACTGGATGCAATTGATTGGACTACACTGTTAAATTTATCTTCACCAATGGATATTTATGAGGGGTTGTACACTATATTCAATGATATTTATGAAAATTCAAAGCAATTACACACAATATCAAAAAAAAGAGCACAACAGCCGTGGATAAATCATAAATTGAAAGCAATGTTGGATGAAAGAGATGCATTGTTTCGTAAATGGAAATCATCACCAACAAATATGAATCACAGATTACAATATACAAAATTTAGAAACAAAACTAACAAAACTATAAATGCCACAAAAAATAAATATTGTTTGGATACTGTAAACAAATGTAATGGTGATATGAGAAAGATTTGGAAAATAATTAATGAATGGATAGGAAAAACCAAAACTAACTTAGATACAGTAATTTTACGACATTTAGGAAAAAGAGATACTACTTTAAATATATGTAATAAATTTTGTGACGCATTTACAAATGAAATTAATAACATTAAGCACAAATGTAAAAAAATATTCATAGATAGAACAGATTATGTTACAAACAGTAATGTATCTATGAGATTTCAAAGGGTACAAGCAAATCATGTCATAAAAATTATAGACAGTATGGACTGTGCCAAATCCCCGGGATCTGACGGCATACGATTGCAAGATATAAAGGTTTCGGGAGCCGAACCCTTAAAAAATCAAATTAGTCCAATTATAGCGAATTTCATAAACCTATGTATAAAAACAGGAGACTACCCAGACGAATTAAAGTTATCAATAATTAGACCAATATTTAAACAAGGTTCACATGTTGACTATACAAATTATCGTCCAATAGCTATATTAAATGTAATAAACAAAATTGTAGAAAAAGTTATTGTAGGGCAAATTTCTCACTTTATAGAAAGCAATCATCTAATATCCGATAGCCAGCACGGATTCCGCAAGGGTAGAGGTACTTCTACGGCGCTTGCTGAATTCACAGATTATGTAAATAACTTACTAAACGATAAGATGATTGTGGTGGCTTTATTCATTGACTATAAAAAAGCTTTTGATACCATAGATCACGAAAGTTTATTTCAGGCTATGAATGAGGTTGGTGTGAGAGGTCCTGTGAATGATTGGATCAGACAATATTTAAGTAAAAGAGGGATCAGGGTATTGATCGACCATACATTTAGTGATAAAGGTGTAACTAAATATGGTGTTCCCACAGGGTCAGTATTTGGTCCTGTAGGATATATCATGCATGTAAATAGTATTACCAATGTAATTAAACACTCTAAGGCCTACATGTATGCGGATGATATGTGCATTATCTGTGCCGGGAGGGAAATTAAGGAGATAGAATACAAGCTGCAAATTGATATGAATAACGTAACAAAATGGGCACATGACAATGGAATTGTAATTAATGCAAGTAAAACAAAATGCATGAAAATAGCTTCACCTTATAATAAAATCTGTAAGGAAGTAATTGTTAATTTAATAGGACATAGTTATGAATGCATGCACGAACATAATGTAAACTGTAAATGTGTTAAAATAGAAAATGTCAATAAATATAAATATTTGGGTTTATGGATAGATCATAATATGAGTTGGAAACTACATATAACAGACATCTGTAATAAGTTAAGGTCAGTACTAGGTAGGTTCTATTATTTGCATAAAATGGTCAGCCGAGGCGTACGTACTGTTTAAAATATATTATGCATTAGCAGATGCAACGATTGATTATGGAGTAAGCAGTTATGGACTTACATTCGTATCTTACATAGACCAAATAAAAAATATACAAAAGTGTTTCTTAAAATACCTATTAAACGATAAAAATAATAAAGAATATAATAAATTATTTAAAATATGTAACATTATATCGATTAATAATAAAATTAAATATAAAATTATTTTAGAACAATATAATTACATGGAAAATAAACAGCTATCGGTACAAAGCTGCTTACCCCATAGAAATTGTAAGAAGGTTAAAAAATACAAAGAACTGAATGTAAATAATTACTTTGGGCAACATACCAGGAGATATGTAACGGCCAGGTATATCAATGAGTTACCTCCAAGCTTACAAAGTGAAACACTAAGTTACAAAATGTATAAACAGCGCCTTAAGTTGCATTTCATTAAAAATAGTATGTAATTAGGTAGGTAGTTGTGTACATATTTTGTTTCACTGTAAGTGAATTTCTTGTTCTAGTTGCTAGGTTAAGTGTTTTGGTTTTCAAAGTTTATTACCTAATATGTTTTGTGTATGATGTATATAGATTTATATAATATGATTTAAGTAGGTACCTTAGTATTTTTTATGTACCTAAGCAGTAGATTTGACAATGTAAATTGTTCAATATAAGAGAGCATATCCGCCAACAAACTGTGTAGCAGTTTGGCGGAATTTTGAATTGTAATTAGGTTAATTTTCTAAGAGAATAAATAAAAAAAAAAAAACATTTCATGGCATATGGTGTCTAATCCATCAGAGACTAACAAAATGACGTAAGTAGAAATAAATTGTGTAGAATAAAATGATCTACAAAATTTGTGTATTTCTGTAGGTATTCAAATTGTTCAGGGCGGCGTCGCTAGTTATACAATCGGTTTCTGCTCCGTTCCTTTGAGTCGCAGCGTGATGTTACCATAGCCTTTAACCTTCCTCAATAAACTTCAGCTTTATAATATTGGTATAGGTTCCTATTAAGTTCGCTTCAGAAATCAGCTCCTGTATTCGATCTCGTCAGGTCACATACAGCATGTTAGTTACAGTACGTGACACTGGATACGTGTCATGTGCAGATATTGTCGTTAGCTAGCCGTTATGCACCTCGATGTAATATCACGACTATAAAGTAATAAGATGCAGGCAGATATTTCACTGTTTGTATATTTAGCTGATGGAACGACAAAAGAAAAAACCGGTCAAGTGCGAGTCTATAAAAGTTCCGTATCTATAAAAACGGCAAAAAAAAAAAAAACACGTTTGTTGTATGTATTTATTTTTAAAATGAATAATATAACTCATTACTCTGTGCATATTTCAAGCATCTACGTGTTGCCGTTATCCATATCGAGCAAAAACGAACAAAAAAATCACGGTTGTTGTACGAGAGCCCCCTTAAATATTTATTTTATTCTATTTTTTAGTATTTGTTGTTATAGCGGCAACAGAAATTCATCATCTATGAAAATTTCAACTACCTAACTATCACGGTTCATGAGATACAGCCTGGTGACAGACGGACAGCGAAGTCTTAGTAATAGGGTTTCCGTTCTTACCCTGTGGGTACGGACCCTAAAACACATCATCACGGCCTTTATACATTGCGGTGTGACCAGAGACACCGTCCAGTATAAGAGTCCACTATCTGCCAGTTGTCCATATTAAACAGAACAGGTGGAAAGCCTGTTGCTGCACTTAATAGACCTAGATTTGTCACTTGTAAGTAGAAGAATACTTTTTTTTTTCGTTACGGGTTGCTTTACAGCTTCCGAAACTTTGTTACGGTTCCAGAATCCAGGGTATCCATGCGGAAGACCAAAGTTTTCCTTGTTTAGCCGATGGTATTTGTGAGTGGCCATTTCTATTGAGGTATATTTATATGGAAAAGCCGGTATCCTCTCAAATGCTCTAAAATAAAATATATAATTTCAGAAGCTATAATTTTAGTTGCTATAAATATTCATTTTCTATAAATTTAGGTCCTGTAATTTTAAAATTCTATAAATTTGTTTGATATATTTTTTTAAATCTATAATATTAATTCCTATAACGTATTGTTTTCTATAATTGCAGTTGCCATAATTTTCAAAATCTATAATTTCAAGTCCTATAATTTTTATAATGTCTATTTTCAATTGCACTAATGGCAACTTTTCTATAATTGCTGTTACTATAATTTTGAAAATATATAATCTCAAGTCTTATAATTTTTATAATCTCTAATTTCAGTTGCACTAATGGTTACTTTTCTATAATTGCAGTTATTATAATTTTCTAAATATATAAATTCATTTTCTATAAATTTATTAATCTATAATATCATTTGCTCTAATGGATTGTTAAAATAAGTGTACTCACTATATTTTTAAATGTATAACTTCATTCTATTTACATTTACAAATATATAATCATAAAAAATAATTTTCTATAATGTAATCAATTTAAATAAGTACTTTTTAAGTAAGTAAGTAGATTTTGTTAATGTCTGTTGCAGTAATTTTCGATTCCTATTCCCCTAATTTGTAAATAAAATAGGTTAGCGAGGAGCGAAGCGACGAGCGTGGTTCGAATAGTGCTAAAACAGAGCGCGAGACGAGCGAGCGAAGCGAGCGTTCCGCGGCAGCGGACGGCGAAGCGCCAGAAACTCATAAATACCTAAACAACCATCACTCGTTGATAACGGATATGATACCTATATATATTTTTTATAATAAGAAAGGAAGATTTTTATATATTAATAAATATTTCGCAAATAAACTGGAAAAAATATAGCAAATTAATCATTAAATAATTAAATGTTGTACCTTTTGATAATTTAGACATCTTGAAAATTATAGAAAACAATTTTAGATAAAACGAACATTATATCAAATTATAAATTAGATCATTTAATGTTATATATTTTGATAATAGTGATTTTGAAAATTACGGATATCGATTTTAGACAAAAGAAAAATTATAGCAAATAAATAATTATTGAATGTAATGTTATATATTTTGATAATAGTGATTTTGAAAATTACAGAAATCACTTTTAGGGTAAAAAAAATTATAGCAAATGAATAATTATAGAACTTAATTTTATATATTTTGATAATAGTGATTTTGAAAATTACAGAAATCGATTTTAGGTTTAAAAAAAATTATAGCAAATGAATAATTATAGAATGTAATTTTATATCTTATGTACCTATATATTCTAAAATTATAACAAAACATTTTAGAGATAATGTAGGAGACCCGGAAAAGCCTCTAAGTGTGGTTTGTCAGATTAGATAGGTAAGTACATTACTCGGCGTTTGATATGACACATCGGGTACAAGAGTGAGATGTTTGGCTAAGATCGGCCACTTTCGGATTTGTAGAGCATTGTCTCTGTCACACAATGCACCTGACTGCGATAGACAAAGATAACGCTATACAAAACCGAAATCTACCGAATATCTCGCTCTTGTCCCCGACGTGCCATATCAAACGCCGAGTACTGTACATAAGTTTTTAGCGACCCCGCCCAATTTGAATACCTACAGAAATAACTACTCATTTATTCGAGATAGATATATGTTCCCGCCGCGAAGACTTTTTTGTAGTATATTTTATTCTACACAATTTCTTTCTATGTCATTTTGTTATGTCTCTGACGGATTAGACAGCAAATACCATGAAAACTCACTGGAGCTAATTTTTTCCCCGACTTGATTTACAGCTCCTAAACAGGATAGGTTCATGTTTAGACTGGGATCAAACACGTGGTTTGCCTTGTTAATAAAAATCGCAAAGATTGAATTTCTAAATTCTATATTCAATTGTAATAAAGCATTATCATTATTAATGTTAAACAACTTTTATTAGCCAAGCAGTAAATGCCTAAAATTCTAGCCCATAAATAATTTCTCTCCCAGCCAAAATCTCAGTGAGTGAACAAATTACATCTCTTGAAACTAGATATGCGCTACGATAATGTAATTGCACCGCATTACTCACTGTTTGTACTATTTGGATTTTTGCCCAGACGGCCTCTTTGGGAAGCGAAGCGCAGTCATTTACTAACGCCAGTAGCAATTTAGGCCAACACAAGCGTGATTGGGTCAAATAGTAATATGGGGTTAATGGATGCAAACAATGTCAACAAATGTCTCCCGCCGCGTCCGTCTGTCTGTGATATTTTCACGACGAAACTACTGAACGAATTTTGTTGCGGATTAGATAGGTTGTTTCACCGGGAAGGTTTACGCGTATAAAACATGTACCTATCATGTTTAGGAGCTGAGTATTACTAAGTGAATCAAGTCGGGGAAAAAATTGCTTATGCGTGTTTTCATGGCGTATGCTGTCTAATGTGTAGAATAAAAATATAATCTACAAAAATCCTTGGTGGCATATCTGAATCATTTTGTAAAATTAAAAAAAAAATACACATCTTTACGACTTTTGTAAGTAACAGTGTCTACTTTTTGCCAGTTATCAATGTTAAACAGAACAGGTGGTAAGCGTAGGTATCTTTTATTTTTAATTGGGTATACCTATAGGTATTTAGCATATTTGTCACGAATGGAATTTGAACTCGGGTCTCCCCAGTTTCAAGGGTGATGTCGACTCCACCTACCAAATTGCATTGTATGCCGTGCCCGTGGAAAGCTTGGAATGTGACATAAAAGTCCCGAAATATTTCCGGGATATATACAACTCCTCAATTTCTGTTTTTTTTAATGTGTCATAAGAATGTATACCAAAAACAGATAGCCTTTGTCACTTTCAAGCCCTCCAGCTATCTTTGTGCAAAAAATCACGTCAGTCCGTTGCGCTGTTGTGGCGTGACAGAAGGACTCGAACCCCGGAGTACAGCCTTAAAAATACATCGGCTAGTTGTGGAAAACGTTACACTGGGGTTAGAACACATTTAAAAATTATAATGAAACAAAATCGATTTCATAAGCAGCCCATCGCGGGAATATTGGCAGGTGAACGTAAGTTGCTCTCGACGGGAAATCCCTGTGGATGCTTCGACGAGATTTGCATTGAGTGCTGTGTCACATTTACATTACCATGTGTGCGAGTTTCAATTAGATTTAATCGATTTGATTATTCCTTGGAAATTTTCTGATGAAAGAATGAAGGATTCAAGATTGACTAAAAAGGTTTATATGGCTGAAGTTAAAGGAAATGCTGGCAGAGGACGACCTAGATGTACTGTCATTGAACACATAAAAATATATTGAGCGATGGAAATATTAAAAGTACACACAATCGCCGAGCATGTATGAAAGGTATGATGAATATAAAAGAAGCGAAAGAGATATGTCAGGATCGTAACAAATGGCATTCGATTGTCTTTGCCTGCCCCTCTTGGGATGAAAGGCGTGATGATAGATAGATAGAAAGGTAGATATTAAATAAGTACCTACAGTGTATTAATTTATTACAACTGTTGTGCAAATAATAAAAAAAAACTTTAAAATTAACAACATTAAAAATATAGCCTATGTCACTTAGGGATATAGTAGCTTACTATTAGGGAAATAATTTTTAGAATCGGTTCAGTATATTTAGAGTATATTGAATATACTATATTCATTACAAACAAAAAATCAAATTTTACCTCTTTATAATTAGTATAGATATAAAAAAAATTGATCGAGGACAATATTAAAAGTACACACAGTCGTCGAGTATGTCAGGATCGTAGCAAATGGCATTCGATTGTGTCTGCCTACCCGTTTTCTTCTTAGTCGTGGTGCTCCTTGTATAAACTGGCCATGGTTAACTTTCTTGAGATGAATAGTGCAGTGGTTTTCCCTTGCCTTCTGCACCAGACATTTTGAGACTATTTAGGTCTTTAAGCTCGCTGTAGCCTCTTCCAGCCAATTGCCTAGCTAGGTATATGGTTATACCGCCATTGCTCGGTCGCCAGAGCCTCGTTTGTTGTCTAGCAGAGGGTACCAAGCCGTTCTTATTCCGTTCTCCCCCTTACCCACCAAGTAGATACATAGACAGAACATTAAAAATAACTAAATAAACCAGTGGAGTATATTCCCCTGCTAAACAACAATTTGAAACAGGAAAGACTAATCCGACCGAGCGTTATTGTCATGCTACCAACGTATACTAAATGATAAATTACTCTCTATTGCAGGTGAAAAGTGTTTAACAGATTTTATTGAATCGATCATACATTCACGCCTGTTTTACATAGGGGTATGGAGTTGATAGAGAAATACTTCCCTTGATACTTACTCGCATGCCTCATACATGACTGAACTTATAATTACATCATTTATTTGACGTCAAGCTGCTTTTCATAGACAGACTGAATTATCGATAACAATTCTATATAACTTTCAACTTTACAGGCACCTGTCCTTTCTAAGGTTTGTATGGGGACATAGGTCCAACACGTAGAGGCCCATTAAATTGTTTAATCTAAAGTGTTGTCGCTTTCAACTTTCGGGACCTCTCTGAATTCATCAATGCGCTCACAGACAGTTAGGTGCCTGAACTATTGCAGAGATAAAATTAAAGTAAAATTGGGCTGTTGTTTTAGGGTGTTAATGAATCGACTACGTTCACCTGCCGGTATCATTCATCTCATGAAATGTAAAATTGGCCGGTGGTAACTCGCCGTTTACTTAAAGGGACCCGGCAGCAAGACAGGCAACATTGAAGTACGCGGCTGGGTGTATCGAGAGGTGTGGCACCGGTTTCACATATATCCTCGTTATTACGCCTTTAGACACTTCTACCACCGAGCACAATAAATAATATTATACTCTAACGACTCCACTCTCCAAATCCATCGCCAACAAAAGCAAGCCAGAGGCTAGAGTCCTAGGTCTAGTGGGGATGCCTGCCTCAACCTACTTGCTGGAGCACTCGACTTCGGAGTTGTCGTTACTCACCTACGGCTCGCCATAAGCCGCCCTGAGCTCTAAGGGTGGCGAATTAAAAAAACATATTATGTCCTTCCTTGTATCAAAATTGATCAAAATCGATGGTTACTTTAGTTCTATCAAATTTAAATGTTTGTATTTAAAAAAATCAAAGATCCCTTTTTAGGGATTCTTTTTCAAATTGGATGGTTTTAATTTTTCATTTCATTTTAGACAAATATTTATTTATTTATTAATGATATTTATGTATGAAAACTGCTTAATATTTAAGTAAGTAATGCTGGTTCAAATAACTCGTACTACATGCCCCGAATAAGCTTTATACAACTACTTGAAAAAGTATATTTAAATAACTAAACGAAATTCAAGTAAAGTAAACAGTTGGTCTTTGAGGCTTTACATTCCTTTGTAAACTTGTCTTGAGTTAAAACTGAGTTATGTTTGTATTTCTACTGTACATACTTTATAATACTGTCTGCGATTCCTTTTAACCGACTGTATCAGAATTTAAACCATTTCTATAAAAGGTAAGAAAGAATTAATTTTAATAGTCTAATTTTGCAAGACTGCAAAGTAAAATGTAAGTATGTATAAAAAAACTAGTTTAGACACGTTGAAAGAATGAAGGGAAAATATTGACTATATAGGTTTATATGGCAGAAGTGAAAAGTAATGCCGGCAAGGGTGACCTAGGTTAAATGAACCTGATATAAAAGGAAATGAAAAAAATAATTCAGAATCATCAAAATTGCTCACGAAGCCCATATTAAATTTTTCAATTATCCGGGAAATTTTCCAAATTTTCTTTTCCTGTCCTGACAATTGCGAACACAACAAAAAAAATTGCCGAATCGGTCAAGCCGTTTTCGAGTTTTGCGCTTAGCAACAAATTTAGCGATTAAGTTTTATTTATATATGTGGTGAGGAAATTAACAGCCCTTACCTTCGAGATGTTATTTGTATCCACAGGTCGCTGTACTTCAGTTCGTTGGTTGGCTGCTTCTTTCTTTCACCACACTTTTCTTAAACTAGTTTAACTAACGAGATCGCGGGTTTGCGGATATACAATTATTGTCTGTGTTTGCGTTATTATGAATGGGCGGCGCGGCTGCTTGACGGATGCGTATAGCGCGACTCGACCGTTGCGTATTTATCGACACGGAGCTACCGTATACACCGGTGCGTTGCGATCAACGTCTCAATCTTCACTAGAGGGCCGTTATATGAAAAACGGAGGGTAGGTAGGGAAATATGTAAAAAATGTATGGCGTGTTGTGTGTGCGTATTGTGTAATACAAAATTGGCCTGACCAATATATGTAGATAGAAGATATAAAAATTATTGATCAAATGCAATGTTAAAAGTACCTAAACACAATTGCCGAGCATGTATGAAAGGTATGATGAATAAATATAAAAGAAGCGAAAGAGGTATGTCAGGATCGTAACAAATGGCATTCGATTGTCTCTGCCTACCCCTTTTGGGATAAAAGGGGTGATGATAATGTAATCATGATTATTTTTTTCTATTTTAAGCGGATATTAATGAAAAAAAATTATAAGATCAAAGTAACTGGCTGTGTAAATATACCATTCAAATTGATATTCTGAAAATGCGCAATCAAGAATTATACGATCCTTGATTTTTTTAAATTAATTTTCAGATATAATTTACATTATTTTTTCTATAATTATTATGACAGGCTTTTGTAAAATAAATACACAATATCAAAGAAATTAAATAAATATTGCTCACGCACAATTAAATGACTTGTTTCTATTTACGTGTCAAACGAATGCCTTTAGTTAATTTCTAGGTCTGATGTAATGTAGAGTAGAAGGGAAAACAACTTTTTTCACTGCAAATGGAGAGTTACAAGAGCGTTCGTAGAATGGCCTCATTTGTACCGCGGTCTCATCGAGTCGGTTATAGTCCAGGCAAATTGTTAGTTTTTTACTGAACAGTAAAAAATATTATTTAATTTTATATTATATCCACTGTATGTAAATAATACGCCAAAGAACGTTAAATTTTGTATGCAAGTCTAACTAATTGTTTTTTTTTCAATATTACTTTATATCTCTAAGGAATTAGGCTGAAAATTTTACGAGAGCGCCCTGTGCAACTCTCCCAGAAAGCAGCGATCTTGATGATTTTTTTATTTAATTATAGGTTTATTTGTATATATATAGCATAGTAGGTGTATTTAATTGTTTTATTATATTTTTCTTGTTATGACCTAATGAAATTATCTTTAGAGGTACTCGTATGTTCGCTACATAATAGTCTATTTTAAACAGTACAAACCGTCTTACTAACGTCTGAAAAGAAATTCATTAAGTGCAGCAACATACTTGCAGCCAGTTCTGTTTAATATGGACAACTGGTGAAAAGTGGACACTGTTACTCTGGTCACATTCCAAGGTATATAAGCCGTGAAGATGTGCTTTATTTGTTAAGTATATAAAATTACCACTTTTTCCTGGACTATAATGGGAAATTGCCTAAGGGCTGGAGGACGAATAAAAATCTCCTCAAATGTTGAAGGAAAGTAAAATATTTACAAGGAGTTCGTGGATGGTTGCTTCCGCGGTGTCTCTTTGTGCGGATTAGTCGAGGCGAACCATATTATATATAGAATTATTATACAGACGAATCCATTAAAATGGGTTTTTGAAGCGATCGATAATTCAATTATGTTCATTTCAATTAAGTTCTGATGTGAAGTCATTTTATCTAGTAATATTTTAGCCATGACATGTTTGAGTGACAGAGTGTTTAGGCTTGATAGCGAAACTATGCAAGTGTGGCGGCACATCGCGTTGATATGTCGCATTGCAATTCTGAAGCCTGTATCGCGCTAGTGAAAATATTTAATAGATTGGCCTGTATACAACTTTTCAGCGACACGTATTGGGGAGAATTATTTTTACTCACAGTCGTTAGATTGTTGTATGTAGCCATTTCTATACAGGTATGAAAACAAATAAACAGCTAATAGTTGATATGATGAAGCAGCGAAATGAATAATCTAAACATTTTTTATCTAATTCAAATACACCTTAGGGGCCGTGTCCACGAGCGAGAGAATCGCGGCGATTGTCTCGTCCGTGCCCCAAATTCGATACAAACTCTATAAGCCAATCTCCACAGGGCGATACTATCGCCTATAGAGTTTTTATGGCACGCCGCGATTCTCACGCTCGTGGAGACGGCCTCTTAGGATTCCATACTTAGGAATCCGCACAAATGGCCAATACTCTCTTTGCCCGACCTAGCAATTTGCTCAGTAATGCTCAGCATTCTAGTGGTAGACATTCTCGGGACGGGCATCACAATCACAATAATAATCAGCACAATCTAAAAGTATGAATTCTCTATAGAAAACCTGCCAACACTTTACACTTCGAGATGCGGCAATACAATATGCTGTATATTATTACTAGCATTCCGCCCCCGGCTTCGCCCGTGGATATTTACGAACAAACTAAAATATACCCTATACCTACCCCTACCCCTACCCCTACCCTTACCCCTACCCCTACCCCTACCCCTACACCTACCCCTACCCCTACCCCTACCCCTACACCTACCCCTAGCCTTATCCCTCCCCTACCCCTACCCCTCAACTACCCCTACCCCTACCCTACCCCCACCCCTACCCCTACCCCTACCCCTACTTCTACCCTCTAGCACTACCACTACCTCTATATCATCAATAGTTTTCGCAGCGCACGCCATGTAAGGAATTTCTTAGGTCATTTTTTTACACCTTGTGTTACATTATTGGAGTTTTAGTAAGGATCCCAAATTTTTTTGAAAATAGAATATAGCCTATGTCACTCAGGGTGAATGTAGCTTTACAATGGTGAAAGAATTTTTGAAATCGGCACAGTAGTTTTTTAGTTTATTCATTACAAACATACACAACACAAAAATACAAATCTTTCCTCTTTATAATATTAGTATAGAGTATAGATTACTCTATGCTTTGGATCATGCATTCCATTGACTGTGTTATCAATATCATTGTGCAGGTGACAAACATAGAACAATATGCACTCTTGTTTGTCACCCCCATTCATGAACACCAAGTCACTTTCCACCAAGTGGACGGAGAGTCACATGTCGGAGCCAAGCATACGAGATGAAAGATGATAGATTTATTTAAATCAAGGAACATGCATTTTACATTAGCCACGGCTGTGTACTAAACTGACACAGCTGCTTCAAATTGTGATCGATTGGATGCACAACGATGCTTTGAAAGGTGAATATAGGTATACTACATAAAATATATGGAGATACGGCATCAGTGAGCGCAGGTGTCTTGTTTAAGTGGATTTGTACTGTGGAACTGTCGAACTGAACTGAAGTAAGAGCCAGGTGATCATTGAAGTTTTGTTACCACTAATAGAAATGCTGCTAAATAATTTAGTGTAGAAATTGAAGCAAGTGTTTTAAAACTTGCGAATTATTCAATTTGAGTGGTTTATACTTTTTTTTTCACGGGTTGTCTTACAGCTCCCGAAACCATTTTTATAGTTCCAGGGAACCCAGTGGAAGACCAATTCTTCCTCGTTTGGCCGATGGTATTTGTGAGGCTATACCTAACGAGTAGCTAGTTCTGTTGAGGTATATTTAGATGGAAAAGCCTCTCAGTGTGGTTTGTCAGATTATGTAGGTACATAAGTTTGTAATTGAAATGAAATGAAATGAAATTTATTTAATTGTTGGTTAAGTTTTGGTAAACATACGTATACAAAAAGGAAACCTGCCCGCAAAGGCGCACGATGGGATCCGTACGGCAAAAAAAAATCACGTCCCCTTAAATATTTATTTTATTCTGTTTTTTAGTATTTGTTGTTATAGCGTCAACAGAAATACATCATCTGTGAAAATTTTAACTGTCTAACTATCACTGTTCATGAGACACAGCCTGATGACAGACGGACAGACAGACAGACAGACAGACGGACGGACAGCGGAGTCTTAGTAATAGGGTTTCCGTTTTTACCCTTTGGGTACGGAACCTTAAAAATTACATAATATCGATAGAAGCTTATGTACAAGCCAATGAAACCAATATTCAAATTTGCACACTGTCAACAATTGCGCACATAATTAAAGTTTATAGATACTTATTCGGCAACGCTATCCTATGCAGTTTAAAACTACATAATAGAGGTCTGACGCGGCGTTCGCGCTCCGCATTGGTTATTAGGTAAATTATGGAAACACTGGTTCCCGTACTAATTGGTGTAATTGTGAACTGTCACGGTTCTTGACTCTTTAGAAGTTGGCCACAGTGGTACCACAGTATAATGTAGTAGGACGTGGTAACCATTCGGAATCATATCGTCCACTTCACTGGCAATAAGATGCATGCATATTGCCTTGTGCGTGACCATCCCATCGTTTTGTATTATCATTTTTCATTCGAATTTCAAATAAATGTACTAAAAGAAACTCCTATTGTTTCTTCTGTCTTTACTGTGGAAACTAGTTCAGCCGTGCGAGCATGACTGCGTAGATAAAATCTACAGGGGTTAGCTATTTATGACATTCGTCATGTTATCGCTAGAATATTTGTCTTCTAAGAGATTACGTGACAAATGTCATAAATAGACAAACTGACGATTCTACTTCATGCCATGGCGACTGACGCACGCGGTTTAATCCCGCCCTCGCTGTGATAGTTGTAATTAGTCTGTGATTAATAACACATAATATAACAGTCGTTGCCTGTAGATTTTGTCTACCCCTGTAGATTTTGTCAAATCCCTGCTGTAGATTTTGTCTACCCCATGTAGATTTTGTCTAACTCCTGAAGATTTTGTCTAACCACTGTAGATTTTATCTAACCCTTGTAGATTTTGTCTACCCCCTGTAGGTTTTGTCTACTCGTCTACTCCCTGTAGATTTTGTCTAACTCCTGAAGATTTTGTCTAACCACTGTAGATTTTATCTAACCCTTGTAGATTTTGTCTACCCCCTGTAGGTTTTGTCTACTCGTCTACTTCCTGTAGATTTTGTCTAACCCCTGTAGATTTTGTCTAACCACTGTAGATTTTATCTAACCCTTGTAGATTTTGTCTACCCCCTGTAGGTTTTGTCTACTCGTCTACTCCCTGTAGATTTTGTCTAACCCCTGTAGATTTTGTCTAACCACTGTAGATTTTATCTAACCCTTGTAGATTTTGTCTACCCCCTGAGGTTTTGTCTACTCGTCTACTCTCTGTAGATTTTGTCTAACCCCTGTAGATTTTCTCTACGCCGTCATGCTGGTTAGGTTAGACGTTATACGTCCCTTATTAGACGCATAACTATTATAGTTTGTTGATCCTCTGTATAATCTGTGGTAATACTATATCAATATATATTCTGTCAAAAGGCCACACAAAGGTCCGTACAAAGGCTTATCTCAGCCCTTTCAATTGACTGACCATAGAGAAATTTAAAATTAATTTTAAAGAGATCATAAATTGATCATTAATAGATGAATATTTCAGCAAAGAGTGCAGAATCACAATTTCCAATTAACAAAATCGCCAATGTTGCAAAATGTAATTTTCTGTCAAAGTTCAAATTTTACGATAGTACATTTTAAATTAATTGATATTTATCTGAATCACTTTGTTTAAAAATTTTAGTATAATAAAATATATAAAATAATGTTCTGCAATGAAACTTCAAACCTACATACCAAACCAAATAAGCTATGTTTTATTAAACTTAAGTCAGGGTTCCTTGAGATACATCAATATTGCACCTCAAGAAAAACGACCGAACAGGTAAAAACTGAGGTTCTACAAACTCCAGGGGGGAAAGCTATCTATATATATTATAATTTCTCAACAATTGAATTTTCAAATTAGACTAATGTATTGATTTTGTAAAAGACGTCATCTGTTGGAGACCAGTTGAACTAACGGTGCGAATTATTCGCACGAGTCATCTAATATTAATTAATTTGGAAATCATTAAAGTTAAACGTTCTTTATAGAAAATGGCTAAAAATCGTTCGTTTCATATAAAGACTTTAGCTATTTCCGAAATAAAAGTCTTTTACTGTTCGTATGAACAACAATTTAATTTTAAGAAATACAGCAAACATTTCTAAGCCAATTGAACAAGAAACAACAAATAACTGACTCTATATATTTCTCGTATTTGTTCTAAACAAAATTGCACATTTGACGGTCAATAGAGCAAAATATCTGCAAAGGTAGTTTTATACTGGTCGCTTCGGTTCTCTTATTTTCTTCTACGTACCTATTTTAGTTTTCCGTTGGTACATATAATATCTATTCTTATCTGATCTAACTACTTCAATAATATAAATGCGAACAGGTAAACGTTTATACTTTTTACTTTTTACAATTTTTGTACATAGTTAGTTCTAGGGGCGGAGAGTGGCATACTGTTTATCTAGAAGATAAATCCGTATGTCACATTTCATTAAAGAATATAAAGGCACGCGATGTGTAGTTGTGATTAGTCTGTGATTTATAAGACATATCACAATCGGCGGGATCATCTTAGATACCGATTAATCGGCATCTATACTTGACATTGGCAAATCATCGATTAACATTGGTAGAGCCACAATATAAGAAGAAGAAGAAGAAGAAGAAGAAGAAGAAGAAGAAGAAGAACAAAGGCACGCATCTGTCTGTATGATATCTCTAGAACAATGAACGAATTTAAATGAGGTTGTGATCTGAATTTCTCAAGAAATGTTATCGCTTATAGAAGCGAAGGATATTAATGAATCAAGTCGGATTAATATTGTATCCAGTATGCTCTCATTGAATATGCTAACATTATTCGTAGTTAATGTGTGATATAAAGCGTATTGACCGGAACGATGTAATTAGAGAAGAATGCGAAGTGAAAGATGACGTCGTGACCCAAATGAAGAAAAGTAGTTTACGCTGGTTTAGACACGTTGAAAGAATTAAAGATGAAAGATTGACTGAAAATGTTTATATGGCTGAAGTGAAAGGAAATGCTAGCAGAGGACGACCTAGATGTGCTTTTATTGAACATATAAAAAATTTATTGATCGATGGAAATATTAAAAGTACACACAATCGCCGAGCATGTATGAAACGTATGATGAATATAAAAGAAGCAAAAGAGATATGTCAAGATCGTAGCACCTGCCTACCCCTCTTGGGATGAAAGGCGTGATAGATACATATTCGTTTATGTATATCTCTAAATAAATAAGATTTAAAATGTGTAACAACCAAAAATATTATGTAAGCAGATACCTACCTACCTTAAAAGTTTAAAGGTATTTTCAACCCATAGTAATCAATACTTTACGAACCTCTTTAGTTTAAGTATATAAAACACGTTCCGACATTCGATACATTTGCAATATCCTTCTAAAATATATTAGGGTTGCGCGTCAATACACTTTGATAAAACTTTTCACTTGATGCAAGACTAGTTCGGCAGACTTATTACGTAATTAGCAACTTCAACTGATTGCATAATACTTCAACAGGTCGAGGTCAATCATGGCGGTCCACAGCACGACGAAACTTGTATTGACTCGCCATGGTTAACTTTCTTGGGAAGAATAGTGCAGTGGTTTCCCCTTGCCTTCTGCATCAGACATTTTGAGACTATTTAGGTCTTCAGGCTCGCTGTAGCCTCTTCCAGCCAGTAGCTTAGCTAGGTGTATGGTTATACCGCCATTGCTCGGTCGCCAGAGCCTCGTTAGTTGTCTAGCAGAGGGTACCAAGCGTGCAAGACACAGTCAACAAACAATCATAAATGCATCGATTTTCTATCAAATATCTATGGTTAGTAAAATATATCAGAGCTCCCCGATGCATAAAACTGAGTGTTTATGATTGATTTTCCGACCAGATATTTTGCGTAGGTGGTTTTTTAATTTGTGAAAATGTGACACTAGATAATTCTTCTTAGTCTAGACTAGAAGTCGCTAGCTTTAATAGAAGTCAAAATCCGATAAATCTATAGAATATTTTTGAAACTGCTTACCCGATTTTTATCGAACAATGGCTAAGTACGCATCAAAGTCGGTCTAGCCATTCTGGAGAAAAATGCTAACTGACACAAACAACATCTTATCCCAAACGCATATACCGTCTTCGTTCCGTCGTGCGTAAAATATGACATAAATGAAACAGTTTTTGATGAATTTGATCGACATTTCATACTAGAAATATAATTGCGAGCAACTAGAATACAACTAAGCTAAGTGTTTGCAATTTACAACCAGTTGCTACAGCGGCCGAATTACCGTCGCACAACTGGTTCTTAGTTGCATATCGCTGATAGATTTACCGGCCTATTGTAACCCCAATTCGGCAATAAATCGCCCATTTGCAACGAAGAAAGAAACTAAGTTTTGTTTTCGATTGTACTACAGCGAGTAACAAGGGAGTGTTTTTCCTCTTTTATTCCCAAGAAAAATAAAATAAGTTTTGCTACTCTGTTTTCGTTAAAGCTGGTAATGTAATAATTAATGTTGACAAGTGTGGCTTAGAAGTTATCATTAGTAGTCCCTTAGATTCCCGGGTTCCATTTCTGGTCTAACAAATATTTTATAAGCTTTTCGCCCTACGGCTTCACTTGTGGATTTTTTTAAATAGTGACAAAGTTTAATTAAATTCCAAAAAGTAGCACTTTCTTTACTATCTCTATATATGTCTGTGCAAAAAATGACGTTGCTACGTTGCTCCGTGTGCGCTACTCGATTGATCAGCCACTTGCTGCTGGAGACTTTGTGAAGACTGACAGCCGAGATCTTTATATGAACAATAAGTTTTAGTGTTTTTTGAATTTATACTTAGAATAAGTGGGGCATATTCGGGCAAGATGACATGCTGTGAAGAGTTTTACCTTGGGATTGCACGAAGAAGCACCTTTTGTGTTTGACAGTATCAGTATGAAACCTGAATACCGAAATTAAAGAAAGAAAAATAATCAACAATATCATCTTGCCCGGAAGATATGCAAGGTCAGTAATTAGGTCCATTAGTTAGGATACTTAAATATAAGTATGTATATATAAATTGTTATGACAAATAAAACAGCTTAAAATACAGTCCACTAATTTATTATTTCAAACCACCAAATCACCAGATGGGTAGAAACAAGTGGAGCTCTACCTCTTGAGTAACACCTGCAGAGGTATCTCACACACTCCGTCTTACGTGAAAGCTATGATTTTACCGACAACAAGCGCATCACTTGGAACGGCTGGACCGATTAGCTTATATTTAAAAACAAAAATTGGAAAAGTTGCCCGGATCATTGGAAAATTCAAGAAGAACTGAAAAGTCTTTAATGGGATTTTTGTATGAACTCAAGACCAGAAAAGCTAGTACATAATAAATGTTTTAATAAACTTCTTATGCTTCGGAGGGAGCGTTAAACCGGAGTCCATATTTGTCCTTGAAATTTATAGAAAGACCATTTAAACATGTGCAACATGCTAAATGTATATACTGTTACCACTGTAGGCTACCCCAACATTATTCGTTTAAAACATCCAACTATTATACAGTCAGTTCTGCTATAAACCCATATAAAATTCAAATTTCATCATAAATTAATAATCACAAAACAGGCACATTAAAATTTAATTCTAGTTTGTAATTAAAGTGAAATGTATGCACGGAAATGTGTGGCTTAAATTTGGTATTTTAATTTAGTTCTCGTGAAAATTACTGTGGGTTATATACTTGTGTTTGTAATGTTATTATGTTTAGAAGATTATTTTAAACTCAGTAGTAGTGACTATTAACTATCCATTTGGCCGACTAACCGACTAAGGATTACTTGGCCCCAAAATTACTGACTATTCGGTCGATTGATCCAGTTAAAAAGTACAGATTATTTGACAATTTTAGATTGAGTCTGCTATCTAGATTTTAGTATATTTTATTTTCCGTTTCCTGTATTAAAATAAGTTCCAAATAAGTGTCAATCACCATTCGGGACAAAACATCTGAGTTGCCTTACAGCTCCCGAAACCGTGTTCCAGGGTACCCATTGCAGCGGAAGACCAAGTCTCCCTCGTTTAGCGGATAGTATTTATGAGGCTATCCTAACGAGTGGCCAGTTCTGTTGAGGTATATTCAGATGGAAAAGCCTCTAAGTGTGGTTTGTCGGATTATGTACATTTAAAAAAACTCATTGTAGCCGGGATCCGGGATCGAACCCGTGGTCTGCCTAGTTAATACCAATTTTGTTATCCTTCGAAAATTTTTTTAAAGCTAGCGTTAATCAACAGCAATAATTTAAGCTGTGGATCATATTAAATGCTGGCTTTCGCCCGTGACCTTTTAAATAAGAATAAAAAATACAAAATTTGTATTTTAGCCGTCTGACACAATCGTTTTCGAAAGGATTTTGGAAGGATTATAGACAAAAAAAACTCAAAAAACGATTTTTTTTAAAAACAAGCTTTAATATTGATTAAAATGAACCAAACACTAAAATTTGACAATGTAAATGTTAAAATGTAGAAAATTACTTGTTTCCAATCGGAATAAATAAATTATAAATTTTTCGTTATATTTTATCAATATAAAACCTTGTTTTTAATTTTTTTATGTTTTACTTTTTAGTATTGTATGATGACAAAAAAAAACTTGTAAAGAGAAATGAAACGAGCCTAAACTCGATGGGTTACAGAGTTCCCGTGGCCACCTTCCGATTCCATCATCAGACCAGCTATGAAATCATTATATTGTCAAAAAGTCTGTAATTCTTTGATATGTTCCATCACTGAGGTTCGAACCTGGGACAGTCTTCTTTGTAGTAAGATCACTCATCACTAGGCTAAACCTTTAATGAAAAGTTTGATAAATATCATAATACATCCCGACCTTCAATATATTTTTCTAAGTTACTTTTTATTATAAAAACTTTTAATAAGGAGCGGTCTTTTGAAAGTTGCTTTACAAGAAAAGTTCTCTAATCATCCGATCCCGATGGTCTCAAATTTATTTTTGGAGTGCAAAGGTCTTTGATCGGATCCCTTCCATTTTAACAACAATTGAAGTTTTTATATTCAACTAGCGACGCCTTATATTACCTACTCTAATTAAGAACATATCTATATACCTAGACTAGCTGTGCCTTGCGGTTGCCCCCGCGTTTATTTTTACTTCGCTCCTTTTTTAGGGTTCCGTACCCAAAGGGTAAAAACGGAAACCCTATTACTAAGACTCCGCTGTCCGTCCATCCGTCTATCTGTCACCAGGGTGTATCTCATGAACCGTGATAGTTAGACAGTTGAAATTTTCACAGATGATGTATTTCTGTTGTCGCTATAACAACAAATACTAAAATATAGAATAAAATAGATATTTAAGAGGGTGATTTTTTTTCTCGTTTTTGCTCGATATTTATAACGGCAACAGGTAGACGCTTGAAATATTCACAGAATATTTAGTTATATATTAACTTTAAAAATAAATAATAAAATTAATACAACAAACATGTTTTTTTGCCGTTTTTATAGATAATGGTACGGATTCCGTCGTCGTCCGACTCGCACTTAGCCAGTTTTTGGGTCGTATCGTGATGTTATATAACCTATTTAACCTTCCTCAAGAGTTAAGCTATCAAATGCAAAAATATTTTTTTAAATCTGACAGGTAGTTCCAGAGATTAGCGCAAACAAACAAACAAAAACTCTTAAACTTTATTATTTGTATAGATTGCAGATACGATTTAAAATTTAAATTTTTACACCCCATTTCACCCCCTTAGGAGTGGATTTTCGAAAAATCCTTACTTTGTGGACCCCTATTTTTTGAAATTTTCAGATTAAATTGAATCTGGTAATGAGATAAAGGCTCTAAGATCCTTAAAATCATTGCCTGGCGATTAAAATTTAAAAAAACTAATCTCAATAATGAAAAAATTATTTAAGTCTACGGAATCCTAATAATTTATTTTTTCTCGCTTATTGTTTATTTCCGCCTATGTGTATACAATATTAATTTGTAGAGTGAACGCATCAATCAGTCCTGGACTGACCGACAAAATGAATGGCCACTTTTATGGTTGTGTTTACGACGGAACCAATGGTTTATTGGGGAGGTTCACGTGACCCTATTTACAATAATATATGGGTCAGTGATAAAAAGTTTTATTTTTCATTAACTGAAAACTATTTAATTGGACGGAATATAACTGCCTAATTTAACTGAATTTCAATATTATGTGGGGTTAAAATTTAGTTAGTATATAGTTATGTAATTAAATAATGTATTGTGACAAAAATGTTGTAATATCATCTTATAAATGAATTGCTTTTTAATAAAAACTAATAATCTAATAGAAAAAAAATAAGAAAAAAATCTATGTACCTACATAATTTTCCATCTACATACCTCAACAGAGTTGGCCATTCGTTAAGTATAGCCTCAAAAATTTTTTCTGCTAAATGAGGAAGACTTTGTGTTCAGCTGGGTACCCTTCCGGCAAACCGTCAATTTTTTTTTAAGAATAAAATTTAATGACAGTTACCAAATTTTTTCAAGTGGTCTTTATGACATAATTGCTAAAAAAGTCATAAATCCGAAAAGGATTTAAATTATTTTTTAATGCAAGAAAAACGTATGATCCCACAATCGCCTTGTGTTATCGATTTTGCTAATTGCATAGAAGGTTACTAATATATGTCTAACTATATCGTCTGGAACATAATATATCGCGTAAAGGACCAAAGGCCATATGAAGCTGTAAGGGAAAACACACTATTCCATTTATAGCACGACATATTTGCTAAACTGCTTCTTAAATTTGATACAATATGTCACATATTGAGACTCTAAAGCGTTCAGCGTTCAATTGTCGTTCAACTGTCGTATCGTATCGTAAGAAAATGATTCAATGATTTCTACTGACAGTCTCATTCTACGTCATGTCATGGTCGATTCTACGTCGTGTTCCGTGACATGAAGGGGAATCGGGTTTAGTCCCCCCGCCCGCGCTGTGATAGTGGTGATTAGTCTATGATTAATAAGAAATATCACAGTCGGCGGGATCATCTTCGATACCGATTAATCGGCATATACTCGTATACTATATAAAGACTATAGACATTGGCAAATCATCGATTAGCATTAGTCGAACCACAATAAAAGAAGACGAAGATAAGCAGTCTAATACAGTTAATAATGTTTATTACCGCCACAAGTTCACACAAAAATTCCATAGAAAAATGCATTTCCATGATTTCCCGACTTGTCAATTTTTTTCCCCTAAAAACCTGATTCAGACTATTACGAACATTGAAAATTAACCAAATCGGTCCAGCCGTTCTCAAGAGATACGCTTACCAACGAATAGCATATCCGTTTTCTTTATAGGATAATCATGAAAATTTTTGGGTAACGATATTTAAATGTATGGCTGTAACGGAAAGTCTGAAAAGACTTTTATATCTTTTTTGTAGATTATTGGACAATATCTATAACTTTTTATTGTAACTTTGGTAACTGCATTTCTGCATACTGCTGAAAATAAACGATTAATTTTTGTTAACTCCGAATCAGAAGTACCAATTTCGTAATTGCCTGAATCGTCACCCTTTGTTCATGACGTCAATGCCTTTACTATATAAAATAAGTTGTCTCTACCATCTATCTATCTATCATCACGCCTTTTATCGCAAGAGTGGTAGGCAGAGACAATCGAATGCCATTTGCTACGATGCTGACAATGTGTCTCTCTACCATCTCATTAAATTTTATTTGTATGAGATAGTACTAAATACATTTTAGTCGAGCGGGGCTCTATTCTGAGGAATATACCGACATACAAGCCTACAATAAGAGTAGGTAAGGAGCCATTTTGTCATTTGAAAAACCGCAATTATCACGGAATTAAGAACTGCAAAGTAAAAACACAAATAAACTAACTCCCAACCGATGCGACGTTAGCGTCCCTACCGAACAACTCCTCCATCCTCAACAGTCGGTCCCTCATTACTGAGGATCATGACTCCGACACATCAGCTTCTCCTCAATTATCTTCCTCCATCTGCTGCGGTCCCCTGCCTCGATCGAATTGCCAACGAGTTATCAGTTGTTAAATTTGTTCGTATAATTAAAAACGTGATATATCGTGTCTAGCTAATGGATTTTTTTTTTACAGTAAATATTATATAACAACCAAAATGGAATTTCAAAACTCATTCGACATTTTTATGTTCACAGTTTCATTGAGTGGGATATTATTTCTCATGTTGATGGTTCCGAAGTCATTTTTGCATCACCAATAAAGGTTTCAACAATATTTAGATACAAGTCCTGATTGAATGATTTGATTATCTCAACATCACCGCCTTTTTTTGATGTAGGTTAAAATAAAAAATGTTTTTTTATTTAAGTAATTGTAAAAATTGTATTAGAAATTAGGTATATTATTTTATCGGATTTACTTAAAACTTGAGATCTAAGGCTATCATCACGCCTTTTATCCCAATAGGGGTAGGCATAGAAAATCGAATGCCATTTGTTACGATTCTGACATACTACTTTCGCTTCTTTTATATATATTTAAGTCTGTATTACATCATACATTTTAGGTAAGGGTCCGTGGACTCAATTAATGCTAAAAAAATAATTTATTTATTCAATATTTTCAACTCAAATTGTTGATAGTTATTATTTTAAATTGGATTAAGCAATATTTTCATTATTAAGTCTTCTAATTTGCCATATTTTGACAGAAGTAAGATGCCCGAATGCCAAGGACCCACAACGTTGACTTACATCAAATCGGCATATCTAACTAAAAACTGGTGATGTGAAATTCAGCCTAAAATATGTTAGCATTTTATGTTAAAATACTCTAATTTGTGATATTAGTATAAATACCAAATGTATTCATTTGCAAAATATAGTGATGTCTCTAACGCCAGCTCCCCTTAGTATAATTGTTTTTTAAAAAGGTAAAATAGTGGGGATGCAAATGTGAGCGCGAGCATTATGACAGTTCGTTGGTTTTTGGTCGAATGGACATACCTACCTACCTTCCAGCGGCGAGGAGCCCATACAACACGATTCTTTTCGGCTTCCCTTTAGGAATTTGTAAATCTATATAAGTATTTTTTTTAAAACCTACTGATATCTATTAGTAACATAAGGACATAAGACGATACAATACTGGCCTTGCTTCGTACTAAGCAACTGTCTCTTTCGTTTGTATTGATATCCGCGCACGTTTCCTCTCGTTTTAGCACGCGCAAACAGACCCACAAATAAGCCGATGAATTCCGGGTTATGAGAGTCTAATGTAACCGATAGGAATGATGTCTGCTAAACACCGAGTTTAGTTAGTTGAGTGTTTACTTGCGTTTTTATTATATTTTGGAATTATAGTTTTTAATACAAGAGACTACTTAAATAATAAAGATTTTAAATATTTTAAATCCCTTTACAATACATTACTATGTCATTGGTCATTGGTGCATTTTGGATAATAAAAGAAAATTTTAGATCTTGTAGCATTAGTTGAGTGAGCTATTTTACGGCTTCCATTCTGAAAATATTCAACCTTCGCCACTGCTACCTTCATAAATATTTCTAAGATATGAAAGTACACATAGAATTTCCAAAACCGTTAATGGAGATGTCACAAAAGATGTTTATGACATCTAAAAATATAGAAGCAGAAAGTAAGACATCAGCTAAATATGGCGGATGACAATAAAGCAACCCAATAGCAATAAACCGAAAATATTTTAATGCGGCCGGGGCAATAAATTCTTAGGAAAAATATAAATTCTTAATAGTTTTATAACATTTTCCTGATACAACATAAACTCACGGTAGTTATACTCATTAGGTATAGCCTCACAAATACCATCGGCTAAAAGAGGAAGACTTGGTCTTCCGCTGGGTACCCTGAGACCGACAAGATGGTTCTGGGAGCCGTAAGGCAATATAAAAAAAAAAGAAAGATTTTTTCAAGAATTCTGAAAAACCACTATTTTAAAAGAAAGAAGGGACAATTGAAAAAATACTCTTGTAATTGAGAAGCTGTTTTCTTTTTGAAGTCACTTAAAAATGTAATTTTAATTAAAAAAACCGTAATTAAAAAGTGCGTAGCGATTTATTGATAAGTAAATAAAGTAAAAATACTTTGTGTTGAACTCCCTAATTAATGTTTTAGCACGCGCGTCCGGCATTCTGTGATTAATTTTCCTCTTTCTTAGGGTTACGCAGTTAAACGTAGAAGAATGTAAATTGTTCACTTTCTTGAGGAAGAGTAAGGTAAAAACACAAATTATAGAATAAATCCGCAAAAAATCTTCAAACTGAAGCTAAAAAGTACCCGGATGTTGTATTTCTTGATAAAAAGACAATATTAAAAAAAAAAAATAAGAACATAGAATAGGTCCTGTATTATTTTTTATGAATATTATCTTATCTCTTGATAATAAGAAATTATTCCAAAAGACGCTTGGAGGTTCTCAATTCGTCGGAATTTTTGTTTTTTTTATGTATGTTCCCCGATTACTTGAAGACGCCTGAACCGATTTGGATTTTTTAATCCTGGAGAAATCGAGAACTTTTCAAATTTTATGGGCACACTTGAAGCGATTTTTCAGTGCATAATTTTTGAAGTCGGTACACTTTTTTTAAAGACCAAATTATACTATTTAGTCGCATGCGTATTATGGTTTGTTCTTTATTCTGAGGGTAAAAATAGAAAAATGTGTCATCGCGGTCTCCAGGGTACGAAGTACCTAAATCTGCGTAAGAATATTATATTGTTTGTTTTTAGAAATTTTAGAAATTCTTTCACTATTTTTTATTTAAATAAAATCACGGGCTATGGATACGGGAGCGGGAAACTAAATTTAACTTAAGTATTTTCTAAATCAATATTAGCTTAGTAAGCGTACAACAACAACACATAAACCAAAAACTGACAAATTAATAATTCATGAGAGACCAAAATAATATGGCGAATAGAGCTACATTGTAAATCCCTACTGGTCCTACATATCATTATATTTTCAAAACAATTCCCAGCAAGAGTTAAAGTTTGTAAGTTTGAATTATCTCTCAAACTACTGAACCAATTCTAAAAATTATTTCACAAATAGAAAGCGTATATCCATGAGTAATCATCATCATCATCAACCTTTTTAAAATCCACTGCTGGATCATTGGTCTCCCTCTAGCGCACCATTTAGTGGTGCTCATTGAGAGGAATTGCCATAGAATTGCTTGGCGTTACGTGCCCTCCGAAGAACGAGGAGTCGATTTAAGCACATATTCTTAAAGAAAATTTAGCTTAGCATTTTGGCAGCGAGTAGGATTTGAAACCGGGACCTCCAGTTTCAAGTCCATAGTCCTACCAATTAGGCTATCGACCAACTTATCCATGAGTAACATAAGCTATAGATATTTTATTTTGTTCCAAAATATCCACGGGCAAAGCCGGGGGTGGAAAGCTAGTATCTTCTTTGTTACGTCATCGTAGCTGAGTTGCTAGCCCGGTTTCGAATACCGGCCGTGGCATATATTTACACACACACTTGTTCACGACCTTTATGTCTTGTGCTGTGGCCAGAGATACCAGTAACAGTGTCCACTTTTTGTTAGTTGTCCATATTAAATAGAACAGGTGGCAAGCCTGTTGCTGCACTTAATGGACCTAGAAGAGTCACTTCTTTTATTTTCGCGGTTCCTGGTTGTTTGTGAGGTGTGTCTCACGCCTAGTACAGGGAATTCTAGTGATGAGTGAAGTGTGGAAAACAAGTGGTATTAAAAATAATAAACTGGTTAGTAGGTACTGTAATTGTGAGACCATTAACGGCGACTAAGCAGCCATCGTTTTCATTTTTCTCACTTCTACCGTGTAAATCCTTCATTCTATCAATGTGTCAAAACTAGCGGAATCGGTTTTTACTTATTTTCCAAATTTTACTCTCAACATCATCCTTCCATCCGCATTCTTAACTTGCGAGTTAGAAGTATAATGTTTTCAAAGTAAAAAAGTCTGTATCTTCAGAACCTCTATAGGTATAAACTCCAATTCGCACTTGACCTAATTTCAAGTTACACTTTTTCTTTATTTTTTTTTTTATTGAAATTTTCCAGCGTTCAGCTTTGCGCATTAATTAATTTCAATTACGTGCTTTGGCGTAAGAAATAAAATAGTACTACATTATTTATTAACCGACCTCCGAAATTATTAAAATACTGTGATTTTACGTTAAAAAATAAAAAATCTTAAATTAATTAATTTCACTTTTAATTTAGATAAAGAAACTGATCCTTGAAAAGCTAATCATCGTGCTAGGAAAAGTCAACGGAAAATATCAAAAATGGGCAGACCAAATAAAATCGTTAACCGATTGCTCATGTTTGCTGCCAGGAGGCCTGCTCAGGACCGGGACACATGGAGGCGTATTGTCCAGAAAGTGATGAAGTGACCTTCAGCAATGAAAGCATAGGCTATATTCTATTTTCAAAAAAATTAGGGATCTTTACTAAAACTCCAATAATGTAACCCAAGGTGTAAAAAATGACCTAAGAAATTCCTTACATCGCGTGCGCTGCGAAAACTATTGATGATAGAACGAAATAATGTACTACGACTTTGCAGAACACATCAATATCTACAAAAATTTTCGCCATAGCATATGTCTAACTATTACTTTAAAAATTTAATTATAAAGCCGCCGCTAGATAAGGCTCTTTATTTGTACCTTGCTATTAATAGGTAGGGGTAGGGGTAGGGGTAGTGGTAGGTATAGGGTTTTTTTTTTTTTTTTAGTAAATATCCACGGGCGAAGCCGGGGGCGGAATGCTAGTCGGATATAAAATAAGAGTGAATTAAATCGATTTTATGATAGCAATAACATAGCCATAAAAATAATGTAAATTTTTCAATATTTATAATTTACATAAATAATTTATAATTTGGTATCAGAATATACGTCCCTAAACCAAGATTCTGTCGTAGTTCTTTTATATTTTTTCTGGATTGTTACAAAATAAAACAACTCTTTTCAATATAATAGAACTGATCATTTATTCATTAACAATGATTTCCTGCTACTTAGAACTTAGCCAGGAAACAAGAAGCCATACCAACTTATTTATTGTGTAAAAGTTACAAAAGTTTTCAATTAATAAAATAGAAGGGAAGCGGTTTTCCCTTAATAGCCTTTCTTGAGAACTTGAGTCTATAAGGATCAATACTGTTGACAACTGGGACTTAGTCTTCATACAAACGGCCGCCCTATTGTTTCTTATGAATACATTTTCTTCACCAAATTTATGACAGAAACGGTCTTTGAATATTTTATTACAGGAGTAATTACGCCATTATCATGGAGGGAGAGCTTCCGAGTTGCTTGCGTGGAGAAAAATATTAAATTTTAAGTTTTCTTGGGTTAGGAATTATGAAGAATTAATGGAAGGAAGTCACGGCAGTATGTTGCTGGGAGTTTTCAGTTATATTATTATGGTCCTTACTTACTTACGAATATGTAGGTAAATAAAAACCCCTCCCCCACCCAATGTAGATGGAAATTGTATGTTACTATGAAAGTATGTAAACTGTGTCCGGACGCTTTATTGAACACTCTTACAATTAAAGTGAAAACAGTGAAAAATAATAACCAGTTTTTACAACAGTGCCGACCTAAACGCATTTATTACGTGAGTGCATCTAAAAACGTAAAAAACAACAACAATAATACGGTTTCAACGTGTTAAATCTTAAAAGAAAATTTTGATCAAACCGTATTTGAGGGTACTTTGTGATTATATACTCTTTAGTTGAAAACAGTGCTACCAACACGAATCAAGTTAAAGTTGCGTTCAAAAACCTGATTAAATTTATACGACTATAGACGCAAAGAATTTCAAGTTGATTGATTTACGATTCGATTATTGTGTTACTTTTGCGTCCCATTTCACGGCAATATGGCTACCCAGCTGTCACCAGAGATGTCACTGCTTTTGTCAAAAATGACAGAGCAATTAAATATACAAACAAACACACTAACTGAAAAGATTACTGCAGCGGTCCTAGAGAAAGTAGACGAAAAAATTCAACCGATATTAGAAGAAAATAAAAAATTAAAAAGCGAAGTTGAAAACCTAAGTAAAAAAATACATTATCTCGAAGCAAACAGCAATAGAAATAACATAATACTCCACGGGCTCCCAGAATCGAAAGAAGAAAACAATGAGGATTTAACTACTCTAGTGACATCAACACTAAGTGAGATAGACGTGAAACTTGAGAATGGGGAAATCGATAGACTGCAGAGATTGGGAAAAAAGGGAGTTGAAGAAGGCAAAACTAGACCAGTTGTACTAGTCACCACCACTCTGCAGAAGAAAATTCAAATTCTTAGAAACAAAAAGAAGATGAAATCAAACACTTACATCACTCACGATTTACCAAAAGAAGCACTACAATTAAAGAAAGAAAAAAGGTACAAGTATAAAAAAAAATGTTTCAAAAGTGCAGAGGAAGGATGCATTTCATTTCATGCGTGAGAGATCGTATTCAACATCAGACAAGAGCACATTTGAAAACTAATACACCATTATCAAAAACCGGACAAAAACAACTACTTTATAAACTACAACAATCAAAATGTCTCCCAACACGGCTGGTCCCCGCGGGAGAACAAGACCAAAACCCTCCAACAAAAAGATACAAAACAATCAACATTGCAACACTCAACACAAGAACCTTAAGAACGCAGGAAAGCTTACTGGAATTAGAAAAATCACTAGAAAACATAAACTACGACATCCTAGGCATAAGCGAGATGAGAAGAGTAGACGAGAAAATAGAAGAATATAAAAACTACATTCTATATCATAAAGAGAAATAGCCGGTCATAGAGGAGTAGGATTTTTGATAAAATACTATAAATGATACTATGGACTGTCATACAGGTATATGCGCCTACTGAACAAGCTGCCAAGGATGACACCGAAGACTTTTATAATAATAATCTATCAGACATTGTAAAAAAATACTACAATAACTACATTATAGTTATGGGGGACTTCAATGCCCAGATTGGTACCAGAGAAGTAGGGGAAGAATCCATATTGGGAAATTACTGCCATGGAAAGAGAAGTAAAAATGGACACAAATTAATAGATTTTTTATTGCAAAACAACCTAACAATGCTCAATTCAGTCTTCAAGAAAAAACCTAAAAATAAATGGATCTGGATATCTCCAGATGGAAAGTACAAAAATGAAATCGATTATATTATAACAAACAGAGTAAAGTATTTCAATGACACACAAGTTATACAGAACTTAAACTTCAATACCAACCACCGTATGGTACGATGTCGTTTAAATATGTATCAACGAAAAAGATCCAGGAATATCAAAACAATGACCACAGTGTTGCCATCAGAACAATATGCGAAAAATATTGAAACATCTTCTATCAAGCCGCTGCTAGAAATAATTAACTCCGATATAAGTGTACTAGAAAAATATGATCATCTAGAAAAGAAACTATCACAAGTGAAGAAAGTTAAGGCTAACAAGGATATAAACAAATTTAGTGATAAAACGATAAAGCTTTTAGCAGAAAGAAAAATATTAATAGCAGAAAAAAATAGTAAGGAAAACCAAAATAGAATATCCAACTTTAGCAAGCAGATAAGAGAAAGCATGAGAAGAGATAGGAAAATAGAAAGATCAAAAAAATTGGAAGACGAAATTAATAAAACAGGTGGAACTAGAAAAGCTTATAAGGAATTAAGAGAACATAGAAAAGAATGGATTTCGAAATTAAAAGATAACCAATCCAATCAAGTGATAAAACGCAAAGCAATTCAGAAAGTAGCTACAGATTACTACAGAACCCTTTACTCAAATAAAGACGCTGACCAGGAAAAGGATGCTACCAAATCCAACCAAATTACTAGACATGCTGATGTACCACCAATACTTACAGTAGAAGTACAGAAATCCATCAATTCACAAAAATTAGAAAGAACTCCAGGACCCGACAACATACCAAATGAGCTGATGAGGGGCACAGTCGAAGAACTAAGCCCAATTTTAGCTAAGCTATTTAATGATATACTCAACACAGGTACCATACCAAGCCAGTGGGGAGAATCACACATCATTCTCCTGCACAAGAAAGGAGCTAAGGATGACATTGGCAATTACAGACCAATAAGCCTCATATCAAATGTCTACAAGGTCTTTGCAAAAGTAATTTTAGAAAGAATAACAAAAACATTAGATGAGAATCAACCAATAGAACAGGCAGGATTTAGAAAGAACTACAGTACGATTGACCATATCCACACTATCACTTAACGAAACGGAACGGAACAGACGTGTCTTGTTTTAATCACAATAGAGAGTAAATAAATAAAATAATATAATAATGTAAGTTCTGAATTGACATTTATGTAAACGCAGTAAGGTGCATTATCGTTTGCTACAATCACAGTGAATCGTTACGTGAGTGAGAATTTTTATTTAAATTTGTTTATTGCGAATACCTGCACACAAATTAACATCATGAATGTGTGTAATGCATGTAACAAAACAACAAAAGCATCAGAGAGGATTAAGTGCAGTGTTACATCTTGCGCGAAATGCTTTCATTTGGTCTGCGTAAATGTTGCCGCCAAAAAAATTAAACAAACGGAGTGGAGATGTCCTAGTTGTATTTTCTGTCTGCCGAGGGGTGACAACACCAACACGCCGGTCAGGCGGCGACAGCCAGAAGACAGTCCATCCGATAGTACATATGTTACTAAGCAGAGCATAGAAGGGGATAGTGACACAACATTAAAGGATGAACTCATGGCAATGATGCGAGATGAATTGCCGGGGATGGTTCGCAAAGCCGTCAATGATGTACTTAAACAGTTTAAGAAAGATGTACAAGAACTACAAAATTCCTTAGCATACATTCATGCTGAATATGCGGACTTAAAAAAGGGATACGATGCAATAACAACTGATAACAAAACCCTTACGAAAAAATGCGAAGAGCTTGAGATCAAAGTAATCAGTATGGAACATGAAACAGCAAAACAGCAGCAGTGGTCACGTCTGCAGAATCTGGAGTTTGTCGGTGTACCGGAGTGTAAAGATGAGTCCCTGACTGACCTCGTGACCAAGATAGCTGACCATGCGGGCGTCAGTCTGCGGCAGACGAGATCGACTTCGCCCATCGAGTTAAGCCGCGGCGTGAAGTGACTGATCAGCCACGTTCCATCGTGCTGCGGCTGAAGCAGCGACTCACTAAGGACAAACTGTTGTCTGCAGTTAGAAGGTGCCGAGGTATCTCAACCTCCGGCATTGGCATGAGTGGTGAAACTAGGAACATATACATAAATGAACATTTAACCCCTTCAAATAAAATGTTGCTAAGAATATGTAAAAACTATGCTAAAGAAAATGGTTACAAATATGTATGGACAAAAAACTGTCGAATCTATGTAAGGAAGCACGAAAAGTCACCGCCGCCGGTACTGGTGTTGACAGAATCAGATTTGAAAAAAATTACATAGGTACTCTAATATTAAAAACACGATTATTGTACTGTAAAACCACTGACTGTTTATATTATGATATTTTGTTTTGTTCTTGCATGAGCGATATACTTTTTTCCAAATTTTATTACTTAATATTTGAAGTAGAATCTGATGGCGTTATTAATTTGTCATCAATATTACAATCAGCGTACATACATCCAAACAATTACACAAACATTTACAATTACACATCTATAATCTCCAACACACCCATACACATTTATATACAGATAAATCATCCACACAGATACCAACGTGAAAACTATTGTTATTCCTTTCTATTACATGAACTGCATTATAGGTACAGCAATTTTTCAACACCAGAGTTAAATCACAGTACCCTACGGTTATACTACCAAAATGTTAACGGCCTCCGTACCAAAACAACAACTTTGTTTAATAACATTGAATTAGATAAATATGACATAATGTTGCTTACAGAGACATGGCTCTGTGACGGCATATTAAATTCTGAATTGGTGAACGGTCGCCAGTATGACATAGTGAGATGCGATCGACATACAACTAGTAGTACGGTCGGCGGTGGCGTGATGGCTATAGTCAGTGCGCGGCTGGGCGCTCGTGTCCGCACTGAGTGGCGGCGCGACGATCTGGAATGTGTGTGGTTGACGGTGGGGGCGCGCGCGCTCGGATCGTCGCGGGACCTGCACATTGCTGTCGTATATATACCTCCCGATCGTTCACTACCTACTAGAATGCAATATTTTATTGATTTGATGGAGGACGCGGCGGTTTCGATTTCGGATGATGATATTTTAATAGCGGGCGATTTTAATTTACCTTGCATAGAATGGGGACAAAATGAACATAGATATATTAAAGAGGGCACAACAGACATGCAAAATGCGGGTATTAATTTAGTGAACCAGTGTGGTTTCTTAGGACTCGGTCAACACAATTATTTTCAAAATTTTCACGGAAACACACTGGATCTAATATTCAGTATTTTTTCTTTGGAACTTGCCAGGTCAGTTTCTCCGTTGGTTCCTGAGCATAGATCTCACCCTGCACTAGATATCGACGCTACGGATATACTAATCCCTCCCTTGCCCAAACTTGTAAGGTTCAAATATTTTTATGGAAAGGGAAACTATGAGAACATTAATAGGGAGTTATATAATATTGACTGGGCATCCCTTCTTTCAAACAATTGCTCTGTAGACGAAGCTGTCACCGCTTTCTATGACGTACTATATAAACTAATTGACAAACATATCCCGCGTGGAGTGTCTGGTAACAAGGACTACCCGATGTGGTACAGTCGTGCCCTAATTAACATAAATAAAGAAAAAAAAAATACCATTATTTATGGAAAAAATATAAAAATGCCTTAGACTATGATTCTTTCTCACTGCTACGAAAGAGACAAAAAAAGATTCGAGACGAATGTTTTTCCTCATATTTGAAACGCACGCAGCAAACTATTAAAACAAATCCTAAAGTGTTATGGTCGTTTGTAAAGTCAAAGAGGAAGAACAATTCAGATTTACCTAAGTTGATGCGATACAACAATAGTGAGCTACGCAATAGGAATGAATTATGTTCTGCTTTTAGTGATTATTTCAAATTGATGTTTAGTGATCCCGCCCCGGTTTACCCTCCCTGTACCGCGGTGCCTGACTACGGAGTGGATGTCCTGGGTTCGATTACTGTCACTGAAGGCGAAATATATAAATTACTGGTTAAACTCGACACTACTAAGGGTCCCGGAAGTGATCAAATTCCTGCCAGTTTTATAGTGAAATGTGCTGCATCATTATCGGTCCCCGTTTCTATAATTTTTAATCGCTCTTTCCATGAAGGCGTTTTTCCAGAAGTGTGGAAAACCGCGAACATTGTTCCCATTCATAAGAAAGGGTCAAAGATGGACGTGGAGCATTATAGACCAATCTCGATACTGAATGTACTCAGCAAGGTTATGGAGAGGGTCGTGTATAACAGTATATATCCCATCATTTCAAGGGCTGTTCCTGAGCAGCAGCATGGGTTTATCAAGGGTCGGTCCACTGTCACTAACCTGGCTGTCTTCACGAGTGACGTGTTGTCCAGTATGGATAAAGGTTTGCAGGTTGATGTGGTCTACACGGATTTCGAGAAGGCTTTCGACCGTGTAGATCATTTCATACTCTTGCGCAAACTTTTTAATTTGGGGATTAAGGGAGATCTATATAGATGGTTATCATCCTATATAGAAAAAAGAAAGCAAGCTGTGGTGGTTGCGGGAGTCAAGTCTGATTTGATAACTATATCATCTGGAGTACCCCAGGGTTCCCTCCTGGGGCCTCTGCTATACGTCGCCTTCTTATATGATATTTCTTTATGTTTTAAACATGCAAAATTTTTGCTGTATGCGGACGATAAGAAGATATATATGAATATCAGAAATATATCAGACTGTAACCTCATGCAGGAAGATTTAAATAGACTTAGTCTTTACTATGCACAAAATCGGATAACTGTTAATGCCTCAAAGTGTAGTTATATATGTTTCACTAGAAGAAATACACCTATACACTATAAATATCAACTAAATGACTTATCAATTAACAAAATTGAGACTGTAACTGACTTAGGTGTACTTCTCGATTCCAAGCTTACGTTTGCCCATCATGTCAATACTGTGACCAAAAAAGCGTACAAAAATCTTGGTTTTGTACTGAGGGTCAGTGTGCCCTTCACTGACCCACACTGTTTAAAAGCACTGTACTTCGCTTATGTACGCAGTGTACTGGAATATTGTAGTTCCATATGGAACCCTCAGTACAAAACTTATAAGAAAGCTTTAGAGACTATACAGAAAAAATTCGTCAAAACCTTCAACTATAAAACTAAGTACTATGACACGGACTACACTAAATCTTGTGAACACCACCGACTGATATCTCTGGAGGACAGGCGACAACTACTTGACATGTTACTTTTATATGACTTGTGCAACAGCAAATTTGACTGTCCTGATCTCGTTTCAAAGTCATTGGTACTGCTTGCACCAGACAGACGAACGAGACACACAGACCTCTTCCCCTTGTCGGATGCGCGGTCTAATTATGGTAGAAACGCTGTCATTGGCAGATTGCATGACATGTACAATAAGCATTCTTCTCACTTGGACATGTTCTGCATGTCCAAAAACAACATCAAAAAACAATTTATTAATTCATGTGTGGATGGTTAGCACATACACACATACATACATACATACATACACCATAATATACACACACCCTCACTCACTCACCACACACTTACATGAACGCTGGACAGTCTGAATTTTTGTTTTTATTTTTCTAAGTTTTTTTTTTTTAGATTTTGATTGTAACTTTTAATTGGACATTTTTTGATTTATTTGAAATATTTTGACATACTTAGATATTTTTGGTTGTAGACTTAGACTTAGACAATATACATACTTATTGACTTTTAATTTTGATTATTGTTTAATATTGCTTTTATTTTGTTCTTTTAATTTGATGCGTGATCTAATATAATTTATATAATGTCTCCGTACCTAATGTAAGGTCAACAAAGTGGAAATCCTATTTGTGGCAGTGTGTTTTGCTTATTTTGCAAAATGTTTTGTTGTGTGGAGTGCTGTGGATTTTGTTATAAATAAATAAATAAATAAATCAAACAAATTTTAGAAAAATATAACGAATACCAGAAACAAATATACATAGCTTTTATCGATTACTCCAAAGCATTTGACAGTCTAAACCATAACTATATCTGGTCAAGCCTAAGACAGCAAGGAGTGGAAATTGCCTATATCAACATAATTAAGAACATCTACAGTAGGAGTAAAAGCCGCTTAAAACTGGAATCGAAAGGTGATCAATTTCCCATAAACAGAGGTGTAAGACAAGGAGATCCGTTGTCTCCAAAATTGTTTACTGCTGTACTGGAAAATATCTTTAGGAATATAGACTGGGATAATTACGGCCTTAACATCCATGGTAGCCGCCTGAATCATTTGCGATTTGCTGACGACCTTATCTTGCTGGAAGAAGACCCTAAGAAATTAGAAATTATGGTTCAAAGTTTAGCTGATAAAAGTAAAGAAGTTGGACTCGAAATGAATGCGAGCAAAACAAAAATGATGACTAACTCCACTGAGGTCGATATAGAAATGAATGGTAACAAGTTCGAATATGTACGTGAGTACGTCTATTTGGGACAAATTATCGCTCCTGGTGATCTTATGTCCAAAGAAATAAATAAAAGAATAGCTAGTGGCTGGAAAAGATACTGGTCTCTTAAAGAGATTATGAAGAGTAAAGAAATAAGCACACATATTAAAAAGAAAACCTTTAATACCTGCATCCTTCCCTGTATGACATATGGTTGCGAGACTTGGTCTCTTACCGAGAAACACCGAGAGAAACTTGCAAGGTGTCAACGGGCAATGGAGAGAAGTATGTTGGGAGTAAAACTTAGAGATAAAATTAGGAACACAGAAATAAGAAATAAAACTAAAGTGAATGACATACTTGCTCGTATTGACCATCAGAAATGGTGCTGGACAGGACATATGCTGCGTTGCACAGTAAATAAGTGGAGCAAGCAGGTTACCCTATGGTACCCAAGAGATGGTACTAGAAGACAGGGGCGTCCAACCAGAAGATGGGAAGACGAGATTCGTCTGACCTTGGGACCGTATTGGACAAGGGTTGCAGCTGACAGAGTACATTGGAGACAGTTGGAGGAGGCCTATGCCAAAAGGCACGCCGAGCTGAGGGACATTTTATAAAAATTGTACAGATGTATTTATTATACCTAAGCAAAATTGTAGAAAAACTCAAATGTTCGGAAATAAAAGGCTATTATTATTATATTATTATTATTATAAAAGTGTGTTTGTTTGTTTATCTACTCTCATATCGTAAAGTCTCTATTACAAAATAGAATTATACTTCATAATGATATGTTTCATTTACATTTAATATTGTATTATACTACGGAAGTTTTCATACAAAAACGATATCGTAATGTTTTGTTTTTTTTAAATGCAGAAAGGGAAGATGATTTTTTTTCTACAGCCACATTAAACTCTATGAAAATATCGACACGCGCATGTCTGAGTTACTTGACAGTTAACGCGCATGCGCACTAATGCGCAGTAGGTAGGTAATCGCGGTTTGCCGCCAATTTGTCGATTAAGAAAAATATCTTTGTTTAATTTGTTTTGTACTATTGCATGGGATTAGATAAAGTAGGGTATGAACGGGCACATAACTTGGAATTAAAACACTCGTAGATAACATTCAAAAATTCCACTTGTGTTTTAATTACCCCTATTATGATCCCGTATCATAAACTACTAATATTTGTTTATCAAAACAAAGCAACGGATCAACGTGATTTTTTGAGGAGTGCGAATCGGAGAGTGCCATGTTTTTTATCATGGAAATCCTTCAGGATAATTTATTATCACATGTAAAAAATCCAAATTATGCTGCTACTGGGCTGAACAAATATAAATATAAATATATGCTACCAAGATGTCGTGCTTCTTAAGTATGCTAGCCCCGCCCCACAGTGCTCAATTATCATGAATAAGATAATGATGAAAACCGATACAAAATTATTTCAGTGGTTACGGTAAAACTCACGCACAGACACGAGATTGGGGACGTTGTATGTACGCCGTACGGGGAACGGTCTAGGACATAATATTAATTAGTTTGGTTTGCAACAAACCGGTAATATATCAAAAGGCCACTAGATGAGTTTACCTCATTTACTAGGTTAATTGCTACCTCTCAAACACTTGCTACACAATAGCTAGGACACTAACACCATATTTAACTAGAATTAAATATGATACCTACCCCGGCTTCGTCCTTAAATATGATAAGAATTTATCACGAAGGATTTCCGTGACAAAAAATAGCCTAATGTCACTATCCGTCCCTCCAACTATATCTGTGCAAAAAATCACGTTAATCCGTTGCTCTGTTCGAGTGAAAGAAGGACAAACAAAGAAACACAATTACGCAAAAACTAACCGATATTTCTTTCTTTTAGTGATTTAACACAAAATTGGATTAAAAAATATTTGTCAGTTAAATCAGTGATAGTTTAATTCAATTAAAGCTAGATTTAAATACAAGCTTTCTTAAGTATTTAATTTTTTTAATTATTAAATTATATACCTACATCTCGTTTTTTTGAAGCTTATAAAAAATTATTGAAAAATTAACAGCTATTTCACTTAATATATTGAATAAGTATCTATATGCTAAATTACAGTGACACAGGTGGTTTATTTACAGAAAAATAAATAGTTAATCCCAGAAAAATTATGGTTAATATAATATGTTTTATTTATTGGACTAAATGTCTGCTAATACAGTCGTGTGCATGTGGTGGTTTTGTCACGTAGTTCTCCACCAAAGTTCGTAATAACACAACTTTTGCATAACGGCCTCGTCGACCGTAATTGAATCCTCAAGTGATGTACACGCTCGAGGTTTTGGGAGAGGATTTCTTTGAAATTGTGTTCAGGTGATGAGCCAAAGGTTGTAGGGATTCCTAATTTTTAATTGAAATTTCTTTAGGGAGGGTAGATAACATTTTTGTTACGTGTAAGGTGTTCTTTTCAATAAATCCATATATTTATTATTTTATAATTTTTTTTTAATTTTTTTTTTATATATATATTTTATTATATTATATTATATATTATAATTTAGTGTATTTAATTCTAAATTATAAAATGCCAAAGTTTCACTTTTTACGCGTTATATTTTTTATTTATTTTTCTAGACTCTCTTTTCTATAAAGTATTTATCTTCGTCCATTGTTTCCCAAAATATGTAGGTAGTTTCCAGAGGTTGATTTCTACTTGCTGAGAGGTTTCAATGAACTATATAGTAATGGTAAAAAAAACTTTTAAAAAAAAGTGCACTGACTTCAAAAATTTGCACTGAAAAGTAAGAAATAATAAATATTTCGTCGTAGAATTTGAAGACGGTTGGTGCCAAATTAGATACAACTTTGTTCCCAAATTCACCAATCTAGACAACTCATTAGGAACCTACGATCATCAGTACATACAAACATAGATAATATTGAACAGATCTTTATCTTCTTAGATATTTACTTAGTTTTGTATCCCAATTTGGCACCAACCGTCTTCAAATTCTACGACGAAATATTTATTATTTCTAACTTTTCAGTGCAAATTTTTGAAGTCGGTGCACTTTTTTTTAAAAGGTTTATTTTACCCTTTTAAGTGATTTTGCTGCCTTGAGAGACAAATATTATTATTAAAATGAACTAAAAAAATATTGATGGAAAATTAAAAAAAATACCGCTGTGGATGTGATTTGAACCATGTGCTTGTGCATCCTGCGCTGCACCCCATTACATTTAAACGCTAGACCATCGTCACGAAAATTGACAACTTCGTGTCAATGGCAACCGTTGCTAAGGCTTTTTCTGATACACAATTTTCAGCCGTAAACAGAAATTAATTACTGAATTTCTGAAAAACTACTGAACCGATTTTCGTCATATGTCTGTGAGATAATGTCGTGAAATTATTATGTCTTAAAAAAAATAAGTCATCAAAATCGGTACATATTATTTTATCGAAATATCAAGAAAAATGTACTTATAAAGTCAGTTTTTTTTAAATTTCTGAAAAACTAATGAACTAATTTTTATGAGATAAAAATGGGACCAATCCGGAAGAATTATCTGTCGATTAAAAAAGAAACCATCAAAATCAGTTCACAACTGGCGGAGTTAACGATGTACATACATACAAAAAAAACGGTCCGAATTGAGAACCTTCTTCTTTTTTTGGAAGTCGGTTAATAAAGTAGCTTTATTAAATCTAAAAATTTTATGAAAAAAAATTATTTTTACCTCCTGACAATATTATGTTTAAAAATATGATGTCATTTTTTATTTATACACCCCCTGTGTATAATAATACTTCCATAGGGGTTGAATTTTGGAAAATACTATGTTATTGTATTGTATAGTATTTATGCTAAGTTTCAAGGAAATCCGACCAAGACTATGCCGTATTACCCCTCAGCGTCGTAATTCAAACAATCCTTTTATAGGGTAAAATCACCGACTGTCAAACTCGGAACCTCTGATTTCAAACACCTAAATCTTTATTTATACATAAGGACTTAAAAACTACTGTATTGTTACTGTTTAGTTTGCGCGATTGACGAGCAACGTTAAAAAGCCACTTGCAAAGCGCCTAAAAAAAGCAAAGTAAAATTAGTTTTTACATTGATTAACACATTTAATTAAATTGGTTTTCTTTCCATTTTTTTAAACTGTTTTTACTTCAAAAAGATATTCTGGCGTGGTTTCGGAAATATTTCATGATGAGTTAGTGCCTTTTTTATATTGCTCGTCAGTGTAGATGCTATGTTTTTTGGGAGCTGATCTGATCAGTAATCAATAAGGTCAAGGTTCCTTATACGAAGATATTAAAATTGCACGGGCGAAGCCGGGGCTTGTCGCTAGTATAAAAATAGAAATATTTTTAAGGAACTACACGAACAGAGTCTTCCGCTTAATTTGTTCCACATAAAACCGAACAAATTCAAGTGAAAGAGATCTACTGGGAACTGAGAACTGCAGCATATGAGGAGAATCTAGTTACTACCCCGCCGAGACAAATCTACTGAAACGTTAGTAATTCTCGCAAATAGATATAAGTATACCTACCTGCAAATCTGCTGGTGTATCTTGAAAAAAAAGCTAGTGATGCGCAAGCCAGATGTATTCGCTGTCAGTGGCCGAGTGGTTAAGACGACGGGTTCGATCCCAAATCTCGGCCATATATCAATGGGTTTTTTATAATTAAAAACGTATGTACGCAATTCGACAAATTACAATTATAAAAGCTTTTCGATCTAAATATACCTCAACAGAACTGGCCACTCGTTAGGTATAGCTCACAAATACCATTGGCTAAAAGAGGGAGACTTGGTCTTCCGCTGGGTACCCTGGGACCGTAACACGGTTTCAGCAGATTATTTCAGTCTAAATACTAACCTAGAAACATTGTGCTTCTGAAGGCACGTAAACTTTTTGACAAATCTAGTTCCATTAAGTGCAGCAACTTGCCAGCTGTTCTGTTCAATATGGACAACTGGCAAAAAGTGGACATCGTAACTGGTATAAAGACCCTGAAGTTGTGTATAAACCTTGCAAGATTCATCAAAATTAATTCAGCCGTTAAGGAACCAAATATAGTTTTGTTTGGAACTCGCTCTGGATAGGCAGAGTCATCTAACATTATAGATATAATATAAAAATGCCCTGAGAGAAGAGAATTAATGTAACTAAAACTAAGAGAAAATGACCTAATGGGCTGTTATTTCTCACATCTCCAAAAAAAATTACGCGCGAAAACGGAACAACAGAAAAAGTTGGTAAGTACTAAAAGGAAGAACTAGCAAAAGAAACTAGAAACATTGAGAAAATGAAGGATGAAAAGGATTGACTTACAATATTTATATGGCAAAAGTGAAAGGAATTGCTGGAAAAAAATTGCTTCACCGAGCATGTATGAAAGGTATGAAATATAAAAGAAGCGATGCCAGGATCGTAGCAAATGGCATTCGATTGTCTCTGCATACCCCTCTTGGGATAAATGGCGTGATGATAGATGATTCGTACTAGAAATGCTAAATACAACTGGGTGTGTTTGCAATTTGCTATCGAGTGGTTGTTAATTGCAAAATTTTAACTGAAAATCTTGCCTCAATATGATAAACGACCGATAGTTAGTATTTTATTGAATTTCTAACACAATAGGCGAAGATGAGCTTTAATGCTTCGTTAAGTTTGCTAAATGAACCGACATGTGCTCATTAAGTATGCGGCTGAACTGCAAGAAAACTGAAATCCCGTCTAATAAGAGATAGCGGGACAAAATATTCTTGCATAAAATTGTATTAAATATCTCAGGTACTTAGTTTGTGTAAATTATGGAAACTAAAGTTTTTTTTTTAAATAAAACGCCTTTACATTTTTAAACCAAGAAATTAAAATTGTTGGGGCGTCGGTGGTCGAGTGGGAAAGACGTCAGCTCACAACTGAGAAGTCGCTGGTTCGAGACCCACATCCGACCATTGGTTATAATAAAAGATCTATGTACATTATCCGACAAACCGTACAAAGATGATTTTCCATCTACATACCTCAACAGAGCTGGCCACTCGTTAGGTATGGTCTCAAAAAATCATCGGCTAAATGACTTTGTTTTCCGCTGGGTACCCTGGGGCCGGCAACGGTTCCCAGGAGCTATAAGGTAGCCCGTGAAGAAAAAAAATATTTAAAACTCTTTTAACCTGCAAGAAAAGGGGTTCCGCTGGCGAACGTAAGGTTCCGCAGACAAAGGACATGAACGGAGCTCATACGATTTCATGATGTCCGTTTGTGATGAAAATATACGCAGAAAGATATCGTATGTGTGTCGCAGCCGAATTGTAGAATACGCTTACAAAAAGGCCAGTCGCTTTACAAAACAGTTTCGAAAAATGGGCTATAGTAAGATATAATAGGATTCTAAATGCGGCTAAATCGCGTCGCCGTTTTGTAAAACGCCCAACTATTGAACCGCCTCTTTATCATAATGTAATATGATTAGATTAGATTACGTTACGTTAGGTTACATTTTTAGTTTAGGATAGGTTAGGTTTGGTTAGTTACCTGAAGTTTGTTTATACATATACAATTCATGCATTGTCAACATTTGCCGTTTTACATTTTATTTTAAATAAGATAATTAATAAGTTTTTTAAAGATATCCCCAATTTTTGTTACCAACAAACATATTTATTTAAGAGGTCTGCTTGCGACTCGTTAGCATTTTCTTGCAAATTTGCTTAAAAATCTTTTGTACCGGCAAAATCTGATATTTTTAAAAACGAAATATTGAAAGCGGATAGCAGCTCTCAATTCCAATAAAACTTGATTGATTGACAGTTCCCACTCTAATAAAATATACGCGTTTTATCAAGCTAACAATATCACTGTATTAATTTATATTTATATTTAGTAGGTAGTCGATAGCCTAACTGGTAGGATGGTGGACTTTGAAACCGGAGGTCCCGGGTAGGGGCCAAAATGCTAAGCACCAGTTTTCTTTAAGAAATGTGCTTAAATCGACTCCGCGTGCTCCGGAGGGCACGTTTTTTATTTGATACAATTCCATAACTACGAAATACGAAAAAAAATATTCAAGTGGTTTAAGAAATAATATTTAAGGATATCGAGACCTCGAGTATATAAACAAACGAAAATAACCCATAGCTAAATAAAGGGAACATAATCTCGAAAACTCAAATATTGGATAACAATGTTTGAAAAGGTATTTAATGAAATACATTCCTTTGTACTTCGACGTTTTGTGGTCGCTCGAGCAACTGATTTAGAAAATGTTATATACTGGTGACCCCGGCTTCGTACGGGTGCAATATACCTATCTATTAGAGATATATATTATTATATGCTACGGCTACGACAGACTTTTTTATAGATCATTTTGTTATATCTCTGACGGATAAGGGGTCATCCATAAATTACGTTACAGGTTTAAGGGGGGGGGATTAATTTAATTACCGTAATTTATGGATGGCCCCCTAAGACAGCATATTCCATGAAACTCGCTGGGGGCTAACTTTTTCTATGACTTGCTTCACGATAGTAATACTAATAATTTCTAGCGGTTTTCTCTATTTAGTAACTGTGTAGTAAATAAAACCCAAGCTCTGGTGATTAGTGACAAAAGAAATAGACTATTATTTTCCAAATTGTATCCAAAACTATTCAGCTAGTTCAATATTAAATAATAGACCACGTATTTATAAAACCAGGTATTCATTTGTTTAGTTTGTATGTTTGAACCTGGTTTGAACGCGCTAATGTCAGGAACTAACCAGTTCGATTTGAAAAAATATTAAATAGTCCGTTTAATATTAGGGACTATAACATCATGCTACGACACAAAGTAGTGGAGCAGTACCTACCTAACCATAAATGTCAACGAATCAAAAATGTTCACAGTAGAAGTCGGGGTAAAGGTTTAGATTATCTAATCCTCAGTTTATCGTGTTTTTCGACTTTATTAAATTGCTGCACTGTTTTATTGCATACTTTAACTATTTTCAAGTCTCGGTAAGGTATAAGTTTTTGCAGGAGGTCACAGGTTTTTGGAAAATTAAGGTTGGAGTGGAGGAAACGGGGCACTAAGAAAAAAAACTTAGTATATTTTTTAACCGTTTTTATACGGATTAGTGTTTTAGACGAAGCTCGAAAATGAAATATTTTTCATGATTTTGGATTTTTTTTACTCCATAATATAACACCCATTTTTTATGATGCCATAAGTTGAAAGGCGTCACAGGAGCAACTTTTCTCCAGAACACCAATCGGTGAAAAGTCTTCAGACACGATCGAATTTTTTTTACTCCATAATAATTATAACACCCATTTTTTATGATGCCATAAGTTGAAAGGCGTCACAGGAGCAACTTTTCTCCAGAACACCAATCGGTGAAAAGTCTTCAGACACGATCGAATTTTTTTTACTCCATAATAATTATAACACCCATTTTTTATGATGCCATAAGTTGAAAGGCGTCACAGGAGCAACTTTTCTCCAGAACACCAATCGGTGAAAAGTCTTCAGACACGATCGAATTTTTTTTACTCCATAATAATTATAACACCCATTTTTTATGATGCCATAAGTTGAAAGGCGTCACAGGAGCAACTTTTCTCCAGAACACCAATCGGTGAAAAGTCTTCAGACACGATCGAATTTTTTTTACTCCATAATAATTATAACACCCATTTTTTATGATGCCATAAGATGAAAGGCGTCACAAGGAGCAACTTTTCTCCAGAACACCAATCGGTGAAAAGTCTTCAGATACGATCGATTTTTTTTTATCCGCAAAATAGGTTAGCGAGAAGCACAGCGACGAGCGTGGTTCGTATGGTGTAAAAACATATATATCTCAATTTTAGATTTTTAGTTTTATCAATGTCAATTTTCTTATAAACTTGTGAACACCGGCGAAAAGTGGTACCTTACCGAGACTTCAAAATAATTAAAGTATATATTATATTAAAACAGTGCAGCAATTTAATAAAGTCGTCAAAACACGAAAAGCTCAGGAAGTCGGAGCTTAAAGATAGTTAATTTTTCGTTAAGAGTGAAGTGTTCTTTCTAGAAAATACAGAAGTAGTAACTCCTAGTAACTTTTTATACAAAAATAAATTCATATTTATTAATTTAGTGATACGGTCCCATTAGTTGTTAATACTCGATGGTATTTGTGTGTGGCAAGGTAATTAACAGCCCTTACCTTCGAGATGTTATTTGTATCCATAGGTCGCTGTACTTGGTTCGATGATTAGCCACACTTTTCTTCTTAAACTAGCTTAACCAACGAGATCGCGGGTTTGCGTATATACAATAAATTGTCTTTGTGTTGGCGTTATTTTGAGAGGGCGGACCGTTGCGTATTTATTGACACGGAGCTACCGTATACACGCTTGCGTTGTTAACGTCTCGATCTCAACTGCAGGGCCGTTATAAGGAAAACGGAGGGTAGGTAGGGAAATATGTAATTTAATTTAGTATATTTATTGGTGATATTATACATATATCTGGTAAAATATAAACAAACACTTTTACTCTCAATGTAATTTATATCCAACATTTCATATGGGAACAAGGAAGATTAAAAATACGTGCATGAAAAATGGGTCACTTGTTGTGTACAGATATTTGATTTGTTTGAGTTACGAGTTTTCTGTTATCGATATGGGATTAGGGATTCGATGGAATATCATCCCGTTATATCAGAAACTAAGGAGGTTCAATATACAGATTGTAACATTGAGATGGGTCAGTGGGTTAGTCAGATGAGGAAATCTGAAACTATTAGAGAGCATGTGGTCGATTTTAAAGGTAAGAAAAACTGAATTTACTTATAGATTTTCAAAAACAAAATTTATAAATATAGTAGGTATATGAGAACTGAACTACAAAACTAATTGCATAAAATTGTTTTTTTAAATTCTATAAATGAACTTTTTCTTATCTTTGAAATCGACGATATTGTTCTTTAGAATATTATCTTACTCTTATAGTTTCAGAGTGTCCAATGTCCATACTAACCCATCTCTAGGTTAGGTATATTTTAAATGTCATTGTTTACAAAAAAAATAATTTCTTAATAGTATCTAAGGTAGGTAGGTACATAGACATATATATATACACAGGTACATAATTGGTATGTGGTAAGTAAATTTTCAGATTAAATGGAAGACAACCTTAACGCGAGTCAGAAGAGATAGAATTACGCTATCGAAAATGAGGCACCTTGTAGGTGAATATAATTTTAGGCAAACAGCACTGTGAGAGCTGAATTGTACTTTATTTCGTCGTATCAAGTTTTTATTTAAATGTTTTTTCGGGGATAACTTTCTGTACTTTTCTGTCTTCTGTGACCCGGCCTGTAAACATTTTTAGAACATGTGTCCAAAAAATACGTCATACTTCTACTTACCATTACCAATTTAGGGATAATTTCTTGTTATCAAGAGATGGGGGTGGGGGTGGGGGTAGGGGTAAAGGTAGGGGTAGGGGTGGGGGTAGGGGTAGGGGTAGGGGTAGGGGTAGGGGTAGGGGTAGGGGTAGGGGTAGGGGTAGGGGTAGGGGTTGGGGTAGGGGTAGGGGTAGGGGTAGGGGTAGGGGTAGGGGTAGGGGTAGGGGTAGGGGTAGGTACAGGGTATATTTTATTTTGTTCGTAAATATCCACGGGCGAAGCCGGTGGCGGAAAGCTATTATTAATAAAATAACACCTTTTATGTTCTTATTGATTTTTCTTATCTTGTTGTTTTATTAAGAAATACAACAATATAACTCAATTTTAATGTACTATTTTTAGCCTTAGTTCGAATAATTTATGCGAATTATGGAATTATTCTGAGGTGAAAAACAACATTTGTAGCACCGTTATTTACATTTTAAAAGACAGGAAAATACAAATTTCAACCAAATTCGACAACAATTATTTTTAACATAAAAACTTTTATACTTACTGGTTATTTTTAGCAAACTTGAATTTCTGAAATGAATATTATTAGTCCATTATTACAAATGATTACAAGCAATTATAAATTATCTGGCTATGTCGCAAGGATATAAAAGGCCGTAATCATGATCGTTATCTGCGTCATATTTTGAATGCTTGTCCATTCATATCTACTCTATAACTTTGATGTTGTAACAGAAAATGTTTCAAATTCATAAATTTCTAACAAAAGTTCCAGTCAAATGTAATTAATTACTCTTTGTAAAACATAAACTCTCCCACAATCAATCAAAACAACAAAATTAACGTACCTATCTACCTATCAGCATAATTATAGAGGTTTCAGAAATTCACAATTTCAGAAGATAAAGATTTTCAGAAATAAAGTCCCCATCCGCTTCTGTCTGTGATCAATTCGTGCAAAAATTACTGCATGGATTTTGTTGTGGTCTTCAATATTAGATAGGTTGATTGCTCAGGAAGGTTTACGGGGGTTAACATGCATCTATCATGTTTAGGAGCTGAGTATTAACAGTATTGGTGAAGTAAGTCGGGGAAAAGTTAGTTCCAACTCCTTCATAAGCATATGCTGTCCAATCTATCACAGGTGTATCAAAATGATGTATGAAAGAATTGTGTAAAATTAAATGATTTACAAAAAAGTCCTGAGTAGCTATATGATATATCTAATGGATAAGTAGTAATACGCGTATTTGTGTGGATATTAAAATTGTAAATATTTTTAAAATGTATGGCTGTCTGACTCCGAAATGAAACTTTCAAGGATCACTATTGGTATTTAGACTTCAAAGATTTTTGTTTCGTCTTTTTATGTTAATGGGATCGAGTCAGAAGTGATTTATAAATTCTACTTTCTGCTTCCTCTGTTTTCGAAGACGGTTAAAAACGGGAGAAATGGTTAAAAATTGGTTACCGAGAATATGATTTTCATAGCTGATAACAGAATTTCTACAAGTAACACTTTAAACGCCATACAACACTTCTTAATTGTCGACTTGCCATGTTCGTGACAGAATGTGACATGGGTCGGGGAATAAAAAAAACGAGGACTTGTAAAAGGGCGACTGAGTTCAACACAGATGTTCCATTATCAGAAACATAGAATCGCGCCTCGTATTTCTAAAAACACTCTATAGTACTCATGAAAAGTATTGGTATATGATATAGGCACAGATTATGTAGGTACTAGTAACCAGCCCCGGCTTCACACTTGTCTATTAGAGATAGACATATGCTACCGCGAACTTTTTGTAGATCTTTTTATTCTACACAATTCCTTCCTACATTATTTTGTTATATTATATCTCTGACGGATTAGACAGCATCAAGTGTCACAAAGAATATTTGTATTTAAATTTGAGAAAAATAAAGATTAGTTTATTCTATTTGTTGGCAATTAATAATATACTTATTCAAACAATACCCACTTTAATATGTAAATAAAGTTTCACGTTGTTTTAACATTTAATAAACTGAAACCTGTAAGCGTGTAACGTAAAAAGAAAACAATTTAAGCTTTTAGTGTAATTTTTCACAAATAAAATTAGTTTCAGGTTTTGTTTGTTTGTCCTTCTTGAAGCAAGGTGACAAACACCTAATTTCCCCGGAATATAAATAGAAGAAAAAAAAATTAAAAAAAACTCTCCTACCAGCTGGCAGAAAATGAGTAAACAGACTTAGATGTGTTTGGTTCTCGGGCCACATTCCAATCCACGATTGGAAAAATTGATTTTTTCGAGTGTTCTTAGTTATTGGTTTAGAAATTGTGTAAATTAGGTATTATTATTGTATTTTTTGTGTTTTTATATTATTCAATTACTTTTTTTTTTTCTTATCAATGTTGTGTTGTTGTTATAAAAATGTTAATAGCCCTATAATTGACACTGCGTCTACTAAGTCATAAAAATGTACAATGCATATGTGTGGACGTAGGTGTTGTTGGGCTATTTATAATAAATAAATAAATAAATAAATAAAAACAGCATTTGTTGACCTCTCGGTTGTAGTTAAAATATTTTCTGCTAATTTACAACCACTTTCTGTCTCCATCTCTCTACTTATTAGTGCATACTATTGCGTGTAGCGAGTCAGACTCGCACTTGGCCGGTTTTTTATTTACCTAATTTAATAACAAATTTGCTTACACATGTTTTTTGAACAAAATTTGAGCTATCTTATGAAACAAAAACAGTAAAATTTATGCCAAAAATATTATATTCACTCCTACTCATCACAGCTAGGTACGTGCCCAGATTTCTAAAACAGAGCTTCATTAAGCTCTTAAAGCTTACTTTGTTCAAATTTGAGTATTGATTGTGGACTGATTTAGACTTTTGTTTGACTATCTATATTTCTATACTAATATTAAAGACGCGAACATGCGTTTGTTTGTTTGTTTGTTCTTTATTTACGTCAAAACAGAGCAGCTAACGAATTGACGTGATATTTTTTTTTTTTTTATTATTCGAATATTATTGACAAATTTAATATTTCAAAAATCCTCATCAACATTAAATCAAAAATACAATATATACAACGCACAGCCTAAACCACTGAAGATATAAATATGGAAATTTGGAAGGTTATCAAGCTGGCGCAAATTCGAACAAAAAATTAGGGCTAGGAAAAATTGAGCCAATATTAATGGCGTCGTATCGCCATCTCTTTCACTCCATATACAAATGACAGAGATAGCAAATGTTTATGTACCAATCCACAGTCAAGTAACCCTTAATGTTGTTAGGTTGGCAGTACCTTTCGGCTCTAAGTTTGATTTCATTTTAATGTATGGCAGTCCCGACTCTTATTAAATAACATAGTGAATGCTACTTACTCTATGGTAGGTATATTCCTTAGGGGTTTAGAGATGAACTAAAAAATATAAGAGTGTGAAATGTGGTGTAAAATATTGTATGGAAAATCATTATTTACATAAAATACAACGCGTTCGAGGTCGCGGGAAAATGCTAGTTAAGTATTATATGTATCTATGCTCAGTTTCAGTGGTTTCAAAATAATTACTTTACGGCTATAAAAATATTGTAAATCGAAATGAAAATTATTTTACAAGTTATTTAAAATGTCCACATGCTTTCAACCTCAAAGCCCTCGCGTCAAAGAGAAGCTTATGTTAAATCTCGACTTAATACTAACCGATTATATTGTTTGAAATAAGTAACGAATCGTTCCGTGTTTGCTTAAAATATTGTAATGTACAAATTCAAAAAAATTCGGTGAATGAATTCACGACAGAAGCGAAGCTAAACTTTAAAAAAACAAGTGTGAGTCGGACTAGCGCACGAAGGGTTCCGTGACATTATCTATTAAACGGCAAAAAAAATCTTATTTTAATTTAATTATTATGTGTATAAAGTGAATATACCTATAACTAAATATTCTGTGAATATTTCAAGCGTCTACCTGTTGCCTACGAGCAAAAAAATCACGTTTGTTGTATGGGAGCCCCCTTAAATATTTATTTTATTCTGTTTTTAATATTTGTTGTTATAGCGGCAAAAGAAATACATCATCTGTGAAAATTTTGACTGTCTAACTTTCACGGTTCATGAGATACAGCCTGATGACAGACGGACAGACGGACAGACGGACAGCGGAGCCTTAGTAATAGGGTTTCCGTTTTTAGCCTTTGGAAGTTTTGTACTATCAAGCTGATCTGATGATGGAACCAGGAGGTGGATAGGGGAACTTTTTAATGTCTTTTTATTCCAGTCGCGCCCACTATGCTTTTCACGCTTCGCTTGAAGGACCCGAAGTTGTAGGAAGCCGAAAAGACCGTCGCCGGAAGTTCGTTCCACTTTTTGACAGTACGACACAGGAACGAGTCACTGAACTTTTTTGTTCGTATGCAGAACGTGTCCACTGTGTGAGGATGAAATCTATATCCTGTGTGAGCAGTGCGGGTGCGAAAAGGGGATGGAGGGACGAGGTCATGGAGTTCTTCTGAACATATGACGTCACTTGTGTCTCGACGGTTTTCTATGTTGACTCCACAGTAGCCCCCGGGGCGTAACCAAAGATACAATGTCCAGATTTAGCCAGTAAGCAAGGAGAAAACGGCCTAACGGGATAAAATAGAGATTGTCTTCATATTAGATGAAATATAAACATTACTGTCCCAAGTAACAGCTAATAATGTTACACATCAAACATTTCCACGTCCAAAACCGAGGCAGGACGCTAGTATATTATGCTTTTAAACATAAATTTAAATCTCCAGAGTTATTAACATAACAGATACTAAATATTATATGAGAAGCCAATTTCCGCTGTCTAAGCATATTTTTCAAGACTCTTGAATCTCTTGAGCTTGTTTAATGCGGCTTAAGCAAAAATTCTTGTGAATTTCTCCACAGTATTTAAATACAGGGTGTAACATCGGGAACGGTCAGTATCTGAATATCTGAAAATATATGACATAGATAAATATGATCTAAGAAAATATGTTGTCAATTTTAAGTATAAAAAAATGCATTCATACATTTAACCCGTGAAGAACATAAAAAATATATACCTACACAACTTTGTAAGAGAATAACATGTGCCTGTCTATATGAAACCCCTTTGTCTTTGCATTTAATTATTTTGTACAATTCCACAATTACTTTATAATTTTACTGAAAATTTCTCAATGTAGTTTTTCTTATCTTTAAAAATCGACATGTTTCCTTAGAACATAACTTCTGTATCTATGTATTATAGTTTCAAGGTTCCACATACTAACCACCGTTCTCAATGATACATCCTGTATACCACTACGTACCTAAGTAAATTGGCGCAAAATCCAAGTTGATTTTGATTGAAACATGCAATTAGGTAGGTACCTATTAAAAGCTGTTCGTTGGTAAGCGCATGACTTAAGAATGGCTGGATTGATTTGGCAATTTTTTTACAAAGTTCGTAATAGTCTGAATAACGTCTTTAGGGAAAGAAAAATTGGAAAATTCGGGGAAAACGAAAAGTGTTTTTTTTCCATGGGATTTTTGTATGAACTCAAGACCATAAATAGGGGAATAATAAAGATTATTTTATTTAAAAAATGTTAGTTTCGTGTTTTATGTTTTTTTCCACGTCAAAACAGAGCAACGGTTCGACTTGATTTTTTGCCCAGAGATAAATATTTTAGGTAGTTGTGTGTTTTTAAATACAACTTTTTTACCCATGCGAAGCCGGGGCCCTAGTAAAAACAATTTTGAGTACAATCAAATACCACTCTAAATTCTAAATGAAAATGGAACAGAAATGTACGTTATATTCAGGCCTGAATAAGTAGGAGTAATGACAAAACTAAGCAAATATGACCTCTAATTAAAAACTCATTCCTGCACCCTTTACACAGAGCTCGGTTTATGAGTGGCGTACAAAATATCAACGAGATACGAAAGTTTTAACTAACTTTTGGGTCCATGTGAAGTTGGAAAATTTCAGGGACTTCATGACATGTGGGGCTCAATTAAACAATATGCGGGCCTGACGTTTATGAAATAATTTGTTACGTACGAGATTCGTGGGAGCTAATTGTAACAAGAAATTGTGGAGAATATTATTGCTGTGTCATTTCATTTACACTTTGTTATTATTCAAAATTCGGTTTGTAAAGTAAAGTAAAACTTTAAAAATTCATTATAAAAACTACTATATAGAAAACAAAAATATACAAATTATTTTCTTCAAATAACTTAATATTTGCAATAAAAATATAAAAAAAACATACCTTATTAACTTTACGTATCAAATTCTATTTAAAAGTGAAAAATGTGCATAAATGTCACGCTTCTTTCTTGTCCTGACACATCTCTATCGTTTCATTAATTGTCATCATATTCTTTATGCAGGTTTAGTACGCGTATTCAATCCACTAAGTAAAAAAAATAAAATAAAATATGGCAACTAGCTACCCACCCCGGATTCGCACGGATAGAAAAGTTGATTACGAAAAATTCGTTTCTTTTTCCAGGAATATAAAGTAGGACTTCGTGGCCTTCCAACTATATGTATATCTGCCAAAAATCACGTCGATCCTTAGCTCTGCGAAAGAAGGGCAAACAAACACACTTTCGCATTAATAATATTAGAATAATAGTATGGATTAGGGGATTGGAGAGTAAGGGGGATAACGGAATAAGATCTATCCGACCCCAAATGTCATCCTCACTTGCACGCTTGGTACCCTCTGCTTGACAACAGACGAGGCTCTGGCGACCGAGCAATGGCGGTATAACCATACACCTAGCTAGGCTACTGGCTGGAATAGGCTACAGCGAGCCTGAAGACCTGAATAGTCTCAAAATGTCTGGTGCAGAAGGCAAGAGAAACCACTACACTATTCTTCCTAAGAAAGTTAACCATGGCGAGTCAATATAAGGTGCGTCGCGCTGTAGACCGCCATGATTGACCACGACTGCTCCGTCAAGAGCACCACTACTAAGAAGAAGTGTAGATTATTATTTCTCAATTTTTCTGTTGATATTAAATATCCCCCTTAATATACTGTATCAAAGTTTGTTTGATACGGCATTTTGAAGATTATTTTTCCTTCTATTGACGAAAAATAAATAAACAAATCAAAATAAAATGTTTCTTTTAAAATGTATTTATTTTGTAAAATACGCCATCTGTTGGATACCAGTTGAACTAACAGTGAGAATTATTCGCACGGGTCATCTAGTAATACATAATAGTGCCTAGTCTGATATTCCGTTCCACCAAAAATTCTAAACGCGTCAAGCCTACTTAGCAGAATTTTATGTTCACATTCATACCAACAAAGCGGGGTTGTTATTAGGTACTCGTATTCAATCAATCTTTACATAAAAAATCTCTTTCACGAACAGAATTGTACAAAAATTAGAATAAAATGCTAAAAACACCCCCATCTCGCTATCATCTCAACATTTGTCAACACACTTGCCGACTGAGCGTCATTTGCAAAGCGTCACTTCAATTCATCAAAAGTGAATGCGAGTAAAACAAGAGCCACTTAATGGAATGAATAATGATTTTCTCACGTATCATTCGAAAAAAATATCCACTCTTTGACGCCCTCGAACTTACGCAAATAATTTTAACCCTTCGGCCCTACTGATCTATGACTTATTTCAAAATATTATTATGCAAAGTAGACTGTAGGTAGACCATTTTAAATGTGACACTCAACGTAGGGTCGAAAAGAACGAAAATGCATGTCATGCATGACAACTTTACTGATCACATATAGTGTTATAATATCTAGTTATCATTTACAATATAATTAATTTATGTTTTTTTCTCTCTTCGTGGGTTGCCTTACAGCTCCCGAAACCGTGTTGCGGTTCCAGGGTACCCAGCAGAAAACCAAGTCCCGCTTATATTATTATAAATTATGTTGGTTTCATAATTTAGTCTTGAGTTTGGGACATTAATAACGATTAATATTGGAATGTTTTGTTTTATGAAGTGAATACATCTTTAGGCGCGTTGAGCGATTTTGGCAGAGGGAAATCTTATGGGTTCGCGACATGCTTTCGGCACAAGATCATGCTTATGCTTATGTTATGTGCTTATGCTCCACGTATGCTTGGGTCGGGCATTTTTGGCTGCGCATTTCCGGTTGGCAATTCTTCGGTCCGGACACAGATACATTTATATATGAAATGATCGCTAGATGGCGCTATTATACAGTTTTCATTTCTGTCGATAGTCGTCCATGACTGGTTTTGCCTTTTTTGTAAGCAAAATAAAGCCATTATTGATGATTTTTCAAATTTTCACATTTGCCCAAAAAACGAGATTAACTACCAAGTAAAAGCCTGCGAGTATAGAATCTGAACTGTAATGAGTTTAGTCGCTCTGTAGGTTTTGGTGTGTCACTCTACTTATTTGAAAGCAGTTAAAGTATCTATTGGAAATTGTGACTAAAACATTTTTTTGAGTCATTTATATTGACATAACCACGATCTCTTAATGCGGCCTAATAAGGGTCTTATATCCATAATTTGTATAGGGGATAAACCGTTCTTAATTTCTCTGTAAATAATCCACCTGTGTCACTGTAATTTAGCATATAGTTACTTATTCAATATATCAATGGCCGTTATTTTTTCAATTGGTTTTATTGATTAGGAAATATGGATGGTAGAATAAAGGATTATTTTGCCCCTGATTTCTATTTCATAATATATTATCACTTTACTTTTTTTAAAGCGCTGTTATACCATTATCCTTCAATTATATACGTTGTTATATAATAATTGTAGCTTATTGAAAACTCAAAATAAAAAATATTTTATGATTTTTTTTATTGGTCAAAAATAATAAAATTATTATTATTTTGAATTTTCAATAAGCTACAAAAAAACGCAATGTATATAAGGGAACGGATTTTGTTCCTGTTTCATGACAGCTTGATTCCCGAGGACCCTAATACATATAGAAGCTGAACATTATTAACGGAATAAGTGAATGAAAAAGTTTGCTGCAGCATATTCTCAAGAAATATGCTGCTTAATCCGTAACATAACTACATATAAATGAAATATAAATTATACTGCAAAAATATATATAATTCAATCAGTTTTCTTTCAGTAAAATATAATTTTCTATTTTCTAGTACAGTACATCCTCACCTTTACTCTATCGCAATTTACAATAGATACCTTAATATTTTTTGATGCGTAATCCATGCTCACTGGGACGTATCAGGGGAATTGTGCCTAAAAGTTTCACATGAGCCAATTCCGTTAACTTTTTTAAATGGCCCTCTCAGATACGCGTCACCTGTCATGTGACTTGGGGACGGAGAAGCCAATTTAGATTTTTTTTATAAAGGAATCTTAAAAGCTAACACCAAGTTCAAAGAATTTCCTAGAATAAATTGTGCCTTTTCCAAGCTGATGAAATTTGTAAAGGTTGGACTTTTTATAATGTTTTCGTAATTTAATATCTCTACCTACTTTCTTGATGTTTATTGATTTATTTTTAGGATTCCATAGCCAAAATGGGGTAATCAGTATTATCATATACCTAGGTATAATTGGTAAACTTCTTATCGAAAAGTCTGGTGATCAGTAAACTAAGAGTTTTTTTTTATTCGTCGCATAAGCTTGGAGATTCAAAGGGGTAACGCAGCGAGTATTCTTGGCACGGTTGGACTTTCTTCAGAGCTGGAGGAGGTATTCCACCTTTTATTCCTTCACCCCTTTTCTTTTTATTTTTAGTTTTAAGGTATTTAAGGTTTTTTTTAGCTTTCACGAAGTGTCGGTGGTCGAGTGGGTAAGCAACTGAAAAGTCGCGAGTTTGATTCCTACATCCGACCATGTACCAATGGGTTTTGTACATTATCCGACAAACAGTACAAAGAGGCTTTTCCATCTATATACCTCAACAGAGCTGGCCACTCGTTAGGTGTAGTCTCAAAAAAAACCATTGGCTAAATGAGGAAGATTTTGCTTCTACTGGGCAACCCATGAAGAATAGGTATTAAAAAAATAGCTTAAATTTATATGTAAGTACTGTTGTATTTAAATAAAAAATTAAAATATATAATCTTATAGGCACAATTTAATCTTCTTACATACAATACTGCAATTTAAGATTCCAAAAATATATAGAACTGAGTGTTGATATTTTGCTTACCTCATCGTGTAGGATGTCGTTAGACAAGTCTTTCTTTATATAGGTAATATTTTTATCTTCTAAAATCGTTAACAGTCTCTAATTGTCTATCTCCTTCTAACTTTCCATCCATATGAATGTGAATAATAAATAAAAAAAAATATTTCAGTTAAAAGTTAAAAAGTCTGCGGTAGGTGCTATCAAGTGCAAGATTGGCGACGCATCACAGCGCAACGAACTCAGTTTTACACGCGCCTTATTTCATGAAATGTTAATATCCAAAATCACCTTGGCCAATATTTCAAATTAAAGTTCTTTTGATTATTTGGAACGGTAGTTTAAAGCAAGATTTTATAAACCCATAAAAAATGACAATAATTTTATATAAAAGTCCGCAAAGTTTTTAAATAATGAAAATGAATTTCCAACATTTTCATATGAACATCAATTTGAAACTAAAATATATATTATCCAGCAATATTTAACTGAAAACGGCATGCGCTTGACGGCTCAATTAAATTTTGATGAATGTTACTCGTACAGTGTTGTAGTAAGAATATATTACAGCTATTATGTATTCATGGTTGCGGTAGAACACGATTGTTCTAAAGACAATTTCTGCATTCCTTTAAAGTTGAGATAGTGGGTTTAATTAATTGTAATTTTCCGCTTCGGCTTTGCCCGGTCAAGCTTTATTTTAGCCTGTTCATTATGGTGCAGGCCTATTATTTGTATTTTTAACATAAAGCTATTTTTATTTTAAGACAGTAAAAGGATGAAAGATTGACTAAAAAGGTTTATATAGCTGAAGTGATAGGAAATGATGGTAGAGGACGACCTATGTGTACTTTTGTTGAACATATAAAAATGTATTGATCGATGGAAATATTAAAAGTACACACAATCGTAGAGCATGTATGAAAGATATGATGAATATAAAAGAAGCGAAAGAGGTACGTCAGGATCTTAACAAATGACATTCGATTGGCTCTGCCTACCCCTCTTGGGATAAAAGGCGTGATGATAGATATATAATAAATTAATTTGAATATTTTGTTTTCTATAATTTTTTATAATAAATTTTCAAAATTTTGTCGACTGACCAACTTATTTGTATTATCTACTGATCAGTAGCGAAGACTGAATATTTTCAAAAGGGAATCCGTTCCAAAAAAAACTCACTCAACAAAATGCTGCAATTCTCAGGCGGTCACCCATCCAAGTACTGATTGCGCCCGATGCAAATTTTTTTCCCTTTGAAAAGTTTTTATTTATTTTTCAGTCGTGTGCGGAATCCATACTTGTTTTGTAACTATAATCGACACCAAATTAAAAAAAAACAAGTTTGGAAAAATAAGTATCAATGCGAATTAAGAAATCGGCCAAACAACAATATCTAATCAAACATGAAATCTTGTCTTAACAAAAAATAGAAAACCCAAACAACTAAAATTCATCAATGCCTAATTAATTACCTAATAAGCAATATCTATATTATACATTAATCATAGTATTTACAAGAAAAATAAAACAAATACGAAAGCATGCACCTGCTTTCATAAATAAAGACTTATTGTCCTTCAAAATAAAAGATGTAACAAACTCGCTGTTGTCTTTCCAGCGACAAGACTCTTCACATAAGAAGCATTATACCGATCTACTGTCTCGTTTCAACTCGTTATCTTACTCTGTCAGATTTTATGAGTTCGTGTTCGTTGGTCAGAAGCCGGACAAAAAGCGGCTTTTAATCGACAGTGATTGGCGTGTGCTAAAACGAGACGGAAAGTGAATTTTTTTAATACAAATGAAAGAGACTGATGTTTCTATACCTACCTATATATTGACAATCAGTATGCGTTTGTTTAGTTAAGTTAGTTTCCCTATAAAAAAGGTACTTTGTGGTTCAAAGAAAGTGGTCTTCTGGAGTAGGTATTGGATTGTTAAAATAAAATACCTAGTATGAAATGTCGTTGATCCATAGGTTGACAACACCTCGCCGCTGCTACTGATAGTACCTACCTACCACGGGACAGAAACGCTACTTACCTAAATAATGATGACATTTTATAATGTGTCTGCAAAAAAAAAAAAAATATTATGTAAAACTACTGAAAAAAAACATATGTTTTTGCTTAAAGTGCTTAAAATTGCTTAATTTTTGAAATGAGAAAAAAAACATATACTTTATACCTTACATACCGATTTGATGGCTTTTAAGAATTTACACAGTAGGTACTAAAGCCTTTACCTGAGGAGATTGTATCTTTTTCCCCAAGCTTCGTTCTTATTAAAACCAATAGTAACAAAAAATTTACTCGATAAAAATGTGAAATAAAAATAATATACCCACATTTTGTACATACAATTTCAACGTTTAATTGCCGACCCTAATAAAGAATTCGAAAAATAATCACAACCCCATTCTACCTGTTCTGAAGTCAAAATTTAAATTCATATCACGAGACATTAAATATTTTAACTTTACGACCTAACATAAAGATTTTAATCAGAAATTATGGTAGACCAGTACTTTACTACTCCTGTTTTCGAGATAAAATAAATATAAAGCCAAAAAAATTATGCGCGCCAAAAATCTTTAGATTATGTCCAGAAAAGCAATAAAAATGGATGTTTTGATTTTCTAATTCCGAGAAATAGACCGTTTCTTGATATTATTGTACATGGCATATATCTAATATTATTTACCTACTTATTTCAGTCGATTTCCTAAAGTCGTTATTCGCGACACCCAAAAAATAAGTAATTACACTGAAACAAATACGAATTGTTTTATGTTCGTTTTTGGCCAAATATATACCTACAATATTACTTTTAAATACACAAAATAATAAAAAATTGCTGAAATTTTAAAATTTTGTCCCAAATACAATAAGATTCTTAAAATAAAATGTAAATACTATTTTAAAGCTCACGCTTTTGGAAATAGAATACAATATAAATATTTATGTCATTTGATAAAAAAACGGTTCCAATAAACAAATAAAAGTTGTATGGTTATTTCCATGCGCTCTAGAAGAAATCTAACTTAGTAAAAAATAATACAATAATAGGAAAAAGTATAACGATATTTAGTATATCTAACTCCAGCCAGCACCTCCTTAGTCATGGTGTAGACCGGTTTGAATATGCCTATTTTTTAGAACGCTATTTTGCAATACGCCTCTTAAAAATATTTAAAAATAACAATTTCAGCAACATGTTAGAATGCGTTGTAAAGAAATTGGATGTGATGAGGAAATTAACAGCCCTTACCTTCGAGATGTTATTTGTATCCATTGGTCGCTGTACTTGGTTCGATGTCTGGCTGCCTTCTTTCTTTCACCAGACTTTTCTTAAACTAGCTTAACTAACGAGATCGCGGGTTTGCGTATATACAATTTATTGTCCTTGCGTTAGCGTTAATTTGAGTGGGCGGTGCGGCGGCTCGACGGATGCGTATAGAGCAACTCGCCCGGTACTTTGCGATCAATGTCCACTTCAGGGCTGTTAAACGGAGGGTAAGTAGGGAAATATGTAAAAAAAATGTATGGCGTGTTGTGTGTGCGTATTGTGTAATACAAAATTGGTCTGACCAGCATGTTCTGTACCTATGTAGTACCCAAGTCAATTTATTTCCATTACTGTAAGTACAATTTTCATTATTTACAGTTTATTTATTTATGTATTTATTATGTACTATTACATTGTAAATGACACGAACTTAGTAGACGCAGTGTAAATTTTAAAGGTCTATTAACATTCTTGAAATTACAACACAACATTAATAAAAAGAAAAGTAAAAAATAATAATAGAAAACGAGCGAGCCTTACAGTAGTCGCATATGATGTGTAACATCTGACATCTCACCTTGGTAATAAGCAACATTAATATTATATCCTGAAAACATTAACACTTTATATACACAACACTGTAGGTTAAGCACACAGTTGATTTGTTCACCTTCTCTATTTCCCTGTCTTTTTCTCGTCACACTTAAGCACACTCTCGAAAAAACCACCGAGCGCGGTCATTGGTCAAATCAAATAGTGCGCCCTTCCCCGGCTTCCTGTTACACACTTCCGTCCCTTTTCACGAAATCACTCTCAAAAATCGCAGGAAACGAGAGGAAAGATGCAACTACTATATAATCTGTGGAAAGAGTTTGCGGGTTTGAGAGTCTGAATAATATGAAATTCACAATGTTTAAATAATATACAATAACAATAAACTTGTTACAAAATAAATTCATATTAAATAGATACAAAAACCAATTTTATTACTAAACTAATTATATTAGTATTAATGACATGTTACCACATAGCTTATGCTCCACAACATTGTATGTTAAAACGTGTTCAAATTTATAATATAGAAAATAAGACATAAAAACATTATATGTATATGCATCAGTTACATAAATAACTATTAGAATATTCTTTAAGGAGACGCCTCATACCTTTTGACCCATACAAAAACGGACTTCAGCAAATCAAGTATTGTACCTACAAAACTTATTAATAATAGCAAGTTCTAGTTAATGGACCCTTTAAAGTATGTGAAATTATCTATACTCTAAATTTAAAAAGTTTTATGAAGCCCTAAAAGTCATTAATTTCACTCATATATTCAACAGACTTTACGACTCGATTACTAAATGTATTTTTTTTTACATTTAGAGTAAAGATAGTTTCACATACATTAAGGATCCATTAATTTTAATCCAACAATTAATTTTGTACAATACTTGATTTAATTTGATGAAGTCTGTTTTGTGTATTTTATTGTACCGATTTTGTTTGGAAATGTTTCTTTCTCTATTTACGCGTAGCCTAGGTACGAATGGTGAAAGAGATGCAAAATTTTCGAACACGTGCGTTTTTTCGTTGCTTCCGCGACCAAGAGAGCTCTTAAATATAATTTATCTTTTGTACCCATAGCATAATTTTATGAGTTAAATATTTTCTTTTGTATTAGCTGTCAAATATTCTATTCAGTAAACCATCGGAATAAAAGCAAATAAAATCTCAATTCGTATGTCATATTCTACATATGATTTGGAACAAAGCTATCTCTCACGTTGTCAGGAGAAACGAAATGAAATTCTTTGATAAAACAAAGATAATCCCAACAATGTATAAGAAAATTCGGTCAAGCAAAAGAATTCCGTGAAACATTTCTTGAGTTTTGTATCGACTAACTGTCAAAGGTTTTGTATGATTGAAAGAAATATAAATATTTTGAGATAGAGAGACAACTTTTGAGCTATTACGAATTTTGAAAAAAGGAAAACTTGCGATCTTAGTTTTTCACAATGTTAAAAACATAATAAATTTCTTTGAAGTTAGATAATATTTAGGAGGATAAAAACAGGTGCGATAAATAATAGACTAGAAACAAGCGTTTGTCAGTAACGCACATTTGGTCAAACCAAAATGAGCCAAAACTCAATGGGGTTATGTGGTTTCTTCACAGAGTTCATGTGGCCACCTTCTTGCTCCATCATCAGGACCCTGCACATAACCTAGGACCAAAGTAGTTGTGAAGAAAAATCAAACGAGCCCAAACTTGATGGGTTAACGTCGTTTCGTCACAGAGTTCCTGTGGCCACCTCCTAACTGATACGATAATTTAGCAGGTCGTTCAATTCGACTTCTAAAATGTTTAGTTACATAGTTATAAGTGAAATGAATATAAAGCGTGTAAAAAACAACGTTCCTGAAAGTCTCATTAAAATTAATTCAGCCGTTTCGGAACCTATACTTAGATTGTAGAAACTTCTACCCAATATAACAGACTCAGATGCAATGATAGTCGCATATATTACATAGCCTTACATAGAATTCTTACATATTTTTTTAAAGACCCGAAGGCGTATTTTTGGTAATAAATGGTTGCCTCAACACCTTTTATTGCTACCGTAAAACCTTTAAATGTATATCAAAATGACATATGAAGGAATTCATGGCTATAAAAAGGACAGGGTACGGCATCTGTCATCGATTGTGGTAACTAGGTGCTGCCCCAGGCTTCGTCTGTATATTTCATTATTACTGTTCATCTGCCGAGCGAGCATGATCTTGTAGAGAAAATCTACAGGGGGTAGCATGACGATAAAAAAATTAGCACGAGTCCGACTCACACTTGGCCAGTTTTTATTATTTGTTGTTTTATTTAAGATTATGCATTATTAATACTAGTTAGACATTTGTATGTATTGCCTGCATTGTTGCTTTATAAGGATCGAGAAAAAAATCTTGTATGGGGACCCCTTTTAATTTTTAACTTTATTTTATTTTTAATTTGTTGTTATAGCGGCCATAGTTAGTACATACTCTGTGAATATTTCAAGTGCCTACCCATTACGGTTCAAAATATACACCACTGTGACTGGCGGAAGGCGGACGGATCGCCGGCACGCCGCCATACGGTCCACCGAAATCGATGCACGCACGGTCCGCCATCCGTTTTCAATCGTTGTATTTGTGGTGGATTTCGATGGCCGGAACGATCCACACACACACACATCCACCGCTGATAGTTTGACACTTTCTTTAATCGAATCTTGTGTGTCTGTGTGAGTGAGTGAATTGCATGTGATTTATCGTATGATTTACATCGCTAATGTGTGGCCTGTGTTCAATATCAATCATACGGCTGGCCGGATCGAAAATTTTCGGTGAGATACCGGGCCAGTGCGTAAAAGCCCACTTTAGTAATAGGGTTTTCGTTGTCATGCTTTAGGCACGGGACCCTAAAAACTGTAATTATTGCTTCAGTCTTTTTACATGAAATCACAACAGAAAAGAGCGTTCCCAAAGTAAAACAATACACGTCCCAAATATTTGCATCCTCATTGTAAAATTGAATCGGATCCTCGTATTGTGTGTATAGCAAATAGCCCGACCGCTTTGGTTTCGGAAAATAAAACAATTCAATATTCAAAGGTTTACGTCGCAAACATGTTGTCCGCGAATAAATAACATGTAGTACAGGATTTCGGAATAACTAAGGCCTATGGTTATGCCAGATTTTTTAAAATCTCAGATTTCTATAAACATCTACCATATGGTATAGTCTATAATAGAAGCGTGTAACGAATTTATCTCTGGTGTGGACACGCAAACGAATCGGGATCGGTGTCTTGGGCTGGAGGTGACCACACGAAGATGAAATTCGTTATATTTTTGGTTGATATTTGAAATGTGTAAAAGAATAGGCTGTATGATGGAAGTTTCCCTTTGCTTGTACTCGAGGTTGAAAAATAAGTAGGAAACGTCAAATGACAGAACGATAACCTCCGGTGCAAGAAAAGGCGACAGAATTAATCGCTCTTGTAAAAGTTATAGTAAAACTGGATCTGATATTGGACACGGTGACGAGAAGGGGCTAGATTGAAAGACAGAGGCGGACACGTCGGGCTGCGGGGCTGCGCGATGCTGGCCGCCGACAGCCCGGAGAGATGCAAGCGGGGCAGCGGGCTGCACGAGGACGAGTTCCTCGGGCAGCGAGAGTGGCAGACCACGACGGCATCAGGGGGTGCCATGCAGGCTGCCAGCAGCTTCGTAGGTGCCCAGGAGGATTGCTTCCTGGGGCATCAAGGGTGATACGCCGGCCATGACATGGGTGCGACGGGACGGACGCACTCCGCTTCAGAAGAAGCAGGGACGGGAGCACCAGAACTTTAGTCCGTAACAGAAGTCGCGCCACAGACGTGTGGCTCGACCATCTATAAATAACATAGAAGAAAGAAGACGGTAGGGTTAAGCAGTTTATCAACCTCGGGTGTAATTAGTGTAAATATAGTGTTAAACATGTAAGTGTCTTTTAACTGTTCACTCCTAGCAGGCACCCGTGAGACCTTGTAATGTAGACCGCCGAACCACCCCTGAAGTAATGTAGGTACATGAGCTAGCTGGGAAACATCTATCTCCTCCTTTCTCTTCATCTACTTTCTCTATCTTTCCTCTTCTTGTGATGTCTAGGAGCCCTAGGTTTCCTAAACGTTACAATGGCGCCACCGGGTTTTCCCATCATTGTCTACATTACAAAAGGGGTAAAGTTTATGTAATTGTTCAGTAAGAAGTCTCACGAGGTCGCAAAGGAGTTAACAGTAGGGTATTTTTCAGGTAACTTTTTAAAAAGGGAAACAGTTAGAAGTTTAAAAAAATTTTTACCCACATAGTATTTTGAAAATTGTAACAGTTGATAATTTTTTATGTTTGGTACCCACAGATATTTTTAAATTTGGGAGTCGTTGCCCAGATCTGAGAGTAGTTGGACGTGTCCCAAATATTTTTGAATTGGAGATTCAGAGTTTAATTGTTTTTTTTTCTTTCTCAAACTTTTAATTAGTGTCAAGATATTTTTAATTTTAATGTGTATTTAAATACAGTTGTTGTTTTAGTTTACAAGGGCACGGCTACATATTTTAAACTTGAATTGTTTAAATTTAAAGAAATTTTTTCACATACACAGGAGCTGGGTCCGGTGTATACCAGAGCGAGGCAGGAGTAGGAGGAACTTCGGGTGAGTCGTTTCCCGCCTATTTCAACACCGATCCACAAAATAGTGAGTAAATTTGTTTTTTTTTGTGTTCTCGTCGGGTTGCGCGTGGTTGGTCCACACCAAGAGTTTTAAGTTCATTATGGCTAGTAAGCAATTAGATGACACAAATTGGGTCGCGGATAGGAGAGAGCAAAAGAGATTAGAGGTCGACTCAGACACAGACTCCATTGACACAATAATTAGAAATAAGGGAGAAAGTAAAACGTATGTTGATACAGGGAGCCTTATACAAACAATTTTAAATTGGAAAATAGTTTTCAACGGAAGGACAGACGTCTTAGATTTTATTGAGGATATTGAGGTTAGAGCGGAATCTAGAGAAATAAGTAAGAAGTTTTTAATAAAAGCAGCACATGAGTTACTTCAGGGTTTAGCAGGGAAATGGTTCAAGGGGGCACATAGGGACTTCAAATCCTGGGAAGAGTTAAAAAAAGCTTTAGTGAGAAAGTTTGGTGGGAAATCGGACTCTTTTGACAAGGAGACACTAATTAGAAACAAAAGACAACATAATAATGAATCTATTAGTGAATATATAATAGAGATGGAGTTCCTAGCTAGGAGAGTGCCACGAGATAGTGTAGTTACTTGGAGAGAGTAGAGAGTAAAGCATGGAAAATGCGTAGTTAATGAACGTCGAGGAGTCAAGGCACGCGAAGGGGGGAGTAAACCAATTTTGTATCGGTCCTCATCTGGGTTTTGTCCGACAATTCGTTTTTTTTTATAGTCTAGAAGTGACACGGTAAGCAGATTACCCCGCTTGTATTCCGGCTAAGAGAAACTGAATATATCAGCTTGGTCAAAGAATACTCGCCTACATTTGTTTTACACGGATAGCAACTTGAACTATATTTTTATTATAGGCATGAGATATTCATACTATAATGTTCATACCACGAAGGAGAAACAAACTCACTGGGCAAACTGAAGAATTAGTAAAAATTAAAACTGTACACACACACTCCACTACTTGCTAATGTTAGTTGATTTATACACTTGGAAAATATGAGTTTATTTACACACATAGAAAGTGTAAGGATATTTTTTTGGTTCTTTTTCAGTAACAGGCTTGCACCAGGATTGGTCAAGTGCAAGGTTGTTAAACCCATATCCAACAATGCCCACTTGCTGCAAACCTTGGACACTGGGAAATGGCCACTTTCCATGTCTAAGTTTTTGTTGTAACTGTCCTCAGAATAGGACTACAGGTGGGAATTGTCACATTACACACATAGAAACAGACACACAGTATGTATATTTATAGCTAGAATGAATTGCTTCACAAATTTATTCTTTTGACCTATATATATATTTTTATTTATTTACACAAAACATGATAAACACTGAAGAATGTATGAGATGAAGGGGTTGAAGGGATCCGTGAATGGCTTGCAACACAAACAAGTATTTTGAATTATAGTTTATTTATATGTATAGATTGTATGACAACAGGTATCAGTCTCAATGAGAGGCGACATTAACCTGAAACAAAAATAATAATGGTAAGTATGTTAATAAACAATATCAAGATCAGATGATCTGATATACCACTTCATTAAACACATAGTTTGCAGTAAAATATATAAAGTAAATGGGGTAAACAGTCTCATGGAAAATGGAAAGTTTTGAAAAGCAAATTTTGAGTAAAGAACACTCAAACTTTGTCGAATATGCGCAGTAGATTTAAGTTACATAGGTTTATTTAGATTAATCACTTTTTATTGTTGTTTTACGTGTAAATACTTTAAATATAGTATTTCTTTTTTTTTTTCCATGCATCTATTTCTATGTAAACAATAACCATAGAATAGATAAAGGATGGAGGTTGTTATTTTTTTTAATTGGTGTCATAGTTTAGAAACAATAGTGTTAGTTTTTTTTTAATTTTTACGTGTGTTAGGTTAAGTTTTTATTAACGTTTTTTTGTTGGGCATAGAAAAGAAAAGAATAAATGTAGAAATAGGTTGTAACTAATATGCAGCACAAAGAAAAATAAAACAACCGGAACAAAAGTTGTTTTTTTTTTCTTTTTTTCGTTTTTTTCTTTTGTTTTATTTAATAAAGAGTGTTGTAACGAATTTATCTCTGGTGTGGACACGCAAACGAATCGGGATCGGTGTCTTGGGCTGGAGGTGACCACACGAAGATGAAATTCGTTATATTTTTGGTTGATATTTGAAATGTGTAAAAGAATAGGCTGTATGATGGAAGTTTCCCTTTGCTTGTACTCGAGGTTGAAAAATAAGTAGGAAACGTCAAATGACAGAACGATAACCTCCGGTGCAAGAAAAGGCGACAGAATTAATCGCTCTTGTAAAAGTTATAGTAAAACTGGATCTGATATTGGACACGGTGACGAGAAGGGGCTAGATTGAAAGACAGAGGCGGACACGTCGGGCTGCGGGGCTGCGCGATGCTGGCCGCCGACAGCCCGGAGAGATGCAAGCGGGGCAGCGGGCTGCACGAGGACGAGTTCCTCGGGCAGCGAGAGTGGCAGACCACGACGGCATCAGGGGGTGCCATGCAGGCTGCCAGCAGCTTCGTAGGTGCCCAGGAGGATTGCTTCCTGGGGCATCAAGGGTGATACGCCGGCCATGACATGGGTGCGACGGGACGGACGCACTCCGCTTCAGAAGAAGCAGGGACGGGAGCACCAGAACTTTAGTCCGTAACAGAAGTCGCGCCACAGACGTGTGGCTCGACCATCTATAAATAACATAGAAGAAAGAAGACGGTAGGGTTAAGCAGTTTATCAACCTCGGGTGTAATTAGTGTAAATATAGTGTTAAACATGTAAGTGTCTTTTAACTGTTCACTCCTAGCAGGCACCCGTGAGACCTTGTAATGTAGACCGCCGAACCACCCCTGAAGTAATGTAGGTACATGAGCTAGCTGGGAAACATCTATCTCCTCCTTTCTCTTCATCTACTTTCTCTATCTTTCCTCTTCTTGTGATGTCTAGGAGCCCTAGGTTTCCTAAACGTTACAAGCGACAGAAGTATGACCGACTATTCTCCAATATATTGATCAGATACTGCCCGTTGAAGAACTCTTGTTACCGATCATACTCTACATCAGAGGTTCTCAAACTTATTTTGTCTACCGCCCACTTTGAAAATCAATTATTTTTTAGCGCCCCCAACTTTTTTTGTACTTTACCACATCTTAAAAATCACAATGACATTCATTACTTTAATTTAATTGTAGTGTGCTATATTAGTTTGGAGTTTAAACTTACATTCTAAACGAGACTTTTTTACCTGTGAGTTAAGAGTTTTTTTTAATAAAATTAAAACAACCATAATCAATTGTAATTTTAAAACTAATCTAATGTGAAAGATGAATCTGATGATTTTTAACAATGTTTTTTGACAAACCGATAATAAAGCACTACCTCCACCGTTTCGCGTTGTGAGGCGTGCAATATTAAATAGATGAAATTATAAATCAGCCATCGCCCCCTAAACCACTTCAACACCCCCACAATTTGTTCTGGCGCCCATAAGGGGGCATTATCGCCCACTTTGAGAAAGACTGCTCTACATTGATATAATAAATATAGAAGGAAGCCAAAAATAACACTAATCAGTGACAACTTGACATTGACAAATCATCGGAATCATCGGCCATAATAAAATAAAAAGAAAAGGAAGAAAGATCGTAGCAAACATCATTAAATTGTCTCTGCCTACCCCTCTTGGCACAAAAGGCGTGGTGATAGATAGATAGGTATATAATATTATAATATGAAAGTAACTCTGTATGTCTGTTACCTTTTCAAGGCTAAACCACTGAACTGATTTTGATGAAATTGGATACGAAGTTTGAACCCTAGAAAAGAAGGATACATTTTTTTAAGTCCCGGCACAGAAGAATTAATTAAATAGTAATCCCGGGTTCAATTTTCACTCTTGCCAAAAATGCTAAGTACCTAAGAAATTTCTTTGAGAATGTGTGCTTTAATCGGCTCTTCGTGCTTCGGAGGACACATCAAATATTTACGCCTGTTAAAAAAGTGACACATCTAGATCAATTAAGTGGACACTGTTACTAGTATCTCTGGCCACACCAAGATATAAAGGCCGTAAGGATGTGTTTGTTTTTGTTTCTAAATAAGAACAAATAATCAACAAAAGAAACAAATCCACACTCTTTAAGCACTAAGCTATGGCAGGATAATATAAATTAAATTAAAAACTCGGCCAACTACGGCTATTCCGACATTACCAAGCGACACAAAGGTGAAAATATTCATTGTTTTAATCCCTCTCTTTAAACTAGGTTTAGTGAATTAGCAAACTTTTTTCGTTACTTCAACGTTTAACAAAAGATTTTCTTTTATCACGTCGTCATTGTTACGGCAAACAAAGCTTTTGTGGTAAACAAAGGTGATATTATGTATGATTGTTGATTTTTGTAATAATCTATTCGTTGAAGGTTCAAGAAATTCTTATTCAAATAATAAGCAGGTATTGTAAATATTTATAATTAATCAATCACTAACATAAATTAAATGTAATCTAAAATTGGATGTTGGTATATTTGTCAGTTTGTGGCTTATAACTCAAAAACTACTGGACCGATTTTGATACGGTTCCCACTAGTAGATAGACAGATGTTTATGTGTATAAAACATCACGCTTGGTCTTTTGGCAGCGGAGCAGTTACCAATTATGTCAATGTTCCTTATTGTTTATGTTTCATAGGTTTTCGGAAAAAATAGATTAACAATACACTACTTTTACTGAAGATATAAAACTTGTAAAATAATTAAAATAGAACAAAATTAAAAAAAAAAGAAAACGAGGCAATGCAGCCAGTCTGTTGGGTACTCTCCAAGTAAATAGCGATTGAAATGCTTTTTATTATTTGTAATTTTAATTTCTTTTTGTAATTTAGTATCTGTTTAGGATAATTTTAATGTAAATGTAAATAAATAAATTGCTATAAAAATTATAGTATTTTTGAAAATCTCATTACAAGACGTTATAGAAATGGCAATACACACAACAATCCAACGACTATGAGTAAAAGGAATACTCCTCAACGCACATCGTTGGAAAGTTGCATATATGTAAATCTATTAAATATTTTCAATGGCGCGATACAGGTTTCAATGAGTTAGTAACGGTGCGACATCTATCGACGCGACGCGATGTGCCGCCACATGACTCCCTTCCCAGACCAGGTCGATACAGTATGAAAACCAACATCCATTTTAGCTTTGTCAGCAGTCATGGACTGTGTGGTGGACTGCATCGCGGCTGAATCACCTGTCGTGATGTATGACCTGTCGTCATGTCGTGCCGGCGGTATGGTCAGTGGGAAGTGGGAAGTAGGATGCGGGGCATTGCGGGGTCAGGAATACAGGCGTGTTCATACGGGGTCCCAATATAGAAATGGCTACATACAACAATCCAACGATCATGAGTAAAAGGAATACTCCTCAACGCACATCGTTGGAAAGTTGCATATATGCCAATCTATTAAATATTTTCAATGGCGCGATACAGGTTTCAATGAGTTAGTAACGGTGCGACATCTATCGACGCGACGCGATGTGCCGTCACAACGTAAATGATGCCAAAGAGTCATATGGACAGAAATGCGAACATGATGTTATAAGCTAGCTTTCCTTTGGCAAATGAGCCCTACAAATTCCTAAAATGATTGTCCACTAGGGAAATTGTTAATTTTTGACATTTTTTCCAGGGTCCTAAGTATTTAAAATACTTTACAAAATAGTTTAAACTTAATCTGTTTGTCTGATTGAATTTGGATTAGCATTGCTTAGGTATGTGCATAAAATATTTTAAAACCAAATTCTCAGCCACGCTTGGAATAGAATCTACGACAAAATGTGACGGGAAGCGCCTTTACAACATACGACTAAATCTTTTAATATTAAAAAAATAATTATTTATGTAAAGAATATTGTTTGATTAAATTAATACAAAATAGATTATAACGTGTATCGTATAGTAACGTGTAGTTATATAAATAGAAAGTGACTATTCCACCAAATCCATTTCAGACATTGCTACAAACGTTAAAATTACATACTAAATTATACCGGCCTGCAGAAGTGTTTTTCACATTATTTAATTTTTATACTGATTTTAAGCATAATATATAAAGAGTCTGTCTTGGAAGTAACTAATACAAATGATGATAGTTGGATTATTTTTAACCGGCTGCAAAGAATGGTTATAAATATTAATAATATTGTAAGGTGCATCGGTGGCCGAGTGGTTAAGACGTCTGGTATTAATAATAATATTCCCGATCCCGGCCATGTACCAATGGATTTTTTTATTAAAAACGTATGTATATAATTCGACAAAACCACACTTAGAGGCTTTTCCATCTAAATATATATCAACGTAACTAGCCACTCGTTAGGTATAGCCTCACAAATACCATCGGCTAAACGAGGGAGACTTGGTCTTCCGCTGGGTACCCTGGAACCGTAACACGGTTTCAGGAGCTGTAAGGCAACCTGTGAAGAAAGAAAGAAGAAAAAAATAACGCTAATATAAAATTCTGACATGAAGTTTAAATTATGGAAATCTATTTGGAGTTACTTTCCAAATATTGTAGATTTGTTTTATAAAAATCCCGTGTCGTTCCCTGTATAAAGTATTTAGTTGAAATGTAAATAGACGGGATGGGCGCTAAGGAAAGTTTTAACGAAAACGCTTTGAATTTACATTGCTTTATTTGGGTTAATTTGTACTGTTCCAAATCAATTTCGTATTCAAATTGCTATTTGGTATTAGGTGGGATAGGAGATTATGGGGGTCATTAGTTACAAAATGTAATAATATTGGATTTAATTTAGGTCTGTACAGTAAACCACTGAAAAAACCGGCCAAATGCGAGTCTGACTCGCGCACGAAGGGTTCCGTAGCATTATCTATAAAAAACGGCAAAAAAAAAACACGTTTGTTGTATGGGAGCTCCCTTAAATATTAATTTTATTTTAATTTAAATAATTTATTTTTAAAGTGAATAATATAACTATCTGTGAATATTTCAAGCGTCTACCTGTTGCCGTTATCATTATCGAGCAAAAACGAGCAAATAATCACGTTTGGTGTATGGGAGCCCCCTTAAATATTTATTTTATTCTGTTTTTAGTATTTGTTGTTATAGCGGCAACAATAATACATCATCTGAGAAATTTTCAACTGTTTAACTATCACGGTTCATGAGATACAGCCTGGTGACAGACAGACGGACGGACAGCGGAGCCTTAGTAATAGGGTTTCCGTTTTTACCCTTTAGGTACGGAACCCTAAAAATCAAGCTTGCCATTATATTACGTTGGTGAAGCTACACTTAAAAATTTATTTATTTTGTCGATTTTACTTAAATTAAAAATAAAACCATATAAACAGTAAAAGTTATTGGTTAAAGTTTTAATAGAATATTCAAGCCAAGTATCCTGCAAAATACTGTACAAAAGTTTTTTTACAAAACATGATTCCTGACACTTCAAACTAAGCGCAGAAAAATATAACTTTTAGTAGATATCGTGTTTGTACCCTGCCATCAACATTTTAAGACCCACTGCTGGATCATGGTCTCCCTCTAGTGCACCATTTTTAGTGGTGCTCATTGAGAGGAATTGCCATAGTCACCACGCTTGGCAGGCGGGTTGGTGACCGGACGCCGGCTTGTAACGTTGTGCTCATTTAGTTAATAAATGAGACCATTTTTCTTAATGAGGTTTGAATAGTTGCTAACCTCCTTGCAAAAATAGTTGTTAACCTCCTTACAAAATAAGTTACTGACTACCTATAATTTAGGAATTTTTCAAAATAATCTGATTTTGGAACAGTGTCTGCTATTTGTTTATTTTCTTCCATTTTTAGTCAATTCCGTTTTAGCATCGCTAAGTAGCACACCTATTTCATAATGTCAATAATTTAATACAGTGAACTAATTCCAACAAGGTGATAAAAATATACTATAAAGGAGCATGATATTTGTAAGTACTATTTAAGTTATGAAATGAAATGAAATGATTATTTATTTGTCAGAATATGGCATAAGTAGGTACATAACACAGGTGGAGTAATCTTAGAAGTGTAGCACATTCTACCGTATTACGGTGTACAAATATTTAATAACAAGTAGGTACAAACAAAGTCTGGGACGTTCAAATTTAAAATTAGATTCAATATTACACACATCAATACAATTCAATGTCAAATCAAAAACTCAATCAATAAATCACACCAAACAATTACAATAACAGAGCATCAAATATAATCATAATAATAAAATGTCAACAATAAATTACAAAATGTCAGGATAGATCATTAACAATGTCATTTTACAATAATAAAATACAATAAAAATACCAATTATATGTCATTTTACAATAATAAAATACAATAAAAATACCAATTATATCGATTCAAATTATACACTTTTAAAAGAGTCATCAAAATACTCTGCTAAAGTATAGTATTGTTTGCCATTGAGCAATTCGAATAATCTATTTCTAAGTATACCAATTGGAAAATCTGTGTAGACGTCTGGTAAATGGTTGTACACTTTTATCGCCATACAAAAGACATTCCTAGTATACACCAATAATGTTTGTGGAGGCACATACAACTTATGTTTATGTCTACTTCTGCTGTTATACATGTCTAGGTTAGTAGGAAACAAGTGACTATTATTTCTTACAAACATACAAATTTCGTATATGTATATGCATGGCAGAGGTAATATATTCAACTCTTTGTATAAGGGCTTGCAACTGTCACGATAGCCAGCATCACATAATGCCCTTATACATTTTTTTTGCGTTTTAAACGCTATATGTGAATATTGTCTTTAGATTCTATCATATACTGGAAATCATTTAATTTTTACTCCTTCATTCCTTTGGCTCCTTTGGATCCTTTTTGTCTTTTGTCCTTCCTTTCATTTTAATATATTCTTTTCCTGATGTAAAAATAATATAATCTACATAAAAACTTGAAATAAAACAATATGAAGTAAAATATTCATTTATTTTTGTGGCTAGTTCCCCACTAAGCGACAGGCCTTACGTGCCCCCCGGAGCACGAGGTGTCGATTTTAGCACATATTCTTAAAGAAAATTGGTGCTTAGCATTTTGGCAGAGGGTAGGATTCGAACCCGGGACCTCCGGTTTCAAGTCCACCGTCCTACCAATTAGGCCATCGACTACTTAAGTAAATACCTACTTCATAATATAATAGATAGACCATGGCGCAAGTCTCTATGACAGCGATAGTCTGAAAAAACACTGAACGGATTCGAATGAGGATTTCATAAGGAAAATCGGGGGAAAGTTTTCCACTAGCGCGTCCTCATGGATACAATACTACATAATCCGAAAATTATGTAAAAATCTCTAAGTTTTACTTTTTACAAATTTTAGTGTATTATATCATTGACTATAGGATTTTTTTTAGCTCTGTATTAAAAACCCTTCTAATGACTAAGAAGGTTTATATTGCTGAACTGAAAAGAAATGCTGGCAGAGGACGACCTTGGTGTACTTTTATTGAATATAAAAATATAGGTATTGATCGATGGAAATATTATAAAAGTACACACAATCGCCGAGCATGTATGAATGTCTCTGCCTACCCCTCTTGTAATAAAAGGCGTGATGATAGATAGATAGGAAAAAAAACGTCCACAACTACAAATGCAAGCTTTTTACACTGATGCATATTTTATAAGCAAAAATCATAACAAAACTGCAGTAAACATAAAAAGCATTATAACACTGTGGAAACTACACGAAAAGTAGCAAGTTATGTAGTAGGGAGCGCGTTGCCAAAACACATAACAATTTTAGCTGGGGATAAAAATTTTCATATCGTTTTAATTTTCATTTAAAATGGGGCGGTACACTTTATAGTTATGACTTGCTGGCAATATTACTTTTATTTAATGACTTTTTCAAAATTCACTTCCATTTCATTTTTATTCTGTGATGTAAAGTTATGTATGTAATTTAATATGGGTACCAATGGGTCTTTGTTTATGGATTTGCTCAGTAGTATGCAATTCTGAAAATTCTTTTACTAACTAGCTAACTTAAGCTACATTATTTCTGACTGCTATAGGCTATTAGTAACTGATAAATGAGGTATTAATCTATCTATCTATCCATCTATCATCACGCTTTTCATCTCAAGAGGGTTAGGTAGGGACAATGTTACGATCCTGGCATACATCTTTCGTTTATTTTATTTTCATCACACCTTTCATACATGCTCGGCGATTGTGTGTAATTTTAATATTTCCATAGATCAATACATTTTTTATATGTTCAATAAAAGTAGGTACACCTAGTTCGTCCTCTGCCAGCATATCCTTACACATCAGCCATATTATTATTATTATAAAGCCATCGACTAACTTAGACAATATTTTGCTACTCAATTTTCACTAAACACGAATTTTAAAAGTTACGGTATAGGTACTTTATCAATTAAGTTTCATAGAGAGAAGTTAGTTTCATTGTAATTGCCAACAGTCTCCGACCAAATCGTTCAGAATTCCTTTGATCTAATAAATAAATTTGCCTTTCAGCTATTCTTTAGAAGTCTGCTTTGATTTGTGTGGGTTTGATTAAAATTAAGGACCGGTAACTTTGTATATCAAAATATACCACAAATTCGATCCCCCTTTTTAGTTAGAACAACAATGGAGAAATACATGAACAAAATAACTTTTCCCAAACTTTTGCCTTACTTAATTAAGGGGAAAATAACATATTACTCATTTAAATATTATGGTAATTAGTAGAATACCTTAAAATATTTAATAAAATCAATCAAAGCCAACTTCTCGACAGCATGCGTACCATTGGCCTGCCTGCAGCAGGTCGCCTGTTTTCGAGGGTAGTAACTTATCGTAGTTATAGGTAAACCACTGAGAAAGTAGCACTCCCATGGTCCGCGCGGGTGAGTGGGGCTGGCGTGATTCTGCCATACACGTTAAGAAGTTTCACGCGATATATCTGTTGTCGACGCGATCCACCTCAAAAATTTCAGGGTTCAAGCTATCCTCATACCAAATTTCATCAAAATCAAAACCTACTCGCAAAAGCCCGAGGTAAATCGCGTAGACAACAGACACATCGCGCGAAACTTCGCATCGTGTATAGCATAATCACGTCCGCCCCTCACCCCTCATGGACATGGGAGTGCTACTTTCTTAGCGGTTCACCTATAGTTGAGTGACCAATTGGGTCCCAAGTATTACGCAAAGAAGACAATGGAGTGTAGTTTTCCCCCGAGAGTGTGTGAAGAGGAAAACCTCGACACCATCCAAAGCACGTTTAGCACAAGTTTCTCAATTTAAAAGTGCTAAAAGACAATGTTGAAAAAATTGACTTATTATGTTTAAAAGAAATTAAAATATTGCAACAATGTTCCATCCACTATAGGTGTGGAAATTAGTGAGTTGGCGGAATGAATCATAAAAAATGCAATAAAAACTTTATCCGTGTTATTAAAGTAGAAACGTTATTTTGAAATGACTCTACGTTCTGTCGAATAGTTTCAGTTGCCACTTTGTGAATACAAATTTTGAGATTCATATCATTTTAAAACAGGTTATTTTTAATTGCATATTAATTTATTTACTTAAAATAAATTATTGAAATTGATTTTTTTATAACCACACATAAACCTACCCTGGGCTGATCCCGTACGACCTTTCACGTAGGGGTAGGGCAACACGATAATAATATTTTGAGGTAAGTACATATTTTGCTGTGCAATCAGCATTTTTGGTGGGAAATTATAGTAGATTACTGACCCGAGCAGAAAGTGACTTATTGTTGCACCGAGGGTTAGTTGCACGAGTGCACCAATAAGTCACTCTCAGTGAGGTTCGTAATCTGCTTTTCTTTCAACTACAACAAAAAAAAATTAGGTTTTAATCAAAATTTTTATTTATTTTTATTTTAAAAATATTTTTTCTGGACAAACAAAGCCCGCCAAAACGACATTCGCGTCGACAATATTTTTGGAAGGCAAAGACAAAGACAGCCAAACAGCCTGTGTTTTTTCGAGTGTTAAATTCGCTCTGAAAATAATAGTGAAATAAAAAGTCACACTTTTAGCGAGGTTAGCAACATGCTTTTCCAAATTTACATGGCTAACGTCATAAAAAATAAATAAAAAAGAAATTATTCAATAAAGCAACATGCCCGCCCGCCACATAAATCTTATAACTACGTCTACCTTAAAAAGTACCTTCATATTATTATGTGCCTACAGAAAAAGAACCTAATTTAAAAACAAAACTCAGAGCGGGATGTTATGAATTTACATACAACATTACTGCATTATGTGCAGTAAAGTAGCGCGCCTACTGATCGCTATATTGTCAAGTAATGAGGAAAATACTGCGTAGTTGGATGAAAACATTTTTTACCCTTTTAAAACTATTAGTAAATAAAATTATAACACAATTTTTTACTAATTTGACTAAAAAAATAATAATTATGTATAATTCCAAAAAAAGTTTGCCTTGAAAGTGTTTTAGCTTGATGACGATCGAATTTACCTATTACGTATGTTCCTCTTAAATTCACTACCTGAATAGATCTCAGTGAAAGGTTGCGAACATAAATCCACATATAACGCGGTTTTCAGAGTATAATAATAACGGTTCTTGCATTCATCTGTGATGAATTGAATCGGCGAGGTGCTATAGAAAATGACGCTTCAGCGAAGGGTGACAAATGTCTGAACCGTTTTGAAAATATACGGGTCCTTTTACACCTTGTAGAATGAGTACCGGTTATCCTTAGTTGAAAATAAATACACACTATGTTATTTTGGTACTATATTAGTGCTTATCAGATATATATAACACTTCTACCTTCCTTTTTTTTTAAATCTGAATCTAAAATCGGTACAAATAATTAATCTTTAAGTGTGTGTCTGTAATTTTTAAATTCAAACTAGTACCGGTATGATTCACATGCTATTAGAATTTCTGTTTGTCAAGAATTGACTAAATTAATTTAGATAAAAAATGATGACATAAAATCTTTTGATCCCCGGATTTGATCTTTTAATTTTTTTAATTTGACTTTAGATGTGCTCTTTTGTGTCGTAAAAGAAAGAAAAACAAACAAACAAACACACTCTCGAATTTATAATATTAGTAAGGATTATTGAAATCAGGATATGTGATAGTAAAAATAATACAGACGAAGCCGTTGGCAGTAGGTATATATTGTAACCCGAACTTTGTTAATCTCATATTTTTTGTGTGTCCCAGAGAAGATATTGTGTTTGTGTACCATGAGTGCACTACAAACTAAACGTAAATCAACCTCGTGATGTAGAGTAAAATGTCAAGATAAAGCTGTGAGCATACTAGAACTCATGCTATATAGAATTGCTAAGACATAACTTAAATTAATTCACCAAATTTAATAAATCTTTCAAAATTTAAAAAAAATTGCGCGTACAACACCGTATACGTGATAGAAGTGAAACTTCTTAAAAAAGGAGACGCGGATAGCCTACACTGTGTATTAGATATACAATGTATAGCTCTCCTTCTCTCTACGTTATATATCTTTCTTCTCTCTCATATAACAAATGTGCCTAAACGTGGCGCGTCCTTGAAATTCTACTCTCAATTCTCATCCAAAAATTATCGAATCACCGCCTATGAAGTTTCACTTCAAAAACTTTAAAGAAAAACGCTTTTGTCAGTAACACACACATGCACAAACCAAATGATCCCAAACTCGAGGGGTATCTTACCCCCTGGCTCCATTGTCAGATCAGCTCGATGGTACTAAAAAATGGGTCTGTGTACTTATGTACGCTTGATAGAAGTTATACTTTTTTGGCATAATACACATAAGTTTATTTAGCACGCAAATAATAATTGCCTTTTAAAAAAAAGTGTACCGACTTCAAAAATTATGCACTGAAAAGTGTACTAAATTGTCTATTTAATATAATAAAAAATAAACTTGCATCGTGCGCACGCATCGTGAAATTTTGTCGAAATATCACTCTCGGCAACTTCATACTGTAACTTTTTGTTACATCGTAAAACTTCACTCTCGGCAACTTCATACTCTAAATTGTAAAATTTCACTCTAATATATTTTTTTCATAACCCGCCTAAAGAAGTATAACTTCAAAAAATATTGTATTGTCTTCCGAATTAAATACGATTAAAATCGATTTTACAATAATTTGAAGTAGGTTAAAATGAACTTTCTAGTTTTGTTTACGTACTAACACCCGTATTCAAGAAAAAAACTTAGCAAAGTGTTATCATTCTCATAGCAAAATATCCGATTTCTCACAGTAGCTATAGGTACCGGGACGGTTCTTGAGCGGTGGCCGTTAGATGCGTAGAACACAATTTTTGGGTCTGCTGGACGGTATGAGGTACCTATTAATTTTAATTCTACCAGCAGTAAAAAGCAATCGTAAAAACAAACACCAATAAATCAATTATAATAAATAGACAAGTTATATTGAACTCGATGTAGCGCAAACATTCCCCCACTTTTTCGTCGAGCGCTCAAGAACCGTCCCGGTACCTGTACTGAAAAGACGTATATTGGACAATTGGACTAGGGTAAGTATTCTCACATCATCTGCCGAGACTCAAGTAACTTTTTGAAACGAAATTTTTACCACTATGCGTTTTTGCCTACTGTGCGTTCGCTACGTGTTGTTCTTGATTAAAGCTGTTAGTTTATTAGTTACATTATATGCTTTTCAAATAAGAATAAGCGTGACCTTGACCGCGAGTGACTGCAATCTGACGAACTTTAACGATGGTCTGCAATAATAAATAATTAATAATTGTTGGAAAGTAATAATATTTTGTCAATTATTATTTATATTTTGCCTTTTATGCTCACCCTAATTATTATTTATATTTGAAACTATAAAACCTATAAAGCAAGTAAAAAGAGCGGTTAAAGTCGACCCGCACAGAAACTGGCGTATCAGTTTATTTTAACTTAACAAAATAAAGGTGTGGAAAGTGTAAATCTAAATTAATTAAATAGAATAAGAATTAAAAATGCGATTAAAGTTAGACTCAGTACGCGTCAACCTTTACTTTTCTATCCTGCTGTAAGAGACATTTCATTTGAGTTTAGCTCATACGAATGCACACAGCACTTCTAGAGCACTGTACTGTAAATATATATCTTTGTTAACACGTCTGCTCTCTTGTGTACAAACTGTATTAGAATAAACGAGTACCCACCTTAATAAATAAATATAAATAGGAACTTTCAACCTAGATTAGATATATTATTTAGATTTTCTTTTGTTAGTCTATGATTAAATGAATTAGAGAAAGATAATCAGAAGTGGTAAATTTTAAGAGAGACAACTATAAATGAGAAAATTAACAGATTAATGCACCGCTAGGAATCATAATAACTATAATTTTGTAAAAAAAAATGCGGAAAAGTTTTAAATTTTTTGTATAACGAGTATTTCGAGTCGGATTTGAACCTAAACTCAAAATCTTACACTTCTATTCACCAAATGCAGGTACCACGTTATTAACGAGAAAAGCAAAGGGTCTGTAGCCTCTCACATCACTCAGTGTCATATACACACATTAGACGCAACTATGCAATTAACTGTTAATTATACCCGCGCGTGTGTCAGACGTGAAACCACCTTACTCTGGAAGGTTTAATAGTGTGAACTCCTTCAGGAATTGACGGTAGTTTTCAGTTATTGTTGAGTATAATGATAGCATAGTTAGCTATTGTGTTTGAGGACATTATTTTAATGTGAACGAGTAAGAAACAAGAAAGCATTCTTATAGATTACCATTTAATTTAACTGCATAAATAGTTCTGTTGAACGACAATATAATTACTAAATCAGCAACTGAAATGCAACTACATACCCAGCCGACGATAGCTCCCCTACCGAACAACTTAGGATTTAAATAATTATATGAATAAAAATGTTCTTCTTTTATTGGAGCTCCACCAATGTTAAACGATGATTTGCCAATGTCAAGTATTATATCATTTTTCTTTTGTTACGGTTCCAGGGTACCGAATTGAAGACCAAGTCTCCCTCGTTTAGCCGATGGTATGTGAGGCCTTACCTAACGAGTGGGTAGTTCTGGAACGACCCAGAAATTTCTAATCGTAAGCCACGCCTTAAACTCGGTTCGGACGTGGTTCGGGCGCATGAATGGTTCGGGCGCAACGATCACGTCATGCAAGACAACGACGGCGCTTTGTCCGTTCTTGCTGCAGAAGTGAGAAGGGCATAATGTATCGCTTCTCGGAATAAATGACGTAAGCGGCACATTACAAATAAATAATTTATTAAAAAACGATCACATGCAGGGAAAAATCTTCTTAATCAATACTAGGTACTGAAATTACCTACAGATTCGTATAAAATTTAAACGTAAATCCCTTCAGAGTATATACTAAAAAGTCATATGACTAAAAAGGTGTTTTTGAAGAGGTGATATCAAAAATTTAAGTTATCGAGAAAATTTTCACCAATCATTTTTTCAAATTCGGGAATTTCAGTTCAGAAATCAACCAAAATTATTCGTTCCTCCCCTTAAGGTATATTTAGACGGAAAAGTCTTTAAATGTCGGATTATGTACGCAAGTTTTTAATTAAAAAACCCATTGGTACATGGCCGGGATCCGGCGGGATTGTAGCATTTATAATGTATATATATATAATAATGCCGCCGGCTGTGATATTATACCCTATTAATCACTAACTAATCACAACTATCTTAGCGCGGACGGGATTAAACTGGATTCCCCATCATATCACGGCGGGATACGTGCGTTGGTCGCCATCACATGACGTAGAATCCAATAAAAATGTTATTGATGACACTTACTTTCATACTAGAAATGTCATTTATACTTGAATACAATGTGTTTGCAATTTGCAACGGGTTGTTAGCGACCGAATGCCGTTGCACGACTGGTTGTTACTTACTTTCACCTGCAACTTTCACAAGGAGAAGGAATCATAAACTTGTGAAATTACCTATCTGTTCACTCACTTATTATGCGATTAAAATTACTAGAAATCTGAATTTTGTACTCGAATAATATAACTGTATGCATATTTTAGTGAAGTCGCAAGAAATTCCTTAGTATTTACAAAAATGGAAATTATTATCTAAGCAGAACGATCTTTTTCGAATCCTCCATAGAACAAACGAAGCGTAAATAATAATCTTTAAAGTGTTTATTGTCATTGCTTTCATGGACTCTCCAAGATAAGCACTTGTTGGTTTTCTCTTTATTTTTGGTTAAGGTTTGCTGTTCAACAAAATCGGTTAAGCAGTTTAAATTTAAGGAGATATTAGTTTTGGAGTATAGATTGTGATGATACGACCTTATTTTCCTGGCCGCTTACAAGCTGGCCATCATAAATAGCATTTATTTTAATTTTAGAACACGATATTGTTCATTTTAATTCAATAGAACATTGTATGTTATTTTCAAATATTCGATGTGGAACCTAAATTAAAATTTTACTCATTCCTTCACAAACTGTTGACTTAGGCAGTTACTCTGCCAATTGTAAAATTTATTATATTTCTATTTTATCAACTAAGTAAACAACTAAATAAAATGTATTGTATCAATATTCAAGAACTAATATCTATGTTAATATAAAAGGAGCGCAAATAAGTATTGTAAGTATTTTTATCATACTTTGTATTGTGTTACTTCAATAGCTTAACGCCCTGTAGTAATGTATAGTTCATTTTTATTACAGTGCGCTCCTTTCTCCTTGGCTCCTTTCTCCTTTGACGGCTCCTTTCTCCTTACGGCTCCTTTCTCCTTCTCCTTTCTCCTTTGACGGCTCCTTGGCTCCTTACGGATCCTTTTACTGGTTGTTCTTTTGCTGCTCCTGCTTGTTCCTTCCTTGTTAATTCGACCAATAAACGAATGGTGAAAGTTTACTACGAGTTTTCCTGCTATACCTACCCATCGACCCATCTTGGCTACCCCACCACCCGACAAGATTTAATAAATAAAAGAAATTATTTGAGGAACATAAAGAAACATAATGGAATTAAAAAGTACCTTACACAAAAATATGTCGACTTTAAGACAGCAAATCCACTAAGTAATGAAGAGTTCCCTAGAGGTGAGAGCTTTCCAAGAAGTAAAACAGATTTTTTAATATCTTAAGACGATGTTCTGAGAATTTTAAAGAGTGCTTTAATATCGTTAATGATATGTTCGTTGGACTATAAATATTGACTTTTATATTTAACTAAAAAAACGTTTTTATTAAAAACGAGTAAATTGTCATTTAAGTAAGTGTATATATTCCTCTCACATTTTATTATTACTTATAATAATGTGGCACTAATATATTTAGACTAGGTGAGAGCTGGTGCCTGAAGTAGGACAAAGAACCTGTATCTCAGGTCACCAGACTCTCTCCGGAATCCAGTGTCATACAATTGCTATATAAGCTAAACAATTGAGTTGTGTGCCCAGAACGCTGGCTGAAATTTTTTATCTTAAGTTTTATGTTATTAGATTTAAGGTTTTTTTATATTGTTATTAAAAATTAAGAAAATTCAGTAAATAAAGAAGTACTTGAAGTGTAAAAAAAACAATTGACAACTTTCTAACATGACTAGATAGATGAATACGTACGATAGGATTAATATGCGGTACAGTTTTGAATCGGACAAGGTTTATTTTAAATATGTATCAAATAAATAAATATCATTAGTATGGGATGCTACATGTGTAGATACTCTCGCACCGTTACATCTTCCATATAAAGCGTTAAAAGCTGGCAATGCGGCCTACAATGCTGAAATGGCCAAACGTCGCAAATATGCATCTCTTCCGAAAGAATACATATTTGAGGCGATTGGTGTGGAAACGATGGGATCGTGGGGACATGGAGCACACAGTCTTTGAAAGTTCACATGACCAACGGGCTGGCTCTTATTTCGGTCAAAGAGTAAGCATTGCCATTCAACGAGGCAATGCAGCCAGTCTGTCGGGTACTCTTCTAGTAGTAAGCGATTTACATGTTTTTTTTTTGTAATTTTATTTTATATTTGTAAATTTAAATAAATACATTATTTCAGACTTTTTACCAATTGTATAATATACCTAATAAATATATGTCTTTTAAAATATAGGAACCGTTTTCAACAGGTAGCTTCTTTCAATTAACTTTATGGAATCAGTAATTAAGGAGTTACCTTTCAACAGCCCTTTCCTCTGTAATTTACGCTTCAACAAAACCGAGAATTACAATTTAATAAATTTATTACATTACACCTATATTTTAACAAGCGATATGGCAAAAGGTTCTGTCTCGTGTTCTTAAAAATAAAACCCAATGAGAGACTTTAAGAGGCCTTACCGTTACGCCGCACTCGAAATTTAGTTAAGTAATGCGCGTGTGTGCGTTATTGAAAATTAGTCGCGCCTTCAAATTTTGATCATTTTCGCTATTTTTTTATGTTGACTTTGATATCAAAATAAAAAGAAGGGAAAAAAATAAAAAATAAAAAATACTCAACATTGTAAATTTTTCACTCTTTAAATTATTTTTTATTTATATTTGTAATGTTTTTTATATTAAATAAAATGTAGATTCTTGTTATGGAATAATTCGAGAATAATGTGTTATTTTTATATTACATTTTTTTTTATATATAGCTCACAAAAAATACATTTTTATATCTATTAATTTTTCCAAGAATTATGATTTCTCAAACATTTTTTTCTCGTTTTTTTTTATGAAAGTTGAAAAATCTAATCTATCAATATTTAAGTTGACCATATTACGGTGTCAATACTGTTTTTAATGTTCAAAATCTTCAGTAAGCTTTACAAGATCGGTCGTCAAACGTCACTCGAACGTAAGTTTTTGGAATACGAGTCCGGGAAAAATTATAATTTACCAACACTATCGAAATAATTTCAAAATTTACTTCTATCAGTCCTGAAGACCAAGACCCGTATTTTCAAAATGACACATAATTGTATCCACAATCTTATTCGTATTCTCACAAACAGACATCAAAAATGTCTGAAATGTAGCGTGTGCCGGTAAGGAGCCTTGATAATTCCACGTTAGACTTCTGTTTTTTTATTCACTACAATCATAACCATAATTCCATATCTCATACATGAGCAATACCAATCAATAAATGCAACTTGATAATCAAACTGTATTATTTATCGACTTAGGTATATAGCCTAACAAATACCATCGGCTAAACGAGGGTTTGGTCTTAGTTGTTAGAATTTGATAATTTGGTCTTCCGCTATGTACCCTGGAACCGTAACACGGTTTCGGGAGCTGTAAGTCAAACTGTGAAGAAAAAAAAAGAGATGGGTTTTCCATTTTTTTTTCAACATTTTGCTTTACAGCGGTAATTTAACAAAAGTTTAAAATATCCTGTTAACATGCACTCAAGTATAATTAATTAACCTATATTCTGAGTTTTCCAATTTTCGCTAATTGAAAAGATGAAAATTATACTTTCGAAGACGCGGAATTCATAATAATGTTACATGTACAAAATTCCCAATATTTCATATACCTTGAAGAAACATATTATTATATTCTAGGAGGAACATTGGCGGCGATTGCCATTTTTAACCGACTTCCAAAAAAGGAAGGAGAAGGTTCTCAATTCGGACCGTTTTTTTATGTATGTATGTACATCGATAACTCCGCCAGTTGTGAACCGATCTTTTTTAATCGACAGATAGTTTTTCGGATTGATCCCATTTTTATCTCATAGAAATTGGATCATTAGTTTTTCAGAAATTTTGAATAAACTGACTTTACAAGTACATTTTTCTTGATATCTCGATAAAATATGTACCGATTTTGACGACTTATATTTTTTTAAAACATAATAATTTCTTGACATTATCTCACATACATATGACGAAAATCGGTTCAGTAGTTTTTCAGAAATTCAGTAATTAATTTCTGTTTACGGCTGAAAATTATGTATCAGAAAAAGCGTTAGCAACGGTTGCTATTGACACAAAGTTGTCAATTTCCGTGACGATGGTCTAGCGTTTAAATATAATGGGGTGCAGCGCAGGATGCACAAGCACATGGTTCAAATCACAGCCACAGCGGTGTTTTTTTTTAATTTCCATCAATATTTTTTTAGTTGCGTTATTATAAATCACTTAAAAGGGTAAAATAAACCTCTTAAAAAAAATGCACCGACTTCAAAAATTTGCACTGAAAAGTAAGAAATAATAAATATTTCGTCGTAGAATTTGAAGACGGTTGGTGCCAAATTAGAAACAACTTAGTTCCCAAATTCACTAATCTAGACAATTCATTAGGAACCTACGATCATCAGTACATACAAACATAGATAATATTGAACAGATCTTTATCTTCTTAGATATTTACTTAGTTTTGTATCCTAATTTGGCACCAACCGTCTTCAAATTCTACGACGAAATATTTATTATTTCTTACTTTTCAGTGCAAATTTTTGAAGTCGGTGCACTTTTTTTTAAGAGGTTTATCTATGGTACTTTTTACGTTGACTACCCCTACTCCTACCACTACTACTACCCCTACCCCTACTCCAACCCCTACCACTACCTCTACTCCAACCCCTACCACTACCCACTACCACTACTCCAACCCCTACCACTACCTCTACCCCTACTCCATCCCCTACCACTACCCCTTCCACTACCACTACCCCTACTCATACCACTACCACTACACCTAACTCTATTCCTATCACTACCACTACTTTTAGCGAGATTAAGTAACAGATTAAGTAACATTTCCCATACAAAATGTTTTTCCGATTTTTTTTCTTCTAAACCACCCCTTGTATTATATTACTAGCTTTTGCCCGCGACTTCGTTCGCGTAGAATTAGGAATAATGACGTAATCTATTTAGCAGAGATTTCCCTTAATTTTATCTTTTACCCCCGTAAATTCCCCGCCAGTCAGAAGCTCAAAAATGTATAAATTCCCAGTCCCGGAAAAATATTTCCCATTGCCCAATTTAACAATTTCTTAAGGGTTGTTTTATGTTTTGAAAAATATTTGTACCAAGTTTCACACATAGGTACCTAATACGATTTCCCTATACAAACTTCTACACCCCGTTGCACCCCTCCTTAAGGGTCGTTTTTAAAAATCCAAAAATACGTGTTTTATTATTTGTTTTGAAGAATATTTGTACCAAGTTTCAAATTGATTACACGTAGGTAATACGATTTCCCTATACAAACTTCTACACCCAGTTGCACCCCTCCGTAAGGGTCGTCTTTAAAAATCCAAAAATACGTGTTTTATTATTAGTTTTGAAGAATATTTGTATCAAGTTTCAAGTTGATACCTACACGTATTTCCCTATACAAACTTCTACACCCCGTTGCACCCCTCCTTAAGGGTCGTTTTTAAAAATCCAAAAATACGTGTTTTATTATTAGTTTTGAAGAAAATTTGTACCAAGTTTCAAGTTGATACACGCAGGTAATACGATTTCCCTATACAAATTTCTACACCCCGTTGCACCCCTACGTAAGGGTCATGTTTAAAAATCCAAAAATACGTGTTTTATTATTTGTTTTGAAAAATATTTGTACCAAGTTTCAAGTTGACACCTATACGATTTCCCTATACAAACTTCTACACCCCGTTGCACGCCTCCGTAAGGGTCGTTTTTTCAAATCCAAAAATACGTGTTTTATTATTTGTTTTGAAGAATATGTGTACCAAGTTTCAAGTTGATACACGCAGGTAATACGATTTCCCTATACAAATTTCTACACCCCGTTGCACCCCTTCTTAAGGGTCATATTTAAAAATCCAAAAATACGTGTTTTATTATTTGTTTCGAAGAATATTTCTACCAAGTTTCAAGTTGATACACGTAGGTTTTCCCTATACAAACTTCTACATCCCGTTGCACCCCTCCTTAAGGGTAGTTTTTAAACATACAAAAATACGTGTTTTATTATTTGTTTTGAAGAATATTTATACCAAGTTTTGAAGTTCATACACGCAAGTAATACGATTTCCCTATACAAACTTCTACACCCCGTTGCACCTCTACTTAAGGGTTGTTTTTAAAAATCCAGAAATATGTATTTTATTATTTGTTTTGAAAAATATTTGTACCAAGTTTCAAGTTGATTTACGCAGGAAATAAGATTTTACATACAAAGGTATTTACCCCATTTGACCCCCTTAGGGGTTGAATATCGAAATTTCCTTCCTTATTCCTTGTCTCCATAATAAAGGGAACTTCTGTGCAAAATGTCAGCTTCATAGGTCCAAGGGTTTGGGCTGGGCGTTGATGAGTCAGTGAATCGGAACTTCTCTTTTTAACCGACTTCGAAAAAAAAGAAGGAAAAGGTTCTCAATTCGGACCGTATTTTTTTAGTTTTTCAGAAATTTTGAAAAAACTGACCTCATAAGTCAATTTTTCGTAATATCTCGATGAAATATGTACCGATTTTGACGACTTATTTTTTTAAGGATATAATAATTTCTTGACATTATCTCACAGTCATATGACGAAAATCGGTTCAGTAATTTTTCAGAAATTCAGTAATTTGTCTCTGTTTACTTCTGAAAATTATATCAGAGAAAAGCCTTAGCAACGGTTGCTATTGACACGAAGTTGTCCATTTTCGTATCGACGGTGGTCTAGCGGCTAAAGGTATGGGATGCAGCGCAGGATTCACATTGCTCGAGGTTCAAATCCCATCCACCGCAGTATTTTTTTTAATTTTCCATCATTTTTTTTTAGTTGCGTTATTATTTATTTCTCAGGGCAACAAAATCACTTAAAAGGGAAAAATAAACCTTTTAAAAAAAGTGTACCGACTTCAAAAATTTGCACTGAAAAGTAAGAAATAATAAAAATTTCGTCGTAGAATTTGAAGACGGTTGGTGCCAAATTAGAAATAATTTAGTACCCAAATTCACTAATCTAGATAATTCATTAGGAACCTACGATCATCAGTACAAACACAGATAATGTTGAACAGATCTTTATGTCCCTAGATGTTTACTTAATTTTGTATCCTAATTTGGCACCAACCGTCTATCAAATTCTACGACGAAATTTTTATTATTTCTTACTTTTCAGTGCAAATTTTTGAAGTCGGTACACTTTTTTTTAAAAGGTTTATTATATACACTATGTTGCAAAAAAAACGAGCACTTAAAACTTAATTGCTTATCATTATATTTTGAAGTTAATAATGTTTCAATAATTATTATTTATGATGTTTCAACATATTATAATCGAATTTCTACATTTTTTAATCATCACAAGTAGAAATCTGAGGTAAATTGAATAAAAAAATGAAAAACCATTTTATTAAGTAATTTTAATGAGTATGAAGTGACAAATTAAACTAAAATTATTTTTTAATTAATCTTTTTTAAATGAACCTACACAAAAATCAATATCGAGTATGACCACCTCTCGCAGTTATGACAGCTGCCATTCTTTTTCTCATACTCCCGATCAGGTTTCTTATGGTTTATTGTGGTATCAGTTCCCATTCAGCCTGAATCACAGTTTTTAACTCTGTGAGGTTTTGTGGAGCTGGAGTTACAGCTCGTACCCGGCGTTTTAGTACGTCCCATAGATGCTCTATAAGGTTGAGGTCGGGACTCCTCGCTGGCCAATCCAATCGAGGAATCACAACCTCCTCCATATATGCGGATACTGCAACGGCACGATGAGGACGAGCATTATCATCCATAAAAATGGACCTGTCTCCCATAACAACCAATGCAGGTTGCACATGTGGAACGAGAATTTCTGAGATATAGTGATGTACATTAAGTGCTCCATTTGGCAAAAAACTAACTCCGTACGAGCTTCAGAAGTTATTCCTGCCTAGAACATTAAGGATCCCCCACCGTATGGTGTTACCTCTTCAAAGCACACGTCGGCATAACGTTCACCTTGTCTTCTCAGTACTCTCCGACGTCTGTCTTCACCATGTAGACATATACGGGCCTCATCGGAAAACAGAACCCTACCCCAATCCTCAATTGTCCATAGTAACAAATTTTGCCCAAATCTTAGTATTGCTACGCGATGCCCACGGAGTAATTTTGGTCCTCTAGCGGGTGTGTGAGAATGTATGTCTGCTTCGATAAGTGTCCTCCGTACAGTCCATTTACTAACTCTCACCAATCTCACTTCTTGTAGGTGGTTTTTACATAATTGTAAGATTTTCGTCGATTTCTAAGAGCTTGACTGACTAGGAATCGATCATCCCTCTGCTCCGTACATCTTTTCTGCCAGAACCAGGTCTTCTACAGAGAGAATCAGTCTCTTAGAACCTCTTCCAAATCCATTGAACTTTAGAACGTGTAATTCCAAGCCGCCGTGCCACATAACATTAGTCTAAACCTTCATCGAGAAGAGTGACGACTTTACTAGCTAATATTGTGTTGTCCATATCGTAATGAAACTAGTGCACTTGTGCACTACTTCTATTCATCAATAAAGTCGTGAAACTAAGGAATATTTTGTTAATAATAACACAATTGACGATAATATTGAGAAAAAATCCCGCGTTTAGTTGGCGTTTAGTTGGCGTTTTAAATACAAAATTAGAGAATATTTGTCATAAAACGTAGAAATTTAAATTTGGTGGCCAGCACGCGTAATTGAACATGGAACAACATTCAGAACATAGAATACATATATATAAATTATTTAAATATATACTACAATATATCTTAAGTGCTCGTTTTTTTTGCAACATAGTGTATATAGATCCAACAAAACATTTTTTTTGTGAGTTTCTTACTTTTCCATTGCGCGAGGAAACATCATGATTGATTGACCGAATGATCTGGAATTATTAAAACAAATCGATTTGACAGTTGAATTTTTGTTTATGTCATCAATCCGTTCTGATATCAAAAAAGTCGTTTTGTAAAATTTATTTTGTAATATTGTTTTTTGGACCGTAACCCAATATAACTACAATATATTTACAGAAATACGATAAAACACTTATAGAAGGTATATTTTTCTGAAACCTGTCACAGCATCCATTCGTTCTTGGTATACAAACGCAGTTCCCGAATAAACTAAAGTGAATTTCGGTCGTGTTTTTCTTCGACAAAAACTGCGATATCGAGCAGTTGGGAAAATATTTTCTTTTATTCCAATAACTCAGTTAGTTAGGGGAGAGTTGAGTTATCTTCTGAAAACGTTTTCAAAACACGGACTATGAATGATTTAATTTTTTTTGCCCCACTTAACAAGTTTATAGACGTAAAGCGGCCAAGTGCCAGTCGGGTTCCGTATACTCAATAGTTATAAGGTCAGACCAAGTTTGACGCACCTGTATGGCGCAGGAACAAATTAGCGCGAATCCGACTCACACTTGGCATGTTTTTATTATTTGTTATTTTACTGAAGAGTACCAATATGCATTATAGTTATACTAGTTAGAGGTTTGTATGTATTGCCATTATTAAGATCAAGCAAAAACGCCGAAAAAAACACCCTTAACTTTATTTAATTTTTATTATTTGTTGTTATAGCGGTCATAGTAGTACACACTCTATGAAAATTCCAAGTGTCTACCTATTACGGTTCAAAAGATACAGCCCTGTGACAGGCGGACGGACGGACGGACAGCGGAGCCTTAGTAAATAGGGTTTCCGTTGTCGCCCTGTAACGCTATGGAGAGCCGGGTCTGCTGGTTAGGCCTCCACCAGCCCTTCATACCGCCTCAGGGTATTGTTGGGTTCAGGGATTTAGTCAAACAAGAAGAAAAATGAATAATGTTGCTTTATTGTATCATTGGTACATTACACAAGGAAAGGAACCAACAGGTCCAAAAGGAAGAAAATAGGTCCGGAAGGAAGGAACAAGACACGCTGTAACAAATTCGCTGTAAGAAATTTCAACGGGCAAAGCCGGGGCGGAAATCTAGTCCTATCAGCATAAACAAAGCAGATTCCCATACAAAATGTTAATTTTGGTTTCGTTTTTGATTTAGAGTTACGGAATCCTAAAATTGCAAGAAAATTGAAGTAAGGAAGTACGTGCTAACCGAGATCTTCCGAAGCATCATAGAGTTGTTTACTCCGCTTCGTTCAGTTACAAATCTAATAAAACTCTAGTAAATGCAATCCCCTATGTTATAACGAAACGATCAGAAATATTGAACTTATTGGTCTAACTTTAGATGTGGCTACTGCCCGTATGAGTTATATTTCCTCTTCTGTTATAATTTTATATCTTCATTTGACGTGATTCAAAAAAGCCCCTCTAGATTTCACTTCGCATGGGTACAATGACAATGCAACCCAGGTCTTTTGTGTAGATAATTTTAATATACACACACAGGTATACTTGATTTCAGATGCTACATGTGTAGATACTCTCGCACCGTCCCATCTTCCATATACAGCGTTAAAAGCTGGCAATGCGGCCTACAATGCTGAAATGGCCAAACGTCCCAAATATGCATCTCTTCCGAAAGAATACATATTTGAGGTGATCGGTGTGGAAACAATTGGACCGTGGGGACTTGAAGCACACAGTCTGTTTAGAGATATTAGTAAACAACTAATAGAAAGCTCACATGACCAACGGGCTGAATCTAATTCGGTCAAAGAATGAGCATTGCCATTCAACGAGGTAATGCAGCCAGTCTGCTGCTGGGTAATGATTTTTTTTATTTGTTTTATATTATATTTGTAATTTAGTATTTAAGATAATTTTAATACCTATTACTGGTAATAATTTTATATTATGATATTATTAACACTAAAATCACCTTATAAGGGGAAAAATATTTTTTTAAAGTATACCGACTTAAAGAAATTACAACCGAATTGAGAACTTCCTCCTTTTTTTAAGTCTGTTAAAATAGAAACATTCTCTGATTTAGCTAATGGTTAGGTAGGTATATTATATAATATGGCAGCGTATAAGCATTAAGCATTTCTTCAATTTGAATAGAGGGTATTTAAGTAGGTTTATAATCAATTCTATTGAAAATGTTAAATTTATTAATTAAGTGAAATGACGTAGTAATAACAGAACGAAGTTCAAATTCAATTAAAATACGATTTGTGCTCCTCATAAATTATTCAAACCAACATCAAAACACTCAACTCTCATCAAAAACTTTGACACCGTTCTCACAGCCCGTTCAATTTATATACACGGTGTCGTTCAATCAAAAGTCACTCATTTTGACATACTGATTACAAAATACGTATGTTCGCTAATTTTAGGGTTTCGTACTGAGAGGTTATATGAACCTCCTTGGGATGCTGTCAAGAGACCGGCTGGTGTTGTCTAATAGTGACATGACATCCCTGTCATAATACATATCTTGTATTCTAGTATGATTCTTTTAGTAATCAGGAGAGGAAGTAAGTTAAGACACATGTGGGGTTAGCGTTAAAAACGACGGGTCCCCAATGGCCAGTCAAGGATTGCCCGGTCCGAAAATGTCCAACCCCACAATTTCCGGGCAAATTCGTATACTATCTTTGCTCGACGCAGCAATTTGATCGGAGATTCTAGTGTTGGACATGATTTTATAAAAACATTGTTGAAGGAGAAATTGAATGGAAAAGAGGTAGGGTAAAACCAAGACGAGTACATACTACAAGAAGAAGTGAATGTTGTGTCGGAAGTCAAATTGAAAGCGAAGAACAGAGAAAATCAAATCAAATCAATTCAAATCAATTTATTTGCACACCATTTTATGGTTACCCTAGTAGGGCATACAAATATTGCAATCTTATAATATAATATACTTAATAATAGATACAGCATATGGCACACAACAATACACAAAGTAGCGATTACTCCACCGACAAGGGAATAGCTCTTAAATTAAAAAAGGCAAAGGCCAGTCATAGATAATACAGATAATCTGTGTCCTGACCGAAGAAATGACGGCCAGAAATGCACAGACAAAAATGCTCGATCCAGGCACACGTGGAAGCCAGTACTCGAAATCCTGCCCGGACATTCTCGGGTCGAGTATACTCGGACCGGGCAATCCATGGTATTGTGATAAAACATGTTTCGAATACAGGTCGCGAATCCATATGATTTCCATCTACCAAAAGTCTCTCAACGCGCCTAAAGAAGTGTGACAAGCCTTTAGCTTCTAAACGAAATGAGATAAGGTCCTGAGTAAGTAAAAAAATATATCGGCATAGTATGATTTTTGTGAATCTATACCTAACGAGTGAAACTTCTTCTGAAACAAAGTAAAATGGGCAAAAAAATTCAAGAAAAAATTACTTACAGAGTTAGTTTTTTCTAAATTCTTGAAAAACTAGTGAACCAGCTTTTATGAGAAAAAAAATTGGACCAATATGGATTATCTGTTGATTAAAAAAAAATCATCAAAATCACAACAAGTAAGTAGTAATCGATGTTCATACATACAAATCTAAATTGAGAAAATTTAGTCACCCTTTGTTTTTCGAAGTCAGTTAAAAATTATACAGGTTTTTTTTACACTCGTATACCTACTTACTAAATCTATTTCAAGCAAGAAAATATATTAATTTTTTTTTCCACGTAATACGAACGTAACATCGTTACCGGTGCATATTTACAACTTGAAAACGGAAATATACAGGACAAACATCTAGAAAATAGCGTATGATATAAAAATGAGCATGCATTCCTGAGATAGAAATTCGAGGCATAAAGGACGGTGGATGCGGAGTCAGCAAACGTTTACGGAAATATGTGGACGTAGAATAAACAGACAGTTTTGCAGGTAGATTTTGAGAAAAGATGATTGAATTGAAATTTTACTACGGTGCGTTTTGCTGAGTTTGAGGGGATCGACCAATGTGATGAGAATGGTTTGAATTATTAATTGTTTGTTTTATCTAGTTTTAGTGTTTGTCACAAAGAGATTTTCTGGATTTTTAGGGTTCCGTATTTCCGTGATTTAAGTCGTACGCGTTGTATTAGGAATACAACCTTTACACTCCATTACACTCCCTTATAGGTTGATTCCTTTCTTAGTGCACTACACCTTCCAATTTTGATATTTATATTTTCAGTGAATTAGGCTGTGTGTTGATTGTTAAAACTGCGGATAACTAATACGATTAAAAATAACTTGAGAATCTTTTTAGGGTTCCGTACCCAAAGGGTGACAACGGAAACCCTATTTCAAGGCTCCGCTGTCCGTTCGTCCGTCTGTCACAGAGCTGTATCTTTTTATCCGCAATAGATAGAAACTTGAAATTTTGACAGAATGTGTACTACTATGGCCTCTATAACAGTAAATAATAAAAATGTAATTAAGTTAAAAATTAAAGGGGGTCCCCATACAAGAAACGACTTTTCTTCGGCGTTTTTGGTCGATATTAATAATGGCAATTTAACACATACAAACATCTAACTAGTATAACTATAGTATGCATCTCTTAAGTAAAACATCAAATAATAAAAATCGGCCATTTTTCTGAAACCTCCTGAAATCCACCACGAACATTTGTAAAATCGAATACTTTACAAGTTGAAAATATTTCTTCGCGATCGACTTCCGCAGCACGGAAGCATAAATATAAATTTTCGTCCATTTTCCATTTGCTCGAACACGGGGCGCTTTCGATTGCACTCTATTGCGGATGGACAGAACAATGGGCTGTGTGATGGAGTGGAAGCCGACGAGAGCACACTGTGCATCTAAATCGGCAAAATTCTGAGCTAGAACAAAGTTAGCTCTCCAAGCTGTATCTAATAAACGCCACTTTGGACAAATGAGCAGTGTAATTGTATTTCGTTAGATCGTGATAGGAATAATTAATTGATATTTTAGTCAGAGATATACCAATGAGATTTTGATGTAATTTTTTGATGCTACGAACAAAGTGCTATGATATTTTTAAATCAGAATGTTCCTAATGTCAATTTTTTTTATTTAAAAAGTCTAAGTTTTAGCTTTTAAATTTTTTCACCGCCTCAATTCACAAATACTGTTAGTTAATACTTATATAATAGGTGCGTCGGTGGCCAAGTGGTTAAGACATCTGATATTTACTAGGCAGACCACGGGTTTGATTTTGTACCAATGGGATTGGATACACTAGGACAATGAAGATCATAACAGTGAAAACCCAAAAGTGCTCTTATATACTGACAAGAGTGACAGGCAAACTTATTGCCTATCATAAGCAGTAATGACTCTTGGTTGGTTTGTCTAAGGCTCTAAAACTATTTTCAGTCAAAAGTAATTTTAACCGCGAAGGAGTTTTGACTGTAGCAGTATTAAAAATTAGTACACTAAAAATGGACAAATTTGAAATCAGTCTAACCAATTGAAAATAGAAGTCCAAAACCCGTTCATTCATTACGTATGATTAAATTTCTCGCTCTCTTTTAACGTGAATAGAACCTAAACTCTTTAGAGATTAGTTAATTTCCCGGGAGCTTCCAGCAGTTGAGTGGAACTCGGACAAACAAAATAGGTAGATAGATCACGACGGCCGATAGAAGTAAAGCCTGCCCAGCACGCACACATCCAACCATACAAACTATGCCTCAGTACCTACTCAAGGCCGGGACGCATATTGTACCTAATAAACAAACACTTTTTTTTGACAAAACAAAGATTTCAAAGAGCTTTCAAAACTCAATAGATATTGCTTATATACGGCCGGGACGTGCATGTGTAGAGGCTGGTTGTTGATGTGTAGTATCTTAGCTCTCATGTGGTATAAATTTGTAGGGAGTTGAATCATGAAATGGGACGGAAATGTGCAACCGGAAGTAACGAAATTAAAATATTGAATTTTTGAGGTTTTTTTTATATTGCACAGCACTACATTGTCAACTACTCTTAAGTCTCGCTATTTTTAGGTTTCCGTACCCAAAGGGTGCAAACGGATTACGAAGGCTTCGCTGTCCGTCTGTGACGAGGCGTATCTTTTAAACCGTAATAGGTTGACACTTTTTCACAGAATGTGTATTACTATGGCCGTTATAACAGCAAATAATAAAAAAAAAATAGAATTAAGTTAAAAATTGAAGGGGATCCCACAAGAAACTAGTTTTATTCGGTCTTTTTGCTCGATCTAAGTAATGGGAATAATGGCAATACATACAGACTTCTAACTAGTATAACTATAATGCATACTCTTAAGTAAAACAACAAAATATTAAAAACCGGCCAAGTATAGGTAATTCGGACCCGCGCTAATTTGTTCCTGCGCCATACAGGGGCGTCAAAACTTGGTCTGACTTTAGTGGATATTATTAAGTTTTTTATTTTTATTTTATTTTATTTTATTCTGGACAACACCAATTCGTTATCTGTCTATCTTTTTTAATGGTCAGAGGTGCGGATTGAATCAATTTTAGGGATAGATAGATTTACTTGTTCGATTTTAGAATATCTATGAAGAGTAGACGACGGTAATGCGATTATTGACTTATAAGGATAAGGTATAGGTATTAGGTACTGATTGAGGTGCTTTGTAGAATACTTTAGTAAAAAATTCGTTCAAAATTTATATCTCTCTGTAGGAGGTTCAGAGTAAAGACTTTTCCAAAAGTCTTTTTGACAAAAAAAACTGCATCTAGTGTCCTACCAAAAGTTCGGTTTTGGCTGAAGTTACGGTCGGCGCCGAATCTCAATGTTCGTGAATTGACGCGCGTCGTTAGGGTTACTTAAGTGACTTCGTGGCTCGTGTGTGGTCGCCATATTATTATTATTATAACATAAATAAATAATTATTTTAATTATTGTTTCTTATTTCATTTAACACGAGTTAACTTTTTTCCTACTCGGGAATCGAATCAGTCTACGTACATTAGCTTGACGATACTAAACTAAACCAAACCAAGACAGACAGACAAAGTCCTTCTTTCAAAATGCAAGTACGAAACAAAAATAAACAGATCTCCATCCAGAGAGACAGGGTAAAGTTTGTTCGTAGTATAATGGAGTCCGAAAATTTAAGCATAAACTAGCGCTTGTACTCAGAGATGCCTCGGGCTAACTCACAATAGCCTATCTCGTATAATTATAATACTATCTACCATACCCTGCTTCACATGAATTGTTTCTACTACTATTTGAAATGGCAATGTTAATGTAAACGTAAATATTGTTTAAACAATTGTTATTGGAATGTGGTATTGAAAACTGTAGCCTAGCTATCAATGTCGCTAAAGTATATTAATGTTCATTTTGTTTTTTACGCGAAATTAAAAAAAAAGTTCCGTACCATACTATAAAAACGGCAAAAAAAATCACGTTTGTTGTATGGAAACCCCCTTAAATATTTATTTTATTCTGTTTTTTAGTATTTGTTGTTATAGCGGCAACAGAAATAAATCATCTGTGACAATTTCAACTGTCTAACTATCACGGTTCATGAGATACAGCCTGGTGACAGACAGACAGACGAACGGACAGCGGAGTCTTAGTAATAGGGTTTCCATTTTTACCCTTTGAGTACGGAACCCTAAAAAAACAAATCATATGAAATATTTACTAAGCGCAGGCTCTTATAATATTATAGCTTTCCGCCCCAGGTTTTGCCTGTGTATATTTTGGAACAAACTGAAAATATAGCCTATAATATTACTCAGAGATATAGTAGCTTTTTATTCGTATGTATTTTTTAGAATCGGTTCAGTGTTTTGAGAGATTCAAACATACAAACTTACGAATTTTACCTCTTAATTATATAGATTTCTTGTCCATATTTTTATTATTTTAACATTTTTATTGTGGGTGGGTTTAATAATGTGAAAGCTTGTAGTGTAGCGAAAAGTTACAAAACTTCGCTTTGTAAAATTTCGTTCAACATTTTAACTATTTAGTCAATGAAAAATGTTATTTTTTGAATAGTTAAGTTAGAACGCATAATTGGCACAGACGAAAAATATATTAGCTTGATTTTAGATGAATTTCAATTGTATGCTAGAATAATAATGTTGATAGCTAAATTACTAAATTATACCACAAAGGTAGATTGTTGTTCTATAATTCACTTGCAATTTACGGTTGGCTGAACGCGTTTCTATAATAAATTATCACACAGCAAAATGATTTAAATTATGACTGTCTATACAGACTGGAATACAGATAAGAAGGCCATATGAGTCAAAATACGTGTTTAAGTAAGACCTACTCAAATAATACCTCAAAAATTATGAACATGAAACATAAAACTTTCTTTAAATTACAAGAAATTGACCAAAAGCGACTCGAACTTTAAGATTTTAGTTTAGGATTTTTTTTTATTATTCACGGGTTGCCTTACAGCTCCCGGGAACCGTTCCCGGCCCCAGGGTACCCAGTGGAAGACAAAGTTTCTAGATGGAAAACCATCTCTGTTGAGGTAAGTAGATGGAAAAGCCTCTTTGTACGGTTTGTCGGATAATGTACATAGATATTTTATTGTAAAAAACCCATTGGTACATGGTCGGATGTAGGAATCGAACCCGCGACTTTTCAGTTTCCTGTAAACTAGACATTTCAAAATTTTAGACTCAATAGATAGTTTCAGAGATAAGGGAAGAGGTATCTGTCAATTTTCTAATTTAAAATATGCATAAAGAAAACAGAAAATGTACTAAACAGTGTTTTAAAGACTATCGGATATCTCAAGGCATCTTTCATGTTTAATGAAAGGCGTCATATTTCAATAATTGCCCATTAAAGTTCTGAACAACTGCCATTAAGTCAGGCAAATTATATTGCAAGCCCTTATGTAAAAGATTTAGTATGCAATAAACGAGTTACGGTTTACAATTACATTCATTTGACTCTTGTCGCGACACACTTATATACTAACTAGGTTTAAGCACCGCCTTTTAGGCAGATCCCCGTTCGATCCCGGATCCCAGCCACCTACCAATGGGTTTATTATAATTAAAAACTTAATCATATCTCAACAGAACTAGCCACTCGTTAAGTAGGTATATAGCCTCACAAATACCATCGGCTAAACGAGGGAGGCTTGATCTTCCGCTGGGTACCCTGGAACCGTAACACGGTTTCGGGAGCTATAAAACAACTCATGAAGAAAAAAAATAATAAAAACAAAACTTAAATATGTAGTATTGTAGGTATATAATCCGACAAACCACACTTAGAGGCTTTTCCATCCAAATATACCTCAACAGAACTAGTCATCTGTGCAAAAAAAATGTTCCTATTTCGCCAGTTGAATTTTTTGAAATGTGACTTAAAAATGTATGATATGAAATGTCACTCTCACACCCTCCAGCTAACATTTGCTCTGTTGTGGCGTGAAAGAAGAAGCCTATTGATGTGGTGTTGATGGCATCTTTCTCATAAGCTGGACCACACATCTTACCAATGTCTCCATATTGAAAATGCTTCATATAAAGCAGAGACTCTAGTCTGTGATACAGACGCAATGCTAAAGTTCTTCGCTATGCTAAACTTTTGCGTGCGACTTTGTTATATAAAATGCACTATGCAGTGATGATAAATTAATAAATATACTGGCAAAAAAGTCACCATTACTGTTATCAGTGACCACAACACAATGCTGTGTGAAGATGTGTGTTTTTTGTGTGTTGAGTTTCTTTATTGCAAACTTTAACTTTCGAAAAATATACACAAATCTGAATCCTAACTTGAGAATACACAGACATTTCTAATGTATTTTCCAGATAATATTATATCTTACACCAAAGTACACTCCCTCGTTAATGATAACACGTAATGGTCGACATAATGACTACGAATCTCTCATAATTTCTATAGGCAACCCTAACATCTTATATTAATGTGCTATATTCGTCATGTACGCCCAACTTACAATTATTTGTTTCAAGAATAACTTTTTATGAAAGCATACATGAATTTGTATGAAGCAAGAATTGGGGTTGAGAATTGTAATCAAAATATATAAACACAATAGAATAGTCTGATCTGATGATGGAGTCAGGAGGTGGATAGTGGAACTCTTTAATGGTTGCTAGTAACCCCTCGAGCTTTTTTTTAAGCTATATTTTTTAGAAGAATCGCGGGCGGCGGGCGGATAACACCATCGTTTACATCAGGGGTCGGCAACCAGCGGCCCGCAAGCCTGAGGTCCGCAAGAGGCACCGTTTTGGAACGGTTTTTTGATTTGAGGAAAGAAATTGGTAACTTCTTGGAAATGAAAGGAAAGCCAGTCGAAGAGCTTACTAACAAGCAGTGGATTAGGTATCGATCTTGGTTTTTTGACTGATTTGACTATGGAACTAAATCAGCTCAACAAACGCTTTCAGGGAAAATGCAAATTGATTTGCGATATGTATTCAGATGTAAAGTCATTTGAGATGAAACTAAATGAAAGAAAGGTTGACCATTTTTCTAATTGCAAGAAATCCGTGGAAGAAGCTGGAGATAGTTTTGAGTGGCAACATATTACAATGAGAAACGTGTTAACTGAGTTTGTAAATCGATTCACTGACTTCAAAAAAGTCTCCCTTAACATGGATTTTTTTCAAAACCCTTTTGTAATTGATATTAATGATGTACCAAGTAATTTGCAAATGAACATAGTAGATTTGCAAAGTAATAGCACACAAAAAACGGCATTTAAGAAAAACACTGACTTGGTACAGTTCTACGGAGGTTTGAGTTCTGAAAACTTCAAAGAATTGAAAGAGTTTGCTCAGCAGATAATCACTATGTTTGGTAGTACATATTTGTGTGAGCAGACTTTTTCAATTCTCAACTATCGCAAAAATAAGAATTGTAAGCGGTTAATAGATGAATGATATTTTTATATGTCCGTATATATAAAAATAGGTGCGGTCCGCACTGATACTCTGGCAACATTTGTGGCCCTGCTATAGCAAAAGGTTGCCGACCCCTGGTTTACATCATACTAAAGAATAATCATCACAATTTTCGTAAAAAAGACAGCGTTAAAAACCTGATAAAGACTCATTTATTCGGCAACCCTATTTAGGTAAGGTAAGGAGAGCCGTAAAGCAAAATAATCTATTATACAAAAGAATATTTGTTTGATTGTTTGTCGCTAATGAACTCAAACATTACTAGGCCAATTTTCTTAGTATTTGCGATAATTTAAAGACTGTTTCACGGGAAATGTTTACGTGTATAAAACATCACGCTGCCTTTTTTGGGAGCCAAACTGTAATCAATAATGTCAATGTTCCTTATTCGTTAAGGCTCGTATATCCATTTTTTGTATGGGGATAAACTATTCCCATTTTCTCTGTAAATAATCCAACTGTCTCACTGTAATTTAGCATATAGTTACTTTTTCAATATACTAAGTGAAATAGCTGTTATTTTTTCAATGGGTTTTATTGAATAGGAAATATGGGTGTTTAAACTTTGCCCCCGTTTTCTTTTTCATAATCTAAGATGTTTATTTAAAGGGTAATGGTTACAGCGCTTTAAAAAAATTAAGAGCTTTGCAATAGATTATGAAAGAGAAAACGGGGGCAAAGATTTATCACCCGTATTTCCTATTAAATAAAACTAATTGAAAATATAGGTTGTATTGAATAAGTAACTATATGCTAAATTACAGTGACACAGGTGGATTATTTACAGAGAAAATGGGCTCTTAATGAAATCGTGACATGGGTGATCAGTAACACTAAAATATCACGGGCGAAGCCTAGATGGATCGCTAGTAGTAATTAAAATTAAGAATACATACATAATCTATACTAATATTATAAAGAAGAAAAATTTGTCAGTTTGTTTGTAATGAATAGGCTCAGAAACTACTTCTAATTCTTTCACCATTAGAAAGCTACATTCTTCGTGAGTGACATAGGCTACATTGCATTTTCAAAAAGTTTAGGGTTCCGTACGAAATCTCGAATAATGTAATCAAAGGTGTAAAAAAATTACTTAAGAATTTCTTACATCACGTGCGCTGCGAAAACTGTTGATGATATAGATAGAGGTAGTGGTAGAGGATAGGGGGTAGGAGTAGGGGTAGGTATAGGGTATATTTTATTTTGTGCGTAAATATCCACGGGCGAAGCCGGGGGCGGAATGCTAGTATTAAATAACTTTGTTCTTTGTAGTATATTTTAAAACGTATCAATGACTAAAAATAAACAATTTTATTTCTGTTTTCACGCATTGTTCAAGAACACAAATCTCTTTATATGAAAGGTCAAGAGAAGGTCTAAATGAAACCCATCTCAACGGCCTCTGATCTTATCTCATATAACCCAAAAGCTTTTTAATGCAGCCCTTTGATTTTTACTTAAAAGCAACGGGCACACTCTACCCCTATTTTCCGCGTAATCTGACTTAAGCTACGCCTTTCTCCATCCGATAAGTAAATTCCTGTAAAAAACGACTGAAAATACAAAAAAATACAGCGCAGCCACGAATTTGATTTTAATTTTTAAGGTTCCGTAACTATTTTAGATGCTTAAATTTTTTTATTGTAATACCATTTTTCATAAATTTTCAAAATGTTGATACACTTTTGAATAATTCAGGAAATCAACAAAGTCACAAGTCCGTGTAGATTACATTAGGGAAATATTATTTTGATCACTCTTGTGTGTTCGTCGTTCCAATTTCAGCTTTACCAAGGGGTTACTTAAAATTAGATTCAAAAATTGTTTTGTTCTTATAGCGGATTCAGTTGAAATGCGGTCTTTACGTAGAAAGCGTATTGACCGCACCCGGAACGATGTCTTACGCTAGTTTGGACACGTTGAAAGACTTACTTTTATTAAAAGTACACACAATCGCCGAGCATGTATGAAAGGTATGATGATTATAAAAGAAGCGAAAGAGGTATGTCAGGATCGCAGCAAATGGCAATCAATTATCTCTGTCTACCTCTCTTAGGATAAAAAGCGTGCGTTTTAGCGATGTTTAATGTCACCTAAATAATATGGTTTTTCAAATTAAATGATGATCTTTGGTTTGAATATATTTAATGAAATTTTTGGTTGGAATCGCTGGAATCGGACACTTATCTCTCAAAAAGTCTCTTAAATAACTTAAAATACTAATATAAAATAAAATAAAAAAATAAAATAATAGTTCATAGTTTTTTAAGGCAATCCGTTTAGATAAAAATAGTCACATTATTTGCTTAATCCAGATTTGGATAACAATGGCCAGTTCTGTTTTCTTTTTGCCTCGCAGAACCCTAGATAAAAGTTACAAAATAATTACAATTCTGTTCACGTTTGCGGAACTACGTGTTAATCTTTTTAAGGAAATGAGAAAAGTTGGGTGTTTCTTTTTTTCAAATTCGATGCTTATTTTCTTGTCTCGTTACAAAGCGTGTAGTAGACATTTATGATAATTGTGTTAGAAATATTTTTTGTAATTAATAAGTTTCTTTTACCACAAAGAGGTTCCAAATTTGTAATCTCTCTGAGATTTGAACGTTATATTATGAAGTCTATTAATAATTTATTTTATAAATACCTTAATCAAAGTGTCTTTGGCGTAATATATGTGTTTACTAATCAAGGACGTTTCCGTAAGGTTGTTTGAGTTTTGAGGTAAATTTTACAATAATTCTGTAGTTTTTTTTTTAAATGTTATGAATTCCTAAAGATACACTAATAATTATTATCTATAGAATATATTTTTTAAATAAATAATTGGCATACAATAAAATTTCAACAGTTTCGAAATCTTTTTCAATAATTTTGTACCATTTTCGTAAACTCTAATTTACGTAACGCTTAATGTATATGAAATAAAGATTAAATTACTTTGCAATTTTTTTAGTTCTGTCATAGAAAACATCGAATAATATTACTAGAAATTTTAATTCAAAATGTGCCTTTCATAGAAAATCATTTCTAAAATACGAAAGAAATCGAATATATAACTTTATTTTAAAAACATCAAAATAAAAATGTTATCTATCAATTTGTAAAAATCATTTTCTATAAATTTCAATCATTATATTGACAGGAGTCGGTCTTTCCTGCTTCCTACAATCTGTGCTCCTTCAAGCGAAGCGTGAACAATCTCTATGGGCCGGCCTGCATAGTGCTTGCATTATGTTCTGCCAGTCGCACGCATTCTTGGACCAACTCAAGGTAACATGTCTTCTCTATAAAAATAAAACACCATAATTTTGTATAGTTGTCCATATTGAACAGAACAGGTGGCAAGCCTGCTGCTGCACTTAGTGGACCTAGATGTTTCACTTCTTTAACAGACATAAATTTTCTCTCTAATTTTCTTCGAAAGTCCATATCCCCGAACGTCCGAAGAAACATTAACAATCACAGTACAAGTGATTACTTATATTAAAATATTGATGCGTCGGTGGCCGAGTGGTTAAGGCGTCTGGTATTAACTATGCATGCCACGGTTGAATCCCGGCCTACAATGCTTATCCGACAAACAACATTTTGAGGCTTTTCTATCTAAATATACCTCAACAGAACTGGCCACTCGTTAAGTATAGCCTCAAAAATATCATCGGCTAATAGAGGAAGATAGGGCTTCCGTTGAGTACCCTGTGAACGATAACACGATTTCGGGAGCTGTGAAGAGAAAAAAAGTAGGAGTTTAAAAGCATGTCATCCTATAGCTAATAGCTAAACAAATTCCAAGCGATCTAAGTTATTATTATTCATTGAGCCATCACCACTAATACTCTAAGGCGGCGCACGTGCGTAAGCAATTATTAAGAGAGAATTTATCTCGCTGCAAAGCCTTCTCAATTAAGTTCAGGTAATGGCGACGCCTGGAGGTATCCGCAACACATTAATCTGTGTAAGTGTCAATTAAATGGGAATACTTGTTTTACGCACCGGTGTAAACTTAGTTAGAGAACCTTGAGACGGACTTCTGGTAATCAATTTTGACTGTAGGTATACTTTAGGGTCAATAGGGTATTTGAATCTGTATTTTTTGGGGTCCGAACATCTTCGATGAAAAAACGGGGACCCTTATAGTGATCCACCCATTTGTCTGTCTGTTTGTCCGTCTGTCACAGCTTATTTTTCTTAAGTCTAAAATTTTGATAAAATAGAGAATTCTTATAGTAACAGGAAAACGTAAATGAAAATCCTCGCGCCAGTCTTACTCCCAACTTTGCCAATTATTATAGATAAAATAATATATAAAATAACAGGTAGAAATTGGCTATCGTGCATAGCCGGGGTGGATCGCTAGTGTATTAGGTTCAGAATAAAGATGTAAAGCTTTGAGGCTAGGTTAGTTGAATGGATAATGTCTTTTCATGAAACTTACATTCAAATCACTGGAAGAATATGGTTTTATGAAAATTCTCCTATGTTCTTTCAATGGATATTTTACTTTTTACTTCTACCTACATACGTCGTATATTTTTATCCTTGGTTTTTTTTTAACTGTAGGTACTTATATAAGAGGAAAACCAGTACATAGTGCTTGTCTATACTAATAAGAGGTAAAGTTTGTAAGTTTGGATGTATAATCTCTCAAACTACCTACTAAACCGATTCTGAATTTTTTTTACGAAATTTTTTCGATATATTTTTCTATGTTCGAAAATATCCACGGGCGGAGCTGGGGGCGTAAATCTAGTCGCCATATAAGTTTCCCGCGGCGTCTGTATGCGTCTGTTTTAGTACTATTCTAGTAGTTTGAGAGATTACCCCCCTACATCCAATCAAAAAAACTTACAAAACCTCTTTATAATATTAGTATAGAAATATCACTGTTGGATTCCTTAGGAACATTTAGTATTATTTATTTATTTTATATATATAAATTCCTAATACGCAATGTCATAAGGGCACAGACATAAAACTGGCTGCTTGGACATAAATCTGTAACACCCGCGCCGTTTTATGACTCTACATCTTTTCCCATACGTGTATGAAGGTAGTTAGACGATATCCTAGATTCTGAAGATATTTTCTGATGAAAATACATGCAATATATGGCTTGCAAGATATTTTGAATTTTTAGGCTCACCAAGTCTCATTCTTTTATCCGATGGTATTTGTGAGGCTATACCTTACGAGTGACCAGTTCTGTTGAGGTATATTTAGATGGAAAATTCTCTACATAAGTTTTGAATTATAAAAACCCATTGGTACGTGGCCGAGATCCGGGATCGAACCCGTGGTCTGCCTAGTTAATACCAGACGTCTTAACCACTCGGTCACCGACGAACCTTTTATTATTTTCTTACAGCTATTAAATTAATAAACACAAATTAATAGATACAATTTTAAAGTTTTGATTTGAAATATAATACAAATATTTCCGCGATCCTATACTTGACATTTTTTAGTTTTTGTCTCTCTGTCTATCTGTTCCGATGTTTGTCTAGAATGGGTTCCGAAACGGCGGAATGGATTTTGATAAAACTTTCAATGAAATATACCATGAATTTTTATATTTTATTTCAGGGGAAATTCTGATGATGTACTAAAATCATATATAAAAACCTTTTAAAAAAAAGTGCACCGACTTCAAAAATTTGCACTGAAAAGTAAGAAATAATAAATATTTCGTCGTAGAATTTGAAGACGGTTGGTGCCAAATTAGGATACAAAACTAAGTAAATATCTAAGAAGATAAAGATCTGTTCAATATTATCTATGTTTGTATGTACTGATGATCGTAGGTTCCTAATGTATTGTCTAGATTAGTAAATTTGGGAACTAAGTTGTTTCTAATTTGGCACCAACCGTCTTCAAAGTCGGTGCACTTTTTTTAAAAGGTTTATTTTACCCTTTTAAGTGATTTTGCTGCCTGAGAGACAAATATTAACGCAACTAAAAAAATATTGATGGAAAATTAAAAAAAAATACCCCTGTGGATGTGATTTGAACCATGTAATGTGCTTGTGCATCCTATGCACCCCATTACATTTAACCGCTAGGCCATCGTCTCGAAAATTGACAACTTCGTGTCTAAGGCCGTTGCTAAGGCTTTTTCTGATACATAATTTCAGCCGTAAACAGAAATTAATTACTGAATTTCTGAAAAACTACTGAACCGATTTTCATCATATGTCTGTGAGATAATTTCGAGAAATTGTTATGTCTTGAAAAAAATAAGTTGTCAAAAACGGTACATATTTTATCGAGATATCAAGAAAAATGTACTTATAAAGTCAGTTTTTTCAAAATTTCTGAAAAACTAATGAACCAATTTTTATGAGATAAAAATGGGACCAATCCGGAAGAATTATCTGTCGATTAAAAAAGAAACCATCAAAATCGGTTTACAATTGGTGGAGTTATCGATGTAAATACATACATAAAAAAAAAAAAAAACATACGGTCCGAATTGAGAACCTTCTCCTTCTTTTTTTGGAAGTCGGTTAAAAATATGCTACAGCGTATTTGAGTGGTTACGCGGAAACGCCCACTTTCTACTTCTATTGTTCTTTAAAATGTTCTGTGTGGGTAGGCAGTGATAGTAAAGTCCACCTACTATATTAAAGTAAACTAAAAAAAATGTGAACACTTACACATCCTACTGAGCTTCAACGGTAGTATACGTATTTCAGTTCGTAGCGTACGTGTTTATTTCGTAGCACTCAAGCGTATGTAAAATGTCAAGAGGTTGTCTACGAATCTCGTAGACGTATTTGGTTGCTACGAGTTCCTGCTACGAGCGGACGGAATGCTATTGAACACATTCTGGGTTACTGGCGATAAAATTAGAGATTTTAATTCAGAATCAAAATTCCTATGTAGCTTTCGGCTCCGGTGTCATTTTGGTTTATTCAAAAAAACTAAAAAAATTTAAAGCTTATAAACAGTTGGCATTTGGGTCGCTTTAGCACAGGGCACTCGAATATTTACTCTATGCCTATAGTCTTCCCAGTCGTGCACTCTTGACAGAGTGGTCGTGATTATGAATCACTCCGGAACGCTGCCGCCGCGCCGCTCTTGTGATTTCCCTCTATCGTTTCCGGTTGGCAGCCTCACGGGAACATTCATTTATTGAATAATTTGTCACTGATCTAATCAGGTTAGTCCATCTGGTAGGGGAACGACCGCGAGACCTCCTGCCTTCGACTCAGCCCTGCACCACTAACCGCTCCATTGAGTCTTCATTGCGAGTAATATGGCCGAAGAACTTCAGAATTCGCGTCTGTACCACAGACGAGAGTCTCTTCTTTATATTAAACTCTTTTAGTATGGAGACATTGGTACGACGTGCGGTCCAGCTTACACTCAGAAGATGCCGCCAACACCACATCTCCAAGGCATTCATCTTTCTTAGGTCCGGCATTCGGATCGTCTATGTCTCCGCTCCATACAGGAAAATTAGAAAGACCAGACACTTCATTAGTCGAACCTTGGTGTTTTTTGTTATTCTGTTGTCTCTCCAAATTTTCCCGAGCCTATCCACAGCCGATCTCACCATGACACAGCGCCTCTTGATCTCCGCCTCGCAACCTCCGCCATTAGTAACATTAGAGCCAAGGTAAATGTAGGTCTGTACAACGTCACAGTTGGAAATGGACTTTATGTTCTGTTGTCTGTTGCCCTATCTACAATAATCATTTTTGTTTTGTCACGATTGATGGCGAGGTCAAACTCAAGACTTGTCGATTCCAGTAGCAGGAGGAGCTGTTTAATATCTTCCTCCGTTCTAGAGAGAAGTGTTGTGTCATCAGCGTATCGCAAGTTTGATATCAGCCGTCCTCCCACAGAAATTACCCCCCTCCACCTCTGCCTATAGTAATCGGTTGCAAATTGCAAATACCTATCCGGTATCTCACAGAAAATTTTCGGTCCGGCCGCCGTATGATCGAGCTTGAAGGCAGTCCACAGATAAGCAATGTATATCATACGATCTATATGACATGCAATTCACTCACCCACACAGACACACAAGATTCAATTAAACAAAGGCCTGTGGATGTGTGTGTGACAGATAATCGAAATCAACCACAAATACAACGATTTGAAAAAGGATGGTGGGCCGCGCGTACAAGAATTGGACGAGTCCTTGGACTTCGGTTTCGGTGGACCGTACGGCAACCGGCCGGGGATTGGACGAATGTGTGGCCACCTATTTCTGCCGAATTATTTTTTTAAGATGATTGGGGTAATTGTCAGTCAAAATCTGGGTGTACTTTTATTGAACATATAAAAAAATATTGATCGAAGGCAATGTTAAAAGTATGTGTGTCATTAGTAACAAAAAAATTTCAATTAATTATATTCTTTTAATCAACAGTCACAGTGTAGTAATTTTTTGTCACAGTATATGATAGTTATCTAACTATAAATTGATATATTTCTAGTATGAATCAGTATTATATAAAACTGTATTATTTACGCGTTTTTTTTTCTTTCTTTAGTTGTTTGGTAGGGGTGCTACCGTCGGTAGATGCGTTTTGACAGAATTAGACGCTTATAGAAGTGCCGGAGTGGCGTGACTGTGGCCGTCCCAAATTGCAGCGTGATGTCCAACTTCCTCAATTAAAACTTCAATGTCAATTTGATCTACATTCAAACATACGTGTTTTAAATACTTCTATAAGTGTCTAATATTGTGCAATACGTCGCCGTTGTTAATTTCGTGATAAGACTGCCGTTCGGTCGTTTTTTCTTCAGTTTTATTTGCAACTATTGCTACATCTCATGGAACCTTAACATTGTTTTAATTAAACAAAGCATACGTTCATCTGTACCTAATCATATTTTAAATAAAAATGGTCTAGTAGTTTTCATGTTTACTTTTTAGAAACACAAAAAAGTATAGATATAATTCATTTAAATACCTTGCGTTACTTCTGATTTTAATGAATTAATAGAGAAGTACAAAATACGGAGGCCATTTGATCACTGCCTACCCTACTGAGATACTGGCGTAAGTATGCTGTTCATAAATGTTTTTCTTTTAAAATTATGATTCAGTCTCTAACCTTCCTTCAGAGCGCATTTTTATCTCATTATTATTCATAGGAAAACATAAACTGTCACAATATTCAAATGTTCAATTTTCATTTTCCCTTGTTACCACAGACAACTTGAAAATATGTAGAGATGATCTTTTTATCCATATCTAGAAGCATATAAGAATTTAATTATTATGTAGTCAATAGGCTAAATTAATTTATGTTAGATTTTTTTATTTCGTCACGATTTTCCTTACAGCAAGTAGCCAGCGGAAGACAAAGTCTCCCTCTTTTATATTTAATAAATTACGTATAAATTATTTTTACGACGTCTGTCCTTCAGTCTGTCTTTCACAGCCTCTAATTTCTAAACGGAATAAGATAGGGCCTTGAAATTCGCAATTTCAAACAATATAATAATAATATTACGGATTTGAAAAGAAAAAGAGAACAATAAAATATTTAAAAAATTAATAAGCATAACTTACATAGTACTGGTCGCTTGTTGCTCGATATTCGACACACACTTGGCCCAATTTTTAAAGGTTTATTATATCCATGCTAGTCCATACTAATATTATAAATTAGAAAGTAACATCTGTCTGTTATGTTTTCACGGCTAAACCACTGAACCTATTTTGATGAAATTTGATACTGAGAAAACTTGAACCTTTTTAATATAAAACCTTAAGTTAAATTTCAAGAAATAAAATATACCTAAAGAACGTTTGCGTCTAAAAAGTAAAAGTGTATCAATTAATTAAGTCAGGATACTTTGTTTCACGGATCAAATGAAACTGCCTCCAAGATAAAAAAGGGAAAAAACTCTGAAGGCAAGATCGTGGAAAAATACCTAAGTGTTCTCAATTTTATAAAGAATGTTATAAGTTGTTCGCAAACGTTTTATTTTGTGTCGATAGTTTTATATGCGAATGACACGCAAAAATATATTTTTAGAGAAAAAATACCTTTGCAATTTAACTTTTTCTTTCTTTGTTCACGGGTAGCCTTATAGCTCCTGAAACCGTGTTAGCGGAAGACCAAGACTCCCTCGTTTAGCCGATGGAATTTGTGAGGCTATACCTAACGAGTGGCCATTCAAATAAAACTATTTCATTGCTATATAATGTTGAAGCTTAATAACATTATAATCCGTCTTATATACAATTCTATCATTTCTATCTTTACGAAGCTATTTCCTTTCAAATAGTTTTTCGATACAATCGGCTTATAGACTATAATAAATTACAAATTTTCGATCCCATATAAATGATATTATTATACGAGAAATTAGATATATTGAAAAGGAGATAGATACGTATGTTGTTTAGGAATTAATAAAAAATATCACGACTATATTGCATCTATATTGCATACATTTTTCACTAGGTATTTTTGTGTAAACTTTATAACGCTCAAAAAATTTTTTTTTCAAATTTGAATGTTCCAAAGCGTTTATTGAGTTTGTAAAAATAAACAAACTTTATAGTTTTAAGTATACAGAATTCACTGCTAGTTCTTAACAAAGTAGAAAGTTTTTTAAAGTTTAGAAAGTGTAGCGCGCTTGTTGAGGAAACTTGATTTTGAAAGTGCGAACTTACTTCAATGAGTTTTAGAACCAACTAACCTGAACGTACACGGAACATGCTTTAACGAAATCTTAACTTTCTCAATACTTCATGAGTATATATTAAAATATCTTAAAATATGTTTATAACTAAAAACTTATTACATAATCTAACAAACAAGACTTAGTGCTTTTTTATTGGATTTATAAATAAACTCAAGACCATAATAGCGGATGAAAATTAATATGGGATTCAGAACGAAGCCGGAGCGGAAAGCTAGTTATGGATAATTTTCTGTGATATTTTTGTTTTCTATAGTTTTTATAAACATTAACATTTTGCCAATAGGCGACAAAGTGACATCATCATTTAGGTAAAGTATCGTTTCTGTCCCGTAGCGTTTCGTGGTACTACTCGTTTGTGATAAAAGTAGTACCACGGCTAATAACTTGCCCAGTGGTACTACCAGTAATACAAATGAGTTGAGAAATGGGGCAAAATGACTAATTTACCTAAATGATGGCGTCATTTTGTCGTCTGTCGGCAAAACTTTGAATAGTAATTTATGATACGGGATCATAATAGGGGTAATTAAAACACATAGCATCCAAGAGTGTTTTAATTCTAAGTTACGTGCCCGTTCATACACGACTTTATCTAATCCCATGCAATAGAACAAAACAAATTGAACCGAGATATTTTTCTTAATCGACAAATTGGCGGCAAACCGCGGTTACCTAACTACTGCGCATGCGCGTGAACTCTCAGTGACTCTTACATGGGCGTGTCGATATTTTCATAGAGTTTAATGTGGCTGCATACCACATATCCTCTGCCCTTTCTGCATTAAAAAAAAACATTACGATATCGTTTTTGTATGAAAACTTCGGTTCTATAATACATTTCAGTATCGAAGTTTGACATTTACAGACGCGTGTATGTAAAACATATCATTATGAAGTATAATACGATTTTGTAATGTAGATAAAATTTATAATAAAAAACTACAGGATAAAAATTACACATGGTCTATATGAGTATTATAGGTATCAACATTATTTATGTTTGCATCGTGTGCAAGTATTATTATTTAGGTACAATATTCTAACTATGCAATTACACCATTAAAGCGTGTCAAGCAGATAGTTTATCCTTCGGCATTTCCTACGTAATAACATGCATTCCTGATCGTGTGTTAAATATTGTCGTGTCAAAATATTTCAATATCGTTAGCTACCTAAACCTATACTATTTTCTCTTCAATTTTCTTATACCTTCACCATGTTACCGGGCCAGAGTACCAACTCAATAGAAGACAACTCTTCCTCTACTGATACCAGGGGAACCTGGCTTCAATCACAAAAATGATAAACACCAATTTTATTTAAGAATATGTGCTTTAAGAGGCTACCTTCATATTAAATCATATTTTTCAAATCGTTTTGAGTGAAACCTAAAGCTCTTACAAATACAGAAAAAATTACAAGTTATAATTAATCATATTTCATTTTAATCTGTTAATCATATAACATGTTTTAAGAAACTTTGCTCGATAGAAAAAAATTGCAAAGTAGCCTCTGAAAAGAGTCTCCTTTCCAAATTTCTCAGTAGTACATGAAGTATTGTTTATTAAATTAAGTACAAATTTGTATCATCTATTACTTAAGTAAAATGTTAATTTAGATTTTCAATAAAGCTACTCCTTTAATTTAAATAAATTATTTTTGATTTGTCACTTAGGACGTTTGTTCCAAGCACCTTCTGTACGCCTCTTCTCTTTTGTTTTTATTCAATGCGACAGAGAGAGATTCAGCGGAGAGACCAATCGAACACGTAGCGCTAGGTTAGCGCTAGAGTATCGTATGCAGCTAGGCCACGCCCCTCAAAATATGATTTTATTTGAATGTATCGTCTTAATCGACTTCTCATGTTTCGGAGGGAACGAAAGAAATAACACTTACTCTCAACTGTTAAAGAAGTTACTATTGCATTAAGACAGACAAAGTTATAGTTGCCTCTTGTTCTGAAATGTTCTGTTTAATATGGATAACTGGTAGAAAATTGACACTTTTATGCACTGGCTTTTGTTGACATTTTTGTGACTTCCTGAAAATTGGCTCTAGACGTATATTGGAGATCAGAAAATCCCTTTTAACTTTTTTGTAGGTTCCTAAAACTTATTATAAAAAAAATTATCGAAGGTAATGTTAAAAGTACACACAATTATCGAGCAATCAAGGAAGCGAAAGATGTGTGTCAGGATCGTAGCAAATGTCTTCGTTTACTTTGGGATAAAAGGCGTGATGATAGATAGATCAATATGACTTTGAAAGAAAGACAAACAAGCTTACCAAAAATTTAGTTGCAAAATATCAATAATATTTTTCTTTTAAGTAACACTTTATTACTAAACGTTCGTGTAAACGGGCCATTTTATCAGAACGGGTCAGCTAATATATTACATTCTTTTTGTTGTAGCGGAATAACAAGGTTCACAGAGGATTTTTTAATAAATGTACCTTATTTACAAGGAACACGTTCATACATCGACACCGATATTACGAAATAACATAGACTAAAATCACAAAGTACTTTATCTACTCTTATATTGTAAAGTCTCTATTACAAAATCGAATTATATTTCATAATGATATGTTTTATTTACACGCGTCTGTAATATGTCAAACTTCGATACTATAATGTATTATAGTACCCAAGTTTTCATACAAAAACGATATCATAATGTTTTGTTTTTTTAAATGCAGAAAGAGCAGAGGATTTTTTTATACAGCCACAGAACTTTATGAAAATATCGACACGCGCATGTCCGAGTTACTTGACAGTTAACTCGCATGCGCACTAATGCGCAGTAGGTAGGTAACCGCGGTTTTCCGCCAATTTGTCGATTAAGAAAAATATCTTAGTTCTATTCGTTTTGTCCTATTGCATGGGATTAGATAAAGTAGTGTATAGTGGTAGAGTTGGCTAGTACTGTCAGCCAACAGTGTGTGCGTGTGTGTGACGAGAAAGAGAAATGTAAATAGAGAAGGAGAACACATCAGCTGTGCGCTTAACCTACAGTGTTGTGTATAAAGTGTTAATGTTTTTAGGATATAATGTTAATGTTAGTTATTACCAAGGTGAGATGTCAGATGTTACACATCATATGGGACTTCTGCAAGACTCGATCGTTTTTTTTTAATTTGTTATGTTATTTTGATTATTATTTCATAATAACATCGTGAAGTCCGTAATGAATTACACGCTTTATGTTGGTTTCACCTGTAACTAATTAACTAAACAAATCTTGGAAGTCGTGTTTAACCAACTTATGACTGTCGTATCGAATTGTAACTTTGCAAGTGTATTTAATTCTGATGGCAATGTTATAATTTGGTACCATCGATCTGTTCTGATGGTAGAGCCAGGATGTGGATAGTGGAACTGAGTATCGAAACGTATTAACGATCCCATCGAGTTTGGGCTCGTTTGATTTGTCTTCAAAAGTAATCTGGTCCTAGATTATGTCCTGATGATAGATCCGGAAGGTGGCAACAGGGACTCTGTAACGAATCGACGTAACCCCATCGAGTTTGGGCTCACTTGGTTTGCGCAAGATTGCGTTACTGACAAAAGCGATGTTTTATAAACTATTAATAATTATTTTACTATAATCTTCTTATATATAAAATTCTCGTGTCACGGTGTACGTTATTGAACTCCTCTGAAACGGTTCGACCGATTTTCGTGAATTTTAGTGTGCATATCCGCTAGGGTTGAGAATCGGACAACATCTATTTTTCGTCCCCCTAAATGTTAAGGGTGGTCCACTCCTAATTTTTTTTTTATAGAATTAGGGGTAGGGGTAGGGGTAGGGGTAGGGGTAGGGGTAGGGGTAGGGGTAGGGGTAGGGGTAGGGGTAGGGGTAGGGGTAGAGTTAGGGGTAGGGGTAGGGGTAGGGGTAGAGTTAGGGGTAGGGGTAGGGGTAGTGCGGGCAAGTCAACGTTTGGGCAGGACAACGTCTGCCGGGTCCGCTAGTTAATTATAAATAACTAATCGTAAAGAAAGGCTATGATCAAAATAGATATTCAGGTATTCACATTTTTTTAAATTATTTTTAACATAAGTAATATAGTATTTTGGTAATATAAAAAAATACAAAATCTGAAACCTAACACCAATGAGAAACAATCTGATTTTTAGTCTGTTGTCAAGTTTATATTGCTTTATATTCGGACGTGCATTTCTGGTTCGTATACGGGAGCCCGGAATTTCGTTTACAACATAACACGCGTCTAACAGCGAGGTTAATGAAAAATTATAAAGATTCACAAAGGATAAATATTGTTTATATTTAATAGGTTAGGTATACCTATTTTTAAGTTTCAGAAGAAATCGCAGGGGGTAACTCTTGGCATAATTTAAATCCTGATCCTATTAAAAGGAAAAATAAATTAACTTTAAAAAAAAAGTGTACCGACTTTGAAATTTGCACTGAAAAGTAAGAAATAATAAATATTTTGTCGTAGAATTTGAAGACGGTTGGTGCGAAATTAAGATACAATATTAAGTAAACATCTAAGAAGATAAAGATCTGTTAAATATTAAGTTACTGAGAGAAAAATAATAACGCAAATAAAAAAAAATATGGAAAAATAAAAAAATACTGCTGTGGATGAGATTTGAACCATGTGCATCCTGCGCTGCACCACATACCTTTAGCCGTTAGACCACCGTCGATACAAACATTTACAACTTCGTGTCAATAGCAACCGTTGCTAAGGCTTTTCTCTGATACATAATTTTCAGCCGTAAACAGAAGACAAATAACTGAATTTCTGAAAAACTACTGAACTGCTTTTCGTCTGTGAGATAATGTCAATAAATTATTATATCCCTAAAAAAATAAGTCGTTAAAATGGGTACATACCTATATTATTTCATCGAGATATTAAGAGTGTAGTGTACCGCGTCCATGTCCATACAAACGGAGAAAACGTTTTACTACCCCTAAATATCATTTAATTTTAACGATTTTGTAATATGTTACTGACACAATGAAAAACTACGTACGTATTTTTTCCTTTTTTCAAAATTCGTAATAGGTCAAAAGTTATAAGCCCCTCAAACCTCGGTTTTTTTGGTTCATAACTTGCTCGTAATAAACCGTCTGTATTTGAGAAACAAAGCAAAATTTCAAAAAAAGCAAAACGTACGTACGTAGATTATAATCTGCTAAAACGTTTGACACCAAAATTATAAGGTTTCGTTATAGTTTAGCAGGTGTAAATCGTTTTCCCCCAAAACGCAATTTTCAATGAAGAACATACCTACGAACACTCACGAGCTGCAGTGTTCTCTGTCGCACTGATGCCCGTGGGAAGAGCGCGCTTGAGACAGAATATGATTTTCTAAATACCTATTTCGCTGCGTACGCTGAGCTACACAATCCTCTTAAGAAAAATTGACTTATAATACTGAACTGCTTTTCGTCATATGTCTGTAAGATAATGTCAATAAATTATTATATCTCTAAAAAAATAAGTCGTCAAAATGAGTACATACCTATATTATTTCACAAAAAAATGGGACCACCTGTGAAGTATACTAAGTATATTGAAGTTCGGTTAAAAATATACGTAGGCGACAGTACCGACAGTTTACAACCGATTAAAAAAAAAGGAGGAGGTTCTCAATTCGGTTGTTTCTTTTTTTTTATGTTTGTTACCGTTACCTCAGAACTCCGTCATTTATGTATTTGGAAAAATATTTTATTTAAAAGGATATACTTACTTCCAGATTTGTCCCAATTTTATTTTGGTGCAAATTGGTTCAGTAGTCTTTGAGAAATTTTTAATCCATTGAAAAGCAAGAAATAATTAACATTGAACAGATCTTCTTTAGAATCTGGAGACGAAGTTAACAGCCCTTACCTTCGAGATGTTATTTGTAATTTGTATTTGCGCGGCTCGACGGATACGTATAGCGCGAACTCGACCGTTGCGTATTTATCGACACGGAGCTACCGTATATACCGGTGCGTTGCGGTTAACGTCTCGATCTCCGCTGCAGGGCCGTTATAATGAAAACGGAGGGTAGGTAGGGAAATATGTAAAATATGTATGGCTTGCTATGTGTGCGTAATACAAAATTTTAATTTTGTTGCCTAATATGGTACCAACCGACCGAGTGAACAATGTTTGACGTCGGTATACTATAAAGTTAATATTATTGAAATTTAATTGTGTTTAAATAAGTTATCTCATATGCTACTTGATTTAAAAAAAAACAGGATATTAAGATTTGAAAGAGTAAGCTGTTCACTTTGATTGATGGTAATATGTAGAAATAAATTTGTAGATTGAGTGACCAGTTTAGTATAAAGAGGCATTCGAACTATAGTCTATCATGGAACTTGTTACAAATTCCACATTTAGCGAACAAAAAAGGTGGCAAGCCTGTCGCTTATGGTCGCTGTAATAACAAATAATAAAAATCGGTTGTCTGTAAAGTCGGTTTACTGACGATAGTTGAACGTAAAAACGTCATAAGAAAGCTGTCCACGCGGACGCATCACTCACTCAAGTAGGAGAGGCAGATGTCGAACGCTGCCGAACGCGGAGGCCGATTGTGCCTCTTTGTCGCTCGTTCCGCGCTCTCGCTTGCACTTCAAGCCTTAAATGGAACGCCTCATAGCGAGGTAACGCCGCATGAGTCATGTTTTTTCGTGCGTGCAGCCGGCTTCATCGAATTATAAGACGTTGTCACGTCAAAAATAAATTAAAGTTAAAAATTAAAATAACGTGATTTTTTACTAACAGTCTGTCACAGAGTTGTATCTTTTGAAACGTAATAGGTAGACAGTTGAAATTTTCAAAGAGTATGTATTACTATGGCCGCTATAACTACAAATAATAAAAAATAGAAGAGTAAAAAAGGAAATACAAGAAACGTGTTTTATTCGGCGTTTATGCAATAATGCCAATACATACAAACGCCCTGACAGCCGTCCTTCTTGGAACTTTCAGTGCAGCCCTCACTTGGTTCGTCTATCTCATAGGTGATCGTCCGCGCCCCCGAGTACTATACATATATGCATACTCTTAAGAGGCGTCAAACTTAGTCTGACATTAGTGGATACTATTGAGTGTAACCCTTCGTCGAAGTCCGACTCGCACTTGGCCGGTTTTATTTAATTTTAATGCTACAAGTATATTAAACAAGTGACAAAAGTATTCGTATTCTGAAATTTTCATAAAAATGGGTGATCAGCAAAATACATATAAGTAGCGAAATAGCAACAAGTATATATTTTTATACCTAATTGTTAGCCATGTCATAAACATAGGTCCAACCTAACATAAAGTAATTTAATTTCGTTGAAAGGGCAATATAAAATAAAAATGGCCTATAAACTCAAGTGTAGGCTACGTTTTAAGAGTATACTTTATTTCGAGGGAATGCCATAATATCTGATATTATTTTTGATATGTATTTTTTATATGAAAATGGGATCTAAAATTTTTGACTGGTTTAAAAATTGTCATTACATTACAGAATCAATGCAATATTTCAAATAGGTTCCCTCTAGTGCTTCGGAGGGCAAGTAATTCTAGCTTCATGAAACACTTGTTTTTAAATTAGTAGCTAGCTGCATCTGTGGTTAAATAAATGTCTAAAAGTTACTCCTGGCTTGTTTTGTTCAATTCGGATTGTTACAAGTGTCCCCGACGACAAGATTTGTTACCAGAGTGTTTTTTTATCGGTCCAAAACATGTGCTTTCTACTCTGTTTCGACTAAACTAAGCGTAATACTACTATAATGTACAATTCCAAAATTAAATATGAAAAGTAATACCTTGAATTTAAACCCCCTGACACAAGTTACATACAAGTGTGTTTTGATAAAAAATATCTAAATTTGAAAAAAATAAAATAGGGTTTGAATTTTAGAAAATTCCGGAATATTCGCGTTGTAGAGTGATTATTGTATATGCTCAAATAAAATGTTTAAATATTTTTTTTAATACAGCCGAGGCCGTGGGTTACCACTAGATTTGAATTTACAAAAGAAAATTTATTCACTTTGACAATGGAGGGTGCACTATGAATATGCAATGAATTTGAGAAGCTGAAAGAGCGGTATTAGTGTAATAATGGTCGTTTAGCATTTTAAGATGTTTATGATTTCAATGAAAATTTGAAACCTCACCTAAAGTTTGTTTGATACAGTTTTGATCAGGCTTTGATTTCAAAATTAATACCAACATCTAATACTTATACCTATTTTATCTATATATCTATCATCATCACGCTTATCCCAAGAGGGGTAGGCAGAGACAATCGAATGCCATTTGTTACGATCCTGACATACCTCTTTCGCTTCTTTTATATTCATCATACCTTTCATAAATGCTCGGCGTTTGTGTATTATTTTAATATTTCCATCGATCAATACATTTGTTCAATAAAAGTACGCCTAGGTCGTCTTTTGCAAGCATTTCCTTTCACTTCATTTTTTATTTTGTGTATATCTGTCTGTCTGTCTAGAATAAGCTCTATAACGGCTCTGCTTGCGTCATTTTGTTATAACTAGCTGATCATTAAATTAAGAATAATCTTTGTTCTAAATTCAATCCTTCGCCCCTTATGCGGATAAGTAGTTTCACCTGTAACTAAGTAGGTATGTATGTAAACAAATCTTGGAAGTCGAATTTAATTAACTTCTAATTGTCGTATCGAATGGAAAACAAGTGTATGTAATACTGATGACAATACAATAATTTGGTGCCATCGAGCTGATCTGTGAGCGAATCCGGGGGCAGAAAGCTATAGTATTTTATAAATACTTCGCCTATAGATATTGTTCGCGCCAGTTTCTGTTGTCGCGATTGTCTTGCGGGTAGGCTAGCTATCTTTCGAGTACCGCCCCCCCCCCCGCGCCTGCATCTGTGGTGGGCGGAGCTCCGCATGATTTGATTGTGTTATCATTACGTGGAGTGTCGGGTCGAACTCGCTACGCACCTCGTTCTGACCCCAGGGTCAGCCGCGCATATCACCTACCCGCCTATCACCTTCGCGCCTACAAGGGGAATTACTGATACTCGACGGGAAAGATTTCAGGTGAGTCCTGTTTGCTTGATAGTTGCGAGTCAGGAGCTGGTGTCAGGGTTATCATCGCTTAATCACATTCCTACGGCACATATCTAAGCAGTCAGTGGTATTAACGTCATAACTTAAATACAGTCCACACCGCACGGTTTTGGCCGTAACAGATATTTTTGAAGAGATATCTTAGCTTTCTATTTGTGAAAGAATTTTTAAAATCGGTTTAGTAATTTCAGAGATTACCCCCTGTTAATACATAAAAAAACTTAGAAAATCTTAGTAATATATTTTTAATCAAACATAACCAAATTGAATGTCAACAATAACAAACTAGACAGCTTATAGTCAAACTGTTCCTTGACAGAAAATAAAAAGAAACTTCTTATATGGCCAAAGCCCCCTTGAAGGTCTTGACTTCAACAAATTGGAAGAGGACAAATCTTGGTAACAGGACGCCTGCATGACCCGGACCCAGTGAAAATCTCCACTACTCTGACACCATCTCGGCCAGGATGTACGGCAGTTATTCGTCCCATTTTCCACTTCAATGGTGGGAGAAAGTCTTCCTTGATTACGACCAGAGTCCCAATTTCTATAGAAGGAATTCTTCGATTCCATTTCGCTCTCTGTTGCAGTTGTGATAAGTATTCGATACTCCAGCGACGCCAAAAGTGCTGCCGTAACTGTTCTATCCGTTGATATCTTTGTACAGCGTTACCAGCAGGGAAAGTAGGCTCCGGCAGTGCGGTCAGTGGGCGACCAATAAGAAAGTGACCCGAAGTGAGAGGTGACAAATCTATTGCGGATGATGATAATGGTGTTAAAGGACGCGAATTTAGAATAGCTTCTATTTGACACAATGTAGTGTTTAACTCTTCATACGTGAGATGAGCTAAACCAAGAACGCGCTTTAGGTGATGTTTGGTAGACTTAACGCCTGCTTCCCATAGACCGCCGAAATTGGGAGCGTAGGGAGGCGTAAAATGAAACTGGATGCCGTCATTCGAAAAGGTATCTTGTAATTTAGCATTGATTTCATTCCAACCACCAACAAAATTAGACCCATTATCACAATAAATGTGAGAAGGCATTCCACGACGAGCAATAAATCGTTTGAGCGTTAGTATAAATGTAGCACTCGTCATATCCGTAGCTAATTCTAGATGAATTGCCTTAGTAGCAAAGCAGACAAAAACGCATATGTAAGCCTTGACATATTTGGCGCCACGACCTTTCTTGCTACTAATCATGATTGGACCAGCGTAGTCAACTCCAGTTACGTTGAAAGGAACTGATTCTTCAACTCTAGTAGCCGGTAAATCTCCCATGATGGGATAATTCACACGAGCAGCTAGCCTCATGCACGTGATACATTTGTGAACTATAGATCTGGCAAAATCCCTACCCCCGATTGGCCAATACCTTTGGCGTACGTTAGCTAATAATAATTGAGGAACTGCATGCATTGATCTGATATGCTGATCTTCAAAAACCTTCGTAGTTAAGATGTCACGTTTTGGTAATATTATAGGGTGCTTGACATCAAAGCTTGCGTTAGATTGCGACAATCTACCACGTACACGAACGAGTCCCATAGGACATAGGAAAGGTTGCAACTTAGCAAAAGAACTGCTTCGTGGAAATTCCTTGTTTGACTTTATCATCTCAATCTCGCTTGCAAAATGTCTAGCTTGTACATTCTTCAGTATGATAATCAAAGCTTTGTCCAGTTCATCACATGATAGTGGTTCTTTGATTCGATGTCCTGGTATATGAACCTTAGTATTGCCGATGAAACGCAAGCTGTATGCCAACACTCGCTTCATTTTAGTCAATGAAGAGCATCGATTGAGTATTGTTTCAATTATATCATCTTGAGGCTTCGTAACGATATTCGAAATCACTCGTTGTTCGGGTAGCTCAACGGGATTGATAAAATCATGGGTAGGCCACAACCGTTCCTCCATCTTTAGAAACGAGGGTCCGTGCCACCATAGCTTGTGATTTTTAATGGCATCAGCTTTGATTCCTCGCGAGAGGATATCGGCTGGGTTCGCATCACTTGCAACATATCGCCATGTGTACGGAGCAGTAGCTTCTTGAATCTTTGATACTCGGTTTCGTACAAATGTCTTTAAGTTGTTTGGCTGGGTTCCTAACCAACCCAAAACAATAGAAGAATCACACCAAAATACGAATTTATCAATTTTAAGCCTTAATGATTGTTTGATCTTTTGACATAATCGAGACGCTACCAACGCACCACACAGTTCGAGTCGCGGCAACGTCGTAGACTTGAGTGGCACTACTTTGGCCTTTGCACATAGTAAATGAGAGTGGACTGTATCATTTGAATCGATAGATCTAGCGTATGCACAAGCGCCATACGCCAACTCGGATGCATCGCAAAAGATTTGAATTTCGACTTGCTGTGGTTGGTTCACTAGTACATGTCTGGGAATATCCATGGCATTGAGGTGGTGTAGTGTCTCAACGATTTCGTTCCAGTCACTTACTGTTTGATTTGGAACTTCGGTGTCCCAATCCAGTTTCTGAAGCCATAATCGTTGCAGTAAAACCTTGGTTTGTATGACCGTAGGTGACACTAAACCCAATGGATCAAAGATCTGTGAGATCGTTGCCAAAATCGTTCGTTTTGTAACAGGTTTTACATTTGCAGAAAGCGATATATTGTAATTGAGAGTATCAGCTTCACTGTTCCACAACAAACCCAACGTCTTGGACTCAAAAGACTCGTTGAAGGTGTATTGACAGTTAGCTGCCACATCGGACAAATTTGCGAGAACTGTCACATTGTTTGATCTCCACTTTCTGAGTTCATAACATCCTGATAGTAGTTGAGCGTTGACTTTAGTACAGATTCTAGTTGCTTCTTCTATGGTATCTGCTCCAGAAAGCAAATCATCGACGTAAAAGTCATGCTCAATTACTGTACCAATCGAGCGGTCATTGCAGTCATCGGCAAGTTGCTTTAAACATCTGACAGCTAAGTACGGAGCTGAAGCAGTCCCATAGGTAACAGTGTTCAATTGAAACACCGTATAAGGCTCGTGCTTGTCCTCCCGCCATATGATTTGTTGTAGCGGCCTTTGTTCATGACGCACTAGAACCTGTCTATACATCTTGGCAATATCGGCAGAGATAACTATTGCATGTTGTCTAAATCTCAGCAAGATTGCGAGGATGTCATCTTGCACAACAGGTCCGACTAATTGGATATCATTGAAAGATAGCCCGCTGGATGTCTTGGCAGAAGCGTCAAAGACGACTCTCAGCTTTGTTGTCAAGCTGTCTTCTCGGATTACTGCGTGATGTGGTAGGTAAAACTGCTTGACAGTGTCATCAGGTGTAATCTTTGACATATGGCCCATGCTCTCGTATTCGTGGATGAATTCCTTGTAAGCATCGAAAAGCTTGGGATTTGCGTGAAGTTTTCGTTCGAGTGACAAGAACCTTCTTTCAGCCATTGAGAAAGAATCCCCAAGTGCCCGTGCCTCTTGTTTTAATGGCACTTGTACAAGAAATCTTCCGTCTGAAAGGCGTTCTGTGGTATCTTGAAATATCTTCTCGCAATCATGCTCCTCTTCGGACCAGGGTTTAACTTCAGTCACTTCTTCAAGTTCCCAAAATTTTGCAAGTTGATCTTGAACTTCCAATATAGAGGCAATATGGCATCTTATCTTAGGAGCTGCAGGAACGCTTCCTGAAATCACCCATCCTAACTTCGTCTCTTGAAGAGTGGGTTGATCCTTGCCAATGTAGATACGCTTCGTTTGGATCAAGTTCCAGAAAATTTCAGCTCCTAGTAGTAAGTCGATGTCCCCTGGCGTTGCAAAATCGGGATCGGCTAGGTTGACAGTATACGGAATTTGTATTTCCTGTATGTTCATCTGGTACACAGGGAGGGGTTCTGTTATGTTAGAAATGACATAACACTCAATTGTCGCTTCAAATGTCCCATAAATAGACTCTAGATGCAAAGCACACATGTTGGCAATTGATGATGGTCGATTATTCAACCCGGTGACTGTTGTATTGACAGCTGTCATCTTTGGCTGTAGTATCTTCGCAAGCTTTTCGGTGACGAAACATGAGGTGCTGCCACAGTCCAATAAAGCGCGAACAACATGCGCATTACCTTCGTTGTCAAATAATTTGACGCATGCTGTAGATAGGAGCACCTGGTGTGACGTTCTGGCAGTAGTTGTTATGATCTTTGAATCGGTCATGGTCTCCTGCTTCTGCGGCGTCTCATCGTCCTTGGAATGTAGCAATGAGTTGTGTCTCTTGCCACATACTCGACAGCTTGAATGCTTGCAGTTGTAGATAGTATGGCCAACTCGAAGACAGTTGTGACAAGCTTTCACCTTGTTGACGATTTCTTTTCGTTTAGATATAGCTTCTTTGAGGAAGTCGACGCAATGATATATTGTGTGGTCTCCATTGCATACCACACATTTCCACTTCGACTGCGAGTTACTGACAGTTGCTAATCCTCGGTTCACATAAGGTCTTGATGAAGTAGACGGCTTTAGCTTGTTGTGCCCTTCCAAACTCTCGAGAAGATCTGCTCGGTTCTTTAAGAATGTGTCGAGCGCAGCATAGTCCATTTTATCGCTGGAGCCTCTAAAGGTTTCCCATTCCTTTAAGGTGCATGGGTCCAACTTGGTGGTCACTATGTGAACGAGGAGTGTATCCCATCCTTCAGTCGCCTCTCCCAATGCATTAAGAGAGCGAAGGTTCTTGTTGAACATGTCTATAAACTCGCGTAAATCCTTTGATGTCTCGCGTGGTTGCTTGGCGTCAAACAGCGATTTGACAAAAGTGTTAATTAACAGCCTATTGTTGTCAAAACGATCGATAAGCATATCCCATGCAATAAGGTAGTTGCTTGTTGTGAGCTCAAGTGAGCTTATTAAATTTAACGCACCACTTTCCAAACTGGCTCGTAAATAATGAAATTTACTTATAGCATCTAGCGACTCATTGTTGTGCACCAAAGAGCAGAATGTATCTCTAAAGTGTAGCCAGTTTTGAAAGGTTCCGTCAAATTTTGGAAGAAATATCGTCGGAAGACGAATTTGATACGGCCTACCATTAGAAGAACCGCCATGATGAACCTCAGAGCCCCCATTGTCTCCCTGATTGCATTTCATCATAGACTGGAACTGACTACCCTGGCTACTGTCGAGGGAGCCTGACCGTGCACGCCTAGTACGCGTTAATAAATCCCTAGCTTCGACCATTGCATTTAGATAAGTGGTTTCGAAAACTTCTCGTTCGATATATTGCTCGTCGGGATCCTCGCACACACATTCGATTTCCAATTGAACTTCATCAAACTCTAATGACAATGATTCCATTTTGGCAACCCTAAGCTCCAATTCCTGACACTCCGGGTCTGGCAATAAAGTTTCCGAAGGATATTTCGAAACATGTTTCTTAAAAATTGTGAGTCGCGCTTTAATAGAACCACGCTTTCGTATTAATTTAGCATATTCGTCATTGTTCTCCATTTTTAAGTTTGAATTTGACATTTGTTATTAAAACTCAAAACAAAAGTGACATTCGAAAATTCAATTTCAAATTTAAATTTACACAATTTTGAAATTTGCCAAATTAGAGAATAATGTTTAAATCGAACAAATTAGAAAATAACAAATATTGTTTTTTGAAATTGAAATCGTGTAATGCAGATGGAATGATATGGAATGAACTCACTTTCTTTCAGCCGTAGACCAACCCCACTGCCAAAACTTCCTCGACCAGCTGGCAGCTCATGCACCAGCAAACAATTGATGGTTCAAGAATTTTCGGTCAAATTTGTATTGATTTGGGTGTATACTTGTATAGGCCGAAGATGGGTACTCTGTCGAATGATAAATTGACGATTAGAAATTGCGATTTGCCGTTGCGATTTCCTTTACGTAGCGCCTGCACCGCAGCCAGTAGACACTGCTTGCACGTCGTCTCCCTTGTTGTTGACGCGGCAGTGAAACCGTGATGCCCGTAGCGTAGACTTTGTATGGAGATACGTAAGGAGTTATTTGCGTAGATTTTCGATTCGCATTTGAAATATTACTTAACTTTGTTAGTTATCCATAGTCGCTTGTATCCCGGTCGTAATGACCAAAAATATCATGTTAATACATAAAAAAACTTAGAAAATCTTAGTAATATATTTTTAATCAAACATAACCAAATTGAATGTCAACAATAACAAACTAGACAGCTTATAGTCAAACTGTTCCTTGACAGAAAATAAAAAGAAACTTCTTATATGGCCAAAGAGGTGCGAACACCCCCTACATCCAAACTTACAAAACCTCTTTATAATAGATATTAGTATAGATTTCTTGCGTAGGTATTGAGATAATTACTTACTATCTAATTGTAATTTTGAAAAATATACCCAGAATATACTTTTTAAATATTCATAATATTCTTTTTCAATAAAACAGCTCGTCCATTACGCTTTATTATCTTGAAATTATTATTGAAGCGTGTCTGAAAACTGTCTGTCATAATAAAATAATATGCCAGCTTTTTAAAAATTCAACAACGTACAGAGAATACGTTGGAATTGTGTTTTTTTTTGCTTATTGCGATTTGGTATACATCTCTAATGAAGACCTATCTATTTTTATGAAGTAAACTTGAAAACTGCTGGACCGATTTATAAAATAATTTCCTAATATGACGCTAAAATTATTCCTCTTTTTTTTTCTTCACGGGTTGCCGTCTCCCGGTATCTCACAGAAAATTTTCGTCCGGCCGCCGTATGATCGAGATTGAAGACAGGCCACACATTAGCAATGTATATCATATACGATCTAGATCACATGGAATTCACTTACCCACACAGACACACAAGATTCAATTAAACAAAGGCGTGTGGATGTGTGTGTGTAACAGATCGGTCCGGTCATCGAAATCAACCACAAATACAATGATTTGAAAACGAATGGTGGGCCGCGCGATAAGAATTGGACGAGTCTGTGGTCGCTTTCGGTGGACCATACGGCGACCGGCCGGGGATTGGACGAATGTGTGGCCACTTTTACGGTCCCAAGGTACCCAAATTTATTCCAAATGAACAGAATGCCTATTTTTTATTAAAATAAAGTTATATTTCTAACTGAAAGAAGAGGGTTGTTATTTTTTCTGATATCTCTGAATCTCATCTCGTCTTTACTCAAAGAGTAGATATATTATTATAATACAAAATTGGTCAAGATGTGACTCGCGCGCCGAGGTTTCCGTTCCATATAATCAAGGCCTCTGTAACCATCTGGAATCATATATATGTACAGTCTTTTTATTCTTAAATTCTATATAATATGTAGATCCATCCATACAGCATTTTTTTTACAAATTGACACCAAAATTCTATGGCGGTTCACATCAGACATATTTTTGTAAATTATCATACGAATCTATGCTAAGGTAATTTTCTTAATAAATATGTACTTTTATTGACTTCTAGTGCTTCCGATGGCACGTAAAGCTGGCATCTGAACTTCTTCTAAAAATAACAGAGACAAGAAAATATGGATTAGACCACACCGCAAAGTATAAAGTCCGTGATTATGTATTTGTGTTTGTTTTCAGAATGCCACATGGTTCCAAATATTCTATCATTACAAACCGAGGTATGAACCTCGACGTTAAAATACAATTTCTAAATTTCCGTTTGAGTGGAATCTGTGTGATGTAGGTACCTACGCAGGCAGGTCTCAAGAGAGCTCCACATTTTCCCGTCCAATAAATTTCGACGAAGTGATATCCCATTGGAGTCTACAACTATAAGAAGATACGTGACTCAAATGTATTCTCTTATGACAGCTTATTATAGAAAAATATATCAAATTCTTTTATGTCCATATTTAAAAAAAATTAACCCCCAGTTACTGATAGGTTGATCAAGAGTTAATTTACGATTAGTAAAAATAATAATTGTCAAATGCGTGAAAATTGAATGATTTTTACAAGTAATTTCTGATAAACTTTGACAAGTCTTTCATAAATTGGGTGTTTTAAGAACATCGAAGCCGTAAGGTTTTAATTAATTACTTGCAATAATAATACATTGATTTGATTTATATAGTTCTCCCATAATTTAGAGTCTTTACCGATAAAATTAAATAAAATTATGTATGTGCTAATAAAGTGCACATAACATTTAAAGAGCGGAAATGAACTTCGGTATTGATAATAGAAAACGAACTTGTATATTTGGACAGCTATCATCCGATATGAAGATCTCAGATTAATCGGCTATAAACACATTTAAAGACATTGGCAAATCACCGATGAACATTGGTGGAGCCATAATAAAGGAAGAAGAAGAAGACCTTTCAATTTGGTCTAGGGTCAGTGGTATTCAAGATGGATATTAAAATTTAATCTTAAAAAAAATATTTCTTTTGAAATTTCAAAAACATCCCTGTAGAATTTTAAATTATCATCATTACAGAGCATTTAAAAAAATCTATATTATTAATTTGAATTCTTTTTAAAATATTTATATCAATTATTTTACCAATTACTCTGTCAAACAGCTGTCAAAAAGCCTGAAGTCTGAAAAACTCCCAATACGACAAGTAGTTTAACGAAATACTGGACGGAGCTTCAAAAAATATCGAACATTCATTTCCCCTGTCATCTGCAATAGACTACCAACTTTACGAATATTGACAATAAATTTGGTTTGGAAGCAGCGTGGATCCGGCGCTCTCGTATTGGTGAGATTTATTATGGGAATGAAGACAATAAATGGACGGACGATTTCGTACTCAATTCTTATTATATTTGAGAAATTCTCTTTTGAGCGAGTTCGTTTCGCGGATATTTATACAAGCGATCCGCATTGGCTACACACAAGTAGCTAGATTTTATTTTTAAATGTCAAATAATAGAATTCGTACCACCTAAATAAAAATACTTGTCTCCAAAATGTTCTAAATTCAAAATGAACTCTTCATGGCATTTATACAATTAAAACTTTATTTTTTGTTAAATATCAACACAAGTCTAAGCAAACATTGTAGCTCAAAATTTCATCAAAGTTTAGTCAGACAAGATGAAGGTATACCCACATCTATTCTTATTGTTTAAATAATTACGCAGCCCAGTCGATATTTAAGGTATCACATAAATTTCTAATGATTAAGGCAAAGTGCTTATATTTGTTCGGAAGATGTACAAGGGTCGAAAATGAGCAAAAGATCGATTGAGGTCCGAAGATATTTTCTCGGTCATTTTTAGGTTGATTGATAGCGCTCCCATATCCTCCTCTAGAGCTAGTTCACACATTTGTCAAAATGAAATGAATATACATTTAATATGATATGACATTACGTAGGAAATTTATGAGGTTTTATACATAATATTGGTCTTTGAATTTTGGACAAAGTATTAATCTAGAGGAAATTTAAACACTGGTTCAAATCCCACTAGTGTCAAAATTGTTAAGCACTATGCTTTAGTCGACTTGTCGTGCTTCGGAGTTTACGTAAAATCAGCGTCCGCACTTCTAAAATGACATCTATTAAAGAAGCGATACACCTGTGCAGCAACGGGCATGCAACCTTTTCTGTTGAAAATAGACAACTGGCAAAATGTGGCCACTGTTACAGGTGTCTCTGGCCACATCGAAAGATGTAAAGGTCATTAAAGTTAGTTCAAATCTTGTTAGATCTTCATGAAAATTGGTTTGCAATTTCTTCAGCTTTTTGTGGGAAACTATTTCCCGAATAATTCGATTACATAGATTTTGTAAGGAAAATTGAAAGTTTTTATCGAGGAATGTGAACAATTTCATAGTATAAGTGTCCGTTACAAATAACAATTTACCCGTGAAATGACGTGTCTTCAGCAACAACGAAGATTGATAGTTGTAATTTCGATCTGAGTACGTTAGGTGAACTCTATTTGACATGTTAAAACATTTACCTCTTCCTTAAACTTACGTTCCTGTTCGCTCTTCATGCTTAAACCTAACTAATATTGAAAATGCGACAGTATGTTGTTTGTTTGTTTGTTTGTCCTTCTTTCACGCCTCAACAGATCGACGTGATTTTTTTGCATAGGGGTGGCTGGAGGCTTGAAAAGATATATAGGCTACAGTGGCGAAGGGTGAATATTTTCAGAAGGGAAGCCGTAGAATAGCTCACTCAACTGCAATAAGATCCAAAATTTTCTTCTATAATCCAAAATGCACCAATGACCAATGACAATTTATCTTAAAGGGATTAAATTACCTAACTTTTTCATTTTAGTGGTATTTTGTACCTATTCAAAACTATAATTCTATAAATAAAATAAACACGCAAGTAAACATGCAAATAACTAAACACGCTGTTTAGCAGACAATATTCCCACCGGTTACATTCGTAATAACCCAGAATTCATCGGCTTATTTGATTGTCTGTTTGCGCGTACTAAAACGAGAGGGAACGTGCGCGGATTTAACTACAAATGAAAGAGACAGTTGCTTAGTATGAAGTAAGATAGTATGGGCGAGCAAGCCGGTATTGAATCGGCTTATTTACTTATATTACTAATGGATATCGGTAGGCGTTTAGAAAAATTTACTTATGAAGTACGTTTAGATTGGTAAATAAAATACGTTTGTAATAATATTATTTATAAATGTTGTTAGTCTATATAGATTTACGAATTCCTAAAGGGAAGCCGAAAGGAATCGGGTTGTATGGGCTCCTCGCCGCTGATAGGCTATTTTTTATCCCGACTCCTTAGGGATAAATTCTTACGTCTTACGTCTGGAATATCTGTGCAAAAAATCAGATTCTTGAATGAAAAGAAAACAAAGACACTTTCGCATTTATAATATTAGATAGGATTAGAGTAGTCATCATCATCATCATCAACCTTTTTTTTTAAGATCCACTGCTGGATCATTGGTCTCCCTCTAGCGCACCATTTTAGTGGTGCTCATTGAGAGGAATTGCCATAGTCACCACGCTTGGCAGGCGGGTTGGTGACCGGACGCCGGCTTCACGTGCCCTCCGAAGCACAAGGAGTCGATTTAAAGCACATATTCTTAAATAAAATTGTTGCTTACCATTTTGGCAGCGAGTAGGATTTGAACCCGGGACCTCGGTTTCAAGTCCACCGTCCTACCAATTAGGATATCGACTACCTTACCTATTAGAGTAGTACAAAGTATTATTTACCTGAGCAGAGACAAAATTCCACGTCCACGTCGTTCTACTCCCCTGCTTTGAAAGCTCCTGAAACCGTGTTATCATTCCCAGAGTACCCAGCGGAAAACCATGTTTCCCTATTTTAGCCGGTGGCATTGTAAGGCTATACCTAACGAGTGGCCAGTACTGTTGAGGTATATTTAGAGTCGGATTATGTACATACGTTTTTAATTATAAAAAGACCATAGCCGGGATAGAATCGTGGTCCGCCTAGTTAATACCAGACGTCTTAACAACTCAACCACCAACTTTTTTAATGAAAAATGAATAAATAAATAAAAAACAATGCATTTTAAATAAAATATCTAAATTTCTACGTAAACAGTTAATTGGTATTTTCGTTTGCGACGACAGACGTTGTGTAAACGAAGATTGATCGCTTACCGATTTCTCCATCACTCTTATTGCGTCACAAAATATCTTGATCCAAAACAAATAACAGAATGCTGTTATTTCTGAATTATATCTAAATTGGAATAACATATTTTGATAAGTAATTTCTAGGATCAATTTCATCTTTAGGGTTCTGTACTCAAAGGGTGACAACGGAAACACTATTACTTAAGTAGCCCACAGACTGGTCCGGCATCGCACCGAAAATCTTCGTTCCGGCCGCCTTATGATCGAGATTGAATAAGGCCCCACATTGGCGATGAAAATCATACGATCTAGATCGCATACAATTCACACACTCAAACAGACACATATCATTCGATTAAACAAAGTGTCAAACTATCAGGTATATGTGTAATGGGTATGGATGTGTGTGTGTGACAGATCGCTCCGGTCATCGAAATCAACCACAGATTTAAACGATTTGAAACTGATGGTGGGCCGCGCGTACAGTCTGTGGTGGATTTCGGTGGACCGGCCGGCGACCGGCCGGGGATTGATCCAATCAGTGGGCGCCTTAAGGATCCGCTGTCCGTCCGTCCGCCAGTCACAGGGCTGTATCTTTTTAACGGTTATAGGTAGACATTTGAAATATTCACAGAGAGTGTATCACTATGGCCGCTATAACTGTTGTTAGCATTATCAATATAAAGTTAAAAATACAAGTTAAATAATTGCAATAATGGTAATACATACAAACGTCTGTATAACTATAATATGTACTAATAATTAATGGACATTACCCATTAATATTAGCTAGATCTGTTCTGTTCTATTAAATGTGTACTTGTTATCAGTTTGACCACACTGAAATGTAGAATATATAGCCTCTACTAACTCTTAAATTTATTAGCGCGTTAACAGGCACAAACACAGCTGTATTAATTATTTCTGTCTGAATCAAACAGGAATCCAATTTGGCCTAAATTGTTAGTAATTAGATTAGTATAAATAATTAAATTTAATTAAACGGCAATCTAAGGGAATATCATTATGTTATACAGCTTCAAGCCATACAACTGATTGTGAGTTAATTAATCATATAGGTATACCTGTATGTTTACGCCCACGTCTAATTGGGGTATATATACTTCTATACTAATACTAGATTTTGGCCGCGACTTCGTTCGCAAAGATATAATGACGTAATTTATGTAAATACGCAGAGATTTCCCTTAATTTTATCTTTTATACTCCCGTAAATTCCCCGTCAGTCAGAAGTTCAAAAAAGTATAAATTAATATCTTCCCAGTCCCAGAAAAATATTTGTACCAATTTTCTATTTCCCTCTATACGAACTTCTACACCCGTGAGGGTCGTTTGTAAAAATCCAAAATAACGTTGTTTTGAAGAATATTTGTACCAAGTTTCAAGTTGATTCACGCAGGAAATAAGATTTTCCATACAAACGTATTTTCCCCATTTGACCCCCTTAGGGGTTGAATATCGAAATATTATCCCTTATTCCTTTTCTAAATAATAAAGGGAACCTCTGTGAACAATTTCAGCTTCCTAGGTCGAAAGGTTTGGGCTGGGCGTTAATGAGTCAGTGAATCGGTACTTCTATTTTTATGTATGTAGATTAAAGAGGTAAAATTAGATTTGTAGTGGGTTTGTAATGAATGAACTCAAAACTACTGAACCGAATTTAAAAATTATTTCACTAATAGAAAGCTACGATATCCATGAGTGACATAGGCTATATTTTATATTGTTCGAATATATCCACGGGCGGAGTTAGTATAAAAACAAATAATAAAACCGGCCAAGTGTGAGTCGGATTCGCGCTAATTTGTTTCTGCGCCATACAGAGACGTCAAACTTGGTCTGACCTTAGTACATACTATTGAGTGTACGGAATCCTTCGTGTGTGAGTCCCACTTGCACTTAGCCGGTTTTTATATAGATAATTAGTCCTCCCATCGCACGAAAAATAAGATTTCACTCTAAGATTACTACGGAAAAAACTGATAAACGACTGACGATTAATCTGGATTAGGAACGTCTTCGTCATAGTTAAGTAAACTTGGTTATTACGGCCTTAAGTAATTGATAAAAAATATGTACATTTATTACACAATATACGCATCTCTACGTATTATAAATCAAAGTCCGCGCCGCGTCTGTCTGTGTCTTTTTCACGTAAAAACCACTAAACTACTTTTAATGCTAGATAGGTTTCAAGACGCTTAACTATCATGTATAACTATCTCGTTAAAAAAGTTGTTAGATAGATACACTGCATAAATAGTCGATAAAATAACCAAGGATAACACAAGATAAGACAAGATTGACGTACCAGAAACATGAGAAAGAACGATTTCACGAAAAATTGGTCTTCCGAAAATACACAAAACGGACATAATATGATCTTCCATTATTATACAAAAACTATTTATTATTTATTTATTATAAATCAACTATTAGAAATAATGTAAACGTATCTATAGGATAAATATGAGAAAATTGTACATTAGTTATTAGGTGAACTCGAGTCGCAAACTCGGTTGAAAATACGCGTGAAATTAAAGACTTTCAGGGCTTCATAAAACTTAGGTGTAACTGATTTTCATATTTTTTTTAAATTCATACTGTGTCAAAACTTTCGATAGATATTTAAATTTCAAAACTATGACATATAGTTATCGCGTAATTTAAGAATATATAATTTTTTCAATCACATTTAAATCTATAGTAATATTATAAGAGGTAAAGTTTGTAAGATAATCTCTCAAACTACAGAACCGACTCTAAAGTTTCTTTCATTAATAGAAAGCTACCATATCCTTGAGTAATATAGGCTATATGTAATTTTGTTCGAATATATCCATGGGCGGAGCCGGGGGCAGAAAGTTAGTATTATATAAAACTTACTAGCATGCTTTTCAAAGCAATGTTCATACGACAAAATCATTGCAAAACCAAGTATAATTGTAATTTTTTCTGGTCCATAAATTAAGATGTAACCAAGTAGACGTTAGATAAACCAAACAAATCCTAAATAATGAGATAAGAATTTCAAATTTTCGCTTTTATAAATCTCCAAAGATAAATTGTATCATGAAACAAAATATATCTTTGGATTATAAAGTTGTACAAACATAATTTACCTTTATCGTGAAGTTAATTTCCTTTGAAGATATAACTATAGACAGACTCATTTAGTCATTTTTTATTGTGAAAATTTTGTTGAAGTCTTTAGAAGTCCTTGTATAGCTTTCAGCGAAAAACTAAAAATAGATCCTATATTTTTTTCGTCTATTATCTTTTTTATGAAATCGAGATAAATCAAATAACAGATTTCAAATCAATATGATCTCTGAAATACAAAATAAAAAAATTTTAATTCATACAAAAATCGTATAGAAAAAAATACTTTCCAATTTTCCTAGCAAATTTTCTAATTTTTCTTTACCTACACCTTATTTAGACTATTACGAACATTAAAAGAAATAAAGTGAAAGGAAATGCTGGAAAAGGACGACCTAAAATGTACTGATTGATGGACATATGTATTAAAAGTACATACAATCGCCGAGCATGTATGAAAGGTATTATATATATATATATATATATATAGGTATTATATATATATATAAACTCATAATTTTGAAAGTATTTTAGCCGCTGATACTTATATAAACGAAAATGTATATTAAATTGTGTGGGAACATATCTAAATCTCTTTGAAAAGCTTTTCTTCTAAATCTGGACTTCTGCAAAACTAAATCACTACAAAATCTCACGCATCTAACTTTTATTTGCTTACCGTCGATCTTTGCAAATAACAAGTAGTAAGCAATATAATATGAATATTCAAATAACGTTTGTAAAAGAAAGGGCAATCCCCTTATGTGCTGGGCCAAGTTTAGACATTGATAAATACGGTAACCCTTCTCAACCCCCACTAAGTAAACACTTTGCCAAAAACCATATGTGGGCTTTTTGTAGACCGGGAGGTGGTAGTCATTTATTAGTCAATAAACGTCTTAATAATAAACGCAGGTAAACAAAATAATTTATACTTTTAATTAATAAAAATGTGATTTGTGACTTTAAATATATTTTACCAAAGACCCTAGACATTTTCCATTTTTTTTAGAAAATTAACTTTATGTAGGACTTTAAGGGAGCATATGTTGCAATACATTTTGAACCTCATTACAAGGCATTGATATTTCATTTTAAAGTAAACAAACTAATCAATTTAAAACTTTAAATTTATAAATGTTAATAAAATAAACATAAAAAACACATATTTGTATACAATGACTTTAAAAGTCATTGTTTGTATACAACACTGTCAGTGCTACGCACATCACGCCTCAGTCATGCCCCAAGTCCTTTTTTCCATAAGAATTTCCCAGAGATATTGTGGATAGAGTGGATTCTCCAATGGTGATCTGATAAATTATCGCCTTGGCAACCGGCGGCGTCAAAATGGTTGACGTATTGGTAAATATTGATATCTCAATATACACATTTAATACAGCGACAAGGGGCCAGCACAAAAACACCTGCCTTCACTTCTATAGCCGAGTCATTATATTTATTATATTTTGCTGTATATTTTTTTTAGGAAGGACTTCCAAAACTTTTTAATTAACATTTGTATTTTTCACGTGCACATAAGTTGTCCATTTTTTTCTTATTATATTTGTAATTTAGTATTTAAGATAATTATAATAGATATAATGTACTAAATAAATCTAAGACTGCAGTATTGATACATAATGTGCATGCCACAAAGCCACAACTCCACACGAGTTTCATCTCATATAATTATAGGCCTCCCGGGAGATGTAAAGCAGTCGTTAATGTATAAAAAATATTAAATGTCTAACATATTTTTTATTTTGGCACTTTTACTAGAGTGGACTATATATTTTTGTACTTTCTTACATGAATATTTTCTGCTCATGGTTTTATTAGATGGTCCTTCTTACTTTTAAAATTAAGTTGTCAGTTGAGAGTGACTGTATTTCTTTTCCTACCTCAGTATATATTATGAAAACTAAAGAACTTAGCAATATAAGGGACTATTTCAAGCCCAGTTCAGCTTTCGAAATAGGTTATATAACTCATGAAATCATGTCTCGATACATACTTATGATTGAGTAACTTGAAGCAATGGATGACAAAAAAATACCTAACATGCATGGTCCCTTAATATTTTTTGTATATGAAAATTAATTACATCATAGTGAAGATATTATTCATCTTTGCAATATGATCCATGAGCTACCAACTAAAGATGTAAGAGCAATATTTGCAATAGATATGGACAGAGCTAGACAAGAAAAACTTAATTATGAAGAATTATTAAAGAGACAAGATACTTTAGATAAGCAGAAGAAACACAATAAAAATAACAAACTTGTTAAAAAGGGTAAAAAGAAATCTACAAAAAGGCCCAGAACTCAATGGAAATGGAAATTTCCTTTACAGTACGGTTGGTCAGTTGAAGACATGCCCTGATACAGAACCAACGTTGTTTGAATTTTTGCCAGAAAAAAATAAGGGTTCCTTTTTATTTGTTGATTAAAACATTTTAATTATTATTGTGTGTAAATTTTAACGTATTACCAATGAACCCAACCAAAGACAAATAAGTCGTCTTAACTTGGACAATGTATTTCTTGGGTTCCGTTGCGGTATAGATCTAGGACGACGTAGTACTAAAAGGTCATTCGTCCGACATTACGCTTCTTAACCACTGTCAACTACTTATTTCACAGTCACACACAGTAGTAGCGAAAATATTAAACATAAGTACTGTACACAATGGTAACCTATCAGGTTTTCGAATTCGATTAATATTCTTAAAACAGAGTTAAATTTTAAATAATGTTATGGGTTTTCTCTACCGATAAAATTATTTTTGCATGTCGTACTATTACAGAAGATACATAGATCATTGTTAGTAGCATTCACATTTAATAGTAAGTCAACATTAAAACTGTTTATTACAATTTAAATCATATGATTATTATCTATATTAATTGTGTTTACTAATTTAATATTTTATTGTTACAGTATGGTTATTAACAAGTTGTTACTTTCGAGACACTACACAAAAAAGTTATTCAAGACCGACTCCTAGAGCAGTTAGGGATAAGTCGACTATGTATAGAATTATTACTGAAATTATTCAAGAGTGTAATTCTAAAGTAAAAAGAGCAGAACGTATAAAACGTATACATAGTCAAAGTAATGCATTTCAGACAGGTTATACTGTAACTCAAATGGATGATAAATTAAATAGAATGATTGACATATTTCGTAGATGTAACAAGAATCTAAATGAATATGGAATATTACAGCACACTCAAGCTCTATCGGATATGGAAATAATGTATTTAGAAGTAGTTGCTGATGTAAATCTTATTAAACAAATAGCAAAATTTGACAAAGCTTTTGGCGATAAATCTAGAATGTCTTCAAAAAAGTCATCACTCAGAGCAAGGAATATTGAAGATGGAATGATGGTAGCAAACGTTGAGAAAAGGTTAGCTTTTAATGAAGAAATTTTAAGAAGAGGGCAAATGAATAGGTTCAAGGAAACGCTAAAAAAAGAAGCAGCTATTTTGCGTTACGGGAATATAACTCAAACAAAGAAATGGAATCCAATAGATTATGGGTGGCAAATTGATGACAATATGTCAGTTTAGAAACTAAAATAATATAATTTTATTGAACCTTCCCTACAAGTAATAAAGTGGAGATCAGTTAGGGTGGAAAAGCAGTCAAGCTACGACAACAATCAAATCATTCAAGATTGGCACAAATACCGTTTCTACAAGTATAATTTAATTCCCAAAGATTCATTTTAAATGAACTTTTAAAAATAGAAGCTGTTAGTTTTGTGTGACAATGGCCGCAATTTATACCTATATAATAATTATAAATAAAAATAAAGAGGTTGTGTACTTTTTTTTTGTATCAAGTTTTAAATTTATTCAAAGACTTGGTCTTCCGCTGGGTACCATGGAACCGTAACATGGTTTTGGGAGCTGTAAGGAAAAAAAACCCGTGAATTGAATTCAATCTTAAACATTTTCATCAAATTTTTAATCAAAAATGTAACTATTTCAAATGTGTTTCATATATTTTATAGAAGGATGACGTTACGTCACATTTTGACATCACAAAAAATAAAAATGTAATGAATTTATAATGATAGCAAAGCAAATAATATTGCATTATAATTAATAATTGGGATAAGGACTATTTCAGTCTTATACAGAGCTATATCAATGCAGCCAAAGTAGGCTTATTGTTATCTCCCTTTTTAACCGAACTTCAAAACAGAAGGAGGAGGTTCTCAATTCGTCGGAATCTTTATTTTTTCAGTGTTAAAGTTCACTACATATAGCTATTCCTTTCAGGAATTTCAGTGTTGTTTGTACTGCAGCTGGTCTCAATACATGTTCTCACATGTGAGTATATCTTTTCCGCATGAGAGGTCTACATTTACATAAAATGTGTAATGCTGTTTCCTCTTCCATTTATTGGCAGTATCTTCATGCCTTAGTTTTAGATTGAACATTACGACTCTTCAATTTCCAGTGTCCAGTAAGTATTATAGTTATACTACGAATAATTGTTCAACTGAATTCATTCGAAAGTGTTTGCATATCGAACGGTAATAAAAAAATATCGTTGGCTCTTAGACTAAGATTGAGTACAAAGGTTTTTTCCAACACCCAGGGGCACTTAAGGTTTTAATGGTGGTCGGATTGCAAATAGTGGCTACATAACCCTTATTGTTTCAATGAGTTTGTGAAATCTCAATAGTACCTACCTTTAAAGAGAGCTGGGAGCTATCGTGATATAATGTACCTATTGTTTCTTATGTGTTAAATTGTGTCGGTTGAAATAAATGCAAATAAAGTACGAATTGTAGCACATAGATACATAATTTATGGATGAAGTCATGGCTACCCATAGTATAGTGCTTGCCAAATTGAACCACGTTGAGCTAGAGTGGGGAGGAAGCCCAATACAAATCCATGGAGAATAATATCCAACTGAAGATGTAGTTTTATTGGATTTGACTGATCAAGATTCTACACTAAAGGATAGTTTTACTTGGACATGCAATGCTGAAGACAAGGCTCAATAGGTGTTTCTTTTGCTTATCCCAGAAAGGGGTGAACAAAAATAAATACAAATATTCTGTAGTATGGAGCGCAGTCTAACCACATTAAACTTTTTTTATTTGACGTCATAAAACTACAAAATGTTGGAGACCAGAAACATCCACTTCTAAAACACTTTAGTTTCAAATAAATATTACATAATACATTCCTATATACCTTGGGTACCCTGGGACCTTAACACGGTTCGTGAGCTGTAAGGCTACCCGTGAAGAAAAAAAAAAGAAAATGTCGAAGCCGTAGTGTAATCCGCCGCAATACAAAAAGGCTAGCCGCTTTACAAAACAGGTCTGATTTTTAAACGGCTGAACGCAGATCAGCCTTATTGTAATGGGGGTTCGCGTTTTCCAATGCGGGTAAGTCACGTCGCCCCTCTGTGAAATAGCGTATCTTTAAACCGCCGCTTTATCATAATATGTATTTGTTTAAATGAAGCAATAATACACCCTACATTGCAAACGTAATCAGCCATATTGTTGAGCTGAGCTGAGTTGTTTTGTAAAGCGGCTAGCCCTCTTGTGTAGCGGCGGATTGAACAATTCGGCTGAGACATCAATATAAGCTTGTAAAATGAAACATCAGGAAGCAGCAACCAAGGAACACGATCTCTCGTCGCTTGTTGTTACAATAAATGAGCCTCATTTTTGTTATGAGGAAAAAGTGAACCGTAAAATCGGTTCACCTTACCGCGGTGAGCCGACCATTCGTCTTAGTTTCTACCCTAATAAATCATGTACTTATTTTAGCGTTCTATGCACATCTTATTAGCTAGCGATGTTATTAGCGTTATTTCATCTGTTAATTTCAAATGAAGGGTAAGCGAAATGCGTACTTTTATTGAAAAAAATATTGATTGAAGGCAATGTTAAAAGTACACACAGTCGCCGAGCATGTGTGAATGGTATGATGAATATAAAAGAAGCTAAAGAGTTACGTCAGGATCCTAGCAAATGCCATTCGATTGTCTCTGTCTACCCCTCTTGGGGTTATCACATTATTTACTACTCTTTATAATATCTAGTTCTTATTTTTGTGTAAACTGAATAGTTTTGGTTTGCTAAAGTTTATTAAAGTTATATAAATAAAAATGAAATTATTTTCGTTGGTAAGCGCATGACTTGAGAACGGCTGGACCGATTTGGCTTTTTTTAATGTTCGTAATAGTCTGAATAAGGTTTTAAGGAAAAAAAATGAAATCTCGGAAAAAACTTTTGCATGAACTCAAGAACAATATACCTAGTCTATAATAAAAGTTTTTTTTTTCATTCTTCACGGGTTACTTTACAGCTCCCAAAACCGTGTTACGGTTCCAGGGTACCCAGTGGAAGACCAAGTTTGCCTCGTTTAGCAGATGGTATTTGTGAGGCTATACCTAACGAGTGGCTATTATAGTTCTGTTGATATATATATATATATATATATATATTTAGTGTGGTTTGTCAGATTATGTACCATAAGTTTTTAATTAAAAAACCCATTGGTACATGGCCGGGATTTGATATCGAATCCGGGGTCTGTCTAGTTAATCCCAGACGTCTTAACCACTCGGCCACCGACACACCTTTTTTAGATTAAAAAAGTGTTTTTAATAATATCTTTTGTGAAAATGGTATAAAATATTCTAACAATGATAAAACTGCATTGTAAAACTAACTATAACTTTATTTTATTCGGAGTATGTTACCTTGAGTATCCTAAGTAGTTTTTTATAAAACAAAGTCTCCGACCGCGTCTGTCTGTCTGTGTTTTCACGCAAAAACAACTGAACGGATTAGGTTGCAGTTTTTTCCAAGACTTTTTGTGAGTATTAAGAGTGTAGTGTACCGCGTCCATGTCCATACAAACGGAGAAAACGTTTTACTACCCCTAAATATTATTAATTTTAACGATTTTGTAATATGTTACTGTTATAATGAAAAACTACGTACGTATTTTTTCCTTTTTTCAAAATTCGTAATAGGTCAAAAGTTATAAGCCCCTCAAATCTCGGTTTTTTTGGTTCATAACTTGCTGGTAATAAACCGTCTGTATTTGAGAAACAAAGCAAAATTTCAAAAAAAGCAAAACGTACGTACGTAGATTATAATCTGCTAAAACGTTTGACACCAAAATTATAAGGTTTCGTTATAGTTTAGTAGGTGTAAATCGTTTTCGCCCAAAACGCAATTTTCAACGAAAAACATACCTACGAACACCCACGAGCTGCAGTGCTCTCTGTCGCACTGATGACCGGGGGAAGAGTGCGATTGAGACAGAATATGATTTTCTAAATACCTATTTCGCTGCGTACGCTGAGCTACACGATCCTCTTAAACATATACCTATCATTTTTAGGAGATAAGCATTCACAGTATAAGTGAATCAAGTCGGGGGAAAAGTTAGCCACAGCAGGTTTTCATAGTGTATAGTGAATCCGTCAGAGATATAATAAAATGATGTAGCATGGAATTGTATAGAATAAAATAATCTACATATAAGTCCGCGGTAGAATATAAGTATTTGTGTAGGTATTCAAATAGCAGTATTTTACCTGTGCAAAGCCGTGAGTGGAGTCGCTAGAGTTCATGTGAACATATTTTGTGGATAACCTAGTTATAACATAATCTGTATCAAATTTAATATTCTACATAACAAAGACGGATATCTATTGGGATCGTTCATCTCATTGTAATACATCTGATGTATCATTCTCCTAATCCATAATTAATTCTAGACATTTGATCTTCCATCATAAGTTAACTATGTAACAAGCTATTAGGTCGCGGTTTTAAATCCCAACTAATATTATAAATACGAAAGTGTGTTTGTTTTATTTGCCTTTCTTTCGAGCCAAAGCAGAGCAACGAATCGCCGTGATTTTTTTGCACGGAGAAAGTGACATAGGCTACTTTTTTTCAATGAAATCCTTAGGGATAAATTCTCATATCACCTTTGATAAATTGTATGCGTAAAACTGGGGCAAAAAATAGTTTTGTATAATTATGAATAGTAGGTTTATACGTGCAGCCAAAACCGAGCGAAAGTGGACTGTATATAGATAGATAGATGTTGTAAGGTCCCTGGATGCTCCAATCTACCGACTGATACCCACACCTTTTTTTCCCACATTAGCAATATCTGCACCAGTAATAGGAGACACAGCTTTCATTAGCTTTCAGCAATTCAGAATTTTTTGAAATGTGACGTAAAATGTTTTTGAAAGAAATAAAAAGTATCTGAAATCACTCTTAGGCCCTCCAACTATATCTGTGCAAAGGAATCGCGTTACAGATTTTCGCATTTACAATATTTGCTAAGACTACATATGATATTAGTTATGATTAGGATGCGAATAAGTGGGGTACGCGTGGTATACCTATATTGTGGCGCGGATACAAAACGGACTTGGCTAGAAGCAGGCCTTGACCGTGCTATTGGTGGTACTCGATTAGCAAGTAAGTACTAATAGTAGAAATGTAACTATCCATAACTTAATAATTAAGGTTCTGACTCAAACTTATCTAGCAATATTTTAAAACCAGTCCTTAATAATATTTTGCAATACATCAATATGCTCCCAGGTCAAACATAGGTGGTGCAGAATAAATTGATAGTTAATAACTTTCGTATGTTGATCTAAGCTAATATAGTTTGTGGTACATAAGTGTGGTATTATTAAACAATATACCTATAGAAATAATTTTCTCAAAAGTGTTTTTTTGTCGATACTCCATATATCCTTTAAATCATAATTATAATTAATCAAAGTAGGTAGTCGATAGCCTAATTGGTAGGACGGTGGACTTGAAACGGGAGGTCCCGGGTTCCATTCCTTCGCTGCCAAAATGCTAAGCATCAATTTTCGACTCCGCGTGCTTTGGAGGGCGTCCAGTCACCAACCCGCCTGCCAAGCGTGGTGACTATGGCAATTCCTCTCAATAAGCACCATCAAAATGGTGCGCTAGAGGGAGACCATGATCCAGCAGTGGATCTTAAAAGGTTGTTGATGATGATGATGATGATGAATCAAAGTTAATGTTCCCCTCTAATGACGAAAAAATAAGCAAACAAATCAAAATTAAATGTTTTTTTTAATTAGACTAATTTAAGTATTTTGTAAAAGACGCTATTGCGTGTCTAGCTAGAGTTCGGGGAGTCGTTCTGGATATTAAAAGACTTGACTATGATACAAATTCAATATATATTACTGCATTACATATGGCGTGTGTGCACTAAGGAAGGCACCGAACGACTGTCCGTTGTGCGGGTTATATCCGACGCCAACGAGAGATGATTCATAATATAGAATCGTGTGAGGTCCGACTCACCGATTTCAGCGTCGCTACATCACTTCCCCCCTTTTTGAAAACCACTGTGCAACAGAGGTGGTGCCACTGTAAAGGTAGGCATCCTCTTAACAGTCTCGACCCGAAATGTGAGTGAAAAATAATATTTAGAAAGACTTCGAAAGACAGGAGGGTCATTGAAAGGTGTTTCATGTCGCTATATACTATTGCTTACTTATTAGCTACTCCTTAGTGCACTTACAGTGAAATTTTTCCAAATAAATCACAATGTTTAAAATTGAAGTTACATGAAAAACAAGATTACACAATACAAAGCTAGTTAGGTTACACACTAAAAAAATACAAAATTACACGAAAAACATTAAAAATATTATCGACACATAGTAAACAGTACACACAAAAATAATTACGCTAAAAAAATCTATAAGAATCAATAAGCTACCCATTACCAAAAACAAAAAAAAACTTAGTAAAATCTCCGCAAAATATCGCTACACAAAATATCTTATCCGTTTTGTGCACTTTCTACAGTCTCTAACAGTTCTCGTTTCACTTGATACATTATTTACACTTTCACAGATTGCCCATACACAACACTAGTCACAAACACTTATGCGATGGCGATGCCAGGTGACTGCATTGACAGCTGGTTCCCCGCAGGTGGGTTTGCCACCTCTCTCCGGATCGTCGTCAGCATCCGAGCGTACAGGACTTCCACAAAATGTACGCTATCGTTAATGCCAATAGGACCATTGTTACTATATTCATGGTCGTGCCGGGGTGCACGGAGGTGGCTGCATCAACTGCACTGCCACTTTGTGCAAGTATTATCTCTTCTTTGCTCTTAGTAGTGCCCATTTTATTAAATTAACTTAAACTTGTTGCTGTGTACGTCTGTAATGGCCAAATGAAATCTTAGAAGTGCTTTAAAAGTGTGAGTCGGCAAACCTTACCGGTGGTCTGACTCGTCGGCCGCTTTTGGTAGTGTCGGTTCTTGTTTCCTTTGATGTGGCCGGCGTTGCATCATGCTGCGAATCACTTTCAACTTGGGTGTCCGCCTGTGTGTCATTGTAAGTGATACGTTCTTTATCGTAGTCGCGAGTAAGAAACGCTGGTTTTACGCGATCGATCGATACTGTATATGGTTTTCCCTCGACGTCTATTACTAACTGCTTGTCCGACCTCCTAAGTACCTTATATGGACCTGTATAGGGTGCCACTAAGGGTTTTGTCACTCGGTCGCAGCGTAGAAAAACTCTATCGCAATTCGTTAGCTGCGGGTGCACAAAGATCTTGTTGGACTCCGAGACTCGTTTGGGTGTGTTCAAAATGTTAGACAGATGTTTCTTCAGATTAGCGACATACATTTCGTTGTCAGGAGTGTTGCCGCAATCGCCAAACATGTCTCCCGGTAGTCTCAGTGTCTTTCCATATAACATCTCAGCGGGGCTGAAACCCGTGTCATCTTTCGTGGCTGCGCGAAGTCCCAGTAACACTGTAGGTAGTTCGCTAGCCCAATTTTCGCAGTTATTTCGACTCATAAGGGCTGCTTTGAGTGATCTGTGCCATCTTTCGACCATTCCATTAGCCTGCGGGTGGTACGCCGTTGTGTGGATCTTCTTAATTCCCAGCCTCTTTGTAAGATGGTTGAAAAGCGAAGATTCGAACTGTCTACCCTGATCGGTAGTGATCCTTATAGGGCACCCAAATCGAGATATCCACGTCGAGTAAAAAACATCTGCTACGGTTTCCGCCGTGATATCCTCGACGGGAACGGCTTCTGGCCATGCTGTCCTGCGGTCGATCATAGTTACGATGTAGCGAAATCCCTTGCTTATACTTAAAGGTCCAACTATATCTATATGTATGTGTTCTAACCTATCACTATGCTGGAACGTCCCGGTAGGAGTGTTCGTGTGTCTTTGTACTTTAGATTTTTGGCAATTTACACATTCTCGGGCCCATTTATTCGCGTCGATATTCATGGATTTCCAAAAATACCTACTAGTTAACATGCGTCTCGAGGCTTTAATACCAGGATGACTAATCTCATGGATTGCTTTGAATGCTAGTCCACGAAAGTTAGCTGGTACGTATGGACGGGCGTGTTGTCCCGACACCTCGCAGTAAATAGGTATGTCGGCGTAGGGTAACGTAATCTTCTTGAAGGTGTACTTTGTATCACAGAGAAGTGATTTTAATTCCTGATCGTCCTCCTGTTCCTCGGCCAAATCCTTGTAGTCAATAATAGTTGGAGTTCTAATCTCTGAGATTCTCGAGAGTGCGTCGGCCACCACATTGTTCGCTCCGCTGATATGCTGAATATCTGTACAAAATTGACTGATGAACTCCAAATGCCGAAGGCGTCGGGGTGTGTCAGCGCTACTATCTAATTTCTTTGTTAAAGCGTATGTGAGAGGTTTGTGATCAGTGTAAACTGTCACTGTTCTGCCTTCTATCAAGTAGCGAAAGTGTTTGATAGCCATATAAATTGCTAAAAGTTCTCTATCGTATGCACTATATCGTTGTTGAGCTTCGCTATATTTACAAGAGAAAAATGCAAGCGGCTTCCAAGAATTATTTACAAGTTGTTGAAGTACGGCGCCCGCACACGTATTCGATGAATCAGTCATAACAGCGAGTGGTGTGTCACTCAATGGGTGTGATAAGGTAACGGCGCTTTGTAGGCAACTTTTACACTTATCGAACGCTTCCGTTGACTTCTCGTCCCACTCGATAGGCGTCTTATCTCGCTTCTTTGAATTATGGATAAATTTATTTAACTCTACTTGATATGCAGCTGCGTCCGGCAAATTACTTCTGTAAAAATTTATCATGCCTAGAAACCTGCGTAGTTGTTCCACATTTTCAGGCTTAGGAAAATCTACAATAACCTTAACTCGGTCATCTAAAGGTCGTATGCCGTCAGTCGAAACTCGGTAGCCCAAAAAATCGACTTCTTGTTGTCCGAAACTACACTTTGCTAAGTTAATTGTGATTCCGTAATCATTCAATCTCTCGAATAATTTTGTTAAATGCTCTCTATGTTCATGTACGTTATTACTAGCTATTATACAGTCATCGATATAATTAAACACAAAGTCCAAACCTTGAAGGACGCTGTTGTTCATGAACCTCTGGAATGTTTGCGCGGCGTTGCATAATCCAAAAGTCATCCGCGTAAACTCGTACAGGCCAAAAGGAGTTATAATTGCAGTCTTCTCTATGTCCTGCGGAGCTATAGGTATGCAGTGGTATGCACGGGTGACGTCGATGCGTGAGAATACCTTTTTCCCGGCCAAGAGGTATGTGAAATCCTGTAGCCTCGGGATAGGGTAGCGGTCAGGCTTTGTGATCGTATTTAATCTGCGGTAGTCACCGCAGGGCCTTATGTCACCATTTCGCTTGGGTACCACGTGCAATGGACTTGACCAAGGGCTTTTAGAAGGTCTACAAATGCCCAATTCTACCATAAGTTCGAATTCCTTTTTTACCTTGGCATACTTATCGGGCGGAAGTGGACGCGCTCTCGCATGTACAGGTGGTCCGCTCGTCTCGATGTAGTGGCACACAGAGTGCGGTGGAGTCTCCTTGTATGAGATTGGTTTTGTTATTTCTGGATAATTACTCAACAAGTCACTATACGGGTGATTAATGCTTATTGTATTTATCGGTTCTCCACAATAGTTCACTACGGACACACTAGTATTTAAATTAGTCACTTGGTCTATTAATTTTTTGTTATACAAACTTACTATTATTTTAAAATGTGTTAAAAAGTCTGCACCTAAAATAGCTTGTTTAATGTCCGCTAACACGAATGTCCATTTAAAAACTCTACGTAAGTTTAAATCTATAGCTAAATTTTTTACACCAAATGTCTTAATTTCTGTTCCATTCGCGGCATATAATCGGTAAGCACTGGGTTCGCGGGACGCCGATCGGACGCACGACACAGGCAATACGGAAATGTTCGCTCCGGTGTCCACCAAAAACCGGATGCCAGTCTCACGATCTGTGACACACAGGCGGTATGTATTGTTGATAGTGCACGCTTCCGCCGCTACGCGCACTTCGCTTAGTTTTCCGAATTTTTAAAATTACACGGCTCTATGCATTTCCTAGCCCTGTTGCGGAATCTGAAGTGATAAAAGCAGAGCCAGTCCGGACTATCGGGCGTGCGTCGCGTCATATTTCCACGAACTCGTGAGTTGTCACGATAGCGGCCTGTACTACTAGATCGCGAACGGTCGCGTTGCTGTCGTATATTCAATTTATTTACTTTTTCAGTAAGGGCGGCTACTTGTTGCGACAGCGAGGTACTGGGGTCTTGAAGCACAGCGACCTGTTTTGCTGACGTTGTCTCGTAAATTTTATCAGCCATAATAGCCAATTTTTCCAGGTCTGCCACTTCACTTGCGGCTAGCACCGCCCTGATTGACGGTGGCAAGTGTGATGTCCACATCATAGTCAGCGTCTCATCCGGCAATTTGGCGCGGGCCAGGTCACGCATCCGCCTCAACAGCTGGGATGGCTTCTGGTCCCCCAATTCCATCTCGGACAATAGCTTTTGGAATCTCCGATTTTCGGATTCCTCGTACACAGTTAAAAGTCTACTTTTAAGAGTTACATACTTAACTCCTTGTGCTGGCGGGTTCACTACTATATCTCCAACTTGCTGTATCGCCTCCTTGTTTAGCTTCGTGATGACCAGGTTATACTTGATCTCGTCCGCGAGCCGCTGGCTACCCACGACGGCCTCGAATTGAGCAAACCACAATCTGGGCTGCTCTATCCAGAATTCGGCAACGCGTGATGTCACCGTGATTGCGGCCATGGATGCGTCATCATGACCCGGCTGCTGTATAGGCAGCGGGATCACTGGAGGCGCCGCTGCTGGTTGCTGTTCCATTTTCACTGCACTACTCCACACACTCACTACTGGATGTTTACACAAAGAAAAAAATTTTTAAACCCGAACTCCGTAGCACTTCACTCGCGTCGGCGCTTAACGGATAAGCGAAGCGAGACCGGCGGTACTTCGCGGTTACGGCGCGCGAGATCGCGTATTTCCCTGCTGCACGAACGGTTCGCGGCGGTACTTCCCGGGCACGCGGCGTTCGCGTCGACGGCTTCCGGGGTACGCGATGAATCACGTCGGGGTCACCAATTATTGCGTGTCTAGCTAGAGTTCGGGGAGTCGTTCTGGATATTAAAAGACTTGACTATGATACAAATTCAATATATATTACTGCATTACATATGGCGTGTGTGCACTAAGGAAGGCACCGAACGACTGTCCGTTGTGCGGGTTATATCCGACGCCAACGAGAGATGATTCATAATATAGAATCGTGTGAGGTCCGACTCACCGATTTCAGCGTCGCTACAACGCTATCTGTCGGAGATCACTTGTCGGTCATCTAGTATACTATTATTACTATAGGCATACATTTAAAATCCTTACTAATATTGTAAATGCGAAAGTGTGTCACATCTTAAAAATTCCACAGGCAAATCCACATAATATTATATCTAGTCAACTTATAAAATGGCTAATGTGTACAATCTTTGACATCAGTTTTCTAATTCGTGCTACAATTTTATTATTGGCAAAGCGAATATATTCACATTTTTACTAATTCTAATCGTACATGCTCCCAAAGATTAGAAATATATATAATATCAGAAATTGAATGCAGCTTTACGAATGCATATTTTTACTGTTCAACACAGCATCAAAGGTTTAAAATTTTCCCGTGAACGTAATATGGCAGCAATAAAGCTACCAATCATTTTCGTATTTTCGTGAAAAAATGGAGGACGTGGAATCGATTGGGCAAGCAAATACGACAGCAGGTGCACAAACTAGATTCCTATTTGTTTTCCCACTCCTACGAACCGCTATATGGGTAATTTTGGTAGATTGCCTTCTCTGCTAGCGTTTTATACTACACTCTTTAATGCTAACTAGTACAAGAAAATAATATGACAAAAAATTATATTTAAGAATACCTACTAACGATTTGCTTCGTAATATTACGAAAAAAGTACTTGTGTCAAAAAATGGGTGTTATAAATTTGTTGCCTATGTCTGTGTATCTGTCTGTGACATGGTTGCTGGTTTAGTTGGAATGGTTCTTAGTTTTGTTTGACGAAAATCGGTTAAGCTGTTACCAAGATCTTCGGTCCGGCCGCCGTATGATCGAGATTGAACACAGGCCACACATTAGCGATGTAAATCATATTTAGATCACATGCAATTCACTCACTCACACAGCCACACAAGATTCGATTAAACAAAGTGTCAAACATCCGTGTGTGCGTGACAGATCGTTCCGGCCATCGAAATATACCCCAAATCCAACAATTCGAAAACGGATGGCGAACCGTACGAACAAGAATTGGACGAGTCTGTGGTCGATTTCGGCGGACCGTATGGCGGCGCGCTGGCGATTGGACGAATGAGTGGGCAACTTTAGAGCTCAGCTCATAACGTTTGTCTTAAATAAATTACATGCTATAGCAGCTATTCATTATATAACGCGATAACATAGTCTTGAATACGAAACTAAAATCGCTTTTGAAAGATATGGAGAGGAAATGATGTAGGTAAATAAAAAATCAAATCAGTTACACCGAACTTTTATGAAGCCCTGAATATTCTCACATCTCTCTCATATATGCTTTTTCTAATATTATAGTTTTTGTGTGGAAATGCGGTCTTTACGTAAAATGCGTGGAACGATCCGCATCCGGAACGATGTTATTAGATTAAAATGCGGAGTGAAAGATGATGTTGTGACTAAAATGAAGAAAAGTAGTTTACGCTGGTTTGGACACGTTGAAAGAATGAAGGATGAAAGATTGACTAAAAAGGTTTATATGGCAGAAGTAAAAGAAAATGCTGGCAGAGGATGACCTAGGTGTACTTTTATTGAACTTATAAAAAAAAATTGATCGACGGCAATATTAAAAGTACACACAATCGCCGAGCATGTATGAAAGGTATGATGAATATAAAAGAAACGAAAGAGGTATGTCAAGATCGTAGGAAATGGCATTCGATAGTCTATGCCTACTCCTCTTGGGATAAAAGACGTGATAATGGATAGATATATTTTTATATACTACTTGAATAACTGAAGTTTGTTGCGTGTATTTTCGCAAGACCGTTTTTTGTGATATAATTATTTCTGTTCCTGGTACGCAAAATATTGGCCTATTTCATCTTATCGATGCTAATAGCAGTATTATCTCGCTTTTACATCTTTCTAAAGAAATATGAACAAAATAAGTCGCGTGTTTCACTGAGTTCGTTGCGCTATGAGCTCGACTCCAATTTCAAGTCATTGGGTATATCACCGATGTGTCTAAAAATTATGCCATTGTATTGGAATTTTTAAATTAAAATAACAGGAAATGTTGTATTGGTAAAAAATAAGCTGCTAGTCTCAATTCCCGTTCAAAGTTCAGTCTATTCTCGTCACGTACTCAACGTGTGTCCCTTAGGACCCTTTCGCAAAGTAAATTTTGCTAAATTACATCGGATAAAATTCTGATTCACATCGAAATTTATAGCGGCTTTCTTATGATTAAACTGCGGCGAATTTACTACCTCGTGTCAGAAATAAAATTGATTTTTAATTATATCTTATTTTACCGAATTCCTATAATGTTTTATTGGTATTCATATCAGTCTTGCCTTCTAATAAATTATTTATATTGAATATCATAGAAAATAGGTGCGTCGGTGGCCGAGTGGTTAAGAGGTCTGGTAGTAACTAGGCAGACCACGGATTCGATACTGGTCCCGGCCATGTACCAATGGGGTTTTTATAATCCGACAAACCACACTTAAAGGCTTTTCCATCTAAATATACCTCAACAGAACTAGCCACTCGTTAGGTATAGCCTCACAAATACCATTGGCCAAACGAGGGCAGACTTGGTCTTAGTCATAATTGTCATCGCCAGTATGCGGTGTAACGGGACAGGGATGATGCAGTTACTTTGAAATTCTGCGCGCAGCCTCTCCAGTACGGGCACATCCAGTATGTGAAAGGGTTTTTAAATAACTATACTTCTGTCCTTAAGCGAATCTGTCCTAACGCGAATCTGACCTAAAGCGAATCTGTCGTGAAGCGAATCTGCCATATAGCAAACAAATCTTGGCCATATTTGATTCGTCAGTCGTTGAACCGAAACGTTGGCAGTTGGCTCCAGACCCTGAAACAAAGAAAGCATCCGTACACAGTACGCAATGAGGTTAGATCCCTCCTCTGTATCCGCATAGAATGTACGCTAGTATGATACTTGCATTTAATTATTGTGCCCATCTCATGCAGCGCTTTAACCACCGGATTGATTTTTCTGAACCCTGGATTTTAGTATGCCCTTGTCCAAGGTGGCCGGTGGTGGACGTCCTCTGCGTCGTGTAGGTGTTTGCGGCAACGGAGGCGACGGTGATCTATCCTCAGTGCTCGAACCATCAACGTTGGTTGTTGAATGTTGAGTTGATTGACTGTTATGATAGGTGTGCGCATTGTCTTCTGGTTTTTGCTCTTTTTTATTTTTTGTGATGTCAAAATGTGACGTAACGTCAACTTCTATAAAATAATAGTTACATTTTTGATTAAAAATTTGATGAAAATGTTAAGATTGAATAATTTTTCTTTCTTAACGGGTTGCTTTACAGCTCCCAAAACCATGTTACGGTTCCAGGGTACCCAGCGGAAGACCAAGTCTTTGAATGAATATAAAACTTGATACAAAAAAACGTACACAACCTCTTTATTTTTATTTAATATTATTATATGGGTATAAATTGCCGCGATAGTCACACAAAACTAACAGATTCTATTTTTTAAAGTATCTGTCGGAATTAAATAATTATGCTTGTAGAAACGGTATTCGTGCCAATCTTGAATGATTTGATTATTGTCGTAGCTTGACTGTTTTTCCACCCTAACTTATCTCCACTTTATTACTTGTAGGGAAGGTTCAATAAAATTATATTATTTTAGTTTCTAAACTGACATATTGTCATCAATTTACCACCCATAATCTATTGGATTCCATTTCTTTGTTTGAGTTATATTCCCGTAACGCAAAATAGCGGCTTCTTTTTTTAGCGTTTCTTAGAACCTATTCATTTGCTCTCTTCTTAAAATTTCTTCATTAAAAGCTAACCTTTTCTCAACGTTTGCTACCATCATTCCATCTTCAATATTCCTTGATCTGAGTGATGACTTTTTTGAAGACATTCTAGATTTATCGCCAAAAGCTTTGTCAAATTTTGCTATTTGTTTAATAAGATTTACATCAGCAACTACTTCTAAATACATTATTTCCATATCCGATAGAGCTTGAGTGTGCTGTAATATTCCATATTCATTTAGATTCTTGTAACATCTACGAAATATGTCAATCATTCTATTTAATTTATCATCCATTTGAGTTACAGTATAACCTGTCTGAAATGCATTACTTTGACTATGTATACGTTTTATACGTTCTGCTCTTTTTACTTTAGAATTACACTCTTGAATAATTTCAGTAATCATTCTATACATAGTCGACTTATCCCTAACTGTTCTAGGAGTCGCTCTTGAATAACTTTTTTGTGTAGTGTCTCGAGAGTAACAACTTGTTAATAACCATACTGTAACAATAAAATAATAAATTAGTAAACACAATTAATATAGATAATAATCATGACATCAATTGATTGAAATACTAATTAGTTTTAATGTTGACTTACTAATAAATTTAATGTGAATGCTACCAACAATGATCCATGTGTCATTCTTTAATAGTACGTCATGCAAAAATTATTTTTCGGTAGAAAAAACCCATAACATTTTTTATAATTTAACGCTGTTTTAAGAATATTAATCATATTCTAAAACCTGATAGGTTATCGTAACTATGTTTAATATTTACGCTAGTGCTGTTTTTGTGTGAAATAAGTAGTTGACAGTGGTTAAGAAGCGTAATGTCGGACGAATGACCTTTTAGTACTACGTCGTCCTAGATCTATACCGCAACGGAACCCAAGAAATACATTGTCCAAGTTAAGACGACTTATTTGTCTTTGGTTGGGTTCATTGGTAATACGTTAAAATTTACACACAATAATAATTAAAATGTTTTAATCAACAAATAAAAAGGAACCCTTATTTTTTTCTGGCAAAAATTCAAACAACGTTGGTTCTGTATCAGGCATGTCTTCAACTGACCAACCGTACTGTAAAGGAAATTTCCATTTCCATTGAGTTCTGGGTCTTTTTGTAGATTTCTTTTTACCCTTTTTAACAAGTTTGTTATTTTTATTGTGTTTCTTCTCCTTATCTAAAGCATCTTGTCTCTTTAATAATTCTTCATAATTAAGTTTTTCTTGTCTAGCTCTGTCCATATCTATTGCAAATATTGCTCTTACATCTTTAGTTGGTAGCTCATGCATCATATTGCAAAGATGAATAATATCTACACTATGATGTACTAAATTTTCATACACAAAAAATGTTAAGGGACCATGCATGATAGGTATTTTTTTGTCATCCATTGCTTCAAGTAACTCAATCATAAGTCTGTATCGAGACATTATTTCATGAGTTATATAACCTATTTCGAAAGCTGAACTGGGCTTGAAATAGTCCCTTATTTTGCTAAGTTCTTTCAGTTTTACAAGAGAATGTGCGTATTTAGCAGCATTGATCCACTTTATTTTTCTTAAAGCATCTAATCTATTATCTGGATTGTTGCGACGCATTTTATAACTATCAATATCAATTGTTAGAACGTCATTAACATCTGAACTGTTAATATTAAAGTAGTTTCTTATTGTTTGAGCTAAATTATCATTTCTCGTCATCCATAGTAGGTTTAGTGGTAATGGAAAGTTTTGAAAAAATATTTCATCTTCATAATTTAAGTTGTATAATTGACAATTCGGGAGTAAATCTAAAAATAAATAATTAATTTACACCTAACCTACTCTATAAAGCGACAATATTATGCATTAAAAAGATGAAAGATAAGAGAGAAATTTTAACTCACAAATTAATATTATTTGTACGTATCGAGATAAATGCATATTTTTTTCTTTGAATTTCTTAATAATGTTTCTCATTTGCTGTACACGATACACATATATAGATACTTATAGCACCTTCTGTTAAGAAATAAGAAAGTATATGGTCTGATAAGAGGTTTTACGACTAATTATGAAAATATCGTGTTTATTAAGTAGGTACTAGTCACCCTTGCCGGCGTCGACCGTGGAAAAGGAAAATTTTAAAGAGTGATATGTCCTATCTATCTGTCATCACGCCTTTTATCCCAAGAGGGGTAGGCAGAGACACTTGAGATGAGATTGATAGTATCCAATAAATTTTAAATAAGTTCTGTACTTTTGATTTTACAAACAAAGAAGAGGGAAGAGAAAACAAATTAGGAAATTAAGAGGGAAAGGAGAGTTTGAACATTAGGATGGGACATGTGTTTGTGCTTATTGCTTGTGTGTTTGGTGGACTGTATTAAGATGTTTTCGTAGAAAATTAGTACACCAGTATCATTTTTATGTATCTATATTTCTTCTTGAAAGACAACTAAAACTTTGACAACTGACATAGTAAGAAAATAAAATTAAAAATAAAATATAAAAGGAGTTCTCAACATGCCGGCGTCCTTGAAAGGTTTAAACCTTTAAATGTCTGGTAAAGGACAAAGACTGGCAGCACTTCTTTTAATTATGCCGTGCGCAGTCTTCACTGTAAAGACGCGATTGACCCCATCCTTTCCTGGGCTGAGATCTACAATTCTGCCAAGAACCCACTTCAATGGTTTTGCATTAATGTCCTTTATTAAAACCATGCGTCCAACGTCAGCACCGTTAACTTTAGACATCCATTTAACGCGTTGCTGGAGGTGAGTCACGTATTCAATGTTCCACCGTTTCCAAAAATGTTGTCTCAATTGTTCAACTCTCCCATATCGGGGTAATCGATTAACAGGTTCATTGACAATATCGAACTCTGGTAATGCATTGAGAGGACGACCGATAATGAAATGACCAGGCGTTAGAGGTGAAAAATCATCAGGAGAAGTTGATAATGGCGCTAAAGGACGTGAATTTAATAGTGCTTCAATTTGTACAAGTGTAGTGTATAATTCCTCATAAGTGAGGTTAGCTAAACCTACGACGCGTCTAAGGTGGTGTTTTATAGATTTAACACCAGATTCCCACAAACCACCAAAATGCGCTGCATAAGGAGGAATAAAATGAAAAGTTATGCCTTCCTCGGATATCTTATTTTGAATATCCTTCAACTCATTCCAAGCTCCCACAAAATTAGAGCCATTGTCACTATAGATTCGTGTTGGTCTACCGCGGCGAGCTATGAAACGTTTCAGAGCCAAAATAAACGTTTGTGCTGTTAGATCTGAGCTTAATTCAATATGAATTGCTTTGGTCACAAAGCAAACAAATAAACAAATGTAGCATTTTAGTATCTTGGCACCTCTACCAGGTTTATTAACAATGTGAACTGGTCCTGCATAGTCAAGACCAACAATGTTGAATGGTAAATTTGGCTGAACACGTTCACGAGGCAAACTTGCCATAAAAGGGTTTTGCATAGTTTTAGCTGCTAATCGAACACAAATTACGCATTTATGTACAATTTTTCGTGCCATATTTCTACCATCGATTGGCCAATACTTTTGTCGAACAGTATTTAATAACATTTGAGGACCCGAATGCATCGTTTTAATGTGGTAATCTTCGAATATAAGCTTAGTAAAATTATGGGCCTTGGGTAATAAAATTGGATGCTTTTGTGAGTAATCAAAATCAGAATATGACAGCCTGCCACCTACTCTAAGAATGCCATTAGTATCAATGAAAGGAGATAAACGTAATAATTTGCTGTTAAATGGTAATTGATTTTTTGATTTAAGAACCATTATTTCATCATTAAACTCTTGCAATTGAGCAATTTTAATTATATACGTAAGTGTTGAATCCAACTCTTGAACAGAAAGAGGACCATCGTTTTTAATCTTTCCCTTGAGATTATTTAAAAAACGAAAAACGTATGCATAAACTCGTTTTAGACGTATTAATTTTGAAAACCGATTGAAATTTATAGCTTCTAGATTTTTGACTACATGCAAAACATTATATGTTTGTTCTGGAATATCAGGTAACCTAACAGGTTGAACAGGCCAATTAATTTTATCTTGTTGCAGAAAAGTTGGTCCGTGCCACCATAAATGAGAATTACGTAGATCGACTGGAGACAAACCTCTTGATAATATATCTGCAGGGTTTTCCTTGCTAGAAACATACCTCCATTCACTTGAAGTCGTTGACTCTTGTATTTCAGCAACACGATTACGTACAAATGTTTTCAGTTTATTTGGTTGCATTTTTAGCCAACCGATAACAATAGTCGAGTCTGTCCAAAATATACATTTGATAGATTGTCCTCTCGACGATTCTTGAACTTTAATGTTGAGTCGAGCTGCAATTAACGCACCACATAATTCAAGACGTGGCATTGTTAATGGCTTTATTGGTGCTACTCGTGTTTTAGCACAGAGCAATTTCACTTGAACATTATTTAATTTATCTATTGATTTGACATATATACATGCTCCATATGCATCTTCCGAGGCATCACAAAATATGTGATGTTCAACAATAACAGACTGATCAATAACAACACATCTTGGAATATTAATATTACTCAATAATGGTAACTGCTTTGCGTATTCAATCCAACTGGATTCTATATCTTTAGGTAATGGATCATTCCAATTAAGTTTGTGCAGCCATAATCGTTGAATAAATATCTTGCCAGTAATAACACATGGACATACAATGCCTAATGGGTCATATATTTGTGACACTTTAGACAAGATTGTTCGCTTATTGACTTTGGATAAAGCTTCTTCATCAAATTCTTTGGCCTTTATAGTGAGCACGTCTTTGGTACTATCCCAGAAGACTCCCAACGTTTTAGCTTCACCAATTATACAACTGTTTATCGTATTTACATCGGACATGCTCTCTAAGACGCGTGTTGAATTCGAACGCCATTTACGTAAAGGAAATCCTGCCTTCATAAGCTCATCATATAGTGACTTACATAAATAGATTGCCTCTTCCTCCGAGTCTGCCCCGGTTATCAAATCATCGACATAGAAATCCTTTGTGATTATGTTTGATAATAGTTCGTCTTCACAATTGATTCCAATTTGATTTAAACATCTAGTTGCTAAAAATGGAGCTGACGCTGTCCCGTATGTAATTGTATTTAATTCATAAATAGCTGGTCGTTCGTCTTTATTTCTTCGCCAAACTATGCGTTGTAAACATCTCTGTGCAGGATTTATTAAAACTTGTCTATACATCTTTTCTATATCAGATGAAATAGCGATTTTATATTTACGAAACCGTAGAAGAATAGATATCAAATCATCTTGAACCCTTGGCCCAACCATTTGGATATCATTGCATGAAATTCCTGAAGTTGTATCCTCAGAAGCGTTAAAAACGACTCGTAGTTTAGTAGTAGTACTGTGTTCACGCAATACTCCATGATGTGGTAGATAGTACGCGATTTCAGCAGTATCGTTATCAATCTTTGTCATGTGATTCATGGTTTCATATTCATCCATGAAAGATATATATAGATCTTTTAAATGTGGATTATTATCTAACCTGCGTTCCATCATAAATAAACGTTGTTGCGCCTTATAAAAAGATTCTCCTAAAACTGTAGGCGATTCTTTCAATGGTATGGAAACAATAAATCGACCGTCTGGATCTCGTTTCATATTTTTAACAAAGTGTTCTTCGCATTGCTTTTCTTCTTCGTTCCACTCTCTTACGTTTGGAACACTATCTATTTCCCAAAACCTTGCAAGTTCTTGTTGTAATTCCGTTGCAAAATTGCAGTGAATATCATTAGTCTTTGACTTAATCACACCTATAGGTCCTGCTATAATCCAGCCGAGTTTTGAATTTTGTAATAGTGGTTGATTGTGTTCTAATTTGATCTGACCACTTTCTATAAGTGTCCAAAATATTTCACCACCAATCAATATATCAACCTGCTGTGGTTTAAAGAATTCTGGGTCAGCAAGTTGAATATCATTTGGTATATTCATATCCTTGATTTTGATCTGATGTGGTGGTAAAAATTGAGTTATTGTAGGTAAAACATAACATACCAATGTTGCTTGAAATTGCCTACTTAATGATCGAAAGTTTATGTTACATTTTTTATTAATTTTAGATACTGAATTATTTAACCCTGAAACGGTATTAATCGTAGCTTCAGTAGGCAATTTTAAATTTTCAGAAAATTCCTTTGTGACAAAGCAAGACGTGCTACCGCTGTCTAACAACGCCTTTGCTACATGAGTACGTCCTGTGCTATCAAATACTTGGATCAATGCAGTTGACAATAATATTTGACCTATACATGCAGAGGCATTCATAATATTATTTGAATTATGAATATTTTGTACACACTCTGACTCTTCTAATGATTTACAAACACTCATGTTGCCAACACTTCCTTTCTTAGGAGTAGTATTAAAATGCAGTAACGTATTATGACGTTTATTACATATTTTGCATCTACCATGAAAACATTTATCTACAGTATGCCCCGATCTAAGACAATTTAAACAAATGTTGAATTCTCTAGCTTTAGTATAACGATCAGAAGGTGATAACTTTAAGAAATCATCGCAATTGTATAGGGAATGATTAGACTTGCACATAAGACATTGATACGAATTTGACATATATTTCGAATCACTAGTAATCTCAGTAAGTGCTAAGCTTCTCGGTTTATTGTATCGTTGATAACTACTTGTACTGGGATTATACGACGAATTAATAGATTCTAATAAATTTGATCTGTATTTCATAAAGTCAATTAGTAATTCGTAAGTTATGTTTTTCATGGTACTTTTATGTTGCTCCCATTCTTTAAGTGTATTTTGATCAAACTTTGTGCTTATCAAATAAACTAAAAGTGTATTCCACCCTTCAGTACATTCACCTAAAGATTTAAAAAAATGTATGTTTTTAACGTACATGTCCGAAAGTTGACGTAAGTTTTCAAAGGATTCGCGTTGCATTGGCTTAACGTCGAATAAAGCTTTGACATGGTTATTAATTAACATACGTGAATTGTCATATCTATCTAACAAGAGTTTCCATGCTACTTCATAGTTTGACTTCGTAAGCTCTATGGATTTTACTATGGATGCTGCTGAACCTTGTAGCGCAGATCTCAAATAATGAAACTTATTTATATTATCTAAATAAGTATTGTCATGAACTAATGATACATATGTATCTCGAAACTCCAACCAGTTTGTATATGATCCATCGAATTGAGGTAAACTAATTGTAGGTAATTTGACAGGTATATGTTGTTTCTGAATTGTGATGTTATTAACTGCTACAGATGTATCGTTTACTGTGTGACCACTGCTAGAAACATTTGAACCAGGGATGTCTAGATATTGACGCGCCTGCGCAATAACCGAGAAATAAACATGCTCAAAGGTATCACGATACGAGTATTCTGGCTCTGGATCCAACGCAATTAACTCTAAAATGGCCTGAACGTCATCAAAATCACGTTTGATTTGCTCTATACTTGTCAATCGAACCTCTACCTCCGTGAGCTGGAGCTTGGAAAGAGTTTCAGGTAATCTATCAATATAAGTTTGAAACCGTGTGATACGAGCTTTATAGTTTCCTCTTTTTGTCCGTAATATTGATGGGTTACTATCATGAGATTGTATTTGACCATCATTGTCCTGATTTGCCATATTTAAATAATTAATAGTATGTAATGTCAATATTGTAAACTTTGAACAATAAAATTAATTTAAATAACATTGATCGATAATAATAATGAAATGAATGAACTAACTCGATCGTCCTGCTCGCAAGCGATTACCCGTTCGGCTATGCCCTGGTGATGGGTCCGTAGGTCCGCAAAGCTGAAGCAGTCAGTTGAGTAGAATCTCGTCTCTGTGTATCTCGATGTTACTTAGTCTTGATGATGTCGTACGGCGGGCGCTGGCGTTCGGCTCTGTGGTCCGCAGTCGCTGCAGCACATAACTCGCCTGTTGAAATGTATGATAGGTGTACAAATTTTGTAAATAAATACGCTGATGTGATCGTAGCCTGCTGTCACTGGCGTGGCTGCCCCGCTTGTAAGCTGAGAACCGCCGTCGCTGCAGTAGGTACCTTCGCAGTACGCGCACTCGCTGATCTTCTTTAAGCTGAGGTGATCGTAATCTGCTGACGCTGGCGTGGCATATATACACATACACCCGCGTTGAAGATGAAGTGGCTCGATGCTAGTTACCCAGAATGATCTGGCTCTCGAAGACCAAATTTGTTTGTGCTTATTGCTTGTGTGTTTGGTGGACTGTATTAAGATGTTTTCGTAGAAAATTAGTACACCAGTATCATTTTTATGTATCTATATTTCTTCTTGAAAGACAACTAAAACTTTGACAACTGACATAGTAAGAAAATAAAATTAAAAATAAAATATAAAAGGAGTTCTCAACAACATGTAGGAAGGGAAAGATGGGAAAATAGGAGAGTTACTGGATGAAGACGGAGAAGAAAGAGCAGTGAATTGGATAAGAAAAAAGTAGGAATTATGAAGGAGGAAAGACGGGAAGAAGGGGATGGTTAGTATTTAAGAGATTTTATGTATGTAAATAGAGAGGATTTAAACTAGTCCTGCAGACCTTTTTATTCGTACGCCTTATAGTATGGTATGCGATTATCCATACAAACATTTACGGGGTTGATTTTTAAAAAACCTTTCTTAGTGCATCTCCACACCGTACGTAGATTGTCAGTCAGTCAACGACATAGCGGTTTTAAATATTTAGATATATCTAATCTAATATATAAAAATCAATAAGTGTTTGGTTCTTTGTTTGTTCGTATTCTAATTCTTGTAACAAACGGTACGCCATCCGTTTTCTCATCGTTGTATTCGTGGTTGATTTTGATGGCCGGAACGATCTGTCACACACATACACATCCACACGCCTATGTTTAATCGAATATTGTGTGTCTATGTGAGTGAATTGCATGTGATCTAGATCGTATGATTTACATTCCTAATAAATTGGTAAAATTTTCGGTGAGATACCGGACCAGTGAGTGGGCTACTTAATACAACGCGTACGAAGTAATGCTAGTAATGTATAGTAATAAAAGAAGGAAATAAATTGCAAATTAATTTAGCTAGAAATGTCATGGCTGAAAACACAGTTAGGTAATATCACAATTTCATATTTACGCGAATAAGTTTACGAGGCTCTATTTTCGGGATCCGCGTTCGAAGATATTTCGTCACGTAAGTCATAAGGATTCCGAGTCCCGCATAAAATGTGCATTAGTCTGAACAAATAAATGCTTTTATCCCGGAACTGAGAACGGATTTGTGAACGATACCAATGCGGAGAGATTTAGGGAATACATCTAGTTGATGACGCATATTCTGATTTACTTACTAGGAATTTTATTTTCAGTATATAATATACCTGTTTATAGTTTGCAAATTGCCTCTCTAAAAATAAAAAAGTAGGCAGAAAAGTACGACGTGATTAGACTGCGCTCCATGCGATTTGTATGGGCGTCTTCCTCACTCCAGCGCTCAACTTATTTGACGCGTACCACTGAGTTTAAAAAATATCATCACCGAGAACCCGCGCTCGATTCTAATTTCTTTGTCATCACCTTATTTTTCACCGAATTTAAAATACGAAAAATGTTTGCAGGTAAACCCTGTTTTGTTAAAGTTCAGGCATACATTTATATAAAAGTATTAACAAAATGTTTCATTAAAAAACTTTTGTAAACTTTTTACAAATCTCTGATATAATTAATTTTGTGCTTATGTACTGTTATGAATAAAAATAAAAAATAAATAAAATATTGGTTATTTCTATAATAATTGCCCTTTAAAAATAAAGTGTATAGACTTCAAAAATGATGCACTGAAAAATGTACTTTCCGAAAGCAAATGCACAAGTCACTATAAAAAAATACCCAAATCGCTTCTAGTGTGCCTATAAAATTTGAAGAGTTCTCGATTTCTCCAGGATCCCATGGGACCACCTGCGAAGTATACCCTTTTAAACAAAAAAAAAATCCAAATCGGTCTAGGCGTTTTCAAGTAATCGGGGAACATACATAAACATAAAAGATTTCGACGAATTAAGAACCTCCTCCTTCTTTTGATTTCGGTTAAAAATACCATACAAAACCAAAAGCTTAAATTATACCTAAAACTTATTATTCTTATAACGATGCCCACATTTACCAAGTAGGTAAAAACACAAAACAAACATTATGGAAGCATTGCGTCATTCACTGGTAAACCATATAGCGAGGAACTATTTCGATTTTACGTGCCCTATGAAGCAGAATTCGATATTATTATCTTCTGTGATATTGTCGTATGTAAGGTAAAAAGATCGCGTTAACTGTGAAGGTAACAAAGTAGCACCAAAGCTTTGTTTAAAATTCAACGCCGCTCACCGCAGACCTGAGACGCGCTGTATGGTGGCTAGGGTGACCACACTAATTTGACATAAGTAAAATTCCTGCCAAATAAGTTGAGCTTTTGTTATTCGGTGTGTCATATTAAGTATATTAAAAATTGTGAAGAGCTTCGGTTATAATCTATCTATCTATACTAATATTATAAAGAGGAAAGATTTGTATTTTTGTATATTTGTTACGAATAACGGATTTTGATCATTCTTTCACCATTAGATTGCTACATTATCCCGACGGGAACGGGGTGGGCAGAGGTGAACATGACAAAAGCTATGTATGAAGTGTATGTTTGCCAACATTCTGAAATAGACACGTACGAAGTCGTGGGAAACAGGGTAGGGGTAGGGGTAGTGCAGGTTTTATTTTGTTCGAAACTATCCACGGGCGAAGCCGGGGGCGGACAGCTAGTACTAAATAAAGCTGAGGAGTTTGATTGTTGCTGTACCTATCAGTTGGATTTGAAATTATTTTTTTATTTAACATCACGTTACCTACCCTAAGGGGGTGAAATTTGGTGTAAACGTTGTATTTCTAATACAACGCGTACGAAGTCGTGGGTCTCTGCTAATTTCTAGTTCACAGTCACACTGACTTCCCTTTTTCAAAAACAACACATAATTATATAATTTGGCTTTTAAAAAAAGTGTACCGACTTCAAAAATTATGCACTGAAAAGTGTGCCTATAAAATTTTAAGAGTTCTCGATTTCTCCAGGATCCTATCATCAGATCCTGACCTGATGACCTTGGGACCACCTGGAAAGTATACCCTTTCAAACAAAATTAAAAATACACAAATCGCTTCAAGTGTGCCTATAAAATATGAAGAGTTCTCGATTTCTCCAGGATCACATCATCAGATCCTGACCTGATGACCATGGGACCACCTGTGAACAAACAAAAAAAAATTCAAATCGGTCCAGGCGTCTTCAAGTAATCGGGGAACATACATAAAAAAATAAAGATTCCGACGCATTGAGAACCTCCTCCTTCTTTTTTGAAGTTCGGTTAAAAATGGCGTATTTGACGCCAAAAAGTATTATAACACTTGATCTTGAAGCCAAAATGTTCTAAATTCAAAAGGTTCTTCTAAATTCTAAAATCAGTACTTTTAGCCCCGCATACTCCGCCCCAAATCACGACTATATAATTATGTCTAGTGATTTGTAGTTCTTAGGTATAGTAGTAAAGCGTATTGACCGCATTCGGAACGATGTCATTAGATAAAAATGCGGAGTGAAAGATGATGTTGTGATTAAAATGAAGAAAAATTTACGCTGGTTTGGACACGTTGAAAGAATGAAGGATGAAAGATTGACTAAAAATGTTTATATGGCTGAAGTGAAAGGAAATCTAGGACGACCTAGATGTACTTTTATCGAACATATAAAAATATATTAATCGATGGAAATATTAAAAGTACACACAATCACCGAGCATGTATGAAAGGTATGATGAATATAAAAGAATCGAAAGATATATGTTAGGATCGTAACAAATGGCATTCGATTTGTCTCTGCCTAACCCTCTTGGGATAAAAAGCGTGAATAAATAGATAGATTTGTAGTCCGTACAATGGGACGTAGCGACAGACACTACAAACTACAAAACTGAAGCAAGCTTATCACGTCCTGATTCAGTCTTCTATCTGTCTTCTCTTCGTGAGTTTAGTCTGTGTAGAAAGAGAACCTCAGGGTATGAGAAATTGGTATGTTAAATTCATAAAGACACCCGAGACACAAATAAAAACGAGTTGCCATTAGATGACTTAGATATAAGCCATAATGATGTTCTGCTTCCGAAAAAATATAAAATTGACAGTTTATCAGTAGATATTTAATTAAACCAATTAAGTTACTTATTTAATTAGGTTTAATTAATTCATCAAAAATCCTAAACTATATTTTAAACAAGCTTCTGTCCGCGGTTTTACCCGCGTGGAAATAGATCCAAAAATAAATAATCCCGTGGCTGTAATTTACGCTTTCGCGGTATAAAAAGTAGTATAATTGTCTCTGACCCCTAAACTACCACTATGCAAAAATCATGTCGATCCCGTAAAAAACAAAAACAAATCTATCCCACGGGAAACATAAAATTTTCCGGGAGAAAAAGAAGCCTATGTGCTATTCCAGACTATAATCTATCTCTGTGCCAATTTTCATCCAGATCCGTTCAGCCGTTCTGGCGTGATTAATAATAATAAACATACATACATACAAACTTTCGCGTTTATAATATTAGTGGGATTCGCAAGTGTGTTAGTTTGTCTTTCTTTTGTGTCAAAACAAAGCAACGGCTTCATGTGATTTTTTGCACAGAGGTAGATGAAAGGTTGTAGAGTAGACACTTTTGGGGTGAATACTTTTGTCACAAATTTCAAAAATTTTCACGAGCTATAAAAAACAATTTTGGTCACCCTAACCTGAAGGCAATATCCATGCAAATGCGTTGCGGTTCACATGTATTTATTTGTCTTAAGAATTACGAAGAATACGTTACATTAAGCTGTTGTTTTACTGCAGAAAAATGTTCATAGCGTTCGGGGATTTACTTTAAACTGAACAAAAGTTTCAACTTTAACACGATTTTACAGTTTTATATATTTATATACATTGCTCGTCAGTGTATATAAACCAGCAACCAGAAAAAATCCATTTGAGCTTGAGAAGTAGTTTCTAGTCCTACAACTATCTGTGTGCAAAAAAAATCACGTCTATGAAACCTTGCTAACGAGTTTTATAAGGATCGTGATGCTAAATTTAAGGTCTGGTTAGGAAGTATGACTGTTCACGGATGTGTACTATGTACTGTTTATGAGTGAGGAGATTACCGACGTTACGTTAGTCTCCTGTTGATTAGCGAATGCATAACTTGGCCATGCTTGACTTGACGCCGTCTCGAGGCGCGTTCATATATATAGTTGTGTTATGTGTATAAAGATGAAAGATTGACTAAAAAACATATAAAAACATATTGATCGATGGAAATATTAAAAGTACACACAATTAACAAGCATGTATGAAAGGTATGATGAATATTAAAGAAGCGAAAGAGATATGTCAGGATCGTAATAAATTGCATTCGATTGTCTTTGCCTACCTCTCTTGGGATGCAAGGCGTGATGATAGATAGATATGTGTAGATGCCGATGATCGATATTTTAGAACATTATTTTAAGAATATGGATTGAAATATTATATTCCATCCATACTATTCTTGTGTTTATTTAAACACGCGAGTGAAACCGCGGACAAAATCTAGTTATTCAATGAAATTCCGCTTCGAAACTCCGTTTCGAAAAATAATATGCCTGTTTAATCACTTAGATGCGAAAGTCGATTTGTCAGCTCTACGTCGACGCAACGATCGATCAGAAGCCGATCTGCCCATCGCTCTTTGGCGACGTTTTCATCTTGTGCTGCGATTACTGGAACACGCTGTGAATAGACGGCTTTGTTTTTATTAATAACTTGCTTTCCACCCCGGCGATGCTCGTGGAAACTTTAGAATGAGAAAAAAATAGTATTACTTACAATCTTATATAAATTAAATTAAAATGCTGCTGGTAAGCGCCTCACTTGAGCACGGCTGGACCGATTTGTTTATTTTTGTAATGTTCTGAATAAGGTTTTTGGGGACAGATTTTTTTTTAATAAAATTACAAAAAACTGTTGTGACACTTATTGTGACAAAATTGGTTATAGGAGTTCTAGGTCCAGCCCCCTTAGAAAATGTATGAACGCTAGTGTTATAATATCTCGCACCGCTAAAACATAATATTATTATAAGCAGAAACTTATAACCGAATTATAAGAATTATATGAAAAGTTTGCGTAGCGTAGAAAAGCTTAATTAATGCATTTTAACTACAATACCAAATCCGAAAAACAATAACATCAAAAAATCATCTGATCGACCAAAACCTTTTACATTTTTTCAGCTTTATCTACAGGGTATGGGCAGACTCTAACTTTGGGTTCACGAAAGACTGAAGCTAACATGACATAATTAAGCGTTGTTTCCTCCAAGCAGGTTATATATTTCAAGAAGTATACCTATTTCTAGTTTCGTCAAAGTAAAGGACAGTTTCGTTAGGTCACGTGGTTGTATTTCATTGGACCCATTCTACATTTTATTCTATTCGCTCTGGGGTCTAAATTAAGAAACGCTAGAATCGTTTTAAATATGAAACTAAACGGTTATTGAACCGAATATAACTCGTGGTACGTTTCCTTGCTATAGATTATGCGATCCTTATAAAATTTTCCCACCCACACGTCCTATATACTGAGTTCATGCTATGTAAAATTTCATGAAAAATGCACTATTACAAGATCGGCTTCAGCGATGTATGAATATATCGAAGTGAAGAATTCAACAGTGCATTGAAAGTACGCGAGCTCGAAGCCGCATGTATAAACCAATATCACGGAATTTGGAATCCTTGCGTACCAACTGACAACGGTATTGAAAATATGTGCTGTACATTTTGTCGCTGCAAGTAGACTGTGGATTTTATTGTGAAATTTCAATTTTAGTCTATGTTCACTAATTAATCTAGATATTACCTACCAATGTTTTATTTAACAATATAAAAACCTTAAATATAATCTAAACATTAAAAATAAGTAAATAAACCAGGTCCGTGTGGAATAGTGGCAAGAATACTGGGTGCATTTCCCCGCTGAATCGCGATGCTGATTTTTGAGCGAGGAAGGAGCCAGCCCTCTAAAAGAGATGATGAGTCGAGGGATATATCTTTTGGCATTTGAACCCCACGGAACTAAGTTTTCTACACCAAGTGGCACAAATTTGTAGTTTTCAATAACTGTTTTATTTATTTAAAAACTTATATAATTAATTACTTAGAAGCTTGTCATCAGGTGAGATAGTTTCACAGATACCATTGGTGAAAGGAGGAAGAATTTGTACCGTTGGTTACCTGGGGTCGGTAAGATGGTAGGTTCCTACCCAGATCCTGACCTGATGACCATGGGACCACCTGGAAAGTATACCCTTTCAAACAAAAAGTCTCTTCAAGTAATCGGGGAACATACACAAAAAAAAATAAAAGATTCCGACGAATTGAGAACCTCCTCCGTTTTTTGAAGTCGGTTAAAATTATGTGTATTTTGACAGCTGTCGTCCGATTTTTTTTAAATAGGTACACGACTAATTCAAAACCTGTTTTTGTGTATTTGTAGACCTCGTCAATACAAACATTTTGACACCTAAATCATCAACCTACAACTTCAGGAGCATGTCGCACTTTTGCTGAAAAAGCGATCGAAAAAAAAACAGTTTCAATGTTAAAATATGTATTGTTCCCTAAGCATAATATCCTAAACTTGTAGGATATAGAAGTATAACAGCCTGAATACTTATTATATTACGTAATTTCGAGTCATTGCTCTAAATTTTCAACGCTCGCCTAATAACCGGGAAAAGTTTCGTGTGCCTTCGAATTAATATTGAAAGTTTGGAGAAGTTCAAATAATTGGAGGGAAGATAAAGATGAGTATTCTTCCGAAAATTTTTAATCGAAGTCTGATGGCCGAGGAGTGAAATACACGTTTTCAAATATATTTCTTCATCCGTGAAATTTACCTTACCTAAGAATATTATTATGTAAAATATAAATCTATCTATCTGTCTATCATCACGCCTTTTATTATATGCAGTGTTGGCAGAGACAATCCAATGCCATTAACTACGATTCTGACATTACTCCTTCGCCTTTTTTATATTTTTCATACCTTACTTTCATGCTCGTCGATTGTATGTTCTTATTACACTGTCTTCAAATAATTTTTTTATATGTTCAATAAAAGTACACATAGGTCAGTTTCCTTTCGATTCTGCAATATAAACATTTTTAGTCAATATTTCATCTCTCAGTCTTTCAAAAAAATATTTATTTTCTGTAATTTATTTTTTTTCAAAACAGTCCCCCCCCCTTATTTCACCTATTTAAAATTAGGTTTTAGAGTTTTTTTTTTTTTTTTTCTCCTTACAGCTCCCGTTTTTACAATCTGTCATATGGAATCCTAAAAACATAATCTCTGTCTACCCCATATACAAAGGCATGTTATCAAGCTATCCTTAGCTCATGAACCGTGCAGTAACGCGAGCGTTATTGCCTCATATTTTATTTTCGAGACAACTTGCAAACTCCACATGGAACAAGTTGAAGTGCTTTATTAAATTTTGTAAAATTCAAGTTATTCAACAACTATTCCTTACCTTTAATTAAACTTTGTATAAAGACAATTTTAACACTTAATTTAATTTTCAAGTTTTGTGCTCAAACTCACTTTATTCTACCTACATTATTTGGAAGGCTTTCATCACTTCTCTTGTTAACATTATATGGTAGAGTGCATACTTAGTATTTTTTGTGGTGCCCATGTCAACTTTAAACTCCTATTTAATTATGGTCTTGAAATGATACAAAAAGCCGATCCCCGAATTTTCCAATTTTTCTATTCCTAAAAACCTTATTACTTATGAACATTTAATAAAAATATTCAAATCGGTCTAGCAGTTCTGAAGTTATGCGCTTACCAACGAACAGCATTTATTTTTAATTTATATTGATTTGTAAAGTACAAAATATATATCTAAGCTTATTTGATTCTAGGATATTCTATATAAATTTTGGACATAGGTATCTACGAATTATAAAAGTCGTATATTTTTTTAGGGAAATGTTATAATGGCAATCATGAGGTAGTCGATAGCCTAATATTGGTAGGACGGTGGACTTGAAACCGGAGGTCCCGGGTTCGAATCCTATACCCCCCCCCTGCCAAAATGCTAAGCACCAATTTTCTTTAAGAATGTGTGCTTAAATCGACTCCTCGTGCTCCGGAGGGCACGTAAAGCCGGCGTACGTCCTACAACCCGCCTGCCAAGCGTGGTGACTATGGCAATTCCTCTCAATGAGCACTACTAACAATGGTGCACTAGAGGGAGACCATGATCCAGCAGTGGATCTTAAAAGGTTGATGATGATGATGATGAGTGGCAATCATAATAACATTTATAGGCTATAATTTTTAAAGCTATAGCAACAAGTGTCACGTAAGTCGGTAAAAAATATCTGTAAAGAGTTACACGAATATCTATATTTTATGTGTAAGCTGTAATATAATAATTTCTTTGGCAGTATAAAGAGATAAAGTTTGTTTGTAAGTTTCAATGTAGCGGGTAATCTCTCAAACTCCTGAACCGATTCTAAAATTTATTTCACGATTAGAAAGCTACGATTAAATAGACAAACTTTACTTTAACGCCACAAAAACACAGTTAAATAAATGAAAACACTAGAATAACACTTAGTCGCACAAAATTCCACTTCGCTCTTTCGCTTTGATCGCTCTGATTCGCACTGTGTCACTCCCGCAACGATACTCTGCTTTTATCGTCCGTCGAACATTCAAGAAAGATCGAGGTTGTTGTACAAAGTAGTAGACGCGCCTCGGCGTTAAATACCTACACACTGACCGCGGCCGATTTTGGTACATATGGCTAGGTACATTTTCGTTTGTAGTTGATTCTTTCTGGAAGTTGCTAGAGACGTCTGTCTACCTTGATGTGTTTATGTATGTGATTTAAGTACCTACTCGTTACAATACTTTATTTTTGTATAGAGAAGACGACATGTGACTCTGCCACCGCCTGACTATTAAGCATGGGTGGTTGGTCCATGGACCAATTCATGAATGCGCGCGACTGGCAGAACATAATACAGTCCGCCAGTCGCTTTGCTTGTAGGAAGGAGGAAAGACCGACGCCGGAAGTTCGTTTCACGTTTTGACAGTGCGACACATGAACCAGTCACTGAATTTCTTCGTTTGTAGGTATGCAGAATGTGTCCGATGAAATCTGTTCATTTTGTTCGAAAATATGGATAGTACGATATAGTCGACATAATTACGCAATTACATTACTAAAATAAGATGCCTTCTTTTAATATTTAACTTAAAATTATTCCCAAAACCACCAGCACAATATTTGTGGAAAAATAATAGATCAAGTGTCCGAAATGATCCTAAATGCTTATTAAGATTTCTAAGCAATTTTTCGTTGAAGCAAGTTTTATCAAGGACCTTGTAAAGTTGTGCTTTAATTAAAATTAAAACTAAAGGATTTAAAAACATTTTATAAATCCTTTCAGAGTTTATTCTGCAGCTTTAAAATAAAATAAAATGGTCCGGCTTGCTTAACTTTAGCTGGGATGCTTATTACATCGGTTTTGGTCGGATTAAAACTTTTTCACGCGAATTTGCTGAATATTCACAACCTAGCAGTTGCCTGTGTATTTGCTTTATTAAAGATAACAAATAAATGTATGTGAACGAGTGTTTTATAGATACCAATATTCAACCTCCGGCTCCATTTTCAAAGTGAAAAAATTAATATGTGTCTGTTTTTTTAATTTGTTTCTTTTTGATTTTTTTTGTTGTTTTCCGTCGCGCTCAATGATGATGAATCAGTAAGGATATACACATAATTTATACAGCATTTTACAAATACTATCTTGTGACTTTGAAACAAAGGTACTTAAATTAAAATACCTTACCTACCTGTTTAACTTGACTATCAAGAACAAAGTGGCGGCGAAGATAATAAATGAAAGGGTTAACTTAGCCAACCGTGGTCTCAGAGACCCAATCTTGAATTAACCCTAAACATTTAAACTGTGCGCGACCTTTGAGACCCCTTTGATTTGCCCCAGGGCGGACACTGGGAAGTAAAACAATATTTACTGAAATGTCTAAAGAATTAGTTTTCCAAATGTTTGGGAATTTGCACCAATAACTTGTTATATGTTTTTCAAAATCCTGAACTAGCTACTCAAACTGACTTCTCGCGTGTATAATTTGGTTCAACAAAAAAAAAATTCTAAAGTATTAAAGACAAAGAATGTAATAAAGCTGCCGCGGTTTTTTTTGAGATCATTTCATTCAACACAATTATTTCATATACGATTTTGTTTGGTGTGCTAAACTAATGCTTAGCTTTTATCCTAAATGACAGGATATTATATATTTTTTTATATTTTTATATCTACACTACATGGGTTGACTTACGGCTCCTTGACCTGTGTGATGTCCCAGGGTACGTCTTCCTTTTTTAACTGATGGTATTGGTGAGGCTATACCTAACTAGTGGCCAGTTCTATGAAGACAATTTATAATTCACATCAAAACAGTGGAAACTGCATCCATTAAACGCAATTGTTTAGGAAATTGTCCTTATACTACAAAACCTAAACCTATTTTTCCAGAGCTTATAATTCGGTGCCAAATCCCACTAAACTTCACGACTTTGAATTTCGCAACAAACATTATTCTGCTTCGTTTTCAATAAACAACTAAACCGAAACGAAATGTAAGCATTTTGTCTTATTTTACTTCCAAACAGTTAAATTATGGATGACCATTAAAACTTTAACGGAATTTTGGGGTCAGATGTCGATTACTAGTTTATGCTATCCCAAAACTTTAAACTTATTCACAGAGTAACTTAATTCTATACGCTGTGCCTTGTTATCTGCAAGTTTGATATATTTTTAAAGCTATTAAATTTAGGCTATGTTGTGATTTACCCTTTGAAGTACTGTACAGAAGTTAGTATGCATAATAGAGTCGAAACTATTTAGTTTAATTGTAGTTTCCGAGAGTTCATTCTGATAGAATATTTCTTTGTTTTCTTTCCATTAATTGTTGCAGTCAGTCTAATTCACTCATAATCATTACTTTTGTAGGTATATATTATATCAATTAATTAACATACACTGACGAGCAATATAAAAAAGTCACTTGCAAATTTTGCTTAAATGACGCTATTTTGATTTTAGATTGTTTAACAGATTTAATTAAATTTGTTTTGTTACCATTAAGTGTTTTTTAACCGTTGCTAAATACACTTGAATGTTGCTTTTTACTTTTTTATATTGCTCGTCAGTGTATATTTATTGTTAATTATTGTTTTGGTTCATGCAAGGTATTTACATTTTATGTTAATTTTTATCTTATTTTGAACTTCTTACACACACACATACCCCAAACAACACTAAAGGTGCTGTGATTGCTTTTGGTTTTTTTTTGTTTTCTATATTTGCTTTAAGTTAGACATAGTAATTTGTTAACCTTTTTAATATGTAATTTACTGTGGTTTATCTAATAAATAATATGAAAAAAAATGGCCACTGAAATTCGAACAGGGTGCAGTGTATCAACAAGCTTTATACACTCGCCTACGGACGCACACTTTTAATAATTTATATATTTCCACCCCCAACTTCGCCCGTGGATATTTTCGAACAAAATAAAATATATAGCACTCAGGGATATCGTAGCTTCCCATTAGTGAAAGAATTTTCAGAATTGGATCAGTGATTACCCCCTACATCCAAATTGACAAATTGTATCTCTATAATATTAGTATGGACCAAAATTGGGTTCATTTAGAGTTTAGTCGTCAAATGGAAAAATGTGACGAATTTCATAATAGTTCCTGACAAATCGGGACTAAACTCATAACCGACGCTAGCGCTCCTACTAAGGAACTAAAAAATAACATAAATAAAACCATAAATGTAGTATGATGGCGCTCAACCAGATTGGTAATGTCGCGATTAGGACGAGACCAAAAAATTAATACATCAGTGTGCTTGTAAATAAGTGTAAATGTATAATTCTCTGAATTTTTCATCTAAGATCCGCTACATCCAGGCACTGCACGCACACGTAACCGTATTTAATCACATCCAATAAACACTAAATTATACTTTAAAACAAGCATATCTTTACAAGAAAAGGCGAAATTAATAACGGTTTCGTCTATCTGTCTCGCTTTAACATATGCGTATATATGCGCTTTCTCTTTTGCATTGCCAATTTAGTAGAGCAGTAGCGCGACTATACTACATCTATGAAAAAAACTGTTTTTAATGACATTGACACTTTGATTTATGCTAGAACAATTCTAGAACACAACTAACCCAGTGCAATTTGAAACCGGTTGTTATAGCGATCGAATTTCCGTTGCACGACTATTTGCATTTTTTTTTACAAATAAGCTTGCGGGGACCTCATAATTTCGTCGCGTCCTATCATAGAGCATATCTAAGCCTAAGGACGGGCCATAAACGGGTTCCCCCTTTCGCCAATTTTTTGCTCTTTGACCAGTTAAACTAACCAGGTACGCAGTTCTAGAAAGTTAGTTATCTAGAAAAATAGTTAATTGTGATGTTGATATCAAACTTGGGGAACATGGTGTTTCAAATCATTAATGACAATCCACAACATTTTAAAATTTTAACACCCTAATTTTATTAGCTTATATGTTAATTTTAAAAATTTTATTAGTACTAAGCGTCTACCCCCCCCCCCCTCCGCTTCACGTCTATTTTGGTATATTTTGGTATATACTCAAAATCCCACCTTGGCACTGATCTCTAAATAAATCGCAATATATTATTCCAAAGCTCTGACTTTTTGAATAACCAATGAAGCTACCTGCAAAAATCTTACAAGAACATACGAAATTCTAGGTATCAACATCACCGAAACCAGCAGTTCTTGAAGCTATCTGTAGCCCGTTCATCAATTTGACAGTGCTCGTTGGATTGCTGCCAAATGTCTGCAGCGACAAATTTTGTAAAGGGTAAAAAACCTGTTCCTACTCTTTATACCTAAGTTTTAAGTTGTCATTTTAGGGTTCCGTACCCAAAGGATAAAAACGGAAACCCTATTACTAAGGCTCCGCTGTCCGTCCGTCCGTCCGTCCGTCTGTCTGTCACCAGGCTGTATCTCATGAACCGTGATAGTTAGGCAGTTGAAATTTTCACAGATGATGTATAGAAATAAATATTTAACCTTATCCTATACAACAAACGTGATTTTTTTGTTCGTTTTTGCTCGATATTGATAACGGCAACAGGTAGACGCTTGAAATATTCACAGAATATTTAGTTATATATATTTACTTTAAAAATAAATAATAAAATTAAAATAAAATTAATATTTAAAGGGGGCTCCCATACAAGAAACGTGATTTTTTTGGCGTTTTTATAGATAACGGGACGGAACCCTTCGTGCGCGAGTCCGACTCGCACTTGGCCGGTTTTTAACGATATATAAAGGAATATGAAGTACCTATAACATTTTCAGTAATGTAAAAAATATGACCAAGAATAAACTCGAAACTACTGGACTGTTTTGAAAAAATCCGTCACTTTTGACATATTATGTTCGCACACAATCGCCGAGCATGTATGAAAGCTATGATGAATATAAAAGAAGCGAAAGAGGTATGTCAGGATCGTAGCAATGACATTCGATTACCTCTGCCTACCCCTCTTGGGATAAAAGGCGTGATGATAGATAGATAGATTGATTACCTATTTTTCGCCATTCGAAGAGAAAATAATCTTCAAAATGGCGTATAATTTTGATGAAGTATTAAGGGAGATATGGCGTACTGACAAAAAAACACACTTGAGAAATAATAATAAAGTAAATCACACCTATCCATTGTGTAATGTGTTTTGACGTGAAAGAAACAAAAACATCACATTTTTGCATTTATGTGCTATTTATTAATGGCAATTTGAGGCTCCTAAATATTTTATGATTTATTTAATTGATCAAAAATAATAAAATTATTATTATTTTGTATTTTCAATAAGCTACAAAAAACGTGAAGTATTTAATTGAAAGTATAACAGCGATTTAAAAAAAATTAAGAGTTTTGCGATAGATTTTGAAAGAGAAAACGGGGGCAAAATAATCCTTAATTCTACCACCCATATTTCCTATTCAATAAAACCAATTGGAAAAATAACGACTATTTCACTTTGGTATATTGAATAAGTAACTATATGCAAAATTACAGAGACACAAGTGGATTATTTACAGAGAAATTGGGAATGGTTTATCCCAGAAAAAATATGGATATTCTACCAGAGCCAGGTCTGTTTTATTAATTTAAAACTGTAAGTAGCGAAGCCAGTTTCGCAGCTAGTTGAGGAATATTTGAGCACACCTTACATGATTCATAGCGGCACGTAACTAGAGCGTCGTTAGCTTGTAACGATGTGAGCACTTAGACTACGGCGCGTCCTAGTGTGAAGTGGTTTTTGTTGGGTACAGCCACTTTGTACCTGTGTACTTGACAAGTACAGGCAGGTTTACTAGATATTTACTGCTTTTAATGTTTTGTACTAGAAAGGAACCCTATGTAGTGGTGTGCCTTCAGCGCCTGTAATATAAAAATCTCGGAATCCAATACTTTAAACGAATTATTATAAAACTTGTTGGATAGGTATTTTACAAAGTTTGTTGCTTTTTATTTATGCATTTATAATTTAATACATAAACTAATTTCGAGCAGAAATCTTGCACTTTTTGCTACCTGCTCCTTGCCTCTACGACCCTTTTTGGGTCCTTGGCATTTATAAAAGATGTTTCCTAATGTTTATTTAATAAAATGATGGTTAACTATATTATAAAAATATGAGGAAAATATATTTATTTCAAAAAATCACTGAAATTACTGGAAAAAAATAAAAAGCAATAAAAAAAACATAATTCAGAAGGTTTTACATTCCGAGGTCAAAATCTCAAGGCACTCTACTATTAAGTTTATATGCCAAAGATGTCAGTCTGTCGCTCTGTAAGATGTTTTTTTAATTTATAAGAAAACTCTTTGCGGGGCTCGACAAGCACTTAGTTTTTTAATTAATGGCAATGATACTCTATTGTTTAGTTGGGCCAGGGCCGGATAAATATGAATGGCGGCCTGTAGGCATAGTTGCGGTGGGGGCCTGCAGGCTCATTGCCAGTGATTTTCGAAAAATCAACGTTGAACGTTTATACTTTTTTTTAATCTGGGGTGCATTTAATCAAAATCTTTTATTATAACTGAACACATTTTTATTTATTTAATTTTAAAACAGTTTTATGTTTATGATTTTCTGATGCATTTTGATCTCTGACTTGAGTCGCAAATAAAATTTTTCAATACCAAGTGGTGGGGGCCTCGTTCTGGTGGGGGTCCCGAGGCAATCCTTCATTGCCTCGGGGTTAATCCGGCCTGGTTGGGGCACTTAGAAAACTCCTCTCAACAGGCCATCGTAGGGTGGAGTGGTTAGGGTTCCGTAGTAAAACAAGTTTGTCCGTCCGTCCGTACCAGTCTTTCAAAAATTCTAATGTCTATACAGTTTTAAACCGAATTTGATATTTTTTTATAATATAATATTATACTAGTGTTAGAGATCTTATTTTATTTTAGGTAAGTATTTTATTTTTTCATGTACCTCCGCTTTATTTAAAGTTGAGATGAAAACAATTTTAAACCTACAACCCATTGGAGTGGTGTGTCATTACAATTGTCATTTGAAATGATTATGGAAACAATTTTTAAAAAGTTAAATCATTTGTAAAATGTTGAATCTTAGAGTTTTATAACCCAATCATGGACGTATAGCGTAAATAAGGTTTGATTTTGGAGGGAATTTTTTTTTTCACGTGCATCATGTGTCATATCAAACGAAAAAGATCGTTGTAAGGTATTTAAATATGCATAGTTTAAATTATATTAAAGAAAATATGCGAAAATTGACCGTCCCACCCCTTATCCTAAACCACTGATCAAAATTTTTGAAAAAAAAATAGAGAATGTAGCGGCCCTATAGGTTACAGGAAAACCTAAATGAAAATAATGTCTTAAAGTTCTGACCGAAAAAATGGTACGTAACGCTCAGCGCGCGATTCGTACTCGCAACTTGGCCAATTTTTATTTTAAACTTTAGGATGTATTAGGTTAACTGCAACTAAACCTAAACAGACCCCTAGTTAAGTTAAGTTAGTTAATTAACTAAAAAGATAAACCAGTTATTTTATATAGGCATTATTATTTTAGACTGAGATAAATTACAAAATAATACAAGCGAAACCGAAGGCAGAGTCCAGTTATAAATCCTTCAATAAGATCAATGGTTACAGAGCAAAGGATCGACCTGTTTTTTATACATATAATTTTAGAGGCCCAACGAGAGGCCACTGATAACACAAAGCCGGTGCAAGTAAGCTAGTATTATATAATAACTTCAAGAAGAAAACATGAAATATCTGATTTATTGAAGTGAACACCACTAACTTGAACCACAAACATCAAACGAAATGTTAAAAGGTTGGTTTAAGTTTGATACGTGACCGAATATCAAGAACTTAACTTTGAATTTGAACTTTAACTTTGACTTACAATAACTGGCCCGATTTTGATGGACCTACGGATAACGGTTTATGAAATCATATTTGAAAAGTGACAGAGTTATATTTTAACAATTTTGACTTGAATAATGTTTTGGTGCATACTTTCGTGTACTTTTTAGGAGAAAATGAAAACCGGATGTTGTTGCGGATTTCACTAATAGATAGGTCGATTCACTGGAAATGCTTACGAGTATTAAACATGGACCTATTATGTTTAGGAGCTGAGCGTTAATAGTATAAGTGAATCGAGTCTGGGAACCCGGAACAAAACGATGTAGGAAAGAATTGTGTAAAATAAAATTTATTGATTGGGCTTGCTAGTTTTATGATAATAACTAAACCACTAACAAAACAGAAATAATCCACCAGTTTAACTTAATAGGTAACTGTCAAAAATTCTTAACCACCTATTCACCTATTTGACAACCTTTCAAAGAATGACTGGTGGGATATGTCTATATAAATCCACCTCTGGTTCACAATGTCAATGTAAAATCAGACGTAAGGTGGAAATTAAGTATGCGTTTACGAAATGACTCTCTTCCATTATTGACTATATTGAGGCAAAGACACGACTGACAAAATTATAAAAGTAATTTAAACCTTATTTTCATATACATTAAGTGTTATGTAAATTAAAGAACTTTACGAAAATTATACAAAATTATTGAAAAAGATTCTCTGAAGATTGAAACTTTGCCTGGTTTTACTGTTTTCGCGGGATGAGAATAAGGAAATACCAGTTTATTGCATGCCAACTTTTCGTCGAACCGTGTTATCGGCCCCATGGTAACTAGTGAAAGATCAAGTCCTCCTCTTTTAGCGAATTGTAATTGTGAGGCTATACCTAACGAGTGGCCAGTTCTTTTGAGGTATATTTAGATAGTAAAAGCGTGAATTGTGGTTTGTTGGATAATGTAATTACCAGTGGCCTTATAAGTGATGCTACAAGATCCAAAATTTTCTTTTATAATCCAAAATACACCAATGACCAATGATAATAGTAATTTATCGTAAAGGGATTTAAATAACCTAAACTATTTTTTATTTAAGTAGTATCTTGTATTCAAAACTATAATTTTAAAATGAAAAAAACACGCAAGTAACTAAACTCGTTGTAGCAGACACCATTCCTACCGGTTATATTCGACTTTCATAACCCGCAATTCATCGGCTTATTTGTGGGTCTGTTTGCGCGTTCTTAAACGAGAGGGAACGTGCGCGTTTTTTAATACTAATGAAATAAATAGTTGTTTACTACGAAGAAAAGTAGTATAGCCGAGCAAGCCGGTATTGAATCAACGTATATCCTTAAGTTGCTAATTTAGAACTAGCACTACTTGCTAATGTAGGCGTTTAGAAAAATATCCTTATAGAGTACGTGTGGATTGATAAAATACGTATACTGGGTTTTTTTCTGGGATATACTATTCTTAATTTCTCTGTAAATAGTCCACCTGTGTCACTGTAATTTAGCATATAGTTACTTATTGAATATATCTAAGGAAAATAGCTCTTATTTTTTTAATGGGTTTTATTGACTTGGAAATATGGGTGGTTTAACTTTGCCCCCGTTTCCTCTTTCATAATCTATCACAAAGCTCTAACTTTTTTTAACGCGCTGTTATACCATTACTCTTCAATTAAACGTCTTGCGTTTTTTTGTAGCTTATTAAAAATTAAAAATTATAATTATTTTATTATTTTTGACCAATTAAAAAATCATAAAATTTAAATAAGGTTGTTAGTCTATTCATATTGACAAATTCCTAAATGAAAGCCTAAAGGAATAGGGTTGTATAGACTTCTCGCCGCAGGTCTTACATAAGGTTTTAATTATAAAAAACTAAATGGTACATGGCCGGGATCAAACCACGTTCCACCTAGTTATTACCATATTTTCTAAATTTTACCAGTTTCCGTAAATACGTTCCTAAGAAGATTGACTACCGCGCCCATATCCATATACCTAAACGGAGAAAAGTTTTTCTTACTCCTGTACGCTATTATCTAATTTCAAAGATTTTTAGTAGCTTTTCCTTTGAAAAATAATTTTAAAAAAAGGAAAAGCTACACTCATGCAATCTTTGAAATTAGCTAATATTTAGGAGTATGAAAACGTTTTCCCGTTTATATGAACTTAACTGTAACTGGCAAGTAATTCTAGCCTTCGTGACATTATAACATAATTCGATTTGTAGCGAGTTGAGTAAAAACAGCATGTCTGTCAGATTTTATGGCGTTTTTATATTTAATCGTAAAAGTGGCTGTAACACATTTACTGTCTACCTGTATCTCTTTAAGATGCTGTCTATCTTAATATGGATATTACTTAAAATATGATTTTATTAAGAAGAAATCTATAGTCTAATTGGTAGCGCTTTGGACTTTAAACCGCCCCCCGGGTTCAAGTCTCTCTTGTACCAAAAATTCTAAGCCAGGCGCCCGGATAAAGCCGGACCATGTTTAGACATCCTAACGTCATATTTTAACCCCAATTGCAATGTGATCAATCTTATATGATACTAGCTTTTGCCCGCGACTTCGTAGGCGTAGAAATAGAAATAATGACGTAATTTATGTTAACGTACGCAAAATATAGGTCAACTCCTATGTTATCTAGCTAAGTTTGAAGTAGATTCGTCCAAAACAACATTTTTCAACATACAAACTTCTACACCACGTAGCACCCCTCCTTAAGGGTCCTTTTTAAAAATCCAAAAATACGTGTATTATTTTTTGTTTTAAAGAATATACTCGTATGTACCAAGTTTCAATTTGATACCTACACGTAGGTAATACAATTTTCCTATACAAACTTCTAAAACCCGTTGCACAACTCGTTCAGGGTCGTTTTTAAAAATCCAAAAATACATGTTCTATTATTTGTTTTGAAGAATATTTGTACCAAGTTTCAAGTTGATACACGTAGGTTTTCCCTATACAAACTTCTACACCCCGTTGCACCCCTCCGTAAGGGTCGTTTTTAAAAATCCAAAAATACGTGTTTTTTTATTTGTTTTGAATAATATTTTTACCAAGTTTCAAGTTGATACACGTAGGCAATACGATTTCACTATACAAACTTCTACACCCCGTTGCACCCCTCCTTAAGGGTAGTTTTTAAAAGTCCAAAAATACGTGTTTTATTATTTATTTTGAAGAATATTTGTACCAAGTTTCAAGTTGATACACGCAGGTAATACGATTACTCTATACAAACTTCTACACCCCGTTGCACCCCTCCGTAAGGGTCGTTTTTAAAAATCCAAAAATACGTGTTTTTTTATTTGTTTTGAATAATATTTTTACCAAGTTTCAAGTTGATACACGTAGGCAATACGATTTCACTATACAAACTTCTACACCCCGTTGCACCCCTCCTTAAAGGTCGTTTTTAAAAATCCAAAAATACGTGTTTTATTATTTGTTTAGAAGAATATTTGTACCATGTTTCAAGTTGATACACGCAGGTAATACGATTTCCCTATACAAACTTCTACACCCCGTTGTACCCATTCGTAAGGGTCGTTTTTAAAGATCCAAAAATAAGTGTTTTATTATTTGTTTTGTAGAATATTTGTACCAAGTTTCAAGTTGATACCTACACGTAGGTAATACAATTTCCCTATACAAACTTCGAAACCCCGTTGCACCCTCCTTAATGGTAGTTTTTAAAAATCCAGAAATACGTGTTTTATTATTTGTTTAGAAGAATATTTGTACCATGTTTCAAGTTAATACACGCAGGTAATACGATTTCCCTATACAAACTTCTACACCCCGTTGTACCCCTTCGTAAGGGTCGTTTTTAAAGATCCAAAAATAAGTGTTTTATTATTTGTTTTGTAGAATATTTGTACCAAGTTTCAAGTTGATACACGTAGGTTTTCCCTATACAAACTTCTACACCCCGTTGTACCCCTTCGTAAGGGTCGTTTTTAAAGATCCAAAAATAAGTGTTTTATTATTTATTTTGTAGAATATTTGTACCAAGTTTCAAGTTGATACACGTAGGTTTTCCCTATACAAACTTCTACACCCCGTTGTACCCCTTCATAAGGGTCGTTTTTAAAGATCCAAAAATAAGTGTTTTATTATTTATTTTGTAGAATATTTGTACCAAGTTTCAAGTTGATACACGTAGGTTTTCCCTATACAAACTTCTACACCCCGCTGTACCCCTTCGTAAGGGTCGTTTTTAAAGATCCAAAAATAAGTGTTTTATTATTTGTTTTGTAGAATATTTGTACCAAGTTTCAAGTTCTACACCCCGTTGCACCTCTACTTAAGGGTTGTTTTTAAAAATCCAGAAATATGTATTTTATTATTTGTTTTGAAAAATATTTGTACCAAGTTTCAAGTTTGATTCACGCAGGAAATAAGATTTTACATACAAACGTATTTACCCCATTTGACCCCCTTAGGGGTTGAATATCGAAATTTCCTTCCTTATTCCTTGTCTACATAATAAAGGGAACTTCTGTGCAAAATGTCAGCTTCATAGGTCCAAGGGTTTGGGCTGGGCGTTGATGAGTCAGTGAATCGGAACTTCTCTTTTTATATATATAGATAAAAGACTAATTGATATTTTTAAATTTTAATTTTAACAGTGTCCTGTCCTATAATATAATATAACGTACAGTTAATTAACTGACTGACTGAGAAACCGGCTTTCCGACTTTTAGAACTAGCAACTCAACTTCTAGGTAGGCCCATTCTATATTAAACAGTGTTCTGGTGACAAGTAAAATTAAAGGACCTAGATTTGTCACTTCATGATACCATGTTATTACGAGTATTAAAATTATATCCATATTATTCCATCTTAAGATAAAAATTTCATACATCTCAAAGTTTCATATTGCATGCTTGACTTTTCCTTCACCATAAATGATTTATTCATGAACGTTACGCTAAAGCCTCCATTGGGGCAGCTATTTGTAAAATAATCACTACACAGTGTAAAATTGAAAAAAATATGAAACATATGTAGGTACAACGTTACAACATACCTATTTCTAAGTCTTATGTCAAGCTAATCTAGAAAATTCCTGTTATTTTTAGAAGTAGAATCTCATATTCAATGGGTTTCATATTTCGACAAACTGTACTTTTCCTCATCTTAAAATAGCTTAATAAAAGTGGCTACGAAACATGCTATCAGCTAACTGAGGAAAACTGTCTTCTTCGGGATTCCCTGGGGCCAGTAAGATACATGAAAAGCTATTACATTTTCTACACTGAAAAACAATATATATTTAAAAATCTCCTTGACACATTTTCTGACATTATAAAGACATGTGAAGATAATATTCCTCAACATTTACAAAATAATGGCAAATAAAAAGAAAACCACATTTGTAAGTAGTTACCAACTCATGCCTCAAAGCGGTACAAGTGAAAATATGTCATTTCTCATCTTTTCCGCGAACTCTTGACACAGTTTCGCGAGTTTCCGTTCTTAAAAATTGTATTTCTTCGTAGCGAAAAATGCTTTCCCTTCGTTATAAAGTTAGCTGGATATTTACGTAAAAGATTTTTATTCGTTTATTTGCATACTCTGAATTATGGGATTATATACGTAGCCAGAATGTTTCAATATTTCTTTTAAATGTAGGTAGAATAATATGTTGTAATAGGTTTTACTTACGTCTCCTTACATGGTCAATTCAATCAACAGACGAAAGAAGAAGTTGGGTGACTCTTTTAAATGGCATGCGAAAAGCGAAATGTGAGTAGTAAATGTGACAATTGCGGTATTATTGCTTAACACCAGGCGGTTGTAGAGACATTTACTATAAAAAACATAATAACTAAAAATATAAATTACTTTTCAGAACTGTATTAATTCTGGTCTCATTTTACAGGAAATTATTTAAATTAATTAAATTAGAGGGCAGAAGAATACGAGGAAGACCTTGAAGAGGATACATGCAGCAGATAAAAGAGAAGTTGAACGTGAAGAACGGAGTGCAGAGAAAGTTGAAAAATACTCGAGAGCGATGCTCTTAAATTAGATAGATAGAAATTAAAATATTTCTAGTTAATTTAATAACTTGAAACTCAGTTGTTGAGTGAACAATTGCGTCTGCTATTGAGATGTGCCTATTTATACATGACAATCAATTAATTCAATCGTAGGCTGATTCCCATCGAAGTGAACTTGGTTTGAAGCGGATCTCAAACTTCTATAACAAACACGGATATTGTCCCTTTTAGGGGTATTTCTAACTTGTACGAATACCGCTTGGCTATATTACATACATTTGTATAAGGCTTGCTTTGTAATATAAATGTAGCTGTTATGCAGAAATTATGTTTAATCACATAACGATTATTTTCTAATGTTACGCTACGATTGTAAAAAAAACATGGAGTGTGTTTATATAAATAACTTATTTTGCAGTTTCCTTCTACTGATTAAGTTAGGTATATTATTCAGATACGACATTCATATTAAAACATTTAATTTTTTACTGGCAGAACATATAAATATCTGGAATATAGAATCTTATAAAATAATTGCTGATACATGCATTTGAAATCCTTATAATAAATGATAATATAAGGCAAAGTATAAAATTAAAATTTTTATTATACGAACGAAAACGTAGAAACTTCTTCCATAATCCCCAAATCTGCATTAATATAAAAATATCGAAATTCGGTTTGACCAATATAAAAACAGATACCGAGTGTAGAATCAATAAAGTCAGAAACAACCCTCACAAGACGTCCTAACCAAACTTTAATTTGTCCCCAGTCATTTACGCTTTCACCCTTTCTGTATACAAAGTGCGAAGTAAACATTCATACTTCATTGGGACCAGAAATTGTCTCAGTTAAATAAATGCCAATCTGAATACAACTCTCTGTGACATCGTGACCTACTTACTTCTTCTGTTTTGATAATTGCAAGGACATTTCTAATTATGTACAGATTTCATAAATTTCAAACATGATAAAATCTTTTCGTTTGATGAAGAATAGAAATCACAGCCTGCAAGTCCCCCAGCCTCGTCTGTATACAGCTCTTGTCTCTCCGTAAATACTGAACGTTGTTTATAAGTATTTATAACATATCTCGTAGATCAACATAGATTTCTTTAACATTAGAAATGTTTTTTAGCAAAAGTGCGACATGCCGATATCCCCGGAAGTTGCGGGTACAATATACAATAAATAATATTAGTGTATTTTTTGAAGATAAAATATAGGCTCTAAAATTGTATTTTTTTTTCATTCTACGTGTACGCGGCGTGTTCATAAATTTGAAAAAACAAGAAATATTTTTTAGAGTTATGACCACCGACTTAGTATAGGTCGGTGGTTATGACGATTTTAAGATCAAATTTAAAAGTGCCATATCTCGAAAACCTCTAACATTTCAGATGACAGCTGTCAAAATATACAAGTTCGTTTTCTATTTTTACACGCTTTATATTTAACAAACTAAGTTTGCGTGTAAACAAATCTTGGAAGCCAACTTCTTGTCGTATCGATTTGAGGCTTTGCAAGTGTATGTAATTCGGATGACAATACAATAATTTGGTAGGTACCATCGATCTAATCTGATGATGGAGTCAGGAAGTGGATAGTGGAACTCTGTAACGAAAAGACGTTTTTATCGACGTTAATTTCCAATGTTCCTTGAATATTATGTGGTACATGAGATATGTGAATTTTTCACTTAGGTAGGAATCTGTTTTTTAAACGTCTTCAAAAGAGAGAGCTTCTAAATTCGATAACATGCTCACATTGCTCACGCATACATTCACATCTGCTTCTCAAAGACGTAGCTAGATAGAATTTATCGCCCGTGCTTCTTACGACATATACTTAGTTTCGTTACCTATGTAGATGAATGATTAAACGCATCCTTTGAGCAAGCGAGAGCCTTTCTAAGTGTATTGTCTTAGATCTTCAGAACTACTTGTACACATATTCACACTTTATTGTAGTTATTAATAGCGACGCGGATAATCAACATCAAAGTTAATGAGATAGTTTGATCATGTTCATTAAAGTCTACCCTTAACATGTTGGTTAAATTATCTTCGCAGACGATATTTTGGAATGTGACAACGATTTTTGAAATAAAAACTACAATAATATTTGTTAAATTTACCCGCGACTTCAGTTGTCAGTTAACAGCGATGATGTTTGCGAGAAAGTGACGTCATGCACACTAACAATTAAAAAAGTGGGGCCTCGGAGCAAAGAAATTATATAAGGAACTATCATCTCGTCTAATCGACATTTCAGGTGACAAGAGGGCTGGAGCATACCTTGGGCAACGTATTAGCATAGCTATACAGCGAGGAAACGCTGCTAGCCTTCTTGGCACTTTACCGTAGGACAGTGATTTCGAGAAGGAGAGAGTACATTTTCATGATAATATTTAAACTTTGTAAGTAGTACATAATATTCATTAATATTGTTTTAATTTATATATAAGATAATTTATTATAAAATATTTATAATGTAAAAAAAATGTGTTTTTTAGGAGTTTTGCGGCAAAATTATGATACAATTAACAATCATCCCTATTATAATTGTGTCCCAGATCTAAAAATGTACCCAGAAGCATGACACAGTATCACTACGGCATGTTCGCTCTACTGTACGTAACACAATAACTCTGTTATTGGGAACACTGGGATACAATAGATATCCAAAGATATGACTGCGATAACGCAATAAAAATATATATAGAGAACACATGAAGCTTTCGTGGTGGATGCAGTAACCATAGTTTCATGGTTTTTGTGGAATAATTAGCAATGTAATTTTTTATTATTTAACAGTGTTTTAGGTTATTGAACATGCATGTAGTCATAATATTATTACTAAAATAAAATGATCAATAATAAAAAGAAATCAAGTTATTTTAATATTATTGTAATTTACAATAATTATATTTTATCATACATGTTTTTAGAATATTTTTTTGTACAGAATTATGATCCGATTCGACAGTCAAAATAATTTTGTTCAAAAACGTCTATTTGCTTGTTAGTATTTTACTATGTACTCTAATGTTTGCCGACGATCTCAAAATATTCAAGATTATTGAAAATTCTAATGATTGTATTCTCCTACAACAGGATTTGGATAGGTTTTGTTTGTACTGTGGGGCTAACAAGTTGCATCTGGCTCTTGAGAAGTGCAAAGTGTTATCATTCACACACAATCATACTAAATTGACTTATGTTTATAGTCTTAATGATAAACTCCTAACTAGGGTGACCAGTATACGAGACTTAGGTGTCATGTTTGACTGTAGGTTGTTGTTCGACCAGCATATCGACAGTATATGCAGTAAGGCGTGCCAAATGTTAGGCTTTGTGTTGCGGTCAACTAAGCATTTTAGGTGTCCTGACTCATATATATTACTGTACACTAGTCTTGTTAGATCACATCTTGAGTATGCTTCGGTGGTATGGAATCCATACTATAAAGTATATCGAGATAAAATTGAGTTGACACAAAATAAGTTTCTACGCTCAATGCACTGCAGAGTGGCCAACCTAAAGTTACATTACACCGAACTATACTCGGAGTGTATAACATGTGCACACTGGCTGACAGACGTTCATTGCTGGATGCATGTGCACTGTACAACATTTGTAACAGCGTGTACAATTGCCCGGACCTGTTGGAATGTATTCAGTTCAGAGTTCCTGGCTATGCGTCGCGACTGCAACAATTATTTGCGACCAGAAAGACACGCACCAACGCTGGCCTGCGTGCTCCGCTCACCAGAATCTGTGACAATCACAATAAAAGCTACCTCTCGGTCGACATTTTTTGTAGTAATAAGAAAGTTTTTAAAACATCTGTAAAATATATATTAATGGCTAAACTAGATTAATTTATTTGTACCTACTTATTGTTTTTCTTTATCTTTTTGTTGTTTTTGGGACTAATATTGTATAACTTTGAGAGAATGTAGAGGTGGTGGGTAGAACTTAATTTTTTTAACTACTTTATGTACCTATATAATATATGTCTGTCTACTACTGTTATTTCTCCTTAATAAATAAATAAATATGTCATAGTCCAACGTTTGATGATCTCAAAAATATATTTGTGGTCTAAATCGATTCCTAAAAAAATTAAAGCCAAATATTATTATTCAAAATTCTGATAAAACTCGACTCTTTGGAACGTTGTAAACTTCTGGAAAATTATCTGTGGAGAAGAAATAGATAGCAATAAAGTAGTCTTAAGAAAAACGTTTTGATTCCCAATAAATATTAAAATGATGGTATCCATAGTAATACAAGAAACTATGTCGTTGTTACACGAACCAATCTAAGAAAGCGTCGTCAAAGGACTCTTTCGAGATGAAATCTGGGACAAACAGAAACGAAATGTCACCTGTGTCGCTTTATGTTGTCACAGAACTAAAGTTATATGTCCCATAGAGGATCGGTAGGTCGCGACAAGTGATTGCTGTTTTTCTGTTATTTACTTATAGACAAGGACGATCAAATCAAATCAAAGTTTAGCAATCCGCAAGTCTATCAGCTTAAATTATGCAACTAAGCAACCAGTCGCGCGACGGCAATTCGGTCGCTATAGCAACCGCTCGTAAATTACAAACATGTAAAAATTGTATTAAACTGCTCGCAGGTAGCTGGCATGACATTTCTAGTATGAATCAAAGTGTCATGTAATTAGAAACTGTTTTATATATTTTTTTTAATTCTTTAATTGTGGTTAAGATTCAGCCTTAAAGCACTACTTTCGGTTGTGAGTTAAGTTGCATTTTAAATGAAGTATTATGCAATCCGTCACAGTTGCTATTCCATGATAAGACTGCAAATCTAATAGATAACGGGAAGACATAAAGTGTAAACGGCGTACTTCAGTCGTAAGTCGCGGACGGAAATTTAAACTCAGCTCCTATAAAAGATATAAGGCAATTTTTAATACATGCAAACCTTCCTAATCCGTTTAGTGGTCTTCGAGAAATAGCTCAGTTATACAGACAGACGCGCGCCGAGAACTTTATCTTAAACGAATCAAATTGAAAGAAATTAAACTCGTACAAAGGCTGTGTTACTGGGGAAACTAAGGAAATCTGTGAATTTGCATAGAAACAGGTACATATCTTTGTAATCTGACGATTTATGTACAGATAAAATCTATTCTATGACATATAGTGAAAACGGAGCATTTATAATATTCATATACGTCTGTCCGTATCACAGGCTTATTCTCAGCCATTTAGGCTCTGATTATTACTGAAAGTATATAAAATATAAAATATACCTCAACAGAACTGACCACTCGTTAGGTATAGCCTCACAAATACCATCGGCTAAACGAGGGAGACTTGGTCTTCCGCTGGGAACCCTGGAACCGTAACACGGTTTCGGGAGCTGTAAGGCTACCCGTGAAGAAAAAAAATGATATAATTTTGAAAAACCTGAAAAGCAATTTCATGAAAACACTAGCTTTCCACCTCTGCGGCGTGTTTAGGGACTCTTGTATCAATGTCCAGTTATAATAGCAGGTACCTAGCCGATATAAAACGCAAAAAGTGACAAGCCGACATTAAGCTACATTAAGCTATTCCTGAGTGCTATAGGCTATATTTTGTTCGATAATATCCACGAGCGAAGCCGGGGGCGTAAATATAACCCAAAAAATAGACAAATAATTAAAACGAAAATGAACTATTTTAATAATGAAAATCAGTGTTTGTGTCGCAGCGCTTTAAATAATGCACGTTGTCGACTGTTGTGCAGAAGCTTTTCATCGTTTCATTTTAAAACGCGTCAAAGCATATTATTAATATTTTCAATAAAATTAATTTATGAGACACATTAACGACTATGAATAATAAATATTATGAAAGATTTTTTAATGACAGCCAAGTTATGGTCTCAGGTTTGATTCACATTTTCACGGCCTCTATGTGGACACCAGGTAACAGTGTCCACTTATTTCTAGTTTGGCTGCTTAATGGTAGGTTGTCCATGTGCCACTTCCTTAAAGACGTAGGTATCATCAGGATTATTTGCCCTCCAAAACACAATTATAATTTTTGACACTGGTGAGATTTGAACCCTAGTCCCCCGGTGTCAAGTCCAATGCACTACCAATTACGCTATCGACTCATATAAACTATTCTTTTGCTTTCTTAGAAATGTAGATATAAAGTGATTGCAAATGTACCTTACAGTTTGCCAAGTGTAAACACCTGCCATTAAAACTTTGTCCTTTGTGTGCAGAACATCTGTTTCTTAAATATATTGCATCTTTAAAAGCCCCTAAGAACTCCAAACCATAAATAATAGTTTCAATTCATATAATAGCAACTAATACTGGGTCTTCTGCTGGGTACCCTGTGACCGATAACACGGTTTCGGGATCCATACGGCAAACCGTGAAAAAACCGTGGATCCCATCATCAGATCCTGACCAGATGACTCTGGAAAGTATACCCTTTCAAACAATAAAAAAATCCAAATCGGTCCAGACGTCTTCAGTAATCGGGGAACATACATAAAAAATTAAGATTCAGCCGAATTGAGAACCTCCTCCTGTTTTTTTGAAGTCGGTTTATAAAATAAAAATAAAACTTTCGAAAACACAAAGAACTATTTTTTTTTAAATCAAAAGCTTGACAATATATAACTATTTTTTAAGTTCTATACCATACACCACATATATAAAAACTAACCCTTTATTAATCTCCTTTCTGAGTTCATTTTGTAAGTCGTTAAATAATTTAAATATACCACGAGTACCTACGTATAGTAATGTAGGTAGATATCGCTATTTCCGAAACTCATTAGAACCTCTATACAGTGAAAGTGTAGTATTCTGTCGTTGTAACGAAACGGTCGTTAATAAATAAAGTTGATTGTCTCTCTCTATAACATTTAACGAAATATATAGTCTGTCCCAAGTGTCCCTCTTACAGCCGATGGTATTTGTGAGGCTGAACCTAACGACTAACGATGCTTCTACTCGCTCTTCACACTTTATTAGGACCTAAACTATTCCTAGACTTTCCTACACATATTTTTGGATTTCACAAAACATTTGACAAATATTAGTACTGGTTTTAGAAACCGGTTTACGTTAAATACGAGGAGAAAATGAATTTATATATAAAATGAAATCATACATTTATTTTGTCCTCTATTATGAGAGGAAGGAAGATAAATTTAAAAACACATCTGGTCAAGCCAATTTTGTGTTACACAGTACACACATACAACATGCCATACATTTTTTAACATATTTCCCTACCTACCCTCCGTTTTCCTTATGACGGCCCTTCAGTGGAGATCCAGACATTGATCGCAACGCACCGGTGTATACGGTAACTCCGCCTACTCAAAATAACGCCAACACAAAGACAATAATTCTATATACGCAAACCCGCGATCTCGTTAGTTAAGCTAGTTTAAGAAAAGAAGTGTGGTGAAAGAAAGAGACAGCCAAACATCGAACCAAGTACAGCGACCTATGGATACAAATAACAACTCGAAGGTAAGGGCTGTTAATTTCCTCACCAACATAGGTCTTGTGGAACTATTTTTGGGAATGCAGAGCAATCTTAACAACTAAGAACATCTTCTGATACAGTTATTCATTACATAAAGCTTACCTATATGATTTTCTACGTAGACAATATTCATGAGAAGTGTCGTTAGATAACGATTTCGTTAAATAAAAATAACAAAGTACTTCATGGCTGCTTAAATTATTTCCACTAGGATTACTCTTTTGTCTACAGTTATTTTGAAATGCCTTCCAGATAGCTTTTGTTTTGAAATCTACGTAAAAGCTCGCAATAATGCCCTGGATTTTCACAGATTCATTTAATTTAGCTGATGCACAAGGCTTCGCTCTAAATATTTCAGAAACTTTCTATTTTTCTAATTGCAACTTGAATAAAAAAGTTTATCAGGTAACGGTTTCGGGAGCTGTAAGGCAACTCGTAAAGAAAGAAAGAAAATATCTACTAACAACTGCAGTCGCGTGACGACAATTCGGTCGTTTTAGCAACCGGTCGCTAATTTCAAACACCTAACCCAGTTGTATTCTAGTTGCTCGCAAGTACTTAAATATCTTCAGCAAAGACATTTTAATTTATATAATTTTAATTCCTTAGTTGTTCGCTAGCTCCGTCAGCCGCTTTGCAATTAGTTGTGTTTTGACAGGAAATATTATGCAATCCGTTGTAGTTACTAACTCCGTTCGATTCCCTTCATGATTTTCTAAAATAAAACTTAATTATGATAATTCGACAAACCTTAATTCGTTCTCAAAATACCTCAAAATACCGGCCACTATCTTCCTCAAGGTACCCTAGGGCCAGTAACATATTATAGTGTGGAACTAGAACCGTTAAAATTATTTTTTTAGATAATTGACTAAATGTAAAGAATACAAATTGGCTGCCTTATGCCCTTTTCATCGAACAAAATAATGTCGTCAACGATATAAAGAAAAAAATATATCATTACATGGAAGGCGACGTAAAAAAATAAATTGTATGGAATAAAGACCTGTGTGCTACGATCAAAGTAGCAATTTCACTTCACGCGTGTATCCGTACAAATGACTTTGGCTGAAATTCCTTCATTGTGACATACTCTAGCTTGTCCTTACATAAGAAAATGTTCTAATACGAAATTAAATATATAAATAAATATTATCCTCGTGTTTCGAAGGGCACGTAAAGTCGGCGTCCACACTACTTCTAAAAAAACAGATATTCAGATATTACACATCTAGGTCCATTAAGTGCAGCAACAGGCCTGCCACCTGTACTGTTCAACATAGTAGACACAAGTACTGAAGTCTTAAAAGTAGACACTAGTATTTTAAGTTTAACCTTCGAATCAATGAAAATGAGTCAAAAAACAACAACCAATACTGATCCATCAAAATGTTTCTTAACTAATATGATTGAAACAACTAATGATTAATTTAAAACGTTTTAATGATCAAAATGTCGTTGCACCAGTCTTATAAACTGCAATGTAACAGGCTTGTAAGAAATAATTCGCACTAATTAATAATCGCAATCTTTTATTTATTACTATTACTTGAAAGAATGAAGGATGAAACTGTTTATATGGGTGAAGTGAAAGAAAATACTGGTAGAGAATGACCTGGGTGTACTTTTAATGCACACATAAAAATGTATTAAGTAATCGATGGCAATATTAAAAGTACACACAATCGCCGAGCATGTATGAAATGTATGATAAATATAAAAGAAGCGAAAGAGGTATATCAGGATCGTAATGAATGACATTCGATTGTCTCTGCCTATGTCTCTCGTAATAAAAGGCGTGATGACAGATAGATATATAGATAGAAAGATAATTGATTTTTTTTAATCTAGAAAATAGGACTATTGTTTCTAGAAAGATACTGTAGGATATATTTCCAATGTTCAAGTACAATTCGTATTTAATGTTTGTAATGAAAGTTGAGCACATACTCATCCCCAGCTAAGTGGCACGGACGTATCTTGAATAATACGATTTTCTCGTTTTATTGTAACCGATCTTGAAATTTCCTTTATCCCGAACATGTTTAAAGGTTTAAATAATAGCAGCGACAAGACATCCAAAGTGAAATAATCCTAACACCTCGTTATCAAATTCTGAAAGGGTTTTAATTGTATTTACTTTTATACCTATACATACGTCTGTATTATAGGTATAGAGGATCATTTACAGTCTCTCATGCATTAATTACACTATAATTCTTTATACCTAGATATTTACAGATCAATAAAATAAGAAAGTTCAGCTAAGCTTTGTAGACTGTTTGTCTGTACGTATGTTATAAATTATTTCCATACTGATACACAAACTCACGGGTAACAAAATCAATAGAATATGTAAGGGAGAACCGTCTTATTAATTAGCAACTACAACGGATTGCATAATATTTCCCGTCAACACGCAACTGACTCAAAACCGACGATAGAGCCCCTATCAAACATCTAAGATATTAAAAAAGGACATAAATAAAGCAGATTTTGATAATTAATATAAATAATAATTGCACACAAAAGGTGCGTCGGTAGCCGAGTGGTTAAGACGTCTGGTATTAACTAGGCAGATCACGAGTTCGAGTCCGGATCCTGGCGTAACACGGTTTCGAAAGCTGTAAAGCAACCCGTTAAGAAAAAAAAATTGCACTTATTTTCATAATATAAATATAATTTACTTGTGAGCAACTAGAATACAACTGGATTAAATGTTTGTGATTTGCGACCGGTTGTTATAGCGACCTAATTGACGTCGCGCAACTGGTTTAGATGATAAGCTTGTCATTCACTAAGAATTTTGAATGTGTCAAAATTTATCTGAAATAATTAATTTAGCGTTCTGTATCTCAACATTTACTAAACCTTCAGCTTATAATTTTAATTATCATTACATATTATAAACAAAAGTCCCCCGCCGCTGTCTGTCTGTCTATGACCTTTTCACGCAACAACTACTCAACGGATTTTGATTCGGTTTTGACAAGTAGATAGGTTGATATCAGCATTAAACACGGACCTATCACTTTTAGGAGTTGAACATTAATAATATAAGTAAATCAACTCTGGAAGAAAAGCCCATGAGAGTTTTCATGGCGTATGCTGTCTAATCCGTGAGAGATATAATAAAATGATGTAGCAAAGAATTGTGTAGAATAAAATGATAAATAAAAAAGGTCCAGTAGCATATATCTATCTCTAATAGATAAGTAGTTATAACCATATTTTACCCATGCGAAGCCGGGGGCTGGATCGTTAGTTGCCTATATATTTTATAACGGCATTGATTTGCCTGTGCTATAGTTGTTTGGTATCGATATAGAAATGATGGGCAATTTCACTCGATACGTAAATGTAGTGAACTGGGCTACATAAAAGCAGATTCAATACAATTTTCACTGAATTGAATGCATGCCGTCAACCCACATTACATAAGTGGTCTCTTTATGCTATCAAGTGGTTCTATTTTTTTATATTCGTTATATAAGTTCTTAGACCATTTGCTTTTTTTGATGTGTAACACCTTTTCTGTCGCTTTCCTGCAATCTATGGAAGTGATTTCGTGAAAAGGGAGGGAAGTGTGTAACAGGAAGCTTAGGAAGCGCGCGCTATTTGATTTGACCAATGAGAGCGCCCGGATTTATCAAGAGGTTGGTACTGTCAGCCAACAGTGTGCGTGTGTGTGACGAGAAAGAGAAAGGGAAGTAGTAGTGTTCAGGTTATAATGTTAATGTTGCTTATTACCAAGGTGAGATGTCAGATGTTACACATCATATGCGACTACTGTAAGGCTTTTTTGTTTTTGTATAGGTATATAATTTGCGCTAAAGTTAATCTAACCAAAATTTGTTACTACAGAAAATGTTTCTATGTTAATTCACAAAAATAAAAAGTATATTACTATATACTATTGTAGTAGCGACCCCGCACCCGGTTTCGCACATATTTACAACAAATTAAATACGGACCTTTTTGTAGATCGTTTAATTCTACACTATTATTTTCCACATCATATTGTTATATACCTAACAGATTAGACAGCATAAACCATGAAAACTCGCTGGAGCTATACCTTCCCGGTGAATCAGCCTATATAGTAGCGACAACAATATCCAAAGATAGATATACGCGGCGGAAGACTTTGTTCTATAATACTATGTAGTAATTGTTATATGTATGCAAACAGGTCATAAAACATGTCTATGTAAACAGTCCATATAAGTTACTAATTAATGTCACTAGAGGGCGGCAGCACACACTGCGTCTGCGACAGCCATTATTGTCAATTACTGTCGTCTTGTTAGAACTAGCATGCATGGTCATGAAATCAAGTTTAATCAAAGCTTATGTCTTTTAATAATCTACAAAAATCAACATATAAAACAGTAATGATGATCAAAATTTAAAAATAAAAACAATAAATTCAAAATAACACCAATAAAAATACACTTTATACATATCGTTTTGTAACCCAAACCCTGCTATCGTATGTATTTTAACCCATCAAGCGCACAAAAACGGCCGCGAAATATTCGCACAATAGAAGTCCCGACTCAGTACGCACAATATGACAGTGAGTGATAGCACTCGCACTTTCTCCCACTCTAATGTCTACTACAAGAGATGACCTTATGAAAACCTATGTCAAAAAACTACGACTGGAAATACTGCTATCAAATCATTACCGCTGAATAAACCTATCTAATAACGAAAACCGAAACAAAATCCATTCAGAAAGATGCGGCGGACTTTGTTTTATAATAATACAAGCTTCTGTCCGCGGTTTCACCCGCGTGGAAATAGATCCAAAAGAAATTATCCCGTGTCTGTAATTTGCACCTCCTCCGCCCGCTTTCGCAGTATAAAAAAAGGCAATAAAATCTATCCCACGGGAACCATACTTTTTTCTTAGATAAAAAGTAGCCTATGTGCTATACCAAACCATAATTATCCTTGCCAAATTTCATCCAGATCCGTTCAGCCGTTCTGGCGTGATTGAGTAACAAACATACATACTACCCGGCCAAGCCAAGTAAGTGGCCTTCCCGCCCGCAGCATCGATCGATATATCCTCTATTAAAATACACATATTTTGTTTTGTATTATTAAATCTACTTGGCTTGGTCGAGTAGTACCTACATCCATACAAACTTTCGCGTTTATAATTTTAGTGGGATTATGTAGTGAAAGTGATATTGACAATCGCACACAATTAAATAAATTAACTCTTTAGTCTTTAGTGAAATGACGAAGGTTTATATACGGTCATCTCTCGGTCTATACAGTTCGGGCACACTCGCACCTGTATAGCAATTAACCTTTACCCCTGTCGAGATGACGTGTGGAATTCTGAACGTGATTTTACGGATCTGGGAGAAATTACACCGGTTCGTATAAACAATTAAACGATTATTCTTTTATGTTCGTTTCCCTTGATTTTTAGAACACAATAGAAGTTTTTTGCTACTGGAGTTAATCAGACGACAAGTGGCATATCACGGAAATAGCAACCGCGACCGATTGCATAATACAATGGTTTAGACCATGTCTAATAATGCTGAAACAACAGCTGAAAACCACAAACGGCGTAAGTACAAGATTACTTATTTGTGCCGTTTGGGTTTAAAACCATGGGTCCGTGTGGCCTCGGAGCAAAGAAATTAGGTATATAAGGAACTATCATCTCGTCTAATCGACATTTCAGGTGACAAGAGGACTGGAGCATACCTAGGGCTACGTATTAGCATAGCTATACAGCGAGGAAACGCTGCTAGCCTTCTTGGCACTTTACCGCAGGACAGTGATTTCGAGAAGGTTTTCTACTTATGAGTATGTATCACTTCATATTCATGATTAGAGAGCCACTCATGGGGTTCCCTGTGCTTTTTTTTATAATATTTAAACTTTGTTAGTAGGTAGGTATATATTAATTATTATTGTTTTAATAAGAAAAAAATAAGCTACTTGGTTTCGTAATACAAGTGTTTCTAAGGTTGTAGTGCTCTTTATATATATATATGTTCTTTATATTTTCTTCTTTTTTCGCTACAAAATTATCTTTCAAGATAAAGTGTCAAGAAAATAAATATGAATGTTTAATAATATATTTACCAGCGATACGGTAAATTTTAATTAAACTTGTTTTGATACAACGACCTAAAAACAGAAAACTAATTTCATTAGGACGGTGTATGGGGAACAAAGAGGAGTATACCTATATCCTACCTACGCGTGGGAGATCATTAGTATATTAATATTGAAGTCTCAAAGGACCTTCCCTGAAAATATTATTTCATATTTCAATTTAAGTGAAATTACATGAAATATTTAAATTACCTTGTGAAATATAAAATAATTTCTGTAAAACTTCCAGGAATCTGTTACGAATTGAGTGGTTGTTGAATATTTTTTAGTTAAATGAAAAATATTTGAAGTTTTTATTAGAAAAAATAAGTAGAAGTGTAGTTAAACTTGGCCCGATTAGGAATTAATTTGTTTCATTAGAGCGGTCTCTCAGCAAATTCTTTTTAGGGTTCCGACCCAAAGGTTGACAAGGAAACCCTATTACTAAGGCCCAGCTTGTCAGTCCGTTCGTCCGTCCGCCTGTCACAGGGCTGTATCTTTTGAACCGTAATAGGTAGATACTTGCAATTTTCATTAACATCAAATAATAAAAATAAAATAAGGATAAAAATTAAAGAGAAACCCCATACAAAAATAGGTACATACAAAGGTCTAACTAGTTTAACTATAATGCATACTAATAACTAAAACACCAAATAACTCGCGCTAATTTGTTCCTGCGTCATACTTGGTCTACCTTAGTGCATACTATTGAGTGTAGTGTGTGAGAGTCCGACTCGCACTTGGCTGGATTTTATAGACTTTGCCATTTAGAAATTAATACATGTCATATTAGTGAAAAGAGTATCCTAATTCGTTCAGTTGTTCTTAAGATTTGCGTTGCTTCACAGACAAAGACATTAAAATAAATATTATCCCGGGAACCGTTGTCGGCCCCAGGGTACCCACTGGAAGACAAAGTCTTCCTCATTTAGCCAATGATTTTTTGAGGCTATACCCAACAAGTATCCAACTCTGTTAAGGTATATAGATGGAAAAGACTCTTTATACGGTTTGTCGGATAATGTACATAGATTTTTTATTATAAAAATCCCATTGGTACATGGTTGGATGTAGGAATGGAACCCGCGACTTTTCAGTTGCGAGCCGACGTCTTACCCACTTGACCACCGACGTCCCTCTTACCTACTCTCTCTCGTCAAAAAATCCATAACATCGTGCAAATCCTAAGAGAGAAGCTAGTATTAAACCAAAATACAAAGAGCATATATGACTACGTAGAGATTTCGGGGTCCCTTGAAGATAAAATACTTATTGTGTTCACCAAAACAACCTCTTGTGAGGCCCGTTTTCCTACTCTATTGTTAAAAGAACGCATAAGAGTTTTTCTCTATCCTTCGACAATACATTTTGGGAAAATGAATACAAACAATGTCTTCTTTATGTATTTTTGACAAGAGATAGGGGCCATGTAATAAAATGTTTTAATATTTTTGGAATGCATGTTGATGGTCTTACTTACGGCTGAACGGTTTGGATGAGAAAGTTTAGAAACAATTAAAGTTCTTTTTTTATTCTTCACGTGTTACCTTACAGCTCCCGGGAACCGGCCACAGGGTACCCAGTGGATGACATAGTCTTCCTCATTTAGCCAATGATTTTTTGAGGCTATACCTAACGAGTGGCCACCTCTGTTGAGGTATACAGATGGAAAAGCCTCTTTGTACCAGTTTGTCAGATAATGTATATAGATTTTTTATTATAAAACACCCATTGGTACATGGTCGGATGTAGGAATCGAACCCCCGACTTTTCAGTTGCGAGCCGACGTCTTACCCACTCGACCACCAACGCCCGGCTTTCTTGGGTGACTGATTTTCTATTCTAAGTTATGATTCATCTTTGGGTTCATCTGAGTTAATGCATCTTTGTAAATTTAGTTTTAAAATCTAAATATACTAGACTAGACTATAATTATTAGAACTAGCTTACCGCACGTTAAAATTATTGATATGTGACATAAAAATTAATGACGAAGGATTTAAAAGGATCTTTGTTCCCACATCCGGTCTTGGCGTCATGGATGTGGAATCCAGTTTAATCCTTTTCGTGCTGCTATGGTTGTGATTAGTCGACGACTAATAAGACATATCGCAGTCGGCAGAATTATCTTAAATACCGATTTATCGGCTATAAACACTATAAAGGCTATAATACTTGACATTGGTAAATCACCGATAAACATTGGTGGAGCCATAATAAAAGAAGAAGAAGAAGAAGGATCTTTGTACAAAAAATCACGTCGATTCGTTGCTCTGTTGTGACGGTATAGAAGGACTTCGCTCCCGGCTTCTAACTGGTACAATATGGGACTACAAAAATTTGAATACCTACATAAATACGCTCATAACTACTTAGGCATTCTACGTAGATATACAGCGGACTTTTTTGTTGACTCCTCCGCAGAAAGCGGCAAAGCCCGCGTCTATTCCGCCCCCCGCCCCCATAGCTGGCACCTCTCTTGCTGAGGACGTCGACTATATCCTCCAAATCCTGAAGATTGTAGACCTAAACCGCATTCATCAATTAGTCTCCCAACTCAAGTCTGCGCTAACACCGCAGCAAAAACTCCTAACCCTGGTGAGCTACGCGGACTTACTCTCCGCTCTCAGCAACCTCCCATAATCCCTCAAAACCTAACACTACTCAACACATCCGCGTCGCGGACACTCGTGCACACTCTATCCTTCGGGTGAGTCCTTTTGACTCCTCTCTCACTACACAGAGGGACGCACCCGAGTCCGTTCCTCGCTCGCTCACCACAGGCCCTAAGCCGAGGTGACCGCCAGTGGTCCCCTTAGGCGCCTTGGTTCTCGGCTGAAGCCGTAAGGTGGAAGCCAAACGCGCCCGGTGACGCATAAATGGCCGTAAGGTTACATGCAGGGAGGGTTTTTAGTCAGTAAGAATCTGACACTACCCACGTTCGTACGTGGGTGTCTTATGAAAGATTTCCCCTTCTACAACAAAAAAAAAAAAAAATTTTGTTGACCATTTTTAACCGAACTTCAAAACAGAAGGAGGTTCTCAATTCGTTTTTTTTATGTATGTTACCCAATTACCTACTTGAAGACGCCTGTACCGATTAGTATTTTTTTTTTGTTTGAAAGAGTATACAGGTGGTCCCATTTTTTAGCTAAAATTGGTTCAGTAGTTTTTTAGAAATTTTGAAAAACTGACTCTTTATAAGTAAGTACCTACATTTTTCTTAATATCTCGATGAAATATGTACTTACCCATTTTGACGAAATATTTTTATCTTACAAACAGAATGACGAAAATCGGTTCAGGTTTTTCAGAAATTCAGTAATTTGTATCTGTTTACTGCTGAAAATTATGTATCAGAGAAAAGCGTAGCAACGGTTGTTATTGACACGAAGTTGTCAATTTTTGTATCGACGGTGGTCTAACGGCTAAAGGTATGGTATGGTATGGTATGGGTGCAGCTCAGGATGCAAATGGTTCAAATCCCATCCACAGCAGTATTTTTTTTTTATTTTTCCTTTTTTTTTATTTGCGTTATTATTTGTCTCTCAGGTCAACAAAATCACTTAAAAGGGAAAAGAAATTAACATTAAAAAAAAAAGTGTACCGACTTCAAAAATTTGCACTGAAAAGTAAGAAATAATAAATATTTCGTCGTAGAATTTGAAGACGGTTGGTGCCAAATTAGAAACAACTTAGTTCCCAAATCATCAGTACAAACATAGATAATATTGAACAGATCTTTATCTTCTTAGATGTTTATTACTTTGTATCCTAATTTGGCACAAACCGTCTTCAAATTCTACGACGAAATATTTATTATTTCTTGCTTTTCAGTGTAAATTTTTGAAGTCGGTACACTTTTTTTTTTAAAGTTAATTTATATTCTACACAATTATTTCCTATATAACGTTGATATATTATATCTGGCGGATTAGACAGCATACGCCATGAAAACTCGCTGAGGCTAACTTTTACCCCGACTTGATTCACTTATACTGTTAATGCTAAGCTCCTAATAAACCTTTCCGATGAATCAACCTATCTAATAGTAACAACTATGTTAAGAGCCCTATATCCATAATTTGTATGGGGATATTACTATTCCCAATTTCTCTGTAAATAATCCACCTGTGTCACTGTAATTAAGCATATAGTTACTTATTCAATATATCTAAGTGAAATAGTCGTTATTTTTTCAATTGGTTTTATTGAATAGGAAATATGGGTGGTAATATAAAGGATTATTTTGCCCCTGTTTTCTCTTTCACAATCTATCACAAAGCTCTTATTTTTTTTAAAGCGCTGTTATACCATTACCCTTCAATTAAACGTCTTAAAATTCAAAATAATAATTGTACCGAACGCGCGCGTTACTTTTGATACGTACGGTACATTTGGGTCAGGGTTAAAACAACCCTGCCGAGGGTGTACCTACGAGGTAGATACACCTGCTTAGCTATAATCTAAGACACGCCAAATCACCCAAACCAACCAGTAGTACAAAGTTCCACTTACTAGAGCGTTCTTGGCTTCTGTGCAGACTACCGGTGCCGGGTCTCTTTGCTCGTATCCCAAATTGTGGTTATACTGTGTGGCCGATCTTTCGCCTCCTTTGGTGATACACACAATACACTATCTAATTTTTAAGTTATTTATTTAAGATATCTTGCGCGAGCAAGCCGCTGTTGTTGACAAGGAGTCATTCGATCTCACGCTCGTTCAGTGAACCTCGACCGCGACCGATTTGAATGAATGAATGAACATGTCTCAAATGGCGGGAAGTTTCAACCGAGTCGAACGCATCAAAATGAAAACTATACAATAATAATTTTATTATTTTTGACCAATTTAAAATAATTATGAAAGAGAAAACGGGGGCAAAGTTTAACCACCCAATTATATCCTATTCAATAAAACCCATTGAAAAAATAACAGCTATTTCCCTTAGATATATTGAATAAGTAACTATATGCTAAATTACAGTGACACAGGTGGATTATTTACAGAGAAAATGGGAACAGTTTATCCCAGAAAAATTATGGTTATAGGAGCCTTGAAGGAAACCGTGGGTAGATAGATACTCAATAATAAAAGAGCAGCACCATCACCTTGGGAAATTTTCATCAGTACAAAGAATTTTCCACGCCCCGTTATGAGAAACCTCCCCTACAATGCAGTGATCCTAACTCTTTATTGTTTTGGTTACGGTTATAGCTTGACATGAACATTTACAATAACTTTTAATGGTATTTTTGATTTCCCTGAAGACATCCACTGTGTAATACTGATATTGAATACTTCATTCAGTTTCGTTGAATATACTTACTCAAATTTTGATCGCGAAGCGAAAAAGTGTTGGTTAAAAATAAATCTATAATTTCAAAATTAATATAAATCTAAGTTTTTTAAATTTATTCCTATCGCACTAATATTATAAACGCGAAAGTTTGTACGGATGTATGGTTTTTTGTTACTCAATCACGACAGAACGGCTGAACGGATCTGGATGAAATTTGGCACAGAGATAGCACATAGGCTACTTTTTATCCCAGATAGATGTATGGTTCCCGTGGGATAGATTTGTTTTTGTTTTTCACGGGATCGACATTATTTTTTGCATAGTGGTAGTTTAGGAGTCAGATATTAACATACTACTTTTATTACAGCCACGAGATTATTTATTTTTGGATCTATTTCCACGCGGGTAAAACCGCGGACAGAAACTTGTAATAAATAAATGTATATAATAATATCATCCTCACACTGAAAGCGGTCAAAGACATTTAAAATATTTCAGGATTTTTCAGTAATATTAAACGTTCAATATTTCTTTGAAAGTTATCGTCTGAAAAGTATCACAAGTAAAATGATATTCACAGCTTCAGTTTATTTTCACACTGCGATTTTTAAATATTGTTTAAAAGGAAACTGAAGTCTGTCTGCAAATGTAATAACAAAGAAAAATTAGCGCTGATATACAACAAAGAGGACTCGATAAAAACTACTTACTTTGTAATAACAAGTAACTTTCTGCATTTATATTTCATGAAAATATTGTCATTTATATTTTTAATGCTACGGAGGGTACGTAAACGTCCGCACTTCCTCTAAAAATAACATTAAAATAATAATTGCCTTTAAAAAAAATGTACCGTCTTCAAAAATTATGCACTGAAAAGCGTGCTTTCCGAAAGCAAATGCACAAGACACTATAAAAAAAAAATACCCAAATCGCTTCAAGTGTGCCTATAAAATTTGAAGAGTTCTCGATTTCTCCAGGATCCCATCATCAGATCCTGACCTGATGACCATGGGACCACCTGGGAAGTATACCCTTTCAAACAAAAAAAAATTCAAAACGGTCCAGGCGTCTTCAAGTAATCGGGGAACATACATAAAAAAAACATAAAATATTCCGACGAATTGAGAACCTCCTGTTTTGTTTAAAGTTCGTAGGTCCACAGGCTTGCCACCTGCCCCGGTATAAAGTATCTTGGTTACTGACTAACAACGATGTCCACATATTAGTAATCTGTACTAATAATAAAGCTAAAGAATTCTTGAGAAAGGTTGTGTTGTGTGGGTAGGCCGTCAATAACACAGTTTTAAAAAATCGAGCTCCTTACTTTAAAAAATTATAAAAAATAGTACAAGTGCAAATAATCGAATAAAGTTAAAGTAATTGTAGTTACAGTTAATAACATTACATAAAAACAACAGTTTCGGTGAAAAAATTGAACACAGTGAAGTGAAATGAAAATTAGTGCCGGTGACCGTTATAACACAGCCAGTCTAATAAAGTCATATTTAATGCATTCAGTACAGGAGATCAGTATCTTATAAGTATTTGCCCTTTTGTATGTATTTAAGAAGATTATGTTATACATATACAAGATTCTTTAAGTAAACCGCAAATAATAAAGACTTGCAACTTCCGCCATTTACATATTAATACCAGCGCCATCTGTTACAAAAAGAGGGAACTACGACAACCAAAGAGTATTGATTGATCTGCCCGTCAAATAGTTTAAAAGTCGATCACGAGGGCATCATAGGTACTATAAACTTCAAAAATTTTAAAGTTATATTAAATTTATTAATTAAACATGGAAGAAATTATGAATGCACTTCGGAACATCCAAAAAGATCTGGACGATCAAAAAGTAACGATTCAGAAAAGTGGAGAAAATATAACGGAACAGGTAACACAAAATGTAAACAAACTGCTGGAAGAAAAATTTTTTATATGGGAACAAAAATATGAAAATCTTAAAGAAATAGTTGAAAACCAAGAAATGAGATTATATTTCTTGGAGAAAAATGCAAGACAAAGGAACGTAGTTTTCTTCGGTATCGAAGAAAACGAAGAGTCATACGCACACTTGGAAGGCAATATTATCAACTTTATAGAAAAGTATTTATCTACTAAAATAGACTACAGAGATGTGCAAGAGATAAAAAGAATGGGGAAGAAAGGAGAAAGACCTCGCCCAATTGTAGTAACATTTTCAACTCTAGGCCTTAAAATAAAAATTTTTAAACAAAAATGGGCACTGAAGGATACTACATATTATATGAAGGAAGATTATCCACAATATGTGTTAGAAAAGAGGAAAGAATTACAAGAGCAAGTACAAATGGAGAAAGAGAAAGGAAATACAGCCATCATTAAATATGATAAATTAATTATTCTAAAAAACAAAATGGATATAACAACTACCAATAAAAGAACACTTCCTATCTCACCGGAAAACAACTTCAAGCAACAGGGTGACAAAAATACACAGATGAAAAAAAGAACAAAACACTGCACTCCCAATCATCGATCCGTAGGTCATCTAGCATCTCAGATGGAGTACTGAAACCAGGCATACTGAATTTTGTAGTTAATAAAAATCCCAATAATGCAACGAGCAAGTAAGATAACAAATGTAAGAATACATAGCAATCAATGGCCCCCTCTCACCCGAATTTTATAAATAGTAAATATCAAATAAGTAACAAAAACATCTTCCAACCCGGCTGGTCACCGTGGAAGATCAAGACCAAAACCCTCCAAAGAAATGAAGAACAGAAGAAAAGAAATCGATTCAAGGAATAACAAACATAGTAACTTACAATGAACACTATCATCAGATTGAGACAAATGTACTTCTTTGGAGGAGGCCTTCACCTGTGTAGGGGTTCTTGCATATTAAAAGAAAAAAATAATTATATAAGTATTACTAATATCACTAGAAATAAGCTACAAATAGTACTAAGTAATAGTTATTTAAAAATTGTAAAAAACTAAACTAAACTAATTTTTTTTTTCATATTAATTTTGTTTTCTGCAAGAAATAAAAGGCTTTTTATTTTATTTTATTTATTTATTATAGGCTATATAACATCACGCTACGACTTAAAGGGGCGAAGCAGTAACCATTAACGCCGGTGCAACCGCAACCCAAAATTATTTTACTAATCTGTGGACGGTCTACCATCGTTTTTTAACCGACTTAAAAAAAACGATTACTTGAATATTTGGAATTTTTTTTTGTTTCAAAGGGTATAATAATAATAATAAATCTTTATTTTCAGAAAAGTAATTTACAGTAATATAAACCTTTTTCACCAGCATAGTTGGTATGCAAATTTTTACAAAAGAGACAAATTATACAATTAATCACAATTAAATTACTTTCTTTTAGTACATTATAAATTAAATTAAATGTCATATTACATAATATTATACATAATAATTAATAATTTCAAGGTGGTCCCAAGGTCTGATGGTCAGGATCTGATGATGGGATCCTGGAGAAATCGAGAACTCTTCAAATTTTATAGGCACCCTTGAAGCGATTTGTGTATTTTTTTTTATAGTGACTTGTGCATTTGCTTTCGGAAAGCACACTTTGGGTTTAAATGCGGTTTTTTTCTTCATAGATTATTGTACAACAATATGGACAACTGAAGTTATGTGGACACTGTTACTGGTGTCTCTGCCCACACCACAAGGCATAAAGGCCGTGAATATGTGTTTGTTTGTATTTAGTACTAGCGACCTGCCCCGGCTTTCCATATGTATAAAAGTAGTATTTCCAGAAGGAATAAGATATATACTCAGAATAAAATGTAGGTGACGGCACTCACCGGCCTTTAACCCATCTCTATGCACATCATGTCAATCCGATGCTCCGTATAAATAAACAGGCACACTTTGCACGGGTACAAATATAGTTTGTAAAAATTGTTATTCCCGCACAAAAACGCTTATTACTACTTACCTGGTAGATATTGATATATATGCTACCGCGGACTTTTTTGTAGATCATTTAATACTAGATACACATTTCCTTCCTACATTATTTTTTATATATCTGACGAATTAGACAGCGTGCGCCATGAAAACGCGCTGAAATCAAATTTTTCCTCGACTTGATTAACTAATGTTGTTAATGCTAAGCTCCTAAACATGATACTTGTAATTGTAGTCCGTTTGGTACTTTTATATGTAATTATAGTGATGACAGTTCATGTTAGGATGTGAAATAATTACGTTATGATTTACCTATATATGGAAGGGTAAATTTTTGAAACAGTTCAGTAGAATAATACAGGGCTGTTAATCCAATTTAAGCGCGCTATTATAAAAAATGGATGTTGGTAGGTTGTGTTTAATTGATTCAAAAAGTACTAGACTGATTTGGACACGGTTTTCACTAATTGATAGATTGATTGACGAGAAAGGTTTCCGTGTATAAAACATGACGCTACTTCTTTTGGGAGTCGAGCAGTAATCAATAATGGCAATGTATTTATTATACAACTAATATACACATTAGCCCCGTCTCATCTCAGGGGAACAGCAATCAAAGCGGGAGCTGCGGCGGAAATCGCAGAGTCTAACAAACAGCGCAAATATAGTTAAATTATTGAAAACTACAAATTTGTGCCGTTTGCTGTAGAAACTCTAGGTCCGTGGGGCTCAAATGCCAAAAAAAATATTAAAGATGTATCCCCTCATCGACTGATCATCTCTTCTTGTGACAAAAGGGCTGGCTCCTTCCTCGCTCAACGAATCAGCATCGCGATTTAGCGGGGAAATGCAGCCAGTATTCTTGCCACTATTCCACGCGGACCTGGTTTATTTAGTTATTTTTAATCTTTAGATTTGGTTTAAGGTTTTTATATTAATAGATATTAATTTAATAAAAAATTAGAGCTAAGTGTTCAGGTCTTTAGAAGTTTTTATTTAAGTTCTGAGTAACAACATTCGTGGAGACATTAATTTCCCAGGAGACTTGGTGACATATAGATGGATGACGGGGATTTAAACCGACAGCACAAATTTCAAATTTCTTCAGACATTTTTCCTCTTTTCATTATTTTTCTATTCCATACATTTTTTTGTAAATGACGGATTTCTATCTCTTGAAGCTATTTTTTTAAACTTTGATCTTAAAATAACAAAAATACCACTGGTTATGTTGGCTCAAATTTTAGGCGAAGCTGTAAAAAATATTTGGCCAAGAAAGACTCGAGTCGTGAGAATTTTAAGGCAAGGTTTTCGTTTAGGTTTTGCTGTTAAGGCTCCTATATCCATAATTTTTCTGGCATAAACTATTTTCAATTTCTCTGTATATAATCCACCTGTGTCACTGAAATTTAGCATATAGCATTTAGCTTATTGAATATATCTAAGTGAAATAGCTGTTATTTTTTCAATGGGTTTTTTTGAATAGGAAATATGGGTAATTAAACTTTGCCCCTGTTTTCTCTTTCATAATCTATCACAAAGCTCGTAATATTTTTTAAGCTCTGTTATACCTTTACCCTTCAATTAAACGTCTTGCGTTTTTTGTAGTTTATTGAAAATTAAAAATATTAATTATTTTATTATTTTTGAATCATAAAATAATTTTTATTTTGATATTTCACTATGCTACCAAAAAATGCAAGATGTTTAATTGAATTAATGGTTAAGCAGCGCTTTAAAAAAATTAGGAGGTTATGAAAGAGAAAACAGTTCAATAAAACCAATTGAAAATATAACAGCTATTTCATTTAGATATATTGAATATGCTAAATTACAGTGACACAGGTGGATTATTTACAGAGAAATTAGAATAGTAATATCCCCATACAAATTATGGGAATAGGGCCCTTAACTATGTGCAAGGCAATCCTTACTTATATTATAAGTACAAAATTGTGCCTTATTTGTTTATTTTTTTTGTCTTTCTTTCACGTGAAAACAGATCGACATGATTTGTTTTGCATAATACCGATGGTGGACCGGAGAGTGACATAAGCTACTTTTATCCCGGAAATCTCCCGGGATATATTCTTCCATCACATTTCAAATTAAAGTGTTTTCTGTGCAGATTTATAAATAAATAACTATAAATATTTAAGTGGGAAAATATGCTATTACAATCGTATTTTTTAGAAATATGAAAGTAAGATAAATGCAGTGGAAATGCGTACTACTTTACGTAGAATGTGTAATATAAAGCGTATTGACCGCATGAGAAACTTTGTCATGAGAAGAATGCGGAGTGAAAGATGATGTTGTGAATAAATTGAAGAAAAGTAGTTTACGCTGGTTACGTTGAAAGAATGATGGGTTTACTAAAAAAAATTTATATGGCTGAGATGAAAGGTTTTTTTAAGGTAATGCTGGCAGAGGACGACCTAGGTGTACTTTTATTGAACATATAAAAAATCAATCAAAGGCAATATAAAAAGTACCTACATACAATCGCCGATAATGTATTTTTTTTTATTATGAAATTATGTTAGCATACATATACGGCCTACGACCGACGCGCCATCTAGAGGTTCATGGGCAGATGCGGGGGCGGGCAGACAAGGCTAGAGGGGTACGGTAGAGGTGCAAAGTGAAAGGAGGCTTCAAATGGGTGGACCAGGACAAGACACTCGGTCGTGTTGAATGAATTGACAAATCGATGTTACCCAATAGTTAACAGCACATTTATATATGAAAATTGTATGAAAGGTATGATTTGAAAAGTGAAAGAGGTATGTAAGGATCGTAGCAAATGTCATTCCATTGTCAACCCCTCTTGGGATAAAAGTCGTAATGTTAGATAGATAGATTTTTATATGTCTGCATGTCAAGGCTCCGAAACATCTGAATAGATTTTGATGAAAAATTCAGGGATCAAAGTGTGTCTTTGTTCACTAGGTATCCGAACTTAATATAGCTATCTAGTATAATATTTGAGATTACGAATGGATGAACATTTAATAATCCCTGTAACCTTGTAACTAAAGACTGAAGGATATTTCATTGTTCCGCATACTTAACATGAAACTTGTCTCAGAAATGAATATTTCGGAGGGCTACCACTTGACTACATTTCTAAAATAGCTACTTTGATGTGTATTATCTAACTAATATTGTAAAAAGGTGATGTTTGTGTTTACGGTGGCCGAGTGGTTAAGACGTCTGGTATTAACTAGGCAGACCCCGGGTTCGATTCCAGATCTTATGTACATAATCCGACAAACCATACTTAGAGGCTTTTCCATCTAAATATACCTCAAGAGAACTAGCCATTCGTTAGGTATAGCCTCACAAATATACCATCGGCTAAAAGGAGGGAGACTTGGTCTTCCGCTGGGTATACCCTGGAACCCTAATACGGTTTCGGGAGCTGTGAGGCAACTTGTGAAAAAAAAACCATTTAACTACAATTCTAAAATAACTACTTTGATGTGTATCTAACTAATAATATAAGGAGGTGATGTTTGTTTGTGTGTTTACGTAATTTCTAAAATTAGGTCATGTATCAATTTAGAATTATTTCGGATCCCACAAGACATACTGTGAATCAATCTATATATCTAAACAGTAATGTAGGTACAGTAGTTTTTGAATCTATAAGAGGCAAGCAGACAAAAATTCGTTTTTATATAATATGGGCAATTATTAGGCAACCAAATAAAATAAAGATGAGTATTTCTCTTGAAAATTAATTGAGCAATCGTTTTCTTAACAACCATGCAAACGAAGTCATAGGCAAAGGGTATATGTAAATTTATTTATCTGAAGTTTAAACCTTTGTATAAGCAATGATAAAATTAAACCCTCACTTTAAGTAAATATTGGTTTAACATAATTTCACAACCGAAGCATTAATATGCATACTAATATAAGTACTTATACCGTTGGGTATGGAATAAGAGGTATGCAAGTAAGAAAAATTCATTGAAATTAATTGCTATATCTACGTAGAATATGTAATGAAATATAGAGATACTAAAAATTGTTGTAAACCGGTGTGAAGCCGGTGGCGGATTGCTAGTAGATATACCAAATAAAAAAATGTCTGGGGTAATATCTGTAACACTGAAAAAATATAGCAAAAATATGAGATTTTCAATCTGATTTGTACTTTTAGAACTCAACACCAGATTTTAAGCTTTGCAAGCCTCTATTTCTTTTTTTTTTCTTCCTGGGTTGCCTTACTGGCTCCCGAAATTGTGTTACAGTCTCAGGGTACCTAGCGGGAGATTATCTTCTGGAAGTGAGATCTTCAATCTGACTGGCACTTTTAGAACTCAACACCAGATTTTAAGCTTTGCAAGCCTCTATTTCTTTTTTTTTTCTTCCTGGGTTGCCTTACTGGCTCCCGAAATTGTGTTACAGTCTCAGGGTACCTAGCGGGAGATTATCTTCTGGAAGTGAGATCTTCAATCTGACTGGCACTTTTAGAACTCAACACCAGATTTTAAGCTTTGCAAGCCTCTATTTCTTTTTTTTTCTTCCTGGGTTGCCTTACTGGCTCCCGAAATTGTGTTACAGTCTCAGGGTACCTAGCGGGAGATTATCTTCTGGAAGTGAGATCTTCAATCTGACTGGCACTTTTAGAACTCAACACCAGATTTTAAGCTTTGCAAGCCTCTATTTCTTTTTTTTTCTTCCTGGGTTGCCTTACTGGCTCCCGAAATTGTGTTACAGTCTCAGGGTACCTAGCGGGAGATTATCTTCTGGAAGTGAGATCTTCAATCTGACTGGCACTTTTAGAACTCAACACCAGATTTTAAGCTTTGCAAGCCTCTATTTCTTTTTTTTTCTTCCTGGGTTGCATTACTGGCTCCCGAAATTGTGTTACAGTCTCAGGGTACCTAGCGGGAGATTATCTTCTGGAAGTGAGATCTTCAATCTGACTGGCACTTTTAGAACTCAACACCAGATTTTAAGCTTTGCAAGCCTCTATTTCTTTTTTTTTCTTCCTGGGTTGCATTACTGGCTCCCGAAATTGTGTTACAGTCTCAGGGTACCTAGCGGGAGATTATCTTCTGGAAGTGAGATCTTCAATCTGACTGGCACTTTTAGAACTCATAACCAGATTTTAAGCTTTGTAAGCTTCAATTTTTTTATTTTTTTACGGGTTGCCATACCAGCTCCTGAAATCGTGTTACTGTAAGGGTACCCAGCGGCAGTGAGATCTTCAACTACATTATGATGGATCAGTGTGAAGCCGGTGGCGGATTGCTAATAAATATAATAAAAATGTTAGCCATAAAACCTATCTTTAAAACTGAAAAAATATAGCAAATCTTCTTGAGAAATATGAGATCTTCAAACTGACTAGCACTTTTAGAACTCGACACCAGATTTGAAGCTTTGTAAGCTTCTATTAAACTCAATCCGATGCTTCCTAAATAATATTGTAAAATGCGAATGTTGTCTTTCTTTCGAAGTGATTTATTGCTCAGATATAGTTGGAGAGAAGGAAAGTGACTTATGTCACATATCAAACATTTCCACGGGCGAAGCGGGGCGGAAAGTATAACTAACGCAGCACATTATTCAAGAATTTTCCAGACACAACTGTTCTAAGGCAAGTATAGAATAATTGAGCGCAATTATTATTATCTAAGGTTTAGAAGCTCGCTTGCAAATAGTTAATACATTGTTTCACAAACTATTGAGGGCGGGTGGTTGCAAAACTTATAGTAATTGAATTCAGATGTATCCACGCTAAAGTTCTCTGCGAATTTACACGTGGATTTAGAAATTATCTATTAGTTAAAGTTATATTCGAATATATTTAATAGCCGATAAATTGATTTAATATATTATATCTGCATGATAGATTATTGGAAAGACATTGGACGTTGGATGAAGGATGAAATGGCAAAGTTTTACCACCCATATTTCCTATTCAATAAAACCCATTGAAAAAATAACAGCTATTTCACTTAGATATATTGAATAAGTAACTATATGCTTAATTACAGTGACACAGGTGGATTATTTACAGATAAATTAAGAATAATTTATCCCAGAAAAATTATGCCTTAATTCAAATCATGATATTCCGAAATTCTTAAAATATCTGCGAAAATTAATAATTTCTAAGCCTTAACAAAACTGGAGACTCATGAGGTAGCCTCAAAAATTATATTCCAGCATCCAGCCCTGGCTAAGACAAACCGTGAAGACTTCTGAGAGGATATATCCTAATTAAAAAGATACTTTTTATAATCATATTTTGACTTACCAGAGAAAACTGCCAAAGCCTCAAGTACCACCTAGAATGCCTTTGTATCTTGTAATATGAAATACGAGTGCTTGTAAGATTTAATCATTGTTCGAAATTTTAATTAAAACGTTTCTTTGTTGGGGACAACTTGGAGAGATACTCTGCTTTAAGTTTAAATGGATATGTTTTGGTGGTTTCCTTGTGGATTTCAGAGAATTTTATAATATGTCTTTGTTTGTGCTCTATTAAACTAAAAACTTTCATATGTCTTCATAGCAATGTTGTTTTGAAAAAATGTAAAGATTTTCAGAATGACATTCCAAATAATATAATTAGCTTTTTTCCACACATTTACACCTTAACTAAAATGTACAATAATAAATACTTAAGTAATATTTAAAACTTTATGTACTAATAATAATACCTTTTCAACAGAATTATAGAGGCTTAACCATCTAAATATATCTCAACAGAACGGCTACTCGTTTAGGTATATAACCTCACAAATACCATCGGCTAAAAGAGAGAGACTTGGTCTTCCGCTGGGTACCCTGGGACTGATAACACGGTTTCGGCAGCTGTAAGGCAACCCGAGAAGAAAAAAAACTTTTCAAAAATCCCTTCCTGTGGCATGGTTTCCAATACACTGGCTGTGTTACCTCGCCTAAATTCATCCTTTGAACGAGGTAAGAGTAAGACTTTAGGTTACCCGAGGCGTGGACAAGTTGATGTAACTGAAAGCGGCGAAAATTCGTATTTTTTTATAATATTTAAATATTTTTGTCGCTTGAGCAGTTGAGCGTATTCTGCGGCCGCGATCGCTCTTAATTTTGTATAAGTATTGTATGTGAGACGCTGCTAGATTATCAACACATTTAGCGTCCCACACAAGACTTTTTTCCTAAATGCCACGGTACTAAAGTTACACCATCAGGTCTCTTGCCATAGTTTATGCTCATATTAGATGGTTTAAGAATTGCAGGTACAGAGGCAGTGGCAAGATCGGCGTACTATCCATCATTGAAGGTACCGTGGCCGTAGGCGCGACCAGCACTTTTTTTTGTCCGCGTGGAAACCGTGGATGCTATGTAATTTGATATCACTATAAAATATTCATAGGGCTATTTCAAATCCGTCTCTTGCCCTGGTATCCGGGATAAAAGTAGTCTATAGCACTCTCCGTGACTCACAAAAATCGTCAGTGACCGAGTGGACCACGGTTCAATCCCGGCCATGCAGCAATGAGTTTTTTATAATTAATCTGACAAAATCACACCTTAGAAACTTTTCCATCTAAATATACCTTAACTATTATTTAATCTATGCCTTAACAGAATTGGCTACTAGCTAGTCAGGTGTAGCCTAACAAATTCCATCGGCTAAAAAATGAAAAGATTTGGGCTTCCACTGGGTATTATACCCTGGAACCGATTTCATTGTTTCAGGAGTCGTAAATTCACAAAGAAAGGATATTTGAAAATCAAACCCGAAAGTGTTGAAATGGGGTGTAAACATTTTGTATGGAAAATACACTAACCTAACCTAACGCGAAACTGCTTAACCTAACTTATCTTCGTTATAAATGTAACCACCTTATTGCGTAGTAGATTACTGTAAGACAGTGTGGCTTTGTAACAGCGCCATAAACTAGCATTAGCCAAGTACTAAGCCTCAAGTATTCTACAGAAATGCTGCAATTCAGCGAGCTGCACTGTATACATCCGACTTGGGTTCAACTGGAGGCCATTCCATACTTCAACAATCGACTGACTGAACGAGAAAAAGCAGCAGTTTCTTTGCGTATCGAAAAGTACGGCTCTTTAGAACCCTGAATAATAAAAATATGGCTCAATCCAATATCAAATAATAACAATCCTTTTGGGGTGAGGAGATGTTGTATAAATAAACTCACGTTTCCAGGATTAACTTAGATTTGCCATATTTTTGACAGATACAAGATGACCATGACCACCGCCCCTTAAGGAGAAAACTTATTTCCAGTTGTCTAACCTATGAAGTTTCAATGCAACGGGTAATCTCGGGTGTCTATCCGAGCAAAAAAAGAACAACTAGATGTAAAAAAAATCAATACATTTTTTTCACTGGTTGCCTTACAGCTCCCGAAACCGTGTTACGGTTCCAAGATACCCTGTAGAAGACCAAGTCTCCCAATCGATCTTTGCTTACTTCTCTAACTTCATCCACATCCATACATCGTCTATAAATGCGCGTCTATTTTTAGTACTACGTATTTGACCTTTCTTAAATAGATCAGATATTTGATTAATGAAAGTTCGTCTTGGTCATCCTTTCCTTGTTTGTCCTTTCGGTACTAAATCTTTATATATTTGCGTCCTCGTTCTTTCATCACACATTTGTTCATAATGTCCAAACCATCTCAGCATTCCCCTTTCAATTTTATATACAACACACCATATTATCACGTACATCATCATTTCTCATTCTATTTCTAAGTAATATATTACACTTCTTACTTAATGATTTCATCTCAACATCATTAGTCTTACTAGCATGCTTCTTCTGCTATATCCAAGATTCACATTCCATACATTAATGTGGGAATTAGAATGCTGTTATGTACATATTTCCTTTCAATTTTTGTTATATGTTTGCTTCTCATAATATTATGTAGGTACCATTTATTTTATTCCCTTTCACTCTTCATCTTATATCAATTTCCCATCTCTCGTAAACATACATCTCAAATATACATATACTTTCACTTACTCAATACAATGTTCATTCTAACTTATTTCACATTATGTTATCTTCTTCATAATTTCTCTCATATCTTCATTATTTTCGTTTAGTACTTACATAAATTTAATTTAAAAACCACCTTGCTTTCCTCTTTTTTCCGTGATATGTATTATATTCATCTGAACATAATTTCAATGAAACCTTACACTTAAACTTTTAAGGTATTTATTTTGTGCTAATATTTATCTGTATCGTTATGGAATAAACTCCCATGTGTACTTAAACTATGTTATAAAGCAAAAAGACGCTTATAACGCTAGGAACACAAACTTAAACTGGCACAACTTTATAATATACACTAGCAAAATTATTCTCATAATGCGGTCTTTATCTTTGTTTTCTACTATGTAGTGATTATCTCAAATAACAATTTAGGAAGAAATTAGAGTCGATCATTAGGGTTTCCAAGTCTATCTATAGAATACATAACTTATTACACTTTGGTACGGGCAATACAATCGCGCTATATCACACATCGCAAATCCATGAAGGAATGCCATATTTGTTTTTAATTAACCAATTTAATTTAAACCCAAAGGGGAATATTCTCTCAGGCCCTTCACTAATATAGGCAGACAAACTTTATTATCTTAGGATAATGTGCTGTATTCAATTAGATTCAAGATATTGGGAAAACCGTTAGATACGAGAGATACTCTAACATTATTGATTTTGGAAGGAATCACAAGTTGATCCGTTCTAATAATAAAAGGCCAAAGTTTGTTTGTCTATGTATACCTCAGAGCATTCAAGCGATCGTTATTTAGAGATCAATACCCACTAATAAGATTCCCAGAAATAAAGACCAGAAAGCCGGATTTACCTGTAATGACCAGCTTAGCCCACTTGTAACATAATGCATTATTATCGTTTCAAAAAAATGTACAGTAATTTATGTGTGTAAGAAATTATTATCTAACTAAGCAAAACAAGGTTTAACAGAATATTAGGAAGGTATATATTTCAATGAAAACAATTGTGATACTTATAGAAAAATAATGGAGTGTTTATTTTCACATTGTTGTTTGTGCCATTTGATATACAATTTGTAGCGATCGTTGACAAATACAAGTATTATTTCTATATAAATACTCGAATTTGTAGTAAATTATCTGATACGGGGCGAGAGACGAATATAAATTGAGAAAAATTTAATAAAACACGTTATAGCGGCCATAGTAGTACACTCTCTGTAAAAAATTAAGTGTCTACCTATTACGGTTCAAATGATACAGCCCAGTAACAGACTGACGGACAACGGAGCCTTAGTAACGGGGTTTAAATTTGCACCCTTTGGGTACGGAATCCTAAAAAGGGAGTACCTCCTTTGCAGCCCGCGTCTTTTTCCAGTTTTATTTCCGAATATTGCTGACCATTAACAGTATACTTAAGTAAATCAAATTGGTAAAAGTTAGTCCCAACGAGTTTTCATGGAATAACGGAACGGGTTTTGCAGAGAATATCGAAATGATGTATGAACTAATTCTGTAGAACAAAATGATATTCAAAAAAGTCCGCTGTAGCGTGTATCTATCTCTATTAATAAAATAATCTCTTATGAGCGTATTTACGTAGGTATTGTTATAAACCTACGTTGTTAACCCATATTATATACCCGTGAAAGCCGGGGGCGGGTCGCTAGCTTTAAATAAAACTTAGCCTGGAATAATGTAATTTTATCTACTCTTAAATCGTAAAGTCTCTATTACAAAATCGAATTATACTTCATAATGATATGTTGATACACGCGTCTGTAATATGTCAAACTTCGATTGTAATGTTTTACAGTACCGAAGTTTTCATACAAAAACGATATCGTAATGTTTTGTTTTTTGTTTTAAATGCAGAAATGGTAGAGGATATATCTTATACAGCCACATTAAACTTTATGAAAATATGGACACGCGCATGTGCGAATCACTTGACAGTTAACGCACATGTGCGGTAGGTAACCGCGGTTTGCCGCCAATTTGTCGATTAAGAAATTGGTCAATTATTTAAAATACTTATTACATGGGATTAGATAAATAGTGTATGAACGGGCACATAATTTGGAATTAAAACACTCGTGGATGCTATTAAAAAATTTGGCTCCGCCTGATTTTTTAAAATTCAACTTGTGTTTTAATTACCCCTATTATGAACCCGTTTCATAAACTATTGTTATAACTGAATAGTTTAATTAACAAGCAAAAACCAACAAACCCACACAGTCTGTATACAATACTAATTGGCCTGTGCGAATAATTCGCTTGATTTTCAATATGGCGCTTTTTATAATACGGTATTTAGAAGAAAATTTTAAAAAGAAACATTTAATTTTGAATTGTTTATTTATTTTTTGCCATTAGAGGGAAAAATAATCTTCAAAATGGGCGTGTCAAACATTAATTTTGATACAGTAACTCACCTTTGATTAGGCCCATCGTTATGGAGTGTTTTTCTCCAATATTTCTCAATGTAGGTACCTATTGAGGAAAATGTCTAATCACGGATCGGATATTTTTTGTCCCATCTAGAAGTCAAACCCTTACAATTCAAGCAATCTGCTTAACCACTAAGCCTTAAAGTCTTCATAAACACTTGTTGTATACTTTGTTTGTCAGCGCCTCATTTAATATCACTCTATCCACCCTACGTAGGAAATTTGTCGATATATCTTAATGCTTTCGTCGTAGCAAATCCTTGAAATGGCAGTGACAGATTGTTCTTAGTATGGGGATGAACATAATTATTATATGTCAAGATCCTGGACATTACTTCCTGTATTAAGACTAGTTAATGCTACAGTTTTTGCTCAATATACATTTTACGGGTATCAAACGGGTTTAAAGATTTCCGCAGCTGGGAATCGAAACCGAGCCTCCGAGCACAGCAGACAGGGTCATTATACCAACGAGGCTACGACGACACGTTTGTTTCATTTTAACTCATCCATTCACATTTTTAACCGAACTTCAAAAAAGAAGGAGGAGGTTCTCAATTGGTCGGAATCAGGTGGTCCCATTTTTTTTAGTGAAAGTTGGTTCAGTAGTTTTTTAGAAATTTTGAAAAACTGACTTTATAGTTGAATCGAAGAAATATGTACCCATTTTGTCGACTTTTTTTTTTAATGATATAATAATTTCTCGACATTATCTAACAGACATATGACGAAAATCGGTTCAGTAGTTTTTCAGAAATTCAGTAATTTGTCTCTGTTTACGGCTGAAAATTATGTATCAGAGAAAAGCCTTAGCAACGGTTGCTATTGACACGAAATTGTCACTTTTTGTATCGACGGTGGTCTAACGGCTAAAGCGCAGGATACACATGGTTCAAATCCCATCCACAGCAGTATTTTTTTTATTTTTCCATATTTTTTTTTATTTGCGTTATTATTTGTCTCTCAGGGCAGCAAAATCTCTTAAAAGGGAAAAATATTATTAACTTTAAAAAAAAAGTGTACCGACTTCAAAAATTTGCACTGAAAAGTAAAAAATAATAAATATTTCGTCTTAGAATTTGAAGACAGTTGGTGCCAAAACATCGTTCAGAAACATCATTTAGAAACCAGGAAATAACAAAATCCAAATATATAAGACTGTCGTGTCACTGACTGACTGACAATCAACGTACAGCCTAAAAACCACTGAAGATATGAATATGAAAATTGGAATGAAATATATACCTTAGAAGGTGTTAGAGGTGCACTAAGAAAGGATTTTTCGAAAATCAACTCCTAAGGGGGTCAAATGGAGTGTAAACGTTTATTTATATGGAAAATGGTATTCATGGTCACTATTCCTTACGCACCTTGTATTGGCTCGCCATGGTTAACTTTCTTGGGAAGAATAGTGCAGTGATTTCCCCTTGCCTTCTGCACCAGACATTTTGAGACTATTTAGGTCTTCAGGCTCGCTGTAGCCTCTTTCAGCCAGTTTCCTAGCTAGGTGTATGGTTATACTACCAACTGCTATGTTACCTATATTATAAAAAGGTATTTTTTTGTATTTTTGTTTGTAATGGATAAACTCAAAAACGACTGAACCAATTCTAATAATTATTTCACTAATTCAAAGTTACGATATTCCTGAGTGACATAGGCTATATTTTATATTCTTCGAATATAATCACGGGCGGAGCCGGGGGCGGAAAATATCTCTTTGATAAGACAATGACAAAGCCCAATCAAGTTTTGATGCGTGCACGGAAATTCCATTAATGAAAATCAATAATCATGCCGTGAGTCGGTTACTAAGATCTATTTTTTTTTATAAATTCACGGGTTTGCTGATCCAGGATAACCCGCAGAAGACGGTTCCTCATTTTGCTTATGATATTTTGTGAGGTTACCTAACAAGTGGGCAGATTTTGAGATAGACAAGCCTCTTAGTGAGACACTAACGGAAGAGCTTTGGTTGACTTCCTTGTTCTACGAAGAACATGCATGATATTACCATGCAGTCTGGCCCTTCTTTTTAAAATCTTACCTGTAAAATGTGTACATTGTTACCAACAACGCTGGCCCGAAATTTTTCTGAAACTTTAGCTATAATTATCTTAAGCAAATGTAAAAGTTTGAGTTTAATTTATAATTATTCTGAAAACCGCACGTAAAAGCTGTTATGTGGTTTAATACAGATTAACATATTTATAATTGACTATATTCCTCTCTCCATAATAAACCACAATTCCATTACAGTGATCGTTAATTTCATACGCAATTATCGGTTTGTATCACCGATATTACACAAATTCTGTTTCGTATCACTTGTGTTAATATTGGATGTTTACACGGAGGGGCTTCAGAGGTTATGCGTAACCAGAATCCATTATCTTACTTGGTATAAACTATTAATAATGGCACAATATGTCGATAGGCCTCTGTTACTTACATAATAGTAAATGCGACAAAGTAAATTCATGGATTGGCTTATCGTTGTATATTCTTCTATGACAATTTGCAAACATAAAATTAGGATACAAAATTAAGTAAACATCTGAGAAGATAAATATCTGTTCAATATTATATATGTTTGTAGGTTCCTAATGAATTGTCTAGATTAGTGAATTTGGGAAGTAAGTTGTTTTTAATTTGGCACCAACCGTCTTCAAATTCTACGACGAAATATTTATTATTTCTTACTTTTCAGTGCAAATTGAAGTCGGTACACTTTTTTTTAAAAGTTAATTTATTTTTCCCTTTTAAGTGATTTTGCTGCCCTGAGAGACAAATAATAACGCAAATAAAAAAATATTATGGAAAAATAAAAAAAAATACTGCTGTGGATGGGATTTGAACCATTTGCATCCTGAGCTGCACCATACCATACCATACCTTTAGCCGTTAGACCACCGTCGATACAAAAATTGACAACTTCGTGTCAATAGCAACCGTTGCTAAGGCTTTTCTCTGATACATAATTTTCAGCAGTAAACAGAGACAAATTACTGAATTTCTGAAAAACTACTGAACCGGTTTTCGTCATATGTCTGTGAGATAATGTCGAGAAATTATTATATCCTTAAAAAAATAAGTCGTCAAAATCGGTACATATTTCATCGAGATACTGATAATTAAAGTCAGTTTTTTCAAAATTACTGAAAAAGTAATAAACCAATTTTTATGACATAAAAATGGGATCAATCCGGAAGAATTATCTGTCGATTAAAAAGAAATCATCAAAATCGGTTTATAAACGACGAAGTTATCCGCGAACACTCAAAATATACCGTCGAATTGAGTAACGTATTTTTTTTGAAGTCGTTAAAAACGTAATAAAAGAATTATACCTACACCCTTTAAAATAGAAAACAACATTATAATTAAATTAAATTAGTTTAAGATCAGGAAAATAAAGAACTGTTTTTATTTATAATACGAATACAAAAGTCAGGTTAAACAATATGTAGCCAGAATTTTGGTAGAGAGGCAGCGATGATGTAATTAAAAGTTAGATATAATTTAATTTTAGGTTTTATTTTAACATTCTATTATTATCTACTATAATCTATGTCTAAATTGAAATCAAAGAGGATTGATTGTATTCTTCTAAGACATAATTTTAGTTTGCTTAAAAACTTGAATTTTTCGTACTAGAAGAATCAAGAAATGATGGGAAAGAAAAAAGTAAGCACTTTTTGCTATCACTACTACATCCATGCCCAAAATACTATTGTGTAAATTACTTAGCGGTCACAGATACTGTGTTAAGTAGGTAATATTAGATATCTGATATTACAATTAATATAATTTGATATCAATTATTATATAACAGGTTCTCAGAAATCATAATAATGTCTAAGTACGACATATATTTTAAATATAAAGAATGACTGATACGTGACTTCTTGATCGCCTGATTTAGGGATTTTTAACCGAAAAACAGAAGGAGGAGGTTCTCAATTCGTCGGAATCTTTTATGTTTTTTTATGTTCCCCGATTACTTGAAGACGCCTGGACCGACTTGGATTTTTTTTTGTTTGAAAGGGTATACTTCTCAGGTGGTCCCATGGTCATCAGGTCAGGATCTGATGATAGGATCCTGGAGAAATCGAGAACTCTTCAAATTTTATATGCACATTTGAAGCGATTTGGGTATTTTTTATATAGTGACTTGTGCATTTGCTAATCAATGCTAAATTTTTGAAGTCGGTACACTTTTTTTAAAAGGCAATTATTTTATTTTTAACCGAACTTTAAAACAGAAGGAGGGGAGGTTCTCAATTCGTCGGAATCTTTATTATATTAGCATAATATTACTATATATCAATGTATTGTAAATGCAGGGCGCGTCAAGTAAAAAGAGTGCTAACGTCAATTATGAGACATTTATTTTGTCAAAATATAACATAAGATTTCAAAATAACAAAAAAAAATGTCTTCTGTCTAAAAAAAACTTAAGTAATGTGCAATCGCCTGCAATTTTAAAAACTTTAACTAAAACAGGATATTTCTATTTAATATGGACAAATGTAGACTATTGTAACATTTGCACCAGCATCTTGGCCACACTTCAAACACATGTACGTGACAATATTTTTCTAAAAGTTCTGAAGCTAAGTATACGGTTTAGTTCCAGTTATTTGCGCGACATATTTCGCTAATGGACCATAAACCTTTCACTAAAAATAGTACTTAAGCCAATGGAGCCTGAATTTCACGAGTACAAAGGATCAAGTGTGGTCATCATTATGATTTACTGGGAAATAAACGGTAAATATGAGATAACAAGTATTTTTTATCATTTTTACAATACATGCTACTTATATTCAGTCATCGCCGAGCAAGTATGAAAGGTATCACTATTATAAAATAATTTATAACCACTTCTGATGAAGAAAAAAAACCGCCTTCAAAACTAAAATGTGCTTTCCGAAAGCAATACATACACAAGTCACTATAAAAAAACCCAAATCGCTTCAAGTGTGCCTATAAGAGTGCCTATTTTAAGAGTTCTCAATTTCTCCAGGATCCCATCATCAGATCCTGACCTGATGACCATGGGACTACCTGGAAAGTATACCCTTTCAAACAAAAATAAAATTTCTTAATCGGTTCCGACGAATTTAAAAACCTGTCTTCGAAGTTCGGTTAATAAACGCCCCCGGGGCGCGTCTGTCTGTAAGCTTTTGTTGCGGTATTCACATGGACCTATCATGTTTAGGAGCTGAGCATTATTAGTAGGTATACGTGAATCAAGTCGGGGAACAAGTTAGCCTCAGTTTTCATGGCGTATGCTGTCTAATATGTCAGAGATATAACAAAATGATGTAGTAAAGAATTGTGTAGAATTAAATGATCTACAAAAAAATCAGCGGAAGAATATATCTATCTCTAATATTTAATTAGTTATAAGCGTATTTACATATTATTCGTATTATTCAAATTGTTGTAATTTACAACTTGTAAACCTATATTATACCCGTGCGAAGCCGCTAGTGATGTATGTCAGGATCGTAGCAAATGACATTCGATTGTCTCTGCCTCCCCTCATGGGGTAAAGGCGCGATGATGTATCGAAATAGTGTTATGCAAATTTAAGGAAGCGAAACAGTCCCGAGAGCATGACAGCGTAGAATATATCTCATTGCTGTAGAGAAACAGCATGATGTCATTGCGTCAGTTTGTCTATTTATGACATTTGTCACGTGATCTCTTAGAAGACAATTTATCTAAGGATTGATTCAACGCTATGACATGGCAACCGACGCACGCGTTCCGATGTTGACATGATGGGGAATCCGGTTTAATCCCGCCAACGCTGTGATAGCTGTGATTAGTCTGTGATTAATAAGACATATCACAGTCGGCAAGATCATCATATATACCGATTAATCGACATATTGATACAATATAGGCTATAAATAATACTTGAAATTGAGGTTATGGTACTATCATACTTTCAAACAGATGATTAGAGACTTGTTGTAATAGAGATAATATTTTCCGTGTCGTTTATTATTTAGCGACCCATCCCTGGTTCTTCTTCGTCCCTATCAAAAAACCGGCCAAGTGCGAGTCGGACTCGCGCACGAAAGGTTCCTTACCATATATATATATATAAAAATGAAACCCGTTTTCCGTTGTCACGACATAACATGAAAACGGCTGAACCGATTTAGCTGAAAATTGGCAGGGAGGTAGTTTAGAGCCAGGAGAAGGACATAGGGTAGTGGTAGGGGGTAGTTAAAATTATAAATTTTAATTGTGAATATATGGCGTCATCTTGAGTTTTATATGTGTACTAAAATGTATTTGCAAACGTCAATAGATGGCGCTGTATTTTACTTTCTACCACGGAAATGTGTTAATTCCAGAGTCGGTAGGCCAGGTAGGTTAGTTAGGTTATTTATAACTCAAAAACGGCTGTACCGATTTGGCTGAAAATTAGTGGGAGGTAGCTTAGAGCCAGGAGACGGACATATGATAGTAGTGGTTGGAGTAGGGGTAGGGGTAGGGGTAGGGGTAGGGGTAGGGGTAGTGCAGGCAAGCCAACGTTTGGGCAGGACAACGTCTGCCGAGTCCGCTAGTTATCTATAAAAACGGCAAAAAAAATCACGTTTGTTGTATGGGAGCCCCCTTAAATATTTATTTTATTCTTTTTTTTAGTAATTGTTGTTATAGCGGCAACAGAAATACATCATCTGTGAAAATTTCAACTGTCTAACTATCACGGTTCATGAGATACAGCCTGGTGACAGACAGACGGGCGGACGGACAGCGGAGCCTTAGTAATAGGGTTTCCGTTTTTACCCTTCGGGTACGGAACCTTAAAAAAGGTTCTAAAACAGACCCTGAGTGCCACTTCACCACATAAAAAGTAATCAGAGATATCGAATACGTATCTTTGCGACTCATCTTTGATTGAAGCTATTCAATCATTCACAATATGAATCGTAGATCGAATCTTTGACTCGATTATACTTATTGTTACTTTTCGAGTTTCTTAGATCGTAAATTGGTATATTTTTTGTATTATATTAGAAAAATATAACTCTTTTTTGAAATGTATTTCAACTTGTTACAATTCAAATTACCTGGTACCAATTTAATTTCTAATTTCCTAATACAAAATAACGATTCATGTAAATTCTAAATCAAAGGATAAATTAAATTGTAGTTAGATGGTACGTGTCTTGGTTGCTCCGAAACGTGCAGTCAACGTTTAGTAATTAGCGATTGCATACAGATACTACATTGAATATTCTCAGAAATTCAAGGAAATACTGAGTATATTTCTGAAGCGAGACCGACTTGAAAGAATGAAGGATGAAAGAGTGACTAAAAATGTTTATATTGCTGAAGTGAAAGGAAATGCTGGCAAAGGACGACCTAGGTGTACTTTTATTGAACATATAAAAAATGTATTGATCGATGGCAATATTAAAAGTAGGTACATCATAATCACCGAGCATGTATATATTATAATGAAAGGTATGATGAATATAAAAGAAGCGAAAGAGGGATGTCAGGACCGCAGCAAATGACATTCGATTGTCTCTGCCTACCCCTCTTGGGATAAAAGGCGTGACGATAGATAGATAGATATAATAGTAAACTATTTTTTCTCCATTTTTGTTGAAATGATCCTCAATTTATATGAAAATGCATGAATTATGACAGTTGTTAAGTATGAATACCTTCAAAACTGAGTGTTCATATTTTTAAAATATTAATAGGAAAAAAGAAATTTGTCATGGAATTTAGGTGATTGGGAGCTAGCTATTTCGCATATAGTCTATGTCACTCAGGGATATCGTAGATTTCTATTAGTGAAGGAATTTTTAGAATCGGTTCAGAAGTTTTTGAGTTTAATAATTACATTAAAAAGTACAAATTTCGATTACCTCTTTGTAATAATTATTAGTTTAGATAAGTTCAAACTGCTACACCAATTAAAGTAATTAAAAAGATTTTTAAGTAATGTGCAGTAAAGTTTAATTAATTAAACAACAAAGTTCTGAAGTGGAACGCATGAAAAGCGAACAAGGGTACGTTGTGTGTTGACGTTTTTCAGTGGTGAAATAACGTGGGCCATTCTTTTATGGTTTGGAAAAACAACGATGCAACAAAGAATATGTATCTATGTAGACGGGATACATGTTTGAACTAGACTGTCACAAAATAATATTGTATTGAAATTTTTAATTGAAAGCCCTGTAAGACCCTGTATACTGAACACATTTTTGATCGCAATTTCACCAATAGTTAAGGTCTTCCAAGTCTCCAGATTTATTTAATAATTGCCAATGTTACTGAATCTTTAAATTCTCAATTTCAAATACTTTAAGTAGAAATCTAGACTCCATACTTTCTATGTATTGCTCTGTTATCAGTTTTAATAAATAGTTTTTGTTTGAGTAGCATTTCTCAACCTCTAAAAGTTTCTAAAGACCCTTCATCTCCATCATCAGGGCTTCCAAGTGTTCCGATTTTCCATTTTTATGTAAACTTGCTAGTGTTACTCAATAACTTCTGTTTTAACAACATGTCTCGATTTCTAATAGTTTATCCATAGGGATCCTTCATCAGATCTTCCATCTCTAAATTTTTATTCTTTTCGGTAATGTTACTGTATAGATCTTGTTTGAGAAACATTTATCGATATTATAATAGTTGTATGTGTCTTTTCTTTCTCTTACGTAAGTTGCATACTCTTTGACCATTGCTCGTTAATGAAAGTTCCCTTTCGTATTTCATATAATAAGACTATATGCTTCTATGTCATTATCGGAACAATAGGGCGGTATTCGTTCATTTATATTAAATACGTATGTATATGTTATATCCGGAGAAAACAGTCCATAGGGTAGATGACAGGATAAACAAAATATTATTCTATTAAGTCCGTCGTTTAGATAATCAAAAAATATTGGACACGTATTTTTCTTTTGTCAATCAAACAAAAAATGACAGAGATAAAGCGCGTTAAAGTTTGGGAGTGGGGGCCGGTGACGTCACGCCTTGCTAAAAATTGTAGTAAGGTGTGACGTCACGCTGAACTTTATCGGGCTATATCTTCATAATTTTTTTGTTTAATTGACAAAAGAAAAAATACGTGTCCAATATTTTCTGATAATCTAACTGACGGACTAATTAGATTTTTTTAGTCATCACGCCAATTATATGGGTATTGTTATGAAACTATTCATTCATACGTTCACGCTTAACTTCAATTAATGTTATTTCATTTATTAACTTGTTTTTAATTCACCAATTCAACAAAAAATGCGTTGTTTAAAATTTAATTATTTACTGACTTGCATGTAATAAACAATCATAGGAATTTTCAAATCAATATTGATACCTCATGAAACTGGCCACTAGTAAGATATAATGTCAGATAAAGATGGGTCAGATTTCACTGTCGGTCACTAAGGCAAATCAAGTAATGTTTTGCAAGACCCAGCTTCCATAACTTAGTAAGTTCTGAGTGGTTGTACTTAATTGCAACTTTGATTATACCAATTCAAATATTTGTACGAAACTTGAGGATGTTTGCTTTCGTCTAGGCTATCCCTTAAGCTATAGGTAAAGATTATTTGGCGAAAAGTACAACAGCACGATTCCAATTTTTTTTTAAATTTCCAAATATAGATCAAATACCACCACATGAATATGAATATATCTTCATAAGGAAAACAGAATATTTCTCTGTGAAAGTAATCTTTTGTACCAAACACATAAAATTGTACGTAATCTACGGTGTCGTTTTTTCCGCGCTAAAGCGTGGAATAAATCATTCCTAATACTTTTACCCATTTAGCGTGATAGAAGAGAGGTGGGTAATTTTAACGGCTTATGGGAAATATATTTCAAACGTTTGGATATATGGCTTTGGCTGAGAGATATCTGGAATTTATGCTCGTATTTATGTAATCGATATTCAATTGAATCCACACTTCTTTCGTTTTGTATATAAACGGCTTTAATACTTATTTGGGTTAAGTGCTAATACTTTGATCGATTTCTCGTGCTAATAAGGGCACGTAATATGTTAAGTAGTTTGGGCGTCAGGCTTTCAACTTGTCCACATTTAGTCGATATTATTAGTTTATTTATTTGTTTGTTTCTCCGTATTTCAAAATCGAGCAATAGATCGACGTGATTTTTAGGATTCCGTACCCAAAGAGTGATAACGGGAACGCTATTACTAAGGCTCCGTCCGCCCTTCACGAGACTGCATCTTTTGAACCGTAATACTTGAAATTTTCATAGAGATGGCCGCTATAACATTTGTTAATAATGATACTAAATTAAAGTTAAAAATTAAAGGTGGTCGCCATAATAAATAATAATAAATCTTTATTTGCAGAAAAATAGTTTACAGTAATATAAACTTTTTTTTCACCAGCATAGTTGGTATGCAAATTTTTTTCAAAAGAGACATATTATAATCAATCATGTCAAATCTTAAATATACACAATTACATTTCTTTCTTTTAGTACATTATAAATTAAATTAAATTAAATGTCATATCACATAATATTTAGTCAACACCATTAAATTACTTACATTACATTATATTAAATTACAAACATGAAATAAATGAAAAGAAAACAAGCAGCTGATATTAATAGGTACAATAATTAATATGCCAATCATTAGATCAGGTGGTTAAATGTCAAATTACAAATGTTACTCTTGTCATCATGAAATAATTCTTCAATGCTATAAAAACATTTCTCTGCTAGCCACTTATGAAGAGCAGCACAGAACGTATATGGTAGCTCTATCATGGATTTTGGTAGTGCGTTATATATCTTAACTCACATATATGGACAGTACCTTTTAAATACAGTTAATTTTGCTGAAGGCAATTCCAATGGTTTGTGATTAACTGTTCTTTTATTAACATTATTTCTGGCATTATACAATTTAAAATTATTTTTTACAAATTTTGCAGTTTCAAAAATATATAGGCAGGGAACAGTCAGTAGTTTATATTTTTGAAATATGGGTTTACATGAGTCTCTCCAATTGATACCCCAGATAGCTCGTGTACACTTTTTCTGTGCTATGAATACACGCATTATGTCAGTGGAGTTTCCCCATATCAATATTCCATACCGCAATATAGAACAAGAAACGTTTTTGTCAGCGTTTTTGCTAGATCTTAATATTGGTAATACATTTTCACAGAGTCTGTATTACTATGGCCGCTATAACAACAAATTATAAAAATAAAATAAAGTTTAAAATTAAAAAGGGTCCCCATACAAGAATCGTGTTTTATTCCAAAAACGTGTAACTAGAAAATCTATAATAGGTACGCTAATTTGTTCCTGCGTCATATAGGGGCGTCAAAATAGTTATGCACTATGTACTCTTCGTGGGCGAGCCCAACTCACACTTGGCCGGCTTATTTTTCTCAAAGAGATCGGAGGGCCGAAGATTGACATTGAAACTTGGCTACTTTTTATACCGAAAACCTGTCGGGCCTATGTCACATTTAAAAAAAATACACGGATGAAAACAGTTGGTACCTACATAATTTTGTTACTTATAAAATCTTGCCTTGAACCTGTTTGTTCTTTTAAGGGGTTCGTACATCCGATGAAAAAAACGGAACCTCTTAATAATCGAATTTCATTCGATTGTCTCTGCCTATCCCTCATGGAATATAAGGCGTGATGATAGATAGATAGTTCCTTGATAGTTTTAAATAGCTGAAAATGGTGTGAAATTAGCTATCTTCCCCCGCAGTAGGAGTCTTATATATATTTAAAGTCAACCAAGACGAGATCGTAAACCATATTACAGTTTTACCACTTTAACTTGGTTTCACTTCAGTCACCTAAGCTCTAACTAACGGTATGCACTTTGCATAAACTGTAGCGATTTAGTAGTTAGAAAAAAATATCGAAAATTAACATATCACATCATATTACTATGTTTCCAAAAGACAGATTACAAAATACCTTATTATTAGTTTTCCCTTTATATGCAAAAACACAAAAATATTTAATTTAGAGACGCTATGTCTGTAATGTGTATAAGATAAACCATTTCCTATTTCTTTGTAAATAATCCGCCTGTGTCACTGTAATTTAACATATAGATACTTATTCAATATATCTAAGGGAAATAGCTGTTATTATTTCAATAGGTTTTATTGAATAGGAAATATGGGTGGTAAAATAAAGGATTAATATGCCATCGTTTTCTCTTTCATAACCTATGACGAACCTCTTAAATATTTTTTAACCATTAGCCTTCAATTATAATGCCTCGTGTTTCCTGGTAGCTTATTGAAATTTGAAAATAATAATAATTTGATTATTATTGACCTTATTTCAGGCGTTATTTTTTCACTGTTATAGAAAAATGTATTGTAGGTTTATAGAAATATAAATATATTTTTTTAATCCTGGCATTTTTTTATTAATTTATAGCCAATTGTAAAATGTGAAATTATTACGTGTCTATAATAATAATAGTTATGATACAGATATGTACCATGCATAAGTAATAATTTAGATATAAATAGATATAAATATTAATATTAATTTTATTTGACCTTTCATTTGATTTGTATTTATTGTATTTTTAAATTGCTGTAAAATGTATTTTCTTTAATTAAGTTATTAGAAAGTGTATAAAATTGACGATTTCAAGTGTATTGTTACGAGCTAGGGTTCGAAGAGATTTAAAATACCGATTAAATAGACAAACTTTACTTCAACACCACAAAAATACAGTTAAATAAATGAAAACACTTGAATAACACTTAGTCGCACTAAATTCCACTTCACTGTTTCGCTTTGGTCGCTCTGATTCGCACTGTGTTCCTTGCGGCAATGATCCTCTGTTTATATTGCCCACCGAACATTCGAGAAACGCCGAGATTGTTGTACAAAGTTGTAGACGCGTCTCGATGCGACTCGGCGCCAAATACCTACACACCGACCGATTTTGGTACCTATGGCTAGGCACATACGGTCTTGTTCGGTTCGTTTGTACTTGATTCTCTCTGGATGTTTCTAGAGACGTCTATCGACCTTGATGTGTTTAGGTATTTATTTGTGCGATTTAAGTACCTACTCGTTACAGTATCTTGTGTACCTAAGAAATAAATGATATTATGAATTTGAATTTGATAAATAGACACGACGAAAATGGGATACTTTTAGATTGTACTGGGGGCATGCAGTTGATCGGGGGCGTGCATTTATATGCTAACTAAAAATTGTAGACGCTAAAACTCAAACATTGCACCTCGTCTCTCATTTAAGCCCATTTAAAATCTAGTCTTGAAGCACGATAGCGTTGGGTTGGAAGAAAATTCCATTAAGAAGTGATTATTATATTATAACGTCCTGTTAAAAGGTTTCGGAAAATATATAGTCCATACCACTGTCTACATAGTAATGGAAACTTTGAATTACATTGAATTCATTTAAAATCGTTTTGATTCACGCCTGATATCTATAAGTCTGATATCTTTGCATACAAAGAGAGTGGAGTACCACTTCCTACGCCAGACGCCTACAAATTGTCTAATTAATATATTTAGAAATAAATTGTTTTAATTACTCATTGACAATCTATACTCTTTAGCATACTATTTTAATGATTATTTTAAATTTGTATTATTTGGAACTGTGAATCAAATAAAATATGGGTTAATGTATTTTTATTGTACTTTATTTTGACATTTTGTAATTTAATTTTGACGTTCTATAATTTACTTCTGACATTTTGTAACCTATTTATTTGTAATGTGTTTTGACAATTTTGTTATATTTTGGTTTTTATGATGTCAGTGTTGTCTCTGGTCTCTTACACTCTTATTAATAAACTTGAAGTAGCGACGTAGTAACTAAACTGTGTTTCGTCTCCGTCTATCATAATGAATTGCAGATTTGTTAGACGGAGACGAAATACAGTTTAGTTACTACGTCGCTGGTAGGGTTATTGGACTATAGGTATATGTAGTATGCACGCACTCATGTAGGTCTGAAAAATACCTGGCAAATAAAAATTAATTCATTTTATTTTATTTCATTACGATCCTTATAGTATACCTATACTTTCCTTCCATGTACGTCTTGGAAGTCCACTCATTCTGCTATTGTAAAGTAATACTAATATTATAATTGCGAATGTAACTCCGTTGTCTGTCTGTCATAGGATATTTATTTTATCTACTCTTATAACGTAAAATCTCTTTTACAAAATCGAATTATACTTCATAATGATATGTTTTACATACACGCGTCTCTAATATGTCAAACTTCGATACTATAATGTATTATAGTACCGAAGTTTTCATACAAAAACGATATCGTAATGTTTTGTTTTTTAAAATGCGGAAAGGGCAAAGGATATGTGTTATGCAGCCACATTAAACTCTATGAAAATATCGACACTTCCATGTGGGAGTCACTTGACAGTTAACGCGCATGCGTAGTGGGTAGGTAACAGCGGTTTACCGCCAATTTGTGGATTAAAAAAATATCTTGGTTCAATTTGTTTTGTACTATTGCATGGGATTAGATAAAGTAATGTATGAACGGGCACATATAACTTGGAATTAAAACACTCGTGGATGCTATTATGATCCCATATCATAAACTACTATTAATCCACCCCTCTAAGGGGATATAATAGATAGAAAGTCAGTATGGGCTCCATTAGCGAAGCCCCGTACAACTAGTTATATGATAAGGCGAAAGTGTTTTGTTTGTTTGTCCTTCTTTTCAGCCAAAACGGAGCAACGGATCGCCATGATATTTTTGAAGCTAAATTTAGAAATACGAGGTATTATTTTTTGTTTGGCCATGTGAAAATTTCAAGTGTATACTTATTATGGTTGAAAAGATACTGTGAATGGCGGACAAACAGACGGTCAGACAGCGGAGCCTTAGTAATAGGGTTTCCGTTGTCACCCTTTATGTACGGAATCCTAAAAATAATACTTACTTACTCTAAAACAAACTTGTCTAGTTTTTATTTATATACTAGCTCCCACGTGCACCATAAATTACATGTACCTACATACAACCGTACAAAGAAGCTATTCTTCGTTTTATTTACTGGCCCACGTAAAGAGCTGAACAATGCGAGACCTTCGCTTTAATCTGAAATTTCTCTGATGTTGGGTTGAGGTAGTGGATATATGTGACAGCTATGTGCGTGACTATGAACTGATTTATGATCATAACCTTACATAGACTTAAACTACTGTACGCCAAAACACTTGTTGGTAATGTAATCCAAAGGCTTTTGATAAGCCAGTAGTATTAATAATTGGGTATAAATAAAAATGTGTTTCTTCTTCTTAGTTTATAATGGCTCCATCAATGTTAATCGATGATTTGCAAATGACAAGTATTATAGACATCACAGTAACAATAACCGATTAATCGGTAGTCGACGTTCCAGTGTTATATATCCTATTATCACTGACTAATCAAAAGCATCATGACGTAGAATCTCATTGTTTTTCTTTTAACCAGACCTTTCATTTGATATATTACATGATGCACTTTAAAAAACCCCCAAAGTCGAAATTCGATTATTTACGCTATATGTCCGTGATTGGGTCATCATACTCTATATATACCAAAATTCAACCTTTTTCGTCCAGTATATTCGGAGAAAATAAGTTGTAACAAACGGACAGACAGACAAGCCATAGTAATATGTAGTATTTATTTCTACGATAACGCGAATAGGAGAGGCTAATACATCAATTTCAATATTTAAAGCAAAGTCATGGATAAATATATTGTTGGAGATGTGCTAGTCTGGAAAAAGAGAAATACTTGTAATTTTCACAAAAGAATGGCAACCTTTTGTATGCAAAGTCAAATGCCCGCCTAGACTTCGAATATAGTTGTCTGAAATAAAAATCACCTATGAGAGAAATCCAGGATGTACCTACTTCTATTATTTTAAAATTTGAACTATTTCTCTACCCATTCAAATCTGTTCGGAATTTTATTACAAACCATTTTAATCCTTTTTTTTTCACAATATTTAGACACTAAGGGCCTTACCACAATCACTGTTTTGTAGTAAGGTCCAAGTTTCTTATTTAAGATCACTATTTTTGAGATATAAAAAAATCGCCACAATTTAAATATGTCATTACAGCCTCTTTCTCTTTCTCTATAATTCACAAACAGAAGATTTAGAAAATATTTGAGTAGATCTTCAATTTGATATAGACATTAAAGGAGGGTGAAATTTTAGACTCCCTGTAGATACCAAAATAGATCTCCATTCCTAAAAACAGTGTTCAGAAATTGAAGACATGAATTCCAAGTAAATTTATTGTACCCATTCGACACTCGCTTGGGTCGCGGCCGTAACAACCCTATTTACTTGGTCCTTTCGAGTCGGAATATTTTTAGTTTCCTCAAAATTGGGTCAATTTTTGCTGTCACGGCAAAATTAATGTACGCCCATCCATATGGAATCGGAAACTAGGTAATCAATATTTTTTTAGAAAATAAAACTATATTTTGATATTTATGAAAAAACGGATATTAATTTGCCTTCATAAAAGTTTTTTATAAAAATGCATATTTCTGACAGTAAATGGATTTTATTGCGGTTTTCACTATTATGTAGGTTGATTCAACGGGAAGGTTTACGAGTATTCAATTTTGTCCCATCATGTTTAGGAGCTGAGCATTAACGTAATAAGTGAATCAAGTCAAGAAAAATCCAATAACGAACATTGACAGTTAGTGGGAGTATACGTAGGATTGTTTTTATTAAGCAACATAGGAAAGTAAAATAAGATTTTTCGTTACATTTAACGATAGATTCGCCACAAGCTAACACTGAAACTAGGTATATAATATATTTCATGATGCAAGAATAAAATATGTCAAAATGTTGAAGAATCAGTAAGTAGCATCTCTATAAAAAGTGAGATTAGTAGAAAAACCTTAGACTAATTGACTTCCAGGATTTTAATTTATGCAGCGAGGACTGCATAATTCTATTTATTCTTTTTCTTTTATGCAATTTCCGCTGAAGGCGAAGGAAGAAGGAATGTAATGTAAAAAGAAAATGGTAGAAATTTCTTATTTCAAATTATATACATTTCTCGTGAAGTCTCATTCCTAGAAGGATTAAAAATTATATAATTAGACAAACAAGAAATGTCAGGGACTAATACAAAACTCAGAGACTATTTTTTCATATAAAATACATATTTTAGCCTGGAATCTTGCAGATGACTTGTGCGAATACTTCGCACCGTTGTTGGTCAGTTAAGTAATTTATAAGATTAGTTTATTAATTTAGTTCATTAGTTTTGATGTTAGATGGCGCTTTTTACCAGTTTGTCTATATTGTTGTCATAGTTCAACTGATCTCCAATGGCGTCTTTGACAAAATAAATGAATTAGTATAATTTTATTATTTGTTTATTTTTCGTCATTAGAGGATACCGACAAAAAACAGAATAGAGAAATAATATATATGGCTAGGCCTGAGGGCTGAACCCATCTACCTACCTACCTACCTACTAGTTGAACATTGCTTCTGATAGAGCATTAATGAATAAAATTTGGGCTTATTTATTGAAATTACGTTTGAATCAAGTCTACCGTACCCCTTGACGACATTATTAATATAGACTTACCTATTTTTTTCTTCACGACTTGTCATACGGCTTATATAGGTTCCAGGGTACCCAGCTAAGACAAAGTCTTCCTCTTTTAGCCGATGGTATTTGTGAGGCTATACCTAACGTTTAGTTGAGGTATTATTTTGATGGGAAAGCTAATTGTGGTTTGCCGCATTATGTACATACGTTTTTAACTATAAAAACCCATTGGTACATGGCTGGGATCGGACCATTGTTATACCAGGCGTCTTAACTACTCAGCCACCAACAAACGTTTATTATTTTATTTTATTTTATTTTAACCTCTCATAAAAAGTTTTCATATCCTAATAGACTGTAGTAGAAATCCCAAAAGCAACTGAACATGAGATGTTTCGTCTAACAAGTAGTCAAGTTAAATGACCTAAAGTACTTGAGCCATGAATCCGGTTCCGAGGTCCGGCACAACCTTTTACAAGAGGTCCATTTGGTATGCACTTTGTTTGTGGTTCCTACATTTGGTTCTCTTAGCTTTACGAGTTGGGTGTTTATTTACGAATTGTCTGTTCATATTATGCCTCGACTTAGATTAGATATATAATATAAGCATAAAATAATCTGCTACTTAATGATCGTTAGTAAAGTAGGTATAATAAGAGCAGAATATAAGGTGGCTGCTTTATCTCAAAATATTTAAATTTTGGATAAATAATTATTATTGATATCTAAAAGGTGTTCACAAGTTTTTTACGTTATTATTTTAAGCTACAGATCCAAATACCAAAAAATGTCCATGTTTAAGCATGTGTGTTTTTTAATCTCTATTACTCTTATTAATAAACTGGATTTAGCGACGTATTAACTAAACTGTATTTCGTCTCCGTCTAACAAATCTGCAATTCATTATGATAGACGGAGACGAAACACAGTTCAGTTACTACGTCGTTACTTCGAGTTTATTAATAAGAGTGTTAGTATATTATTTCACAAAGGTGCTTTTTTTTGTCGGTATCAAATATATTTTGAAGAAGAAAACATACAAATCAAAATTAAATGTTTCTTTTAAAATTAGACTAATTTATTTATTTTATAAAACACGCCATCTGTTGGAGATCATTTGAACTAACGGTGCGAAGTATTAAAAATATATGTTTTCATAAGTTTAATTTTATCAGATTATTTTATTATAAACAGATATGTATTCGTTATTCTTTAAATAAAAACATCTATTTTATCACTCTCTTACAAATATGTTATTCAATATGAAGGACTAAGACAGAAGTATGTTTAAACTAAACACTGGTTAAACACGATTTGTGGTAAGGAGACAAGAGCTCGGAAAAGAGCTCATAGCTATTATCTCATCTTTAATATTGCAGTTCTTAATAAGGCCTACTTTACGAGAAGATGTTACGCTCCCAATTTCTGAAAGTATTTGCAGTTCATGGGACCTTTAATTTCAAACGCATTATTGAGCCATTACTCTACAAACCGCAGCCCACGTTGCAAGCTTCTATTTGTCCATAATGTATGCTATAATGTCGTGTAGTGTGTAATACTATATGCACCTGTTGGCCGTAGATTGTTGCAGGCCACAGCTTTGTGTAATGGACTAAATGGGTTTGAGGTAGTTTAAACTGCTTTTAGTATAATTAAAGTTAACAGTATCTATTTATTATAACTTATTCTTGTATTCAATTAATTTTCGAACAATTTTCCTATATTTATCCTATAGATAATTTTACGTAAGTACTTTATGAAAACATTACTACAATTTGCTATTTCTAATAGTTTTTTTTTATAAAACTGAAAGAGAATTTTTGTGAAATCGTTCTTTCTCATGTTTCTGGTACGTAAATCTTGGCCTATCTTATCTTATCCTTTTTGTTTTAAATATTGTATACACATAAAATCTAATCTAAACATTAAAAATAACAAAATAAACCAGATCAGCGTGGAATAGTGGCAAGAATACTGGCCGCATTTCCCCGCTCGTTGATAGAGAAAGGTGTCAGCCCTGTTGTCAACAGAAGGGATGATCAATCGAGGGGATATATCTTTAATAAAATTTTTTTGACATTTAGGACCTAGAGTTTCTACACCAAACGGCACAAATTTGTAATTTTCAATAATTTGTTAGACTCTGCGAATCTACGCTTGTTAGCGCAATGAACTCAGTAAACCGCGCTGCTTTATTATGTCAATATATCTTTAAAAAGTTCACACTGCAACAATACAGTCGATAAAATAACCAAGGATAAGATTTGAGGCGGAAATCGCAGAATGTGTCACTCTCGGAGCTCCGGCTCTCCAACTATCTCTGTGAGAAAATAGCACTTCGATCAATTGCTCTGTTTGGAAGTGAATGAAGGACAAACAAACAAACAAACACTTTCAGCATTTATTTATATTTAGCATATATTACTATATGCGGAGTGGGGCGTCGATAGTCGAGTGGGAAAGACGGGTCGCGGGTTCGATCCCTCCTTCATCCGAGCATGTACCAATGGGTTTTCATAATAAAAAACTATGTACCTACATTATCCGACAAACCGTACAAAGAGGCTTTTCCATCTACATACCTCAACAGAGCTAGCAACTCGTTAGATCAAAAAAAAAGAAACGTCGGCTAAATGAGGTAACCCGTCAAGAAAGAAAAAAAGCCAGGGTAAAAAGTATCATAATGTCACTCTCCGAACTATCTCTGTGTGTAAATATAGCACTTCAATATGTTCCTCACTTCTACTACTACATCACTACATGACCCCGCAATGCTCGCATCCTACTCCACTTCCTAGTATAGTAGCTATTCTTCTGGTTTTCATTATTCTTCTGTACTTTATATTTTTAACCGAACTTCAAAATAAGGAGGAGATTCTCAATTCGTCGGAATCTTTTATGTTTTTATGTATGTTCCCCGATTACTTGAAGACGCCTGGACCGACTTGGAATTTTTTTTTTGTATACTTTCCAGGTGGTCTCTCACTTGAAGCGATTTGGGTATCTTCTAAAGTGACTTGTGCATTTGTTTTGGTTTTGAAAGCGGTTTTTTTCTTCATCAGAAGTGGTTATCTCTAATAGTCCGAATTTAGTTCATTAGAATTCTTCAGTTTTTCTGTATGAAAATTTCACAAATGATATTCAGGTAAAAGTTATTTATGAAGGCTGTAATAAAAACACAGAAATTACATGCGTAAAGTAAATAAAGGATAAACAGCGCGCTAATTAAAAGTAACGGTCAAAATAGCATCCTATACTTAATTTAGACATATGGGCTAGACCCAAGTAACTACATAGTTGTATGGTACATTAAACAAGTTATTTACACATTTTGAAATACCTGAGTGACTTTGTCCTTTGTAATAATATAAAGAGGTTTTGTTAGTTTGGATTTTTTTTCTTAACGGGTTGCCTTACAGCTCCCGAAACTGTGTTACGGTTTCAGGGTACCCAGCGGAAGACCAAGTCTCCCTCGTTTAGCCGATGGTATTTATGAGGCTTGTCGGGTGTGGGGTAGCCAGGATGGGTCGATGGGTAGGTATTGCAGGAAAACTCGTAGTAAACTTTCACCATTCGTTTATTGGTCGAATTAACAAGGAAGGAACAAGCAGCAAAAGAACAACCAGTAAAAGCATCCGTAAGGAGCCAAGGAGAAAGGAAGCCGTCAAAGGAGAAAGGAGCCGTAAGGAGAAGGAGAAGGAGCGCAAATACTTATTTGCGCTCCTTTTATATTAACATAGATATTAGTTCTTGAATATTGATTCAATACATTTTATATAGTTATTTACTTAGTTGATAAAATAGAAATATAATAAATTTTACAATTGGCAGAGTACTGCCTAAGTCAACAGTTTGTGAAGGAATGAGTAAAATTTTAATTTAGGTTCCACACATCGAATATTTGAAAATAACATACAATGTTCTATTGAATTAAAATGAACAATATCGTGTTCTAAAATTAAAATAAATGCTATTTATGATGGCCAGCTTGTAAGCGGCCAGGAAAATAAGGTCGTATCATCACAGGCTGTACCTAACGAGTGGCCAGTTCTGTTGAGGTATAGGTATTTAGATGAAGTACATTAAACAAGTTATTTACACATTTTGAAATACCTGTTATGGTCTAGTGACTTTTTACTTTGTAATGATAAAAAGAGTTAAAGTTTTTAAGTTTGGATGTAGTGGGTTATCTTTGAAACTACAGACCCGATTCTGAAAATTCTTTGACTAATAGCAAGTACATTGGCGAAGCCGGAGGCGGAATGCTAGTGTTATATAATTTGAAGAAAAATAACTCGAAATCAAAATCCTCCTCCTTTAGAGTCGATAGCCTTTGGTAGAGCGTTGGAACCTGGGGGACGTAGGTTTCATGCCACTCGTGTCATAAATGCTAAGCATATGGTGTCCGCAGTTCTTATAAAAATAACATATATTTACATCCGTTAAAGAAGTGACACATCTAGGTTTATTAAGGTAGGGTACAAACACGACATCTACTAAAAGTGGCATTTTTGAACGCTTACTTTGAAGTGTCAGGAATCAATCTCAATCTCAAAAAAATATAGTGGATAGCAAATAATACTACATAAAACTTTAACCGCATAGATTTTTCATAAGGGTTTTGGTTTATCGAAAAAAAATATGCAAAATACCTCTATAAGAAAACTTTTGTGCGTAAATTCACAATATTTTGCGCGACAACTATATACTTTTTTTTAAGAATAAAATAGCTTGAATAATCTATTAAAACTTTAACCGATTACTTTCACTGTTTAATTGTTTTTCTTTAACAAATTTTAAGAAAAAGCTACAGAATAAGTGAAATTACAAGTGTAGCTGCATGACCACGTCAAATATGCCAAGCAATATTCAACCTTATATCGTCCTACATAAGCATCCGCCCACCGGAGTGCAAATAGTATTTTTTATCGAGGTTGATCCCTGCCTTAAGTGTAGCAATAGACTCGCAAAAAGTGAACACTGTTACTGGTGTCGCTGGCCATACTGCAAGGTTTATAAGCCGCGTGAAGATGTATGCCCTATATTTCCTATTTTTAACGACTTCAAAAAAAAAGACGTTACACAATTCGACCGTATATATTATTTTTTTTATGTGTGTTCGCGGATAACTTCGTCGTTTATGAACCGATTTTGATGATTTCTTTTTTAATCGACAGATAATTCTTCCGGATTGGTCCCATTGTTATGTCATAAAAATTGGTTCATTAGGTTTTTAGTAATTTTAAAAAAACTGACTTTATACAGTAAATTATCAGTATCTCGATGAAATATGTACTGATTTTAACGATTTATTTTTTTAAGGATATAATAATTTCTCGACATTATCTCACAGACATATGACGAAAATCGGTTCAGTAGTTTTTCAGAAATTCAGTAATTTGTCTCTGTTTACGGCAGAAAATTACGTATCAGAGAAAAGCCTTAGCAACAGTTGCTATGACAGGAAGGATGGTATGGTGCAGTTTAGGATGCAAATGGTTCAAATCCCATCCACAGCAGTATTTTTTTTTTATTATTCCATTTTTTTTTTCATTGCGTTATTATTTGTCTCTCAGGGCAACAAAATCAATTTGGCACTAACCGTCTTCAAATTCTACGACGAAATATTTATTATTTCTTACTTTTCAGTGCAAATTTTTGAAGTCGGTATACTTTTTTTTTAAAGTTAATTTATGTTTTTTTTCGACTTAGTATAGTTTCGGATATAAGGGGAGGGGGGACCGACTATAATTTAAACTATGCATTTTAAAATTATAAAAAAAGGATTCCTTATACAACGAGCCCCTTCAATTGATATTTCAAATGAATCCGCGAAATCTAAATTCGATTATTTACGCTATGCTATACGTCCGTGATTGGGTTATGAAACTCTATGTATATGATATTATATGTACCAAGTTTCAACATTTTTAGTCCAGTAGCTTCGGAGAAAATAAGCTGTGACAGACGGACAGACAAACACATGTGTGACCCTATAATACCTGTTTTAGTTTGGGTTCACATTAGATATTTCAGTGTACCTTCCATCCATCTTATTTCATGATATATTACCTAGAATTGTAAGTAAAAGTTCAAAATGAGTAGGGTACAAACTCAACTTTGATACAAGGTAAACGCATTAACTCGAATGTGACCACTCGTAGTTTGAGCAAGTCATGGCCTTAATGATATTTTGTGAAAGACCTCTCATGTTCTATTTTCAGTAGATATAGGATTATGTAATGTCTTACGTGAACTTTTCAGGGTTCTCCAGAGACAGGTGCTTTTAAAACTTTTAAAAGGTGGGTTTCATTCGATAAGTCGGCGTTGAAGTCAGCTGGGTGGAGTGCACGTGTTGCGGAATCACCTGTCGTGATGTCGAGCCAGGGTTCTGTTCAAGACTGTATTTTAAGTAACATTATAGGAAAAGTAATATATCTATCATCACGCCGTTTATCTTAAGAGTTAGACAGAGATAATCGAATGTTATTTGCCACGATCCTGACGTACCTCCTTCGCATCTTTTATATTTATCGAAACTTTCACACCTACATGCTCGGCAATAGACTATTCCACTAAAATTTATTTATGTTCAGGAGTATGCTGATTGCGTTAGCGGTATTTTTACATAAATATAACTTTTTAGTCCATGAAAAAATACCTAGAACTTCTTTGTCACGCGACCGATTCTACGTCACACCGCGCTAAACGCCGCCACAGTGTGCAGGCGCACGGCTGTGTGAAGTTGGCACCCCCAAATGCTAATTTCCGTTTTTTTTTCATCACGTTTGTTTATCCATCGTTAGTCCACGTTTGTCCACCAAAAATTTTTTTTTGTCCACCCTTCAAAAAAAAGTTATTCAAATAAACATTTTTAAAGAAAAAAGCCCTGAATTTAACTTTGACGGAGGATATCTAGCTTCCTAGGGGTGGATTTGCTTTTCTGAGGGGTAGGTTTGTTTGTCCACTTCAGAAACTCTTTTGTCCACCACGTATGTTCATTTGTCCATCCTTAGAGATATAGTTATGCGTGAGATAAGTATATATCTGACGATTTTAACTTTGTCGTGGGATCTCCAACTTCCTAGGAGTGGATTTGCTTATCTGAGGGGTAGGTCTGTTTGTACACCTCGGAAACTTATTTGTCCACCACATACTGTCGTTTGTCCACCCTTAGACATATAGATATACGTGAGTTAATTAAGTATATATCTAAGGATTTTCAATTTGACAGGGGATCTCTAGCTTCCTAGGGGTGGATTTGGTTCTCTGAGGGGTAGGTCTGTTTGTCCACCTCGGAAACTTATTTGTCCACCACATACTGTCGTTTGTCCACCATCAGAGGTATAGTTATGCGTGAGTTAATTAAGTATATATCTAAGTATTTTAATTTTGACGCAGGATTTCTAGTTTCCTAGGGGTGGAATAGCTTCTCTGAGGGGTAGGTCTGTTTGTCCACCTCAGAAGCTCATTTGTCCACACTATATTGTCGTTTGTCCACCCTTAGAGATATAGTTATACGCGAGTTAATTATATATCTAAGGATTTTAACTTTGACGGAGGATTTCTAGTTTTCTAGGGGTGGATTAGCTTCTCTGAGCGGTAGGTCTATTCTTCCACCTCAGAAGCTCATTTGTCCACCATATATTGTCGTTTGTCCACCCTTAGAGATATAGGTATACGTGAGCTAATTATATAGCTAACGGTTTTAACTTTGACGGAGGATCTCTAGCTTCCTAGGGGTGAAATTGCTTCTTTGAGGTTTTGGTTTGTTTGTCCACCTCGGAAACTCGTTTATCCACCACATATTGTCGTTTGTCCACCCTTAGAGATATAGTTATGCGTAATATAAGTATGTATCTAAGGATTTTAACTTTGTCGTGGGATCTCCAACTTCCTAGGGGTGGATTTGCTTCTCTGAGGGGTAGATCTGTTTGTCCACTTCAGAAACTCATTTGTCCACCACATATTTTCGTTTGTCCACCCTTAGAGACGTAGTTATGCGCGAGTTAATTCAGTATATATCTAAGTATTTTCACTTTGACGGGGGATCTCTAGCTTCCTAGGGGTGGATTCTCTTCTCTGAGGGGTTGGATCGTTTGCCCACTTTATAAACTTGATTTTCAAACCTTTAGTGTAGTTTGAACGTTCCCGGAAATTCAGTTTCTATCGTTTTTTTCATAAAAAATGTTTATTTGAATAACTTTTTTTTGAAGGGTGGACAAAAAAAAATTTTTGGTGGACAATTGTGGACTAACGATGTACAAACGAACCTGATGAAAAAAAGTTGAAAATTCGCATTTGGGGGTGCCAACTTCCACCTCAATTTTAGTTTTTTTTAAATAACTTTTTTTTAAGGGTGGACAAAAAAAAATGTTTGGTGGACAAACGTGGACTAACGATGGATAAACGAACGGGATGAAAAAAAATTGAATTTCGCATTTGGGGGTGCCAACTTCCACCCCCAATTTTTATTTTTTGAATAACTTTTTTTTGAGAGGTGGACAAAAAAAAATTTTTGGTGGACAAACGTGGACTAACGGTGGACAAACGAACCTGATGAAAAAAAACTGAAAAATCCAATTTGGGGGTGCCAACTTCACACAGCCCAGGCGCACCACGCTTGTATAGAGCGCAGTGACGTCACTAGGTTCACGTCGAGCATCGTTTCTTCTCGCGCATCAAATAAGTAAACTTTAAACTGCCATAACTTCGTCAATTCGTATCGTATAATAATAAAACTTGTGTCAAATTTTAAGTTTTGGTTAGTTCTTTTATTCTAATTAATAAAAAAAATTGGGTGGAAATACATTTTCAATATCTAAATACAACTAACTTACTTACCATGAAATATTTCCGAAACCACGCCAGATAGATTTTTGAAGTAAAAAGCAACATTCCATGACTTCAAAGAGGCCAGTATGTAAATATGAAACTGTTTTCAGGATTCTTTTTACTTCATGGAGCTAACTTGTATAGTAGAAAATATTTAGATTTTTTTAGACACTTTGCAAGTGGCTTTTTTATATTGCAGTGTATATAAAACTGTCGTGTCACTGACTGACTGACAATCAACGCACAACTTAAGCGATATGAAAATTGAAAGGTATAATTCCTTATGGGGTGCACTGTGATGATACGACCTTATTTTCCTGGCCGCTTACAAGCTGGCCATCATAAATAGCATTTATTTTGATTTTAGAACACGATATTGTTCATTTTAATTCAATAGAACATTGTATGTTATTTTCAAATATTCGATGTGTGGAACCTAAATTAAAATTTTACTCATTCCTTCACAAACTGTTGACTTAGGCAGTACTCTGCCAATTGTAAAATTTATTATATTTCTATTTTATCAACTAAGTAAATAACTATATAAAATGTATTGAATCAATATTCAAGAACTAATATCTATGTTAATATAAAAGGAGCGCAAATAAGTATTTGCGCTCCTTCTCCTTCTCCTTACGGCTCCTTTCTCCTTTGACGGCTTCCTTTCTCCTTGGCTCCTTACGGATGCTTTTACTGGTTGTTCTTTTGCTGCTTCTTCCTTCCTTGTTAATTCGACCAATAAACGAATGGTGAAAGTTTTCCTGCTATACCTACCTACCCGGCCTGGCTACCCCTCCACCCGACAGCACTAAGAATGGATTAAGTCCACATAGCATCTCGTACCGTCAATATAATCTCCTTCAGAGACCAAAGCCCCTTCTCTACTCTACTCTACTCTCAGGTTTATGCACTACAGGCACTGTACGGCCCTGTGATGTCCAACCCGTCAAGAGAGTCTCATGCAAAGCCGACTAGTTAGGCGACGGCACTGCAATCAAAAACTACTGAACTGATCTTCTTTTGTGGTGTTCCTAATACAACGCGTACTTCATCTTATCTTTCATCCTTAATTATTTCAAGTGTCTAAACCAGAGTAAACTTCTTTTCTTCATTTTGTCGCAACATCATCTTTTATTCCGCATTCGTCTCTAATGACATCTTTTCGGATTAAATTTAGGCAGTGCGTTTAGTAATATTTTATAAATTAAAAACTTTAATACAGGTAAGCCCTAAGGTACGAGCTTGTATCTATACATAATCACACACTTACTGCATGCATAAAAGGGGATTAAATCATTTAAGAGGCTTTCACGGGAGGGATAATGAAAGCTTTTATGAAGCTTCTCGGATTAACTGACTTACTGAAACTCGCATCTTTTCGTTTTCTATTTATAACTCAACTAGTGAAATGGCCTGACTTCATTTAGATGTTGTTAAATTATCTAAAACTAGCTGTTCGCCCGTGGATATTTTCGAACAAAATAAAATATACCCTACAGCACTCATAGATAATGGCCTGCCTGCACTACCCCTACCCTTACCCCTACCCTTACCCCTACCCCTACCCTTACCCCTAACCCTACCCCTACCCCTACCCCTACCCCTACCCTTACCATTACTTTCCCACGACTTCGTACGTTCGCATACATATAGCTTTTGTCATGTTCACCTCTGCCCACCCCGTTCCCGTCGTCATGCCGTGATGGTACCTATACAGCCTATGTTACTCAGGGATAATGTAGCATTCTAATGGTGAAAGAATTATCAAAAACCGTCCAGTAGTTTTTTGAGTTTATTCGTAACAAACATACAAACATACAAAAATACAAATCTTTCCTCTTTATAATATTAGTATAGATACCATTACGGTAAAACACATATCACATAAAAAAACCACAAATTATAAAACAAAGTCCCCAGTCGTGTCTGTCGGTAAGTATGTGCCTTTTTAACCCAAAATGTGTCACTCCTGAACTGATTTTGTTGCTGTTTTCACGATTAGAGAGGTATATTCAAGAGAAAGGTATACGAATATAGAACATGGACTATGTTCTAATCAGTTAGAGATATAACAAAATGAGGTAAGAACAAATTATCCCACTAATATTATAAACGCGAAAGTTTGTATGGATGTATGTATGTTTGTTACACTCAATCACGCCAAAACGGCTGAAATTTGGCACAGAGATAGATTATAGTCTGGAATAGCACATAGGCCATTTTTTATCCCTGAAAAATGTATAGATTTGTTTTTGTATTTCACGGGATCGACATGATTTTTTGCACAGTGGTAGTTTAGGGGTCAGAGAATGAGATATAGCAATTTTTATACCGCGAAAGCGGGCGGGGGTGGGGCAATATACAGCTACGGGATTATTTCTTTTTGGATCTATTTCCACGCGGGTGAAACCGCGGATAGAAGCTTGTATAGAATAAAATGAAAATTTTAAAAAGTCTGTTGCCTTACAGCTCCCAAAACCGTGTTATGGTTCCAGGGTACCCAGCGTAAATGGATATTAGCGTATTTATTCCTTTCTACATCATTTTATTATATATCTGACGTATTAGAAAGCATACGCCACGAATCCGCGCTGGAGCTAATTGTCCTTTCGACTTGATTCACTAATAATAAAACTCAGCTCCTAAACATGAATGGTCCACGTTTAATACCCTTAAATCTTCCTTGTTAATCAACATTTTATAATCGTGAAAACTGCAACAAAATCAGTTCATTAGTTTTTGCATAAAAAGGGCACAAACATAATATGTAGTGATTGGTATAATTAGATAGATTATGTTTGTTTGTACGAGTTAAACTCGAAAACTACTTGCAAATAAAACCAAAGAAAAGAACTGAAAAAAAAATCACATTTACATAGACGAAGCAGGTGTGAGTCGCTAGTAGTCGAGTAAGCTACGAAGAGGGATGATGGAACAAATACTGCTAAGTCTCTGCCGCGTGTAAGGCTGTGTTTAAACAGACTTGTGTTGAGAAGCTAAATTATATGCAAAGTGTTTACATTATATACCTACGATGTACGTAGGGAATCTTTGAGATTTTGTCTTAGTATAAATATGACATTAATTACGTTACTGCTGGCAAGTCAGTATTTAGACCAAGGTAACCAAAATCGAAATTAAAAATGGTTTATTTATAATTCTTGAAAAACACGCAATAATAATGAATGATTAGACAAACCACACTTAGTAGATCACTCGTTAGATATAGCATCACAAATACCATCGGCTAAAAGAGGGGGCCTTGGTCCGTAACACGGTTTCGGTAGCTGTAAGGCCATCCCCAAGTATCCCTCTTTAGCCGATGGTATTTGTAAGGCTATACCTAACGAGTGGCCAGTTCTGTCTCGGTATATTTTTAGTTTGAAAAGACTATAAGTGTGTTTTGTCGGATTATGTACATAGGTTTTTAATTATAAAAAATCACAGATACGGAATAGAACCCGTGCTCTGCCTAGTTATTAATACCAGACGTCTTAACCACTCGGCTACCGACGCACCCAATCTGTTAATTTTAAATTATAGTCAATCTCTGTACCAAATCTTAAACAAATCCACATTAACTAAGGAAAGTCAAATAGCCAACCAATCACAATAAGATCAAGCGAACGATTGAAAGTATCTATAAAATTCATGACAATGTACATTTTTATGGTAACACTACAGTGTCTTGAACTAACTTTAACATGGACAATGTCATAAAATGACAAATTTTACAACTTTAGAATAAACATTCTTTCAAAATAATAACTACAAATTTGTGCCGTTTAGTGTAGAAACTCTAGGTACGTGGGGTAAATCTATCTAATCGTGTAAACATGAAAAAAATAGGACAAGTACTTTTTGAGTCTATGAAATGCGTTAATGCACTGATATTAACCAGGTTAAGGTAAGCGAATGTAACTTGCATTGTAACCGCATTCCCAGTTTGTGTGGAGAGTTCTCAAATTAATTACGAAATACCTGGATTAAAATTCCTGAAATACTGTCTAGGTATATTGCAAATAACAGTTAAATTCTGATACTATTACATGATAGCATTCTGATATATTTATCTATCAGCGACCCGCATCCACTTCGCAATAATGAAAAATATTTTTATTAAATAGTGACCCATATGACTCTCAGGTTCTCTAACTGTATCTATGCAAAATCACGTCTTCTTCTTCCAATGTCAAGTATTTATAGCCTTTATAGTGTTTATAGCCGATTAATCGGTATTTAAGATAATCCCGCCGACCGTGATATGTCTTATTAGTCGTCGACTGTTTAGTCCATTACAGCACGGACAGGATTAAACTGGGTTTCCCATCACGTCTCGGCGGGCGCGTGCGTTATACACCAAGGCGTGACGTGGAAACTCCAAAATCACGTCAATCCGTTGCTATCTTTTGACGTAAATATTTCATATACTTAATAAAAATGAAACCGCCAAGTGCGAGTCGGACTCGTGCACGAAGGGTCCGTACCATTATCTATAAAAACGGCAAAAAAAATCACGTTTGTTGTATGGGAGCTATCTAACATATCTAACATCTGACCACTCACCTTAGTAATAAGCATTATATCCTGAAAACATAACACTTTATACACAACATCTATATTTACGCGCACAGTTGATGCGTTCTCCTTCTTTATTTCCCTTTCTCTTTCTCGTCACACACACACACGCACACACTGTTGGCTGACAGTACCAACCTCTCGGAAAATGGGTTGGTACCATCTGACGGCCAACTCTACCACCGCGCGCGCTCATCGGTCAAATCAAATACACACACTTCCGTCCCTTTTCACGAAATCACTCCCACAAATTTCAGGAAAGCGAGGGAAAGATGTTACACATCAACAAAAAACACTCTTTCTAACAAAATAAAGTAAAGACATGCTTTACCGGATGAAACATATTTATTTTCTCAATTTCATGAATATGCTGCATTTTTCAGCGATTTCTCTAGTCATATTTTTAAGAAATATTTCCTATCTTGCAGGCGATGCTAAGGGTCGTAAATATCTCTAAAAATATAGTTATGGCGGCAAACCACTGTACGTTCTCTGAGTTACGAGGTTCAAGATTTAAGGAGTGTCTTTGCTGTTTCATATCACGAATACACATTAATACCTAACTGTATTTTAAATGGGGAGATTATTTCGAAAAAAAAACCCCGTACGCCATTTTATTAGAAGAAATTTATAGTTACTAGTTTCTCGCCACAGCTCCCTCAATGATACCATCAAAAGGGCTCTTGCATCAATAGACGCGTCCCTGCTCTCCTAGAGCCAACGGGAATAATCCGGGAAGACGGCAAGAGACCCGATGGAATGACTCTGATTCCCTGGGAGCAAGGTCGGGCCCTTGTATGGGATGCTACGTGCGTGGACACATTAGCCCCGTCTCATCTCAGGGAAACAGTAATCAAAGCGGGAGCTGCGGCGGAAATAGCAGAGTCTAACAAACGGCGCAAATATATATATAAATAAATAAATATATATTTGATATAGTAAATATATATTGAAAACTACAAATTTGTGCCGTTTGGTGTAGAAACTCTAGGTCCGTGGGGTTCAAATGCCAAAAATTTTATTAAAGATATATCCTCTCGACAGAACATAAGAGGGGTTTATCTGGCTTATTTCGTTATTTTGAATCTTTAGATTTGATTTAGGGTTTTTATATTAATAAAAAAGGTTACTACATAGTTCAACTGATCTCCAATAGATGGCGTCTTTTACGATATAAATAAATCAGTCTAACTTTAAAAGAAACATTAAGTTTTATAACTAAACTAAAATAACTATTTATATCTCGTCATTAGAGGGATAATAATAATTAAACATTATATTTGGGTCTTCCGCTGGGTACCCTGGAACTGGAAGGTTTCGGGAGCTGTAAAGCAGAGCAACCCGTGAAGAAGAAAAAAAAAAAAAAAAAAATCTTTGGGAAATAATATATCTAGATATTTTTGACGGTTTTTTTTTAATTTACTAGAATTTAAATGTCTATTGTAACTATAATTATCTAATTACTCATAAAACAAAGACTTCAAATGCACACAAGTAGTCTCGAAAAAAAATTTGGCTTTTCAAAGTAGTTTAGAAATAAACCAAACATAAATGTGCTTAATTCCAAGTTATGTGCCCGTTCATACACTACTTTATCTAATCCCATGCAATAGTACAAAACAAATTGAACAAAGATATTTTTCTTAATCGACAAATTGGCGACAAACCGCGGTTACCTACCTACTGCGCATTAGTGCGCATGCGCGTTAACTGTCAAGTAACTCGGACATGCGCGTGTCGATATTTTCATAGAGTTTAATGTGGCTGTATAAAAAAAATCCTTTGCCCTTTTGCATTAAAAAAAAACAAAACATTACGAGATCGTTTTTGTATGAAAACTTCGGTACTATAATACATTATAGTATCGAAGTTTGACATATTAGAGACGCGTGTAAATAAAACATATCATTATGAAGTATGATTCGATTTTGTAATAGAGACTTTACGATATAAGAGTAGATAAAAAATATTATTGCGTATTTATTTTCATTGTAAATACCCAGTAAATGTAATTCAAATATTATTTGCTTTCAAAGTTAAATTATAACAACCCATTCAAAGTGTTGAAGTGATAGTAAAGTTGACCGGTCTCTCCGGGATCCTTGTTCTTGGCTACAACTTAGTTAAACTTATCACTTTTAGTTACTTACCTGTCCTTTGGGGATTATGTTACAATTAATTTTGGATAAGATAAACCTAACTTGATGCTTTATTGTTTAATAAGTTGTAATAATTTGAGACTACAAATTACTGTAGCGAATTTCATGAAATACTTTGCCCGCATTTTTTTTTTATTTGAAAGATAAAACACACCATTATTACGGCATAAACCTTGCGATTTGGCTAAAAATACTATGACATTAGCAAGTATGTCGATGAATTTAATGAAACTAGAGCTGATACTTATTCTAATTATTTTCAGAAGAAGTGCGTACTTTGGATTTGCGTGCCCTCAGAAGCACAAGTACGGGCAGGGCTTACCCCTTGGATAAAAAATATTTTTTTACTTTTTCCACCCTGAAAAATCCGAAACAAATCTTACCCTCAACCTGAAGGTAGAATTCGGTGCTGAAATTAAGTTAGACAGAAACAACTTGAAAGCTTTTCTATAGAAATTGGTAAAAAAAATAGTAGCTAATAGTTGACAGGAAGGAGATTAGCGACAGCAATATCTCAACATAAGCGCTTTCCCATCCGCATCCCTGACGCTGAGAGATGACGTCCTAGTGAGTTTCCTTAGAACACCGCATATACAAGCTCTATTAAGCTAGCAGACACTCGACGGCGGCACCAGCTCGGACCCGGCTAGTTTTTTGTAGCTTTTTTGTAGCTTTTTTGTTACGTTGGTTTTTTTTTGTAGCTCTTACCAATTCCGAGAAAAACGCGAAACTGCTAGCTTAAATATCAATTGTAGCGGCATCGATTCGGACCCGGTTAGTTTTTTGTAGCTTTTTTGTAGCTTTTTTGTTACGTTGGTTTTGTAGCGGCTTGACCGCACAGATAGTTAATTAGGTCACAGGGGCGCGGGGCAAGTTAACGGACACTCCCGCGCCGGACTTCAGTTATGTTCTAGTGGGCGACGCGACCGGACGCGCCCCGGCCCGGCTAGCGTAACTCAACAATTAGGTCGCTCGTTGGTACTGTCCTAGCAAGCAGGTGCTTAAGTTATTAATATAGAATCAGTAAGACAGTACCATCTTTTATTGGAGAGTGACCCAAATAGAGACCTGCCACGATACACATGAGGTCAGAAAGTGTTCCAAGCATAGCACGCAACCTCATGCGTACATTGGTGACCCTTCGACGTCGCGAAACCCGCTGCTATAGTTGTGCGCCGAGACCGCACACGGCGCGAGTTTTCGTGATTATACAATGGCTGAAGCTGCATCCGGACTTTATTGACCTACTCCAGCCGACAAGGACAGCAGAGAGATGGCTGCGATCGTGGACTACAGCTATTTCGGCGCGGATGAGCAGGATGGAGACCGGGAACACACAGCGCAACGGAGACAGATCGCGGTCGAGGAACCGCCAGCAGAAACGACACCTATGTAAGTGCCGCCGAGTTGACGTTCGGGAAAACGCTTCGCCTGCCCGGGGACTTTTATAGTTCCGACAGTGAAGTGATTTCTTCCGACCATGACGTCATACAGAAAATTTGCAGCTATTCGAAACTGCAAATCGAGTCAAGGTTAATATCTCTGTGTACAGATTGAAATCCGCTCATATTTTGTCCGTAAGCGAAACAGTAAAGGTGGCAGCCCTGCCTGCCTCTGAAACAGAAAAAGTCGCCGTGGTACCGACTTCACGAACAGTAAAGGTGGCAGCTCTGCCTACCTCTCAATCAGAAAAAGTCGCGGTGGTACCGACTTCACGAACAGTAAGGTGGCAACACTGCCTACCTCGCAATCCACCCAAAAGAAACATGTGCATTTTCAAAAGTAAAAAATGACACATGCAGAAAGCATTAATAAGTAAACCCTACCTTTATAGAGATAACATTATCAAATAGGTTACGGTTTTATTGAAATTTTTTATTTGTATTTTTAACTAGGTATGTAATGACGTAATATTTAATTTTGCAATGTGTTTTAATATCGTGTAACATTAAACTTTTATTTTTATAGCGAACTAAGGTATTCCAATGGTATGTTGTTTTAGCCGACAAGGAACACTAAATCAACAGAATCGTCAAATAATAAAAAGCAGTAATGTATATTATAAAATGTAAAAGTTGCATTGCCAAGCAAGAATGCAAAACAGTCAGGTGAATTAAGTAACGAAGATATGGTAAATTTATATTATATGTTTTAAGATTTTGTAATTACTGTGTTTTAATGATATTATTGTATGAAAATTTTAGCACTTAAGAATTGCTTATGTTATTTTTGATTTATTGTGTTTATTTTTTTATGTGTAACCTGCTTGCTAGACATTGCTCACGATAATGTTGTTTGTATTTAGGACGTTTTAGGAAATATTGTAAACACTTCCTTTCAATCGTAGGGGGGAAGTAGTGTAGCGGCTTGACCGCACAGATAGTTAATTAGGTCACAGGGGCGCGGGGCAAGTTAACGGACACTCCCGCGCCGGACTTCAGTTATGTTCTAGTGGGCGACGCGACCGGACGCGCCCCGGCCCGGCTAGCGTAACTCAACAATTAGGTCGCTCGTTGGTACTGTCCTAGCAAGCAGGTGCTTAAGTTATTAATATAGAATCAGTAAGACAGTACCATCTTTTATTGGAGAGTGACCCAAATAGAGACCTGCCACGATACACATGAGGTCAGAAAGTGTTCCAAGCATAGCACGCAACCTCATGCGTACAGTTTCATTTTTGTAGCTGTGCGCTACTCGATTGATCAGCCACTTGCTGCTGGCGACTTTGTGAAGACTGGCAGCCGAGATCTTTATATGAACAATAAGTTTTAGTGTATTTTGAATTTATACTTAGAATAAGTGGGGCATATTCGGGCAAGATGACATGCTGTGAAGAGTTTTACCTTGGGATTGCACGAAGAAACACCTTTTGTGTTTGACAGTATCAGTATGAAACCTGAATACCTAAATTAAAGAAAGTAAATAATCAACAATATCATCTTGCCCGGAAGATATGCAAGGTCAGTAATTAGGTCCATTAGTTAGGTATCGATAAGTATGTATATATAAATTGTTATGACAAATAAAACAGCTTAAAATACAGTCCACTAATTTATTATTTCAAATCACCAAGTCACCAGATAGGTAGAAACAAGTGGAGCTCTACCTCTTGAGTAACACCTGCAGAGGTATCTCACACATTTTGGTCCTTGACGAGCCGGATCTGGAACATAATTCTGGTTTGGTGCAAGTTGCATAACAATTTATAAATATTTACTAAATTCTAATCAGTTTCGACAATGATTACACGGTCAAAGACGCTTTCAATGCAAGGTAATACAAGAAGTTCAAGTCTTTCTTTAAACATAGATCAGCGACAATCCGAATCACCAACTCCAACTATAATGGAAAATAAGAAAATGGAGAGAGAAAATAAGATAATTCATTTAAAGCATAAAATCGCTGAAGCGCAGCTTAGGCTAGCTGAAGTTGAATTGAAAATGGTTCAAGATAATAATGAAGAATGTGATGAAGCGGGAAGACGCATATCATCAAGAAACGTGGTTGAAAGGACGGAAGACGGTGGCGTCACTATGGTGTCTTTAAACTCAAGTTTAGAGGATGTCACCACTCCCCGCGTTCAACCACAAAGAAAAAGGGAAGAATCAAATGATAAAACGATAAATGAATTAGTAAAGGTGATAGGAAAGCTGACTAACAATACCAAGCCCAAGGTAGCTCCAAGAGAATGCCACGTTACCTTCTCAGGTAAACCAGAGGAATGGCTTTTGTTTAAAACATCATTTATAGAAACTACAGAAACGTATGATTTCTCAGAAGGAGAAAATATAGGAAGGTTAAAAGTAGCCTTAAAAGGTGAAGCTAGAAGTGCAGTAGCAAGTATGTTGTTAACATGTAATGATTCAAAAATGATTTTGGATACTCTTGAAAGGCGTTTTGCACGTCCAGAATTAATAATTTATAACGAATTAAATAATCTGAAGATATTACCAAGATTATCAACTGAAGGTAAAGAGTTACCTACATTCGCATGTAAGCTTCAAAACTTTGTAAGTACAATCAAATTATTGAATTACAATGAGTATTTACAAAGTCCAGAATTGAGAAATTCTTTAGTAGGAAAGATGAATCCTATACTTAAATCAAGATGGTTCGATTATGCTATGATAAATAGTTCACAAAATAAAAGTCCTACATTAGAATTATTATCAAATTTTTTAAACGAAGAATCAGAAAAGTTAATTCGTTTTGGTAATTTAGATTTTTCTATAGACTCACGGATATTTCCTGAAAAAGGACGTCATGTGATAAATTATTCTAAACTAAACTTTCCTACCAGCTCAACTTGTACATATTGTCAAGAGCAACATAATATTATTACATGTGAAAAATTTAAGGAACTACCGATTGATCAGAAATATATGTGGTTAAAAGAAAACAAATTATGTTTTAAATGTTTTAAAGGCAAGCATAGGAGACAATTTTGTAAAGAAAAAAATTGTGGTTATAATGGCTGTCGCGGTCAACATCATCGATATCTTCACAAGGAGATTCAATGTCCATCCAAGATATACACACCACTTGGACAAAGTAAGGAAGATGGCACAGCGAAGTTATCTTCATGTGAGCGGCAAATTACTACCTCTTATTCTTGTAAAAATAGTCAATATATAGGATCACTTTTAAGAATTGTTCCTGTTATTATTTATGGGAAAAATAAATATATCAATACATATGCTCTGTTAGATAGCGGTTCGACAACGTCAATTATTGACTCAGACTTAGCGCGTCAAATTGACATCGATGGTCCAGATACTGAGTTCTATGCGGACTGTATTGGCGGTTTAAGGCTGAATGGAATAAATACGAAACTTGTGTCATTTGCGTTAAAAGGAAAATATTGTAATGATATTTATCAATTGCGATATGTCAGATCAATGTGTAATTTAAATTTATTTTCACAGGATATTTCAGCTGAATTTGTAAACAAATTTTCTTACTTAAATAACATAAAGGATCAGTTAAATTATGGAAAAGTTCAACCAAAATTAGTAATTGGAGAAGATTATGGATATCTTATTGATTCAAGAGAAATCCAGGAAGGAGGTAAATCAAATCCAATTGCTTCAAAAACCTTATTAGGGTGGACTTTACATGGACCTATGCAAGGTACACCAAGTAAGTACCATCATGTAAATTTCTTAAATCAGTGTCAAGATACGGAATTGAAACAAATGATAAATTATCACTATACCTTAGAATCTTTAGGTATATCTACAATAGAACATTGTAGCAATGAAGAACAAAGAGCTATAAAGATTTTAGAAAATACTACTATGTGGTTAGATGACAGGCGCTTGCAAACTGGGTTATTATGGCGTCATGATAAAACTGTTATGCCTTATAATTATGAATTTGCAGTTTCAAGATTAAAAAGTGTAGAACGAAAAATGGACAAGGATCCTGTATATGCTAAATTATATATGGATCAAATTAAAAATATGTTAGATAAGGGTTACGCTGAAAGATGTACTAAGGAGAGAACGGAAACACCTTTATGGTATTTACCTCACTTTGGGGTTGTGAACCCAAATAAACCTGGAAAGTTAAGAATTGTGCATGATGCTGCTGCTCAGGTTCGTGAAGGAGAGATTGCTTTAACTGGTGATATTAAGGAAATGTTTCCGCAATTTAAGATACAAAAAGAAGATATAAAAATCACAAAGGATTTATTAGAAAAATGGAAAGGTTTTTTAGAAGAGATAAAGGTAATAAATACATTTAGTATTCCTAGATGGTATTTTAACAATCGTAGATATTCAATAGCATGTAAAGTACTCAAAGAGTTACGAAAACCCCCAGATAAAAGTTATTATTGGACAGATTCAAAAACTGTTCTAGCCTGGGTTAAAAATGATGTTCGTACATACAAAAGTTTTGTAGGTCATCGAATAAGTGAAATTTTAGAAAATTCTCACTCTTCTCAATGGCGTTGGGTACCTACAATCCTCAACCCAGCCGATGACGCTACTCGTTTTAAGGTTAATCCTAATATGAAACGTTGGATATACGGGTCTGAATTTTTATTACATTCAGAATCTGTTTGGCCAGAAAATATTCTTAATTTAGATGTTCCTCAAGAGGAAATAAGACATCATGTTAATGTTCAAGTTGAACGTACTATAATTAATCCTATAGTTCCTGATATTCCACGTTTCAGTTCCTGGAATAAATTATTAAATACTGTATTTTTTATGTATAAATTTATTAAAATTTTATTTACTAGGAGGACATCTGTTGGCGGCCGAGTGCAACTTCAATTGCGTAGAAAAAACTTGCCGATACAATCTGAAATGGATTTGATGGAGACTTCTCACGAAGATCACGACATTCATTTTAATAATTTTTGTAACAAAAGTTTGTTATTTAAATTATTAATATCAATTAAAGATGATAATTTTGACTCAAAATTATCTTTTTCTAAATTGATAATTTTTAGACATGTTCAAGCTGAAATGTTCAGTAAGGAATTAATCGCTTTATCGAGTGGTCAGTTAATTCAAAATGAAAGTAAACTGAAACGTTTTAAGTTAATTTTAGATTCATATAATTTAATTAGAATAGTTACCAGATATAATAGAATTCAAAATGTACAAACGGAGTGTTTTCCTATTATTCTCGATGGTAAACACAAAGCGATTCATCTCTTAGTGGAATCATATCATAAAAAATTTGCTCATGCGAATAATGAATTAATTATAAATGAAATTCGGCAGGTCTACTACATTGTGGGGCTGAGAAATTTGGTGAGGAAGATAGTACATTCCTGTCAATGGTGTCGCAACAGAAAAGCGACATCATTTACGCCACCGGAGGGAGATCTACCTGCAGAGCGTCTTTTACATCACGAGAGACCTTTTACAGCATGTGGTTTAGACTACTTCGGACCCGTAGATGTAGCGGTTGGAAGACATCACGAAAAGAGATGGGTAGCTTTGTTTACCTGTCTGACCAGCCGAGCGGTACATCTGGAAATAGTTTCGTCATTGAGCTCTGATGCTGCTATTATGGCTTTGAGAAGAATGTTCGCTAGAAGAGGGGTACCCAAGATCATTGTAAGCGACAATGCTACAACTTTTCATGGAGCTGATCGGGAGCTGAAAGAAGCATGGACGAAGATCACTGGAGAGATGAAGACTTTCAGCAGCAAGAAAGGACTGTTATGGAAATTCCTTCCACCAGCGGCTCCATTTATGGGTGGATGTTGGGAGCGACTGGTCAAAGCCGTGAAGACATGCTTAAAAGTTACACTAAAAGAAAGAGTTCCCAGGGAAGATATATTTAATACATTTTTATTAGAAGCTGAAGCTATGGTCAACTCCAGACCCTTAATACCAGTGTCGTTAGATCCTGAGACACCGGAAGCGATTACTCCTTTTCATTTTCTTATTGGAACGTCTTCTATGGAGCCATCACCTGGAAAATTTGACGATTCAGACTTGTTACGACGTCAGCAGTGGAAAAAGACACAATGTTTGGCGAATTATTTTTGGAATCGATGGGTGAAGGAGTATCTTCCATTATTAGTTAATAGAAGAAATAGAAGTAATGTTCAGAAGAAGTTCAAAATTGATGATGTGGTGTTGTTGATGGATCCTAATTTACCACGAAATACTTGGCCGATGGGTAGAGTGACCAATGTATATCCTGGAAGAGATGGAGAAGTTAGAGTTGTCGATATAAAGACTCAAGCCGGCTTGTTCCGTCGTCCAACAAGGAGACTAGTTTTGCTCCCTACTGATACCTTAGATGAGTAGCTGCTGTAAACCATGATTGGTGAACTTGTTAGTTCACGGGAGGGAGAATGTGCGCTACTCGATTGATCAGCCACTTGCTGCTGGCGACTTTGTGAAGACTGGCAGCCGAGATCTTTATATGAACAATAAGTTTTAGTGTATTTTGAATTTATACTTAGAATAAGTGGGGCATATTCGGGCAAGATGACATGCTGTGAAGAGTTTTACCTTGGGATTGCACGAAGAAACACCTTTTGTGTTTGACAGTATCAGTATGAAACCTGAATACCTAAATTAAAGAAAGTAAATAATCAACAATATCATCTTGCCCGGAAGATATGCAAGGTCAGTAATTAGGTCCATTAGTTAGGTATCGATAAGTATGTATATATAAATTGTTATGACAAATAAAACAGCTTAAAATACAGTCCACTAATTTATTATTTCAAATCACCAAGTCACCAGATAGGTAGAAACAAGTGGAGCTCTACCTCTTGAGTAACACCTGCAGAGGTATCTCACACAGTAGCTCTTACCAATTCCGAGAAAAACGCGAAATTACTAGTTTAAATATCCATTGTAGCGGCACCAATTCGGACCCGGTTAGTTTTTTGTAGCTTTTTTGTAGCTTTTTTGTTACGTTGGTTTCATTTTTGTAGCTCTTACCAATTCCGAGAAAAACGCGAAACTACTAGTTTAAATATCAATTGTAGCGGCACCGATTCGGACCCGGTTAGTTTTATGTAGCTTTTTTGTAGCTTTTTTGTTACATTGGTTTCATTTTTGTAGCTCTTACCAATTCCGAGAAAAACGCGAAACTGCTAGCTTAAATATCAATTGTAGCGGCACCAATTCGGACCCGGTTAGTTTTTTGTAGCTTTTTTGTTACGTTGGTTTCATTTTTGTAGCTCTTACCAATTCCGAGAAAAACGCGAAACTGCTAGCTTAAATATCAATTGTAGCGGCACCAATTCGGACCCGGTTAGTTTTTTGTAGCTTTTTTGTAGCTTTTTTGTTACGTTGGTTTCATTTTTGTAGCTCTTAGCAATTCTGAGAAAAACGCGAAACTACTAGTTTAAATATCAATTGTAGCGGCACCAATTCGGACCTGGTTAGTTTTTTGTAGCTTTTTTGTTACGTTGGTTTCATTTTTGTAGCTCTTACCAATTCCGAGAAAAACGCAAAACTACTAGTTTAAATATCAATTGTAGCGGCACCAATTTGGACCCGGTTAGTTTTTTGTAGCTTTTTGTTACGTTGGTTTCATTTTTGTAGCTCTTACCAATTCCGAGATAAACGCAAAACTGCTAGCTTAAATATCAATTGTAGCGGCACCAATTCGGACCCGGTTAGTTTTTTGTAGTTTTTTTGTAGCTTTTTTGTTACGTTGGTTTCATTTTTGTAGCTCTTACCAATTCCGAGAAAAACGCGAAACTACTAGTTTAAATATCAATTGTAGCGGCACCAATTCGGACCTGGTTAGTTTTTTGTAGCTTTTTTGTAGCTTTTTTGTTACGTTGGTTTCATTTTTGTAGCTCTTACCAATTCCGAGAAAAACGCAAAACTACTAGTTTAAATATCAATTGTAGCGGCACCAATTTGGACCCGGTTAGTTTTTTGTAGCTTTTTGTTACGTTGGTTTCATTTTTGTAGCTCTTACCAATTCCGAGAAAAACGCAAAACTGCTAGCTTAAATATCAATTGTAGCGGCACCAATTCGGACCCGGTTAGTTTTTTGTAGCTTTTTTGTAGCTTTTTTGTTACGTTGGTTTCATTTTTGTAGCTCTTACCAATTCCGAGAAAAACGCGAAACTACTAGTTTAAATATCAATTGTAGCGGCACCAATTCGGACCCGGTTAGTTTTTTGTAGCTTTTTTGTAGCTTTTTTGTTACGTTGGTGTCATTTTTGTAGCTCTTACCAATTCCGAGAAAAACGCAAAACTGCTAGCTTAAATATCAATTGTAGCGGCACCAATTCGGACCCGGTTAGTTTTTTGTAGCTTTTTTGTAGCTTTTTTGTTACGTTGGTTTCATTTTTGTAGCTCTTACCAATTCCGAGAAAAACGCGAAACTACTAGTTTAAATATCAATTGTAGCGGCACCAATTCGGACCCGGTTAGTTTTTTGTAGCTTTTTTGTAGCTTTTTTGTTACGTTGGTTTCATTTTTGTAGCTCTAACCAATTCCGAGAAAAACGCAAAACTGCTAGCTTAAATATCAATTGTAGCGGCACCAATTCCGACCCGGTTAGTTTTTTGTAGCTTTTTTGTTACATTGGTTTCATTTTTGTAGCTCTTACCAATTCCGAGAAAAACGCGAAACTACTAGTTTAAATATCAATTGTAGGGTCACCGATTCGGACCCGGTTAGTTTTTTGTAGCTTTTTTGTTACGTTGGTTTCATTTTTGTAGCTCTAACCAATTCCGAGAAAAACGCAAAACTGCTAGCTTAAATATCAATTGTAGCGGCACCAATTCCGACCCGGTTAGTTTTTTGTAGCTTTTTTGTTACGTTGGTTTCATTTTTGTAGCTCTTACCAATTCCGAGAAAAACGCAAAACTGCTGGCTTAACACGTTCACTGCGATATGAGGCAGAATTGATCTCATACGTTACTTACTGACAGTGCGGGCATCAAAACTATAGTTATCTTCACGGTGCGGGAGCCGCTACAATTATATCTATTAATGTATGACAGAGACAAATATACGTCTTTATTTATATTTAAAAGTTCTACTCATTGGCATAAATTAACAGTGTGAGGTCTTTCGGATGTCAAACGTACTGACTTGAAAAAAATTACGTCCTGTGCGGTATGCGGTCCAAACTGTAAAAAAATGTTTTCACTAGGTTCTTTTGTCCACCCTTCAAAAAAAATTTATTCAAATAAACATTTTCTAAGAATAAAACCCGGAAATTAGAATTTTCGGGTACGTTCAAACTACACGATCCAACCCATCAGAAAAGCGAATCACCAACTAGGAATCTAGGAAAAACCTGTCAAAGTGAAAATACTTAGATATATACCTACTGAATTAACTCACGCATAACTATATCTCTAACTGTGGACAAACGACAGTATGTGGTAGACAAATAGGTTTTAGAGGTGGACAAACAGACTTAATACCCCTCAGAGAAACAAATACACCCCTACGACAAAGTTAAAATCCTCAGATATTACTTACTCCACGCATAACTATATCTCTAAGGATGAACAAATAAAACTATACGAGGGAGACTTGGTCTTCCGCTGGGTACCCTGGAACCGTAACACGGTTTCGGGAGCTGTAAGGCGGCAACCCGTGAAGAAAACAAAAAAAAAAGAACAAATAAAAATATGTGGTGGACAAACGAGTTTCTAAGGTAGACAAACAAACCTACCCCTAGAAAGCTAAACATTCTCCGTCAAAGTTAAATTCCGTGGTTTTTCCTTAAACACTGTTTATTTGAATAATTTATTTTCGTAGGGTGGACAAAAAATATTTTTGTTGGACAAACGTAGACTAACCATGTACAAACCAACCTGTTGAAAAAAAAAGTAGAAAATTTGCATTTAGGGGTGACAATTTTTCCACCACCTATTTTTATTTTTTTAATAACTTTTTTTGAGAGGGGGACAAATAAAATGTCTGGTGCTTACGCTGGACAAACGAACCTGATTAAAAAAGATGAAAAGTCGTATTTAGGGGTGCCAACTTCACACAAAGCAGACGTTTACGTAAATATTAAATTTTGAAAATTACTTATAAGAAAATTGCGCGGGCGATCATGTCGACACCAAGTACAACACTACGTGCTTTGACAGCGCTGCCCGCGTACTCCCAGTTCGGTTATGAGGCCTCAAACTTGTGAGGCAGTTTGGACCGCGTACCGCAAAGGACGTAATTTTTTGCAACTCAGTGCGATTGACATACAAAATACCTCACACTGTTAATTTATGCCAATGAGTAGAACTTTTAAATATAAATAAAGACGTATATATATATTAATAGATATAAATGTAGCGGCTCCTGCACCGAGAAGATAACTATAGTTTTGACGCCCGCACTATCGGTAAGTAACGTATGAGAACAATTCTGCCTCATATCGCAGTGAACGTGTTAAGCCAGCAGTTTTGCGTTTATCTCGGAATTGGTAAGAGCTACAAAAATGAAACCAACGTAACAAAAAGCTACAAAAAACTAACCGGGTCCAAATTGGTGCCGCTACAATTGATATTTAAACTAGTAGTTTTGCGTTTTTCTCGGAATTGGTAAGAGCTACAAAAATGAAACCAACGTAACAAAAAAGCTACAAAAAAGCTACAAAAAACTAACCAGGTCCGAATTGGTGCCGCTACAATTGATATTTAAACTAGTAGTTTCGCGTTTTTCTCGGATTGGTAAGAGCTACAAAAATGAAACCAACGTAACAAAAAAGCTACAAAAAAGCTACAAAAAACTAACCGGGTCCGAATTGGTGCCGCTACAATTGATATTTAAGCTAGCAGTTTTGCGTTTTTCTCGGAATTGGTAAGAGCTACAAAAATGACACCAACGTAACAAAAAAGCTACAAAAAAGCTACAAAAAACTAACCGGGTCCGAATTGGTGCCGCTACAATTGATATTTAAACTAGTAGTTTCGCGTTTTTCTCGGAATTGGTAAGAGCTACAAAAATGAAACCAACGTAACAAAAAAGCTACAAAAAACTAACCGGGTCCGAATTGGTGCCGCTACAATTGATATTTAAGCTAGCAGTTTTGCGTTTTTCTCGGAATTGGTAAGAGCTACAAAAATGAAACCAACGTAACAAAAAAGCTACAAAAAAGCTACAAAAAACTAACCGGGTCCGAATCGGTGCCGCTACAATTGATATTTAAGCTAGCAGTTTCGCGTTTTTCTCGGAATTGGTAAGAGCTACAAAAAAAAACCAACGTAACAAAAAAGCTACAAAAAACTAGCCGGGTCCGAGCTGGTGCCGTAGTCGAGTGTCTGCTAGCTTAATAGAGCTGCATATACAGTGTCTCTTGGGAACTTGATATTTTTAACCGCTTTACATTCGTCGGAATCTTTATTTTTTTTATGTATGTTCCCCGATTACTTGAAGACGCCTGGACCGATTTGGAAAAGTTTTTTTTTGTTTGAAAGGATATACTTCACAGGTGGTCCCATTTTTTTTCAGTAAAAATTGGTTCAGTAGTTTTTAAGAAATTTTGAAAAAACTGTCTTTATAAGTACATTTTTCTTAATATCTCGATGAAATATGTACCCATTTTGACGACTTATTTTTTTAAGGATATAGTAATTTTTCGACATTATCTTACAGACATAATTACGAAAATCAGTTTAGTACTTTTTCAGAAATTCAGTAATTTGTCTCTGTTTATGGATGAAAATTATGTATCAGAGAAAAGCCTTAGCAACGGTTGCTATTGACACGAAGTTGTCAATTTTTGTATTGACAGTGGTCTAACGGCTAAAGGTATGGTATGGTGCAGCTCAGGATGCAAATGGTTCAAATCCTATCCACAGCAGTTTTTTTTTATTTACGTTAATTTTTGTCTCTCAGGGCAGCAAAATCACTTAAAAGGGAAAAATAAATTTACTTTAAAAAAAAAGTGTACCGACTTCAAAACTTTGCACTGAAAAGTAAGAAATAATAAATATTTCGTCGTAGAATTTGAAGACGGTTGGTGCCAAATTAGAAATAACTTAGTTCCCAAATTCACTTATCTAGACAATTCATTAGGAACCTACGATCATCAGTACAAACATAGATAATATTGAATAGATCTTTATCTTCTTAGATGTTTATTACTTTGTATCCTAATTTGGCACCAACCGTCTTCAAATTCTACGACGAAATATTTATTATTTCTTACTTTTCAGTGCAAAGTTTTGAAGTCGGTACACTTTTTTTTTGCAATGAAATTGTTATTATTTAGCTTTGACAACAGCTTGTGGTTTATGTACCCGTTCATACACTACTTTATCTAATCCCATGCAATAGTACAAACCAAGTTGAACCAAGATATTTTTCTGTCAAGTGATTCACACATGGGTGTAGTGATATTTTCATAGAGTTTAATGTGACTGTATAACACATATCCTCTGCCCTTTCCGCATTAAAAAAAAACAAAACTTTACGATATCGTTTTTGTATTACAGACGTATTACAGACGCGTGGAAATAAAACATATCATTATAAAGTATAATTCGATTTTGTAATAGAGACTTTACGATATAAGAGTAGATAAATTATATAACATCATGCTACGACTCAAAGGAGCAAAGCAGGTGCAGCCACAAGGCACAGCTAGTATTATTACAAATGCGAAAGTGTTTTTGTTAGTTTGTTTGTCTTTCTTTCACACCACAGAGCAACGGACCGACATGTTTTTTTGCACAGATATAGCTGCAGGGCTTGAATGTTATATAGGCTACCTTTTATCCGGGAAAATCATTTGGAATAAATTCTTATAACATATTTTAAAAAAAACACGTGCAAACGAAGGCCTTTTTTTGCGCTGAGTAAGTTGGAGGGTCTAAAGTGACTAACTTTATATCCCGCGGTAATCCTTCGCGATAAATTGTATGTCACATTCCAAATTTTTGCACGGACGAAGTTGGGTCGATAAGCAAGTACAGAATAATTCAATAAAACCTTAGCTGACGTAAAAGTTCGTTCTACAATTTCACACCATTAAAAGTTTTGCATCCAATGCTTTACCGTTTCATACATCATACTGTGTTCTTCGGTAATTATAATATTTTGGAAAAGTTAATGTTTGTTAACGCTTTTATAACCGAATATTTTAATAGTTACAGAAATATTCCATTTCATGAGTTTTACAGAATATTAGAATGTAATTTTGTTTATTTAATTATGTAAAATAAAGTTTATATAAAAACCGAATTATATTAAGTAATGACACATTTTATATAATTACGTCTCTTTAATATAAAAAAAGTGTTCTTTAATGTTCATTAAACTTCATTACAGTATAGTGTTTAAAACACTTGTGACAAACTATATTCGGTGCATCCATATTACTATTGGCGGGTTTGTGTTTTTTTTTCAGTAATGTATAAATATGCACATAACGGGTCCAATGGTGAATGAAAATCGGTCGAGAAATTTTAGAATTTTTGCGAGACACGCACGGCAATTGATTTTTATATTATAGATTTGGGAAAGTTTCTGGTGAGGAAATTAAGCCCTTACCTTCGAGATGTTATTTGTATCCACAGGTCACTGTACGTAGTTCGATGGTTGGCTTCTTTCTTTCACCACACTTTTCTTAAACTAGCTTAACTAACGAGATCGCGGGTTTGCGGATATACAATTATTGTATTTGTGTTGGGGTTATTTTGAGTGGGCGGCGCGGCGGCTCGACGGATGCGTATATCGCGACTCGACAGTTGCGTATTTATCGACACGGAGCTACCGTATACACCGGTACGTTGCGATCAACGTCTCGATCTCCACTCAAGGGCCGTAAGTAAAACGGAGGGTAGGTAGGGAAATATGTAAAAAATGTATGGCGTGTTGTGTAAGCGTAATAAAAAATTAGTCTGACCAGTTTCCCTTTTTTCTATGGTAATTTTGTATGAACTCAAGACCATAATAAAGCATGAAAGTTAATATGGGCTCCACGGGCGAATCCGAGGCGGAATTCCAGTACCTACTATAATAGAATTACAGTGTGTCATACCGTGAAAATTGTTATTAATCTCTACCTATACTAATAGCATATATATTTGTGTGATACAAAATAACGTAAGAAAATAAAAGTTAGCAAATAGTCTGCTGTGTCTATTTCGTGTCGGGTGGTAACAATATTGTTAAAGTTAGATTTATTGCGATAAAATGGCGTGATGTCACAGAAGAGCATCTCTAAGTTGCACATTTTATTGCGTCCGTTCAGTCGTGGAATCGCTTTGAGAAATATTATACCGAATACATACGATATTATAGCAAGCAGCGCAGATATAAATAACTTTTTCTTTTTGCTTTTCTGTTTAGTGCAAAAAACCCTGATTCTGTGCATAAAAAACTGAAATATCCATCTTCGACATATAAAGTTTGCATTTGTCTGTTTACGTCGATAAGTAAGTTTTGAAAATTTTAATTTAATCTTAACAAAAGAAAACTTCAATCAAAAAAACTATTTTTTCTTTATTAGTTACGTAAGAAAAATCGAAATTTGATTTAATTAACTCAAACCCAAAAATCGTGTCTGTCTGTTCGTCCTAATAATCCGGTTACAATAGGCTCTTAAATGGCTTAATGGATTTTCATTAAACTTTCAGTTTTGTTTCATTTTGTGTCATTTCAGGGATCCGTAGAAAAAAAATTATGGCCCATGTATGGCTGTGTTAATAGGATCGGGTGATAAAAATTTTCAAGGGAGAAGCCGGGGTGAAAGCTAGTTATTTCAATCAAAATCTTCACTTTACATTACCCGAATAAATGCACTTAGTAGTCAACAAAAAAAAATGATATGATAATTATGCTACAAATGATAACGAGTTTGTAGAGCTTTTATATGGCTTTCACATACAAATTAAGAATATTGAATTCATATATTATCATTAAGTTTTGATAAATTGCAAGATTTTAATTTAATTTAATAAATGTTTTCCAAAATGTAATATTTTAAAATAATTTTATTTATGAGCTCTATAACGTAAAACAGCCTCTTACAAAATAAGAACTCTCAAAGCCGCAATTAAACTAAATTAAATCTACCCACATCAATTCAGTTAACGGTTTCAATCAAAAGTAAATGTTCAAAAAACAACATGTGCATTTAAAGAAATGGGCGTCAGGAGAGACCTTCAATAAACGTGTAACATTTATCTGGGGGAAGGCAATTACAGCGATTGCTTTAATTCTGGCTTTCATTTCTTTTCTTTGGTAGACTTTGTTGATAGTTAATTCTTCTCCTTAATTTATCTAGAGATACATGAGATGATACTCAGTACGACTCGACGGACCAATATAGTTCTCTCTAGATTGCTAAAAACAAATTTACGAGTCTCGAACAAAATAAACAGGGAAGTGAAATAATTTTCAGAATCGGATCAATAGTTTCAGACATTACCCCCTACATGCAAACTTACTTAGTGTGGATAAATTCACCAACCATCATGTTTTTTTTGGATTTTTTTATAATGTAGGTAACCATTGTGTGAATTTTATAAGAATCGATGGAAAGATGGCGGAGGAACAGAGGTCGCAAAATTTTCTCAGAGCATTCCCCTAATATGTCGGTTGTACACTAGACACTCACAGTCTAACTAAACCGAAGTTATACATTTGATATATAATTCTGTGTACATTTGGGGGACGCCTATTACAATAATGACCTAAATTCTTTTAGGGAATTTTCTCGGCTCCTAAATGTTTTTTTCCCTTCTTATTTAAATTACCGCCGAATGAAAACGGCTTCGTTTAGACGAAGTACGTGATCTTAATATTTAACTAAAATTCAGTGATCTCTTCCTCAAGTAAGAAAATTCATTGAAATGTTAGTGATAAAAAATATTTTCAAAATCTGCTAGGTTTCTGAAGAGATGAATATTTTAAGACATTGTGTACTGTTATATATGATAGGGGTTTTAGTAATTACATCGAGTTGAATTAAAATCGAAGAAGAGAGCATGAAAAGAAAGAGGTATGAAGAGGAGAAAGAGGTGTGCCAGGATCGTACCATGTGGGCATCTTTGGTATCTCCTTAGCCGAAGGTAAATAAGGCATGAGCATAATATGTATATGTATGTATTATAACTAAACAGTTCAACGATTATTAATTAATGATCAAAATTCAATGCATTATTTATATTACAATACATTAAAATATTCATCACATTGAAAATTTCGATTTGTCTCCATTCCACCATGTCGTAATTAAGTAATCACGCTTTCAGCGGTTAACAGTAGTTATTGTAAACCAAGGCAACGCCTATTTCTGAAATGGTGTAAATAATGTTTAAATTGTGTGTGTTCAGAGTTGAGAAAATTACACGAAAATTATACGATACACATTTATATTTTTTCATTATTAGGCATGAAAACAATTTAAAGAAATTCATGACTATTTAATAATTAACAACAGTTTTGTTATTATATTTTTTGTCTCCCTGATTAATTATGATATGGATTTCATTTACTTGGCTTAAATTCTGCAAGGAATGTTATCTGCAAGAAAATCTGAAATGGCTTAAGCAGCGCTCGGAAGTGTCGAAGTTTGGCAGTTTTGACGGAAAAGCTCTATCACATCCCTTTATGAGGTATACACACGGGAGCTCGATTTTAATAAAATTGATAATTTAAATTGAGACATCCTTAAGGCTCCTTCGAAATTAAATAAAACAGGAATGGAATACTTTTTTTGGGTTGAAATACTAAAAATAACAACCCTCCGATTTCTGTTATATATTTATATCTTAGGGAACCTTAACCATATTTTTAGGGTTCCGAACATCTCCGATGAAAAAACGGACCCTTATAGGATCACTCATGAGTGTGTCTGTAAGTCTGTCCGTCTGTCACAGCTTATTTTCTACAATTCTACTAGACGAAAAATATTGAATATGACGAAAATGTTATTTCAAGTGTATCATGTGACATATTAAATCAAAGGGCTCGTTATAAGGAGAATAAATATAGTTTTATTAATTTTAAAATGCATAGTTTAAATTATATTGACCGTTCCCCTCCCATATCTCCGAAACTACTAGGTCTAAAATTTTGAAAAAATAGGGAAAATAGGGCATTTCTTGTAGTTTACAGGAAACCCTAAAATGAAAATCCTTGACCGAAAAAATGGTACAGAACTCTCAGACGTACTCGCAACTTGGCAATGCAACATTTTTTAATAACGATCTAGTACTTTTCGAGTTTACGTCGTACAAAATAGAAAAATAAATCCACACTCACTCTTTATAATATGGGTATAGAATACCCATTGTCCATTTCTATTACATTACTAGCTACCCGCCCTAGCTTCGTCCGTGGGAATTTTTGAAATGTGACATTAGAATTTATCCCGAAGAAATTAGCCTATGCCACCCTTCGGCTATCTCAGTGCAATAAAATCACGTCGAAAACGGCTCTGTTTTGGCGTGAAAGAAGCACAAACAGACAAACACACTTTCACAATTTTAATATATAAATATTAGTTAGGAATGGATTGAGTGGCCGTGTGTTCTTCAATATATGGACAAGAATGACAGCGCTCTTATCAAAGGACTGGAGGTTAAAACTCTAACAAGGAACACTAAATTTCTTTGACAAGGCTTTGTCTCAGACCAATTAAGAGTTAGCATTCTTACTTGAACTCGTATTTGACTCCCGATGTTGCCAAAAGTTGCTTAATTACTGCTCTAGATCGCTGTAATGAGAGACTCGTGGATTATGAAACCGTGCGACTTGAGTGCCTTAAAAGCTGGATTTTGCCCGCTATACTGAATAAGATTGCGTTGTAATGCGCCTCTCAATTTACTTCAGAGTGCTATTACTTTTTGAAATTAACGATTTATTTTTATTGCTTCATTTTGTCTCTGCTGCCACAACATGTAGGAATACTAGCTTCTGCCCACGCCTCTGCCTGAATTATTTATGAATCAATGGTGAGGAAATTAACAGCCCCTTACCTTCAAGATGATGTTTGTGTTCTTGATGATGTTCTTTTATCCATAGGTCGCTGTGCTTCGGTTCGTTGTTGGCTGTTTATCCCTTTCACCACAAATTTCTTCTTAACCTAGCTTACTAACTAAATTGCGGGTTGCGTATAAACACATATTTATTGTCCTTGCGTTAATTTGAGTGGGCAGCGCGACGGCTTAACGGGTACGAACACCGCGACTCGATTGCGGTACGTTGCGACACTTGCGACCAACGTCTTGACCGTCCGGGCACTTGACACACACTTGCGGGGCCGTTATAAGGAAAACGGAGGGTAGGTAGGAAAATGTATGAAATATGTGTGGCGTGTTGTGTAATACAAAATTGGCCTGACCAATCAATGATCATTAATATGGCTCCAGATTATAATCTAGATATTTTATTATATAGTTATGATAACAGATATTTTAGCTGAGCAGCCTTCTTTATACATAATCAAATTCAAAATGTATTCATCCTCTGAAGCTTAAAATGTAAAAATACTTTTGCTGCCCATGTCTTCGCTTGTATTATTGTCTGTGGAACCCTCAGAATTCACTATGATTCCTAAAATTTGTGCCTAGACTAGACAGGAGGACATATAGACAGGCAAATATTCTAAAATTAGTTGGGTATTTATGCCTATGTTCCATTATAATATATTGCACTACATTAAGACACTTAAATTATGTTATTTGTATAGATTTTAGACTATACTTTTATTTATTTAGATGTATCCTGTATTTTGAGATCCAAAGGATTCTTACAAGTTGTCACTCATCCTAAGTTTGCGGTCATAAAAACAGAGCCACTAAGCATTTTCTTCCCCTTGGAGACCCAGATACTGCTTTGGAAAGCTATAAAGCACACGTGATAATTTTTTTAATGTATTTGACTATCAATATTGGAAATAAAGCTCTGTTTATGCAAATGGAATTTACTAAAGACCATAAATATTTATGCAATCGCAGAATATCCAATTTCAACTACAGTTGAGTGGCTAAATCGAAATAGCTTAGCTATCTCCTATAGTGAACATCAGACGATATAATCACTATAACGTACATGGCGGGTCTTTGTGAGCACTAACACACAAAGCTATCAAAGTGAATGACTCCACAGCAAGTAAAGTGTAACAACATTTTGAAGACAGCCTTTACCTTCCTTCCTTGTAGCTTCCTTATCTCGGGTGTGTTGGTATCTACTGTTGGCAACCACCTTAATGCCTTTTAAACGATTATCGATATTGCTGTGCCATGAGTTCGAACAAAGCTTTAATGTTAGTTTGTCCTAGATGTTTATTATGTTATGAAGAATACCAATGGGTAATTATGGATGAAGTTTTCAAAATATTCAAGTTTGTGGACATCTGTTGCTGGCCAGAGAACTTTTGTAACCATGCCGACATAATGATACGTTGTATAAAGAAATTTAAATCGTCGAAAGAGTAAAAAGGAAACTACTAAAGATATTAATGTAGTAGTCCTCCACAGTGTCCACGATTACTTTTTTTATTAGTTACACTTTGAGGAATCCCGTACATTTATTTAGGTTTCTTTCTAATTTAAAATAATTTGGCCTTCCAAAAACTTAAGTTTTAATACATTATTATACCCGGCGTTATTGTGGCCAGAAACACATTAGCGGTATTAAACACAAAAGACTGAAGCTATCACTATTATATTATTATTATTATATTATAGTATCAATATTTTGAGATTTTCGGACGCCGGCTTATTGGTTCCTCTGGAGGTAATAAAATAAACCGAGGAAATGTAATAAAAGAAAATTCTAGATATAAAATGTATTAAATGCAGATTAGCACATATTTATAAGTTGAAATATTAAAATTAGCAAGGCAATCTCAATGGAATTATTTAGGTAATTATTTATCCCTTTTAGGTTCAACTCTTTTGACAGTTCCAGTACTGGTTTCTGTATCATTAGAGGAGCCGGAATTTGAGTGTTCTAAACTAGATTTGGTTCTTGCAACTTTCTTTGAGTCTTTACTTCTTAAACTTCTGTTTAGGATTGTTGTCGGTTTTATATTTTTCTTAGGTTTCATTTTGACAGACTTCTCTGGTGGTGTATTAATACTTTCGCTTCTATATTGCAATTTATTTAAGCCAAAGTTGGGCTTGATTTGTGCAGTTTTTTCCAAATCTGTTACATCGGGTAAGGTTAAATTGGTGACACAAACGTAGTGTTCTCTATTTTTGGGTGGAACAGTATTTGTGTTAATTTTTACCGGCACAACTTCTAATTTCTTTTCAAATATAGTAGATGGACCTTTTGAATCTAGCCTTGATTCCAAGTTAGTGGGTGAGTCGACTCCACCAACTAGTTCTTGAATTAGCTTGTCTTCTTCAATATCGTCAATAAAATCTTCATCTATATTATCATCATCATCGTTTGAATAAAATGATGAAAGTGAGGTAACAGATTCAGTTGTGTGTGAATGGAAATCATCTGGCAGTCTAACTCTAGGTACGGTTTCAACTTTTGTGCTATCAATAGGCATACTTTTTATTATTTTTATTTCTGGGGTTATTTTAATGTCATTCGATGCTATAATTATTTTTGGAATTTGTCGCACTCTATTAGCACTCTCTTCAGTATCACAGAGATCAGAACTGATATTCTTAACAGTTTCAACTACTGGAGTTAAAGAATCTATATTTTCATAATTTTTGGAATTTGCTAAATCTTCTTTTGGTCTAAAATTTCTTCCTTCAAATGAAGACAAGTAATTTGGTTTAGAGCTTTTGTAAGCAAGACGTCTGTCTAATGTTGTAGTTCTAGGAGGAGGTTGTGGAGGAATGCGCGAGCGGTCAGTTTGATTCTCAAAACTCCCAGAAAAGTTTCTAAAAGTTTGAAAACTTGATGGTTGTAGCGAGAGCCTTTTTTGAGACTTAGGCAAATCTGGCAACACTTTTGGGTATTTTCGTCTCTGAATTGTAAGCAATGCTTCTGCTGGACTCATCAGAGTTTGTATACATTCATCCCGACTAGTCACATTGATATCGTTTCTGAACGAAACAGGTGGTATGATATTACATACCTCAAAATCTGAAGTCATTTTACAAATTTTATCGTAATTTTGATCTGTAACTGGATCCGAAGTGGAATGTTTATGAGAAAATTTTAATAGAGGCGTATCTTGTTCTACTGCCATGTTAATTACACTAGTGAAAGTTTTGTTATTGTCAGATTTATTGGGAGAAATTACACTACCCGCAGCACTCATAAATCCTCCTTCAGTCTTATGTCGTCTCAAGGAAACTGATTCCATGGTGGAATGTTTTGATAAATTTTCTATGATATCTAAAGATTTTGATATTTCTATTGGTTCTTGAATTAATATAGAATTTGTACGAGCAGCAGGTGTTGCATCTATTGCTACTGAAACTTTTTTAGATTTAACACTCTCTGCACTTTTACTTTTAAGAGACTCGTTTGACTTTGTTTCTTGCTTAACACTACTAAGACTATTGGATTGTTTATTTGTATAAATAGAAGAGTGTGACCCAATAGCAGACGTAGATGTTGTCTTTTCAGAAGTTTTAACCTTAGAACTTCTTTTTTTTAAATCGGATTTTTTGGAAATATTATAAGTATTTTTAGGTCCACTATTTTTAATTTTTACATCAGTAATCAATTCTTCCGATCGGGTATATGGTTTTAACGCACATAGTTGTTTGTCATTTTGAATATCTGAATTAGACTTTCTCAAAATAGCAGGCGAGCATCTGTGCATTACTTCACTAGCTATCCAATCCCTTACTTTTGTATGAGCATCTAAAGTACTTGTAGACAAATGACGTCTTAGTTGAAAACGTTCTCTAAAGCCTCCAGAGTCGTCAGATTTTGGTGTTTTACATGGTTCCAGTTTGGTTTTTTTATTTCTGCCGCCTCCATTACGAATTTTGGTAATTTTTATTGATTTAAAAACACTGCATCCATTTTTAAGCGTTTGTAAAGCAGATTTATCTTCTTTAGAATTCTTAACAACACCATCGCACATATCTATATCTGCGTGAGAATGTCTTGTTGTCTGAAAAGTACGTTCTCTTAAGCGAAGCTTTCGTTTCTTGAAATACAAAACTGAACAAACTGCCACGTTCGCTAGTAAAAATAGTAAACACAAAACAATAACTATAGTATAAGTAGAGCTGGAACTTTTGATTGCAACGTTGTCACGAGCTACACTTTTAACAGTAGTTGAATATATATTCGGCTTCTCCATTAACCCTGAAGGTATAGCTCTCGATGGCGTTTTTATAGCTTGAATTTCTCTATAGATAACCTCTGTATCTGCTCTGGCTCTTGGAGGGGAATATGGACGTAGCTGTCCATATGTTGGTGAACTGTGGTGTGGAGTCTCTAGCGGTGGGTGTACTATTCTTCTGACGTCATCTAAAATAATTTTACATATTCATATTTACAATTGTTGTTACTATTACTACTATTACTATTATATATTAGTACTATATAGTAAAATTAATGTTGTGTCTGAAATTTGTTATTTTGTATACTGTTTGTTTCCCAAATATATAAATTAATAAATAAATAAATAAAAAATAAACACTTTATTTCATTAATTAGATGATTAAACCTTGATAAATAATCTTAGGATATTTGAAACCTGCATTATTTATTCAAAATCTCAATTACACGATTGCACAATCTATACTAATATTATAAAGAGGAAAGATTTGTATTTTTGTATGTTTGTATGTTTGTTTCGAATAAACTCAAAAACTACTGGACGGATTTTAATCATTCTTTCACCATAGGAATGCTACATTATCCCTGAGTAACATAGGCTATATACCATCATGGCATGACGACGGGAACGGGGTGGACAGAGGTGAACATGACAAAAGCTATGTATGAAGTGTATATTTGCCAACATTCTGAAATAGTCACGTACGAAGTCGTGGGAAACAGCTAGTAATGTATAAACTTATATGAAACATTAATTTCTGAGGCACCAAACCAATGCAAACATAATATATGTTAACAAACCTGTGGGACGATTTGTCTGCTTAGTCCTAGGAGGATAATTAGCTGGGTTATATTCGATCAAAGGATCTATAACATATTTCTTCATCTTGATTGGCAGGGTGTCAATCCAAAACATTGTAAAATTTGATCTATAGTAACTGCTTACATTCGGTGGGACATCTAGAAAATAAAATGTAATATAGATATTTCATTATTCCATTCGTTAATATCATAAGTAAGTATAGCATTAATTGTACCTGAAATTATAAACGAAATACATACATTATTAAAGATTAATTACCTATTCGTAAATAAGACTGATGTTCGACGTTGTATTCCGGCCAGTCAATATTATATTTGTTCTTATCGCCATGATCTGATGTGTAATATTCGTTTTTTCTTTGTGTGTTAGGGGTTCTGAAAATGATGGATTGTTTGTTTTACCAAGTGTATTTATTAAATAGAAAGCAATTCTTTTTAGTAAAATTATGGACTGATTTTGGGGATTATGCAGAACGTTTATATTTTGGTCATATTCTTCTACTTTTGCCAGCACATTATAATGCTTGTTTTATGCTTTAGCAGTAGTTAAACTTCTAGCTCAGTCCTTTTTATTAGTGTTTGCAATTAATTATCCATATGATATTTATTTAATTGCTTAGCCACAGAAGTAATTTTAAATTTATAATTTTATTATCTATTGTTATCTCAGATTAAAGACTAACTACTTAAATTAAAAAAACAATAGTTATCTCCTTACTTAATATTGCATGTTATATTCTGGATGGAACTTCGCATTTCATAAATAACAAATCTGTCGTTATTACTTACTTAGTTACTTACCCAATTTTCACGAAATTAGTCCAAAGCCTCATTATAACTTCACTCAGTAATTTCTCCTTCAGTGTATAATCAGAATGAAAATGTGAAGTGGCACCACCTAGTGGAATACCAAGTACATAAGGCAACTCTTCTCCGTTAACTGATTTTTCTAGCTAAAAATTAATACAAGAAATAAATCTACATGAATACTTAAATAAAATTGAAGAGTTTTTGCGTTTGTGATGTTTGGTTAGAACCAATCTGATATCAAGATGATATTTACAAGATATTTAACCATGAATAACTTCTTTTGTATGTCAGTCTGTATCAAATTTGTTTAAAGTTACATTTTCAGGAGCATAATAGGTATTTGTTCCAAAGGTAAATAAACTATTCACAATGTAATGCTTAATTAAATTTTCGGGCCAAGTCTTGGATGGCATCTATTTAAGAAAACTGTGTCATCAATACTTACTGCAGCGTACTCTGTGCTTTCTGAATTGTGTCCGAAAACGTAAAAATACGATTGCCTATTTGCTTTAGAATGAAAATTAGCAGTCCTGATCATCGGAGCTATCGTTCTCGCATCACTAAACACGTCCAATATAAAATCTCTATTCATTTCTACGCTCCATCTTTGAGGATCTAATTTTGATGGTGCGTAACTGAAATATCAATTCAATTAACATTTTTAATAAGTTAGGGTAAAACTCAGCAGATTAACGATAAAATTTGTGAAATAAAAAAAAGCGTTTCCTGGGCAACTTTCAATTCGTTTAGCCTTTGCGCAGAGATTGAGTAACAAGCATTCAAAGTTCCCATCACAAAAAAACTAACTTTATTTTCAAACTCAGCATCAAGGCCTTTCTTACAGCGTGTCCTAGGGCACCAGTAACAATGTCCACATTAAGCGAGTTGTCCATATAAAATAGACCAGATTATGTATTGAGCCTAGGAGTCGAGAGCTGTGATATTTTTTTAACATTAAATACCCATTTATTACTTAAAAACATAATTATTTGTGGAACTTACTGTTTCAGAATATCTTTATAGGCGACATCTTCACCATTTCCGAAAATAATTTTGGCATATTTTTTGAGGAATCCGTTTCTTTGGTCGTCCAGAACACCATGTGATAATTCTATTGCTCCGAAATCATGATAGCTTTCCCACTCTGACACGCCGCATAGTAGTTGATATCTGGTAAAATATAATATAAAAAAATGTTTGGTACAGCTACTTTCAAAAGTCTCAATGAATGCCATTTTATGAACGATTTTTCGTTGTATTTTATAAGATTCGTGTAATATTTTGAAACCTTATTAATCTTACATAACCAAATAACTTTATAAGAATAGAGATAATAATTGACACCAATAAAATAAAGATGGCATCATTCGATGATACGAAACATAAATAAGACGACGTTTTAACCTCCATGATTTTATACTATTATTTTTTTCTACTATTTAAAAGTTTTCTAAACCTCTACAATGATTTTGTAATACGTATAATAATATGTATTTGAAAAATAAAGTTTATTGCAAAATATATTCTAAATAAGTTAAATATTTTACCCTCAGATTCTGATACCAAAGTAAACATAATAAAGACAGACGTCTAGACTTTAACAATGTGTGTTGATCTCCGAATATATGGCAGATAAAATATTTAAGAAGTTATAACACTATCTTTATGGTGTTGGTTACTTCAGATAAACTTAGTAGATTTTTAGTACCCAGACAATAGAGTTATCGAAACTTTATAAGATAAAGGGAGGCAACGACAAAACTTATTCCAAACAGACATGAGTTAGGTCAGCTTTGAGAATACACTTGCCGATAGAAAAGAAATATTTTCTTTTATTTTCAAATGGAAATTACGATTTATGTGGTTTGGTGATTCATCAAAAAGATTTTCTTGAAAGCTTATGACAAATTGTATCTATTAGCCATTTGAAAAGTCTTAAATAATGAATTGAGAATACAAATTTTTCATCTTCGCCTTTTATCCCAAGAGGGGTTGGCAGAGACAATCGAATTACATTTGCTACGATCCTGACACACCTCTTTCGCTTCTTTTATATTCATCATACCTTTCATTATTAAGCCCGTCTAAACTTATAATTTATTATAAGCCATAAAATAAGATGGCCCTACTTATGGATCAAAATCCTTAATCTGAGACGTAAAAAACACAATTTTAACCAAAAAAAAACACAGAATTAAATAAAATTTACAAATGTGAGTTCGTAGGAACTCATATTCATAACCGTCATAGAAAACCTGGAATAATGTGACTGAAGCAGCTAGCTAGGCTTCTACCGTAGTAGAAACATAAATTACATTTTCATTTAATTTGGAACATTTATAAGGCTTTAGATATATTTTGTGGCGTGGGTTCAATCGGTTTTTATCTGTACTTTTTGGCTCAAAATACCTAAACTGGGCCATCCTTTTGGGATAGCCTCAAAAATGTCTTCGGCTAAATAAAAAAGAATGTCTTCAGCTAAACTTACTTTGAAAGTAGATTTGGAAAAGCCTTCATTGTGTTGGCAGGCTCACTTGGTATGAAAGACCCAGCGACTACAGGACCAAGTGGTGTCTCAAACTCTGCTGATACTATCTGGATCTTCTTGAATTCTGACACGCTGTAAAATACAAAACAAAGATAGAAATCCACTTTAAAATCGGCGCGGGCAATATTTTTGTACCAGGAATTTTATTTGGCTGTAGTTGAGCGTAATTTGACAATGGAGTCAGTTGTTAAAATATTTCCGTTGTGATTTCCAACGACTATTTAGTACTGAGTTCATTAGAGCCTGTCATCTTGTGGAATTAAATAACATGGCATCCTATTCTGAAATCGTCTAACAATTAAAATGGAATCTTTTACAAATTGGTCGTAAAATGGTGAAAAATGAATAAGCATTTCTATAAGCCAGCATAGTTTTACATACCTACTTGTGAAACTAATTAAAAAATGAACTTACGATTTACCCTGCAAACAGGACATCATATCTTTTGAAGATGGACTACAACCTAAAGCCTGGGCTACTTGCAATGTATATCGCATTGGCTCTTGTACAAGTGCCCAGTCTGACAAAGCTGATCCTGACATCAATATAGCTCGATGGAAAAGACCTGTAAAGAGTTTTTAGGTCAAAGAATATAACATTAGAAGCTTAATTTCACATGAATTTGAATATGAATGGTAAACGTTTAAAAGGTAAAAAGAGGTCAACCAAATATGTTGGACTGTTCAAGCGCTTACATTGTAAAATATTGAATATCTGATAAAAATCAATCACACCGTAACGGCTAAAAGGATAATATTGAGATACAAAGGTAGATAACCGACTTTGAAAATGATCGATATTTATGAAAGAGCCCGATGTGAAGAGAAATACAACAAAAATGTTGCAGAAGTGTTTACTAATTACGTTTCATTTCGTTAACAAATCTGTCATTAAATATGATAGAAGATTCAACAATGTTATCCGTTTAGTCATTACATTGTGATTGATTACCAAACACCCAAACTTTCACAAATATGCGTTTGAGATGTCTAAGTTCGAAAACGAGCTGGGCATACATTGAAAATAAACGAAGGTCATTTGATCAGGTCGTATCATTTTCGATTATTGATCGAAAACTTGATATTTTCATCCTACGATAAAAATTAAAAAGCGTGCACAATTTACCTGTAGATATAGGTGACATCATAAGGAAATGTAAAGCAGCAGCCCCGGTACCATGACCAGCCAATGTTACACAACTTGGATCGCCGTTCAGATCAGCTATATTATCCTTGATCCACTGTAAGGCAGCTAACTGATCTAGAAGACCACTGTTTCCATAAACATGCTCTGTGAGGCTGGGTTTTATAAATCCTGAAAAAACCTTTTATTAATATTTCTCTGGACTATTCGCTGAATAAACTTCGTGAATAATTCGCATATAATTTATTTTACTAAAGATCATAAGAATTTCAGAAGAATTCTAAGTAGAATGTATGACACTTTCCGGCTCTCCAGCACCTATTCAAAAAATCGACCGTCGACCGTTGCTCCATTTTTATTTTGAATAAAGACAAAGAAACACACTTTGGGTTTATAATATTAACCCTTAATTAAGCGCATGGGGTCAATACAATTTCATATTGAAAAAAAAATGTGTTGGAGTGCTTGGAGCGCGACAGCGCTTTTTCCAGATTCCTAACTCCTCGCGAGGTACGCAAATCAGTCGCGTCTAAAACATAAACGTATACGCACAAGACAGTGCCTGCCTGGTGCCCGACCCCATGCGACCACTTACATGTCCTAGAAAGAACGACAAAAAGTGCCAACCAAATGCAATAAATGTTGTAAATTTAATTGTCAAGAAAACTTTAGAGGGTATACTGCATCGGGTGCAAAACAAAACAAACTGCTGATGAATCCGATAAAATATTTTTTAATTTTGATCTCGACTAAGCCAAAATTTTGTAGTTTTAAGACAGATTAAAAGTTGGTAATTTTTCAAATTATTTTAAGTAAAAGTTGTTTTTGTTTCCTAAAGTTAATTATAATAAAGAATTTTAATAATTTTGATAATAAATAGTTTTATTAGCTTTATTTATTTCTAAGACTCCATTTTTTTTGGCGTCGCTATAGACCCCATGCGACTAATTGTGTGATTTTCTTGATATTTACATACTGGCCTGTTTGAAGTCATGAAATGTTGCTTTTTAATTCAAAAAGCTATCTGGCGTGGTTGTGGAAATCGTTCATGATAAGTTAGTGCCTTTTTCTATTGCTCGTCAGTATGACTTGAGGCCATAATAAAAGTCACCACCTTTTTGAAACTTTATGGTCACTATCATTATGGATTCCCAACGACTCCTAAAAGCGTGCCTCAGGATACCATAATAAGGTACCTACTTCTTTTAATTGTAAAAAAGTATACTTACCTAAAATACCAAGTCTAAAATTGACAGTAATCACCATAATGTTTCCATACGAAGCCAGAATTCTGCCATCGTATGGGTTACCGGAGCTCCACTCAAACGAATCTCCGTGAATAAATACCAGCACTGGGAACTTTTTAGATTTTTGTTCTGTAAATAATATAATAGTACATTTTGATATAAGTGCGGAAAGTATGTCAAAGACAGTTCCGCATGTGTATCAAACGATGTTTTTCAATACATTTGCGAAAAAACGAAAATAAAACAACAAATAAATCCAATGCACAGTCTTCTAAATAATATCTCATTGTCTATGATATATCATTGTGGCGGCACATCGCGTCGCGTCGATAGATGTCGCACCGTTACTAACTCATTGAAACCTGTATCGCGCCATTGAAAATATTTAATAGATTGGCATATATGCAACTTTCCAACGATGTGCGTTGGGGAGTATTCCTTTTACTCACAGGCGTTGGATTCACGTATGAACACGCCTGTATTCCTGACCCCGCAATGCCCCGCATCCTACTTCCACTTCCCACTGACCAGACCGCCGGCCCGACATGACGACAGGTCATACATCACGACAGGTGATTCAGCCGCGATGCAGTCCACCACACAGTCCATCACTGCTGACAAAGCTAAAATGGATGTTGGTTTTCATACTGTATCGACCTCTGGTCTGGGAGGGGAGTCATGTGGCGGCACATCGCGTCGCGTCGATAGATGTCGCACCGTTACTAATTACATTACAGTCATTGAAACCTGTATCGCGCCATTGAAAATATTTAATAGATTGGCATATATGCAACTTTCCAACGATGAGCGTTGGGGAGTATTCCTTTTACTCATAGTCGTTGGATTGTTGTATGTATTGCCATTTCTATATCATATTACATAATAGTGCCCGATAGTGTAGGCATCCGGATGCCAAAAAAAATTATACGTATGTATACATTGGAATACCTTTGTTTACGAATTGGAACTAAAGACCTAGTATACTAGTATATTTAAAAAAGGTTATGAATGCATCTCTTGCCATTATTGAGATATTGACGTCCGAAAAGCGCCCCCGTGGCCGTTCAGCACCGAAGCGATAGAGTACCGTCCGTGATGGTTTTAGTCTGTTGGAATCCAAGACTAGGATTCTCCCCCACCTATGTACCTATCATTCAAAACTAATTGATTTCTCATGAAGTTCACTCAAAAGCCTCAAAAGATTGCAAAACTCCCACTATTCCTTTAACTTCACCGTTTATCCCTCTGTTTTTTTTCTAGGTATAAATAATAGCATTACCAATACAATGGATTAAGTAAGAACGAATGTTCAAATAATTCTTTCTTATTTCACTAATACTCGAAAGCACATCTGTGCCCTGACTTACTGATATTTATTCTACGGGAAAAAATAACATAGGCATATAAATGTGCGAATCTGTTTTATTAATAAAGTGATAAGAGAAGATGTAGTAACTATAAGATAGAGAAATGGAACATTAGATGCTTTGGTCTTGGTCATATGAAAATATTGGATGACACGTTATTAACCGAACTTCCAAAAATAAGAAGGAGGTTCTCAATTCGTCGAAATCTTTTTTTTATGTATGTTCCCCGATTACTTAAAGACGCCTGGACCGATTTGGAAATTTTATTTTTGTTTGAAAGGGGGTGGTCACATGGTCATCAGGTCAGGATCTGATGATAGAATCCTGGAGAAATCGTTAACTCTTCAAATTTTATAGGCACACTTGAAGCGATTTGGGTATTTTTTATAGTGACTTTTACTTTCGGAAAGCACACTTTTCAGTGAATAATTTTTGAAGTCGGCACACTTTTTTTAAAAGCCAAATTGTTTACGAAAGAAATATCGTACGATACTAAAACAGATGTGGTTGGAAGAGTTGATTGAGGATCCTAGAAGAAACTTCGTAGATCAAGTCAGTATTTCAGATCAGTTCAGTTTCAGAGATAAAGGTAAATTTCCGTATTAAAAATTTAGACTAATGTTCCTTATTCTAAACCACCTCTTCTTACGTTACTAAAAAATCTTGAAAATTTCCGAGTTATGATAGGAAAATGCAATTTATAATAATACATATATCTATCTATCATCACGCCTTTTATCCCAAGAGGGGAAGGCAGAGACAATCGAATGCCATTTGCTGCGACCCTGACATGCCTCTTTCGCTTCTTTTATATTTATCATACCTTTCATACATGCTCGGCGATTGTGTGTACTTTTAATATTGCCTTCGATCAATTATTATATATTTAATAAAAGTACAACTAGGTCGTCCTCTGCCAGCATTTCCTTTCACTTCAGCCATATAAACCTTTTTAGTCAATCAGTCTTCATTCTTTCAACGTTGCACACACCGTGCAGCATTAACTACTTTTCTTCATTTTAGTTACAACATTATAATAATACCTAAACTAGATTGCCCGGTGCTTCGTACGCGTTGTATTAGGAATACAATTTCACCCCCATATAATCTTCCTCAAGAATCGGGCTATCAAATGCAAAAATATTTTTTCAAATCGGTTCAGTTGTTTTTAAGTAAGTATTTGACAAGATTTTCCGCCCCCGGCTCCGCCCGTGGATATATTCGAACAATATAGCCTATGTCACTCATGTGACATATTGTAGCTTTTTATTAGTGAGAGAATTTAGTAGTACTTTTCTGAGTTTATCTGAGTTTATTTATTACAAACATAAATACAAAAATCTAATTTTACCTCTTTATAATATTAGGCATTTCATGTAACGCCATCTGTTAGGAAATCTTAGAACTAGAAATGAACATTTTTCATATTTTTTCATGAAAACTGAATAGGTAATTTATAACTTATTAAGAAATAAATAAATAATATAATTTAGACGACTAATAATTATCTCGAGAATCGTTTTTCTCTCAATCACTATAAATATTTAATTTGTATATGCGCCATCTTTTGACGGAACGTCGAACTGTTATTTTCAGGAAACATTAAAGTCTTCAGCGATTCAGTTTCAACTTACTAGGTGGCGTTAACATTAACTTAAGTCTTTAGAATATTCTTTTATCAATTTCAGGGTTCCGTAGTGATGGTATAAAATTATTAATACGTGAAGACAATCTTTTGTATCCATTTTTAACCATATCGCGCGTCACCGAGGAGTAAGAGATATGGCATAGTTAAAGTTTGCAGTTAAATTAAATTATATTTTCATTGTTTACATTCATATGTCAATATCAAACTTGGCGGCTCTAATAGAGTAAAGATTTTCGCCAAAGAACAAAGAGAATATAACCACTACGTTGAAAAAAAATTAAAATGTTGCCAATAAATAATTACTGAATAATATTATTTTTTTAAATTCATTATGGTCGAAATGCAGTTCAATAATATGCTACCTAAATATTTAACAAATGTGGAAATTACTTGCTTAATTGGTATTGCTATATTATACAAACTTTCCCATGCGTACAATACATAAATGACCTATTTCCCTTCGGGTAGGCAGAGACAAGATATATCCTGACTATTCCTGACACACATCTTTCGTCTCATTCGAATCCACACAATCTATTTTCCTTCGATTTTAGCTGATTTATATTTTTTTATTCGCCGTTATGTCCTGCCCAAACGTTGGCTTGCCTGCACTATCCCTACCACTAACTTTTTATATTGTTCATGCAAAAGTAATAAAATCTCGATTAAAAAGTGGGAGGCGGGGGTAGGAGGGTTAAAAGTACAACCGATTGTCGGCCCTACCGAATATAAATATAAAATTTCATAAAAATCGGTCAAGCCGTTTCGGTATGGCAACTAACTTGTGACCACGAAATTTTATATATTAGACTAGCGGACCCGGCAGACGTTGTCCTGCCCAAACGTTGACTTGCCCGCACTACCCCTACCCCTACTCCTACCCCTACCCCTACCCCTACCCCTACCCCTACCCCTACCCCTACCCCTACCCCTACCCCTACCCCTACCCCTACCCCTACCCCTACCCCTACCCCTACCCCTACCCCTACCCCTACCCCTACCCCTACCCCTACCCCTACCCCTACCCCTACCCCTACTCCTACCCCTAACCCTAACCCTATATAAAAAAAAAATTTGGGGTGGACCACCCTTAACATTTAGGGGGATGAAAAATAGATGTTGTCCGATTCTCAACCCTAACGGATATGCATACAAAATTTCATAAGGATCGGTCAAGCCGTTTCGGAGGAGTATGGGAACGAACATTGTGACAGGAGAATTTTATATATTAGATTATAACAAGCTTTCCCAATGCCCTATAATTTGCATATTATGTATTAATCCAGGCAAAATTAAGTGTATTTAAAAAGAGAAAGCAGGTGTTACTACTACCGGACGCAGCACGGATAAATTCCCCACCCGTTCATTTCCGCTGTTTTAGCTTTTCAGTTTTTAATGACTCACAATTTCACACTCGTTTCATTACGATTCAGTTTAAAGAAAAATTTTATGATACGTTTTCAACCGGTTTTTTGGTTTGCTACAAATTACGGAATTAGCAACTGCGACGGATTGCATTTCCTGTCAAAATATAAAACTAAACTTACAACCGATGGACAGCAACGGCCCTTACGAACCGCTACTCAAAGAATTAAAAAAAATTTTCTTCTGTTTTTCTGTTGAGGTATAGATTTAAAAAAAAATGTCCTAAATAAAACTTGATGACATTCCCAAACCACTGATTATGTTAATATTGTCACTATAGTGTAGATACCTACTGTAAGCTTGAAAAGCGATTGTAGAGTAAAATGAAAATTCTATTAAATTCTGTAAAAATTCTGAAACTATCATGAAAGAAGTCAGCACAGCGGGGACATCACTACAATGGTCCGGGAGCAGATTTTATACAAAGTTAGAACGTACCAGAAACAATGCTATCGTAGTTCTTTGTTTGCTTTTTAATTTACTGGAAACTGAAGATTTTATACGGGAATCTCTTGGTTTCATTCTGATAATATTTTTACCGCCATGTCTTAGTACTGTGCAGTTTTATACAAACAACGGTTAATGTCCTTAATTATTTAAAGTTAGTTATCCGTGGAAATGTATATCTTTGGAAACTCTTTGAAATAAATAAAAACATTATCTTGAATAATGTAGCTTCATAACAGTGAAAGAAACTTTCAAATCGGTCAAGTATTTTCTAGTTTTCTATCACTTGAGAACGGCTGGACCGATTTAGCTATTTTTAAATGTTCGTAATAGACTGAATAAGGTTTTTAGTGAAAGAAAAATTAGAAAAGTTACCCGGAAAATTGGAAAATTCATGAAAAACTGAAAATGTTTTTTTTTATGGGATTTTTGCTTGAACTCAATAGGAGATGAAAGTAAAAATGGGCTCCACGGGCGAAACAGGGGCGGAAAGTACCGCTATAAAACTCAAAACAACATTGAGACAATGAGTTTTTTCAGATTGACATGAAACCGTCTGACCTTGTTGCTTACTAATCAAAATCGTGCAGGTATTAATTCCATTTTATGACTTTTTCATATTATACTTTTACACATCTGTCATTTATGGACACGTCACATTTTTCTAACATCAGCGTCAGAAAATATTCCCGAAAATGAAAAGTAGGACACGCCAGGTCAGCTTCCTATTTAGTTTTAAGCAAAATTTCATGGTAATTTATTTAAAGGGGAATAGAGGACACATTTGTGTTGTACGCTCCACTTACTAAAAATAACTGCACAGTACGTCGGGAACTATTGTCGTTGTCTAAACTTTTTATATACACTTTGTATACACACTTGTTTGTGTTGTCTCTAAAACTACTGAACCGCATTTAATGTTACAATAAGTAAGCTTATAATATTTTTTATGATGGTTTTTACGGGAATGAAGAAACGGAAACCTTTATAGGATCAATCTTGTGTGTGTCTGTCTGTCCGTCTGTCACAGCTTATTTTCTCCGAATCTACGGGACGAAAAAAGTTGAAACTTGGTACATATAAAGAGTTTGAAGACTCCATCACGGACGTATAGCGTAAATAATTGAATTTCGATTTTGGGGGAAAAATTAAAAGGTACTAAAACAATTTTTTTTTTCAAGTGCCTCATGTGACATATCAAAAGAAAAGCTCGTTATGGAATATGTAATTTTAAAATGCATACTTTAAATAATAATAAAGAAAGTATACGAAAATTGACATTGCTACTAAGTCTAAAACATTGTAAAAAATAGAGTATAGCTTTTATTGTAGTTTACAGGAAACCCTAAACGAAAATCTGACCGATAAAATGGTACGTAAGTGGTACTCGCAACTTGGCCAATTATTTAGCAATCATTTTTGTTGTTTCTAAAATTGAAAGGGCTCATTGGAAAGGTTGCTCAATTACGCTTTAATAGATTTGGATGGAACTTGGATGATCAATATTTTATCTACGAAAAAGGGATGGGAAAGGGGCTTAAAATACAGCCAGATTATTTCTTATCTACTTGAATTTAAACTAGTTAATGAACAAAGAAACTGCGCAAAGTATACTCTTTTTATGAAGTGTCAACTGTTTTCAGAGTATTCTGAAAATTAGTGGCACATTAGGGGCGTTATTTATAAAACTTCCGCTATGATTATTTCTACAAAAATGTGATACATAAATAGAGTGGCGTTAGATATGAATGCGGCAGAAATATAAGTTTTATTTAATATTTTACCATACAATATGATCTTCACTAACACTTTTCACGACGGATTTTTGAAGCAGTTTTCATGGGTAGATTGGTTAATTCACAAGGAAGGTTTATGAGCATTAAACATGGTACTATCGATTTTTCATATCGTCTATTGTCTAATCCGTCAGAGATTTAACAAAATGACGTAGAAAGGAATTGTGTACAATAAAATGGTCGTCAAAAAAGTCTGCAGTAGTATATATCTATCTCTAATAGATACGTAGCTATAAGCGTATAAACATAGGTATTCGATGGTTGTAAACCAATATTCAACCCGTGCGAAGCCGGGAGCGGGGTTGCAAAGTTTAAATCTCACTCAAGATTGTGTACATATGTGCTTTGATAGACATCTAGTGTTTGTGAGGGCAAGTAAAGCTGGCGTCAGCACTTCTAAAAGTAACAGATACCCACATTGCTAAATCTCCACCTGTTCTGTTCAATATGGAACTGGGAAAAAGTGGAGGCGTTTACTAGTGTGGCTGCTGGTTATAAAGTCTCATTTGGGAAACAGGAGTAAAACTGCCACCGAGTTTGTCTGTATGACTGCAGTAATCTCAAGAACGACTGGTTAGATTTGAGTGAGGTTTTTACTGTTGAGCATCGAGGATTATGTATGTTGAAAACTACATAGTTGAGCATTCGGTATTGTAAATGAAATTGAAGTAGCTAAATTAAATAATACTTTAAAAGACACATTCTACAACTGAAAATCTATTACTAACTTAGGTATTTCAACGTTTATTATAGAAGTTATTCCAAGACGTACACAGCAATATCAAAGACAGATTGACGGGTATTTACTGAACTAAATGGAAACGAAATTGGGTTGAAATAACTCTACGTTTTTAGATTGACGTTTGGTACAATCACGAAAGTGGGTGTATTTACTTTATTGGCTTTCTATTGATAAATAAAAGCTGACATCATTTTCTAGCCTTACTTATAAATATAATTAATTATATTATGTTTTATCACTCTTTAACAAATCTGCCATTCAATGTTATATGGTAAATACATCAATATGGACTTATCCTTTATTGTCTCTTTGCTCTCCTTCCTTTTTACTGATCAATATATTTAATATATACTGGTCTGTAATAACACCTAATATTTTCTAGTTATATAATTAGAATTTAATATCAAATATAATTTCACAATGATAGCATATCAATAGACATATTATCACAATAATATTTATCAAAAAAATTTTGTAGGTCTCCTCCATTTTACATGTATTCCAAAAACAAAATAAAATTTAAATATTCAAATGATCTAGAAAATATTTAGGTTTTTATTATAGACCAGTTTATATATATTGATCAGTAAAATAGAAGGAGAGCAAAGAGACAATAAAGGATAAGCCCACATTGTCACAACACTATAATGCTATTAGACCTAATACATATGAAATATGGTTTACCTAGGGTCGAGGATCCCCAAGTACACTTGTCGCAAGCTCTCTTAGGACATGAGACATGGTTATGTTTCCTACTTTTTCACTGCAACGAATTGGAAGCCGTTAGAGCGAATATCGTAGTAGGCTTAGTACTCTATGATCGTAGTAGAATCTGGGGTACAACAATACAAGTTCAAAGTAGTGGTAGAAATGTTAAAATAATGTGATCAGATGGTACCTATACTGGTAAGATAGTGAAACGGAAAATGAAAGAAGAAATTCAAAACTTGCCAGCAGGTAGCTGACTGAAACTTTCTAGTAGGAACAGTCCAGGAGTTACGGCCGGTTTAAATATACTAAGGATTTCCCTCGTCCAAGGAAGAAAAAGGTCGAGAATTTTTAAACAGGGTTTACTTCATGGCACTAAACATTCATACGATATTTTAAAACTGGTTTCCACTTTTATTCTACAAATTCAATTCATAAATGCTTTTACAAAATATGAACATTACTTTATTGACACTAGCTGTCCCCATAACAGCAATACATTATAATCTTCATACGATTGGACTTTATAAAGGGTAAATAATATTAGTGTGCCATTATAAAATTTGTCTTTAATCCCCCACTCGTAATGCCCCCGTAAATAGGCAATCCAACTTTTTAATGGGAGCGCAATTTACAAAGGTTCAGTAAGCGATTAGGGTGCAAGGTCGTTACTAACATCAAAGGAGGAAGTATCTCGAAATAGGTAACTTTATTTTTTATAAACTTTTATTAAGCTGCTAATAATATGGTAAAGGATTGCTTTGTAACATGTCATCTATCTAATCAATACATAAGAAAACATCCTAGTTGCAAGTATGACTGTCTGTCTGGACGACTGCTCCAATCTCGTCCCATATATAGTTATGAATAGTTATGAACTATATTTCTCGAGAATGGTATGCTTATTCAAAATTCTCTTGTGACTTATAGGTGCTAAATATTACGGGGCACTTTACCCACAGCGTGCTCTCAGTATTAAATTATGTAGGAAATAATTGTGTCGAATTTAATGAGTGATAGTAGATAATAATACATATAATAACTAACGCCTAAATATCTTAAAATCAGAGAATCGATATCGATAGGTAACCTTAAAACTTTCATTAGTTAAGTGGATAAAAACACTTGCATGATCTGAAATTTCGTAAAAAGTTACTCACCTCTATATGGTACGTAAATATTCAAATTTAGACAATCTTCAGATTCGTTTCTCAAGAACGGTATGATCCTGTTCATGTAATGTTGTCTGCCCAGAGATGGAGGATTGTTTTTCTTTATAGCAGGAAGAGCTTGTGGGCAAACTGGAGCAAAATGTGTTGCTAATTTAACTCCTGGCCAGGGTAAAGCACTTCCTGTTGATAAAAAATAATACAATATAATGTTTACCAAATTCTAACTGTATTGAAGTAAATACAAAAACTTAGTGATATTTCATTAGGTTTTTTTTCTTCACGGGTTACCTTACAGCTCCCGAGATATATTTAGATGGAAAAGCGTGGTTTTATCGGATAATGTACATAAGTTTTTAATTAAAAAACCAATTGGTACATGGCCGGGATCCGGGATCAGACCTCTGGTCTGCCTAGTTAATATCAGACGTCTTAACCACTCAGCCACCGACGCACACTAAATTTTTTCAATTAGGTACTGAAATAAAAAGTCACTTGTGATTGATGATCAGAGTAATAACGATGTCTCCTTAAAATATATTGATTTTTTCGTTGTTTTTTTTCAGATATATATATGCATTTAAAGACATGGTCATATTAGAACCACCTAATTAATGTTAGGTTAGGTAAGTAATCCGGCTCATATTTGATTATGATTTGTATTATCTGCGATTTTTTTTAAGTTAATTACTCTACTACCGCCTGGTATTGAGCAAGAGTGGTTAGTCTATGAACGAGGGCAACTACTACAAGTGAGAATAGTAATCGTCGAATTCACTGCCTTTCGCTTTAATTGCATTACTAATAAAATAGCATTGGAACAAGCAAGAATGTCTAGTCTCTAAAAATTGTTCTAGGTGAGTGAATCTCGTATTTTAGTAATAGCTTTTGAGATTAGCCCCAACATGCATGTAATCTATATCCTTGAGAGTCACATATATTGAAGTAAAATTCCGTCGTCTCAAGTGTACACCGACCCTCGATAACATAAAACTGGGACGGCTTTCCTCGACAATAAACGAGCGAGCCAATGTAGATGGTGTCACTTAAATGTTACTTTCTTTCTCATTTCTATGTTAAGTTTGTTCCTTTTTTTAACGAAGATCCTCTTGAAGAATGCGATGCTTTGTTGATAATGTTTAATGTGAGAGTTTTAACTTCTTGAATTATATTACTAATAGTAATTCTTAATGTTTCATTCTAATGGTTTTCACACATTCGGCGGAGGTAAATAGAAAAATATCTTCAAAAAATAATTGCACAAGCAGTCAATAAGGATACTTGAACGTACAAGACAGATTTATTTGCTATGACTCACAACGATATCGGACTTGAAATAATGAAAAATGAGAATGAACGTGACAACGGTTATACGACTACTAAAAATAACAATTTATAAAATTCACTACATAAACATTTTTAATATAAAGAAACTGAAAAACTGTCTCAAGCACAAATTAATATCACGGAAAATAAACTAAATTTAAAACGAATGCATTTAACTAACAAGGAACCCATTAGATAGTTATGTTCAAGTTGTATACGATACTTGTTGATTGAGTTACTTTGTTAATATTAATACCAAATCTGCACTAAAGCTTGTCACAGACGACGCAGATAATATAAGATATCTGCATATCTTACGTTATCGCTCTTCATATAAATCTTTGGGAGTACCTACACACACGACTCGGATAATATACCCAAAGATGTCTATGAAGAGCGATGCAGATATCTTATATTATCTACATCGTCTGTGACAAGCTTACATTTTATTTAAAATACAACTAAAATGTTATCAAAAATAGTGAATTTACCTGGAGGCATGAACCTCAAATTTCCAACAGGCGGTGCTGCATAAGGAATTCCTAGAAATACCTCAATGTTTTGTAACTGGTATTGTCTTGAAGGTTTTACAATAAAGCCTCTTAAAGCTCCCTGTCTAAGATGATATTCTTTAGTCAACCTTTTCCCTTCATCTGCACTCGGTATTTCATCGGCAGTCTTCGCCGATCTTTCGTGTGCAGAAAATATTAGAGCAATAAGAATATAAACAAACAAGTTGTGATTTATACTAGTTAAAAGAGTCGCGTGGCGGTATAGAGACGGCATCTTGTTTATGTGTTTCAGTTTGCTCATTTTCTGCGCAAGCACTCTATTTTAAGCGTCACTAGTTTTATGGTTTGTTGGTGTTTAGATCTTAAAGTGTTCTGCTCGGTTGTATATTGCTCTTCCCAATCATCCTCATTCAATGTTTGCTTTCTTTACGCTTCTTTGTTTAACTAGTTTGGTGTTTTGTTCAGCTTTTGAGTTTTTATATATTTTGAATTGGTTCTAAACTTTTCTAAATCTAGATTTAGCACTGACACTACTTAAATTATGTTTTTCAATAATTTCACTTGCACACTTTTGATATTCACACTCACAAATTGTTTAAAAGTTTTTCTTAAGTAGGTTACAGTTTTATCTGAAGAAATGTTGACGCGTGCCGGTGGTTGAATGCTCTCGCGCAGGCACACGACTGGATCTCATCCAAACTGTCCCTGCGCGACTCGTATACCGAAATACAACGGTACCGCCATACATGTGGATTCGTTTCCGAGATTCAATTATTTTTAGAACAAATATTTTTATGACTTAGATTAGGATAACTTTTAATTTTGTTTCTTACTTATCACGTCTTAATTAAATTAAAATAAATTGGGATTTAAACAAAGATTTTAATTGAAGATTTCATTTATGTAATTTAAAGTTGTTTTAATTACTATAAAATATATTTACTAGCATTTACTTGTGGATCTATAATTATTTATTTACCTCTTTTTAGTAAAATAAGTTAAAATAAGCTTTATATCAAAAAACCTTACGTAACCTATTGATACATAGATTTTTTTAGATAACCTTGAAATGAAGGATTGGAGCGTGCAGGCGCATGAATTCCGTAATTTAATTTCTCATTATCATTGAATTTCAGATTTCAAGGAGCTCCATGTCATCTTGGGTTAATTTCAGTAGGTGTCTTTCGGAACAGCGGACATAGAAACTGCACTATACGATTTACTATTGTATATTTTTATATATTTTTTAACATCAATCCAAGGCCACTCACGCATCACTTACATAATAATAATATCAAAGATCTTCTTCATTAAGAACGGAACTGGATAAAATTTGGCACAAAGATAGATTATAGTCTGGAATAGCACATAGGCTACTTTTTATCCCGGATAAATTAATGGTTCCCGTAGGATAGATTTGTTTTTGTTTTTCACGGGATCGACATGTTTTTTGCATAGTGGTAGTTTAGGGGTCATACCACTTTTTATACCGCGAAAGCGGGCGGGGGAGGGGCAAATTACAGCCACGGAATTATTTATACAGAAGCTTGTATATGTCATATATTATGGCTGAATCTCAAGACAAGTCGTAAGATACCAATCTCACATACTCTCTAGCGTCGCTTCGTCACATGCCCGCTTCATTATAACGCGAACTATGCGTTCGCTATTTTGGGTGCACATTGCTCTTCCGCGGTTGTGTGAGTGCACACATTGGTTGGGGCTGTAAACATCCGGAATACCGCTACTACTACGTTAAGGAAGTTCTGAAGATACAGTTCTGAAAATTACTTGTCAGAATCTAACCGATATTACTCATGTATAGAGACGAAAAGTTCTCTTAAAAATATTAAATAGGGCTAATTAGTGTCAATTTGTAAACAGGGCTGTATCTTTTGAACCGTAATAGGTAGACACTTGAAATTTTCACAGGGTATATATTACTATGGCCTCTATAACAACAAATAATAAAAATATAATAAAGTTAAAAATTAAAGGTCGTCCCCATACAAGAAATGTATTCTATTCGGCGTTTCTTGCTCTATCTAACTAAATAATGGCAATACAAGCGTCTAACTAGTATAACCATAATACAAACCGGCCAAGACTTGCACTCGTGCAATTTTTTTTACTAAACTATTTAAAAAAAATGTCGTGTTAAATATTGTACGGTGGTACGGACCTCTTCGTGTGCGAGTCCGACTCGCACTTAGCCGTTTTTTATAACATTAAAAAAAATCTGAATGGTTTTGAGGGATCACTAAAATAAATAAAAAATGCACTTTATTTTTCATACTTAGTGATGATAGTGAAGTGATTAGTGACATACTCCAGTTAGAGGTATTAGATGTAAAAACAGGCTCGTGGTAAACAAATTAAGAGAAAAGTCAGTGAATTAGTGACTAATCAAAATAAGTAACTAATCGCATATTTCATTACATTGAGTTAGAGGCCGAATGTAATGCGAATGTAATGTAAGAAACGAGAGTCAGATAATCGGGGCAATTAGTAAAGAAAAATGTAAAGACTTTTAAGAATAAACTATTAGAAATAGAGAAAAGACTCTTCACACAAAAACTGTTGAGTGAGGATGGCTTTCCACCAGAGCTGAGCGAGGAAGCTGGGCGGTGAACGAGGAAAAAAACTAGACAATATAGAATTGCATCATTTTCCTAGCTTCGCTATCCTATTGGTCAATTTTTTCCTCGCACAACTCTGGTGAAGAGTGAGTGTTACAAAAAGTGAAGACTTGAATAACCGCGTATTAAAATGGTATACTTTATAATGCATAAATAGTAAAATCTATGTACAATATCCTAATGCCCTAGTTCAGTCATGGTATTTTCTTTGATGTTTTCCCAACATTTTCGTCGTGTAGTGAGAATTGACAATGTGTCACATATTTTAGTTAATAAGAAGTATGATGAGTGTTATTTTTAGTTTGACGGTAGAAAATGTTGGCAACTATTTTAGTTTTATTGGATTGGAATACACTTCTATACATAATATAATCTATATGTAAAACTCAATTGCCGTGTGTTAGTCTCGCAAAAGGTGAATCGGTGGCCGAGTGTGTGACTAGGAAGACCCTGGGTTCGATTCTGGATCCCGGCCATGTACCAATGGGTTTTTTAATTAAAAACGTATGCACATAATTCTACAAACCACACTTAGAGACTATCCTATCTAAATATACCTCAACAGAACTAACCAGGTATAGTCTCACAGATACCATCGGCTAAACGAGGGAGACTTGGTCTTCCGCTGGGTGCTCTGGAACCGTAACACGGTTTCTGGGGCTGTAAGACAACACGTGAAGAAAGAAAAAAAAATAGTCTCGCAAAAATTTGAAAATGGTTCCACTGATTTTGATGAATTTTCTGTGTGTGTTTGAGTGGGTTCCTGGATGGTTTAGATTCACGCTGCAATTGGGATATACGGGCTAGCAGGAACAGCTAGTAAAAAAATTAACACATTATATCCTCAGTATTAATACGAACAAACAAACACACATTGATTTTTATATTACATGTCACTCAGAAATAATATAAGTAGCTTTCTATTAGTGAAAGAATTTTCAGAATCAGGTTAGTAGTTTCAGAGATTACCCTCTACAATCTCGACATACAAACTTTTACATCTTTATAATATTACTAGCATTCCGCCCCCGGCGTCGCCCGTGTATATTTACGAACAAAATAAAATATACCCTATAATACCCCTACCCCTACCCCTACCCCTACCCCTACCCCTACCCTACCCCTACCCCTACCCCTACCCCCTACCACACCACTACGTCTAACTTTGGATATTGTTCATACAAAAATACTAAAATCGCGATAAAAAGTAAGTACTTACATATCTTTTGAATGGAATGTCCGAATTGAATTTTTCAAAAAGTTATATGAAGGTGTTGAGCAGTCGTGCACATAAAGAAATTTATTTTGATAAGGATTAATAGCAAGGTACAAATAAAGAGCCTTTTCTAGCGGCGGCTTTTTAATTATTTTTTTAAAATAAAAGAACATTTATTGTGACTTAACTATAATAGTTAGACATATACTATCGCGACACTTTTTGTAGATATTGATATGTTCTTTAATATTGTAGAACATACTTTTGTTTTATCATCAATAGTTTCCGCAGCGCATCCGACGAAAGACGTTTTAGGGCACTTTTTATACATCTTGGGTTACGTTACTTAAGTTTTGGTAAGGATCCCTAATATTTTCTAGCAATAAATATAGCCTATGGCACTCAGGGTGAATGTAGCTTTCCAATGGTGAAAGAATTTTTGAAATCGGAATAGTAGTTTTTGAGTTTATTCATTACAAACATACACACACACAAAAATACAAATCTTTCCTCTTTATAATATTAGTATAGATGTATAGACTAGATATAGGTTATTTTACTTGGGCTAGGATCAAGAAAGGTTAGGCCAAACATGTCGTGCACATTTAAAATAAAAGAACACAAACGTCGTATCTTGTAACTTTAATTTTAGAAACTTCAAGATGAACTTTCACTAGCATTTATTATGCATGCCATGTTACCTGCGACCACTTTTTCTTATTCGTAGCATTTTATTATGAAAAACCTTGCAATATATAACTGGGTCCAATGATGACAGGGTCAAGTGATTGATGCAAGTTTAAAATTCACTTCATTTTTTTTTTAAATGATGTATACTCGGAACGTTCGTAATCTAAGATATTCCTGTTGGTCCTCAGCCATATATATGCCACTTTTAGATTTAAAATTTATTTCTTTCTAATACCTATTAAAATTATCTCTAGTATAAATACCTACAAACTAAAGGAAGGAAGATCAATTCGCTAGTTATTCCTCCCACGAGCAACCCTATAACTCTGTAGTTGTTTGTCAAACACAAAACAACCATCGGAATAGCGTATATTTGTGGAAGACGCAGCTGCTCTAAGTTCCAGGGATATCGGTTGCAATAAGTACGCTCGGCATAGAGGTACAGACTTGAGGTCGTTTGAGCTTTTAGATAATGTTGTGATCGCTTGTAATAATAATGGAAGGGGTTTACATAATGTCTGAAATACTTGTAAGTGTGGAAATATGTACTTATTTCTAAACTAGATGCTGCTTACGGGTTTGTCTGTATTATTTTCATACTATCTTTCCGATTTTTTTTTAAATGTGACAACATATTTATCCCAAATAATTTGCATGATAAAAAATAGCTTGTGTTACTCTCTGTGGAAAAAATCGGATCAGGCCGTTGTTTTGTATTGTCTTGAAAGCACAAACAAACAAATACACTTTCGCTTTTATAATATTTTAGGATAAGAAGGGTTAGGATCACTGGATTGATTCCGAGAGCAAAACATTGATTTTTATCGAAACCCAGATCGCTAAGTTTAATTGTTGTTGTAAAAAGGTTATTCTGGACAACTTTCCATTCATTCATTACCTCATGAGCTTATAGAAAAGGCAATACACACAACAATCCAAAGACTGTGTGTAAAAGAAATACCGCCCAACGTGTGTCGCTGGAAACCAAACTATTAATTATTTTCAAAAGCGCGATACAGGTTTCAGTTGAAATATTGTGAGACGGTAAGGATGCGACATCTATCGACGCGATCCACCAGTAATCCCTTCCCAGACCAGAGGTCGATACAGTATGAAACCCACATCCATGTAGCGTTGTCAGCTATGATTTACTGTGTGTTGGACTGCAGTGCGAAATCACATGTCGTAATGTAGGAATGACCTGTCATCATCGGGGCGTGCACGGGCGGACCTGGTAAAGACTGACATGTCGTCAGTGGAAAGTGGGTCATGTAATGTGGCTGGACACGGGGTCACCAATATAGAAATGGCTATATACAACAATCCAACGACTTATGAGTAAAAGTAATACTTTCCAACGCGTGTATATATCCAATCTCTTAAATAGCGCGATACAGGTTTCAGTTGAAATATTGTGAGACGTTAAGGATGCAACATCTATCGACGCGATGTGCCGCCACAAGCACATTACCACACCGTATGATATGATGTATGCCTTTACAGACATATATTAGATTCTACATGAGCCGTGCTAATACTTCGCACCGTTACTGATGTTGTTGTCATGGTTCAACTGATTTCCAATAGATGGCGTCTTTTACAAAATGAGTCAAATTTTAAAAGAAATATTTAATTTTGATTTGTTTGTTTATTTTTCGTCATTAGATTTGATACAGTATTAAGTAATTACCTACTTGTATTTTAAATTAATGTTCTTGTAAAACTTCATGCTATTAAATATAAATATAGTTGTAGCAATGAACTTAATGCAATAAGAATGCGAATCCGCAAGACCACATTTCCAAGATATTCCCTCCTATCTCATAGCTATTATTAGATTCTGTACAGAGATGTGCGACGTATACCGCCTTTACAGGAATAATAAATATCTGCATGTAGATTAGAACAGATGCTTCGTGTGCGGTTTTAAATAAAGAGGTTTTTTATTTGCCTTTGATTTAAAGATAACTTTTACGTTTGTTTTCCTCTTTGATAGTTAACGTGTTGATTTATCGGAATTGTTATGGAGAAGATGAATGGGTGTATTTGTCAAGTTACTGTGTGACTAAATAACTTAAATTATTTGTAACTTATAACTGAAACAATAAACAAAGTGCCGAAAGTCAAGTTTTCCTCATTTAGCAGTCTAGGTGTTATGGAATAGAAGTAGAAGCTTGAAACCGTTATGAACTAATTTGGCCTAGACTGAGCGCTTGCAAATATTTATTTCCATATATTAGGTATTTACAGCACACACATAACACAAACTCACGCGGAGAAGCAACTAAGTATACGCGCCACGTACACACTAGGGAGTAGAGAGCTGAAGCGTAGAGGGGGATAGAGAGCGGCGGCACAGAGGGAGCATGACGGCGTTTTCCGTCACGGCATACGAATCGGTCTTACCCCAAGGAGCGCCAATAGATGTATTTCACATCAAAAATGGATAAACAAATATTTTCTTCTTAATTTGCTATTTACTAGCGATCCCGCCCCGGCTTTGCACGAGTACAATATGAGTTTACAACAATTTGAATACCTACATAAATAGTCTTATAACTACTTATCTATTAGAGATAGATATATGCTCCCGCTGACTTTTTTGTAGATTTTTTTATTCTACACAATTCTTTCCTACATCATTTTGATATATATCTGACGGATTAGACAGCATATGCCATAAAACTCGCTGAGGCTAACTTTTTCCCCGACTTGATTCACTTATACTGTTAATGGTCAGCTCCTAAACATGATAGGTCCTTTGTTTAATACTCGTAAACCTTCCTGAATCAACCTATCTAATAGTGACAACCGTTACAGACAGACAAACAAACAGACAGACAGGCAGACTCGGGATGATGATTACGATAAACCTTTTAAAAAAAAGTGTACCGACTTCAAAAATTTGCACTGAAAAGTAAGAAATAATAATAAATATTTCGTCGTAGAATTTGAAGACGGTTGGTTTATTTTTCCCTTTTAAGAGGATCGTGTAGCTCAGCGTACGCAGCGAAATAGGTATTTAGAAAATCATATTCTGTCTCAAGCGCGCTCTTCCCCCGGGCATCAGTGCGACAGAGAACACTGCAGCTCGTGAGTGTTCGTAGGTATGTTCTTCGTTGAAAATTGCGTTTTGGGGGAAAACGATTTACACCTACTAAACTATAACGAAACCTTATAATTTTGGTGTCAAACGTTTTAGCAGATTATAATCTAAGTACGTACGTTTTGCTTTTTTTGAAATTTTGCTTTGTTTCTCAAATACAGACGGTTTATTACGAGCAAGTTATGAACCAAAAAAACCGAGATTTGAGGGGCTTATAACTTTTGACCTATTACGAATTTTGAAAAAAGGAAAAAATACGTACGTATTTCATTATGTCAGTAACATATTACAAAATCGTTAAAATTAAATAATATTTAGGGGTAGTAAAACGTTTTCTCCGTTTGTATGGACATGGACGCGGTACACTACACTTTTAAGTGATTTTGTTGCCCTGAGAAATAAATAATAACGCAACTAAAAAAAAATGATGGAAAATAAAAAAAAATACTGCGGTGGATGGGATTTGAACCTCGAGCAATGTGCATCCTGCACTGCATCCCATACCTTTAGCCGCTAGACCACCGTCGATACGAAAATTGACAACTTCGTGTCAATAGCAACCGTTGCTAAGGCTTTTCTCTGATATAATTTTCAGCAGTAAACAGAGACAAATTACTGAACCGATTTTCGTCATATAACTGTGTGATAATGTCAAGAAATTATTATATCCTTAAAAAAATAAGTCGTTAAAATCGGTACATATTTCATCGAGATATTACGAAAAATTGACTTATAAGGTCAGTTTTTTCAAAATTTCTGAAAAACTAAAGAACCAATTTTTATGAGATAAAAATGGGACCAATCCGGAAGAATTATCTGTCGATTAAAAAAGAAACCATCAAAATCGGTTCACAACTGGCGGAGTAATCGATGTACATACATACAAAAAAAAAAAAAAAAAAATACGGTCCGAATTGAGAACCTTCTCCTTCTTTTTTTTTCGAAGTCGGTTAATAAAATCGCCGAGCATGTATAAAAGGTATGATGAATATAAAAGAAGCGAAAGAGGTATGTCAGGATCGTAGCGAATGGCATTCGATTGTAGCAGAGGCCTATCCCTTTTGAGATAAAAGGCGTGATGATAGATAGATAGTTACTTTCCAACCGAAGTTATCAGCCATTAATTTTGTCTTGGGGAAAATCTGGCCTCCATTCCCGATTAAAAAACGTACACAGTCTTTACACACCCATAAAAAAGCAATTAATTTGAATAATGCTCGGAAAACAATAGCTTAATGTTGCATTTGAAATTCTGTCGCCAAGCTGAGATGTGAAAGTCCGTGTTAATGAGAAGTTGATATTAGGTGTTGGCACCTCCCAGGGACTTTTTATCATTTTTATAAGAACCCCATTTGAATACCAAATGGGCAGGAAGCTCAGCATCTAGGTCTTGGTATCTCAGGGTAGAGGGGTACGATTCCGTAACGTTGTGTTAATTTATGATAGGCTTAGCAGATTGTCCCGGGTTTGAATGCATTTACATTGATACAGTAGTTGGATCCAGTTCCTGATGTCTAAAAACGGCACCAGTGACTGGACTGGGTTGTATCGTCATTGCCAGTCAGTTGTATACGATTTGTATAAGTTACCAACAAAAATAACACGTGGTCACTCTCGGCGGGGGCGCCAGCGACTGGCGTGAACAGATCCACTATCCAGTGACGCTGGCAAGGGGCGCGGTCATTGGATTTCCAAAGTAGGCAGCCGCTGTACTCCAAGACAGCGCTGGAACCTGGACAAACGTGGATAAACGAGTGATGAAAAAAAAATCGCATTTGGAGGTGCTACACTAATTTTTATTTTTTGAATAACTTTTTTTTGAGAGGTGGACAAAAAAAATATTTCGTGGACAATCGTGGACTAACGCTGGGCAAACGAACCTAATGAAAAAAAAACGAAACATCGCATTTGGGGGTGCCGACTTCACACAGCCCGATGGATTGGCACGAAAAAGTATTTACACGGAGGCAATATTTCGCAAGCGCTGAAACTACTCGTATTAGAATATGCCATTATTTTTTGATCAAAAAAAAACGTGATCGGCGTGATGTGATAGGTTACTTTTTATCCAGGAAATTCTTCGGCATAAATTCCTTTGTGACATTTCAAAAATCTAAAAGATACAGTAATTTTGCATGAAATTTAAACAAGGGTGTACGGAATTGTCTTCAAAGTCAGACTACCGGAACAATATAAGCGGACGAGTTTTGTATTCAAAGTGGATATGTGTTCTCGACTCTTTGTTTAGAGTAAAACCGTGTAGTTATACATGAATTTTCCGTCACTTAAAATAAATTCAGAACATTTTTCAATGGCAACCTATTTTTATAAAACAATATCTACTTGACCGGTTCCTTAATACCCTATAGAAGAAAATTGACGCTTTTTCTTTACGGCATTGTAATCTGGGGCAATTAATTGACTTTGAATTACATTTTTCATACTTTGTTTTATGTTTACGGGCGTTGTTTCTTTTTAAGAGCACTTAAAAAAAGCAATTTCGTTTGTCGCGAAGAGAAATATAATTTTAATCTCTTGTAAATACACAAATAATACCTTCTGCCGCAGTTTCTAATGGGTGCTTAGCTTATATAAATCTGAAGAGTTCGTTTATAACTTTAATATTAAAAAAAATTTAAACAGCCTGTTTATCTGTCTAACTAAATATACTAAACTTAAAAAAAATTTTTTTACATTATACACTGTATGCCCAAAATTTATATTTATTCCATCAGCTATGACATATTTGTTAGATTGGCTCTAGAAAAATACAACAAGATGAAAAGGTCCATTCAAAACCAGTAAATTTAATCTTTATAGGCACCGCACGTTGCCGCTTTGTAAATTTATTATATGGCTCGGTCTTTATGGTTCACTGAAACATTGTGTATGGAGACGTATGACTTTGTTTACCTATGTTGTTATTTTCTATGTGTCCAAGATATTTTCCGATAATCTGAACGATAATCTACTTCCAACTCATTCTCAACTACTTTGGCCATATTGCTCGCAGAAACCCTCATCTTGAAAGGCTAATCGTTCTAGGAAAATTCGACGTAAAATGGAGGCGTATTGACCTCTTCATGATAGACACGACTTTCAGCAAAGAAGATGCCGACTAAGAAGAAGAAGTGGTTAAGACGTTTAGTGGCAAGATCTTCTCTATAAAAAAACCACGGATTCGATCCCGGATCCCGGACATGTACCAATGGGTTTTTTTAATTAAAAGCTTATGTACATAATCCGATAAACTTTGAGGCTTTTCCATCTAAATATACCTCAACATAACTGGCCACTCGTTAGGTATAGCCTCATCGACAAGGGAGACTTGGTCTTCCGCTGGGTACGCTGGAACCGTAACACGGCTTAGGGAGCAAAGGCAACCCGTAAGGAAAGACAAAAAATAAAAGAATAATGAAGTAGATTAGTAGACATTACTGATTAAAGAAAAAACATTTGCGTATAATCAAATCACGGAAAACACGTATTGACGGCTTCATACCTAGTTTTCACGATCTAAATGTGTCACTTCTCTATCAGACATAGGTATAGGTTTATTATTTTTATAATAAATGCCCTACGAAACACGAGAAGAACTGCCTTAGAATTTTTTAATTTTTGGCAATAAAAAAACCTTCCATAATATTGTAATTCCCAAATATAACTGCTCAAATCAACGTTGATACGTACTTTTCTTCGGGTTTGGGGAGGAGCGTAAATCCTATACTGGTGCAACTTATTAATTATGTATATTAAAACAAACAGTATTAAAAGTTTGTTAACTTTCATTAAATTTATTGTTTTATTATGTTTGTACGTATAATACTAAATTTGCATACATATGTGGGGGCTTAATATATTATTCGTGTTTAGATTCTGAAACCGAAACAGTAACTTTTGGGTTGTTTTAATGTAAAAAGGCACTAGAAGTTACGTGCGAGTATCTTGTAAATTATATAGAAATTAATTAATTTACCTATGTGATGTATAGCTAATACATAAAAAAACCGGCCAAGTGCGAGTCAAACTTCGCCCCTGCTTCGCCCGTGGGATATTAATATCACCGATCCCGTTGAATAAGGAACTTTGACATTATTGGTAACTGCTCCGCTCTCAAAACATGTAACGTGATGTTTTACATACATAAACCTTCCTCGTCTAGTCGAGTAAGCATTAACAAACTCGTTTAAGTAGTTTCTGAGTCTATAAGGCATAAAAAAATTCTTCACGGGGGCTGCCTTATAGAGCTCCCGGGAACCGTTGCCGTCCCCAGGGTACCCAGCGAAAGACAAAGTATTCCTCACTTAGCAGAAGATTTTTTGAGGCTATACCTAATTAGTGGCCAGCATTGTTGAGGTATGTAGATGGAAATGCCTCTTTGTGCGGTTTGTCGGATAATGTACATAGATTTTTTTATTATAAAAAACCCATTGGTACATGTTCAGATTTGGGGATCGAACCCGCGACTTCTCAGTTGTCAGCCGACGTTTTACCCACTCGACCACCTACGCCCCTATAAGGCACAAATATAGCTATATCCATTTTTATATATATATACAAGGAATTTTATTGATATAGTTATCCTGAAAAAAAATACCTAAAGATCGATTGAAAATAAGTTTTACTTCAGTTGATATCTATTGAAGGAAAGTTTCAATCTGTATTCTTTCTTTATCTTTCCACTTCTAATTCCTATCAACTCGATAAATTAATTGGATTCAATTAGCAAAAGTTTTCTTGTTTGATTATATTTTTGCAAGATGACTCTATAACTGCAATGCAATAAAGAAAATATGCAATTATTTTGTGATAACCAGTTATAACAAAACTGGTAAAATATCTTCTGATAAAGAAAAAAAACCGCATTCAAAACCAAAATGTGCTTTGTGAAAGCAAATGCACAAGTCACTATAAAAAACCCAAATCGCTTCAAGTTTGCCTATAAAATTTGAAGAGTTCCCGATTTCTCCAGGATCCCTTCATCAGATCCTGACCCTATGACCATGGGGACCACTTGGAAAGTATACCCTTTCAAACAAAAAAAAATCCAAATCGGTCCAGGCGTCTTCAAGTAACCGGGAAACATACATAAAAAAAATCCGACGAATTGAGAATATCATCCTTCTTTTGAAGTTCGCAAAATGCTCGGCTTTCGGATGACGGGTTCGCACTTTTTCTAAAAATACCAGATACTTTTTTTTTTCACGGGTTTGCTTATCACAATTGACTGGTGTCTCTGACCACACTATTATACATTTAAGCAATTTAGATCAGAAATTCATAAACAATTTAATAATTCTTAATTGACATTACGAAGTATGGAGCAAAAACAGTACATCCGGAAATAATGCAAATAACCGTAATTGATTCAATTTGGTATAAATTTGATATCGGAAGTTACAAAATACTGTACAGTACGTAATAATGAATATTGAAGTATTCTCTGATCGGAAAATGTGGCATGGATTATTAGAGTCCTATTAAAATTGTGAAACTTGATCTCTGTATTTCAAATTTCGATAACCACATGCTGTAATGAATCGGATTAAATTACGAATTTAATAATTTTATAGGGTAACTAGCGGACCCGGCAGACGTTGTCCTGCCCAAACGTTGACTTGCCCGCCCTACCCCTACCCCTACCCCTACTCCAACCCCTACCCCTACTCCAACCCCTACCCCTACCCCTACCCTACCTATAAAAAAAAAATATTGGGGTAGACCACCCTTAACATTTAGGAGGATGAAAAATAGATAGTAGCCGATTCTCAACCCTAACGGATATGCATACAAAATTTCATAAGGATCGGTCAAGCCGTTTCGGAGGAGTATGGGAACGAACATTGTGACAGGAGAATTTTATATATTAGATAAAAATAACAATACCAATTTACTTCATCAGGAACGGGGTAGAAACTACTTGTAGTATTTAATAAAAATAATATATAAATAAGTAGATAGCTAGATATTAATGTATAGGTGGCCGAGTGGTTAAGACGTCTGGTATTAATTAGGCAGACCACGGATTCGATCCCGGATCCCGGCCATGTACCAATGGCTTTTTTAATTAAAAACGTATGTATACATAATCCGACAAACCACACTTATAGGCTTTTCCATTTAAATATATCTCAACAGAACTAGCCACTCGTTAGGTATAGCCTCACAAATACCATCGGCTGAACGAGGGAGACTTGGTCTTCTGCTGGGTACCTCGGAACCGTAACCCGTGAAGAAAGAAAAAAAATAAAAGAGAGCTACTTTTGAGAACTTTCTTTTTAGTAATATAATATAAGCTTACCGCCCGGCTTCGCCCATGGAACCTGTCATCCCTTCTTGAATGAACTCAAAAAAATTAATTTAATTTTTCCAGAATTTTCCAATTTTCCGAGCATTTTTTCAAATTTTTCTTTCTATAAAAACATTATTCAGCCTACTCCGAACAATTAAAAAATAGCCAAATAGGTCCAGCCATTCTTAAGTGATTATAGATTGTTCCTATATTCATCATCATCAACCTTTTAAGACCCACTGTTGGATCATGGTCTCCCTCTAGTGCACCATTTTTTTAGTGGTGCTCATTGAGAGGAATTGCCATTGTCACCACGCTTGGCAGGCGGGTTGGTGACCGGACGCCTGCTTTACGTGCAATCAGCACATATTCTTAAAGAAAATTGGTGCTTAGCATTTTGGCAGGGGGTAGGATTCGAACCCCGGACCTCCGGTTTCAAGTCCACCGTCCTAGCAATTAGGCTATCGACTACCTTATCCTATATTATTCCTATATTATTTTGTATAAATTGTAAAAAATAAACATTTGCAACATTTAGAGCTATCATAAATTAAAACAACTTAATAAATCTTTACTCAACCTGCCAGATTACGTTGACATCGTTCAATATTCAGGAGAGGTAGGTGGGATTTGAATGAATTTTGTTGGTCTGTACAGTGATTTATTACTCAAATGTGTCCCGTCAATATTTTATTTACATTTCATTTGTGTATTTAAAGTAGTATTCAGCAAATGGGATTTTTGTGATTCTCTCATGCCTTGATAACGATAGACGTGCTTTTAAGGTAGTTATGGCTTTGCCCGTGACAAATGTATTTATACCGAAGGATTTTCGAGATAAACAGTAGCATTTATGTAATTCTCCGGCCCTCCAATTATGTCTGTGCAAAAAAATACATCGATCCGTTTTTTTGTGTTGACGTAAAAGAAGGACCAACAAAAAAGTTACTTTTTTATAAATTAGTTAGGCTAAAAGAGGGAGACTTATTAGCTGTAAGGCAACCTGCGAAGAAAGAAAAAAAAACTAACAGGTAAGACCCGCCCGGGTAGAATTTTTTTTTCACGGGTTGTTTCTGAAACTGTATGTGAAACAGGGTAGCCAGCGGAAGACCAAGTATCCCTCGTTTAGCCGATGGCATGTGTGAGACTATACCTAAAATTAAAAAATCCGGGAACGAACCCGTGATCTGCCTAGTTAAACCAGACCTCTTAACCACTTGGCCACCGACGCAACTTTTAAAGGTAATATAAATCTATACCAATAAATAAAATTTTGTTATATCTTTGACAGATTAGACAGCATACGCCATGAAAACAGGCAGAAGCTAATTTTTCCCCGACTTGATTCACTTAGCAGCTAAACATGATAGGTAAATGTTTATAATACCCGTAATCCTTCCTCGTAAAACAACATACTAAAATCCTTTTAGTAGTTTTTGCGTGAAAAGGATACAAACAGACAGACAGACTCGGCGACTTTTTTTGGGACTTTTTTTATAATTATTAAACGATAATAGGGAAGATGACAGGGTAAACAAAACATTATTCTATTTAGTCAGACATTTAGATTATCAAAAAATATTGGACACGTATTTTTTCTTTTGTGAATCAAACAAAAAATTACAGAGATAAAGCCCGTCAAAGTTTGGGGGTGGGGGCCGGTGACGTCACTTCTAGGTCAAAAGTGTGCTAAAATGTGACGTCACGCGGAATTTTAGCGGGCTATATCTTCATCATTTTTTGTTTAATTGACAAAATTACCATTACCAGCTTTCTTGGCTTCGTCATATAGTGTGCGGGATATTGTTGACTCTATTTTACCCAACATGGTTAACAACATTTCCGATGCTGTAGACGAGGCTAAGAGATTATGGAGTTTAAATTTGCCAAATGTACCAGAACCAATAGAGAAAAACAGACAATCTGCATGGGATTTCCCTCTAATCGAAAAAAAGAAAAATCTATTATTACAAGACATCGACAATCCTTACGACAAGGCTCGTCTTCTTGCCGCCTGTGAGAAAGGCTCTGGTACATGGCTTCATGCCATTCCCGCAGCCGTCCTCGGGACGCTACTAGACAGAGAAACACTGAGGATAGCTGTTGCACTGCGTACGGGACTACAAATTTGTATCCCACATATTTGTGTTTGTGGAAAAGAAGTCGACATGTATGGACGACATGGCTTATCATGCAGAAGAAGTGCTGGCAGAATACCCAGACATAACAATATTAATGACATAATCCGACGATCAATGGCTACAGCCAAAATACCTGCTGTACTGGAGCCTCCAGGAATTAGCAGATCAGACGGAAAGAGACCTGATGGTCTCACACTCGTTCCGTGGTCATGTGGGAAGGCACTTATATGGGACGCCACTTGTGTAGATACCTTTGCACAATCACACATTCCGGTTACCTAAATACCGGGACTTGACCCAAAATTATGAATTTGTGGCATTTGGCGTTGAAACTTCGGGAGTACTCGGATCTGAATCTCAAGATTTCCTACAAGAGCTTGGAAGACGAGTATTCCTAGAATGTGGTGACTCCAAATGCCATAGTTTTTTAAAACAAAAAATCAGCATTGCCATTCAACGAGGCAGTGTATTAATTAGGTGTCCCACTTATGGACTTTTTTACCTAGTTTAGAGTTTTTAGTTTTAGTTTAAATTTTATTTTAATTTTTGTTAAATTTTGTCATCCCTATCCCTATTAATATAAATGCGAATGTAAGTTTGTTTGTTACGCTTTCACGCAAAAACTACTTAACCGATCATCATGAAATTTTGCACATATATTCTTGGAGGTATTAGAAGTAACATAGGATACTTTTTATTATCACGGCATGACGACGGGAACGGGGTGGGCAGAGGTGAACATGACAAAAGCTATGTATGAAGTGTCAACATTTTGAAATTAGAAGTCGTGGGAAACAGCTATTTCTAATATGTTTATACTAGCTATCCACCCCGGCTTCGCGTGTGGACAATATTAAAATCTAATATATAAAATTCTCCTGTCACAATGTTCGTTCCCATACTCCTCCGAAACGGCTTGACCGATCCTTTTGTATGCATATCCGTTAGGGTTGAGAATCGGCTACTATCTATTTTTCATCCCCCTAAATGTTAAGGGTGGTCCACCCCTAATTTTTTTTTATATAGGGTTAGGGTTAGGGGTAGGGGTAGGGGTAGGGGTAGGGGTAGGGGTAGGGGTAGGGGTAGGGTAGGGGTAGGAGTAGGGGTAGGGGTAGTGCGGGCAAGTCAACGTTTGGGCAGGACAACGTCTGCCGGGTCCGCTAGTTTAATAATAAATTTTCAAAGAATTAATTAAGTATATAGTTTTAATCTAATAATCAAAAATATTTGGTCCGCGTGGCATGGTGGCAAGAACGCTGGCTGCATTTCCTCGCTGTATAGCTATGCTAATTCTCTGAGCGAAGAAAGAGCCAGCCCTCTTGTCACCCGTAGCGCCGACAATTTTTGGTGTTATATCTTTATAAAATTTTTTGGCACTCGGCCCCCATGAACCTAGAGTCTCTACTGCAAACGGCACAAATATATTATCTTTTTTTTCTGTTAAATAAATTGTTTAATTTAATAATTGACAAAAGAAAAAATACGTGTCCAATATTTTCTGATAATCTAACTGACGGACTAATTAGAATTTTTTAGTCATCATGCCTATTAGGATGTAGATAGGGTTTCCCTTGACCGCGATTATACGTAAATAAAAAATTACATCGGGTGAGCTGTGGCCGGAAAGGTTATAGTTAAAACTAAAACTATACTGACCACAGTCGAATTTGTTGAATGAAATTCAATTTTGGAGAACCTGAATATGTTTTCCCATTTCCGCTGAAAATCAACTGAAATAATGCGGCCATTTGCTTAGTTAAGTTTGATTTTAGATTCTCTCCATATATTAATTAATTATCGGTGGTATGTGGTGTGTTTAAAACAAAATCATTTTGTCGGCTAGTTCAGAGAATGGATTTAATGCTACGTAGATACAAAACAAAACAAGTAATTTCAGTGCATTATGTTTAGGTTATCACATTAACTTTTAACTAGAGGCTGCCCACGGATTTGCTTATATAAAAAAAGCACTAAGTTCAACGCCCCTGTATGGCGCAGGAACAAATTAGCGCGAGTCCGACTCACACTTTTCCGGTTTTTATTATTTGTCGTTTTACATACATATTGCCAGTATTAAGATTGAGCAAAAAACACCGAATAAAACACGTTTCTTGTATGGCGACCACCTTTAGTTATTAACTTTATTTTATTTTTATTATTTGTTGTTATAGCGGCCATAGTAATACACATACTGTGAACATTTTAAATGTCTACCTATGACGGTTCAAAAGATACAGCTCTGTGACAAGCGGCATTTATTTAAATATTTAATTGTAAATATATCCAGTTTTAGTATCATCTACAAGAGGAAAAATTGTCTTTCGCTGGGTACCTGGGACCGGTAACACAGTTCCCTGGTACCGAAATATTCAGAAGACACTCGACAAACAATGGTAATTCAGCGTATAATTATTGTTATATAGTTTAAAACAAGTGTGGTAGTATGGAGTACAAAAGATGTTTGTTCTAAAACGAGGTAGTAACTTTACCGCAGCGAATTCAAGCGCCATTACAAGTTTGACAATTGCAGTTTTGCTGTTATAAACTCAGTAATTATGAAAATTAAACTAAAAGTGGTGTTAGAATTTTTAATAGGTGTTCTGCATATTTCAAAATAATAAAAGAACATACACAGAACGGAGAGATGAACAAAAAGCTCTTTCTCCATCGAGTGGGATGTCTGATAGGTGATACTAGCCCCCGGATTGGCATTTATTAAAGGCATTGATATAAAAAAAAAGAAAAGATACGTGACCAACGAACTGCGAGTGGGACTCTCGAACTGAGTCATAATACCCTACCTGATCTCACAACCGTAGTAGCCCGTGCTCGCTCTCACGCGTGTATCACGCGTGTTTGTCTCTTTCTTAGCTTTGCCCCATTTCTCAAATTCGTTTTGTAGGAAGGTCACGCATCTTTTTTTTTATATCAATGATTAAAGGTACATACCCCATAGGTAAATGCTACCTTTGACTTTTTTGTAGATAATTTTAATCTACACATTTCTTTCCTACGTCATTTTGTTATATCTCTGGCGGATTAGACAGCACATGCCAAGAAAGCGCGCTGGCGCTAACTTTTCCCTGACTTGATTGACAAACACTACTAACTAGGCCTTTAAACCTTCAGTTTATCTATTAGTGAAAACCGAATCAAAATCCCTATAATATTTTCTAATAGCCTATACAGGCAGACAGACTATACTTACGTACTACAAACTTATATATATTCGAATCAAATCAAACTAAAATAAAAGACCACAATTCTACCGAACAAAACTTAATAATAGAGAAGTCGTAATTATAAAAGAGAGCATTTTCCCTACAATCAATATGAATTGAAAGGAATCGTTATTTACAATTGAACGATTTCGTATACCGATCTCGATTGCAGAACTAGCCAATAAGAGGCATTGTTCAGTTTTCAGACGTTTAGATCAGACTTCAATATAATGTTATTCCTATAATATTTCTGGTTTATACTTGAAGTTTTCACCAGCCCGGGAAGGGAGGAGCTGAACCGATTTACATGAAACTTGGAGGATCTAAAAGGTATTAGCAAAAAACGAGTCGTACATACTCGCGTGGATTTTCATAAGTACCATTTTTTTTATAATAAAAAAAATTGTGTTTGTTATATCGAGCCCTTTCATTTGATATGTCACATTCCAAAATAGAAATTCGATTATTTACGACTAGCTGTTTCCTACGACTTCGTACGTGACTATTTCAGAATGTTGGCAAACATACACTTCATACATAGCTTTTGTCATGTTTACCTCTGCCCACCCCGTTCCCGTCGTCATGCAGTGATGGTATATAGCCTATGTTACTCAGGGATAATGTAGCATTCCAATGGTGAAAGAATGATCAAAATCCGTCCAGTAGTTTTTCAGTTTATTCGTAACAAACATACAAACATACAAATCTTTCCTCTTTATATTATTAGTATAGATATACCTACGTCCGTGATTGGGTCATCAAATTCTAAATATGTACCAAATTTCAACCTTTTCCGTCTAGTAAATTCGGAGATAATCTGTGAAAAACAATTAAAAAAAAAATATAAAAAGAATTCAGACAAAAACGGACTGAGAACTCTACTCAGTCTGCTAATGAGCGCCTTATTAAGAATAAGTCAAATCGAAAATCGAATGACTTTTCGGCTCAGAATGTCATCCCCTATCCACCCCTGTGTAATTTATGTCCTGGAAATAATCATACCTAGGCAAATTTTCTTCAGGACCACGGATGAGATTGATCTAATTTGATGTCTATGTCATAGGCCGGTCGCAAAGTTCGGCCATTTAAATTTTCATGATATGGCCGCCAAATAACATCTGCCATATCGTTAAATAATTAACGTTTATCAACTTGTCAGAAAGCGATTGCCTTTATCATAATTTAAAACATTTTTCATGGCCAATTATAAGATAGGTCTGCCACATATGTAATGCGCCTACTAAATAGTCTATATCAATGTCAATGAACTTTGTTTTTCATATTTTCAGGCGCCAAATATTTAACAGCCATGGATTTTTTTTCCTATTTCCACGCGAGTGAGACCGCGGACAAAAGCTAGTATTATAAACGTAAATTAATTTTCTTTATTTTAGTCACAACATCATCTCGAAACTGGGACTACTTCGTGACTGCTCAAATGAATCATTTGAGATATAAATGTGGAAAATATATTTATGGGGACCCACTCGACAACCTATTAAGGTAAATAACTATCGCATATCTCTCCTAATTCATTCTAGCCTTTCTTATTTATACAATTTTAGATTCAAATCGTGTTTCCTTTTTGCCTTCGTGCTTGCAATATGGTTTTTAATTAAGTCGCGGACGTTCGCAAAGTATTTTCTTCTGAAATATTGTTCACGGAAGAATCTTGCTGCGAGAAATATAAAGTGGAATGTTACGAGAGAATTTTGTAAGGTGCTAAGGTGATGATATAAGTTGATGCATATTTACATTGTCTCAGTAAGAAGAAATTCTAGAATTTTATTGTTCTTAACGAGTGATGCTAAGGTAAGCACCAAATGTGTTTTAATTTACTTCTCGTGCTTCGGAGGGCACGTAAAGACGGCGTCCGGTCACCAACCCGCCTGCCAAGACTATGGCAATTCCTCTCAATGAGCACCACTGAAAATGGTGCGCTAGAGGGAGACCAATGATCCAGCAGTGGATCTTAAAAGGTTGATGACGATGATGATGATAAACCGCAAGATACAGCAGTATGAAATAAACTACTGGGATTAAAGTATTATTTTGAACAATATTGATACCGTAAACATTTCATTCGTAATCCACTTGTTTTTGACATTTCAATTTTGAGATAACGCACAGTGGAGGCGTCCATATGTTATTTACTGGATGCGGGCACTGACGTTTATGTCAATACATATTGTGAAATTAAGTTTTAGACAACGTTTAGTTGTAGACACAATTTACTGCATTTTTGGTTGCTGAAAGTATTATTGATGACGTCAGGTTAAACATATTAAAATACATTTTTTTTTTCACGGGTTGCCTTACAGCTCCTGAAACCGTGTTTTAGCCGTTGATATTTGTGAAGTGGTAATTATCGAGTGGCCAGTTCTGTTGAGGTCTGGTTCTGGTTCTGGCTATCGGGCTCGGTCTCCGCAACTCGACGTCTTAGCGCCTATTTTGCGTGAGGCGGGAATTTAGTTACTCCTGCCATCCCAGTTCCTCCAGGAAGCCGATCAGCCCCTTGATGTTGCTACATGCCTCCTGAAGGGTCCTCGGGGCACCGACATGAGCAGCCCTGTATTCTGTCAAACCTACACACTCCAGAAGGATGTGGGTGACCGTTTCTTCAGTCTCCATGCATGCTCTGCATAGTGGACTATCTGTAATGCCGATATTAAAAAGGTGTTTATTAAAGGGCCCATGTCCTGTAATGACTTGTGTCATTTGTCTCAAATTGTTCCTTTTAAGGTTAGTCTTATAGCAAGCTCTCTCCGCGCTATCGCACCTATCCACCCTTCCCGTCGTGCGCGCCGCGTCCCCCCTCACCTCCAGGATTTCGTCCGTTAAACTCCCGCGCCGCCAGTCGTGTTACCTACTCATAGCGGCGCGTACGTGTCTGTGTCCACGCTATCCACCCTTACGACTCGGGTTCTAGTTTATATTATGTACATTAAAGTAGTATGTTTTCTGTGTGTAAATGTGTTCTCAGTGTAAATAACTTTGTAGAAACGCTAATAAAGTATGTTCTAAACAATGTTTATTATCAGTGGCTAATCTAAAACCTACCCTGAGTAACTTTCCTTTCATTTTATCGAGGAGGAACCTTAGTCTCCCTATAAAATTGGCGACCAACGTGCTGCCGTTTCTCTCAAAGTTATAAGAACACTACATACTTTCAAAATAAAAACCGTAAAAAGTGTGACGCAACATATTCGCGTCTGTGAAAAGTTGTTGTGCAATAACCGCGAAAGTTGCGTGTGTCCTGTGAACTCTTGTTTGACAATATAATGGTGTTAACAAGATCAAAGGCGAACAGTATGAGTTCTCTTGGCGAGCTCGCATCGTCGGCGTCGGACGTCTTGTCCATCGCGCCTGTTTTGTCGGAGCCGCCTTCCCTGCAGTGCGCCCTGTTCAACGAGCCTGTGTCGTTGACATCGGACGCACAGCATACGCCGCCCGCCCAACCGGTGCCTGTTGCGCCGGGGGTCGGGTTTCCTTCACCAGCGACTGCGCACACTCCTACTCCGTTGGTAATGACGGACCAACAGTTAAGTACTTTACTACAATCTTTACGATCAAATCAACCGCCGCATCCCGGCCCCTCAACGAACCTGTCTGGCTGTACTAGTCGCTTTAGTGGGCAGGGCGACGTCAACACGTTCATCGATGCTGTGAACATATATAAAGATTGTCTTCTAGTGAGCAATGACATAGCTCTACGAGGTCTCCCTATGCTGTTCACCGAATTTGCCGCCACGTGGTGGCAAGGCGTAAAACATACAATAAATACCTGGGAGGACGCTATGCTGTTACTACAACAAACCTATGGTCCACGCTTACCTCCTCACAAAATTTATCGGGAGCTTTTCAGTCACGAACAGGGTACTGAAAATACCGATGTATTCGTGTGTAAGGCAAGAGCCTTACTATCCCAGTTACCGCCTTATACATTGCCGGAGAACCCGGTGCAGCTTGACATGGTGTACGGGCTGCTCAACAGGCGGATACGTGAGAAAGTGCCACGTAATTCGTTTTCATCGTTCACCGACTTGCTTCAGCGTGCGCGATGCGTTGAAGACATTGCAGAGGAAGCTCGGATGTTGCCGCTGCGACGTGATCCTGCTACGCCTCATGCCCGCACGACGCATTATAGTCCGACTACCTCACTTAACAATGCTAATAAAAATGTGACGTCGTATAGTCCGTCTACTTCACTTACGTATAATAAATCCCGATGTGTGTACTGTCGATGCTCCGGTCACACTCGAGATTCTTGCCCACGATTGGCAAAAATAAATAATGCCACACTGATTAGTGTTAACGAAAGCGAGTCAGGTACAACATTTCCTCGCCCTCCGATTACCTGTTTTGGTTGTGGTGCTCCCGGTGTGATCCGGTCAAAATGTGAAACCTGTAAGGAGAAGAAGACTTCATCCTCCATGACGACGCCGTCAGCCGCTTTTCAATCAGTGACCGCCGACAGTTCTAAACAAATTGATCCGCGTGTGCGACCAATTTTAAATGTTAAAATATTTGGTTCCGTCGGTAGTGCGATCATCGACACCGCCGCCAAACAATCCGTCGCAAGTATGAGTTTAACCGCGCATTTGATCCGTCACGGTCAAAAGTTTGTGAAATTAGAGACTCTAATAAAGCTAGCCGATGGGTCTAAAAAATTGTTATTTGTCGATACTGCACACGTAAATGTAACAGTACATGAAATAGTAGTGTCAACACTCTTTATAGTTTTGCCAGGTGCGACTGAATCATTGTTAGGAATGAACTTCATCCAAGACACTGGCTTGGTGCTTGACTTTGGTCAAGGTCGTTGGACCTTGCCAACTTCTACCCGTTTCTTTGACATCCAATATGAAAATGTAGACCGCGAACTGGGTTGTTCATCTGTTGGTCTCCGCGAGGGCGAGGGCTCTTCTCTGACGGGGCTTCAAAAGGATCAGCTGACCACACTCCTTCGAAGAAATGAAGATATCTTCGAGCCAGGGGGAGGTCCGTCACCTTTCGCTGTTCACCGTATCGATACGGGGAGCAGTCCTCCCGTTGCCGTCCCACCCTACTGCGTCAATCCTCTAAAAATTCAAGCTTACAACATTGACGTTGAATACACTCCAGGAAGGGTAAATGTAGTCGCCGACACGTTGAGTCGTCCCGTGCATAAAGCATCCGACCATGCCCCTACCTGCGAGGTTTGTCCCGTTTCTATTGACTTACCTCATCGCAGCCCGGAAGAGATTCGTGCTGCTCAACTCGAAGACCCCGAAATTAAGAAAATATTCGTGGACTTCGAGGAAAATGATGATTCAGTCCGTTGGACAAATCGAGGTTATTACCTCTCCCAAGGTGTTCTTTTTCGCTGTGATCCGGATGGAGAATCCGAGGAGCCCCAGCTGGTGGTACCTGTGTCTATGCGCGACGAAATCATGAAAGAACTACATGATGCGCCTACCGCCGGTCATTTGGGCTTAGATCGAACAGTCAGAAAAATCAAGGAAAGATATTATTTCCCAAATATGCGCCAATATATCGCTCAATATATTAAGGCCTGCGACCTTTGTCAGAAATTCAAGCCTTCAAATCTTAAGCCCGCTGGTCTTTTGCAAACTCCAGTCCCGCAGCAGCGTTTTGAAGTCCTCGCCATGGACCTGTTTGGTCCTCTTCCAGAAGGAAGTCAAGGAGAAAAGTGGATATTTCTTATAGAGGACACTGCTAGTAGATGGGTGGAGCTTTTTCCTCTGACCGACGCAACGGCTGAAACTTGTGCCAAGGTTCTCATCGAAGAAGTTTTCATGAGATATGGTTTTCCTAGGCGTGTCATCTCAGACAACGGTTCGCAATTTATATCGGCAGTTATGCAAAAAGCTATGCACGTGCTTGGTGTCAAGCAGAATCTCATTCCAGTATACCATCCTGAGGCCAACCCGGCCGAACGTAAAAACAGAGATTTAAAACAGATGCTTGCCATGCTGATTCACCCGGAGCATCGTCGTTGGCCTGAAGGAATACCGGCGATACGCTTCGCATTAAACACTTCTCCAAATCAAGGTACCGGCAAATCCGCCGCCTTTCTAACATTCGCTCGCGAATTTCGCTCGCCTGTGGTCGTGGGCCACGATCTTAGAGCTATTGTGGAACAAGAAAATTATGTTCCGCAGATCACCCCCTACTTGGTGAACTTCGCCACTCATTTACAAGACGCTAAGTGGAGGGTGGAACAACAACAAGACGTTCGCAAAAATGAAGCGGATCGTCATCGTCGCCCAGGACCTTGCTGGAAGGAAGGCGACCTCGTCCTCGTAGGGACCCACATGTTGAGCCAAGCCTCGAAAGGTTTCACCAGTAAATTTGCTCCGCGCCGTGAAGGCCCTTATGTAATTAGTAAGTGTGTCACTCCATCCACATTTGAGGTCAAGGATCGGGAGGGCGTGACTCGAGGAAAGTACCATGCCAGTGTCTTAACCCCGTATGTAGGACACGAGGGTCCTATCGTTCATAGTAGGAAAAGGGGTAGGCCTGCCAAGTCGCACGCGAGGCGTTCGTGTGACTTGGAGGGGGAGGATATAGCAAGCTCTCTCCGCGCTATCGCACCTATCCACCCTTCCCGTCGTGCGCGCCGCGTCCCCCCTCACCTCCAGGATTTCGTCCGTTAAACTCCCGCGCCGCCAGTCGTGTTACCTACTCATAGCGGCGCGTACGTGTCTGTGTCCACGCTATCCACCCTTACGACTCGGGTTCTAGTTTATATTATGTACATTAAAGTAGTATGTTTTCTGTGTGTAAATGTGTTCTCAGTGTAAATAACTTTGTAGAAACGCTAATAAAGTATGTTCTAAACAATGTTTATTATCAGTGGCTAATCTAAAACCTACCCTGAGTAACTTTCCTTTCATTTTATCGAGGAGGAACCTTAGTCTCCCTATAGTCTTTGTGTTAATCGAGAGTTTAGGGATGGGAGCGCTAGTTTTGATTGTCTGCAACTCTCAAGTTTGACCCATTCTGATTCATGTTTTTGAGTGGTTATTTTTCTGAGTTGTGAAAATGCCCGACTGTTGAAGTCAGTACACAACTTCCTGCCGGGACATACTCAAGCCGATCAATCCATGGTTTTGTGCCGAAAACATGTCGCGAACCTATAAGATTTCCGCCTATCAAAAATCGCTCAACGAGCCTAAAGATATTTTCAAAAATCTATACCTATAGAGAAATAATTATTGTAAAAAATTCTAACTCAATGCCCAATGTCCAGGTTAATGACATTTGGTACTTAGTTAGATTATAACTTGAAACCATTAGAATTCTACGACGAAATATTTAATTATTTCTAGCTTTTTAGTGTACAATTATTGATTTCAGAATACTTTTCTAGCTTCGCCAGTGTATTTTTTTATTGGTTTACATTTACAGTTACTGATCCGCACCTAAATGTCAATTATCAGTTTTTTTATTTTAGTATAGATATAGATAAATCCATATTAAAGAATTTCTTTAAAGTCTAAAAGTGTAGTAAATAACAAAACACCCCTTGCCGCGTCTCCTTTACAAAACGTTCAACATTAATTCAATCCAAGTAGAAGCACTGAAATTTCAGAGATAAGATTTTCACAGAGATACAATTTTCTTGCAGAATATGGCGACTGCTTTAAACCATTTAAATCTGTTAAACAGGGTACTTATTATTTTATTTATATAGCTATTTAATAAATTATAAACTCTGTTTGTCTGTTTGTTACGTTTTCATGATTAAATACTTGTTCCTTAGGTATATTATTTTTTAACTCCTTTTATGCCGTCGTAGTGCAGGCCGTCAATCGCGGCACAGAAATATAAACAACATCATAAGGAAAACTCTGAGTTCAGCAAATATTCCCAGTATATTAGAACTTCTCGGACTGAGCCGCGACGACGGGAAAAGACCCGACGGTATGACTTTGGTGCCGTGGGAGTGGGGTCGACCGTTGGTTTGGGATGCAACATGCGCTGACACCTTCGCCGCCTGCCACATATCCGCAACTTCCAGAGATGCCGGAGCCGCAGCCCTACATGCCGAGAACACAAAAAAGAGCAAATACTCATGCCTCTCAGCGGACCATTTTGAATTTCTGGCGTTTGCGGTGGAGACTCTGGTGCGTGGTCACCGGACTATTTCATTTCATTCACTAATACTCTTATATTATATTAATTATGTCTCTGGCTACACCGCAATGTATAAAGGTGAAGGTGTGTTTTTTGTTCGTGTTTGTTAATACTGTTAATTCTCAGCTCCTAAACATAATAGGTCTATATTTAAAACTTAATTCAGCTAATAACCGCGGTCCGCAAAGCCGTTCAGTAGACGGACACAGACAAACAGAAGCGATGGGACACTTTGTTTTATAACAATATTATGTAGTGATGGAGCACATTTAATAAATTGTATATTAAAAATTCTTTGGATTTGTAAAAACTTATGTAAATTGTATATGGCGCCGGTAAAAAGCGCAGCACAAATTTTCAAGTTCCTGTGCCATATTTGCTCGATCTCTCTTCTATTTGTTTATGAAAATTGTGCCTAATCCATATTTATTCAGTTCGGCTAGTACAAACATCTATCACACGCGGCACCCGGCGGGACGGCGGGACGGCGGGACGGGCGCACAGTAAACAAAAATGAATATTTAACAATACGGATTTTTATACTGAAATGAAAAATTCGTGAAATGCATTCTATATTATGAAGTCGTATAACCTTCTTTCAACAATATCATGTTTGTTGTTTTCATTCATAGATTAAACACCAGTAAATAATCACGTACATAATTATTAAGATAAAACCGGCCAAATGTGAGTCAATGGTAAATTTTTTTTTGGTAAAAAAATGCCCGATTCCGCCTTACACTTGGTTTTTTGACGCCAGTGTATCATTTAGTGTGTATCAAAAATTATACACAGTGCCCTCATACTCAATATTTAATATTTTCTAAAGTATAAAGTAGCCCACGCACTGGTCCGGTATCTCACAGAAAATTTTCGGTCCGGCTGCCGTATGATTGAGATTGAAGACAGGCCACACATTATCAATGTAAATCATACGATCTAGATCACATGCAATTCACTCACCCACACAGACTCGATTAAACAAAGGCGTGTGTGTGTGTGACAGATCGTTCCGGTCATCGAAATCATTAAATCGATACAACGATTTGAAAACGGATGGTGTGCCGCGCGATAAGAATTGGACGAGTCTGTGGTCGATTTCGGTGGACCGTATGTACCTATGTACCCCAACGAAGTACCTATATTATATTTGTAATATACATACAAGGGATATTTTCATATGTTTGTCCGCCTCTATATGGTTTCACGGGTAAGTTAGCAAGAATAGCGCGCATGTGGGCACATTTACAAAAGATTTAACTCTTGGTTTTATGTCCGGACCATTTCCGTAGATTCATTCTTATGAAATCATTTTTACTTCTATGTCAGACATCTTTAGAGTTATCATATCAAATCCGAGTGAAATAGAATAATTTTAATAAATAAGATGTAAGAATTTATACCGAAAGATTTCCAGGATAAAAACTAGCTTAAGCCTCTTTCCGACCCTCCAACTATCTATGTGCAAAATATAACCACTTCTGATGAAGAAACAAAACCGCCTTCAAAACCAAAATGTGCTTTCCTAAAGCAAATGCACAAGTCACTATAAATAAACCCAAATCTCTTCAAGTGAGCCTATAAAATTTTAAAAGTTCTCGATTTCTCCAGGATCCCATCATCAGATCCTGACCTGATGACCATGGGACCACCTGGAAAGTATACTCTTTCAAACAAAACCAAACTTCCAAATCGGCGTCTTCAAGTAATCGCGGAACATACATAAAAAAAACATAAAAGATTCCGACGAATTGAGAACCTCCTCCTTCTTTTGAAGTTCGGTTAAAAAGAGGTCGAACGTGAAAGAAGGACAAACGACTAAACAAACATACACACTTTTGCTTTTATTATATTAGTTAGAAATAGGGTAAGAAGCACATATATCATAAAGTAAAAAAGGTGCCCATCACGGGACGCCCGGCAGATGTGAAACATCGAATAGATAGGCGCACGCAGTAGACACACTCACACGGAGAAGCAACGAAGTACATGGTATACGCGCCACGCACACACAAGGGAGTAGAGTGCGGCGGCGGATAGAAAGAATAGAGAGCGGCAGGGTGAAGGGCATGACGCAGTTGTCTGTCACGACATACCAGTCGGTCTTACATCCACGGCGCGCCAATAGATGTGATCAAAACAACGCATATAGGGTAAGTACTCGAAACCGGGATATCGTGATATTAAAATAAATACATTCGATTTAGTAGTTATTGGTATTAATTTATATCACTTATATAGTGTGGCATGAGTTCTAAATAGCCATATTGATGAAAATATGGCTCAATCCAATTTAAAATAATAACTGACAACTGTGTGGTAAGAAAATGTTGTATAAATAAACTCACCTTTCCAGGATTAACTGAGAATTGCCATATTTTTTACAGTTATAAGATGAACCTGACCAACGACCCTTAATGGAGACATGGTGATTTTTTTCAGAGTTCACAGTCTATCTAATTCAAAGTGTATTGATTGAGAGTGCAATGGCCACAGAAAAACTAGTAATGTTACCATATCATAAAATATTTTGAACACCTGTCACTCATACAGATAACGTCATTTGCATTACCTTGTTTACCTATCTGTTGACTTTTACGACATGCTACACTATGTACCTATATGCAGATACGTTTTATCCCAGATTCTGGTTTAGTTCTTGTTAATATAGGACACAGGACCCGTACTAGTCATTATTCAAAGTCAACTAAGCGTATCGGGGACACGATTTGATAAACTGTCTTTGAAATGGGATCGCCGGCAGCTTCGTGCGATACGATGTGATCAAATAACATTATTTTACTACTAACGAATTTATCCTAATATTATATATTCTATAGTTTTAAACTTAAGGCGACGCATTACAGCGCAACAAACTCAGTTTCACGCGCGACTTATAATGTCCATATCTCTTTAGAAATATGTGAGCCGATGGACTACTATTAAAATAAGATAACCAAGGATAAGATAGACCAAGATGCATGTACCAGAAACATGAGAAATTACGATTTTTCAACAAAACCTGTCTTGCGATAATACACAAAACTGACTTCAGCAATTCAAGTACTGTACAAAAATATTTGAAATAGCAAGTTCTAGTTAATGGATTCATAAAATATGGTAGAAAATATGGGTGAAATTGATTGCTTTATGAAACCTGATAGTGACAGTGACATATTTTTTAAATATTGAGTATAGACAATTTCATATACTTTAAGTCTTCCGCTGGGTACCCTGGAACCGTAGTAACACGGTTTCGGGAGCTGTAAGGCAACCGTGAAGAAAGAAAAGAAAAAAAAACTTTAAGGATCAATTGCTATTTTTTTATAAGTTTTGTACAATACTTGAATTGCTGAAGTCCGCTTTTGTGTGAGACAAAAGTTATGAGGCGTCTTTTTAAGGGATTAGATAGATGTTCTTGACCTTATAAATATTTGAGCACCGATATCCATACACAGCTCTTGGAAACTGCTTACCCGATTTTCATGAAACATATTTTTTAGAAGGGCGGACCTATCTACGTGCCCTCCAAAAGTTTAATATGTGCCTACATCAATATAAGCACGTAATAAAATCCAATAGCGTACAAAATAAAACACCTTAACTTCAAAGAATCGTCTCTGTGACTCGATGATGCGAAATGAGATAAAAATATTGCAGCGTCGTGCAATAAAAGTAACACAAATCATAAAAAGTCTCGTACGTGCCAGCCCGTTGATTTGATTTGATTTTTGCTTGAAATTTTATAGTGATACCCTTTTTTCGCGTTTCCAGTTCCTAAATCAATATCTTTTTAACTGACTTCAAAAAATAAGGAGGTTCTCAATTTGACTGTACTTTTGTATGTATGTTACGCGATTAATCCGCCAATTGTGAACCGATTTTGATGGTTTCTTTGGTTTTTATAGATTTAATTTATTTTAACATTTAATTGTAGTTTTTTGACATTATTACTTTTGTTTTTTTATTTTGGTTGCTTGATCTAATTTGTAGGTACTTAATGTCTCCGTAATGTAACATCAAAAGAGTGAAAATCCATTTATGGCATTATCTTGTTGGTTTTTCAAAATACTTAATGATTGTAATGTGGAGTGCTGTGGATTTTTGTGAAAGTATAACTAAGTAAAATTAGAAAATTAGGTAAAAGTGCTTTTTGCTATGGCATTTTTATATAAACTCAAGACTATAATGGGTTCCACGGGCAAAGCCGGAGCGGAGAGCTAGTAAGCAATAAATATTATCAAAAACAATAAATAAATAAATAACATTCCATTTACTTTGTCTTCGGCTGTGTACCTTGGGGCCGATGACACGATTCGTTCGTGGGACCGGTAAAAAACGAACAGAAAACCTCAGCACAATTAGTACACACTTGTACCGATGCTATCTTTTGACCTGAATTATGTCCCATTTATGATAATTATACATATTTTTAACACCATATTATGCTGTCCTGATATGTGAATGCAGCGATGTGTTATATATAAGATTACACATTTCATTATCTGTGTTGTTTCTGTTCGTTGAATCAAAATTGAAAAGTTCGGTATTTTATATTGGATTGCCACATGACCTATTTTGTTATATGTGTTATTCCCTCTTTTACATTTTCATATTCCCTGACTTGCACGGATTGTGCCGCCAGTATGTATCTTCGATTTAGTATACCCAGTGTTTGCAGCTATGGAAGACAAGAAAGTTATCTACCATTTTCAGAAAAATTACAACGTGAGCTTTATTTCTGTTTATTACATTTTCTTTTCTCAAACGGAGATAGAACCCGAGACACCCGCTTCAACATTCTAATCATTGAGCTAAATATTATGATCAGCAGCATTATAGTGTTATTGTCAGATCCAATCTAAAAGATCAAAAGAAATAGCACTTTTTTTAAACAAAAAAGTGCAATTTTTTTGCTAAATTTTTTCTTGGTTCTGAACCACTTCAAATAGGTTAAAAGTACAGTTAAAAAATCTCTTTATGCACAAATAATTTTCTCTGTCCTTTTGTTAACTCCTACTGGATCATAACTCGCACAAAAGAGAGTGTTGGTGATGCCAAAAATAAATACCTTTGATAAACTGGTGTACTTTCCACTACACTTAATTTACAAAGAGAGTCCAATCTACAATTATTTCCGCTAGAATACCTGTTATTGTTTTAAGGCACAGACGACAAGTACATTTCGAGATTGTTTGTTCAACAAACACAGAACAGAGGACTGCAAACAAAAGCGTCTAAACCATTGGTCTTGATGTCTTGCACATGTCGCAGCCAACTTCATAACATGTTTTATGCAACAATTTTCAATAGAATGACTCGTATTCAAAATGCTTTGGATTCCGGAAATTTATTTTATTTATTTACACTCATATGCATTGTACATGTACATGTTAGTAACTTAGTAGACGCAGTGTCAATTATTAATAGGTCTATTAACATTCTTAAACTTACAACACAATATTAATAAAAAAATGTAAAATAATAACAATAACAATACAAATAAAAAACAATAATAATAATATAAAATTCACAATATTTAAAGAATACATGAATGCAATAATAATTACTAAACTAATTACTACAATATTTGTGACTTACATAATATAACTTATACTCACGCTCATAAAGCTTCTATAGTGCGGTAAGCAAGATTAACATTATATTACAGAAATGGAAATATGCAACAAACCAACGACTGAGAGTAAAAGGGAATACTCCCCATCTCACGTCGCGATACAGATTTCAGTATTCAGATGTAACGTCATCTATCGATGAGTCGCTATATAGGACTCCCTTCCCTGACTAGAGGTTGGTGCCTGGTGCAGTATGAAACCAACATCCATGTGGGACTGTGTTGTAATCAGCTAGGATTGACTGGCGGAATGGCGGAATCACCTGTCACGATGTGGGAATGACCTGTTGTCATGTCGTGTCGAGGGGTCTTGTCAAAACTGATTGTGATCAGTGGGAAGTGGGAGTAGAATGCAGGGAATTGCGGGGTCATGTAGATGTGGCTGGCACAGGCTATGGTCATTCGAGAAATGGCAACACACAATAATGTGCTAGTAATAGGGTATTTTGGCAGTTTAGAATATTTAATATGTTTTTTAAATTATTGATCCATTATTATTATTCCATGAACTAAATGATGCTGAATGAAATATTGCCTGCTATATATATGATATATATACTTTATTGCACTGCACACAAACAAAAAATATACACACAAATTAACAAAAGTGAAAAATACAATTTGGCGGTCTTATCGCTATAAGCGATCTCTAACAGACAACCTTTTGGTGGAAGAACATTTGAAAGGAAAAGAAAGGGTATATGTCATATTGTAGTACCACGTAACATAGCAGACTTATCTTAATAGGACATGCTGTAAAATACCATGGTACAACCCCAGGATGTTTGAATTGGCAGTTGAAAATTAACAATTTGGAATACAATAGGTGCAAAATTAAAGTCTTTGTTACATGTTACAATAATTCCCAAATGCATTGTTATTTTCAATAAACAAATCGTCCACATTTTGTGTTAAGTAATTAACATTATCCAACCAAACCCTCGATATCGTATAATAAATTCAGCTATTCACCACGATTTGCGGAAAACCTGTATAATTGATTCGTTGAATCTATGCAATGGTGTCAAAGAGTAGTTAACAATAAACAATTGTCATGATAGAAAAAAAGATCTAGAACATGTTTCTCACACCCTTCCCGTTTCCTGGTAACCGTTTTTGATTTGACTTTCTCAATTTTCTCGATCCTTCTCTTCTTCTCTCTTAAAAATCCCGTTTCTCGAATAGTTTCTCTCTTTGTCCTCGTTTCATGGTAACCGTGCTATCCTTCAATATTATTTTCTTATACCCTACTTTCACCCCCTGTCTCTTCTCCCTCCTCTTCCTTGCTTCTTCCCTAATTGCCCACTGCATCTTTCTTTCTTCCTACGCCAGGTTGTGGTCTATGTAGACTTTATTTTTCCCCAGTTTTCACTCTCCGATGGAAGAACGGAAATCCTAATAGGATCACTCTTGTGTCTCTCTGTCTGTCCGTCTATCACAGCTTATTTTCTCAGAATCTACTAAACGAAAAAAGTTAAAATTTGGTACATTTGTAGAGTTTGATGACCCAATAACGACCGTGTAGCGTAGTTTCGATTTTGGGGGAAAATTTATAAAGTTAAAAAAATCATTATTATTTGCTTCTCCTTCCAACTCCTTACTTCCACTGTGACCATTGCCTTCTCTTCGGTACCTGTGGTTCTTATATTCCTTACTAGTGACCCGGCCCGCGGACTTTTTTATTTACTATAGCTTATGTGGTATTCTGATGTATAAGATATAACATTATAAATACATCGTAACAAACATCGATCCATCCTCACTAACTTTCGCGTTACGATTTTAGTAGGTGCAGGATTTCATTCACTTCAAACGTTTCTTGCCGTTATCACTGTTCCCCTTTTTAGAAGAAAAGAAGTTAACAACGTAATTGGTAGAGCGTTGAACTTGAAACCGTTCAAATTATCTCGTGCCAAAATGCTGAGCACCAATTTTATTTGAGAACATGTGCACTACCTTCTAGTGCTTTAGAAGTCACGATAAAGTACTACTTCTAAAAATAACATTAACTAGGTCCATTAAATACAGCAACATGCCACCTGTTCTGTTTAATTACAACTTGCAAAAGTGGACACCGTTACTGGTATCTCTAGCCATAACTCAAGGTATTAACTCCGATGTATGTGATTTAGGATAGTTGTATCTAATTAGGATAAACCTGTCCACGAAATCTCAGATCATGTCATTCGTCATCAAGTGTCACGTCTGATTGCCTGTAAGTTAGTTTATCTTTGCAATGCTGCGAATAGTCAAGTATCCCTTGGCGGTAAATCCCATAGCCCCTCTCTGGAAATGGATTGTTCCGGGAAATAACCCGGTTTCCTGCCTATTGTCGCTTATCTATTACTGAGACTGGGAGCTCATATAATTAATTTAGGTCAAGTTAGTGTGCCGATGATTTATGCATTTCATTTGTTAACCAATTTGTTTTATTGTTTTCCTTTCAAATATAATAATTAGTGCAAAAAGTTTTGGCCTACCTACCAATAGATGGCTTTATTATTTTTTGTTTTGTTTTTTTACGCCAAATTGAATTAATAAAATCAAACGAAAAAACCAATGCCATTTTGGTGGGTACAGAAATCTTTACTTATTGATGACACAAATACACTGACAAGCAATATAAAAAAGCCACCTGCAGCTTTTACATTGTTTAACATATTTAATTAAATTTGTTTTGTTTCCATTGGGTGTTTTTTTAACAGTTATTAAATACACTTGAATGTTGCTTTTTACTTCAAAAAGCTATCTGGCGTGGTTTTGGAAATATTTCATGATAAATTAGTGGATTTTTTATATTGCTCGTCAGTTTATATGTTACATATAATTATATACAAATATTTAAATAGACGAAAGAAGGTCTAAAAATAAAGGTTTATAATTAATTAAATGTGTTGTAAACTGTATTTATTATCCAACTCAGACATTAGTATGAAAGCACAGACAGATAATTTTATTTTATTCATTTGTATAGATAATACCACAGCAGATCTGTCTTTAATGTCTTAAAATCAGGAATATTGTAGATTCACCTACCGTGCGAGCATCACGGTGTAGAAATTAAAAAAAAAGATAATGTCTCATAGAAATGAAACAAGACAAAAATGACCGGTTTCCGCGACGCTAGATTTTGTCCTGCTTTGTCACTGCGGGAAATTATATCTTTCTCTCTCTAACTGAGGTCTTATCTACGTAGAGAGATTATTTCTACACCGTTCGCACTTTTGTGAAGATATAAAAAAGAAACTTATTTTTACTATCTACTGGCATGCCTAATGTGTCCCATGTATGCACTATAATTTGAATTTGAATTTGCTTAGATCACTATTCTCTCTCGCTAGGGAAATTACGGATACGTACTCGTATTATGGAAGGTTAAGGAGATTACCTTGAATTCAAAACCTTGTTAACTGTCCCCAAATGCCCACAGAAAATAAAACTCATACACTGTGTTTACATATTTGGAGGAAATCTATTTGCAAAATATGTAATTTGAAAAAAATAACTTACATAAATAACTGAATTTTATGAAACCCTATGATTTGTGTGATCCGAAATATGCTTGGTAGTCCGTTCTTTATATTATATCCAACTAGGCTATATCATAATAGCGCAAAAGTTAGAGACCTCAAATAACGAATTTTGAAAAAGGAAAATAGAAGAATACAAAATTAAAATCTACTAAACTAGAAAATTTTAAAAAAGTAGAAGAAGTAAATCGATTGATATGAACCATTGAATCGCTCATTGTTTGCTTCAAGAAACAGTATATGCAAAACAATGATTTACACTCGTATTCGACATCTCTAATTACTTTTTGGTATGAATGGAAGCTATCTATCAGGCCCTTTCTTCGAATGGGACGAGGGAAGGCCAGGGGCGAGTTGACAGTATACAATAAATGAGACGAAAAAAAAATCTATTACAACCAATTACAAGTCATTAATCATCTGTTTGGAATACATAACCTCACTTTTACTTAATTCCTTATTTCAATTCCTAGATTGCCTAATTTTTCAGAATTATAAATAAATATTTATGTTTATACAAATACACTACATTGTTATCATGTATGAAAATAGTATCGGTCTCCTTTCGTTGAAATTAGTTCTTTTTCTATTTTTTTCTATGTTCATGGGTTGCCCTATAATTCCGAAACCGTGTACGGTCCCAGGATACCCAGCGGAAGACCAAGTCTTCCTCTTTTAGCCGATGGTATTTTTGAGGCTATACCTAAAGGTGCCCACTCATTCGTCCAATTGCCGTCGCGCCGCCATACTGTCCACCGAAATCGACCACAGACTTGTCCAATTCTTATCGCGCGGCCCACCATCCGTTTTCAAATCGTTGTATTTGTGGTTGATTTCGATGACCGGAACGATTTGTCACACACACACATCCACACGCCTTTGTTTAATCAAATCTTGTGTGTCTGTGTGGGTAAGTGAATTGCATGTGATCTCGATCGTATGAATAACATTGCTAATGTGTGGCCTGTCTTCAATCTCGACCATACGGCGGCCGGACCAAAAATTTTCTGTGAGATAACGGACTAGTGCGTGGGCTACTTAACGAGTGGTCAGTTCTCTTGAGGTATTTAGATGGATAAAAGGTAACAAGATAAAGATTTTTTTAATTCGGTCAAGTTTTGTAGTATAGCTCTTATAAACAAACTCCTTATAACATAATATTTGTAATATTTTTTAAAGATATCTCAGATGCATAATAAAGTTTGAGGTTTGAGATTGTCGGCGTGCACTCGTTATAATACGGAAATTGTCGGTTGCAACTAACTCTATAGAGTCTCGGAGACACCCTAATTGCTCCGTCTTTCATGTCACGAAAACAGTATTTGGAAGCGTAAAGTGAACTTTAAAATGAAAACATTTTAGCGAAAGCATCCTTGTACTTGCTTTAATTGGTTTTGATAGTTGGAAGTTTCTTAAGAGATTTCTAAGACTCAATTCTCTAATATTTCGCTAAAGGATGCGATTTAGTTAATACTATTTTCTACTAACGATACCTACGTGAAAAAGTCTGGGCTCATTTTGAAGAAAATACATATTTTTGGAATATTTGATCAAATTATTATATTTTAAACTTAAAATGTAAAATGAACAAATATGTGATGAAAAAACCGGCCAAGTGCGAGGCGGACTCGAGCACGAATGGTTTCGTACCATTATCTATAAAAACGGCAAAAAAAAATGACGTTTGTTGTATGGGAGCCCCCTTAAATATTCATTTTATTCTGTTTTTTAGTATTTGTTGTTATAGCGGCAACAGAAATACATCATCTGTGAAAATTTCAACTGTCCTATCACGGTTTATGAGATACATCCTGGTGACAGACGGACAGACAGACAGACGGACGGACAGCGGAGTCTTAGTAATAGGGTTTCCGTTTTTACCTTTTGGGTACGGATCCCTAAAAATGACGAAGCTGTACCGAAAGGACCAACCAGGAAAGGACGACCAAGACGGACATTGTTTATTCAAATATATCAGATTCTTAAAAAGCTCAAGCACGCAGTACTAAAAATAGATGCGCATATGTAAAACGATGTACGGTGTGGATGAAGCAAAAGTATGCAAATATTGAAAGACTGTATGCTCTGTATGCTGTATCCTCTCTGCCTACCCTTATAGTGAGACCGGTTTTATTTTATTTCCCTATTAGTTGGAAAACTATATACGTCAAAATCATTACGATTTTTTTTAAATGTGTATTTTTTGTTTGGACTTACATCGAAAACTACTTGTTTTGAGAATACGTTTGATAATATGTTAATCTTCAGTAAAAAGTGTTTGCTTTGGTATGTGTACGTCTTGTTAGCAGAATATCATTATTGGGGCAATAAAAGTAGAACTTTTACGGTACTATTTGACAAACATCTTCAAACATGACATATCTGCTTGCGATAATAAGGTAGCTATGATTCTATACAATACAGTTTCAAATAATAAAATTTCATTTTATCTCTAGTATAGTAAACGGCTTATTGTCGACAATTCCTATGATAGTGTCTAACTATTATCGTAAAAACGACATGTGTTTGTTTGTCTTTCTTTCAACTTAACACAGAGCAACTTATCGACGTAATTATTTGTACAGAGAAAGTTTGAGGGTAACACATGCTACTTTTTATTCCCGAAATCCTTCGACATCATTTAACGTAAAATATTATAATATTTTTACAGTTTTTGCTTCCTTTTGGCAATGTTTCCTCTCTTAATTTCTAAAAACAAAGATGACATCTACCACGCAAAGCTTACATACGTTTACATTACAAACAATGCTTAATTATACAAACCGTTACCTTCCATAGTCCAGTCAAATTAGTACAGAATTAATGAAAGATTTTTACAATGATTTGCTATAACATATCTACTCGTACGGTGATTAATAAAGGCTCGTTTATATGTCATGCGGTTTAGAAGTGGAATGGACTGCCTTCCCCCGTGTTTCCAACATCATACAACCTTGGGTACTTCAAGTGAAACGTGAAAAAGGGCCATTATAAATGTGCGACATATAGTAATGACTGCCCTCATTCATAGACTCACCATTATTAAGAAAATATTGGTTAACAGAACTGGTTCACAGGTTAAGGCTGACACTGTGCGTTGTCTGTCAGTCTTCCCGAGCACTTTGACAGATGTCACAGGTATCAAGCTATATTTTAAGTACCAATTTGTTACTATTTTGACTGGAGTATAAATTCAGCATAGAAGGGTGTGCGACTGCATTTCAGATTCAACATAGCCACCCGCTATCTGTCGTTAATAAATTCAGTCGGAACATGAACCACGACAAGAGTAGCAGACCATGAATCCAAAGCTCCTACAAGCGTCTCTTAATTTATTCAACTAACTAGCTATTGCCGAGGAATTTTCACGAATTTTTATGTAGGTTTGTGCTTAAAATTGCTTAAAACTACCTAATTGATAAAAGTGGGGGTGTTGTAAGTTTAAAGACTATGTCTGTCTGTCTGTGAGATCGTAGCTCCAAAACAGATGGACTGATTTCAATGCGGTATTTAGGGAATCCTATTACGGCTCCGCTGTCCGTCCGTCTGCCTGACACAGGGCTGTATCTTTTGAAGAGTGCGTATTGCTATGGGCGCTATAAAACTAAATAATAACAATAAAATAAAGTTAATAATTAAAAGTACCCCCCATACAATCAATCAATACATACAAATGTCTATTCCTGCGCCATACAGGGGCGTCAAATGGTCTGATCTTAGAGCATGTTGTTGAGTGTGCGAGTCCGACTCGCACTTGGACGGTTTTTATTACCATGTCTGTAAGCTTTGAAAATCACCATATTATTGTACGAATTCACGTTGTTTTTAATTTATTTGGTACAGCTAACTAAGGATCGGATAAAACGGCAAGATACGATGTTTATTTTAAATGAGCGTGGCCTCCAGTTTTGTAAAGCATTTTGAATTTTAATTAAGTTGACTTAGCGGTCATTGAATTTGTTTTCCTTGCAACGTTTTATATCGATGTTGTTTCAAATAAAATTAAATGAATTCTGCAAAATACCTAAAAGCGTGATTGGTTAGATACTGTACCTCTTTACTTTATTTATCATCAGAAACGTACCTTCAGTGTCTATATACTTTGCGATATGGCCATCAGAGACACCAGTAACAGTGTCCACATTTTGCCAATTGTCCATATTAAATAGAATCGGATCATTTTTGTTCTTCTTCTTAGATTTTCTGTCATAACTTTTTTCAGAAAAGAAATTTAAAAAAATGCTTCTAGATTTTTTCAATTGTAATAGACATGAGTTAATTAAACAAGAATCGGTTCAATTTTGTGGCCGTAGTGATTTGTTGAAATTTTCCGACCTATTTTCTCGTAGTTTCTTAATTTTTCAGTCATAACTTTTTTCTGAAGGCGAGTAGAATAGTTTTAGATATGTGGTAACTAGATTTCTTTTTAATCTAAGCAGATCCATAAAACTAAAATCGGATTAGTTTTGGGGCCGTAGTGATTTGATGATTTTTTTATTTCTGCTCATCAGCAAATTGGTCAGCAAACATCAGCCTCATAACAGATTGGCAAGCCTGTTGTTACACTTTAATAGACCTAGATATGTCATTTATTAGCCGTAAGTATCCGTTGATCTTATTGCGGCCTATGGGAGCCAAAAGGATTAAAAATCAATTTATAATCCCATGGGAGTGAAGAGGCGAAAACATAGGCGAAAAAAATATCTGAGGATCCCATGGGACTCAAGTGGCGAAAAAGTTATCTCAGAAAGTTAGTCATTTTAAAGAAGTGTGGAATGTAGGACTTTCAAATGACGGCTTTACTCGAAGTCGAAGACGATTAAAACACAAAGGCATTTTTGACATGAGTGGGATTTGAACCTGAGTCGACTCTTTTTAAATTACCATAACATGAAATCAAATACTACGTTATTACGTTTATAAACCTACAATGTTGAAGATAATAATTATTTTCTTTCTTATCTGAAAACTTCACCAGAAAAAATCTGTTCATGAAAAAACAGCAAATAAATTTTGGAGTAACATCACAAGCTAATACGAACTAACGAGCTTAAAAATCATATCACAAAAACTGCCCTTAGAAAGGGTTGAAGCCAAATAAATTCTCGTAAGCGCAAAGTAGGGTCGGATGAGAAATTTCCTTCAAAATTAAAATGTAACGAAATAATCCTCACTCAGGGGCGGGCGGCGGCCCTCGCATCCTAACTTTAGTTTCATGGGGTGCTGCACAGTAATCTACTTACGAAACATATTTACAAACTACTCAATCATTCTATTTTTGTCATTTGAAAACTTTCAAAATTTATTATAAAAAAACCGGCCAAGTGCAAGTCGGACTCGCGTAGGAAGGGTTTCGTACCATTATCTATAAAATCAGCAAAAAAAAAAAATTTTTGTTGTATGGGAGCCCCCTTAAATATTAATTTTATTCTGTTTTTTAGTACTTGTTGTTATAGCGGCAACAGAAATACATCATCTGTGAAAATTACAACTGTCTAACTATCACGGTTCATGAGATACAGCCTGGTGACAGACGGATAGACAGACAGACAGACGGACAGCGGAGTCTTAGTAATATGGTTTCCGTTTTTACCCTTTGGGTACGGAATCCTAAAACTACTGGATAGAAAACAAAAATGTTCAAATTACTTGCTTAAAATACCGTAACTTAGTTTTTGCTTTACATACTGAATTATTTTTTCTGTATCTGTGTATGTCACTGAACTCCGCCTAAACGGCTGGATCGATTTTGATGAAATTTTGTGTGTGTTTGAGTGGGTCCCTGGATGGTTTACATTCACAATTGGACCCGGTAGGTGGCGCTGCAATCGGGTTCTAGGATTTTTTTCATTTAATCGCGGGCGGAAAGCTAGTTATTTAACAACTTAGGATTAAGGGCCCATGACCAAGGTCATCTTATAACTGTCAAAAATATGGCATATTTCAGTTAATCCTGAAACTCTTAATAATGAAAATGTGGCTCAATCCAATTTAAAATAATAACTATCAACCGTGAGCTGAGGAAATGTTGTATAAAAAAATTCACCTTTTCAGGATTAACTGAAATATGCCATATATTTGACAGATACAAGATGACTGAGAGCCACGGATCCTTAAGATTATGTACGAAGAGATATCTATTAAAACAAGAGAGCATGTTGATTCACCACAGTATATGTATGGCAAAAGTAACTAATAAACTCATTTATTTCCTCATTACGTAGAATGTGTGATATAAAGCGTGTTTAATGCATCCGGAACGATGTCATTAGAGAATAATGCGGAGTGAAAGATGATGTTGTGACTAAAATGAGGAAAAGTAGTTTACGCTTGTTTAGACACGTTAAAATAATGAAGGACGAAGGATTGACTAAAATGGTTTATATGGATGAATTTATTGAAGATATTAAAAATGTATTGATCGATGGCAATATTAAAAGTACACACACACAATTGCCGAGAATGTATGAAAAGTATGATGAATATAAAAGAAGCGAAAGACGTTTGTCAGGACCCTAGCAAATGGCATTCGATTGTCTCTGCCTATCCATCTTGGGATAAAAGGCGTTATGATAGATAGATTATTTCAAAGAAAATAACTTCAGGCTATTTTAGAACATCGTGTCACACCATATATACAATTTAATAATGTTTCTACATTCGCTCAAAGAAAACTTTCCCCAGCATTCCTTTCAAAGTTATCCTGACCCGAATCGTTTACGCGAACTAGACGTTATCTGGGAAGACTGCGCAAAGTTGCTTTAAAACAACAGTATCAGTAGATGGTACAGCACTTAGAACAAACAAAGTGGGGCGACGAAGCAAGTAGCATTTGCAAATACAGCCGTTCAATCTCTTAGACAAATAAACGGGGCGATACGATAAAACAGACTAAAGTTTGATAACTATCTGCTAGTCGCTTTTAGTTTTATTTTTATTTGGAGTTACGTTCGTGTTTTGGGAAAATAATGGAATTTGGGATATTGAGGTTTAATCTGTTGTGATTGTTAGAGTAGTTCCATTTTATTTTTTATAAAACTATGTAAATTACATTCTTAACTTCAATCGAAAATTTTTTTTCTTTCTTCACGGGTTATCTTACAGCCTTGAGCCGATTTTCTGAGGCTATACCTAACGAGTGGCCAATTTGTCGGATAATGTACTTACATAGATTTTTTATTATAAAAACCCATTGGTAGTTTTTTTACAATATTTTTTTTAAGTTTTACCGACAGACGACAAAGTGACGTCATCATTTAAGTAAAGTAGCGTTTATGTCCCGTGGTACTACTCGTTGATGATATAAGTAGTACCACGAGTCACGACCCTTAACGTACCACGTGGTACTACCAGTTAGACAAATGAATACTTTACAAAGCTTTGATAATCTAATAGGCTATTTAACATGACGATACCTACCCAAAGAGGTGAAATTGTATTCCTAATAATGCATTGGACAATAATACAAAATCGTTTTATTTAGATGAGCATAAAATTTTATACAGAATTTTAACTATCATATCTATCATCAGTGAAAATGCTTTTTTGATATTCATTGTTTTTTTTAATTTTACGCTCACTCACTGTCATTTCAACTGCACCTTACATCTGCGTGTATTCTCTGCTTAAAATACTTGTTTGAGTTGATCTCGAAGTTTCCAACTTTAAGCAGTGTACAAGATTATAGCGTGTTTCAACTCTTCACTAATGAGTCTTGCTTTTGGCTGACTTTTATTAAGTACCACTTAAGTTTGACGAGAGTGGTTTGAGTTGGGGTCTTACTACCCTTATTCAGCTAAAATATGTTTTCACTTCTACGCTTTTCATCATTTGACGGTATATTTTTAAACTTATAGAGCCTTTATGACGAGAAATGGACAGAATTAGAGACATTAAATTGTATTTCACATTTTGTTCTCTAAATATATTTTTAACTAATGTAGGTGTTATCATATTTTCCCGCACTGCCCACTCAGTGGGAAAAATGTATGACCAGACACAAAACACTGCCAATTATGGGATTTATCGGTCAACATAAACTGAGCCTTATCTTAATGCAATTAGACTCACATTGGCTTGTACCGCGCAATCCCATCGCTTTGTATTACAATTTTTATACAAAGTGCGTCGGTGGCCGAGTGGTTCAGACGTCTGGTATTAACTAGGCAGAGCCCTTGTTCGATTCCGGATCCCGGCCATGTACCAATGGGGTTTTTAATTAAAAACCACACTTAGAGGCTTTTCCATCTAAATATATCTCAACAGAACTAGCCACTTGTTAGGTATGGCCTCACAAATACCATCGGTTAAAGGAGGGAGACTTGGTCTTCCGCTGGGTCCCCTAAGAACCGTAACACGGTTTCGGGAGCTGTAAGGCAACTCGTGAAGAAAAAACCTAAACCTACTGTTTTTCTAAGGTACTACTTTGCGCTGATATTCAAGCTCTGATTTTAGTTTGGGTAACCATTCTGGTAGAGTATTAAAAAACTTTTCTTTAGACAAATATATTATAAAAGTAGGTGAAGTGCGTACTATTGGGTACCTATATCTCTTCGAACAAAATGTTTCATACAACAAATATCATGTGAAAGTCTAAATCTAAACTTAATCTATCTGTGAGTGAGAGTGACCTAAGCCATTTATTATTCCGGGAAAATGGATAGTTTCATAAATAAAGCTTTGAAGGACTTTGCAATCTATCCTTGCGTGCTGATTGAAAATGGTATGTTCTACCTTGAACCCTTTAAACGGAACATAAAAAGATTGCCAAGTCTGAAGCTTAATTTGTGAGCTCATACAAAATATATGATATACCCACAAATTATAGCTCAATGCAGATAGGTTTATGAAAGCGCATAATTGTACTATACTTAGAGTTGTTACGAAGATAGCTCATGAATAATTTTTTATTATTGCCGCGACGCTAAGAATAAAGATGTAAATTTTCACATTTCTCTTTAACAATCGTAATGATTAAACACTTTATACGTATACGCAATACAAAACAATAAACCACAAGCTAGAAAAGCGACAAAACAATGTTGACAGAGAAACTCTGAAATAAAAAGCACAAAGGGCGCACACAAAGGTTATGTTGATACAGAATATTATATTATTCGTGAACATTTTGTTCCCGCCAATAAATTGTTCGCGATTCCGACAAAGATCCGGCTAACAAGTTGCAAATATTTACACGGGAAAAGAAAAATAAAACCGACGATGAAAAAGGGATCGACAAATGTAAGCGACATGACAAACGTATATGTTACTTGCTTATAGCTTTCTTTTTTAAGATTTTTGACTCTTTGCTTTCAAGGGATCTTAACCCGGCTGACTGAGGCAGGGTATCTCATACCCACCCAGACCATAAATAAACTTGTGTATTTTTTAAAATATTTATCTGGCAATACCGCCCGTATTCAGTTCAGTAGCTGGTGATGGTGTGCTGGAAGATATTCACACGTGAACCTCTCTTGGGCATGTATACCCTGCCACGTATTCAATGAAATACATTTTATGATGTATGTTTTATTGCCTTTTGGGCCTTTTATTTTTAATCTTTGTATTCCTGCCTGAAAAGTTGGTAAATGAGTAAATGATATCAAATATATTTGATCATAAATTGTACTGGTCTTAATTGAAATAAGAGAAATTAATTATATTTTAGATTAGAATATTTAATTATCTTCAAATTTTGAGTTTATTTTAATAATAAAAAAAAAATCTTCAAAATTTTCGATTATAGAGGGTATCTAAGACTTAGTTCGTATATTTTCATTGATTCACATTTATAGAAATAAATAATAATTATTTCTCTATTGGGACACTATGCTTTGTTTAATTTAATTTGTAAAATTGTTTAAAAAAGTTTACTGGGTATGTCATACCATCTCATACTTGCCGGGATCATTTTTTAACCGAACTTCAAATCAGAAGGAGTAGGTTTACAATTCGCCGGAATCTTTATTTTTTTTAATTGTAATTGTAAATTTTTTTTTTTTTTGTAAAAATTGGTTCAGTAGTTTTTTAGAAATTTTGAAAAAACTGACTTTATAAGTACATTTTTCTTAATATCTCGATGAAATATGTACCCATTTTGACGACTTATTTTTTTAAGGATATAGTATTTTTTCGACATTATCTTACAGCCATTATGACGAAAATCGGTTTAGTAGTTTTCCAGAAATTCAGTAATTTGTCTCTGTTTTCGGCTGAAAATTATGTATCAGAGAAAAGCCTTAGCACGGTTGCTATTTGCTATTGACACGAAGTTGTCAATTTTTGTATCGACGGTTGTGTCGTACTAATCTTGTAGAAATTATAAACATTAATTAAATAATAATATTGTGTTTATTTACATTTTGTCCATACAAAAAATCTCTGTCATAATAATAAAAACGTCAAATCAAATCTTCATAAAAAGCCAAAGAGATCGAACATTATTCATTCGAACATTATTTATTTTCGGTCAGCTACAATCTCCTCCACTTTATCATTATGGGAAGCTGGCAGTAAAACAACCAACTTTGAGACTGGCCGCCGTAGAGTCGTGCTCTGTGTATCAACATCAACAATACGTACACGTCCATCACGTCCAGGAATAACTGAAATAACTTTCCCTCTTGGCCAATAGTTTCTGGGTGATGTCGAATCTGCAATTAAAACAAGGTCACCTACACATATTCTGTAACTATCGTCTTTTGTCCATTTCCGCCGATTCTGTAGAGATGGTATATACTCGCGTATCCATCTGGACCAAAAGTGATCAGCAAGCCTTTGTGCGATACGCCATTGTTTTCTCAAATTTAAGTCTTCATCAGAGAAATCTCCAGGTCGTGGCAAACCATTAGAGGCACCAAGTAAAAAATGATTTGGCGTAAGTGCCTCCTCCTCATTTACGTCAACAGATACGTGTGTTAAGGGACGACTGTTTACAATATTTTCAGCTTCTGCCAACAACGTAGATAATGTTTCTTCTTTTGGCGCACGAGAAAATAGAATTGCATGAAGGGCTGTTTTAATCGAACGAACAAGTCTCTCCCAGGCGCCACCCATATGCGGAGCATCAGGTGCATTAAATCTCCATTCAATTCCGAGCTCAGTTGCTTTATCAATAAATACTTTATCTCTTAAGATCCCTTGGATTGATATCTGAAGTTCTCTATCGGCTCCTCTGAAATTTGTCCCATTATCCGAATATATTTGTTTAGGATAGCCACGTCGAGCAGCCATGCGTCGTATTGCAAGTATTGTCGAGTCTGTAGATAACGAAGTAACTAATTCAATGTGTACAGCCCTTGTATTTAAACAAGTAAATATTGCACCCCATCTTTTCTCATTTCTGCGTCCGACGGTTATAGACATAGGACCAAATAAATCAACACCGCAGTATGTGAATGGTCTGTAATGATGTTCAAGTCTTGCAGGTGGCAACCCTGCCATCATTGGTTGTTCACATGGTGCTCTTCTTGCTCTACAAATAACACATCGAGCTATCAAAGATCGTACTGTTGTTCGTAATCGCAGAATGCAGTATTTCTGTTTTAATTCATTAATTAACATTTGTAAACTGTGATGCCCTAACTTACGATGGTTATAATCAATAATAAGTTTCGATATACGATGCCGACCATCCAGTATCACTGGTCTCTTCAAATTGAATGGTAAGTTTTTTGCAGCATCAATTCTAGAAATAGCTCTCATTAAATTGTCTTCGTCTAAAGTAGGATTTAGTTTTTGTAATTTACTAGATTTTAAAATCTTTCGGTTTTTAAGAGCAACAATTTCGGCGGAAAAGCTTTCAACTTGTGCTTGTCTTATAATTAAAGTTTCAGCTCGCCTCTCATGTTCAAGTGAAATCGTTGACGACAATTTTTTACATTTATCTACAAATAATAAAACCATTGCCACACTTCTTACTAGTCGTCTCCAATTCGAGAACCTCTTATCATCTATGAGCTTAACTATTTCTTCAGTTACCAGGGTAAATTTGTGATCTTCATGGGCGGTTATTTCCTCCTCCAATTTAGGTCCTGGTATAACTGATGGCCATTGATCTTCTGGATGACGAAGAAAATCTGGGCCAGTTATCCATTTAGAATTAGATAAGTTACCACTTAATCTGGTAGCTTCATCAGCCACATTCATTTTTCCAGGTAACCATCGCCATTGATAAGCTTGTGTTAATTCTTCTATTTCAGATAAACGATTTGAGATAAATGGTCTTTTCTGTGGACAGTCACTGTTTATCCACCACCATACAGTTTGTGAATCTGTCCAAAAAATACATTTATAAATTTCAACGTCAAGTTCTTTTATAATAGTATCTCCTAGTCTTGCTCCCATCAAAGCTGCTTGAAGTTCTAATCTAGGTATAGTAGAATTTTTTAACGGTGCCACTCGACTCTTTGCTGCAACAAAAACAACTTTATCCTCTCTCTTCAAATAAGTTACTGCAGCATATGCTTGTTCTGAAGCATCTACAAATACATGAAGTTGCAAATTATTTAAATATGTAAATCCGTAACATCGAGGAACGAAAAATGTTTCACGTTTATGTAGATCATCTAGCCAACGACGCCATATCTGATATTGTTTATCACCAATACATTGATCCCATTGTATGCCACTGCGCCACACATCTTGCAGCATTATCTTTCCTCGTATAAGAAGCGGACATAATAATCCAAGTGGATCAAATACAGACATGATAATCTTAAGCATTTCTCGTTTAGTTGGCTTCTAAATCCTGTTGAAACTTCTTCGTCTAATTTCTTGAAGCTGAGATCAAATTTGAGACAGTCATCTTTAGTTCGCCAAACCATTCCAAGAGTCTTCTCTAAAGATGGTAATTTTACTATATCAACTTGTGACTCTTGCGGTAGTACACTTGAACAGTTCGATGCCCATCCTCGTATCTCAAATCCAGCAGCTTTATGTATCATAGTTACATCTGAAATAATTTGTACCAATTCATCTTCTGTGTCCACGCTGTCCAAATAATCATCTACATAATGCCTTCTCTTAATGGCTGCTACAGCTCTAGGATGACTTGATATGAAATCTTCTGCATTGCGTCGCATTATGTAAGTTGCTGTACATGGTGATGACTTGGCTCCAAAAATTAATGATGTCATTTTATATGTTCGTGGGGTTTTAGATCGTTCCATTCCTCTCCACAGGAAACATTGTGCAAACTGATCTTCCTCTAAGATTTTAACTCTAAGAAACATTTCTTTGATGTCACCTGTTACAGCGATCGCTCTTTCTCTGAAGCGTAATAAAATTCCTATCAAAGAATTAAGTAAATCAGGTCCAGCAAGCAGCTCCGTGTTAAGAGAAACCCCTTTTGTTTCTATTTTTGCATCAAATACCAAACGGAGTTTATTCGGTTTGTTTGGATTACGAACACCAAAATGTGGCAAATACCAGACCTTTTTATTAGCAGGCGTCCCAATAACTTCTTCTGCATAATCATTTTCAAATAAGTTATTTACCTGCTTAGAATAATCTTCAGCAAATTTTATATCATAGTCCATTCGTTTTTCAATAGCTTTTAGTCTCAGTTCAGCATTTCTTTTATTATCTGGAAATTTTACGTCATCAGATCTCCACAAAAGACCGGTTTCCCATCTATCACCCTTCCTTCTTGATTTTAAATTTAGTATATCCAATGCACGTTGATTTAAGGTTGATTGCTTTTGTACTTCTTTCTGTGTTATACCAATACTCTCCAGACGAAAGTAATTCTTTACTAACTCATGCAAATCATTGTCAGCAGATTCTTTAATATGTGTAACGTGGTTTGAGTATACTTTCGTAATCGAAGACTTAAAACCATGTAATACCCATCCGAGTCTTGTCAGGGAAGCAACGGGTTGATTCTTTTTACCTTCTCTTAGTTCTCTGGTAATAATAAGATGCCAATTATCTTGGCCAATGAGAAGAGTTGGTCTGCCTTTGAATGTCTGAATCGGTATATTTTTCAGGTGGTCGTATTTTATTAAATCTAATCCTCTCAGTTCTTGTATCGGAAGTGTAAGGTTATCTACAGTGCGTACACGGTCTAGCCTGTATGATCTTTCAGAAGTGTGTATAGTCAGCGACACACTCTGACTAGTCATCATTTTGCCAAAATCTCCAACAGCACCTTGTAGATTTAATCCACCTTTTGGACCTTTAATTCCAACACTATTTGCTGTTTGTGCATCAAGTAATGTCACAGTAGACCCTTCATCTAACAATGCATACGTGCTTACGGTGCCAGTAGGACCTTTAATCGTTACAGGTAGCACCTTCAAGTATACTTTAATCGAGTCACCTGTATTCAAATTGGCCGTAATCTCAGGACTCTCATTGCTTGATTGGGGTTCTTTTCTCACCCAGTCATATCGATGAAGTAAACTATGATGTCCGGCTTTACATGATGAGCATCTCTTTTTGGATTTGCATCTATCTCGTCTATGACTAGAACTTAGGCATTTAAAGCATAAACGTTTCTTGCAGATCCAGTCCCATCTCTCATTTATTTCAATGTTTATAAATCCATTACATTTTTCTAATATATGGGAACCCTTGTGGCAAAACTGACATTCTGTATATTCATGCAACTTGGATACTATATCTTTTCCTTGATCTAAATTGGGATTAGTCTTCTCCTCAGTTGTCAAGAAAATAGGACGTTTAAATGATTGTTTAACTGTTTTCACGGGTACGTCACATATTCCAACTTTACAGATACGTTGAGCTTCTGTCATAAGGTATTTCGCTAGTGCTGGCAGTCTTGGTCCACAAGTGTCAAGATTGAATCCATAATCCAACCAGCGATAATACAGGGGTTCCGTTAATTTTGATATTATATCTGAGATAAGATCAGGGTTGTATAAGTGTCCAACATGTTTTGTAGCTTTAATCGCAGCTACACAATTATTTACCTTAGTTGCAAGTGTCACAAGTTCAGAACGTGCTCCTGTCATTTTGGGTATTTTCTTAATCTCATTTATGACTTTATGAAGCACTAAGTCGGGTCTGCCAAATCTCATCTCAAGCGTGGTCATAATCTGATCAGCGGGAGTGGCAGTAATAAGACTTGCGGACACTGCCTCCCACGCTTCACCCTTTAGACATTTTTGCAAACGGGCTATATTTTCTTGCTCTGAAAATCGACCAATGTTGGTTGTATTATCATACGTATTTTTGAAAAGTAACCATTCTATTGGATCTCCAGAAAAAATAGGTAAGTCTTGCACTGCTAGACGACCAAGTAATTTATCTTGTATTGTAGTAGCAGCGTCCTGCTTTTGGTCAGTAAATACACTCTTCATGGCTTTTGAAAAAGAGTATGTCAACGTGTCAATAATGTTGTCTACTTGTTTTGGTGGGTCTTGAATTGAGGGAATATGACGTGTAGTCTCGTCTACCCATTTGGTAACATCACTTTCGTCTTTAGTCTGGGATGGTTCCCGCTTTTCATCAAGATTGTCTGCACGAGATGATGCGTTTTCTAGGAGAGCCATTTCCTCGTCTAATCTAGCATCAATTACTGTTTTCATTGATGATAATCGTTTTGTTTCCTGTTCGTAAATTTGTAAATCTAATTCTGCTTTTTGTCTATCAGCTCGGGCTATCAGTAATCGTTTCTTAGATGAAGTTGTACTTATCTTAGAATTTGTCCTTGTGCTGGTGACGGCTGATCTGATGGAAGACATGTCAGAATTTTTTACAATATTCTTTGTGGCGTTTTTTTTCGCTAATCGTTTGCTACGCCGCTGCTCCATTTACCTTGTCGAAGGACCAATTTTGTCGTACTAATCTTGTAGAAATTATAAACATTAATTAAATAATAATATTGTGTTTATTTACATTTTGTCCATACAAAAAATCTCTGTCATAATAATAAAAACGTCAAATCAAATCTTCATAAAAAGCCAAAGAGATCGAACATTATTCATTCGAACATTATTTATTTTCGGTCAGCTACAACGGTGGTCTAACGGCTAAAGGTAATGGTTTGGTATGGTGCAGCTCAGGATGAAAATGTATCAAATCCCATCCACAGCAGTTTTTTTTTCTATCATTTTTTTTTATTTGCGTTATTATTTTGTTTCTCAGGGCAGCAAAATCACTTAAAAGGGAAAATTAAATTTACTTTTAAAAAAAAGTGTAAGTACCGACTTCAAAAATTTGCACTGAAAAGTAAGAAATAATAAGTATTTCGTCGTAGAATTTGAAGACTGTTGGTGCCAAATTAGAAATAACTTAGTTCCCAAATTCACAAATCTAGACAATTCATTAGGAACCACGATCATCAGTACAAACATAGATAATATTGAACAGATCTTTATCTTCTTAGATGTTTATTACTTTGTATCCTAATTTGGCACCAACCGTGTTCAAATTCTACGACATAATATTTATTATTTCTTACTTTTCAGTGCAAATTTTTGAAGTCGGTACACTTTTTTTAAAAGTAAATTTATCATGTATTTTTGTCAACTTCACTATTCTTAATCAATGGTTTGATAATATTAAGACAGCTTTTTTAGGACTACATGAATAATTATCCATCTTTCTTGGATCTTGACAGACAGACTAACATCTATATTATAAAGAGGTAAAATTTCTATAATTTGTAAGTTTGGATGTATGGGGTATTTTACGAATAGAAAGCTACGTTATTCACAGACGAATCCTGGGGCGAAATGCTAGTAAATAAACTGATCTGTATTTTTAATTTGATACGGAACCCTAAAAATTATAAATTTACAATTCAATTGTTGGTTTAGTAGTTATTTCCCGAGAGTGTACTGCATCATGCTCGCCGACAAACCAATTCGCGAAGCAGACATCTAGCGATTATGTATTTTCGTATGTGTTTTATTAAAATTTGTACCCAACATTTAGGTACAAATATTGCACAGAGGTCGTACCACAAACTCCTAAAATAGGCCTGATATAGCGCTGACTCTAAATAACATTTTAATGTTTGGAGTCGATAGCGTAATAAGCGCAACAGCCTTGACACCTATTCTGATGAATATGTACAACTAGCTAAGAATGAACACTGTTACTGGTGTTATAGGCCTCATGAAAAGTTCGTTGTACTGCCCCAAGGCATAGATTAAATAATAATTACGTATGACCAAATGGATATAAAATACATACCTGCATTTTTTTTATTCCAACACGGGTAAATTTTTCACAATCTAGCTATATGCATAGAAACAAAATGCATACCTAGTTTCTATACCACCGTTCTTCAGATCGGAACAATTGGAATTGTAAAACCAGTCAAGTTTCGGTCGAACTCGCGCATCGAATATTGATAGCACTCAAGATTTCTCAAGACCTGAGCTGCAAACTATTATTATATTATTGAACCTAGAAATTTGCATAGCATTCTGTCCGTCTGTCTATATGTCGCCAGGTTTGTCTGAAACGGCTTTGATGAAACCTTCAGGGATCATAGTGAAGCTATAAGTAAAATCTAGAGTAGAGAAAGCTTCAAAATCGCAAGCTGATCTCTAGTTAAAATTATAAGTAGATTTAATCAAGGACCATATTCAACACAGCGCCCAAACTCCTATTACTGCCAATTAAATGTTTTCGGGCGTGAAATTTTTCATCATGAGTCTGGCACCCTGGAGGCAGGCGCTGCGCCGTGTAACGATGGGGTAAGTGACAAAATTTAAACCAGATTTTCTAATTAAACTTCCTATATGGAATTATTAGAAAATAACATTAACGTAAAAACCGACCACGAGTTTGACGCCCCAGGTACAAATTACGCGACTCACACTTTTTTTTTATGATTTGTTGTCTTAGTTAAGAATATGAATTATAGTTGTACTAGTTAGACGTTTGTATGTACTGCCATTATTAAGATCGATCAATTTTTTTTATTATTTGTTGTTATACCTGCGGTAGCAATTTTGAAAAAAAATTCATTACGGCCAAAAGATACAATAAAGGTAAAAACGACCCGTTTCTTGTATGGGGACCTCCTTTAATTTTTGACTCAATTTTATTAAGGGCGGACGGACCGGACGGACAGCGGATCAGAGCGAAACCGTTATACATCAAAAATTAAATAAAAAATATTATTATGAATATGAAAATGTTGACTCATTGAATATTTTGCTTTACTAAGAGAAATCTACAGCAATAGAAGAAAAGGGTCTCCTACATTATCTCTAAAATGTTTTGATATAATTTTAGAATATATAGGTACATAAGATATAAAATTACATTCTATAATTATTCATTTGCTATAATTTTTTTTAAACCTAAAATCGATTTCTGTAATTTTCAAAATCACTATTATCAAAATATATAAAATTAAATTCTATAATTATTCATTTGCTATAATTTTTTTAAAACCTAAAATCGATTTCTGTAATTTTCATAATCACTATTATCAAAATATATAAAATTAAATTCTATAATTATTCATTTGCTATAATTTTTTTTAAACCTAAAATCGATTTCTTTAATTTTCATAATCACTATTATCAAAATATATAAAATTACATTCAATAATTATTTATTTGCTATAATTTTTCTTTTGTCTAAAATCGATATCTGTAATTTTCAAAATCACTATTATCAAAATATATAACATTAAATGATCTAATTTATAATTTGCTATAATTTTCGTTTTATCTAAAATTGTTTTCTATATATATTTTTTTTTCTTCACGGGTTCAGCTCCCGAAACCGTGTTACGGTTCCAGGGTACCCAGCGGAAGACTGTCTCCCTCGTTTAGCCGATGGTATTTGTGAGGCTATATCTAACGAGTGGCTAGTTCTGTTGAGATATATTTAGATGGAAAAACCTCTAAGTGTGGTTTGTCGGATTATGTACATAAGTTTTTAATTAAAAAAACCCATTGGTACATGGCCGGGATCTGGGATCGAACCCGGGGTCTGTCTAGTTAACACCAGACGTCTTATCTACTCGGCCACCGACGCACCTATATTTTTATATATATATATATATAATTATATAATTTTCAAGATGTCTAAATTATTAAAAGGTACAACATTTAATAATCTAATGATTAATTTGCTATATTTTTTCCAGTTTATTTGCAAAATATTTAATAATATATAAAAATCTTCCTTTCTTATTATAAATAATATATATATATAGGTATCATATCCGTTATCAACAAGTGATGGTTTTTTAGGTATTTATGAGTTTCTGGCGCTTCGCCGTCCGCTACCGCGGAACGCTCGCTTCGCTCGCTCGTCTCGCGCTCTGTTTTAGCACTATTCGAACCACGCTCGTCGCTTCGCTCCTCGCTAACCTATTTTTATTTACAAATTAGGGGAATAGGAATCGAAAATTACTGCAACAGACATTAACAAAATCTACTGTAAATTTTAATAATAGTACTTATTTAAATTGATAACATTATAGAAAATTATTTTTTATGATTATATATTTGTAAATGTAAATAGAATGAAGTTATACGTTTAAAAATATAGTGAGTACACTTATTTTAACAATCCATTAGAGCAAATGATATTATAGATTAATAAATTTATAGAAAATGAATTTATATATTTAGAAAATTGTAATAACTGCAATTATAGAAAAGTAATCATTAGTGCAACTGAAATTAGAGATTATAAAAATTATAAGACTTGAGATTATAATTTTCAAAATTATAGTAACAGCAATTATAGAAAAGTAGCCATTAGTGCAATTGAAAATAGACATTATAAAAATTATCGGATTTGAAATTACAGATTTTGAAAATTATGGCAACTGCAATTATAGAAAAAAATACGTTATATGAATTAATATTATAGATTTAAAAAAATATATCAAACAAATTTATAGATTTTTATAATTACAGGATCTAAATTTATAGAAAATGAATATTTATATAGCAACTAAAATTATAGCTTCTGAAATTATATATTTTATTTTAGAGCATTTGAGAGGATACCGGTATAAAAACTAGCCTAAATCACTCTCTTACCCTCCAATTGTCTCTTTGCCAAAAATCACGTAAATCCGTTGATCCGTTTTAAAGTAAAATAGCATAACCTAACACATTTCCAAGTTATTGGTTGCCACATATCTAACACTAGCTGTTCCTTGCTAGTGGTTGCTTGTAGTGCTAGAGATTAACGCATTCAGACAAACAAACTTTTCAGCTTTAGGCTTACAAAATTTTTTTCCGTGAGAACTTATTCTTCTAAGTATTATAGCCTTTATCATTGAGGTTATAGCCGATTAATCGGTATTTAAGATAATCCCGCCGACCGCGATATGTCTTATTAGTCTCTGACTAATCACAACCATCACAGTACGGAAAGGATTAAACTGGATTCCCCATCATGTCTTGGCGGGCGCGTGCGCTATTCACAAAGGCGTGACGTGGAATCGTATTTTCGTTTAGGTTGTGAGAAATGCCCTATATTTTTTCAAAATAAATTGTATATTAACTATGCATTTTAAAATTATATTTAAATTTGATATGTCACATGATGTACTTGAGATGTTTTTTTTACTTTTTAATTTTTTTAATTTTATCGTCCGTGATTGGGTCATAAAACTCTTCATATCAGAAACAAGTGATCCTTATAGGTTCCGTTTTCCATCAGATGGACGAAACCTTAAAAAATAATAATTGGTAGTCTTGTAAAATAATATGATGTTGCTATCCCTTCAGGTAAAATTTACCTCACTAGATTATGGTGTACCTATAACAACATAGATTGAGTGAATTATGGGTAAGAAATCATAACAAGAAATTCCTTACTCCATCTCTAAAAAGTTTAATAATAAAATGAAAACTCAAATAAAATATCATCTTTATTCTAACCAAATATAGTCTGTTTCTAAGAGATGAAAATAAAGGCATGATATTTACATTTTAAGTTCTAACTATGTAGGGGCTATCTTCCACTATGGGAGCCACTAAAGATATAAATGTGGGTGAACAGAACGCGGAAGTGTCCGAAAGTAATAAAAGTTGTGAGGAGCCTCGTTGTGAGATAAAATGGTGTTACTCTGTCGGTTTCATATCTTGGAACTCTTCTGGATGAAGGTTTTTAGAAAATTCATGTCACAGTGTAAAAAAACGCCCGGTAGATGTGAAAAGAGAGGCGCACGCAGTACACATACTCACACGGAGAAGCAACGAAGTATTTAGTATACGTGCCACGCACACAATAGGGAGTGGAGAGCGGTGGCGGAGAGGGGGAGTAGAGAGCGGCGGAGCAGAGGGGGCATGACGCAGTTTTCCGTCACGAAATACGAGTCGGTCGCGCGCCAATAGATGTGTATGTTTCACATCAAACAATAGTAATTTTGGAGCAAATTTATATTTGTTGAGGTGACCAAATAATTTTGATACAGCGCATCGTTTTTCATGAAAGCCGTTGTTCACAGATTATTTTTTTATTAGGGTAGTTGATTTAGTGTTCATATCTCAAAAACACACAACCAAATCTTCCTACCTACTGCACTGAAAATTCACTGTGGTCTCAGCTAGTAGTTGGGCACTTCTACTTCAGACGAGCTTGCACTTTCAAACTTGAATTTAACATACACGGTTTATATTTTGAAGTAACGACAGAGCTAACAATAGCTGTTTCAACTTATTATACACCAGAATTCAGCTTCGGCTTCGTCCCTGTAAATTTCTGGTAAATGTATCATAATAAGAATTTTAATATACGTAAAATTTTCCGGGATTTCGCATTTATAAAATTTGATAGAATTATTTAAAAATATATTAGGTAGGTACTTGCCTAACTTTTATTTTACATGTTAGTTAATAATATGTAAGCAAGAAATTTTCTCATATCTGTACTTCTGGATTTGAGTAGAGGCAGATCACAGTCAGTTTCAAACCGCCTAGAGTATCTCTTCCAATTCCACTTTTCCAATATACCTACATAAACCAAAAGGCATGTGTTTTCTATTTCAAACAATTAGTAACATGCATTTTTTGGAAAATTCTTAAGTCTAATAATATCCTAAGTGTTTGAAATTCATAAAAAAGAATAGTATCATTCAGTAATTATTTATTGAAAACATTTAAAAATTATTTGTAACGTAGTGGTTATATTTTCTTTGTTATTTGATGACAATTTTCTCTATGACATTGACATATAAATGTAAACAATGTAAATTTTATTTAATTTAATTTACACCGTCTCCATATAAACTTTAACTATGCCAAATCTCATACTCCTGGGTGACGCGCAACATGGTTAAAAAGGGGCAGTTAGGTTTTGTCTTCACATAATAGATGACATTACTGAGCTTGTATCATATAAATCATCACAGTGGATACTTTATTGATAAATGATGACCAGGGTCTGATGATGGAAATGGAGTTTCACTATTCATCATTCTTCTTCATTTCGTAAGTCTTCATGCTATTGAAGTAGCATTATCAAGTAAGAATGTATGTAGAGTAAACAAAGTTCCATCGCCCAAGGTAAGGTCTTGTTTTACGACCCTCACTGACAAAGTAGCATCCATTTGTTTACTTTATTGTCTATAATTCACTGACACGGATTTCAGCCTATATGTGGAGGTGTTTTATTATTTTCTTCCTTTACATTGCAAACTAGTTGCATTCCTTACAATATTCTCTTTTTTTACGCTGGTTGCTTTTCGGCTCTTGAAACCGTGTTATCGGTCCCAGGGTACCCAGCGGAAGCCAAGTATTCCTCTTTTAGCCGATGGTATTTGTGAGAATATACTTAAAGAGTTGCTTACCTCTGATGAGGTATATTTAAATGGAAAAAGTAGCTTCCTAGAAATGTGTCTAAATTTTTGCTTGTAGCTCAATCGGCAGGTTTTTGTTGGATCTTAAGGAAACCTAACTTTTTTGAATAAAATAAAATAAATATTACTTTTTGGAATTGGTTAAGTAGTTTCAAATAATAACCCGTTCATACAAACCTATTTATAATATTAGCATAGACAAGTGTTTACAACTTCTTTACATCACGATATATATGTCGCGACACGTAAAAAGAGCGCTGGTAGTTAAGTGGGTTTTATTTTTGGTAACTTACTATAATCTTCATTTTGTCTGTTAAAAATTAAACATCGCGCTACAGCACAAAGGAGCCATAGACGTCAACCATTAAAAAAAATTCCAAAGGCAAAACCGGGGCAAAATGCTTGTAAGTAATCCTTCCTTATATTCCCTTTGAATTCCATTTAGTCCTACTAAGTTAAAGTTTTGTAAAGTGATCGCGAGTCTCGTCCTAAGTCTGCAGTGTTTACTAGCAGCTTACTTTGGAGCGTTTCCACTTTGATTTTGTTCATAAGTTTTTCTTACATTTGTAATGTTCTTGATGCCTTGTAACGTTGTGCTCATTTAGTTAATAAATGAGACCATTTTCTTAATGAGGTTTGAATAGATTGCTAACCTTCTTGCAAAAATAGTTGTTAACCTCCTTACAAAATAAGTTATTGACTACCTATAATTTAGGAATTTTTCAAAATAACCTACATTTGGAACAGTGTCCGCTATTTGTTTATTTTCTTCCATTTTTAGTCAATTCCGTTTTAGCATCGCTAAGTAGCACACCTATTTCATAATGTCAATAATTTAATACAGTGAACTAATTCCAACAAGCTGATAAAAATATACTATAAAGGAGCATGATATTTCGTGCTCCTTACTTTATCTCCTTTTTACTCCTTCATTCCTTTGGCTCCTTTGGATCCTTTTTGTATTTTGTCCTTTCTTTCCTTTTAAGAGGATCGTGTAGCTCAGCGTACGCAGCGAAATAGGTATTTAGAAAATCATATTCTGTCTCAATCGCACTCTTCCCCCGGTCATCAGTGCGACAGAGAGCACTGCAGCTCGTGGGTGTTCGTAGGTATGTTTTTCGTTGAAAATTGCGTTTTGGGCGAAAACGATTTACACCTACTAAACTATAACGAAACCTTATAATTTTGGTGTCAAACGTTTTAGCAGATTATAATCTACGTACGTACGTTTTGCTTTTTTTGAAATTTTGCTTTGTTTCTCAAATACAGACGGTTTATTACCAGCAAGTTATGAACCAAAAAAACCGAGATTTGAGGGGCTTATAACTTTTGACCTATTACGAATTTTGAAAAAAGGAAAAAATACGTACGTAGTTTTTAATTATAACAGTAACATATTACAAAATCGTTAAAATTAATTAATATTTAGGGGTAGTAAAACGTTTTCTCCGTTTGTATGGACATGGACGCGGTACACTACACTCTTAATATATTCTTTTCCTGATGTAAAAATAATATAATCTACATAAAAACTTGAAATAAAACAATATGGAGTAAAATATTCATTTATTATTGTGGCTAGTTCCCCACTAAGCGACAGCCTTACAGCTCCCGGGAACCGTTGTCGGCCCAGGGTACCCAGTGGAAGACAAAGTCTTCCTCATTTAGCCATTGTTTTTTTGAGGCTATACCTAACGAGTGGCCAGCTCTGTTGAGGTATATAGATGGAAAAGCCTCTTTGTATGGTTTGACCAGTGGGTTTGACGGATAATGTACATAGATTTTTCATTTACGGTCATTTAAAATAGAACATTTTAATGCCTATTGTTAGGATCCTAACATACCTCTTTCGTACATGCTCGGCGATTGTGTGTACTTTTATTATTTCCATCGATCAACACATTTTTATATGTTCAATAAAAGTACACCTAGGTCGTCCTCTGCCAGTATTTCCTTCCACTTCAGCCATATAAACCTTTTTAGTCAATCTTTTATCCTTCATTCTTTCTACGTTTCCAAACCAACGTAAACTACTTTTCTTAATTTTAATCATCACAACGTCATCTTTCACTCCGCATTCTTCTCTAATGACATCGTTAAGGATGCGGTCAATACGCTTTATATCATTAATTTCCACTGCATTTATCTTACTTTCATGCTTCTTATTCCATACCCAAGCCTCGCTTCCATAAGTAAATAATGGTACTAAAACAGCATTAGATATGTATTTAATTTCACTTTTAGTTGTAATTTGTGTATTTCTGCATACATTGTTTAGTCCACCAAATACCTTGCTTCCCGTTTTCACTCTCCTTTCAATTTCAATAAACAAATTCATTCTCTTGCTCTAATTTCCATCTTTTTACACAAATTTTACACTCCGTCCTTTCATCATCCTTTGCAAACAGACGAGGAACGACTCAGAAATTTCTAATCGTAAGCGACGCCCTAAACTCGTGGTTCGGGCGCATGAGTGGTTCGAGCGCAACGATCACGTCATGCAAGACAACGACGGCGCTTTGTCCGTTCTTGCTGCAGAAGTGAGAAGGGCATAAAATATCGCTTCTCGGAATAAATAACGTAAGCGGCACATTATAAATAAATTTATTAAAAAACGATCACATGGAAAAATCTTCTTAATCAATACTAGGTACTGAAATTACCTACAGATTCGTATAAAATGTAAACGTAAATCCCTTCAGAGTATGGTCGTATGACTAAAAAGGTTTGAAGAGGTTATTTCAAAAATTTAAGTTATCGAGAAAATTTTCACCAATCATGTTTTCATTCTACACAATACTAAATAAAATCCTCTGTTTTCGATGCCCAAATTGTATGTTCATAGCATTCGTAAAATTCGGGATTTCAGTTCAGTAATCAACCAAAATTAATCGTTCCTCCCCTTAAAGTTCTAATTGAAAAAATGGTCCGTAACCTGAGTCGTACTTGCAACTTGGCCAATATTTTTTAAGTTAGGATTACGTAAAAACGTAGGCTTCTTCAACCGTGTTATCAGTCACAAGGTACTCAGCGTTAAGTCGATGGTATTTGTGAGTCTATACCTAACGAGTGGCCAGTTCTGTTGAGGTATATTTAGATGGAAAAGCCTCTAAGTATGGTTTGTCGGATTATGCACATACGTTTTTAATTAAAAAACCCATGGATGCATGCGTCCTAGCTAGTTTTAAGTTTGATAGTTACGCCGTACGAAGCGATACTTCCATATAGAAAGACTCTATTGGCATAAACAGTTGATTTTAATTTTAGATAAGAGCTCCGTCGGACATAAAGTGGAATAAAGAGTCTCTGATTAGGTCATATTTTTGGAAATTGTCCAATTCTTGGCTGTATTATGTTTAGAAGTTATAATTGGGCCAAGTACGCGTCGAGTTTTGAGGCCCGCATTAAGTACGGTTCTGTACTATGTAAATTAATATGCTTATCTACAGACTAAAAAAAAATATTTAGTTACTCTCTCTGTCTTTTGGCAAATACTATCAAGTGCAGTATTGGAAGGACACCTTAAAGGCTATATTCGCTTGAATTATAAACTTTTTACATTGTTTCCTTTCTAATGTCACTAATCACATATAAGTTCAATGACATTCAACTTGTTCCTTAATCAATCACATTAAATCTCAACCGACTAATTTTTGTCTATTGTCATATACACTGAGCGAAAGTCATAACTTAATAATTCAGTTACGTAAAATAAGTATTGAAAACAATATTTCTCTTTTTTTATTCTTATACAATTTCAATGATTTGATTGCAGTAAAGTGTTAAAAGAAAATTCAAGTGTATATCCAGTAATGCTCCAGCAAATAATTTGAAGATAAATTTTTAACTAAAGCGGTTTTTGTGATAGACCGTTATAAAATACATGTGTAGGTATGTCTAAAATCCCTTATTTTTTAATAAATATCACATTTAAATACCTATTCAATAATATGACACATTTCCTTAATTCCTTAGTTTGTTCTACCCCTATAAAGTGTTTTTGGCTTTTATTCACGGAACTTTGATATAAATTACAAGCGAATTGAGTTAAGGACCTCCATTAATTTCCAATCAATTGAAAATCAAGAGCCATTCATTTAAAAATCCAGTAATAACTACTAAGAGCAAATAGTATCGTAATCCAAATAATTTTCCGAGCGCACCATTCGCAAAGCTTTACCCGGATGAGGCATAAGCCCCTGCAAGTGGCGGATCGACGGCAGGTTTTGCATATTTTATAGTTCACCAGTCGACTGAATAAATCATTTCAATAGCAACCCGCCTGTTGGTAGGTTCATAAACTGAATCATAGCAGTATGGTGGCATATTTTAGTGTAAATGTCTGTCTTCTCAAATTTAGGAAGGATTACATGATCATTTCATTGATATTTTACTTGATTGGGCTCACAGTTCAAGTCTTTGGTCATATTTCTGTGCAAATACCCTATGGATTTTTCTCACATGAAAACAATGCATATCACAATGCTATTTATCATTTGATTGATTCAGAAATTGAGAATATTAAGGTGTAATTTTTTAGTCGATGGTAAGTATTTGTGAGGCTAGATACCTAACGAGTGGCCAGTTCTGTTGGGGAATATAAAAAACCTCTAAGTGTGGTTTGTCGGATTATGTACATAAGTTTTTAATTAAAAAACCCATTGGTACATGGCCGGGATCCAGGATCGAACTCGGGGTCTCTAAATATACCTCAACAGAACTGACCACTCGTTAGGTATAGACTCACAAATACCATCGGCTAAACGAGGGAGACTTGGTCTTCTGCTAGGTACCCTAGAACCGTAACACCCCGTGAAGAAAAATAAGTAATTATTAGAAAATAAATTAAATGACAATATTAATCTTACTACTAATGAATTGCGGTTTATGTTTTGGGTCCATTCGGGTTTTCAGTGAAATAAATCTAAATAATTTAGACATGAATGGAGAGATTTACTGGAAATCCACTTTCTCTTTATCTCCCAATCGATAGGATTAAACCCTTTAAGATAGACTTTGACTGTCCTTGCATATCTAAGTACACGATATAATTTTAAAATGAATTTCCAAATTGCTGCGTTCTGAGGTTTCATGAAATATACTTGACGGAATTTTTTACTTCAAAATATACTAACAGTAGAAAAAATATTCATGAAAAACAAAAGATTAATTAATTTTCAATACAGGCAATAAAGATAAATACGCGAGTATTTTGTTTAACTTTTAAACAATGTTTAATTAAAACTGATTTGTGATAAATCGTTGCCTTTCATTTTTTTTAATATTATAGAAATGGCAATACATACAACAATCCAACGTATATGGTAATAGGAATACTCCCCAAAGCACATCGTTGGAAAGTTGCATATATGCCAATGTATTAAATATTTTCAATGGCGCGATACAGGTTTCAATGAGTTAGTAACGGTGCGACATCTATCGACGCGACGCGATGTGCCGCCACATGACTCCCTTCCCAGACCAGGTCGATACAGTATGAAAACCAACATCCATTTTAGCTTTGTCAGCAGTGATGGACTGTGTGGTGGACTGCATCGCGGCTGAATCACCTGTCGTGATGTATGGCCTGTCGTCATGTCGGGCCGGCGGTCTGGTCAGTGGGAAGTGGAAGTAGGATGCGGGGCATTGCGGGGTCAGGAATACAGGCGTGTTCATACGGGGTCACCAATATAGAAATGGCAATACATACAACAATCCAACGTCTATGGTAAAAGGAATACTCCCCAACGCACATCGTTGGAAAGTTGCATATATGCCAATCTATTAAATATTTTCAATGGCGCGATACAGGTTTCAATGAGTTAGTAACGGTGCGACATCTATCGACGCGACGCGATGTGCCGCCACAATATCATCAAACCCTATCAAAAATGCTCTACTTCCGTAGGTAGGTAGACAATATACTGTATCTATTATAATATGCATTCACTTCATTTAAGCAGCAGCTAATTTAAACAATTTAGGAATGTTTTACGACACACAAATAATTCAGAGGATCTAACTGTATGCATGTAAATTAAATTTTAATATTTAAGTAACAGAGGGTTTGCCCCGAGCATTTTACTAAGTTGAGAAATATTTTCAAAATATTGTGGCCAGTGTATATACAGCTTTAGTGTGGTTGGGAGGGAAATTAGTTTCATATTATCTTTACTAACACACGAGGAGTTTTGGTCATTTTATAATCATCTGCTAGTATATTAAAAAAAATGTTTTCAATATAGCGTTTATTAATGTCTGTGAATTTCATTTGGCTTTAATAAATGCTTGCTTAAATAAAAAAAATAATAATTTAAAAGGCTACTTTTTAGAATCACGCCCTTTATCCCAAGACCAGTAGGCAGAGAGAATAGAATAACATTTGCTATGATTCTGACATACCTCTTTAGCTTTTTTATATTCATGCTCGGCGATTGACAGACTTCAGTATTTTTTTTTATATTCAGTACACCTAGGTCGTCCTCTGCCACGATGTTTTGTGGAGAATATTAATTAGGAGAAGTTTAATAAAAATAATTTATCCATTTTGGAGCCTATTCTAGACAAATGTTAGAGTAGACAGAGCAACAGACCAAAACAAGTAATAGTTACGAGTATATCGTATCCCACTTAGATTTTGGTTTTAATTTAGAAATAAAAAAGAGACTACAATTTTATTTGCGAAGATTATAAAAAATAATAATCCTACAAAATTGTAGAGAAAATGTAGTCTAAGAATAGCGTTACAGCAAAGTAAAATGTTGAGTAACAAAAACTTACAATTTCTCAGCGAGTGTGCACTGTGCAGTAAAAACTGACGCAAGATGGAGGCAGTTAGTTTTTGTTGAAGTTCGTATGCTGTGTTCAAATTGTTTGTCTTACTAAAACAAATATAATTATATTCTACAAAGTTATACATAGCATTACTCTGTATGAAGAAAAACGTCCACGCGCCATTTATATAGTACATATTCATAAATGTTTTAGTCTGTTTGTCCACTTGTGCGTTTTAGCGCGCTAATCTCCACAACGGCTGAACTAGTTTTGGATGTCGTTTTCTAAATTCATTCATTTATTTCTGACGATTTTTTGTATTATGATATTTACAATGGTTATTGCTCAAAACATTGAGAAATTCGAACCGAAACTTTTCTTTCGGATATTTTTTTCTGATTTCATATAAAGTTTTGTAAATTCATGTATGGGACGCCACATGCGTGGACATGTTGGCTCCATGGCATGTCGCCGCCTCTTCCAGCTCTGCAGGTGCCGCAGCTTAAAAATTCAGCACATTTCAAAATTCAAAAGTATTTCTCGCTGCTTTTGCGGTTGGCCCGTGGTCATTTGACTCTAAGAAGTTTTCTGATAAGATTGGTAAACTTCTTATCAAAAAGTCTTCATTGAGCTAAGAGTTTCTTCATAAGCTTTGAGATTTAAAGGAGCAACGCAGCGAGTGTTCTTGGCACGGTTGGACTTTCTTCAGAGCTGGAGCAGGTATTCTGCCTTTTTTCGATTTTGGGGGAAAAATTAAAACGTAAAAGAAAAATATCAAGTACATCATGTGACGTATTAAATGAAAGGGCTCGACAAAAGAAACACAATTTTTTTTTATAATTATAAAATGCATAGTTTAAATTATATTAAAGAAAATCTACGAAAAGTTTCCATATCCCAGCCCCCCTTTATCTTATAAACTACCGAGTCTAAAATTTTGAATGTATTTTGACTCTCAACTTGGCCAATTATTTTAAGTCCATAGTCAGTCCATTTGAAGAATTCGTTGAAATACTTTATAAAATACGTATGTCTAAAATCTCATACCGCCTTACTAATTACGAAAACAATTTTATGTAAGTAGTTAAAACAGGTAAAATCAAAAGACAAAATAAACAATTATCCAAAGCAACAAAACTTTGTTAAGTTTTAATTAAAGTGCTCATTTGTAAAACCGGACTACAATACAGTTCGCTCAGTTGATGTAAACAATTAATACTTCTAAGTATTGTTGGTATAATAGGTAAATGTTTTGAAATCAGGAAATGAAAATTAAATACTTTTACTTGCATTCCGCTCCTGGAAAGTTATTTTATAAATGCGAAAGGATGCTGTGTTGAGAGCAACGGATCCACGTGATTTATTGCACAGAATAGTTTGAGGATCGGTGTGTGACATATGCTACTTTTTATCACAGAAATCCGTCTGATATCACATTTAAAAAAAACTACAAACGACGCCTGGCCGGGAAGATATTTTCACATAAATCCTTGCACAGGAAAGTCTGATAAAACTATAACTCTACACCTTTTTTGAAGAAAAATATAACGAGTTTTCTCTAAAAGATTTTCACTGAATTCTACTTGAACAATACTTGGCTGCTTTATTTAAGTTAAAAATGGGAACACAATAGCAGTGGCCAGGCTAAACTAAATGGGTTCTGCTGAAATATGAAACTTGTTTGGAAGCGAGATTACCTTCCTGGTGTTGCTATGAGTTAGGGTTTCTAAATTACTTTATTAATTTGTATGTACTAGATTATTGTGGCGAAAAGTAGAGTGTTTCAGCGGGTGACATTAACTTTGTTATTTAAAAAAGTAGCAGTATGATTTGAAAGTTAATAAATGTTATATTTAAAGATATTTAATGTAATATATCTTCTATAGACAAATTATGAAAAGTCGTAATCATGTCGTAGATTTGTAAAATTTTTTTGGTAAAATTGCCACGGTAAGAATCCTAAATAAAATATAGTTTTTCATATTTTTACCATAAATTATATATATTAATTTTCTTAAAATTATTTAAATAATATATTCTGAAGTGACAAGTTCTTAGATGAGTTTGACAATAGAACCTACTTCATATGTAATTCCATAAGCGAAGAATTTTACGTTTAAATAATATAATTTACTTTTTAATTCACTTATGAAGTATTTTTCATATTGAGTTCAATGGACAAGTGACTAGTTTTCTAATTCCACTAGTCACAGATTCAAATCCAGCACAAGATTATTTGGTCGCTTACTTTGTTACCCATAGTAAATGCAAAACAATAGATTACTTTAATGTTATAATATCGCAAGCATACAACAAGTAGTTAATAATATAAATCAATCTATAGAAATCTGTATCATTTCAAATGATTCCCCATTCCTTTCCTTTTGAATTCAAGATCTGGCAACGAAATTTATCTTCGGTTATCTCAGTAAATGTCAATTCAAATTTGTCCGCTATTAGATCAAGCCTGGTTTACCTGTGATTGCCAGTTCCGACGCCGCGTCACGTTCTACTGCGGTACCTTATATCACTACTTATATTGGCAATATGTCTTGAGGAAACATTTTTAGGGTTGATTCCGTCCGTATTTAGTTGTTATAGTGTTGTTTCAGATCTTTATTTTCATATCATAAAATTTAATTATCTGTCGAACTGTATTTCTTTGATCTCAGAGTATTAGTAGTGCCTACCACTACCGTCAGTCTCTCTCTGGGGAAGTATCACCGTTCATCGTTGAAGGATTTCCAGGATAAAAAGTTAGCCTATGTCATTCAAGCTATGTGCTCCACGGGCCAAGCCGGTTCGGAAACTGAAAGTAACTATGTTTGTCTTCCTGTTATTAATAAATAACATGAGAAGTAGGTATATTAAACACTTTGCTGAACATAATTTTATATTAGAACAAAACTATGAAATACTCCAAAAGAAAAGTTTGCCTTCAGAGTTACTTTCTTATATTTTTGAGCGACGATTATAATCATTTTAAAGTTCCGTAGCCAAATGTCGAAAACGAAGCCCTTATATGTTTGTCATGTGTCTAAGAGACTACAAAATACCTATTAAACCGATCCCAGTTTTTTAGCAGTAAATTGAAATTTCCCGTTATTTAAATTTTCTTGCTATACCAATCCTGCAATTTTACGGATAAACGTGGAAGTATAACATTTCGAAGGAAGGAAACGATCGCTTGTCGTATTATGGAACTTATCTAGTCTCGCATATTTTTCTTGTAGAGGGGAAATGTTTGTATGATTTTTATGTAACAATCGAAATATATCTGATATATTTATTTATATAGATGACTTTTCCCGACTTTGCCCAGGGAAATTTATCCCGAAGGTTTTCCGGGGTAAAAGGTAACCTATGTCCGGCTGAATATGTGCAAAGTTTTTAAAGTGATTTTTTTCGCGGATTTTATTTGTATAGAAATGGCAATACATACAACAATCCAACGACAATGAGTAAAAGGAATACTCCCCAACGCACATCGTTGGAAAGTTGCATATATGCCAATCTAATAAATATTTTCAATGGCGCGATACAGGTTTCAATGAGATAGTAACAGTGCGACATCTATCGACGCGATGTGCCGCCACATGACTCCCTTCCCAGACCAGAGGTCGATATAGTATGAAACCAACATCTATTTTAGCTTTGTCAGCTGTGACGGACTGTGTGGTGGACTGCAGTACGTGCGTAATCACATGTCGTGATGTGGGAATGACCTGTCGTCATCGGAGCGTGCACGGGAGGACCTGGTAAGGACTGACATGTCGTCAGTGGGAAGTGGGAGTAGGATGCGGGTCATGTAATGTGGCTGAACAGGCTGTGTTCATACGGGGTCACCAATATAGAAATGGCAATACATACAAGAATCCAACGATCATGTGTAAAAGGAATACTCCCCAACGCACATAGTTGGAAATGCCAATCTATTAAATATTTTCAATGGCGCGATACAGGTTTCAATGAGACAGTAACAGTGCGACATCTATCGACGCGATGTGCCGCCACATATGTAAATTGCATGTAATATTAATTTATTTATAAATACTAGCGACTCCGCCCCTGACTTCGCACGGGTACAATATTTTTTATGTATAATTTACAACAATTTGAATAACATTCTTATAACTACTTACCTATTAGACTGCCACGGACTTTTTGCTACGAGTAAGAAAATTTTCCCCCGAATTGATTAATTTATACTGTTAATACTCAGCTCCTAAACATGATACGTCCATTTTTAATACACAAAAACCTTCCCGGTGAATCAGTCAATCTAAAGTGCAGGACCAAACTTGCCACCTGTTCTGTTTAATACGGTCAACCCGCTAAAAGTAGACACTGTAGTGGTGTCTCTAGTTACATCGTGTTGGTTTGTTTGGTTACTATGATACATGGCTCAAAGTGTTACAAACTACTTCAAAATTCAGGAGTTAGTGTAAGAGAAATTTCATGAATGGAATGGTGGAATTTCTATACTAACAAAGCTAAACAGTTTGTTTGTTTAAACGCGCTAATTTCTGAAAATACCAGTCGGATTGGAAAATATATATTTAATATTTTATAGCCCAATAGGCTAGATGACTAAAAAATTCTAATTAGTCCGTCAGTTAGATTATCAGAAAATATTGGACACGTTTTTATACAAATGATGAAGATATAGCCCGCTAAAATTCCGCGTGACGTCACATTTGAGTACACTTTTGACCTAGAAGTGACGTCACCGGCCCCCACTCCCAAACTTTGACGGGCTTTATCTCTGTCATTTTTTGTTTGATTGACAAAAGAAAAAAACCGTGTCCAATATTTTTTGATAATCTAAATGACGGACTAAATAGAATTTTTTTTTACCCTGTCATCTACCATAGTCTTAAGGAAGGTTATAGGTTATATAACATCACGCCTATTTTGTAACCGGAACTGTAACGGGTGCAACCGCAAGACACAGCTAGTCAGTTAGGTAGTGTAAAATAGGCACACCACACTCGTAGGAGAGTAAACATAATTAAGGAGTGTATCGCGCGTAATTACTTAAACAAATCACTTCGGTGTGCGGTTGTGTTCAGAATTCTAGTTAGCTCATTTTGGGTTCATTTTATTTACGCTTTTTGTTAATAATGTAATGTAATAGTGCTCTAGTGTCTAGTGGTTGTTGGATTAGATTAGATTAGACTGAATCTAATCTACTTTATTGGATAAATATTAGTAGGATATACAATAAAAACAAATCATTACGGCCTTTATACCATGCAACATAGCCAGAGACAAATAGGCCTGTCACAGAGAAGTATCTATTTTACTTTCAAAGCTCTCGTACAGATGCCCTTTCAAGCACGAGAAGTTTATTAATACACTTTATTCTTAAATTAAGTTGGTGATTATTGTGAGAATTGAATCGGGTTTTTCAGATTTTTTGTTTATTGCAAAATTTTTATACTATGCAAAACCCACACATACATCTGTACAAACAGCTTGTTGTAAAAACGGGTGTCGGACAACAAATAGAGAATAGGGTAACGTAGTCTTAGATCCAACCTCTCAGGTTCATCTATCTAGGGATAGGCAGAGTCAATCGAATTTCATTTGCTACGGTCCTGACATACCGCTTTCGCTTCTTTTATATTCATCACTCCTTTCATATTATATGCTCGGCGTTTCCATTGATAAATAATTTTTTATATGTTCAATAAAATACACCTAGGTCGTCCTCTGCCAGCATTTCCTTTCACATCAGCTATATAAACCTCTTTAGTCAATATTTCATCCTTCATTCCTTCAACGTGTCTAAACCAGCTAAAACTACTTTTCTTCATTTTAGTCACAACATCATCTTTCACTCCACATTCTTCTCTAATGACATCGTTTAAGATCATTTTGAAACTTATTATTATGTTGTAAACAAAACTTAATATCAAAAATAGTTAATGAAACATTCAAATCGTTTCACTTTTAACGACACCCCACTCAATGGATTGAGCTTAAATATTTTTGGAGGTACAATAAAACATTTAAATATTATACAAAATTGAGATCTCTAACAACAGTACACACCTTGTTTTACTACCCAAAAAACAGACAAATCCTTATATATCTTTAATTTCTAAAATTTCAAAAAAATCTTTAACTATTCTTTACACAATGCTACAGTATTCGCGGAGTAATCTCCACAATTTGTGTAAAACAATTCACATTATGTGTAGTTAATATGTGAGGCTTAGCGCGCGTTATTCGTGCATGTAATTTTGTGGGGAAGCGGCCACAGTGGCGGTCTCGCGTATTTTACACTGACAGACGTTAGACGTTTATTTATGAAGCGCGCTTTATAAACAAATTGGTATGGCCTGATTCTTAATTACCTCACGTAATGTGCAGCTTTTTGGGGAATTTCTGATTTTACAATACTTATTTACAAAGAGATTTATTGTCCACAAATAAATAACGGACTTTAATTATCTGTAGCTTTGCAAAATAACTATCAAAATATGCAAACGCGAACTGCTACGAGAAATGCTACGAGAAATTAAATGCTACGAAAAATATTATGAGAAAGGAGATCGACCAAAACCAGCGAAATTTAAGGTCGTTGTTTAAAGTTATATTATTTTAAAACCGGGTTGGCTCAATATTTCAAGTTTTCTCAGTACAATTTTCATGACGAGAATAAATTAGGAACTTCATATTATGAATTTTAAGTGCAGATATGCTCTGTGTTTTATTTTACGTTCCGTTATTTCACTAATTTACCATTCAATTAAATAAAATAAAGAAAATAGATTGATACAACTTACTGAACCTTATTTAAGCTACAATAATTATGAAATATACTTTTTGTTTTGTCATAGCGTGCGTGGAACGGAATACTGCTTCAATACGATCTGTCAGACTATTCTATTATAGTCTGTGGTTATATTCTATTATAATCTGTCGGAATTTTGTTTGTAAAATCAAATTAACAAAATTACTTTTTGATTTCAATTTCCAAGTATATTATATGATTCCCCTTTTCATTTATTTACCAAGAAAATTATTTGTGTAAATATTAACTTACGCAAAAGAAACAGCAAACTTACGTATAAATTATCATAACCTAACCTATTCTGAGATAAGTATCTACCTAAAGACTCAGACAGCTGAAATAAATAAAATCCTGAGTACCTTTGCCTAATTATGTTTGTTTTTTAAATGCAATCATTTAATATTAAGCATCACTAAACTTCAATCTTGATTCAAGCAATGCCGACGACCATTTTCTTTATTTTCTTATCACTTTAGCTTGGATTTAGCCAAGGCTTGCCACAAATGTTCTCTTTAATATGGACAACTGTCAAGGTATAAAGGCTGTTAAGATGTGCATGTCTGTAAATATTACATTTCACATTATTTAAAGCTTGATTTCTTCATTCATCCATTACATATCCAACCAAAACTGCTGTCGATAACAACACGCCACTCACTGTTATTTCCTTAGGGACCTTACATTTTTCTTTACAAAAACAACCTAAGCACAAATATAATTTAAAACTTTATTTATATAAGTATTAGAGTTCAAATTTCATTGACAATTATTAGACTTAAGTTGTTTTAAAATAAAAAGCTAGGTTTGATGCCACAGACGTCGCGGATGATCTCACGACACTCTTCTTTGTGATTTTCATTGTTGAAGCAAGGATTTTTATAACGTATTGACGTTAGAGACTTTATGTCATGTAGTTAAAAGTTTAACTTTTATGCTTTACTTGCTTTCTTTCTTGGTTTTAGTTTTAAGTTTGGTTTGAAATAAACTTAACTTGTCTACTAATATCATTATTTAAAAGAAGATAGTGAGTTTGGTTTGAATAAATAAACAAGTATCTAGGAATAATCATTGATATATTAATAAATATTATAAAACCGCGCGCCTTTCTATTATCTGTCTGTCTGTGATCTTCTCACCCAAAAACTACTGAAGGAATTTTATTACAGTTTCCACTGTTAGATAGGTTGATTCATCGTGAAGGTTTACTAGTATTTAACATGGTGCTATCATATTTAGGAGCTAAGCATTAACAGTATAAGTGAATCAAGTCGCGGAAAAGTTAGTCCCAGCGAGTTTTCATGGTGTATGTTGTCTAATCGGTCAGAGATATAACAAAACATGATTAAAGAAAGAATTGAGTAGAAGAAATTTATCAACAAAAAAGTCCTTGGTAGCATATTATATCTATCTCTAATAGATTTATGTAGATATTAAAATTTTTATAAACCCATTTTATGCCCATATATTTAAAAAATGTGAGAGATTTGTAAGAAACTACCATATTTGCAACCTTTTGGTTAACCGTATAAAAACGAGCTACTATTTTCAACAGGCATTTTTGAGGCTATTTTCCTATCGAGTGGCCTATTAGCCTATTGGCCCCTTAAAGGATTTTGACATTGAAAAGTCTCTACAATTTACTCCGGAATCACAAAATAAAATTCCGCCTTATTTCAAAATCTAGTAGCAGCAAGTATATTTCTCAGCGTGTATCGGTTTATCGACGTTTATCGGCGCTGGTAACGAGTTGCACTTAGCGTTATTTCCTGTGGGATATAGGTCCGCGGACCTAGTTTGACATCCGGACTATCGTGAACTAAATAAATGATTTTCTGATACTTTTTGAATTTTTGGAATTTATTTATAAATATATTTTAAATACTGCAAGTGCACTTACTAGAATAAAACTCTTAAAAAGTATGTCTCTACATACCTACCTAAGTATTTGTCAAGATTAGTGAAGTTCTGTTTGCAAATTCTACGTCATAATATAATTATTTCTTACTTTTCAGGGCACAATTTTTTAAGTCGGTACATACTTTATTTTAAAGTTTTGCTGCCATGAGAGACAAATAATATCGCAAAATAAAGAATTATACATGGAAAATAAAAAAAAAAAACTGTTGTGGTTGGGATTTGAACCATGTGCAGTGTGCATCCTACGCTGCAGTCCCTAAACTTAACCACTAGATCACCGTTTATAAAAAAAATACAACTTCGCGTCAATAGCAACTGTTGCCTTTCTCTGATCTATTAGGTACTTATAATTTTCAGCAAATTACTGAGTTCTTGTAAAACTACTGAACTGATTTTCATATTTATATTTTCAGTGGTTTAGACTGTGCGTTGATGTCAGTCAGCGACACGACAGTTTAATATATTTATATATACGTAGATATACTTTTCCCACATCGCCATTAGAAAATGATCTCTGCTAAGTTAGACATTACAAGAGCCAGAACAACTCTACAACTCTACAAGATAAGAGTTTAAAATGTATCTCACGTAGTCGTCGAGACTGCGGCGTTATGTCTGTATTCGTATTTAACGGGCTTCTAGGGTGTATTGAAACTTGAAACTGTACGTGAAATGACAAGTTTTGAACTGAAACTACGTGAATCTTAATATGTGGTTACTTGGAATACGTTAAGATATTGTGGAAGGAAAGTCACTTACTAAAATAATGAAATTATAATAAGTGGTTTGGGTTGTAAATAGTGTTACAAGCTTCTGCCCGCGGTTTCACCCGCGTGGAAATAGATACAAAAGAAATAATCTCGTGACTGTAATTTGCTCCTCCCCCGCCCGCTTTCGCTGTATAAAAAGTAGTATATGTCATTCTCTGACCCCTAAACTACCACTACGCAAAACATCATGTCGATTCCGTGAAAAACAAAAACAAATCTATTCCACGGGAACCATACATTTTTTCATGATAAAAAGTAGTCTATGTACTGTTGCAGATTACAATCTATCTCTTTGTCAAATTTCATCCAGATCCGTTCAGCCGTTCTGGCGTGATTGGGTAACAAACGTCCATACAAACTTTCGCGTTAGTGGGATATTATTATTATTATAATAGGGACTGTTGACAATTTTTTGTAAATACTTATAAATTATAACTGTAATATTTATTATACCTAATAAAATTAAATAAAAAAATGCCATATTCATTTAAAAAAAACATTTTTTTATTGTATTTTTCAAATGCCCGCGAAAACTTTCTGGGCGCGATGATGACGTCACACCTAGGTATCGAACAAAATGATCGTCACAGATTAAATAAAATAACAAGAAAATTGACTGATTGACAGACAGTTATTATAACACAGTTAGTAGTCTGTGGTTATTTGTTTGAAATTTAGATGAAAGTGATAACACTTCCCGTTTGCGGTCACGTGACCGGAAGTATGAATTATAGATTATTCATTTCGATATGAAAAAATAAACATTTATTAAACAAATAAATAAACATTATTTCCGTGAATATACGTTATAGACTGTATAAAAATCTTATTGTGTATTTATTTTTTCACTGTCTAGATAGGGATCCCAGTTAAAACGTCCGAATAATATGTATAAACTTAATTAACAACAATAACAAAATTACTCCATACATACATACAGTTTATGCTTATTCCTGAATTTCGTTTGGGTATACAGAGATCAAATATATTCACTTGCTACGATCCTGGCACACTTATTTTGCCTCATAATGCTCATCTACAAATATTTTTGTTTATATTTTCATTTTCAAAAGCACACTGTTTTTTTTTCGACCAAGTCTTTCAGTTACATTTCATTCGTAAGTCTCTAATGTCATATTATTTCCAAATTATTATAACCAAAATCCACTTTCAACTTATCACGATATTTTTACAGTATCTTCCAAGTCTCCTTCTTTAGCTGATGGTATTTGTGAGGCTATACCTAACGAGTAGCCAGTTCTGTTGAGGTATATTTAGATGGAAAAGCCTCTAAGTGTGGTTTGTCGGATAACTTTTTAATTATAAATAACTAGGAAGGCTAGGATCTGGGATCGAAGCCGTGGTCTGCCTTGTTAATACATTTATTAGTATGTAGATATTATACCTATGTATATATATTATGTAGACAGATAAAAATAAAAAAGCAAAAAAGTAAATCTAAATTATTGTGAAAATTCCAACTGAGACAGAAATTCTTAGAACGAAAGACGTCTTTTGAAATGTGCCTTTTTATCTTTATTCAATTCCTTTATATATTGTCAAACGAATCATTGAAATGCTATGTTCTATGGTGATTTTGATTTATATATATATATAAGTATTTTGTTAGTCTGTCTTTCTCTTCTTTATTTAGCCAATGATTTTTTGAGGCTATACCTAACGAGTGGCCAGTTAGCCTCTTTGTACGGTTTGTCGGATAATGTACATAGATAATGTAAAAATCCATTGGTCCATACATGCTCGTATGTAGGAATCGAACCCGCTACTTTTCAGTTTTGTCTTTCTGTTTCATAAAATATCTGCAATGTATTGAAGCAAACGTATCATTCAGTCAAGAAAATAAATTTTCTTGTTAATGGTATATGCAACATTTTTCATCTGTTGTCATTATCCGCACCTCCCCGCTTCGCACAAGTAGATTAAGATATCTAATTCCTAAAGAAATGAGTGTCTCGGGTCATATGTAGCCTATGTCACTTTCTTTAGTTGCAACGTAAAACAAAAACAAACAAACAAACAAACAATCACGATTTCGCATTTATAATATTAGATAATATTAACTTTCTGCATATATAAAGCCATATGGCCCAAGGCGTCTTGTTATGGGTCAGAATTAAGAGTTTGATATTTGTATGAAAATTTAAAATATATTTCTTTTGTAATTTATATTATTTCAGAATGTGTTAAAAATAGAAAATGATAAAAATTTCGCATGAAATATTTTGTTAAAAAAAGAAATAAATACTCGACACAGTAAATCAGCTCTCCAATGTTTTGAAAGCTGCTTTAAAAACACATAATCATTACAATAAATAAAGTACACAGAGCAAAGAGCAATGCACGAGTTTTGCCCATTAATCATATTAGTTTGCGAGCAAATGCCAGCTGGGGCATAAAACTTTATGTGCTAGTCTACAACAGGGTTTTTTTACCTCACATGGCTACACAGACTAAAAATATTCTATATTTAACTCCGTGTAATCTTTCAGTGATTTCATATAAATGTAGGTAAATATTCTAGGCTGTGTAGTGAAAGAGATTTGGGGTAAACGTCATAGTAATGGACAGTACGTGCCTCGGAATTTTCTCGATCACGGCCGCAAACATGAAACATTCTGCAGCGTGCGCCTTTTGATGGATTGTGACAGTTCCGCTACCTATATTTAATGTATTTTTTCTTAGCTATAAAGATAGGAGGGTTATGAGCCCATTTTGGAAGAACCATTCCAATGATTTTGTAAATTCAGTCCGCTATGATGACTACTTCACATTTATTCTATGATTCTATTTATTTATTTTTTCAAAAATAAATTTGTTGTCATACTATGCAACATAATGACTATTGATGTTTTTTAGTGAACAAAACCCTCTTAGAGCAGTTAGTTGGATTTAAAAAAAAACTAGCAGTTGCCCGCGACTATATACGCGTTGTATTAGGAACCGCATTTCACCCCCTTAGGGGTTGATTTTTGAGAAATCCTTTCTTAGTGCATCTCTACACCCCTTAAGGAATATAGGTGTCTTCCAATTTTCAAATTTATACTTCTTCTTCTTACTATCTTTATTTATAATTTATTAAAATTTATAATGGCTCCATGAATGTCACTGACTGTGATATGTCTTATTAATCAACGACTAATCACAACTATCGCAGCGTGGACGGGATTATACTGGATGGCGCGTGCGTTGGTCACCAAGCAGTGACGTGGAATCTTCATATTCATATCTTAAGTGGTTCAGTCAGTCAGCGATACGACGGTTTTATATATTAAAATAAACGAATATAAACTATTATAAATTTCACTAAGAATTAACCTTTATAAAAATGCAAAAGTATTTTACGAAAAATTTTAACTTGTCACGAAAATCTGCTCCGACTAACTGCACAGAAGTCACGTACGTTTTACCAAGTTTTATTGTCTACAAGGAATAAGGGGACAAGCCACGAGGTGAAACTTATAAATGTTATCTTTAAAAATTAACTTTTGTTATAACTTTTCATGTAAAAGTTGTAGGAACAAGCTGAGTTATGAAAGTATTCATCTAATTTTAATCTTTACTTTATAAATGGTTATTTCTGGGCTTTGTATTTATATAAATTACAGTATCACACCTTATAAAGTGTTATTTAAATAATTTAAATATTATCTAAATTATTTAATGATGGCATCATTTTAAGGTTCCGTAACGAAATGGTGAAACTGAGCCTATAAGAGCTCAGTTCGTCATGTCTGTCCATGTCACAGGTTTCATCTCAGCCGTCTTTCGATCAATTATATAATAACTTACAGAGAGGTCAATAAAATTTTGGTATCAATTTTGGAGAGTAATATGTTTATGTATACCTACATACCCCATCATGTGCTATATTGTTGAATAAGTATTTAATAATGTTATAGAGGTTATTTAATAGTATTTTATGAAACTGGTGCATAATAGAATAAAACACAAGATTGAGTTTAAAAACCGAGAGTTTAAAAAAAATCGGTTATTTTATTTACTTACCTATTGCATGAATTTAGATAAAGTGCTGATTGAAACTGCACATAAATTTGCATGCGCTTTGTTTTTAAACTCAAACTTGTGTTTTATTTCCTCCTTTTATGCACCAGTTTCATAAAACTTCATTAATTTTTTAAACACCTTTTTCAAATATTAGAGACGACTGTATATAAAATGTGTAATTAATCAATAGAATTCGGTTTTTATGTAAACTTTATTTTACATGATCAGATAAAGATTTTTTTTATACGTAAAAAAAATCACGTCGTTAACATTGTGTGTCCCCTCTAATTTTGAAACCACGTGCATGAACAAATCTGAAATAATCCATACTAATAATACTCCATGTATATTTTGTTGAAAAATTTTTGGAGAATTAAAAAGAAATAGTAGATATTTTATGAAGTTACGTAGGCCTCGATCTTATGGAACGGAACATTCAGCGCTCGAGTTTTATAATAGTACATTGTGATACAAGGGTGCTATGTTGGTCATTACGTACGAGGCGGTATTTTCAGCGCGAGCCAGTAGGCGAGCGCTATAAGAAAGCTGAGTATGTAATGACCAATGCACACGCGTTTCATACGACGTTTTTCAACACATTTGCGAGGAAAAAAATAAACTTCATGGAGTCAAATTTACGTATTCTTCGCGACTTGAAGTCGACATTTTTAATAATTAACCACAACACGGCGAAAATGTTAACAAATATTTATGGAAATGTTTTGTTTTATTCCCGCGTGACAGATAAGGCACGGATATCTTCGCCAAACAGCCAACAAAGTCGTCATTAAAAAATAAAAAACTGTATTATGCGGTTAAATTAAGAATGCTTTGTGGACACACATACAATTTTCAATCTTGTACGAATTTAACTTCATTGGGTTATATTATAACTCTTGTGCTGTAATATAAAGAAAAAGTACGCGTGTTTAATATATGGGATTGTGAGTCTAAAATTAAGGTAATAAGACTCACGTTACGAGCAAGTGTGTTGAAATAGTACATTGTGATACAAGGGTGCTATGTTGGTCATTACGTACGAGGCGGTATTATCAGCGCAAGCCACTAGACGAGCGCTATAAGAAAGCTGAGTATGTAATGACCAATGCATGCATACGCGTTTCATACAACGTTTTTCAACACACTTGCGAGAAAAAAATAAACTTTGTAGAGTTGCAGGAATGTAATAGTTAAACGCTGAAATATTCTTGAAATACTCATATATATTCATTGAATTATGTTTACATCCAGTAACGTCAAAACCAAGATGACGTGCAAAATATCAAATATAATATTATAAAGTAAACGTAGGAAAGTGTACCAGCCAGGTCTCCACATCACTCCCCCACCGAGACCGTGACTACGGGCGTAAGTGAGGTGGAAACCGGACGTGGCGTCCAGAGCGAGTAATGCGTAGAGGTTCGGGTTGCATAGCGGCTGCGGGTAGAGTAGGAGACTGAGGAACATTGGTTTCAAGATCTTTTTCCAACATCATGAAAGCTGGTTTCAACCTATCTACCGAAACGGTGGTATCCTTGTTATTAAGGAGAATACGAAAATATTTTTGACCTCGCTTTAGGACTTTATGAGGTCCAGAATACGGTGGATGCAGGGCTGGACGGACTCCGTCTTGACGAAGTAACACGAAGTCTGAAGTTGCCAGTTCCTTGAAAACAAAAACTGTTTTAGAAGTATGATGTATTGTAGGGATAGGCTTTAGTTTATTAGCGAAGGAGCGTAACCTTGATACGTAGTCTTGCATGTCTAATATAGTGTTAGAATTCGAATGAAAAAATTCGCCAGGAAGGCGCAATGGTTCGCCATAAACAAGTTCGGCTACAGATGACTGTAAGTCTGATTTCCAGGCGCTTCTTATACCGAGGAGAACCAAAGGGAGAGATTCTGTCCAACTGGAGTCTTCGTTGCACATTATGGCAGCTTTCAATTGTCTGTGCAAGCGCTCAACTAAACCATTGGAAGCTGGATGATATGCTGTTGTCATCTTATGTTGCGAGCCAATTAGCTGGGTTAAATTTTTGAACGTAGAGCTGTCAAATTGTTTACCACGGTCAGTAGTGATGCTGACCGGGCAACCAAAACGGGAAATCCAACCTGTCAAAAATGCATTGGCAGTGGAAGCCGCCGTGATATCGGTGAGTGGTATGACCTCAGGCCAACGAGTAAATCTATCGATAACCGTGAGAGCATAACGAAAACCGTTTGAAATGGGAAGAGGACCTATAAGATCGGTGTGAACATGGAGAAAACGGGCAGGAGGTAATTGAAAAACGCCCAAAGGAGAAGACACGTGCCGTGTTACTTTAGCACGTTGACAGGCTAAACAGCTACGGCACCACTCTCGGCAATCTTTCCGTATGCCAGGCCAGACAAATCTTTGTACCAAAAGATTAACTGTGACATTTGTTCCTGGATGAGAGAGAGAATGAATGGCATCAAATACTTGACGGCGTAATGCTTTGACGATAAAAGGTCGAGTAGTAGAAGAGCTCACATCGCAATAAATGAATGAGGAAGATCCTGAAATAGGAAGTTTAACAAATTTTAGTGATGAACCCCCTGATAATAAAAGGTTTAATTCAGGATCGTTAGATTGAGCATGAGCAAGCACATCATAGTCAATAGCCTTGGAGGTCAACTCTTCAATCCTGGAAAGAGTATCTGCGACTACATTATCCTTTCCCGAAATATGTTGAATGTCTGATGTAAACTGGGAAATATAGTCGAGGTAACGGAATTGTCTGGGTGAAAATTTGTCTCTATTTGCTTGAAACACAAATGAGATAGGTTTATGGTCTGTAAAAACTGTAAAAACCTGAGCCTCTAACATATGCCGGAAGTATTGAATTGATTTGTATATAGCAAGCAATTCACGATCGTAAGGGCTATACTTAATCTGCGATGGAGAAAGCTTACGTGAAAAGAATGCTAAAGGCTGCCAAAATCCATTTTTAAACTGCTGTAAAACTCCACCTATGGCAGTACTAGACGCGTCAGTGACAAGAGCAAGCTTAGCGCTGCTGTCAGGATGGGCCAGAGTTGCAGCATTGCAGAGACCTCTTTTGCAGTCTTCGAAAGCCCGTTTGCATATGTCATCAAATTTAATAGTCTGATTGTTTTTCACAGAGCCCTTAAGAAGATCGTTTAGGGGTGCTTGTAACTCAGCTGAACGAGGTATGAAGCGATGATAAAAATTATACATACCAAGGAAACGTCTTAGCTCTTTCACAGTTTTGGGCTCTGGAAATGTTTGAATCGCGACAGTTTGATCTGGTAGCGGTTTAACACCTTCAGCGGAAACTGTATAGCCGAGAAAAGTAAGAGTTGAAACACCAAAAGTGCATTTGGAGGTGTTGATAAGAAGACCGTATTTATCAAGTCTAGAGAAAAGCTCACGTAAGTGAAGTTGATGCTCTACGAAATCATGCGAAAATACCAAAATGTCATCTAAGTAACTAAATGTAAAGTCAAGACCTTTGGTAACTTCGTCAATGAATCGCTGAAAAGTCTGTCCAGCATTTCTTAGGCCGAAAGTCATCATTGGGAACTCAAAAAGCCCAAAAGGAGTAGTAATTGCCGTTTTGGGAATGTCGGGTGGAAAAACGGGGATTTGATTGTATGCCTTGACAAGGTCGATTTTAGAAAATATAGTGCAACCTGAAAGGCTAAAATTGAAATCATGTATGTGTTTAATGGGGTACCTATCTGGTACAGTGCGAGAATTAAGCATTCGGTAGTCACCGCAAGGTCTCCAGTTATTGTCCTTTTTAGGAACAAGGTGCAAGGCTGAGGACCAGGGGCTGTTAGAAGGTCGAGCGGTACCCATCCTAACCATCTCGTCAAACTCACGTTTAGCAATAATAAGTTTGTCTGGATGTAGACGACGTGGTTGGGCAGTAACTGGCGGGCCAGATGTAGTTTTGATGTAGTGCACAGTGTTGCGGTGTTATAATGATACAGCATTTTTAAATGAACATAAATATATTTTCTAGTAAGTCAAAATTAACATGAAAATTAGCTTTCAAATCTATATTATGAGTGACATTTTATTTCTTTTCACATGTCCGTAGACATACTCCCCGACCTTGGCAATATTTGCCAAGACCAGAATTCAGGCTTCGCTTGCCACTGGCAGTGGGCAAAATTTGGAAAATGCCCGCCGCACAACTACACCTCCCGCTGTGGCGATGTCAGCTACCCTGGCTACTCCATCCTTGCCCGGATTGGTCGCTATTATCCGCCCCAAACTCCAATTTAGGGCCGGCTGGTTTTCTTCTTTTATTATCACCATGTCTCCCTTACGCAGCTCGCCTTTATTTGTCGTCCATTTAGATCGAGTTTGCAAATTAGAAATATATTCTTTTGACCATCGCGTCCAGAAATGTTGCCGCATCTGTTCGACTCGTTGATAATGTGTGAGACGGTGCGCCGGGCAGTTTGCAAGATCTTCATGGACTGGTGATGTCAGTGGACGACCAACCAGGAAGTGAGCCGGAATAAGAGGATAGTAGTCGTTTGGATCAGTTGACAAGGGCGTTAAAGGACGAGAGTTCAGTACAGCTTCAACTTGCGTTAACACTGTGCTGAACTGTTCAAAAGTTAAATGTGCGTTACCTACAACACGTCGCAGGTGGTGTTTGCAACTTTTAACTCCTGCTTCCCAAAGACCACCAAAGTGACTAGCGTACGGGGGTATCATTCGAAACTTAATACCTTGTGCTGTTGCGTAACCTTTAATATCATCTGCACAGGTATCAAGAAATTTTGAAAAGTCATTCATTACACCGACAAAGTTCTTTCCATTATCAGAAAATATTTCAGTTGGCTTTCCTCGGCGAGAAATTAATCTTTTCAATGCCAGCAAATATGCGTCTGAAGAGAGATCAATAACCAATTCTAAATGAATTGCGCGAGTTACAAAACAAATAAACAAACAAATATATGATTTTACCGTTTTAGCTCCCCTCCCTCTTCGATTAAGTATGAACACTGGCCCGGCATAATCAACACCGCAATGTAAAAATGGAAATCCAGGATCAAGTTGCTCCAGTGGCAAATCGCCCATAATAGGAGTAACTATCTGACCACGTAATCTAACGCACTTGACACATGTATGAACTATCTTTTTGGCAAGATTTGTACCACCTACAGGCCACCAAGTTTCTCTCACTGTATATAGGAGAGCTTGCGGACCTGAATATAATAGTCGTCCATGCTCATGACGAAATAATAGAAATGTGAAGTAATGTTTACCCGATAGCAAGATAGGATGTTTTTTATCTATGCTAAATTCATTAGAGTTTCTAATACGGCCACCAACTCTAATCAAATCATTTTTATCAATATGTAAATTCAATTTTGATAAGTGAGCGTCACGTATACTTTGCCCTTTCAATAGTAAATCGCGTTCGCTAGTAAAACATTCTTGTTGACACAGCCTAGCGAGTGTGAATAGTGCTTGTGACAACTCCGACACACCTAAGTCTCCTAACAGTTTATCATTGTTGTTGCGAATATTATAAATAAATCGTAAAACATAGGCTGTAGCGCGATGCATGCGATTGAACTGTGAGAATCTGTGAAAGGGAAATGTGTCTTGTGGAATGTGTCCTAATATATAATTATGTACATCATTTGATTTGATATCGGGTAACTCTAACTTTGTGTTTAATAAATCGCAGTACATTTTCTTATACTGAATCTCGTTCTAAGCGTTTTTCCAATGAGTAGAAACGTTTTGCTGCTATAGAATAAGTATCACCTGAAGTGTCAGGAGGTATTTTAAATGGTATACGCACAGAGAATCTTCCGTCAGCAACACGTGTTGTTGTCTTTACGAAATGATCATCACACGCGCTCTTACTATCGTCATCTAATCTACCTAACCTTTTATCATTAGGTAATTCCTCGATTTCCCAAAATCTGCGTAACTGATTATCTATTAACTCTAAACAATCGTTTTGGTCCTGCTGGGCATAGTTACATTGACTATGTTTTTGTTTTAATTGAAAAACATGGATAGGACCTGAAATAATCCAACCCAACTTGGTATTCATAAGAAATGGGCCATTTCTCAAGCGTAGTTTACCTTCATTTAAAATGTGCCAAAATATATCAGCGCCTAATATTATGTCTATAGGTTGACTCTTATAGAATGTAGGATCGGCTAATTGTATATTCTGTGGAATGCAAAACAAATTTGGATTAATATTAATTGAAGGCAAATTCGATGTTATAATAGGTAGCACCAAACACTGAATACGCGCGGTGAAACTAGTGTTGAGTGACGTCAAGTCGATATTGCACGTCTGTGTGGATTGAGTGACTATATTACCGACACCTTTGATACTTCGAGTGGACTGTATAAGTTGTGTTTTTAATTTTTTGCACAATGACAACGAAATGAAGCAGCGCTCACTGCCGCTGTCAAGGATCGCGCGCGCTTTATGAAATTCACCTGAACTATCTGAAACTTCTATAATAGCAGTCGACAACATTCCAGGTTGCACAAGAGACGACTGTGTGTCTTGATTATTCTCATGTGCATTATGTGTGTGTACCTGATTCATGTGTCCACTAGACTTGTGTGAATTAATGATAGATTCAGGTTTACGTACAGTGGCGGTATTACTGAAATGGCCCGAGTCTGACGTCTGTGTTACGTGCGCACTCGATGTCAAAAAATTTATAGTATTTTGTGTGCCATTCTTTACCAATTCGACATCTCCGCCCTCACAAAGTAGTGAGTTGTGCTTCTTTTCACATTTCCTACACGGTCCGAACCTACAATTTGCAAATGTGTGTCCGGAACGTAAACAGTTTCGACACATGTCCTTATCCTGTACAAACTTATTCCTATCTTGCACATTAAGATCTAGGAACATTTGACAAGAATATACAGGGTGTTTTGCGCTACACATTGGACATGTGAAACTTTTCTGAGCATATTGGATTGTAGGTTTGGTCAGTTTGGCTCTCTGCGGTTTGTCAGTGACGACGTTACAATGTACCTTATTTGTAATACATTGTGATGTAGTGGGTTTTTGCGAATTAAACCTCATTTGTGACACTGACAAAGTTTCCAAAATGTCTGCCCTATCCCTTAAAAACTTTAGCATATTATCTACCTTAATAATTAACTTAGAATCGCCGCCGGGTTTTGGTGGCAACCCACTCTTACGCTGTTCCCACTCGCGCTCTGTGGTGGTGTCTAGCTTGGTGGTAATCAAATAAATGATCAATGTATCCCACTGATCGGTAGGTTCGCCCAAGATTTTCAATGCTCTTAAGTTTTTTAATATCACATCTATGAGTTTCCTAATTTCTACCGGTGATTCTTTAGTTAAATTTTGCATTGAAAACAAGGCTCTTACATGGTTATTAATCAACAATCTACTATTATTGTACCTATTAAGCAGAAGCTCCCACGCAACAATATAGTTATTTGCGGAAAATTCAACAGAATCGATTACTAAGTGTGCGTTACCCTTAAGAGAAGATTTCAGGTAGTGAAATTTTTGGATGAAACTAATTTCATTAGAGTGGTGGACTAATGCTATATAAGTGTCGCGGAACTCTAGCCAGTGTTCATACGAACCGTCGAATGTAGGTAAGGAAATAGTAGGCAGCTTTATTGACTGCAAATTATTATTAGAAGTTGGTGGTCCCTCAATGATCTCTTCAGCTATCATGCACTGAGCAAGAGCAAGTATGGCGTAATATTCAATTTCAAATGACTCGCGAGCCTCATATTGTAATGGCATATTATTCTCGTTGGTCAAAGCTTCTATATTGTCTTGCAGACGATTAAATTGGCCATACAGACTCTTTGCCCCTTGCATTCGCAATCTCACCTCAGCACGCTGACTTACTGACAATGTCAATCCATGCAAGCTTGAAATAAATTTCTTCAGGTGTGTTAGTCTTGCTTTGACAGCGCCTCTCTTCCTATTGAGGACTTTAACTGTGTCTATAGAGTCATCATATTCCCCATCGTCGGCGTCGCTATTAGTCATCTTGGTGGTTATAGTACTACAACTTTACGTTTAAATATTAATAATACGCATCGACCACCAACAACGTGCATAGTCCGCGATAACTAAAATAAAATAAAATATTTAAAGGATAATTTTGATCTGGTTGACCGTCTCACCAAACACCAAATCCAATCTCGTGAATGCCTTGTGCGCTTCAGGTCATATTCATTTATTGTTATTCATTAGGTATCCATAGGTCGCTGGTTCATCATATTCGGCTCCGATCGACCAAATGATATGACACAGTATTGTGGGGACAGTCACGTGGCCTGCCAGCTGGACGCGTTATGTTTGGGAACTCTTTTAGGAGAATTTCAAAATCGGGGTTAAGTTCCGGATAATTGGTTTTAATGGAAGTGACTGTTTCGGTAGGGTTAACACCAGATGCGGGTGCAAATAAATATGTAAGTTGACCACAAATCCTATGATTCCTGCAGTCTACTAAGATGTTGTAATACGCCAGAAAGTCGACGCCAATAATAGGTTTAGTGACGTCAGCGATAACGAACCTCCACCCATACTCACGTCGAAGTCCGAAGTTTAATGTAAGATGTATAAAACCATAAGTTGATACTGTAGTGCCGTTGGCTGCGAAAAGTTGGTAGCTTGATTTTGTTTCTTTGTTCTTGATAGCTGTCCGAGGAAACACGCAAATATCAGACCCAGTGTCAATTAAAAACATCATTTTTGTCTTTCTGTCGGTTACAAATAGGCGGCCAGACGAGGGTTGACGACAGTCGTTGGCCGCTACTAACGACCGTCGTTTGAGTTTTCCGCGTCAAATTTGCAGGGCGAGACACATCTTCTTGCTCTAGAACCAAACTGGTAGTGATACCAGCAAAGGTCGCTTGGAGAATTGTTTCGAACAGAAGTCGATGGAGAGCGAGATCGGGAACTAGAACGGGAGCGGCGTCTATTGTCCCAAGTTGAGAGCTTCTGAAAACTTTTCTTAAGTGCTGCAATTTCGTGCTTAACTTCTTCACAGCAGTTTCCAGGATTATCCTGACTGGTCGTCGCCACTTGCTTAGTGTAAGGAGCTATATCCTGGATTCGATCCGCTAAATCTGCTAATATAGATAATGATACTGATGGCTGACTGGCGAGAACACTCTGGATATTTGCGGGAAGACGGCTCATCCAAATAGTTTTCAAAAAATCCTCCGGTACTGTCGCTCCAGCTAAACATTGTAGATGCCTTAAAAATTGGGAAGGCTTCCGATCTCCTAATTCTTCCTGTGTTAATATTTGTTGAATTTTAGTAGAGTAGCGCTGAGTCGTTTAATTAATTCTGACTTTAATTTTTCATACCTGTCATTTTGTGGTGGATTGATTATAATGTCTCGAACCTCTTTCGAAAATTGACGGTCCAGATGCCCGATAACATAATTAAATTTGGTTGTATCACTTGTGATCCCGGAGTTGGAGAATTGGCCCTCGACCTGAGCGAACCAGATTTCAGGATCCTCAGGCCAAAACGGTGGAATCCTTACTCCGACTTTGCACAGTTCTGCAGACGTACCGTTTGACACAGCCGCCGGGTTGCCGCTGCCCAAACTGCTGTCCTTGTGCGCCATGTATATTATAGTTACATAAAGTAGTTCAATTCGGTGGTCACCAATGTAGAGTTGCAGGAATGTAATAGTTAAACGCTGAAATATTCTTGAAATACTCATATATATTCATTGAATTATGTTTACATCCAGTAACGTCAAAACCAAGATGACGTGCAAAATATCAAATATAATATTATAAAGTAAACGTAGGAAAGTGTACCAGCCAGGTCTCCACAACTTCATGGAGTCAAATTTACGTATTCTTCGCCACTTGAAGTCGACATTTTTAATAATAATCTTGTACGAATTTAACTTCTTTGGGTTATATTATAACTCTTGTGCTGTAATATAAAGAAAAAGCACGCGTGTTTAATATATGGGATTGTGAGTCTAAAATTGAGGTAATAAGAATCACGTTACAAGCAAGTGTGTTAAAAAAAAAATTATATTATAGCTTCCGCCCCGACTTTATTTGTGGATATTTTTGAAATGTGACATTAGAATTTATCCCGAAGGATTTCCGGGATAAAAAGTAGGCTTTATCGCTTTTCCGTCCTCCAACTAACCCTATCTTAAACTGTAAAAAGAAAAACAATATATTGACAACTTTTTACTTGTTATTACTTTATTGATTCCAGGTTAGCATACATTATTTTCTGCTTTCAATAAATATACGTCCCTGATCGAGAAAGTAATATCTTCGAATGAAAGCAAATATATTCCTTTATGTTAGGGAGGTTCGCTTTGAGTCGTCTATTGGGCCGTGTTGCGATTGTACTGTACATTTCCTTAAGTAATCACTGCAGGCAAATATCTATAACAATATTGTTACAAAGGAAAATTTAATGTCTATCATATTTTCTTTACTAACAGGCTATTCTGTGTAATATGGACTACTGGCAGAGTGTTTACACTATTACTTGTTTTTTCAGGACACACTGCATGGTATAAAGTCCGTGAAGATTTGTTTGTGCTATCCGCTACGGTGTCGCTCGTAAAAAAATATGAAAAACAATCTTCTAACGTAGAATCTAAAAAATCTAAAACACGTGATGATCTTTGAAGAAGTTACAGTATTTTTTAAATCGGTTCAATGGTTTCAGAGATTAACCCAAACACATAAAAATGTGTGTAGTAATAGTAATGTCCCTGAAATGCGACCTTATCTTATATTATCTTATCTTTTCTAATAGGTAAGATCAGCAAAGTAAGTTTAGGTATAAGACAAGTATTAAATTCGACAGCCAGCAGTAGGTAGTAAAATCTCGATGTGACTCTGTTACTTTCATGTTGTAGATTAGGTAATAAAAAACCACTGCAATTTTATTTTATAACATGCATTCATGGATTTACCTTGGGCGATGGCAATGTCACAATAACAATTACCCGTCTTTTTCCGTAGTCCCAATGATGGGACTACGAAACATTCAATTAACTGTAGTAAACGTTATCATTAGGCTATTATATAATGATATAGATATAATTTTCAAACAATTAGATTATATTATACTAGATTTTAGCCCCTGGCTTCGCCCGTGGATCTTTTAGAACAAAATAAATATAGCATTTTAGCGTTGCTCAGCGGTTCAGGGGAGTTGTCCCTATCGGAGTCAATGAAAGATACTACTTGGAACACAAATGATATATTACCAGAATTACTACTTAAGTTACGTGTGTACTGTACAAAGGGTGTGGGACAACTGGGGTGGCAGCGGCGAGGTGGGAGGTCGATCGCGTCTCATGAATCACTACACTTATAAGGTATGGAATGCATCTCGTTGCGCACGGTTCCAATATTGACTACCACGTTACCGTCTGCCGCCCCTGGGTGGTCCAGGTATGAGTCAACCGTCGCTAAATCACTTCCCTCCCTTTGGAAAGACTTGGTGGTGTCACGTTAAAGGTGAGCACCACAAAAAATTACAACAACTGGCTTGAAAACCGAATCCCTCGACTTCGGCTGGGTTCTGCGCGGGTGGATGTATTCTAATTTACTGTTGCGACGGTTGGCTACAAATACAATTACATTACAAGAGAAATTTACTAGTGTGCACACGTTACACAAAAAGGTTACACGTCACAAAATTACACGTCACACAAAAATTACAGTTACAAATTACACGTTACAAAATACAAAAATTACAGTTACACGTTACAAGATACTAAAATTAAAATTACACGTTACACACAAAAATACACATTACACAAAAAATACACGTTACACAATTGCACGTTACAAAACTTTAAGCATTATCCATAAAATACAGTTACACCTTACTCTAAAATACAGGTTACAGAAATTTAGCAATATTCACAAAATACAGTTACAATACTAGGCGCTTACAGAGCCGCCTTTGTTTCACTTCACAGATTGCCCATGCACTTTTAACTTTCACTCTACACTATGACGTTGTGCGCGGGTTCGCCATCTCCCCCCAAATCCAACGCAGCATGCGGGAGTGGAACGCCTTCCAAAAGATATAGGTGATGGTCAACGTTAGCAGGACCATGATAACCGTGAGCATGGTTGCGGTTTGGTTCGCTGTCGTGGTCGCATCAACTGCGCTGCCACTTTATGCGATGATTACTTCTTCTTTGCTTTGTGTTTTCCCCATTACGTTTAGCTGTGGAAAACGTCACGTCACGACCTTGTTTGTCGACAATGGAATGCTATGTCGCCTTATAGTGAGTCAGAGAATCTCTCTGGTGGTCTGACTGTACGTCCGCTTTTGGCGGTGTATTAAGTTACGGTTTGCGTCGGCTCTTTCTGTGAATCATTTTCGTTGCAGCCGGCCTCTCGGTGTGCGGTATCTCGATGTGCCCTGCGTCATCCTCGCGTTTGTGGAATGCAGGCTTCGAACCGCCGATTGATACCGTGATGTTATTTCCTTCATTTGTTTACATAAGACGGCTTCAAATTGGGCGAACCACAATCTGGGCTGCTCTATCCAGAACTCGGCAACTCTGCTGGTCACCGTGATGACAGACATGGCCGCGTCACCAGGGTCAGGCTGCTGTAAAGGCAGCGGGACCTGCGGCGGCGCGCCTGGTACCTGCCCAGCGGCGTGCTGGTCACCTTGCTGTTGCGCCATCGTACACTTTTTTGACACTATTTTCACTAACTTTTAATACTGAGTTTGAGTACACACACTTGTTTTGAAAACCCTGAAACACTGGCAACAGTCACTCGCGTCGGTACGTGCGAGCGATCGCGTCTTTGTTCCCGGCGGTGCGCGTCGCCTCAACCCGAGTACGCTGCGGCGGTACTTCACGGGTGCGCGGACGCTTTACGGCACTTCCAGGATACGCGAATGGATCACGTCGGGTTCACCAGTTTTTAGCGTTGCTCAGCGGTTCAGGGGAGTTGTCCCTATCGGAGTCAATGAAAGATACTACTTGGAACACAAATGATATATTACCAGAATTACTACTTAAGTTACGTGTGTACTGTACAAAGGGTGTGGGACAACTGGGGTGGCAGCGGCGAGGTGGGAGGTCGATCGCGTCTCATGAATCACTACACTTATAAGGTATGGAATGCATCTCGTTGCGCACGGTTCCAATATTGACTACCACGTCACCGTCTGCCGCCCCTGGGTGGTCCAGGTATGAGTCAACCGTCGCTACAGCATATATTACTCAGGGATATCGTAGCTTTATATTCGTGAAATATTTTTTACAGTAGTTTGAGAGATTACAAACTTACAATTTACAAAATTATTTTGTAGCGCGAGTGTTTTTATTTTACGATAACTTCTAAGATATTAATTTAAATTATATAGTGTAAAGAGAAAATATGTTCTAAATTAAGATATAGATTAACAATATATCGATTAAAACCGCTTCGTAAATAATTCTTTACTTTTGAACAAAATTTCAAAGATTATAATGGTTACTGTAACTCACTCATTAGATGAAAGACAGACTTTTTTTTACTTTTCAAAAGAAACAATTTAGAAGTACTTGCGATTTAGTTGACGAATTGATATATTGATATGATGATTCATAACTTTAGCTAATTTGCATATATATACATATAGCCTGTGTTTATCTGTAATATGTACCTTTCAAATGATGAAAGAATTTATTAAATAGGTGCAGCGGTTTCGGAGATTATCCTCCACATAATAATATATAAAACTCACAAAATTCGCCATTTCTCTTTATAATATTTGTACCTATAGATTATTATTATTATTATTTTGACACTTATGTAAATGTTTTCGATATGTTTATTATCTTTCTATTTTCCTCCTTGTATAGATTTCCGGGTATTCGACATGTATCATCTTGTATCCCGTTATAGAATTTGCAATTGCAAAGTTTCCGAAAATTTTGGAAATAACAATAATACAAAATACATTTCGCCAATCATGTTATATGGCCAGTCGGTGCAAGAATACCGAATATGTGCATTAATCGATTTCTCGGGCTTCGGTTGCACAAAAAGCCGTAGTCCTTACTTCTTCTAACAATAACTGACGTCTGAAATGAAACATCTGAGCCAATTCCAATAAGTTCAGCAATAGACTCGCCACCTGTTCCGTTCAATATAGACATCTGGAGTTAAGTAGACAATGTTTAGCTGATATATCTGGCCAAACCGCAAGACCATGAGTACACAATATAGAATATGTCTGTAAATAAGGAAGTAAATAACATAAAGTAAACCCTGTTCAGAGATATAACGGATGTAAATTCGTTCTTAATACTTTTTCCAGCACTGTGGGATTTCTTCTCAATCTGTGATATGAAAAAATAAAAACGTCAAGGGAGTACAAGAAAAATATCTCCTAACATTTTCGCGGTAAAGTTTGATTTCTCAGGAGGTTCGCGGACCAAATGTTGATAGACAAATACACGAGCACAGATGGATGGTTGGAGATTGTTTTGAATCTTGAAACTAAATTGAAAATACTTATTTACAATGTTCTCAATCAAATTGAAATTGTAAAAGTTTTCATGAAAGACAAACGCCATATACAGAATGTAGAAATTACGTTTCTAGGTTCAAATCAAGGTTCCTACCTACCACTAGATAAACAATTAATCCTGCTTAAAGCCTGTTTACAGTTTTTCAAAATGAATGTATAGTTTATCTACTCTTATATCGTAAAGTCTCTATTACAAAATCGAATTGTAATTCATAATGATATGTTTTATATACACGCGTCAGTAATATGTCAAACTTCGATACTGTAATGTATTACAGTACCGAAGTTGTCATACAAAAACGATATCGTAATGTTTTGTTTTTTTTTTAAATGCAGAAAGGGTAGAGGATATACCTTATACAGCCACATTAAACTCTATGAAAATATCGACACGCGCATGTGCGAGTCACTCAACAGTTAACGCGCATGCGTTTAATATCTTGGTTCAATTTGTTTTGTAATTCAAAGTTATTAAAAATGTCTGATAGCGATATTGAAATCCTCCTGCCCGAATATTCAAATTCAATTCCTTAAATTGTAATATTAATAATTTGAATAATTACAATAAATATTTTTTGCTCTTTTAACATTGGTCAATTATTTAAAATGCCTATTGCATGGGATTAGATAAAGTAGTGTATGAACGGGCCTCATTTTTTAAAATTCCACTTACGTTTTAATTACCGATATTATGAACCCGTTTCATAAACTACTATTAAAGAACACCTTTTTTAAATATTAGAGACGTAGGTATATAAAATGTGTCATTAGTCAATATAATTTGGATTTTTTTATATAAATTATATTTTACATGTTTGATAACACATATCAAAGTTAATTAAATTAATAATTCTATGAATTCATGTTAAATGAATATTTATTTAGAAATATCATTCTTTTGTTGTACCTATTTCACGACAACAGAAATCTCATGCTACGAAATTAATAAAACTCAATTTGCCTCTAAACATCGCAGTTTAAAGTGAGCCATCAAACGTTAATAAAAGCTTAGTTTATATTAAAACTTTAGAGAATTTCTAAAATTGTACTTTCCCAAAACTCTGGGCATGAGTAAGTATTAATTAATTCTACATTATGCAAAGCTTCATAAAACTTAACTGGGGTGGTCCAACGGCATACCGTTACGTTTATTTAAGCAGCCGTAAATTCTTCATTATTTAGTTTATTCACATAGACAAGGGGACAATTCCTTGAAGCCTTGTTAAATTATACACAACTAGTGACCTGACTTTGCATGGCTTATCAATATTTTTTTCCCTTTTCCCAAAAAATGCTTTTTCTATGTAAAATATCATGTTGATCCGTTAGGTACACATGGAGGATTGATTGAAGTGTACATGGCAGAAACGAAAGGAACTGCTGGTAGAGGACGACTTAGAACTTAGGTGTATTTTTATTGAACATATAAAAAAATATTGAGTGCAAAGTTAAAAGTAGTTAGATTGTCTTTACCTACCTTTCTTGGGATAAAAGGTGTTACGAGATAGATATAAAAACAGACCAAAGGGCGAGTCGGACTCGTGCACGATGCGTTCCTTACCATGGGAGCCCCCTTAAATATTATTTTTATTCTATTTTTTATTATTTGCGGCAATAGAAATACATAATCTGTGAAAAAAAAAACTGTCTAACTATCACGGTTCATGAGATACAGCCTGGTGACAGACAGACAGACGGACGGACGGACAGCGGAGTCTTAGTAATCTAGGGTTTCCGTTTTTACCCTTTGGGTACGGAACCCTAAAAACAAACAAAAATAACGAATTTATAATATTGGTTAGGATTGTTGTAGCTTTTCCACTCGTATAGCCTAAAAAGTAACGAAGACTGTGATGATACGACCTTATTTTCCTGGCCGCTTACAAGCTGGCCATCATAAATAGCATTTATTTTGATTTTAGAACACGATATTGTTCATTTTAATTCAATAGAACATTGTATGTTATTTTCAAATATCCGATGTGTGGAACCTAAATTAAAATGTTACTCATTCCTTCACAAACTGTTGACTTAAGCAGTCACTGTGCCAATTGTAAAATTTATTATATTTCTATTTTATCAACTAAGTAAATAACTATATAAAATGTATTGTATCAATATTCAAGAACTAATATCTATGTTAATATAAAAGGAGCGCAAATAAGTATTGTAAGTATTTTTATCATACTTTGTATTGTGTTACTTCAATAGCTTAACGCCCTGTAGTAATGTGTAGTTCATTTTTATTACAGTGCGCTCCTTCTCCTTTGACGGCTCCTTTCTCTTTCTCCTTTGACGGCTCCTTGGCTCCTTACGGATGTTTTTACTGGTTGTTCTTTTGCTGTTCCTGTTTGTTCCTTGTTAATTCGACCAATAAACGAATGGTGAAAGTTTACTACGAGTTTTCCTGCTATACCTACCCATCGACTCATCCTGGCTACCCCACCACCCGACAAGACATAAAAAAGTCCGCAAATCAAGATTTTCAATTAATGTCTTTTAAATTCTTCATTTAAAAATAAAGAAAAACCCCGCCCCCGGCTTCACACGATCGCAATATGAGTTTACAATAATTTGATGAACAAATAAATACGCTTATAATCGTATTTGTGTATAGGTATTTAAATAGTTGTAACCCATATTGTACCCCGCTAGTACATCAGAATGACCTTCCCAAATCTCCTTCCCTAATTTAAGATAATAGAATAACATATATTATCAATGTTTTCCGTTTTCAGTGACATGTCTGCGCCACAAGTGATGAAGTAGGTCTCGCAACTTGTTATCTTACTGGGTTTCTAACTTGGACGTCTGTTCGCAATCTATTTAAACAAACTTGTTACTACTTAGCTGTGGGATAATTGAAAACTAACCTAAAACTTAAATTAAAAACAAAAAAACTTTTTTAAAAAAATATGGCTCTAGTTTCTTTAGTACAAATTTATATTGTTTACTAACTTTTATTAAGGTGCGTCAGTGGCCGAGTGGTTAAGACGTCTGGTATTAACTAGGTAGACCACGGGTTCGATCCTAGATCCCGGCCATGTACCAATACCAATATCAAAAATTTAAATAAAAATCCGTACATAATCCGACAAACCACACTTAGAGGCTTTTCCATCTAATATACCTCAACAGAACTGGCCACTCGTTAGGTATAGACTCACAAATACCATCAACTAAACGAGGAAGACTGATCTTCCGCTGGGTACCCTGGAATCGTAACACGGTTTCGGGAGCTGTAAGGCAACACTTGAAGAAAGAAAAAAAACTTTTAATAAGACAGCCTTTTCAAATCGGTCCAGTAGTTTTCGAGTTTACTTCTTACATACAAACTTACACTCTTAAATATAATACTATAATATTGGTAATTCGAGAGTATATTTGTTTCCTTTTCCTTCTTTCACGTCAAAACAGTGCAACGGATAGACGTATTTATTGCAAAGATATGGTTGAAGGACAATCCAGCATATGTTACATTTCAAAACTTTCCACAAGCGACGCCGGGGTAAGCTTGTATTATTGTGTCCAATACATGCGAGTCATTTTCAGATCCGAAATTTCGGATGTCGTCAGTGTCTTACAATAATACCGTATTTTTCCTTTTATATTCATATTATTTTCTTTTGCCTTGTCCTGCCAATGACATGTTCATTATTCTATTTATTTTTGAATAAAAACATATTATTCTACTAACCCAGGTATAGTATGGTTCATCATATTGGTACCAACAGGTTTTTAAATAAAAAAAACAGGTAGGTAACAAGTAGGCATAAGCACTCGTAAAAGTGCCCACTCATTCGACCAATCGCCGGCGCGCCGCCATACGGTCCACCGAAATCGACCACAGACTGGTCCAATTCTTGTACGCGTGGCCCACCATCCGTTTTCAAATCGTTGTATTTGTGGTTGATTTCGATGACCGGAACGATCTGTCACACACACACATCCACACGCCTTTGTTTAATTGAATCTTGTGTCTGTGTGGGTGAGTGAATTGCATGTGATCTAGATGGTATTCTCTCAAATGCTCTAAAAAATATATATAATTTCAGAAGCTATAATTTTATTTGCTATAAATATTCATTTTCTATAAATTTAGATACTGTAATTTTTTAAATCTATAACAAGAATTCCTATAACGTATAGTTTTCTATAATTGCAGTTCCCATAATTTTCTAAATCTATAAGTTCAAGTCCTATAATTTTTATAATGTCTATTTTCAATTGCACTAATGGCTACTTTCTATTGCTGTTACTATAATTTTGAAAATAAATATATAATCTCAAGTCTTATAATTTTTATAATCTCTAATTTCAATTGTACTGATGGCTACTTTCTTTAATGGCAGTTATTATAATTTTCTAAATATATAAATTCATTTTCTATAAATTTATTAATGTATAATATCAGTTGCTCTAATGGATTGTTAAAATAATTGTACTCACTATATTTTTAAAAGTATAACTTCATTCTATTTACATTTACAAACATATAAGCATAAAAAATAATTTTCTATATTGAAATCAATTTAAATAAGTACTATTATTAAAATATACAGTAGTTTTTGTTAATCTTAATCTGTTGCAGTAATTTTCGATTCCTATTCCCCAAATTTGTAAACATAAATAGGTTGGCTAGGAGCAAAGCGACGAGCGTGGTTCGAATAGTGCTAAAACAGAGCGCGAGCGAAGCGAGCGTTCCGCGGCAGCGGACGGCGAAGCGCCAGAAACTCAAAACTAGCTAAACAACCATTACTTGTTGATAACGAATATGATACCTCTTTGGAAAAAGCTTATGTTAACACTCAGATCTATATATGTGCAAAAAAAAAACATTTATCCGTTGCTCTGTTTTGACTTGAAAGAATGACATACAGATACATAATTAAATTATATATTAGATCATTTAATATTATATATTTTGATAATAGTGATTTTAAAAAATCAGAAATCGATTTTAGGGTAAAAAAAATTATAGGTAGCAAATGAATAATTATATAATTTAATTTTATATATTCTGATAATAGTGATTTTGAAAATTACAGACATCGATTTTAGGTTTAAAAAAAATTATAGCAAATGAATAATTATAGAACGTAATTTTATATATTCTAAAATTATATCAAAACATTTTAGAGATAATGTAGGAGACCCGATCTAGATCGTAAGATTTACATTGCTAATGTGTGGCCTGTCTTCAATCTCGATCATGCGGCGGCCGGACCAATAATTTTTTGTAAGATACCGGACCAGTGCGTGGGCGAAGAATTGGACGAGTCTGTGGTCGATTTCTGTGGACCGTATGGCGGCGCGCCGGCGATTGGACGAATGAGTGGGCACCTTTAGTGACCGGCTCAAGTGTTTAAAGTACTCAATTATATCTATAAGATATCGCGTATGTCTGACATAATGTCATTTTTCCGGTCGGTTTTTCTAAGTTGGCTTTATAAAATTCTCATATTACGAATATTTATAAATACCACATTTGAAGAACCGCAATGCGTTTCTTTCGCGTTTTCCAAGAAAGGCGAAGAAATGCATTTCTCTTATCTGAAAAGCTCTTTGTGCATGAAATAGATTTATGGAATTTTCTATACTAGGTGCATACTGTTTAAATTTTATGAATCACAACACACTATTTCAAATAAAATTATTTACATATCTCTTGGCATTGAATTTTTTTTATAATTATATGGTAAAACGTGGGTTTGCCTTTGCACCCACAAAAACGCACTTAGGCACGTCCATTAGTGCAAAAACAGGCTTGTCACAACATAGCTTTTCTTTTTAACCGAACTTTAAAAAAAGTAGGTTTACAATTCGTAGGAATCTTTTATATTTTTTTATGTATGTTCCCCGATTACTTGAAGACGCCTGGACCGTTTTTTTTTGTTTAAAAGGGTATACTTTCCATGGTCATCAGGTCATAATCAAGAACTCTTTAAATTTTATAGGCACAATTAAAACGATTTGGGTATTTTTTTATAGTGACTTTCGGAAAGCACATTTTGGTTTTGAAGCGGTTTTGGTTTATTTATTATTCTATTATATAAGATTTAAGCCCTACTGGGGTAACCATAACATTTTGGTTTGCAAATAAGAATTTGAATTAATATAGACAACCGATAAAAAGTTGACAAAGTTACAGGTCTCTCTGGCTACACCGCAAAATATTAACGCTGGTATTTGTGTGTGTTAGCCAAGAAGCAGCGTAAATCTTTGAAATTTTGGCGTTTTAGAGAATTCTTAGTAAAATGGGAAAATCCACCGCTAAGTGTTAGTGTATAAAATAAATCCATTTCACCGTTCAATCGAAGCGAGTATATCAGACGATAAACTACTTCGCCCGTACCTTTGTCGGACCCTCTTCAAACGTTTATGGGGAACTTCATATAAAATATAATTGTTGTAAAGCTTTCAAGAAAATACACTTAGTTTTATATGTGCGGTTCATACGTGAAAACAGAAAATTTATTTTCAAACTACACACACCAGTTAGCACATCAATGAGATATCAATTTAAAAAAATCTTAGATAGCCTCAAAAATAACTAAATGAAGACAAATTGTAGCACGGTTCCCAGTAGTCTTAAGAAAAATAACAGGTGAGTCGGTGATGGAACGAAACTTACAAATTCTATATAAATTACTATTAATTGATGCGGTTTTCACTATTAGATAAGTTGATTTACCAGAAAGGTTCACCAGTATTAAACATGGGCTTGTCTTCCATGTCTCCATATTTTCCGGGACAAACATAAACTAATTATCCTTAACGTTTCATCAAAATCCGTTCAGATGTTCATACATATGATTGACCAACAAACGTCCATACATCCAAACTTGCGCAATTTTAACATTATGATTATGATTAACGCACGGGTCAATATGGGTTTACAACAATTTGAATATCTACATAAATTCGCTTATATCAATTTGTTATATCTCTGACGGATTAGACAGCATATGTCATGAAAACTCGCTGGGGCTAACTTTTTTCCATCTTTAATACTTCCCGTTGAATCAATTTATCTAATAGTAAAATTCGCGACAAAATCCGTTCAGTAGGTTTTGCACAAACAGTTTTTTAATATGTAGTTGACACCTTTAATGATAGGTTTTCAAATAATTTCAGAATGATTATATAGGGCGTGGAAAAGAGATGCTTCTGAAATTCAGGATACTTTAAAAATTGCACCCACTCAAAGTAATATCCGGGTTATCGCAACATCGTCCACGGAAACGGATGTCGATAAATTACCGACATCGTTAAATAATAACGCTCGCAACGTTACGCTACCCGCACTTATGATTTGTTTATTGTGTTCTAGATCCGGTAGCAGACTATGGTTTTAGGTTGTTTAAACATTTATATAAAGGAGTCTATAGTATAAGTGGTAGAGCGTAGGATTTGAAATAGGTAAGACTAAGGTTCAAATATCACTCGAAAAATATGTGCTTTAATCGACTTCTCTTGCTTCGGAGGGCACTAAAAAATTAAACTTATATAAGTGACACATCTACTGGCAAAAGTGATTACTGTTACTGGTGTCTCTTGACACCACAGGTATCTTAGTTTTTACTTTACATATCTTTACTAATATTATAAAGAGGTAATGTTTATAAGTTTGGATGTAAGTAGTTATCTCTCAAACTACTTAACCGATTTTAAAAATGTTTTCACGAATAGAAAGCTACGATATCCCTGAGTGACATATTTTATTTTGTTAGAAAATTTCCACGGGCGAAGCCGGGAGTGGAAAGCTAGTTGAATTAAAAAAAAGTTATACTTCTTTGGCATCATTAAAAAATAGTTTTTATTAATTACGATAAAATAATAAAAGGACTGAAAAAGGTTTTCAATACAGTCAATAAAGTTCAGTTTAAATTTGAAAAATTATATAAATAATTTATTTTCTTACATTTAAGTGTAACATAAATTCTCTCATTATTCGAATGTTATTTTTAAATTATGTCCACTGCCATAGCATCTTCCGGTAATGACTTACGAATAGTAAATAATAAATTTAAATCACTACTGAATATATAATATAATTAGCACATATATAATTCGCACTTGTATGAAACTAAAACAAGTGTTGTGAATGTAGAAACTAGAAACATGTGGATAAATATTATAAATATTATAAATATGAAAACAGTGATCAGAGGCGACGAGCGTGCCAACATTCGCGACTAATAGAGGTTCTATTTCTATTTTGTTGGTAGCTTTTTTCATTTCAGTATCGGCAACTTCATACTATCAAAATTTCACTTTCGGCAACTTCATACTGTAACTTTTTGTTACATCGTATAATTTCACTCTCATAATATTTTCTTGATAACGCGCCTATAGAAGTATAACTTCAATAACGAGTTAGTCCTCCTTTAAATATTCGTAATATTTCCCCTGATCCTGAAAATAGCAATACGAATACCGAACTATTAAAAATCCATTAAAACTACCTGAAATGCCGAGCTACTTAGCTGAAAGTAAATCTAAAATCATGTACGTGACAAATTCTCAGAAATTTCAATATGTAAGAAAATGCATTATATTCCCTCGTCTCACTATAACCACAGTATAAAGATAAATCAGTAGGATAATGCCTTTGGTCTTATTTAGACAGTGTAAGGAGTGACGACCCAACCGAGTTGTCATAAATAGTCTTTAATAGTCCATATTAATGTGCTACTATTGAAGTTGGAATATTTTATATACAAAAGACTAGAATTTACACTGAAACTGAAATCCTGTTGGTGTATTTTTGACGCCAATAGAAGTCAAAGTGTTCTAAATTCAAAATGAATTGACACACTTTGATCTAAATGTGCTCGCATACTCTGATGACGGTTTAAAAGATTTTCATACTTCAAATGTCTAAATTATAGTTACCTTTCTTTTTTCTTTCTTCACGAGTTGTCTTACAGCTCCCGAAATCGTGTGACGTTTCCAGGGTACCTAGCGAAAGATCAAGTCTCCCTCGTTTATTTTGTTGAGGTATATTTAGATGGAAAAGCCTCTAGGTGTGGTTTGTCGGACAATGTACCTACATAAGTTTTTAATTAAAAAACCCATTGATATATGGCCGGGATCTGGGATCGAAACCTTTTACCTTTCGTTATAATTTTAATTTTAAATATGAATGGCAACCATTGGCTTTCAAGTTGCTGGCCAGTTCAAGATGCTTTTCCTTCCCCCATTTCTGCAGGATTGAACTATCTGTCGAACCTCTATATAAATATTATACTCTGTGCTATATCCCCCTATCAAGGCGACGCATCTCCGGAAAATGGGAAACCGACAGATAAGCTACAACGTCGTTGAAAATAAAATGTGTGATTCAAACCGGATACATTACAGGCGTGAAATTTGTTACGGATACCAGATAATCTGTCATATGAAATTAAATAAAATTGTGAAAATATTTTACTGGTGGCAGGTTATTGGCAATAAGAGTGAAATTATCTTATATAAATTGACAGTACCTAATGATAATAATCATACCTATACAAATATATATTATAAGTGTCTGTCTGTTATCATTACCAAATTAATACCAATACCTATCTAATATCTAAATAACATAATTTTTTCTAGAATTTTTCGGATTTTTTTCCAATTTTTCTTTCGCTAAAAACCTCATGCGGACTATGAAAAAGTAAAAAAAAAACCAAATCGATCCAGACGTTCTCAAGTGATGCGCTTACCAACGATCACCATTTTTATTTATAACATTTACATGATACGGAAGCATTAACCGATTTTAAAATTCTTGCCTGTCTCTCTTTATCATTGTAAAGGCTTTTTTCTTGCCATTTGGCTACCTAAAGACTAAAAAAACCCTCGCTATGGTTATCATAATAATACATCCTTTCTGCCCCGGTTTTGCCCCTGGAAATTTTCAAAACGTGGCAAGAATTTATCCTGAAAGATTTCCGGAATAAAAAGTATCATATATCACTCTCCGGCCTTCCAGAAATTCTCTGAAAGAAACAAACAAACAAACAAATTAGGATAGGATACACTGGCCTGAAAGAGTTTAACTTATCCAAAGGGAAGCATAGCTCTAACATTTTCTTTTATGTTAAGCTCGGCTTTCTTATTGTCTGAAGTAGGTATTCACTTGGGACAAGAGGGTTCTAAAGTTATAATTTATAAATAGATATTTTATTTCGTGCTGGCACTTTTTATTTTTGAAAATGTTAGATAGTCCCTTGAAACGTTATATCAATCTTAAACAATGGAATATAAATAAATACCCTTTTCAGACCCTAATTCATTTTAAAAACAGTTTCAAAGTTGTAAATATCTACAGTAGAGGGAAATTACGGTCATTACAAAGCGAACGTCATAGAAAGCAGCAGTTGAAAGTAATTAAAAATGCAACAGAAAAACCTTGTAATAAAAAAGTGTACCGAGTTTGTATCCTAATTTAGCACCAACTGTCTTATTCCTTACTTTTCAGTGCACATTTTTTTAAATCGGTACACTTTTTTTAAAGGTTTATTTTTCCCTTTTAAGTGATTTTTTGCCCTGAGAGACAAATAATAATGGAAATTAAAAAAAATCCGCTGTGGATGGGATTTGAACCATGTGCATCCTGCGCTGCACCCCATACCCTAAACCGCTAGACCTGCACCGTCGATACGAAAATTTACAACTTCGTGTCAATAGCAAATTTTCTCTGATATATAATTTTCAGCCGTAAACAGAGAATTTCTGTAAAACTACTAAACCGATTTTCATTTTGTGCCTGTGAGATAATTTCGAGAATTTTTTATATCATTAAATAGATAGAGAGATTAAGAGATATTAAGAAAAATTTACTTATAAAGTCAGTTTTTTCAAAACGAAAGGCATTTTTTCAATAAAAGTCCCTAGGTCGTCCTCTGCCAGCATTTCCTTTTACTTCAGCCATACCTTTTTAGCCAATCTTTCATCCTTCATTCTTTCAATAGCCAAAGCAGCGTAAACTTTTAGTCGGTTTAGTCACAACATCATCTTTCACTCCGCATTCTTTACTAATGACTTCGTTACGGATGCGGTCAACACGCTCTCTATAAAAGTGTACATGAAAACCAAAGTTCTTAGTACAGTTACATCATAATATGAGAATAGTCATTATAATCGGAGTCAATATAAGGGGATTCCATTGTAATTGCATAAGAGATCTAGCTGTTTGCCCGTGTAGCCATATTAACTTTCATCGCATATTATACCCTCTTATCTATGGGGTTGGTTAGAAAAAAGTAGCATATTTCCTTCCCTAAGGTTCAAGCTTTTCCAGTGTCAATTTTCATGAAAATCGGTTTAGTGGTTTAGACGTGAAAGCATAACAGACAGACAGACAGAGTTACTTTCGCATTTATAATATTTTATCCTATTCGATATTTTTCTCTGATTAGGTACATATTGCATAATTTATTTTAAACAAAATTATAACTATACAAGAAATAGATCCAAAAAGAAATAATCCCGTGGCTGTAATTTGCCCCTCCCCCGCCCGCGGTATAAAAAGTAGTATATATAATTCTCTGACCTCTAAACTACCACTATGCAAAAATCATGTCGATCCCGTGAAAAACAAATCTATTCCACGGGAACCATAATTTTTCCGCGATAAAAAGTAGCCTATAATCTATCTCTGTGCCAAATTTCATTGAGATCCGTTCAGCCGTTCTGGCGTGATTGAGTAACTTTCGCGTTTATAATATTTAGTGGAAAAGATTTTGTAGTTTCAAGTTTATTCTTCTTATCACTTGATAATACGACGATTCACTAATTGCCAGTGTCTTTTTATTGTTAATGATTGTCGAAAAAAGTGTGAATTAAGGATAAAAGTTCACAGTAAAAGCTATTTGTACCCACTAGCCAACCGTGAAAAGTACCTTGAAAAAGATTAACGAGGTAACTGTCGAGAGCAAACTCTCCAGATATCTCAGAAACATCAATAAAACGTTGTTCTCGATTGTCTAATTACATCTCGAGTGACCGCTCCTGAGATGCGCTTATAGATTGGCTCGCCAGGCTTATTACGCAACTAGCAACTGCGACCAATTTTACAATAATCTATCTATTTATCATCACGCCTTATATCAAGAGGGGTAAGCAGAGACGATCGATAGTCAGCTACTACGATCCTGACATACTTTTATATTCATCGTACCTTTCATACATGCTCGGCGATACTGTGTACTATTAATATTGCGTACGATCAATATATTGTTGTTTCATTTAATAAAAGTACACCTCTGCCACCTTTTCCTTTCGGCCATATAAACCTTTTTAGTCAATATTCCATCCTTCATTATTTCAACGTGTCCAAACCAGAGTAAACTACTTTTCTTCATTTTAGTCACAACATCATCTTTCACTCCGCATTCTTCTCTAATAACATCGTTCCGGATGCGGTCAATACGCTTTATATCTCACATTCTACGTACCTAAAGACCGCATTTCCACTGCATTTATCTTTCTTTTATGCTTCTTATTCCATACCCAAGTCCATAAGTAAAGTAGCCCACGGCCGCCGTATGATCGAGATTGAAGACAGGCCACACATTAGCAATGTAAATCACACGATCTAAATCACAATGTCATGCAATTCACCCACCCACACAGACACACAAGATTCGATTAAACAAAGGCGTGTGGATGTGTGTGTGTGACAGATCGTTCAGGACATCGAAATTAACCACAAATACAACGATTTCAAAACGGATGGTGGGCGATTTCGGTAGACCGTATGGCGGCGCGCCGGCGATTTGAACTAAGACAGCATTGTATAAAACATACACTTTGATTCATTCATTTACTAGACTAGCTAGTAACTAGTTGGTGTTTGCAATTAGCGGCCAGTTGCTATAGCGACCGAATTGCCATCGCGCGACTGGTTGTTAATTGCTTTAGGTGATAGGTTTGCGGGATCGCTTTGATCGCTCGGGTGACAATAAAAAGTGGGACAGGGGTCTGTTTAGATGGGTTTGACTATGTGTATGCATTGTTATGGAAAGGTCGTTTGAGATGAAAGTGAATGGACAAGAGGAAAAGTTTATCGTAAACTAGTCATCCGCGTCGGCTTCGAAGGATCTTCGACTAAGTTACGAAACAACTTATTTTTATGGAGCCGATATTACCTTTTCTAGAGTTCATTTAAAAATCCCATAGGACTTTTAATTTTTCCCAAATGTTTCAATTTTCTGGGTAATTTTTTCCAATTTTTCTTTCCCTAAAAATCGGTGCAATTTACATAATTTTGCTATTATCTTTAACAGATTAGGCAACATCAAACTTATTCCCCGTTTAGTCAAAATTACGCAGAAGTTTATCAATAATACGATATAATATACTGAAATGTGAATAATAATCGTTTTTCTCCATAAGTTCCTACTGTACTAGGAGATTTTTAATCTCAAAATAATTCAAGAAAATCATCGACTAAGCATTCTGGTGTGTCTTCTACTGGATACCCTGGAGTTAAACCTCTGTGAAACCTGTGTGGAAATCATTTGCAAGTAGAGTTGAGCAGACTAAAACAAATCAATATTTATGTTCAAAAAAGTGTACCGACTTCAAAAATTTGCACTGAAAAGTAAGAAATAATAAAAATTTCGTCGTAGAATTTGAAGACGGTTGGTGCCAAACTAGGATACAAAATTAAGTAAACATCTAGGGACATAAAGATCTGTTCAATATTATCTGTGTTTGTACTGATGATCGTAGGTTCCTAATGAATTATCTAGATTAGTGAATTTGGTTACTAAATTATTTCTAATTTGGCACCAACCGTCTTCCAATTCTACGACGAAATTTTTATTATTTCTTACTTTTCAGTGCAAATTTTTGAAGTCGGTACACTTTTTTTTAAAAGGTTTATTTTTTCCCTTTTATGTGATTTTGTTGCCCTGAGAAATAAATAATAACGCAACTAAAAAAAAAATGATGGAAAATTAAAAAAAATACTGCGGTGGATGGGATTTGAACCTCGAGCAATGTGCACCCTGCGCTGCATCCCATACCTTTAGCCGCTAGACCACCGTCGATACGAAAATTTACAACTTCGTGTCAATAGCAACCGTTGCTCAGGCTTTTCTCTGATATAATTTTCAGTAGTAAACAGAGACAAATTACTGAATTTCTGAAAAATTACTAAACCGATTTTCGTCATTATGTCTGTAAGATAATGTCGAAAAATTACTATATCCTTAAAAAAATAAGTCGTCAAAATCGGTACATATTTCATCGAGATATTACGAAAAATTGACTTATAAGGTCAGTTTTTTCAAAATTTCTGAAAAACTAAAGAACCAATTTTTATGAGATAAAAATGGGACCAATCCGAAAGAATTATCTGTCAATTAAAAAAGAAACCATCAAAATCGGTTCACAACTGGCGGAGTAATCGATCGATGTACATACATAAAAAAAAAAAAACGGTCCGAATTGAGAACCTTCTCCTTCTTTTTTTTTTCGAAGTCGGTTAAAAATAGATTTGATTGCATAATATGACTTAACTGAAAGTTAATACGAAATAGCCTTAAAGCGATCCTCTTAAGCCACAATCCGGTTGTCTCGGACGATTTAAACTAAGTATTAAACAACCGGGCTCTCTGACTTTAAACTTTAATCTAGTTAACTGTTCTAATCTTCATTTAACGGCCCATGAGGGTGTTAGTAACTGCGTGCTATCACTAAATTGGTTTCAACTTTCACAATTCCCGTGGAATTTGGTAAACACACCTGGAAACTTTGGGCCAAATATTGGAACTTTTAATTTGGCCAAACTATTGGCAATGAATATATACTACTGAAAGTAGGCAATGAGAATCCAGCAAAATAAATTGTGGGATATGAAAAAAGCCTATCTCTATAGGTATTATTATAATTATCTCAAAGGTGTTTTCTGTCGGTATTAAATATATACCTTAATACTGTATCAAAGTTAATGTTGTTAATGTTAAGAAATCCTCTAATGACGAAAAATAAACAAACAAATCTAAATTAAATATTTCTTTTAAAATTAGACTAATTTATTTATTTTATAAAAGACGCCATCTTTTGGAGATCAGTTGAACTAACGGTGCGAAGTTATGGCACCTATATTATAAACTCGCGAGTATGTTTGTTTGTTTGCCATTATTTGACATCAAATGAAATTCATGATCGTGTAGGCTATTTTTTGTACCGGAAATCCTTCAGGTAATTCATCAACTTTTCAAAATGTCCACGGATGAAGCCGGGGTGGAAATCTATAGTATTATAAAGTGTTATTTGTTTTCATTGGGTTTATTTATTTTCTCATTGAAAATATGAAAATAAAATTGTTTCATGATTTGATGACTAAAAAGGTTTATATGGAAGTGAAAAAAAATTCTGGTAGGAAAATCTAGGTGTACCTACTTTTATTGAACATAAAAAAATGTGCGTGTACTTATGTATATACGCGCGTTAGAAGTTATAGATACTTTTTTGGCATAATACAAAAATAAGTGTATTTAGCACGCAAATAATAAATGGAAAAAATTTCGTGATCATCAATTAAATAATCAAACATAAAATTATTATAATTTAAGAATTAAATATAGGTACATATACTAAATTATCTACTTGACATAGGTAATAAAAAATAGGCTTGTCGTATAATAGGCGCATCGTAAAATTTCACTCGCCTAAAGAAGTATAACTTCAATAAAATAGTTATGTCAGGATCATAGCAAATGGCATTCGATATATTAGGCTATATTTTAATGCACAAAATAATGTTACCTGGCCATAACTCAATTTATCGCATAGAGCATGAACATGCATATCAAAATTATTGCATACAAACAATATTGATTGATTTCAATATAGGTCCCGTCTCCAAACATAGAGCAAATAAACTACTTCACTGACTAAGCAAGCAGCTACCGTCTACTCGACACTTCATGCAAATTGGAACATGTCATAGAATCGTTTAGGACAAGCGACGTTCAGGGATTTGGTTCACAAATTGTAGTATTCTTGGTAATTATTTTAATGAATTAATTTCTAGTAAGCGTTATTGAGGAATCGATAGGGTTATTGATAGAACATGCTAAGCACCATGTGTTTAATCGACTTCTGGAGGGTACATTAAAGTAAGCGTCCGAACTTCTTGTAAAAAGGAAGTAATACATAAGTATATCTAAGCCCATTCTGTGCAGGCTTGCCACTCGTTCTGTTTAATGTAGACACCATTTGTGGACACTGTTACTGGTGTCTCTGTTCACACCGCGACGTATAAAGGACGTGAATATATGTGTAAAGCAATAGTGGTGAGTCTATGAGTGAAGGAAACCTACTAAAATTCAGTCGCAATCGTCATCATTTTTTTTCACTTAAATTGGTAATAATCAAATTTATAGAAAGACTCGATCTTGTTTTTAACCGACTTCGAAAAAAAGAAGCTTCTCAATATTTTTATGTACACCAAGTTGTGAACAGATTCCTATTTTTTTTTCACAAGATAAAAACCCTGGTAACAATTTGTCTGTATTTAACAATTTGAGGTTCTCATTTTAAGTACAATATGCAACAAAGAGATTGTTCTAGAGCTATAATTTTTTTTCAGTGTTTAACTTCGGAATCTTTCAATCTTAATTACACTGGTCTGCAAAAAAAAATCGTTTTTCTGTCCTTCAATTTATTGATTGATTTGATACTTCCGAATAGAGATATAGATATCATAAAAAATATGTACCACGTATACTTTTTTTTAGATTTTTTAAATAAAACTAATTTTTGCTTCAAATACAAATCAAAAATTTAATAACTTAAATATACGAAAACATAAACATAGTTGAAACTTGATTAACTAGTATTTATTAGCTTTTAATTAATAGTCATACAAAAATAAAAATATTTTTTATAGTTTTGGGATTCACTCCAAATCATGGGTGTTGACAGCCAATCTCTTAGCTAGAGCAACTGTCACATATCTTCGAGAGCCAATTTTTATCCCTTTCATCAACTGACCAGATATCAACACGTGGGTTTTTAATTTTTTTTTCGGTTCGGGATAAATTCTTAATAATAATATGTCACATTTCCAAAAATGTGGTGGCTCCACGGGTGGAGCCGGAGCGCAAAGGTAGTTAAATATAAGCGGTAACTAACTCATACTATGCGAGACAATTCATGATATTAATTCAGGAAATACATTTGATAAAGTGTACGTTTTGTGTCTGACGTTTTGAAATTTGGAACTGTAGAAGCAGTTTCAAGTAGATATTGTTTAATTGTATACATACATACCTTTAGGCCTGTTTCCCAAAGGGGTAGTCAGAGAGTATCGAGCATCAATTTTCTGGGTCTTTGCATACTTATCTTACATAAAAAACCGGCCAAGTGCTGCTAGTCAGACTCGCGCACGAATTATCTATAAAAATGGCAGATAAATCATTTTGTTGTATGGGAGCCCCCTTAAATATTTATTTTATTCTGTTTTTTAGTATTTGTTGTTATAGTGGCAACAGAAATACATCATCTGTGAAAATTTCAACTGTCTAACTATCACGGTTCATGAGATACAGCCTGGTGACAGACGGACAGACAGACGGACGGGCAGTGGAATCTTAGGCTTCCGTTTTTTACCCTTACGGAACCCTAAAAAACAGATATGCATGTATGAAACGATGTATGGATGTGGATGAAGCAAGAAAAGTTTATTTGTACAGATAACATCAAACGTACCTACACACACATTTAGGTTTCAATAGTTGTAATTTTCTCTCTAAAATAACTGCATAACATATTTCAAAAATAATATAAAATAACAAATAATACCTAATTCTATTCAAATTTCCAAATTCTGCAATATTTCTAGCGACGGCATACCTCCCAGCATGACCAGCAAAATTATGTCTCATTCAGAAAAAAAAAAATTTGATACTGTCCAGATAGTCGAGAGGGCTATTTCTATATTAATATTAATCTATCTATATATCTATTTATCTATCATAACGCCTTTAATCCCAAGAGGGGTAGGCAGAGACAATCAAATGCCATTTGCTACGATCCTGACATACTTCATTCGTTTCTTTTATACTCATCATACCTTTCATCGGCGATTGTGTGCAGGTAGTTTTAATATTTCCATCGTTCAATACCTTTTTTATATGTTCAATAAAAGTACACATAGGTCGTCTTCTGCGAGTATTTCCTTTCACTTATCACAACATCAAAAATTATGAAAAAAAAAATATTAAACCGCCATGAAAAGCCCAGATTAACAACAATATGCTTACCAGGTAAACAGGCAATACAAACTTCTTTAAGCAAAAATGAACTTTAAAGTTAAAAATATAGTTTCAAAAAGGCTCTACCAAAACTGTGAAGCCATCGCCACAATCCATTTATCCCTATCCAAGTAGCGACACACTCACTTACGAGGATTAATAGTACTGTCCCATCCTTAACCTGCCTACATTTACTCTTCTATCTTCCTGACAAAATATTTAAGGAAATACATGAAACTGAAGACAATATTAATGCGAAAGTGAGTTTGTTTGTTTTGCCTTACAGCTCCTGAAACCGTGTTACGGTTCCAGGGTACCCAGCGGAAGACCAAGTCTCCCTCGTTTAGCCGATGGTATTTGTGAAGCTATATTTAACGAGTGGCTAGTTCTGTTGAGATATATTTAGATGGAAAATCCTCTAAGGTTTGTCGGATTATGTACATTATTTAATTAAAAAACCCATTGGTACATGGCCAGGATCCTGGATCGAACCCGGAGTCTGCCTAGTTAATACCAGACGTGTTAACCACTCGGCCACCGATGCACCTGTTGTTTGTTTGTTATTTTAAGATTTCGAAACAGAGCTACGGATCGACGTGATTTTTTTACACAAAGATATTGGATACAGGCTACTGTTTAGTGCGGAAATCCTTCGGAAAAAAAATTACCAAGAGCAAAGCCTGGACGTATAACTAGTAATTCTGAATCATGATAACTCTGAATAATTGCGAAAACTTCGCACCGTTAGTTCAAGTGATGATTAGATCTTTTACAAAATACATAAATTATTGATTATTTGAAAAGAAACATTTCATTTTGATTTGTTTTATTATTTTTCCTTCATAATGGCGTATCAAACATTAATTTTGATAAAGTATTAAGGGAGATATGGCCTACCAACAAAAAACACCTTTAAGAAATAATATAATACAGATTGTTTTAGAATAGACACTGTTAGCAATTTATGTTATTTTTAGTAATATATTATTTTAATCAAAAATAATGCACAAGTATGAGATTAAATTTTCTTGTTATTTGATTAGTTCGATATCATTTTGAAAACTTAACAAATCATCTATTTTAATTTCAAGACGCTGTATCCTTAAAGAGTCCAAAGGTTTCCTCGTCCTTAGTTCCACCCATTGTCTGCAATGTTGCCAGCTTCATTCTATTCTCAGTTTTTTCCTGCTGGCAATCTTCCAAACGCCATTAAAAAGTTCTCACTTCTTCCCGGACGCAGCGCACTATACCTACAAACGCAACTGCATTTGTTGCTTTAGTGGAAATTATATAAAGCTGACCTGTTTTACAATTATAATTGTTCCTAATTATATTGTACGAGAACTATGTCATTATTTAAAGCTGTGACATACTTAATGGAGTCTTAATGTATTTTGAAATTTAATTTAACGTTTGTTATTATAATAATTATGAAATTAATATACGCGTTATTAGTACAAACATTCTGTTGTGCACGTTTAATACTAAGTTTTTTTTATGAATGTTAAAAGTAACATACAATCGCCGAGCATATGAAAGATAATATGATGAATAAAAAAAAGCGAAAGAAGTATTTCAGGATCATAGCAGAATGTCATTCAATTGTCTCTGCCTATCCCTCTTGGGATAAATAGCATGATGATAGAGAGATATTTTTTATATTCTACAATTGGTTTAGTAAAGATTTTTCAGTTTTATTTTTCCCTGATCGTTGGACTTGGTGACAATAAAACAAAACTTGACTTTAGGCAAGTTTATTAAGGATCCGTGGCTCTCAGTCATCTTGTATCTGTCAAAAATATGGCAAATCTCAGTTAATCCTGGAAACGTGAGTTTATTTATACAACATTTCCTCACCACACAATCGTAGTTTTCGGTACGCAAAGGCACTGCTCGTATCGAAAACTACGGCTCTTTAGAACCCTAAATAAAAAAAATATATCATTTTGTGGTGAAGAAATGTTGTATAAATAAACTCACGTTTCCAGGATGAACTGAGATTTGCCATATTTTTGACAGATACAAGATGACCTTGACAAGCTATATCAACTTAAACATGTCTCTGACTGTCTGACAATCAACGCACAGCCTAAATCACTGAAGATATACTTGAATATGAAAATAGGAAGGTATATTCTTTAGGAAGTATAGAGGTGCACTAATAATAATACAACGCATACGAAGTCGCAGATAACTGCTAGTTTGCATATACAAATAGTTGTATTAACAGCTCAGTATAATTCGCACGATAGAGGATCAGCCGTTGCACTTTCTGTTTGTTTGCGTCCATCTTGGAAACAGACATTACTACCAGAGTCGCTGTAATAAGTGAATTTGTTAGAAAATTTCATTCTCTTCTCGTATACAGTGTTGTTATGTCACCACAATATTATACTCAAATTACATTATTTTTGTTTTCGTCTAAGTTAGTTATTACGCTTTTCATTCATTTGATTATTTCTATATTGGAATAAGCATGACTTGTTAGCCTCAAATATAGTCAAAAATAACATTAACTGAATAGGGAATACTTGTCTTAAACTGTTTACCCTAGGGCTGGAACACTGAAAGTTCCAGTTACGAAAAAAAAACCTCCGATTTCACTTGAAAATGTTTAGAAGTTGCAAATCATGTAAAAATAAGGTAATACCAGTGTAATTTTTTTGTTTATTCTACAGTACTTACTATTATTATAAAGTGATAAAGTTTATACATTTGGATGTAGGCGGTAATCTCTCAAACTACTGAACCGATTCTAAAAATTATTTCACAAATATTCTAATAAACTCGAGTAGGTACTAATAAATCCCTTAATAAAAAAGTTGTATATTCAACATTGTATTACTGATTTTTTTCTTTGTAAAATCAATCTGAAACCTAGCTATAAATACAGCAGTATAATAATAAATTCACTAAAGCATGGAAACTGTATCCCGCTATGTTTAATAAAATTAACAACTCCAGACAAGAAAACAGTATTATCGGTTAAAAGCCAAGATATTTTATAAGTTGACGCTTTTAAGATTTTATAAAAAAAAACTTGAAGAAAATAATCTCAGCTTTCTAGAGAGATATTATAACAATTCTCAGATAAAAGGTTCAAAATATTCTACAAAAAGCTGTAGTCATTAAGATTTCGCTAAGAGTGATTTTTGAGGTCGATGTTCACAAAATGTTGGTGAATTATTATTTTTGTTGGAATTTATTTTAGAATGTTTTTCCTTTATAGACTAGAATTACCTGCGATATCCTAGCATTATATATAACTTTTAGACTAAGCCGTTTCAAAAATTAGATAGCCAGTTTACAAGAAAAGTTATGCAGACAGACGAAGGGTCATACCTACAATTTAATAAAATATAAAAGGCATTAAAAAGTTATTTTATGAAACTTTTTTTTATTAATTCAAGCAAAGTTTAATTTAAATATTTGCATCTTAACTAAAATGTATAGTAATAAATAAATAATATATTTAAAAACTATATATACAAATTATAAAAAGAATACCGGTTACCTCGCTGAATGGTTAAACTGATCCTTTGAGCGAGGTAAGAGCCAGCCTTTAGGTCACCCGAGGCGTGGACTAGTCTCGTACCTAAATTTTTCATGAATATTTTCATTGGACCCATTGTTTCCACTGTAAGTGCCGAAAATGAGTAATTTGTTATAATATTTGAATATTTTCGGCGCTTGAGCAGTTGAGCATGTTCTGCCGTAGCACCCGCTCTTAATTTTGTATACTGTATGTGAGATGCTGCCAGTGTATCAATACAGGCAATTTTAAGAAACTTATTTTTTATGAAGTAGTTATTTTTATAATTCAAACTTTTGCCGACAGACGACATAATCATTTAGGTAAATAAAGTAGCCATTTAGCCCAATTTTTCAACTATTTTTTTTTGCTGGTACCACGGGCAAGTTATTACCTTGACATGACAGTGGTACCTAAACGTCATCACTTTGAAGCCTGTCGGCAAAACTTTGAACATTTATTATATAAAAACTACTGAAAATCAAAATACTCAGATTAGTTTCTTAAAATAACATAATATTTAAAATTAAAATATAAAAAACATTAGTTTTTACTTTACATACCGAAATAATAAAATTATTTGTTGTGAAAATCTTATTTTTTAAAAATTCATTTTGCCCAATATTTCAGCAATAATAGTACATAATAGTTGGTATCCCATGTACATTAGTTCAGCGTGACACAACAATGTTTGCTGAGCGGAGCAAACAGAAAAATAAATCGTCGGTCCCCCTTTCGGGCACACTGACGCCAAAACACGCGGAGAATACTCGAATTAAGTGAACAGAGATTTTTAATATATTTTACACTTTTTAGTACATTGCTACTTTAACAGTAACAACCAACACAACAAAATACTAAACACACCTTCACAGTCTTTATACTTTGCGGTGTAACCAGACACTGCTAATGAACAGTGTCCACTTTTTGCCAGTTGGGCATAATATTAAACATGGACCTAGATCATAGAGTACTAAGCCTATGTATGGATGGGCCATAGACGGGCTCCCCCTTACGCCAATTTTTTGCCCTTTGACCAGTTAAACTGACAGGTGCGCAGTATTATGTTACCTTAGATTTCGTTGGCATCGTTTTGTGTCGCGAGACAGAGCTCTAGGAAAATAGTTAATTGTGATGTTTTAAATGGGAAAGGTGATCTAGGACGTCAAACTTGCGGAAACATAGTGTTTCCAATCACTAATTATAATTATTATGTTTGTATCTTAACATAATCATCATATAACGTAAAATCCGTTGCGACAACAAAACGACAGAAAAATACAGGAGCTAGTAGGTACTACTAGTAGGTAGTGTCCCAAGTCGCCCTGTAACGGCCCGCGAATTTCTACGTGGCATGGGGGGGGGGGGTGAAAATATCTGTTTTTTATTCGTAATACATCTAAGTATAGGAAAAAAAAAGAAGCAGACATTTTTATTGGGTCGATTGCCGACTGGTTTTCAAAAGATGCCACGTAGAAGTTCGCGGACCGTTATAGGGCGACTAGGGGCAGCAGACAAGGTTCAAAAGTCCTTCATGCGATTCCTGTATAGGAAAGTTTATGGGTACTATCCGTATTTGTACCCCACGTTCTTTATTCTAGGTATGGTGGGGTATAGATCGCTTGAGGTGAGACGTAAACTGGCAATTATAAAATATTTTATTCGGCTGTCCCGCGGCCAGCTATATAACCCCTCACTCCTCTCCCAGATGCCTCTATTTATTCCACCTATCCGGAGACGGGTCTTGCGCGGGCGTCGACATCCTCTCTTCGCGGTGCCAATGTCACGCACCAGGGCGTTGTCGCATTCACCTCTGCATCAGGCCCTGTCCATTATTAACAGGATTGTGGGCATGACTGATGCAGATATATTTTTTGACCCCGAGCCGAGACTCTTGGCAACAGCAGGATGCATATTGGAGGCTGGTAACTTATGCCAAATTTAATTGTATCTGGAATGTGTCAATAATATGTTTCTATTCTGCATGTATATTACCTGATTGATAGTGTCTTGTTAAGTAATTTGTTTATATTCTGGTACGATGTAGTGCGCTGATGGTTTAATTTTGTTTTTTTTTTTTCTTTTTAATAGTTGTGTTCGATGGAAAATGTGCTAGGTATAGTTTGTCTTGACTAAATCTTGCATGGGTGTATTGAAATGTTAGTGCAAGATGTTATATTTGAATAAATAAATAAATAAATAAAATATCCTACTATCGTATTTAAGGCTCAGCAGACCATAGTAAATAGTAAAACCTGTCAGTAAATCATTGGCCAACTCTCTAACGCGTTCCAGTTCAGATGATGAGTATCCAGTATATAACCGATATTTACATAACCTGAGTCTAACATCTGTATCTCACCAAATAAAACACTTGCCTTGGCTCGTGCATAACCATTGTGTTATCATTAATTCGGTATCGTGGAGATGGAGATCTACCAAGTATACAACGAGTCACATGTCTTGTTATATATGTATCTAATATCACACCTTTTATCCCAAGAGGGATAGGCAGAGACAATCGAATGCCATTTGCTAAGATCCTGGCATACCTCTTTCGCTTATTACATGTTCATCATACCTTAAATACATGCTCGGAGATTGTGTGTACTTTTAACGTTGCCTTCGATCAAAAAATGTTTTATAAGTTCAATAAAAGTACACCTTGGTCGTCCTCTGCCAGCATGTCGTGGTATCTAATAAAAAATAACGACGAATTCTTAACTTTAAGCTTTAAGCTAGTATTAGTAGAAATAGTACAGCATAGTTTATATCACAGACATCACAGTCCGTGTTTCGTATGTAAATTGCCATGAAACGAACTTGAGGAGTTCATTAGCGTCACGAGACGTCAAACGACTTGGTTAGGGTACCTAGTTGTAATGAAGATTAACAGAAATTATACTTGCATGTGACATGACTTTGTAAGTGAAAGGAGTAAAGCTATTATTTTTACCCAGGTTTTATAGTTAAGTTTTGGGTTTATGATATTAATTAGACGATATTTCTGTTTCTGCTTATGAAAGTAGAGTTTAATGAATTAATTTTCATAGCTATACGCAAGGTAATGCCAATTATTTAAAGAGATTGAACAAAGCAGGTGAATGAGTGTCAAATATTATTTAAACCGCATTTTCAAACACAAAAATATTTCTTATATCTTCACGGGTCACCTTACAGCTCCCGAAACCTGGTTACGGTCCCAGGGTACTTCAGAAGACCAAGTATCCCTCTTTTAGCCGATGGTATTTGTGAGGCTATACCTAACAAGTAGCCAGTTCTGTTGTGGTATATGTTTATATGGAAAAGCCTCTAAGTGTGGTTTGTCGGATTACGTATTATAAAAACCCATTGGTACATAGCCAGGATCTAGGGTCGAACCCGTGGTCTGCCTAGTTAATACCAAACGTCTTAACCACCACTTTAGTTTTTATATTGTATCATTGTTTGAGACATAATAATTCGCAGTTAAAATTAACTGCTGTATATTAGCTGACCCTACCAGCCCCTAAATATCAGCATTTCTGCCTTTACGAACTTTCCATGAAATTGTTTCATTTTTGGCTAAAAAAACTTTCATTCGAATCAAGCGAATTTGCAAAAATCTGATTTCTGTCTACACAAAAATTGCTCGAACATACTCGAATCTATTGATTTTGCTGCGACCTATCAAGTTAGTTGGTAATAACGATTTGTGGTTTTGAATTAAATGAAACCTTTTTTTTTTTTTTTTTTTACGTGGGGAAATGCATCATGCATACCCGCGCCCTCGGGGGTGAGGGAACGGGTTATGTGGGACTTTAACCCACTAAAACCCCACGGTACTCCATCTCGCCGGTTAGTCGGCGGGCCACGGGGACGCGTTAGCATTCTTCCGCGACCCGCCGCCGGGTGGCCGTAAGGCCCCATCTCGCTCTGGTTTTACCCAGAGCTGGCGCAGCAGCGAGTACAAACTGCTGCGCCTTCCACCTTGGTCCCCGGTTGAGCAGCGGCTGATTTCCCCCTCAACCGCCACCGGAGACCGCGGCGACCCGACTGCGATGGAAAGTGCAGTCGGGTCATGCTTCGACCGGCAGCGCAAGCGTCACCGGCGTCCGCCTCCAGCCGCATGCGCGAAGAGCCCTGCCAAATCCACAGAACCCCTGCGCAGCGGCTCCACCTCGGGTGCCGCTTAGCTTCACCGTGGATAGTGTGACGAGCACTACCACGGTTACTAAGCCCCCCCGCCACGACAAGGCGGGCACCCCCGGGGGGGAATTAAATGAAACCTATCTAATCCTTTTTTTTATTGTTTACGGGTTGCCTTACAGCTCCCGGGAACCGTTGCCGGCCCCAGGGTACCCTGTGGAAGACAAAGTCTTCCTCATTTTAACCAATGACTTTTTGAGGCTATACCTAACGAGTATCCAGCTCTGTTAAGGTATATAGATGGAAAAGTCTCTTTGTACGGTTTGTCGGATAATGTATATAGATTTTTTAATATAAAAAACTCATGTAGGGATTTTAGGGACCGCGACTTTTGAGTTTGATATCTGTACTATGATTTAACACTAACTGCATTGCAGATAAGGTATTTGGTTTCAATATTATGTATGACACACTATTACGTATCATATGAGTCAACACAGTCGAATTCTGCTGCGATAGCATGCTAAAATGCAGTAATATAGCATTATGAACATGCAATTTGATAGCATTAGTATAAGTCACGCTATATTCACCATTCAGTACCAATAGTAAATATACAACTGACTGTACTTTAGACATTTTTTATGCTAATTGCAACTATATACATAATTGTAACGATAGCAACATCAAGTGAAGGTGACTAAAATGTATAAATTAAATATAATGTTGAGTTAGAAATTAACCATATACCTACTTTTGTAGGTCCTTACAAATTTTTATGTTTCGTCCTTGTGTTTTTTATTCCAGTTTTGAGACAACCAGTTTTCATGTCGAACAGAAAATTATTTTTTTACGCAAAATAAGTAACAGATTTTTAAAATATAATTAAGAAATATTGTTATTGTTTTGAAAATATGATTAGAAACATTTTACTCATAATAGAAAAAAATCCTAAATACACATCTGAAACTATTTATCAAATTTTTTGGCTATAATATATATTACAAAAATTAACATGAATATTTTTTTGGTAATTATCTATCTTTTCATTGTAAAATTATGTCTATGTTGTATAAGCTTTTTTTAAATTGCGTTTTAAACAAAAATTATCACTTACGTTGAATCGTTTACTGTTTCTATCCTGCTCGCATGCGCGCGATTCTAGATAAATGCGTTCTGCTCTTTCATCACTAATTTTCCCATCGACCACATTTTTAAAACCAAATTTAATTTACCTAACTTAAAAAAAGCTATAGGAAATGTGCCTTTAGCGAGTGCTTGTGAAAAAAGCCCGCTATTATTATTTATTATTGGAAATTTTTTCCTCACAAATGTATTGTAAAACGTCATATGAATCACGTGAGCGATGAATTGAATTACAGCTGAATCAATTGAGCTGATGAATTACAGCCTCGGCTCTGTAAAACATACTCCTTCGGCTTTAAGACAAATGCTCAGACTTATATTTTCTGCCTACGACCATTCGCACACTTGTTATACAATGTACTATTTTTGCATCAATCACGTTTAAAAGCCAGGTAATGAAGGAAACCCCCATAAATAAATGGAAACTTTGTGAACAGTTATAGAAAAAAATTGCACACTAGATTAAAAGAGCATGACGTGCAGTAACGGGTAACTTAAGAGGTCAATTAGATTTTATCTTTAAAACTGTGAAGGCTCGTGTTTTCTAAATTGTATGTGCTTTAATATCTCTTTCTTTCAGAATTATCTATTATGGCCTCAAGTCATATTGAATATTATACAAATGTTTGAAATAATTGTTTTTTTAATGCTATTATATATTATGTTGTTGAAAATATTATCGAAGAAGAAGAAGAAGTTCTGATAATACAGATATGTTTATTCAGATATTTAGAATTTAATAAAATTAAGCATTTTTAAATCTTCGGCAGTTCGATTTGAATTAAATTAAACGTATTATTAACAAAAATTAAAAAAAAAACAAAAAAGTAGATAACTATATATGTTTTAAATAATTGAATTCAACATTAATAAAATAATACCTACTTACTTACATATTTTGTAGCAATTTTATATTTATTGAAATATCAAAAACCGACTCATAATTTATATTTATTATTTATAATTCATTAAATAATAATAATAATACATAACTGTGAATTTTTTTTAGAAAACATCCAAAAATATTGTCATTAACAGTTGCCCCCAAACATAGTTATCAGCTCGCGTGCAGCAGACTGAACGACGGACGTTTCATTGTGTGATATAACTTTTCTATCACGGAACTTTGATTTTTACTCGCAATTTCGAATTGCAATTACTAACAAAACTTTACTCTATACAGAGCTTCTATAGAGAAATTCCCAGGTTCTATCTTTACCGATTTGTTATTCGTAGTGCACATAATAAACATACTTCTTCTGAAAATTTATTTTAGAAGTAACAGCTCCTAGGTCGGCTAAATGAGAAAGACTTTGTCTTTCGCTGGGTATCCTGGGGCCGGCAGCGGTTCCTGGGAGCTGTAGGCATAAACAACCCGTGAAGATTATTTTTTTCTCCTAGGTCTATTAATTGCAGCAACTATTTATGGAAAACTCGCTAAAATGTAGACAGTGTTCCATGTGCCATTAATAGTGTGGAATGATGCATGCGTTAAAGGTTTCAATAACTAATTACTTTTTCAGCCACATCGTAACAGAAATTAAACCATTAATTGGATTTCGGGATTTTATTTATACATCATTGCTTCCTCATATCTATAAAATATAAAATATTTCTGCATACAAAGTCAACCCTCAATAACACACTGATTAACTGCAAATGATGTTTGTGTCCAATCATGCATTGACTCATAAATAATTTATGTCATTACATTATTTATTTTTCACTAGTGAATCGAGTTTGCACAAAAATAAAATATCTTCACAAAATCGACCGTGAAGGACGGACAGACCAAATTAAAAAATTTGCACTGAAAAGTAAGAAATAATAAATATTTCGTGGTAGAATTTGATCTTAGTGTCAAATTAGAAACAACTTAGTTCCCAAATTCACTAATCTATAGACAATTCATCCTACGATCATCAGTACAAACATAGATAATATTGAACAGATCTTTATCTTTTTATATGTTTACTTAATTTTGTATACCAATTTGGCACCAACCGTCTTCAAATTCTGCGACGAAATATTTATTTTTTTTCTTAATTTTCAGTGCAATTTTTTGAAGCAGGACACTAATATTTCAAGGAACTATCTTGATAGAACAAATTACGTTTTAAGTTTACTTTGTGAGTGAATCCTGAAACTGATAATTCCTCTACCATTCACTGCTAGGTAATCATCAGAAAATTAATCTAGATTAAAATATATCAAATGACACTTTCCAGCCAAATAAAAGCTCCGTTGTTCGTCATAGTTTCTCATAATACAATTATTGCCCTCCTAGAGAGTTATGAGTGGGGTCCCGTCGTGGAATTAATGATGCAAGTTATGATGAAACTTTTTTAATTGGAAGAAGTGCTTTACGACTATACTCGTGAATATTGAAGGTCACAAGAACAACGTCTACCTATTTTGGAACTTAATTCTCCAAACCAATTTGGTATTACTTCGATTTTGGCAAGGTTCAAGTAAGTTATTTTTTAGTTCCATCACTTACTTAACTAGAAAATGTTCGATCCGGCCACCGTATGATCAAGATTGAAGACAGGCCACACATTAGCAATATATCATACGATCTAGATCACATACAATTCACTCACCCACACAGACACACAAGATTCAATTAAACAAAAGCATGTGGATGTGTGTGTGTGTTTGTGTGTGACAGATCGTTCCGGTCATCGAAATCAACCACAAATACAACAATTTGAAAACGAATAGTGGGCCGCGCGTACAAGAATTCGACGAGTCTGTGGTCGGTTTCGGTGGACCGTACGACGACCGGCCGGGGATTGGACGAATGTGTGGCCACCTTTATTGAAGCAACACTTGGGTATGGAATAAGAAGCATGAAAGTAAGATAAATGCAGTGGAAATTCGTGATATAAAGCGTATTGACCGCATCCTTAACGATGTCATTAGAGAAGAATGCGGAGTGAAAGATAACGTTGTGATGATTAAAATTAAGAAAAGTAGTTTACGTTGGTTTGGAAACGTAGAAAGAATGAAGGATAAAAGATTGACTAAAAAGGTTTATATGGCTGAAGTGGAAGTAAATACTGGCAGAGGACGACCTAGGTGTACTTTTGATCGACGGCAATATTAAAAGTACCCACAATCGCCGAGCATGTATGAAAGGTATGATGAATATAACAGAAGCAAAAGAGGTATATCAGGATTGTAGCAAATGGCATTCGATAGTCTCTGCCTACCCCTCTAGGGATAAAAGGCGTGATGATAGATAGATCAAGTAAGCTAAACGTCTGTTGTTATTTAAGTTAACCTAATACACAAAATCGTTATATTAATTTTAGGTAAATAAACAAACACCGTTGCAGACACTTTGCTGTGGTTTAGCTCGTCAGCTGTCATGAGCAACAACAAGTAAATGAAAAATGTGAATTGTTTTTGGTTTTGTATTCAGGAGCAACAAAACCATAGGTATTTGTAGCAAGTATTAGTAGAACAGTTTCAAAGTTTATAAATACTATCATCCCCTACTAATCTATATATATAAAAAGAGAAGTTCCGATTCACTGACCATCAACGCCCAGCCCAAACCCTTGGACCTAGGAAGCTGACATTTTGCACAGAAGTTCCCTTTATTATGTAGACAAGGAATAAGGAAGGAAATTTCGATATTCAACCCCTAAGGGGGTCAAATGGGGTAAATACGTTTGTATGTAAAATCTTATTTCCTGCGTGAATCAACTTGAAACTTTGTACAAATATTTTTCAGTACAAATAATAAATACTTATTTCTGGATTTTTAAAAACAACCCTTAAGTAGAAGTGCAACGGGGTGTAGAAGTTTGTATAAGGAAATCGTATTACCTGCGTTGTTCAACTTGAAACTTGGTACAAATATTCTTCAAAACAAATAACAAAACACGTATTTTTGGATTTTTAAAGACGACCCTTAAGGAGGGGTGCAACGAGGTGTAGAAGTTTCTATAGGGAAATCGTGTAGGTATCACCTTGAAACTTGGTACAAATATTCTACAAAACAAATAATAAAACACGTATTTTTGGATTTTAAAACACGACCCTTACGGAGGGGTGAAACGGGGTGTAGAAGTTTGTATAGGGAAATCGTATTGCCTGCGTGTATTAACTTGAAACTTGGTACAAATATTCTTCAAAACAAATAATAAAACACGTATTTTTGGATTTTTAAAAACGACCCTTAAGGAGGGGTGCAACGGGGTGTAGAAGTTTGTATAGGGAAATCGTGTAGGTATCAACTTGAAACTTGGTACAAATATTCTACAAAACAAATAATAAAACACGTATTTTTGGATTTTAAAACACGACCTTTACGGAGGGGTGAAACGGGGTGTAGAAGTTTGTATAGGGAAATCGTATTGCCTGCGTGTATTAACTTGAAACTTGGTACAAATATTCTTCAAAACAAATAATAAAACACGTATTTCTGGATTTTTAAAAACTACCCTTAAGGAGGGGTGCAACTGGATGTACAAGTTTGTATAGGGAAAACCTATATGTATCAACTTGAAACTTGGTACAAATATTCTACAAAACAAATAATAAAACACGTATTTTTGGATTTTTAAAAACGACCCTTAAGGAGGGGTGCAACGGGGTGTAGAAGTTTCTATAAGGAAATCGTGTAGGGTAACAAATTGAAACTTTGTACAAATATTCTTCAAAACAAATAATAAAACACGTATTTTTGGATTTTTAAAAACGACCCTTAAGGAGGGTTGCAACGGGGTGTAGAAGTGTATAGGGAAATCGTATACCTGCGTGTATTAACTTGAAACTTAGTACAAATATTATTCAAAACAAATAATAAAACACGTATTTTTGGATTTTTAAAAACGACCCTTAAGGAGGGGTGCAACGGGGTGTAAAAGTTTGTATAGGGAAATCGTATTATCTGCGTGTATTAACTTGAAACTTGGTACAAATATTTTTCAAAACATAAAACAACCCTTAAGAAATTGTTAAATAGGGCATGGGGAAATATTTTTACGTGACTGGGAAGATATTCATATATAGGTACCGAATTTATACTTTTTGAACTTCTGACTGACGGGGAATTTACGGGGGTAAAAGATAAATTAAGGGAAATCTCTCCGTACCTATTTACATAAATTACGTAATTATTCCAATTCTACGCGAACGAAGTCGCGGGCAAAAGCTAGTCACTATATATTTCAAAACATAGTCTCCCGCCTCGTCTGTCTGTCTGTCTCTGACCTTTTCACGCAAAAACTGCTGAACGGATTTTGTTGCGGTTTTCATTATTAGATCTAGGTTGATTGTATTGCATGTACCTATCATGTTTAGGTGAATCAAGTGGGGAAAAAGTTAGCCCCAGTGAGTTTTCATGGCGTATGCTGTCTTAAAAGAATTGTGTAGAATTAAATGATCTCCAAAAAACTCCGCGGTAGGATATAAAATATATATCTCTAATAGCTTATTTATGTAGGTATTCAAATTATTTTAAACTCATATTGTACCCGAGCGAAGCCGAGGGCATGGTCGGTAGTAATGTATAAGTATAAAATACTTTAGCGTAGATTACCAACGTCTAAAATTTTAAAGCAGCCCCTAGAGACAAGAAATTCACAAGTTTTTATCCAATATTTCACCGCGGACACCACAAAAGGGCAGTCTGGCATTAATCACTTGACGTCATCTGAGGTACCTCCTTTTGTTATACTTCATTATATTTCCTACTAAGATCGGCGAATTTCAGAGATCGGAAAAATTGTCAATCGATTTTGTTATAAGTGACTTTGAAATTGAGAAGGAACTGTCATGTTTACACATTTAGTTTATAGAATAGCTATAGGTGAACCGCTGAGAAAGTAGCACTCCCATGTCCATGAGGGGTGAGGGGCGGGCATGATTCTGCTATACACTATGCGAGTTTTCGTGCGATGTGTCTGTTGTCGACGCGATTTACCTCGGGCTTTTGCGGGTAGATTTTGATTTTGATGAAATTTGGTATGAGGATCGCGTCGACAACAGATATATCGCGTGAAACTTCGTATCGTGTATGACAGAATCACGCCCGCCCCTCTCACCCGCGAGGACCATGGGAGTGCTACTTTCTCAGTGGTTTACCTATAGTGGCTTTGGCTTCAAACGGGAACAGTTTATTTATTGTTGCAATAATTTATACACCGGAAATTTTTTTTTGTCACATTTCAAAACCGGTGGGTGAAAAAGCAAGTAAGAGATATTACTACCGCGGTCTTTTTTAGGGTTCCGTACCCAAAGGGTAAAAACGGAAACCCTATTACTAAGACTCCGCTGTCCGTCCGTCCGTCTGTCTGTCACATGGCTGTATCTCATAAACCGTGATATTTAGACAGTTGAAATTTTCACAGATGATGTATTTCTGTTGCCGCTATAACAACAAATACTAAAAAATAGAATAAAATAAATATTTAAGGAGGCTCCCATACAACAAACGTTATTTTTTGCCGTTTTTTTAGATAATGGTAGGAAACCCTTCGTGCGCGAGTCCGACTCGCACTTGGCCGGTTTTGTACATCATTTAATACCCACAGAAGCAACATTTTTTTTCCCGACTTAGCCTAGTCATTCTCTTGAAACAATCTCTATATATTACTTCCTAAATTTTTTTGTCGGTATCAAATATAGAAAAAAAACTTCTAATGACGAAAAATAAACAAAAAAATCAAAATTAAATGTTTGTTTTAAATGTATCTATCTATTATCACGCCTTTTATTCCAAGAGGGGTAGGCAGAGACAAACGAATGCCATTTGTTACGATCCTGACATACCTCTATCTCTTCTTTTATATTCACATGCTCGTTTTTCTTTTAAAATTGGATTAATTTATTTATTTTGTAAAAGATGTCATCTGTTGGAAATCAAAGTTTTTGCACGGGTCATCTTATTTATCTAAATAATGAAAACCTGAAATAGATCCGTTTAGTAGTCCTTAGAAAATCGGCCACATAATATCAGATCTATCTTATTATTAACTAACCTATTATTTCTTAGGCCGCAATCTACCACTCCTGAAACATTTAAAACCCAATCCAACCCTAGCTAGAACAATAAAGTACGTAAACAATATCAAATAGACTATAACCAATCTGTTACTGGTATCAATAGAGCAATTTACATGCGGTTATAGGTTACAGAGCGATGTAATAGTGCTTATGAATATGTATTGAGTCCGTTTGTCTAATTGATTGATATACAAATATTGGATTTCTATTGTGTTCCGATTGACTAGGGACTATTCATACAATGTGAATTGAAGAACTCGAATATTCAGGTCATTCGTGAAGCTAAGGGTTTCAGAAGAAAGGCACCAGGGTATGACGTAGATAAAGGTAGCATAAATTAAGCGTTTATTAGCTGGAAAGTATAGCCTATTTTATTTAGAAGTAAAGATGATACACCCTTGAAAATAAAAATAGGCGTTGTACAAGTATGAGTATTTTTGTGGAAACCCACGCTTTTTTCTGTAGTTTTGGGTGGTTTTAGTAAGAGGATGTGTTAGTGCGAAATCTATTATTTTATTTAAAAAAATCTTAACTAATATTTTATATTTGTACTTTTGTCTTTCATTTTCTATAGAATAGGAATAAAATATAAATGTTGTTCGATGGTACCTAAGTGCATTTTATAATCGCATGAATAATATTTTTAGGATACGAAAAAGTGCTTTTTTCTATCGGATTTTTGTATGAACTTAAAAAAAAGGGCAAGCCGGGCGGAAAGCAAGTATATTACAAATTTCCATTGAACACCAAGTAAAGGTAATAGGCATAGCAGCAGTTACCGCTATCTTTACTGCCTGTCGGAACAACGTACGCTCCCAAGTATCGATTCCATCATTTATGTGCGCTTACACAATCACAACCTTATTTACGACTATGCTCAAATATTCCTTACTATTTGTCTTCTGGTACTTACCTTCAACATCTGTGCCACGGTTCAAATAAATATCAATTTTATTTTGTAAATAAGTCAATAAAATTTATATTATGTTTAATACATGAAAGACTTTAGAATATGGTCTAATTTTAGATAGACATACAATGCTTGTATGATCACTCGTGTGTCTTTTTGTCTGTCCGTCTATCACAGATTATTTTCTCCGAATCTACTGGACGACAAATTTTAATGTTGAAACATAATATAGATTTTGACCTTGGACCTACAGCGTAAATAATCTTCAAGAGCATCATGTGACTATCAAATGACAAAAAAAATAGCGTATAAAGTGCCATTCTTATAATTTACAGGAAAACCTAAACTATAATCCCTCGCAACTTGGTCAATTATTTTGTTTGAACGCGCTAATCTCTGTAACTACCCGATTTGATTATTCGGATGAAATTATTTTTGCATTTGATAACCCAATTCTTGAGGAAGTTTATAGGCTATTTGACATCAATCTATATACGATCCAAAGGAGCAGAGCTAACGCAGACGCAACCGCAGAGCACTGCTAGTATTGGTATAAGATCACATCGTAAGATCCAAAGATTTAACTTCTCATCCCTCCTTTGTATAAGTTTAAACTATCCGATTTTCCAAGTCGAGCTATAAATTGTGTCAACCAGATTTCAGTTTCGTTCTCCCGTAAAATAGCTAACTCAAATAGGTATTGTAAAACAAACACTAGGTCATGCAGTGAAAGACGTAAAAGTTTTTTAATAGTATTTGGAACGGTTCCAGTGGGGGTATAAAGAATGACAGAAATTCACCCCAAGAGCGAGCTGGGGATCTTTATTTTACTTTATTCGAGAAGGCTTTCTTTGTCTCCCTTTGGGCGGAAAATCAACCTTTTATTATTTATTGTTAGGTGCTTTTTGAATACTTTAAGGTAACGGTTTGCTTAAGGCTTCATTCGTATGTTTTTGATGTTCCATCATCATCATCAACCTTTTAAGATCCACTGCTGGATCATGGTCTCCCTCTACTAGGTGCACCATTTTTAGTGGTGCTCATTGAGAGGAATTACCATAGTCACCACGCTTGGCAAGCGGGTTCGTGACCGGACGCCGGCTATACGTGCCCTCCGGAGCACGAGGTGTCGATTTAAGCACATATACTTAAAGAAAATTGGTGCTTAGAATTTTGGCAAGGGGTAGGATTCGAACCCGGGACCTCCGGTTTCAAGTCCACAGTTCTATCAATTAGGCTATCGACTACACCTATCCTCACAAATACCACCGGCTAAAAGAGGAAGAGTTTTTCTTCCGCTGAGTACCCTGGGACCAATGACCGACAACACGGTTTCGGTAGCCATAAGGCAACCTGTCAATAAGAAAAAAACGGTGAACATTTCATTGACATATTCATCTGTTGCAAACAATGCAAAGATTTTCCATTGCCAGTCTTGGATATTTCAAAAAGGCTTCTGGCTTAATTTCTTCTTTAGGAAAGTATGAATTAGTGATTTAATGAGTCCAACAATGTGTTTTTAAAATTACAGGTAGGTATCCCAAATTATAGTTAATTGTATTGTCGAGTATCCTAGCATAGCCTCTAGCCAACGCACTTAAGTTTGTCTTTGCACTGTTATAATATATGAATTTTCCAAAAGATTAGAGGTTTTAAATAAATAACATATTATGCCAGAAAATTCATCACTAATAAAAGTTGGCGGCTACTTGACCCGTAAAAGCTTCGGAGTGCCCTCTTAAATAACGGTACAAAACGGCGCACTGCGTCAAATCATAAAGTTGGGAACGCTCTATGAATGTGTGTTAAATTAGCGACAAAAAAACTTTTGCCAAAAATAGCTAAAGCAACATATTTTACGAATCCGTTCCCTGAGGTATTAAATGGAAACCCTTTTATCGTTATCCGTCGGTTTTCAAGAAAAGCTTTCAATGTTGTTAGTTTAAAACTTGTTAACATGGCCATTGCTGATTGAGACATTGTGATTGTAAAGCCATTAACGACGATTAGGCAGCTCTAAAATTTGTCTTATTAAAATATCTCAATTAATTCAATATCTAAGTGGTATATACCATTTACATACTGAAGAATAAGACGGTTTTAAGAATATTTGACTGTTTGATATTTCATTCCCATATCCCAATATTTGATACTATAAAATATAGCCTTTGTCACTCAGACATGTATGTAGCTTGTAGGTACGTGTACGTATGTAGCTTTCTATTAGTGAAATAATTTTTAAAATCGGTACTGTAGATTTTGAGTTAGTTCATTACAAACTAAAAATCAAATTTTACCTCTTTATAATATTGGTATAGAAGAACAGGCTCGGAGGTTCATTGGGTTTTTAATTATCATAGTAGGTACTTAGAGTTAGTACCATTTGTTTCATTTATAAATATTTAAGGGGTCCGTACATAAATAAGACCATGTGGCACCCCCCCCCCATTGGCATGTGCAAATCCCAAAAAATCCACATTTTTAGGGTTCCGTACCCAAAGGGCAAAAAACGGAAACCCTATTACTATGACGCCGCTATCCGTCCGTCTGTCTGTCTGTCTGTCTGTCCGTCTGTCACCAGGCTGTATCTCATGAACCGTGATAGTTAGACAGCTGAAATTTTCACAGATGATGTCTTTCTGTTGCCGCTATAACAACAAATACTAAAAAACGGAATAAAATAAATTTTAAGGGGGCTCCCATTCAACAAACGTGTTTTTTTTAACCGAACTTCAAAACAGAAGGATTAGGTTCTCAATTCGTTGGAATCTTTATTTTTTTTTACGTATGTTCCCCGATTACTTGAAGACGCCTGGACCGATTTGGAAATTTTTTGGTGGTTCCATTTTTTAAAGTGAAAATTGGTTCAGTAGTTTTTTTAGAAATTTTGAAAAAACTGACTTTATAAGTTCTTAATATCTCGATGAAATCTGTACCCATTTTGACGACTTATTTTTTTAAGGATATAGTAATTTTTCGACATTATCTTACAGACATAATGACAAAAATCGGTTCAGTAGTTTTTCAGAAATTCAGTAATTTGTCTCTGTTTACGACTGAAAATTATGTATCAGAGAAAAGCCTTAGCTACGGTTGCTATTGACACGAAGTTGTCAATTTTTGTATTGACGGTGGTCTAACGGCTAAAGGTATAGTATGGTGCAGCTCAGGATGCAAATGGTTCAAATCCCATCCACAGCAGTTAATTTTCAGTGCATAACTTTTGAAGTCGGTACACATTTTTTTAAAAGGCAAATTATAAAGATAATGGTATGGAGTCCGACTCGCACTTGGCCGGTTTTTTAAAATAAAATTTTTGATTATGGACGTGTTTAAAATAATTTCTACGCGTGTGACATAATAGTTATATAGACAGGATAATTAATTTGTTAAAACGCAATCCGTTAGATAAATTACAGCTATAAATAATAGTTGTACTTCGTCATATATTGAAAGCATCAGATAAATTTCCACAAAAGGGATGGCTATGTCATGTCTATACGATCGGTCGGTCCCGATAGACCAACTCGTAAATCATATAAACGTATGTGTTACTGAAAAACGACTGACAATAGTTTTGCATTATAGAACATCTAATGTAATAAATTTCACTCTTTCAGGATTTTTTGATTTGAACGATGAACTATTTCTTGTGGTAAATATTTGTTCGTGTGTTTATAAAAAGAAAATTAAGAAAAAAATATAGTTAGGCGGATATGTTCCCCTTATAAGCAGTTTCAATTTCAGGTAGCTTGTTTTGAAAAAAATAAGCATGAATGTAAATTTCTGATGCGCACTGAGAAAGTCACACAATTGGTCGCATGGTGTCACTGATGACCACAAATTTATCGTTGAATAAATTATAAGGTGTTTGTAAACAAAGTATAAAACAAATTTTAGGTATTATTATATAGTAACAAAAACTTCTCTTTGTTTTTAAAATGTTATGACAATTAATTATTTCTGCATTCAGTGCAATAGATGTACAGTGCTAGACGCAAATAAATATTCAACAGTTTTTGTAAACCTCTAGCTCTAGCCACTGCAATATTTATTATCTCAAAATAATGTCAAATAAAAACAAATAAATACGAAACAGTTATTCTCTATTTTAAACAATCTTTTTTAATAAATAATCTAAAACATTTAATAACAATGAATTTATATAAATTAATGCAAAAAAGCTAGCAGGAAAGCTTTCTTCATCAAAGTGGCTATGGCATGCGCCCAATTAAGGGTTAATTTACACATGGTTGTTAAAATCACATCGCTTTGGGCGTTTTTCCACTTGCCACCATGGCAACGGCAACGGCAACGGCACTAAGTAGAACGTTTAGGGATGTAGTATTCCAAAAAGTATTGATACTGTATTTTTATTTACTTAGTCTTATTTTATTATTTTTAATAATACTAACAAATAAATAAAATGTTTAATTATCGACATATTCGATATATGTGGCTATTGATGACCATATATTAAATAAAAACCAATGGGTTTTTTTATTTAAAAATATATGTACATAATCCGACAAACAACACTGTTCCATCTAAATATACCTCAACAGACCCGGCCACTCGTTAAACTGGCCTCACAAATACCATCGGCTAAACGAGGGAGACTTGGTCTTTCGCTAGGTATACTGTAACCGTAACACGGATTCGGGAGCTGTAAGGCAACCCGTTATGATATGGTATATTAGCCTACACTAGAAGGTGAAACGTCGGTATTTAGAGAAATATTGTGTTCGGCGTAGCGAAATGAAGATATTTAAATTCATTATTTCAAATTCAAATTATCTTTATTTGTGGACAGATGTGTTACAGATATTAGGTGTTACATATATTTTGGTCTCTATGTCCTGCCCCATGGGCGTACAATTTTTTAGCTATAATACGACAAACTATGCAAATACATTATTTTAATTATTGTAAGTTGATGGTAATGAACTATCTATTTGACTTTGATAATGTAATATGTTTTGTCTATTAAAAATGTGTGTAGTTTTTCCCTAAACAAAGACATATTATCCTCAATATTACGAATAACCTTGGCTGACAACATTTTTGCTGAAAAATTCTGTTCGTAATATTTTAGGTATAATTGGTGCAATATGTAAACATTTTTATATTATTCTTTACGAATACTGCACATTCGTGTATATATATTGATGGTAACGTTAATATCTTGTGCTTATTGAAATATGGTCTACATAAGTCTGTCTGTTTTAATTTAAACATTGATCTAAACCACTTTTTTTGTGCTCGGAATGCAAGTATACTATTAGTAGAGTTGCCCATAAATATTATTCCGTTTCTCAGCGTAGAGTCCACGTAAGCCATGTATGAAGTTCTCACAGCAGACTGATTTGTAATTTTTGTCAATTTATGGAGAGCAAATGCATGTTGGCTCAATCGCTTGCAAACATGGTGTATTTGAAATTTCCATTTGATCCTATTGTCGATATGTAATCCTAAAAACTTTGTTGTTTCCGTCTCTCCTATCTTTGTGTTTAAGTAGTTTATGTCCAAATCAATACAATTATTATTATGTCTCAGTTTAAAGGTCATTATTTTAGTTTTATCCAAATTTATGTCAAGATTATTACATTTTAATCAATTCACTATAGATGTCAAAGTATTATTAATGTCATATTCTAAGTTTGTCAAATTTTCGCCGGTAAACAATACAGTACTGTCATCGGCGTACGACGAAATCTAACCGATATATTGAATATTTATATTTTTTTCGATACATAAATAGTAATACTTTTCGAATAAGTATAGCGATGCTTTTAAAATATATCGATAGTATTTTTTAATGCTACATCCCTACACATTGTGCCATTGCCGGTGCCGTGCCTGCAAGTGGAAAAACGCACAGTGGTTATATTTATGGTTATTAAGTCATAATTTGTCTGTCACAAGGCGTGGCAAAGTCTATTAGTATAGCAATTTAGACTATAAATGAAGTACGCGGGGCCACCCGGCCACCCGGCCCACTAACTAATCGCCCAATGTTTATGTTGAACGTCCCGGCCGATTTGTTGTCGAAATGTTTATTATGCACACTAACTTTAGTACGCTCGACGGGATTAAGTTCTATTTGCACTGAAATTGTGTGCAATTGCATTGATTTAGTGACGATTTGCTAGTTGGAAAGGTCCGATTTTGATTGCGAAAATGACAAAAACAATCACTATTTAATATTATCATCACGCCGTTTATCCCCGAAGAGTTATATATAATATATGAATCCATAGATGCAATAAAATGCCCTTTGCGACACTGGATCTCTTTCACCTGATATTCATAGTTTGTGTTTATGGTAGGACACCGAGTCTACTGCGATATTTCCTGGCACTTATAATATCATAGTAAGGGTAAGGGGGAGAACGGAATAAGATCTATCCGACCCCAAATGTCATCCTCACCTGCATGCTTGGTACCCTCTGCTAGACAACAAACGAGGCTCTGGCGACCGAGCAATGGCGGTATAACCATACACCTAGCTAGGAAGTTTCCTGATTTAGATGGAAGAGGCTACAGCGAGTATAAATACCTAAATAGTCTGAAAATGTCTGGTACAGAAGGCTAGGGGAAACCACTTCACTATTCTTCCCAAGAAAGTTAACCATGGCGAGTCAATACAAGGTGCGTCGCACTGTGGACCGCCATGATTGACCACGACTGTGTCACATTGCAGTTTTTGTGATATTTGGATCATTAAAATAAAGTAAATTCAGTTATTGATGATTATAATTATATTAGAAAAAAAAGCAATTTTGATGTTTAAAGGTTATTACCATTGCCTAAAAGGAAAGTAACTTTTATATTTTTATATGTGAACAATTTATTTTCATATACACCGGTGAAAAGTGAATTAAGGACTTTTAAGGACTATTTAAGAAATTTAAATTACTAAATTAAAATTTAAGGTAAAAGCTTGTAAAAACACACACCTTAATTTAATAAACAATAATACTACTATAATTTGGTTTCATTGGTTTCCAAACTTTTATTATTTATTTGCATTCTTTTTATACTGTTGAGTCTAGCCTGGTAAAATTTAAAAAACTTAATAAAGAGGCTCACAGAAATGGCGCCCCACGTCAAGAGCACCACAAATAAGAATAAGAAGATAATTATCATAGCTGTTTATATTTCATCATAATAGGCTCAAATACGTTTTATATCGGCTTTGTGTTGAATGTTCGCCTGCATCTTTAATTGCACTTCAATTGCGTCGGTTTGTGTCATCTACGAACATGACAAATGTGAAAGTGTATGTGTCCTAACTTTGTAAGTGACTTGTTAGTTGCATGTGGTGAAAAAAACGTGCCAAACTATTATGACTTGTAGAAATGCTGGCACTGAAAATGTTTTGATCTTATTAAATTTTTAATTATTTTTCAAAAAATATTTCTACTTAAATTTGTCTATAAGTAATACTGTAATTTTTTGTGTAAAGAATACCATTTTATTAATAGAGATATTCAAAATATAAAGTTTTTGACTCTCCTGAAAACTTCCCTTTATTTTCAAATCAATGCGAATAAAACCAAACTGCTTTTCTTAAATGTTTAGATATTTGTACTAATTTAGTTTAATCCCACATGAATAGAAAATGGTGAAAAGTTTTACAGTACCAGCAAAAACGTACCTAAATGTAAAAAGGTGCCAAGTTTTATTTTATGCTAAAATGTCGCTACCAATAGGAATGAGGTCAAAGTGGGTGCCAAGATCTTTGGGAAAAATTAATAAATTTATTGAATATTTTGTAGAACTTTTACCCCCTGCCACATAAAATAACTTCTTGATATTTAAAATTCTAAAAACACATGGCCTTTATACTAAGTAATAGAAGACGCATGTATCTTTGATAAGAACGATTCGGAGTGTTTTTTTATATGTGATAGATTTCAATCAAGTACCCCTCGACGAAATCCTTCTTTTTTTTCTTCGCGAGTTGCCTTGCGGCTCCCGAAATCGTGTTATCGATACCAGGGTACCCAGCAGATGACAAAGTCAGTTCTGTTGAGGTATATTTAGATGGAAATGTCATATAATATTTTCCGAATGAAAAATGAAAATTTTAATGCAAATATTTGGTCCACGACTCGTGTGACAACATTGCGTGACCAGTATAACGACCCCGTGACCAATTTATACTCGATATTTATAGCAAAGATTGTTTCCTGACTTTTAGTTATATTTTCTGTAATGTTCCATAATAAAAAGTTGTAACTTGTAACTGGTGTTATAAAGTAGAACGAACCAGGTTTAAAAAAAGGTTTTTGTGATATTATTTTTCAAAATTTACATGTCTTTGGATAACGTCGCTGACTGCATCACTGTTGTTTTTTCATTATATTATTGTTTGTTGTCCGTTATTAAATATTATTACCATTTTCCTTGAATTAATAATTACTTAACAATATTACGGAAAAGTACGGATATGTTCTCCAAAGCGATTAATGAACCCGTTTCTCAGGATTCAATACAAACGGTCTAATCAATGCACTAATTATGCTGTTTTAACATTTCTATGACTTATGAAAAAATATTTAAATTCACTATGTTACCGGCCCTAGGGTACCCCCCAAAACACAAGACTTCTTCATTTAGCCTATGATACGTACAGTGGAAAAAATCATTTGTGCATAAGGACAGATTCATCCCTTGGGGGATAAGACAGCAGGATCAGGTAGGTCCTAGTGGAACATGTGGCCAAAGTTCCTTTGTTACTTACACATAGTTACGGGATCTTCAGTGTCCGATGGTATAAAACGATATTTTAGATTATGATAATGAGAGTGATTGAAAGCACGATTAGCTTTGGCAGTAAAAGGGTAATTTACGGTCAAAATTACCGCATTACACGACGCAAACTAGCGAGCGGTAAATTGAAACGCGGTAAACACCGGACAGCGAAATTAGAATTTATTACCGGGGTACGAGATTGCAGAAAATTATAGCGAACTTTTGGTAAGTAGATAAGCTGTTTTAATGTTATATAATTTTAGAGACTCATATTTGTATGGTTATATATATTATGATTCTTTTTTATTTCCTACTAGCTTCACCCGTGGACCCCATATTAACTTTCATCCCTTATTATGGTCTTGTAAAAGCAGTTTCAGTATTTCCCGAATTTTGTAATTTTTCGGGAAAAGTTTCCCATTTTACTTTCCCTGAAAACCTTATTTAGATATTGTAAGGCTTGCATGGGGACATCGATCCAATACGTAGAGGCCATTGTGTTTAGTCTAAAGTATTGTGGCTAGCACCCGTTGAGACCTATCTCTGAATGCGTCTAATACAATCACATAGGCGGTCACAGACAGGCCCCGTCAGGTGCCTGGACCATTGCAGATATAAAATTAAATATTTATTATTATGTTCTTCGTGAAATATTAAATAAAACTTATGTGGTTGCAAATCTTTGATTTCTTCTTCCGGGAATAATTCAAGATGTAACCTATTTCTGATCCTAATTTTATTTAGTCTCACCGTGTTTTTTTCTTGTTTCACGGGTTACAGCTCCCGGGAACTGTTCTTGGCCCCAGATTTTTTTTGCTACATACCTCAACAGAGTGGCCAGCTCTGTTGAGGTATGTAGATAGAAAAGCCTCTTTGTACAGTTTTGCGAATCAAAATATTTCGAGATAATATCTAAAAAGTTTATAAAGATTTTGGCAATTTTTATTTTCCCATATACAAACGTTATTTTATTGCCACTGAACTCCATAACGAATATTTATAGCATATAAAAGTAACCGACCAATTTCCCAATCTTGAAATTGACCACTAATATTTGAATTATCACTCCCCGTAGACAATAGCTAGAGTGATGTACAATCGCGATAACAAAGTTTAAACTTAATGAAAGAAGGTTACGCCTGTGTAGAAATGGGGTAAACAAAGACTATGGACACATATATATATACCAATAGGTATTTACGAGAACCCGGCTTGAACCAGGTTTTCTGAAATGTGAAAAATAAAAGTTTCTTAGCGTTCAGACACAATTTTTTAACATATTTTTTCTGTTACTAAATTACTAAAAAGGAAATCCGACTGCAAATTATTAGTTTTTTTATTCACGGGTTACCTTACACTGTACATCAGTTCCAGGGTACCCAGTAAAAGACAAAGTCTTCTTTTTTAGCCGATGGTATTTGTGAGGCTATACCTCTAGTTCTGTTGAGGTCTTTTAGATGGAAAAGCCTCTAAGTGTGGTCGGATTATGTAGGTACATAAATTTTTAAATTATAAAACCCATTTGTACATTGCCGTGATCGAACCGTGCTCCGTCTAGTTAATACCACTCGGCCACCGACGCACAAATATTTGTTTCTACGTAATAAACAAAGTACTTTGACATGGAGTAACTGTCTATTTTGCATTTGGCGCCAAAATCATCGTTTTAATCAAATCAAATAAATCGATGCGTGTTTCAAAAGCTGGTATTTCCAAGTGGATTATTCAATTAATACCTAGGCACAATGAAAGATACATTTTTCCACTCGACAGTACCTACATATGAAAGTAAGATAGTTTGCGAGGACGGGAGCTCTTAACGGTAGTTTTTCATGAAAATAAAGTAGAAGCTTCTTTGTGAGGAACCAAGAACGACACTTGATTTATCGTTCTACTGTCTCTTTGGATTTATCATTCGCGGTATCCGACAGATCTACGGTTCAAATAATTGAGTTTAATTTTCTTTGACGTTTTGGTTGGGGGCTATTTCTAAGGTTGATAATGATATTACTAATGTTCGTACTACAGTGCAAGACAGTTGTAATAAAGACTCTATAAACTCTAGAGAACTGAATCCAATTTTGTGCAATAATCAATATAAATTAAAAATGAGAAGGAGGTATCAGCGTCATACATATATTTCTCTCTATATTAATATGTTATGTCCGTAATGGATGAAGCTGATGTTCCAGAATAGAGCATTGACAGAGAAATTTACCTAAGCTTAATTCATTTAATTTTTTAATGCACACAATCCTACCTCCAGAAATATCAGTAGACAATGCAACATAATTCATTCATTGCAGACATATATAGACAGACATATAATATCCCTACTATGTAGTCACATAAAAGCACTAGACAATAGACATGTACAAAACTAAGTTTTACATGAATTTCAGCTGAAGTACTATGATCTGATGAAGTAACCAGAACACGTAATCCTAGAGAAGTGCAATATTAATTATACAACTCTTAATGCACCAAATGCTGTGTAATAGTGTCTCTTGTGTAATTAGGCACATTCAAACGGCACTGCACTCATTATACAACTCTGTGCTCTTACTATATTTGGTCTAAATTCACTAAATCTACCTAAATATTTATGTTTGTTTGGATTTTAGTAGCAGAAATTTGAAAATTAAGATTAAATGTGTATGGTGCATTTTGTTCGCAGAAGCAATGTGTTAGGTCAGCGAATTGATATCATACTGTAGTATAAGGCAGAAACATTATTTTAAAAAGATTTTTTTTATGTCTGCCTGTCCAGAAGAGTCCTTCGAGAGTAATGTTCACGGGCAAAGCCGGGGCGGAAAAATCAAAGTAGTAAACTAAATTATAGTACATTGTATCACAAAGAAGCAAAATAATATTTTGAGAGCGATGACGCTAATTTGAATTCAGAGTAGAGTTAAAGGGATTCCAAAGTAAAATCCTAAGCACAGTGTGGTATTCTAAGTAAGCCGCCCGAGGAAAAAACAATATTGCGGCCGAGCGATACACTCTATTTTTCATCTCCCTCTATGAGAAAAATAAATAAGAAGCGCTTTTAGGTACAACTCATGAATATATTTATTTGAATAGATTGTACCTAACAACTTTTCAAATATTTCAAACTGTTAACAATCCGTAAACGTAGTTTTTTTTAATTCAGCCAGCATCGTCGCCCAGGTAAGAACTTAACCTACCAGTAACTTTTTCATACATATTATTTGCGATCGATCTCGTTGGTTGCGGAATAATATAATCAGTATAATGCGTTCGAGCATACACAAACGATAGACTCACCGGAAGATGTGTAATCTGTTTTATTAGAAGTAACATTCATGTTCCAAATTCAAAACTCATTATTGCCCTCTGTAAAAGACGTACTTTGCTAATTATTATCAAACCCATATCTAGCAGGAAGGTAAATTTTAAAAACAGCTATTTCACCATTATACAAATAAACATAAAAATATTTTTAGTACAGCATTTAAAAAATATATTCTCATAAAAGCATTGTAGTACATTCGTTTGTGTCACATCAACATTTTAGTTAAAAAGTCGACCGTGAGCCCCGGGATACATTTTTGTTACGTCGCGTCTGAATAACATATTATATTTTGTGTTTACACCATACTCGTAACTGCATTTTTTATTTACGCTCACTTTAATTTTATGCTTCGTTAGGGGTCTTGTTTTTGGTAAAAATCAAGTGCTTGTATGTAAACAAATTTATTATAAAACAAGGTCCTTCGCTCTTCTGTCTGTCTGTCTGTGCCCATTTCATGCAAAAACTATTAAACGGATTGTTTAGGAAGATTTAGGAGTATTAAATATTGGAATATTATAAGAAAAATCAAAAAGAAAAAGTTAGCACCAGCGAGTTTTCATGGCGTATGAGGTCTAATCCGTCAGAGATATAACAAAATAATGTAGGAAATCGATTGTTATAAAACCCTTGGAAAAGGAAACGTTATTAGAAAAATTAAACTAGATACATTTTTATTTGACCCCTCTCATTATCCAAGAATAAAGTGAGAGCCTAAGTATAAATAATGACAAATCCATGTAGAAATAATTTCGAGATTAATTATAAAATGAAGAGATAGAAAGAGGAAGGAAGTCATGCTTTAACGAGCATAACATTTCTAAGAATATTTAAAGCTAAATTCTCTCATATGATACAAAAGCAGTTTCTCGGGAATCTCAATAATTGAGAAAATATATATGGGAAAATACATTATTAATTAGAAAATTATTTTTCAAAAGTTTTGGGGAAAAGCTAGAACGCTGTACGTTCATAATTAAAATATTTAATAATTCCTGGACCTATCCATGGCAATGTACATGTCGTAGGCTCATCGTAAAATTCCCCATTTTATGATATGGTCAACTAAAATCCGCCATGTCGTTGAATTCATAAAAAAAATTAAAGCAAAAGTTAACATGAAAAATTTGCTAATTTATTAAACTGTATAAATATGTATCTTTCGGTTTAGTAGTTTGAGAGATTACCCCCTATATTAGTATAGATTAGAATGTAGAGGCTAGATTCAAATCTGGCTGAACCTGAATCCTGTGACTATACTTAATTATCTAAATGAGAATGTTACGTATTGCGCTAAGTACTACACCTATGTGAATATTGTATTGAAATGACACGTGTGAACGAAATGAAGCTAAATGTATTCGTATGTGGACACAACCTGGTAAACAGGAAATGTCACTAAATATCAGGAGGTAGGTATAATAGTCACATATCAGATTTAGTAAAAAAAATAAAAGAAATTCTTACTGCTATTATAAAATAAATAGTTGTGCAAGCACGCCAAGGGGCATGACTTAGAAATTTATGAGACATTCGTATGTGATTTATAATGAGCGACTACAATTTTAATGAAATTGGACGGAGAATTTCCTTTCTTTACGTTAACATGGGAGAACTCATTAGAAAAAGTGAAAATTGCATTTCCTTTAATAATGTATGACGACTTAGACCTAGAGATTTATTGTACCTACGAAGCAAGTTGTACCGGTTTACAAGCCCAGAACAGACAAAATCTAAACAGACTTATATATGCGACTGTTTGTTTGTTTTTTTGTTCTTGTTTCACGTCAACAGGGAGCAAATGATTATGCACAAAGATAGTTGGAGGACCGAAAATTTTTATGTTCACAGGTTGCCTACTCTTTTAGCTGATGGTATTTGCGTGGGCTGCAGTTAGTTCTGTTGAGGTTTATGATATTAGATGGAAAAGCCTCAAAGTGTGGATTGTCGGATTATGTACACATGCATCTGTTCATTGGTAAGCGCATCACTTAAGAACTGGTGGACCGATTTGGTAATAGGATCACTCTATCTGTCCGTCTGTCACAGTTTATTTTCTTCGAATCTACTGGACAAAAAAGTGGAAACTTGGTACATATATAGAATTTATGACCAAATCACGGACAAATATATTATGATTATAATTTTAAATTGCATAGTTTAAATTATATTAAAGAAAATATACGAAAATTACTGTTCCATAACCCACCCACCCTCTTTTTTTCGAAACTACTAAGTCAAACATTTTGAAAAAGATAGGGAATATAGGTCCTCTCTTGTAGTTTAGAAGAAAACCTAAACGAAAATCCTGTCTTAAAGTTCTGACCGAAAAAATGGCACGAAACCATCAGCGCGCGAGTCCTACCAATTATTTTTAATGTTCGTAATAGTCTCAATAAGGTTTTTAGGGAATGAAAAATTGGAAGATCAAGACCATAATAGGAGATGAAAGTCAACAGACGAAGCCAGGACAAGGAATATTTCAAAATAACGCACAGTAGGTATAACTGTAAGCATTCTTACACGAACAAGTAGATCTTGTTTCCCCGCTCGTAGTCATACGGAGAAATAATCCTTTTCGCTATTTAGTGACGGTTGATCGGTCGCTATGATGCGATTTGTAAAGTGAACAATATTTACTCTGAGTTCTTGCCAGTAGATATACTCGATTAGTCTCTTATCCAATGACTTTGATATACTTTACAAGTTTACACAAAAACATATGGCCTGTCGTTGTACTTCATGCACCTAGACCTAGACCATATAAAACTGGTCTTCTGTCTGGAACTAAGACATTTTCGTATGTTACTGAACCTAATATAAATATACTAGCGGACCCGGCAGACGCCAAGCATATACTTTCCTTCGTCCGTGGAAATCAACTACCACTACCCTACCCTACCCTAATACCCTACCCTACCCCCTACCACCACCACTACCACTAACTTTGGATATATTGTTCATACAAAAATACTAAAGTCGCAATAAAAAAATAGGGGGTTGGGGTAGGAGGGTGAAAAATAGTTTACGACCTATTCTCAGACCTACCGAATATACACAAAAAAATCATACAAATCGGTCTAGCCGTTTCGGAGGAATTTGTTTATAAACAAGATTTTTTTATATATAGATATAACACATGGAAATATTAAAAGTACACACAATCGCCGAGCATTTATGAAAGGTATGATGAATATAAAAATGCAAAAGAGGTACATATTATGTAAGGATAGTAGCAAATGCCATTCGATGGTCTCTGCCTACCCCATCTTGGGATAAAAGGCGTGATGATGGATTTCTTAATCTCTTTCTTCTTTCTTTGAAATTTTCATAGAAAATGTAATGCTGGCATAAGTGCACACTGTTACTGGAATATCAGGCCAATCTTTGTTCTAGGCCATCGTTCTTCGTAGATATAATATAATCTACCATTTATTTAAATACAATGTTCCTACATAATATAATCTGACATATTCACTGTCAGAATACACAAGTCATTATTGATCTAAACACGAGAATGTTGCAGGCTTGATTAATTCTATTCATAAGCTAATGGGTTAATAGTTATCAAGGTGTCATAAGCTGTCACGAAATTGTAACAGCATCTAAGGAAGTATAGAATTTGCATAACACAGATAACATAGCATGAACAATAAACATAAATACAAACAACAAGGTTTATTTTGCGACGTAATATTCATCATTCAATCAAATTAATAAGGTAATATTTAAGGATCGTATCCCTTTTAATATTGTTTTGATGCCTTATGTCTTCCGGAACCGTGTTATCCGTCCCATCCCAGGGTACCCAGCGGAATACCAAGTCTTCCTCTTTTAGCCGAACGTTTATTTTTTGTATTTGTGAAGCTATAGCTAGCGAGTGTTCTGTTGAGGTATGTTTAGATAGAAGTGCTGATTGTCAGGTTATGTACATAAGTTTTTAATTATATAGAACCCATTGGTAAGTACATAGCCGGGATCGAACCCTGGTCCGCCTAGTTAATATTTTTATTTCCTTTTGTGCTTTCGAGGGCAGGCAATGCCGGCGTGCGCACTTTTCCGCAAATAACAGATACTGCTGCCACACTGCAAGGTATAAAGGCCGTTTGTGGTTTTGTAATCTACCAAAACTTATGCATATTTTATCAACGGTTAGAATTGATATCTTTTCAGATAAAAAAATCTGAGATTGCTGAAATCTGCTGAAAAATTCTCGCAATTTTGCAACCAAATAGTTAAGAAACTAAATCGCTATTTTCTTGAACATGTAAACAGGGAAAGTAACTATCAAAAAAAAAGTTCTACTGTGTCAAGTTGCTGAAAAACTAGATAATAACAAAATCAAACAAACACTACCACAATGCAATCGAGTGTAACAATGTCCATTTTTAGTGGGTTGTCTATATTAAAAATAACAAGAACAAGAAGAATTATTAGAGTAGAGTATATATTATGTTTATAAGGAGTGCAAACGACGGCTTTACGTGTACTCTTTAGAGATGCAGATGCAGATTTTGACTTTGAAAGAAATAACCAAACAAAGAAATCCTAAGGTTTTATACACACTATCGATTTACGGGACCCTAATAAAAGTTTTGCTGTTGAATTTTGTCTTGAATATATTGTCCGTGGTCCCATCCCATTTGTTAGTTCGACAGACGGATCAATTCAGAACCCTTCCCCCGTTTAATCCATTCCTTGTTCTCGGACGCCCGGTTGGATTGTTTTTATCCATCCTCAAATATTACCTAAGTATTAAGACGCGGTTTCAAATCCTTCATTAATGTATTTCACAAGGCTAACTTCAACTTTAATCCACGACTCGTGCTGCGGAGGACATGTAAAGCAGGTTTATCTGACAATAATAAAGCCGTGATGTTGTTTTTGTGATTTTAAGGTTTCGTGCTAAAATTATCAAAACAGAAACACTTACGAAATCACTTTGCGGTCCGTCAGTCTTCTAATACTATTCGATATAAAAAAATTCAAAGCATAGGAATACTTATACAAGTAGAATTTTGATTTTAGAAAAGACAAAAGTAGTCTCTCAATTAGGAAATATTTTTATTTTTTTTTAGAGAAGACGACATGTGACCTTGCCACAGCCTTATTAAAGCATAGGTGGTTGGTCCATGAATGCGCGCGACTGGCAGAACATAATACAGTCCTAATAGAGATGCTTTTTCACGCTTCGCTTGAAGGACCCCAGGTGGTAGGAAAGAAGAAAGACCGACGCAGGAAGTTCGTTCCATTTTTTGACAGTGCGACACAGGAACGAGTCACTGAATGTTTTCCTTCGTTGCAGAACGTGTCCACTGTGCGAAAAGGGGATAGCAAAAATTGCAGTCCATTGTCAATCAGAAGTCTGAAATAACTTTGGTATTGCTAACTATTTCTTTTTCATGAAATATAAGTTTATTTGACTATGAAATCCGACCTTTAACATTAAGTAGACACATGAGTGGTCACCCGTTTTTCTCGGCTGCCACCCGTTGACCGTAGGGTGTCATCGATTATCGAATCCATTTGAAACTCGTTCTAGCGATGTTAATGCAGAGAAAGGATATATCTGGAAAGGTACTATAACATATTGCTAAAGAAATACAGAGCTAATGACATTGGAATGGACAATCGAACAAGTGTTTAGATACTTGAAGAAATTAAAATTCAAGGATTTATTGAAGTGAAGCTTTAACTCAGACGTCGAGATGGGTAATCAACATAGAAAAACCGACAGTAACGAGACGGAAGTGTCCGGTAGATATCGCTGGATAATTTTATACAAGCGGCCGGAAAGTAATAGCCAACTTTTTATCATTGAACATATAAAAAATGTAGGTATTCAATGATGGCAATATTAAAAGTACACACAATCGCCGAGCATGTATGAAAGGTATGATGAATATCAAAGTAGCGAAATCATCATGTCATGTCATGTCAGGATCGTAGCATTCGATTGTTTCTGCCTGCCCCTATTGCGATAAAAGGCATGATGATAGATATATAGATAGTTATATTGTTCTGTTGTTAAAGCAAATTAAACAGTAAAGGTGTCCCGAGGCACGGTTTGATTTACTACAAGTCTCAATGTATTAAAAGGTATGATGAATATAAAAGAAGCGAAAGAGATAATGTCAGGATCGTAAAGGTGCCCACTCATTCGTCTAATCGCCGGCCGGCACGCCGCCATACGGTCCACCGAAATCGACCACAGACTCGTCCAATTCTTGTATCGAACGGTCAGCCATCCGTTTTCAAATCGTTGTACTCGTATTTGTAGTGATTTCGATGGCCGGAACGATCTGCCACACACACACATCCACACGCCTTTGTTTAATCGAATCTTGTGTGTCTGTGCATGTGATCTAGATCGTATGATTTACGTCGCTAATGTGTGGCCTGTGTTTAATCTCGATCATACGACGCCTGGACCGAAAATTTTCGGTGACATACCGGACCAGTGTGTGGGCTACTTTACAAATGGCATTCGATTCTACCTACCCCTCTTGCGATGAAAGGCGTGATGATAGGTAGATAAATAGATATTTAATCTAATCTGTGACCATCATTCTGTTCGTTACCAAGGTATGACGTCATCATCGCGCCCAGAACCTTTTTGCGGGATTTTGTAAAATATAATTAAAAGCACGGTTTTTAAATGAAAATACAATTATTTTTTTATTTAAACCTTATAGCTATAATTTAAAAGTAAAAAAATGTCATCATGCCTATTTTAGATAAATTAATCAATGAGGTATTTCATATTATTATAAAAAGTAGCCAATGTCACTGGCCCTCTCTGTGCAAAAAATGGCGTGCGTGCAGGTGTAAAAAAGTTGTTTTCCCGATGGATCCCGCATTCGCTCTGTGAGGAGCAAAAAGCGGCTCGCGTTACTTGGTGCATCAGAACTCTCGAGAGATTCCACAAGGGTTTTTCAAATGCTGTATACAGCGTCGTATCAGATGACGAATCCTGGATATACGCATACAAACTCGAAACAAAAAACCAGTCACGAATTTGGGTGTTCGAAAATGAGTTGAAGCCAACAAAAGTTGTTCGTTCACGGAGCGTTGCAAAAAAACCGGCCATGTTGCAACTATTCCTCTTGAGAGACAAAGAACGGTCAATGCAGAATGGTATGCTACCATTTGTTTGCCGCAGGTCGTCTCTGAACTCCGTAAAGAGAACTGCAACCGTCGCATCATCCTCCATCACGACAATGCGAGTTCTCATATCGCCCACAGAAGAAAAGAGTTTTTGGAGCAAGAAAACATTGAATTATTAGACCATCCGTCGTACAGCCCTGACCTAATGATTTTTATACTTTCCTCAAAATTAAGAACAAATTGCGTGGTCAACGATTTTCGTCACCTGAAGAAGCTGTAGACGCCTACAAAACCATCGAATGGAAAAAGTTGTGTCAAGTTTCAAGGAGAATACTTCGAAAAACATTAAATAAATTTTTCACTAATAATGTTGTATCACTTCCTTGATTCCCGAAATATCCAGTGCCGCCCTCGTAGGAAGCTACATTATCCCTGAGTGTAAATATAGGCTATATTATATTTTGTTTGAAAATATCCGGGGGCGAAAAGCTAGTATTAGTATTTTTATATTCTTTTATATATATTTTATATATTTATATATTCGTGGGTGTACACCAAATATATGTATTATGTATTATATGAATATGGCTGTTTTCCGGTCTATTTACAAACTTCATTATGAACGAGTCTGATTGTCTCTGACGAAGCGAGATGAAGGGAGAACGTGCGGAAATCATTATTTCTTTCCATTTTCCATGGATCAATATAACCTGAAATTAAAATATTTCATGGAAAATATTCCCAATTTAGGGAACTAAACTAAAAACCTGAAAGTCAGATTTCCCAGTCCTGTAAAAATTAAGAATAAAAACAAAAATTATATAATTTCAATTAGTTTTTTAATAAACATACTGAAGTATTATAATCATAATTAGTTAAAAATATTTTCCATCTAAATATACAGAACTAGCGACTCGTTAGGTATAGCCTCACAAATACCATCGGCTAAACGAGGGGTAAGGGGGAGAACGGAATAAGATCTGTCCGACCCCAAATGTCATCCTCACCTGCACGCGTGACGCTAGACAACAAACGAGGCTCTGGCGACCGAGCAGTGGCGGTATAACCATACACCTAGCTAGGCAACTGGCTGGAAGAGGCTACAGCGAGCCTGAAGACCCAAATAGTCTCAAAATGTCTGGTGCAGAAGGTAAGGGGAAACCACTGCACTATTCTTTCCAAGAAAGTTAACCATGGCCAGTCTGTACAAGGTGTGTCGCGACTAAGAAGAAGGAAACCCGTGAAGAAAGAAAAAAAAATTAAAACAAAATTTTTAAAGTGGATGGTAGGTTAAAATGCCTGATAAATTTTTGACACGTCTATTCTAGGTAATAAACATTCAAAACCTAAAATGTCTTAATAGTGATAGGACATGTAAATAATAAATTGTAAAAAAAAATTAATGAATTCTTGTTTATCACCTCTATTCATGAATACCCATAGCCACTTTGAATTAATGACGAGTCATGTCATAAAAACTTTTTAGCTTCTATGTAGGTATATCTGTATTGTAATAAAATTTTCATACAAATGCCTATTGCGGTTGCGTAGAAGAATTATTTATAGCCACTTGATGCTAATTACCACAAAAAGGAACTGTTTAGAAGAATCGATAAAAAAATCATTAATAAAATGAGTTACAATTTTCGAGTCTGCTTAGCTTCAATTTAAAGTCCCTTAAAATGGTAAACTCCTTCCAAATTAATTATTGAGGTTTTGAATAAAACATCGAGATCTATTACGTATTCCATTTAGTATTCAATTTTCTACGGCACCAAAATATTTAACTTGATACTTTGTTTTTAAATTATAAATATTATAATACTCTGTAAATGTTTGGATTGGTTTCTAATTTATTTTCTGGATATTTTTAATATTGTCTCTTTAGCTTGTTTCATTCGTTCATTTGTTGACTCTTAAGAAATTAAGCAAAATACTAATTAACTAGTTTCGACAAACCTTTTAATACAGTTAATAGCTTCATATAGAACGTAAATTATCAAAGCTATGATAAATCATGAAGTCAACAGTAAATTAAGAGTTTTGTTTTTGTGACGTACTGTTGTAGTGTAAAGTAGGTACACACTGATAATATTCAAAAGACACAAGTTCCTCTTGATGTCTCCTCCATAATCGTGAAGTGACTCATACCACACTGCCCCGACAGAGGGCGCCACTCTCTAAAGCTGAGAGTAACTGACCACAGACTACAAATATATTTACAGTTTTTGATTATTGTAGATTTTAATACATTTTATTTTATTATGACATATGTATTTTCCCGGTTATTTTTGTGCAAAAAAACACATTAATCCGTTTCTCCATTTTGAGATGAAAAAATGACAAACAAACATTTATAATAACTTATGGTTAGTATATCCTTTTTTTTTCTTTCTTCACAGGTTGTCTTACAGCTCCCGAAACCGTGTTACGATCCCGGGGTATCCAGCGGAAGACCAAAGACTCCCTCTTTTATCCGATGGTATTTGTGAGGCTATACCTAACGAGTAGCCAGTTCTGTTGAGGTATTTACAAAAAGCCTCTAAGTGTGGTTTGTCGGATTATGTGCATAAGTTTTTAATTATCTTTATCACAATTTCAGCAGAAATGAAACAATTAATAAGAAGTATTTTATTTTTCAAATCCTTAGTTAAAGATTCACTCAAACCCCTACTTTCCATTACAATTTGATCCGAAGTGAGAAAAAGTGAAAAAACCTAAAACCACCTGGCAAAAGGCTTGCAATTAAAAAACGACATTAGCATCCGCTAGGTGATTTGGTCCGGAAAGAGCTGTTCGTACCACGCCCCACAGTTCCGTTCCTTTCCGCCTTTGTAAGCTCGCTTTTCCACTAATTGAATAAAAATCTATATAACTCCACACTGTAATTTTTAAATGGGTTTGTTTTAGTATAATTTGATGGCTTATTTAGTGGATAGAAATTGATGGGTTTGTATAATGTATAGGTAGTTTTTTTAGTTACACCAATTGGCCATGCTAACTTTTTGAACAGGAACGAAGATCTCAAAACCGTTTCGAGATATAAGCTTTCAGTACAATTTCTATTTATCAGATTTTAAATTAGGTCTATACTTTTTAAGATATTCAATAAAAAAACAATAACCTTCATTTGACCTATGTATGACGTCGGTATGAAAAAAATACCTTTGCCTACAAAAAAGGGTAATCGTCAATCTTTGAGTGATATCTTTATAAATTTATATTTCACGTGTGATTATTTTCTTTGTTATTAGGACATGACGGGATGAAACACTATTTACTTGCCATTTAAAAAAACTATTAAAAATTTAAATAAATATAAATACGAGTATATAAACAAGAGTAATTTTTAGGTTAGTCGGCCTTGACTGACGTTTGACGTTTGCTTGACGTCAATTTGATTGACTGTCACTTTTTTATGTATAGTGGCAAAGATTATTTAATCCTGTTCCACTTCTTGTGACGTCACGTTTACTTTTCGGGGGTAAAATTTGTAAAATATATTACAAATAGACGTAATGGATAAAAACAAAAATATCGAAATTAGTTTCTTAAAATGGGCGATATTTTCAAAATAAATTATAAAAAAAGTATATTATAAATATGTAGCATGGCCAATTGTATATTCTGTGGTTATATTGTAATTTTTACATCGAGGTCACAATCAGTCAAAAAATAATACAAATAATTTACCAAGTCAGAACTTTCTTTTAGGTTTTTCTGTAATAAGAAAGGCCCCATATCTGTATTTTTTTTCAAAATTTTAGACTTAGTAGTTTCGGAGATAAGGAAGATAGTTTTCTATAAGTATCATGATCTTTAATATAATTTAAATTATGCATTTTCAAATTGTAAAAAAATATATTTGTATTTTTTATAACGAGCCCTTTAATATATTACTTCTTTTTTACATATTTACTTTTCCCTCAGAATGACCTCAAAATCGAAATTCAATTCAACTTTTTTCGTACAATAGATTCAGAGAAAATAAGTTGCGAAAGACGGAGTCGGATAGACAGACACAATTTTCTTCGGATGTACGGAATCCTAAAATTATATGTTTTACATTGTTTTGTCACGTTGTCACTTTGTTCTAATGTTCTAAATGTAAGGAGTCGATAGCCTCATTGGTAGGGAGTTGTTTTGAAACCGAGCGATCCCGGGTTCAATCCTCACTCGTAAAAAAATGCTAAGCACCAATTTTATTTAAGATCAATGTTAATCGACTCCTCGTGCTTCGGAGGGCACGTAAAGCCGACGTCTACACTTCTTATAAAAATAACAGATAGGCTTGCTGTTCTGTTCAATATGGACAACTGGCAAAAAGTGGACACTGTTACTTGTGTCTCTGGTCACACTGGCAAGGAATAAAAGCCGTGAAGGTGTGTTTGGTTTTGTGTTCTAAATTAAAATTAAAACTTATAAGTACCTTAAAGTCTAAATCATCGTTTCTAAGCCCTTATTTATCAAATTTTTATTTCACTTTTTGGTTTTCAGCAAAACAATTGATGTATAGTTTCAGGTACAAGTAAAGTTCAATAAATTAAACTAAAGTACGTTTTCAAACTAAACATTAGCAGATCTGACTAACTGCACTGTTTTTGTAGCTGAAAATTAATCCGTACCCATGTTTGTACAGGGAGCAAAGTAAATATGTTCATTAAATTTTCATTTAGAACCCTTAAATTGATATTTTGTATTATTTCTAGTGGTATCTAGTAGGGTTCAGCTTGTTTGGTTTCACAAGATTGAGTGGGGATGTTTTCATTACCATAACATCATTATTATAATCAAAATGTCAGCTTAAATCGGGCTGTTAATTAATTTAATAATAACTAGATGACCATTAGTTCAAGTGATCTCCAACAGATGGCGTTTTTTTACAAAATACACAAATTAGTCTTATTTTAAAAGAAACATTCAATTTTTTGTCTTTAGAGGGGATAATAATTTCAAAATGGCGTATAAAACTTTAATGTTGATGAAGTATTAAAGGATATATTATAACGTACCTACCAACAAAACAAACACGCACATCTATCATCACGCCTTTTATTCCAAGAGGGGTAGGCAGAGACAATATATAGAGATTATAACAAAAGTACCGGATATTTTGTTCAGTAAACTTGCATGAGGCCACTAAAGCAGTTATTTATGAACGAATTCTTCAGTTGATATACGATTTCTTAAATATTAACTGCATACTGTTAAAAGTCCAGATAAATTAATTAAATTTGTAGTTTTTGCATGAATCAACAAATAAGACTTTCGTCTTTATTAATTAGTATGAAGGATGAAAAAGAGAGTGCTGGCAGAGGATGACCTAGGCATACTTTTATTGAACATACTATAAAAAAAATTATTTTATTTTGGACAACAAACAACCATACAACAAACATTACTACAACATAGATACATATTGATTAAAGGTAATGTTAAAAGTACACACAATCGCCGAGCATATGTATGAAAGGTTATGATGAATATAATAAGAAGCGAAAGAGGTATGTTAGGATTCGATTGTCTACCCTTCTTGGGATAAAAGGCGTCATAATAGATAGAAAAAGTAGCCTCGCGATAATCTGATCATCCGACTTTAAATTCTTAGTAGAATCTAGTAATTTGATACAAATTAAAGTTGTTTTCTAATCAAACAGAACCATTATCCCTGAACAAATTTAACTCCCTCAAGTCGTACTATTTTCACAGTTTTCAGTTCTGAAAAATAAAAAGGTCAAGTAGAACCATAAACAACAAAGTGGCAAACAATGCAGTGGTGATGAATATAATTAAAATATAAAGTATGGCGCTCGTTTAAATGCAATTACAGTGCAATGAAACTTGCGGAGGCTGGCGTACTGCACCAATTGTTCTGCGTAATTGCTTTTTAACCCACTTGGCCACACTTCATTTTTCATCTTATTTGACACTTGAAAATATTTATTCAAAAAAAGGAGCTTCAGCTTCTCCTAAATGATCATCTTCCATTGGTTGCAGTCCTCTGCCTGATGAAGGACTGTGGTAATAGAGGGCACGTAAAAATAACAGAAATTTACCTCTGTTACAGAAGTGACACATCTGGGTCTAGTGCAGCAACAGGCTTGCCACCTGTTCTGTTCAATATGGACAACTGGAAATAATTGACACTGTTACTGCTGGTGTCTCTGGCCACAGCGCAAGGTATAAAGGCCGTGAAAGTGTGTGTGAGGTGTCCAGGTTTTTTGACACTTGATCGGACCATCGTTTGGGGCTTCATAATATACTCGAAGTCTCGTTCCCTCAACATTGCCTAAATTAAACTTGAACGGATATAAAAAAATATTTTTGCATTACTCTTGAGAAATATAACAAATATCACGCTTCGACCCAAAAATAATTAAAAAAATCTGTATAGTTACGTTTGTCTCCTCATAAGACTGTTCTAACCACACAATACAAAATGTCATTACAAAATACTTAAAAGTTTCCTGGAAAAGCAGACGTGTGTTTCTTTCGCCTTTCTGGAGGAAAAAAAGTAAAGTCTATTCGCAGCCTCATTTTAGATGCTCTCTCGAGATCCATCGCCCGCGGATACTAGACTAGACTGGATCTAGACTGTACCAAATAACACCCCATTCATAATTCAAAAATACATCATCAGCGCCTTGTGGCGTGTGGCCTGCAGATACATCTTCAGTAACAGTGTTCACATTTAGCGTATTGCCCATACTAAAAAAAGTTACATGAAATCTACGAACACAACTTAAGGGTCCTTGGCAGTCGGCCATATTACTTGTCAAAAATATGGTAAATCTAAATTAATCCTAGAAAAATTAGTATATTTATACAACATTTTCAACTCAAATTGCTGACAGTTACTATTTTAAATTGGATTAAGCCATATTTTTATTTTAATGTAAATAAGGAAGTAGTAGGTAATTAGTTTATTTGTATAGGACACTAATATAATATGCTCGTATAATAAATATTACCCACTTTTCTTCGCAATTTTTTGGTTCAGTCATAATGTAAGAACGTTTTGATAAATAAACTAAGATTTTTTTTAAGTTTTTAGAAGTTTCATGATTCACATATTTTACTATTTGGTATGAACTAAAATCGTGCGATGCCACATCATAAAACCTCTTAGTGTTTTGAAATGGAAAAACTCAGTGAGAAGTGAAAAAGGATTTTGGAAAGTTTATGATAATTAATTATTCTTATATTCATATACAAGAGCTTACATTATTAGTTGGCTATATCTTCGTCGACTTAAAATCACATACTGGTGACCCCGACATAAAGGTTTTTTTTTAAATCTATCAATGCTAAGCTATGCTTGTAAGGTGAGCTTTATTAACTTTTTTAATTACTTTGGTCTAGTGAGGAGTGAAGCTGAAACCTCCGGATTCAAGTTCTACTAATATAAATAAAAAAATGCATTTGTTTGTCCTTTTTTACGATAAAACGGAACAACGGATCGACATGAAAGTAACTCAGTTTACTTTTATCCCGGGAAAATTCTGATAAGCGAAGCCGACCCTTTAAAATAAATTAAAGTTTTCCCTTTAAAAAGAGATCTGTGGTTGCAGCACGATCGACCGCCATCATGCATGACTTCAACCAATCACGGACTATTGTTTCCTTTGCCAGCGCTGTAAACTTATACCGTGATATTTTCCAGTTCAACTTTTGCAATATTCTCTATTGTTATTCAGAAAATACCAAATGCATGCAGTCAATAAAATCGTAAAATATACTTTATCTATCTATATAATTAAAAATTAAACGCTGTTCACATCACTTGAGAACGGCTGAACCGATTTGCCTAAATATATTTTTTAAATGTTCGTATTACTCTGAATTAGGTTTTTAGGGAAATATTAATTAGGAAAGTTGCTCGGAAAATTGAAAAATTCTGGAAAAACTGACTCATACGAAAGAGTTGATAGAAGGTATCCCTTGACCCAAAAACCAATTCAGATCTATCCAAAATCGACAGATCTATCCAAAATCGACATTTATTTACATGATTTTGCGGCAAGAGATGTGTATCTGTGTCATGGCGTACATACTACTTTGTTAATGAAACATTGACTAATAGAAAACATGATAGAAAAGTTTCTATAATTTGAAAATCCATAATTATTTTCAATTCGCCCTGTAGTGACACGCTGGGAAAAATTGAATCAGTACATATTTCTGAGTCATGGATCATCCAAATATCTGTGATATGACTTTTCCAAAACCGTGTATAAAATACATAACATTGAAGTGTCTATATGTAATTTCAAAATTAATACTGCAATTATAAATAGATAATACAAAACGGCTAAATGAATGTTGATTAAACTTTCAGGGATTGTAATGGGTATGTTGATTTTGACTGAAGGCTTTTTGTATCAATGGTTCCTTAATGGGATCAGGTGAGCATAATTTTTTACCAGGCGATGCCAGTAGATTATAAATGAAAAAATATCTACAAATCAAACGACAATACAACCTCTATAGCTTAAGATTTTTTTAAATAGAGCTTCAAGAGGAAGGCAATAAAATATCTGGCTGCGGCAGTGGACACGCCTAGTCCCAATTTTGCAGCGAGATCCACTTAAAAGGGCGTTACCGAGCCAAAATCAGGGGCTTTAATTCCCAAATTCCCTCTTAATTCAACACTTGAATTTTGTCATAATCTCTCTTTATAGATTTAGGTGTGGTACAATATTTTTTAATAATGGATGTTGTTTTCATCAACTTTTTTACGCAAATTTTAACCGACGTCGAAAAAAGGAGAAGGTTTTCAATTTGGACTGTATTTTTTTAGCATACGACGAAATAAATTCAGTACTTACATAATAAATTTAAAAGATCTTAGTTATAAACACTTGACATATTTGACATATTACACAATCATGCCTTAATCCGTTCAGCGTTTAATAGTCGTTAAACTTCTAAAATCATAAGAAAATGTTGGTATGAATTCTACAAGCTCAACTGATATAGAACTAATAAAAGTTTTAGTAGGAACATTTGGTAGGATAAGGCCCTACTATGAAACTTGCTTCAGTTTTATTATTTTTTAATCCTAACGAAAGTGTGTTTGATTGTCTTTCATTCGCGTAGAAACGGAGCAACGGATCTACGTCATTTTTGCACACAGACTAATATCTTATTCCTCTGAGAAAACTGACTTTTTAGTCGGCCGCTAGTGGATTTATCAAAAGTCGCATGTTAGTTATGAGCTTATTCAGAAATACTGAGTAGAATTTATTTAAAGAATGCTAGGAAGCGTGGTCATATTTTATATAACTTTACACAAATTGGAAATTTCCAGAACAAATGGATGTCAGTCACTAGTTAACGAAGGGCTTGCCGCGTATCATAACCTCGAAGGTAGGGCAAGACCTCAACTAAACTTTGTTTAACTTAATTTATCAATTTGTAATCAGAAAGCGATGGTAATTTGAGATTCACTTTTCAAATAAATTATCGGATCAGAGCTATCACATAATTTATATGCTAAGCCAAATTGATTCTAATGACATTGAAATTATATTTTGTGTTGGGCATTATTATAATTGCAAAGGAAAATCAACCTTAACTCATTTGGATTATATGACAAAATTAAATGCAACGCTTCAACTAATATTGTAATTGTTTTGAAATGTTCGTAATAGTCGGAATAAGGTTTTAACGGAAAAATTAATTCCACGGGCGAAGCCGGGGCGAAAAGCAAGTTAATAATAAAAGTTAAAGAGGTTATACTATGTTTTATCTCTCTCTATTATAAAGAATGACAGATTTGCTAAAAAGAAAGGAGATTTTCAAATTCTTCTACCCAGTCGTGGTAATAATTTTCACCCCCCTCATCTCATTAAAATCGGTCAATTACCCAATCTAAGGGAGGCAAGAGGGATATGTCAGGATCTTGAGATGTTACTACTTGGGTATCTGCCCCTGTTACATTTTTTTTATAAAACAAGCAAATGCCTCTAGTGCCACTTTGTGGTGAGCATATGAGTGAGGGCACCTATAGTTACGAGAGACAGTTACTATTATTTTATCATCCGATTAGATGGAAAGAGCGCACGGGTCAATTGACGGACCTAAGAACTAAAGGTCCGGTATCTCACAGAAAAATTTCATTCCGGCCGCCGTATGTTCGAGATTGAAGACAGGCCACACATTAGCAATGTATATCATACGATCTAGATCACATGCAATTCACTCACCCACCCAGACACACAAGATTCAATTAAACAAAGGCGTGTGGATGGGTGTGTGTGTGTGTGACAGATCGTTCCGGTCATCGTAATCAACCACAATACAACGATTTGAAAACGGATGGTGTGCCGCGCGTACAAGAATTGGACGAGTCTGTGGTCGATTTCGGTGGACCGTATGGCGGCGGGCACCTTTAAGGGTTATCTTATCTTATCTTATTGATCCTAGCTTTATTAAATAACCAATGTAAATTCTGTACATAGAAAAATAATTATGGTAAGGCTTGGGCGTAGCAAAGCTCAGTATACAAAAAGTTTCTAAATATAAGAACCAGTCTTGCCAAGTTTTGTAAAAGCGTCCAAGGTTACAACTGGCTGAAAGTTGGATGGAATTCCCAAACTCTTTACGGATATTTAAGAACTTTATAATTAATTGTTGCATTTCATCACGAAAGGTGTTGTTCGAAAGGTTCTTAGTCTAAAGTTGAACAATCATGACGTAATTAAATAGTGGTATTTATAGAGACGTTTTGTTTACCGGGTTTAGGGTTATTTCTTTATATACAAATAAATAAAATGTAAGTGTCTGTCTGTACAAACGCTTTACTTGAGAAAGACTGGACCAATTTGGCTAATTTTTTTTCTGAAATATTCGTTATAGTCAGAATATGGGAAATAAAAATTGGAAAAGTTTCTCTGAAAATTGGAAGACTCGGGAAAAACTGAAGGTGATTTTTTCTATGGGATTTTAATAGGAACTCAAAACCATAATATGTTAATAGTTATTAATAAGACTTACAATTTTAAAATGGCTACTCGTTAGGTATAGCCTCACAAATACCATCGGATAAACGAGGGAGACGGTTTCGGGAGCTGTAAGGAAACCCGTGAAGAAAAAAAAACAATTTTTCAGTTTAATTTCGATAAAAATGTATTGCCCATAACTGCTTCATAAATTACAATTGATTTTCAATAATCATCTCTGAAGTCTTGAAGAAAAGCATTTTAAGTACGATAGCTTTATCCACCCAAAAAAGCGATATATAATAATATATTGTGCATATTTTGGAATATTGTACAAAGGAAAATTCAATACACAATACATACGAAAAAGGATAAAGCCTATTTTTGTCAATACAAACGGGATTTAAAACAAACAAACACATCGTTCATGCGAGAACGAAAAAAAAACAATATGAGTGGTCCACTTTTGCAAAATCTAAAATAGAATAGTTCCGAGTACGAAATAGAAACTAGCGCACAGTGTTCCCGCCTCAACACTCGATAATTAAAACAATACAGATATCGCGCCAACCTTCACAAAGACTATAGTTTAGACTGGACATAGTCGACTGAAGTTTAAATAGCTCGAGATTATAGCCGATTTTAAGTTAATAAACTCAAGCCAATAATCAAGGGTACAAACTAGTTCTTAGTTTTGTTTGCAAATGACGACATAAATTTTAATCCCAATGTGAACGATCCAACCAATCCTAATCCTAACTAATACTAAAGACAATAATTGTTTGATTGGATCGAAGTATTTTTTCACACAAAGGCATGTTAGAAGGACGGACAGAGTGACATAGGCTACTTTTTGTCCCGGGAACTCTGCCATCGCCTGGTGTTAAGCATTAAGTCGGTTCATAGTTGTGAGCAACTGCAGATTCAAAATTTCTTTTTCACGTTTTGGTTCCAAGCTTATCATTTCGTATTCCCTAGTGTTAGTGGGTGGAAGGAAATATTCTTCTTTGTACGATAGGTCTAACCTACAAGTCACATGAGTTACCTGGAACACCTTTCAGCTACAGGACCCAACTTGACCTAAAACTACAATTTGTCTGGAAATACGAAGGAAGGTAAATAATTCCACTTCTCTATAGCACGACATGGTGCTTCGGTGGCTGAGTGGTTAAGAAGTCTGGCATTAACTAGGCGTGCCACGGTTCGATCCCGCTCGATTCTTCCGCTGGGTACCCTGGGAATAATACGGTTTCGGGAGCCATAAGGTTTTAGGTGCATCTGAACAAAAACGCAAAAAAATCTCTTTTGGTAGAAAGAATTCAGTATGATGTCTACATTTTAGTCCTGAATAGTGTCACTTAATCCTTAGTTTCGGTGTGGAATCTATACGGCAGCGGGCGAACTGTCGACGTAAACAATGCCAGTTCGTTTAACGGAACTACTACGAGAAATGGGACAAACACCGAAATTGTCTACTGCGGAAAAACTGTGGGGTACAAAATACAATTGTGTAATATGAACTTTTGTCCTCGGTTTCACCTACTTGTAAATAAAACACTGAGGAAATTACCTGCAGCCCTTACCTTCGAGATGCTATTTGTATCCATAGGTCGCTGTACTTTGTTCGATGGTTGGCTGTCTCTTTCTTTCACCACACTTCTCTTCTTAAACTAGCTTAACTAAGGAGATCGTGGGTTTGCGTATATACAATTATTGTCTTTGTGTTGGCGTTATTTTGAGTGGGCGGCGCGGCGGCTCGACGGATGCGTATAGCGCGACTCGACCGTTGCGTATTTATCGACACGGAGCTACCGTATACACCGGTGCGTTGCGATCAACGTCTCGATCTCCACTACAGGGCCGTTAGGAAAACGGAGGGTAGGTAGGGAAATATGTAAAATATGTATGGCGTGTTGTATGTGTGTACTGTGTAATAAAAAATTGGCCTGACCACAAAGAAAATAAATAACCGCCCTGAATCGCTTGTTAAAGTTTAAAACTAAAACAAGCTAATTTAAACCGAATACTTGTGTCTTTAAAAAAGTGACACTTCTAGGTCCATTAAGTGCAGCAACAGCCCTGTCACCTGTTCTCTTGAATACAGACAACTGACTAAAAGCCATATAATTTAAAATGACAGTTCAAAACCAAATTAGATTTGTCACGATAATTTGTAAGTCACATAAGTCAGGTCAGTAAGTCAACACAGTTAATTTACGACCGAATACCGACGTCGCACTGAGTTATCAATCACCCTTTATACGACACAATTATACGCTGACGTTACATTTCCAGTTAGGAAAGTCATCGATTTTCACAAGAAATTGTTCAATTTTACAGATTTAAAGCCCTTTTATTCTATTTTTGGTTCCTTCCAGTAGCTTACAATTTAAGAATTCCGGGGCGTGGTCAAAGATAGATATTAATGTCCACATTTAGCTAATTACCCGATCTGTTTCCACTCTTAGAACAACAAGAACAATGGCAACAAACTTAGCTTTTTTTGGTGAGAATTGAATCTGGGTTCACCGGTTTTCATACCAAAACACTACCAAAATAAAATATCGACGCAATATTCTGTCAAAATCAGGCATATGTGAATACATTAATGCCCAATTGGCAACAAGGCATGTATTGTAGGGTATTTTATAAAAAATATTGTATCTATTACTTAATCCAAAAACTATAGTTACTTTTATTTCGATTTTCAAAATCATCATAATTCATAATATCTGATAATAAACTACATTCTAATTTCCCCCATTTCCGTAAAACCACTGCTCCAATTTCATAACGAACAAAATATAAACGTCGAGCATAAAAATGTATTTCGAAAGAAGACATTGACAAATTGCAGGTTAATTCTGCCCTAAAACGAGCAACGGTTAGGTGTCCTCGGGGTGTTTTATGTAAAATGAAATAAATCGTTACTCAACGGACCTCCCGCCTCAACGGGCTGTCTACTGTCTACTGTGTTACTGTAGACTGTAGAGGGACTACTTATTATGAATATGAAACAGGATAGCTTTGCTCTTAAAACTATACATAAGTTTGATATTGTAAGTACATATACTATTATGTCAGAAGTCTCAGCAGAAAAAAATTCGTTTATTAGAAATCAAGAAGGCAAAAACCCAAGCGAAAAAACCTAGTGGTAACTCTCGTAGACATGTTTGAACAGTGAAAGTATGCCCCTCAGGAAATCCGATGGAAAAAATATTTTTTGGTATACAATTTTGTATACCCCTTTCAACCCCCTTTTAGGAGTTATTTTACAAAAAAAATCCTTTTATTAATAGAAAACTGCCTGTTCTTACAAAATTATATTTATAAGTGCGGCTATAAGCTCGGTGACGACAAATCACTATCAACAGCATTCCTACATAATTTATAAAATAAAATCCCAGCCGAGTTTGTCTGTCTGTCTGTGCCATTTTCACGCAAAATTACTTAGCCGATTTTGATGCAGTTTACGAATAAATAGCTTGATTCGCCAAGAAGATTTACGTATATAATACATGGACCTATCATGTTTAGAAGGTGAGAATTAACAGTATAAGTAAATCAAGTCGGAGAAAAAGTTAGCCCCAGCGAGTTTTCATGGCGTTTGCTGTCTAATCCGTCAGAGATATAACAAAATTACATAGGAAAGAATTATGTAGAATGAAATAATCTACCAAAAAGCCTACAGTAGCATATATTTATCTCTAATAGATAATTAGTTACAAGCGTATTTGTGTAGGTATTCAAATTATCGGGTAGAAATGGAACCTCAGTAACACATGAACGCAAGGATTACCGTCAACTTATGGTATCCCCAATCACAGCGTGATTTATGACAAAAACCACCGTTGATTCATCATTTTCATACGATAAAGCATTTTGAATGGAGTGTTATTTTTCGCGCTTTAATTCAAAGCAAATGACTAATGATCGGAATGTATAACAATAGGCATGGTAACCGGGATTCTAACTTAGTTTGTGAAAAGTGCCTGGGTACTTACTCTTGACTAATCCTAAAATCATTAATTTATATTCGTTGCGAAGACGACAACAGTGACAATTGTATTGAAATAGGCAATTTATTTAAACACAATTAAATTTAAATAAAATTGTCGCCACTAAATTGCAACGAAATTAAACTCAGGATTTTAGGATTTGGTACAGAGATATTTCTTATAAAAAACTGTTGGTACATGGCCTAAATCGAACCGTAATCCGCCTATAGTTACTATGGTATAAAATAATTAATATTAAAAGGTGTGCGAAATTATATGCGAATCAAAATTAAATTGCAAAATAATGTAGTCATATTTCATGAATTATAATACATCTCTATAACACTCTTCAACCTTCAACGTTTAGCCTTCAGACGATCCTAGGTCATAGATGTTACAAGTTTGTTTCGTAAGACAGTGTAGAATTTTTAACGTATCATAGTTGTTCGCAAAAGTGAAGGAACTTTTCGAAAATTCATAATTCATAAGTTTTCCATAAATGTCCCAAAATTGAAATGAAACAACACATATCGCCATTATCTTCCGCATACCATTCACCTTTAGGCAGATAACCTCAATTCTGTAAATTCCTCATGAAATATGCGACGCACGTCAACTGGGAGGCTTGCGGCAAATTTTTGGGTTCATAGTATGTGTGACAGTGTAAGGGACGAAGATTTCACAGATTTTATACAGATTTTTAGGAATAATAAATTATTTAAGTGACAACCTTTGTTGATGAAACTAGTGAAAATCTGAAAATTAAAAAGATTTGATTCTTAGTATGTAGCCTTTGATGGTAGTAATTTCTTGAAAATGTGTAACATTTATACAGGTTTATTCTTTGCCATTTTTTTCTTTTTCCTTTCCAAAATCGAAACGATTAGCAAGATAACATATAACAAGTATAATATATCAAGAGCATCGTGTATATTTTAAACTCATTTAAAATGTATTCCTGTCACTTTGATATACAGGATCTAGGATAACGCGACACGGAACAAATTTCCATAAAACACAAAAAATAAATTAGCCAGCAGTGCAGCGACCGCGCGTGACTCTGCAATAACCTCGTACATTAGCTGCTTGTAATAAGCCCTCTTGTAACTGGAGAGATAAAGTTTTGTTATGAACTAAGTTAAACTTCACTATTTTTTCTCTTATAAGAAATTGATGAAAATCTTAGAGATTCATAGAGATCATTAGGTTCAAATAATAGTAAAGACCGACCAGTCTGCATATCTCCTAAAAATTACAGATACCTACGTCCGTGGTAAAAAATAGACACTATTACTTATGTCCCTTGCTGTCTTCTATATATATATCTAGATATCTATCATCTCGCCTTTTATCCCAAAAGGGGTAGGTAGAGACAATTGAATGTCATTTTCTACGATCCTGACGTAGGTACTTCTTTCGCTTCTTTTATATTCAACATACTTTCGTACATGCTCGGCGATTGTGTGTACTTTTAATATTTCCATCGATCAATATCAAAAATGTTTTATATGTTGAATAAAAGTACATCTAGGTCCTCCTCTGCCAGCATGTTCTTTCACTTCTGCCATATAAACTTTTTTTGTCAATCTTTCCTCCTTCATTCTTTCAACGTGTCCAAACCAGCTTAAATTACTTTTTTAATTTTAGTCACAACATCATCTTTCACTCCGCATTATTTTCTAATGACATCGTTCCTGATGCGGTCAATACGCTTTATATCACACTTATAGCAAATTGAAGAAAAGGGAAAAGTAAAAAGCATAATTACGCGAAATGTAATTCCCGCACGATATACAATTACGAAAGGACCACTTTTCGAGTAACTGTATTGAAACAATATTTACACAATTATCTCATTATTTTATTTCTTGACAATATTTTAATGACAAGCCTTGTATTTTTTGTATGTTATGCTATCGATCCGCCCCCGGCTTGGTAAGTACAATATGGGTTTACAATAATTGGAATACTTAGGTTTTTTTTTTCTTTTTTCACGGGTTTCCTTACAGTTCCCGAAACCGTGTTACGGTCCCAGGGTCCCAGCGGAAAACCAAGACTAACAATTTTAGCCGATCGTATTTGTGAGGCTATACTTAACGATGGAAAAGCCTCCGTGGTCTGCCTAGTTAATAGTAGTTTAATTATATATACCTATGCTTATTACTACTTTATATGCACTTTTTGTTTATACTTTTATTGTTATATCTCCGACGGATTAGACAGCGTACGCCACAAAAGCATGCTGGCGCTAACTTTTCCCCCGACTTGATGCACTTTTCTATACTAATATTGTAAAGAGGTAATGTTTGTAAGATTGAATGTTTGAAACTACTAATACGACTCTGAAAATTATTTCAGGAATAGGATGCTACATTATCCCTGAGTTACATTTTATTTTGTTCGAAAATATCTACGGGCAAAGCGGGGGTGGAAAATTTGTATAATAATTATGATAGTGAAACCCCGGTTTTCATCCCGGTACCGCTTATTGTGGGACGATTTCGATGAATTTTATATCCTATTTCAAATAGAAAACCCGCCTTCAAATTATATTTGAAACTGCTTTACAGACATAATCAATTTATGAACTTTACAGCGTGTAGAACTGGAAAATGTTTCATGAACAAAACTAATATTTTGAAGTGTTATTTGAGCAACAAATTTAAATAAAACTTGTACGTTTGTGTCGAATTATTAAATATTCCTCCATACGGATGTGAGAGCACTTCTCAGCCGTTTGTGGCTCATTTTATATTTTACTATTTGGTAGAGAACGGTAACGAGCACTCAAATGTTTATTCTGTATTTCAACAAGGTTTGAAAATTATATTAAATTTTCACAACATAAACCAACATAAACATTGTAAAAACTAGATAATAAATACAGTTTTTATTTGATTTTTTAAGCAAATTCTGACGCTCAGACTTTTTATTTCAGTACATAAATATAAAACTGGATGACTTAGATAATAAATAAACTATTGCAATTTTAATGTCAGACAAAAATAGCTTAATTTCAGATTTATATATAATCGAAAAATAGCCTTTCAAAGAGTCTCATAAAAAACTAAAGTCAACGAAGGAAAAGAAAATATCTTGTCATGATTATGGTATTCAAAGTCCTTAATTCCTGCCTACTTCTTTAAGAAACAATACAAGCCTGTATTAGCGCACCTAGTAATCAGAGAAAGTAATCGGGTAGATAGTATCTTATAGCCAAACAAAAACCTAAAATTCCGGTTGTAAGAAGGGTTATCTAACAACAAAGTTTTCGGAAGGAAGCCATTAAGGCGAAAAAAATCCACTTATATTGACGCCAAATAAAATGGTAACCCTTATTACTAATTCCACTATACAACCATTATAGAACCCGGAATACAATCGAACAAAAACTTCAACACGCAACGAAAGTCATTAGGAAGTTTCCCTTCTAGCCAACATTTTCTTCCGAAGTATCAAGTGGGTGTGAGGCAGAAAGTGAAGGAAAAAAATCTTGTGAATACAGCAAATTTAAAAGTAATGAATAAGGGAAATACGACGTACATTTCTAAGTTGTTAAGAAAAATTTACTCCTTTAATAATTTAAAGCCTATATGACCCGACGTAGGTACTAGGTGTGTTGGTACTACTTTGATATAGAGTTAGAAATGTAATGAATTTGAAAAAAACACTTTTTTCTGAACAGAATTTACAACAAGGCGTTATTAGTTCCGAATACACCATGAATAGAAATACCTTCGAAAAATCGCTTTATTCGACAACCAAAATGACCCTGCTATAGTTTTTCTCTATACAAGTCTTAATTCTATGAACTTAATTAAAGCCGGGGTATGTTGACAGTTCGGTTGTAGTTAGCGATTTAGGCTATAATAACGTCAGTAGGCATTTCTCTTCATAATGTAAAAACTAATGATCTTTGCCCGTTAGGAAAAAAATATTAGAGTGAAATTTTACGATGCAACAAAAATCGACAGATATTTGAGTGAAATTTTGTTATGCCCGCGCAGGATCAAGCCTATTTTTTAACGACTTCAAAAAAAAACACGTTACTCAATTCGACCGTATATATTTTTTTTATGTGTGTTCGCGGATAATTTCGACGTTTATGAACCGATTTTGATGATTTCTTTTTTAATCGACAGATAATTCTTCCGGATTGGTCCCATTTTTATGTCATAAAAATCGGTTCAGTAGTTTTTCAGAAATTCAGTAATTTGTCTCTGTTTACGGCTGAAAATTATGTATCAGAGAAAAGCCTTAGCAACGGTTGCTATTGACACGAAGTTGTCAATTTTTGTATCGACGGTGGTCTAACGGCTAAAGGTATGGGTATGGTATGGTGCAGCTCAGGATACTAATGGTTCAAATCCCATCCACAGCAGTTTTTATTTTTTATTTTTCCATTATTTGCGTTATTATTTCTCTCAGGGCAGCAAAATCAGTTAAAAGGGAAAAATAAATTATCTTTTAAAAAAAAGTGTACCGCCTTCAAAATTTGCACTGAAAAGTAAGAAATAATAAATATTTCGTCATAGAATTTGAAGACGGTTGGTGCCAAATTAAAAACAACTTACTTTCCAAATTCACTAATCTAGACAATTCATTAGGAACCTACGATCATCAGCACAAACATAGATAATATTGAACAGATCTTTATCTTCTTATGGCCATATTCATAAACACATTTTAGAAGCGTTTTAGTTAAAATATGTTTTGTCACTCTCTAACAAATCTGTCTTTACTAATAATAGAAAGAAACAAAACATATTTTAACAAAAACGTTGCTGAAATACGTTTATGAATAATGGCCTTAGATGTTTACTTAATTTTGTATCTTAATTTGGCACCAACCTTTTTCAAATTCTACGACGAAATATTTATTATTTCTTACTTTTCAGTGCAAATTTTGAAGGCGGTACACTTTTTTTTAAAAGCTAATTTTTCATTATGTTATACCTATAGACAATTTAGTACCTATATTTAATTCTCAATTATAATAAGCCATTCTTAAAATTTAATTATTTAATTGAATTCATATTTTAGCAACAGCAACCATCGGATCACGCTATTTTATTTCCATTAATTATTTGCGTGCTAAATAGACTTATTTGTATTATGCCAAATAAGTATAACTTCTAACGCCCATACCTAAGTACATATACAGTTTTTTTTATTTACCTGAAAGTAATATCCTTGCTACAAAGTAATAATTCTACGTTAATACTATAGTTATCAAATACAAAATCTAAATAGCATGTAAGTAGGGTGACCATTCTGTTTTACGACATTTAAGAGGCAACGTCGCCAATCAAATTGTAACCGGCTACCGTCGGATTATACCAGGTTGAACCGGAATATTGGAGAAAGGGACCAGAAAATTACACCTTTGTGGGACATTATTAGCTCTCTGTGTTGTTTAATAGCCTGTTTCATGTCCCATTTAAGTGACTTGATTTCTGAAAGTGAAATTTGGTTTTTGGTGAAAATATACAAAATTGCAAACTTTTATGTAGATGAAATATGAAAAAATTAACATCGGAATCATTATTTTGTATTTTTTTAAATCAGTCCAGTAGTTTTTGATTACATTTCTTACAAATGAAGTGACACTCCATTCCATGTGTTTGAAATAATACCATTGAACTACAATTTTAAAAAAATATGAACGAAAAAAGTGGAAATGCGGTCTTTACGTAGAATGTGTGATATAAAACGTATTGACCGCATCCGGAACGATGACATTAGAGTAAAATGCGGAGTGAAAAATGACGTTGTAATTAAAATGAAGAAAAGTAGTTTACGCTGGTTCGGATAAGTTGAAAGAATGAAGGATGAAAGATTGACTTAAAAAGTTTATATGGCTGAAGTGAAAGGAAATACTGGCAGAGGACGACCTAGATGTACTTTTATTGATCATATAAAAATGTATTGATTGAAGGCAATATTAAAAGTACACACAATCGCCGAGCATATATGAAAGGTATGATGAATATAAAAGAAGCGAAAGAGGTATGTCAGGATCGTAGCAAATGGCATTGGATTATCTCTGCCTACTTCTCTTGGGATAAAAGGCGTGATGATATATAGATAGATAGATTTGAACGAAATTAAATGAGATTTGGTAAATTTGAGTATATGGATCTAAAAAATAAACTCAGCATACCTTTCATGTAAATAATTTCCAATTTATTTTTTCAAACTTAACACTTACTGATTGCCTACGAATTCTAAAGTAAATCTAGAACGTCCTCCAGACACAACGTGTCATTGCGTTCAATCAATGCTTGTATACAATTTAATTAATCCGTCCGCATTATAATACATTATAATATTAAGTCAGTAAGATGTAGTTTCGTTAGCTTAAAGTAGACTTCTAAGAGGTCGTTTGACGCCGCTTTTGTACAAAAGGATGACTTAATTGTTTAAATCCATGTTGAGATGGTTTGTAAAGGGTGGTGCTTTATTTAATTAAGGCTAAGTCTTACTGCGTTTAGAATTTTGCCTGAGCTTAATTTGAGTACCTATTGCATTCTCACATCCTCTGATTGTAGGTACATTACCGATGATATCAAAATTGGATACTTCTCATATTAGTATACTTAGTTTTCAGTTGCAATTGAAATTACAAAAAATATAAAAAAATTGACAATTATTTGATAAAACTACAGTATTTTGATGTCTACTGCTAATCGTACATGTAATAACATGGACATGAATTTTAATTGTTTATATTTTGCCTTGTAGTCGTCATAATAATCCAATTTAAGAATGCTATTTTTAATGCTTAGGAAATGACAACTTTTAATTAACTAACTTAAATAAAAAAAATAAAATAAAAAAAAACATATACGGAATAATACTGAAAGACGGCAAGAGACCCGATGGAATGATTCTGATTCCCTGGGAGCAAGATCGGGCCCTTGTATGGGATGCTACATTAGCCCCGTCTCATCTCGGGGAAACAGCAATCAAAGCGGGAGCTGCGGCGAAAATCGCAGAGTCTAACAAACGGCGCAAATATAGTTCAATTATTGAAAACTACAAATTTGTGCCGTTTGGTGTAGAAACTCTAGGTCCGTGGGGTTCAAATGCCAAAAAGTTTATTAAAGATATATCCCCTCGACTGATCTTCTTTTCTGGAGACAAGAGGGCTGGCTCCTTCCTCGCTCAACGAATCAGCATCGCGATTCAGCGGGAAAATGCAGCCAGTATTCTTGCCACTATTCCAGCGCATCTGGTTTATTTAGTTATTTTTAATGTTTAGATTAGTTTTAAGGTTTTTATATTGTTATGTAATATAATATATTATAATGTTATTAAAACTTAAATTAATGCTATTATAACGATTACAAGTTATCACGCCTAGTTTAGAAAAATAAGTGTACAAGAATCAAACCCGACCGACATTTTAAAATATTACGCTATACTAAAATGCAAATTTAAGGACCAAAGCTGACACATTGTCCATTGTGAAATATCCAAAATTGACGCCGTTAGTTCGGAAAGACAAGCGATGGGGCAATTAACGGTCGCTTTTTGGGGCTCTTGATAACAGACTACACTTTGTTCGAGATAAAAAGAGAAAACCTCTTGAATTTCAGACTGAGTACGACGGGTTTCAGGATAGAGTGGTCGGTGGTTTACGGTCAAATTACGTATCATATAGCTTTGTGTGAATGACGTTTTAATTTTTTTTCGAATTCCCAATTTCCCAGGAACAGTTTCCAATTTTTCTGTTCCTAAAAGCATTATTCAGAACCAACGAACAGCATTTCATTTTTATTTATAAATAAGATTATATTATGTTGCAGTGAGAGTTGAGTCAAATGGCGTAGCTCACAAATTGAACAAAATTCAAAAACCCTTTTTGCAAGTAATGACTCTTTGACTCAACTCTCTCTGATGTTACCTATATATACCTCGTAATAATTTAATTATTTTATTTACTTATGAAGTTCTATTTTTTTTTTAATTTGTTCCCTTATAATGTCGCAAAAACTGGTTTGTTAACCATTTCAGAGTACATCAATTAATATAAAATTACTTAATTAAAAACTACAGTTATTAAATATTAAAAAATAAATACCACCATGGTACCATGGAACAGAAACAGGCTTTCGGGAGCTAACCTGAAGAAAAAAACTAACATTAAAAGTAATAAATCTAAAACTAAAAATAAACTTGTGAATATCAGTGTAATCTACACCATTTTTATAATTACAGAATTTGTATTTTTTTTGTAAGATTCAATTTATTTGTAAGATTATTACTGCCCTAGAAAAGACCTACTTTGCTCGGAACAAATCGTTATTTTTTGAATAGATGGGATAAAAAGTTATATTTATTATCGGTTATCAGGAGTTGACCACAAAAAAGAATGAAAGGAGTCAAGAGAGCCCGCGGGCTTTGGGCTGTTGGCTGAGTTGCCCCAGAAATTATCAAGATACATTACTCATGCTCTCGTGGTAGATGGATATAGGTAAGGATCCGTAGGTTAATATAATAGCAAAATAATAATTTCGCATTGCAATAATTCCTACGGGCATCAGAAATTTTATATTAATTTTATCGATTACATTTTTTTTAACTTGACCGTAAAAAACCGCCAAAAATAACAATTTATTCGTCCAATAAAATTTAAATATCACACACGAAAATCAGAAAACAATACTACACTCACAGGGTAATTTTAAGTGGAATTAATTCAATCGTCTGCGACGTGGGCGACCATTTGCACAGTGAATAAACTTTCTATAGAATATTAGAAAGGATTATTTAAATTTCTAGAAGTAATTGAAGTCTGACAACTTAAAAAGCTCTCTCCACTGATTTAATTAAAAACGTCTCGACAGTTTATATTAGTTTGTGTGAGTTTTTTCGTTATCTGACTATTGGAATGTTACTGAATAATAAGCTTCACTTTTATAGGTAGTTTAATGTATATTTGCTTTAAATAATATACAAAATAAACTTGTAAAATAAACTTTATCTTTAAGCAGTTCAAAAGTATCAAAATTTGTAGACTTATGTCTTTGACTCTTCATGAGGTCTGATTAATTAAATGTTTTTGGTGGGATTTCATTTCTTTCTGTAAGATACCTTAGTTATTTTTATTTCTTACACGTCAGCTATTTAATTTTTAGGGTTCCGCACCCAAATGGTAAAAAAACGGAAACCCTATTACTAAGGCTCCGCATGTCCGTCCGTCTGTCTGTCTGTCTGTCACCAGGCTGTATCTCATGAACCGTGAGAGTTAGACAGTTGAAATGTTCACAGATGGTGTATTTCTGTTGCCGCTATAACAACAAATATTAAAAAATAGAATAAAATAAACATTTAAGGGGGCTCCCATACAACAAACGTGATCTTTTTTGCTCGTTTTTGCTCGATATTGATAACGGCAACAGGTAGACGCTTGAAATATTCACAGAATATTTAGTTATATATTCACTTTAAAAATAAATAATTAAATTAAAATAAAATTAATATTTAAGGGGGGCTCCCATACAACAAACGTGTTTTTTTTTTTTTTTTTTTTTTTTTTTTTGCCGTTTTTATAGATAATGCTACGGAACCCTTCGTGCGCGTGTCCGACTCGCACTTGGCCGGTTTTTTTAGGTGATTGTACATGAAATGTTTTAGTGGGATTTAATATTGCAATCTTTCTCAAATTATTAACTACCTACTCGACTAGGTACTTTTAAATTATACTATTCGGTGTTATAAAAGTTACAATGCATATTTCTTTTGTATGACAAATGAACTTTAGGCGTTATGACAGACTGACAGGTCGACACAATATACTGACATATAACCTAACATTAACCTTTATGATCTTGATAAGGTATCAAGGACTAACATCAAAACACCTGCAGGATTTTTATTCTATTTTTAGATGACTTTCAAATTTTGATTATATACAATTACGAACATATTTCTTTGAAAATTAAACTCAGTAGCTCCATTTAATCCATTATTTATCCATTCCACTAATATTATAAACGCGAAAGTTTGCATAATATGTATGTTTGTTACTCAAGCACGCCAGAACGGCTGAACGGATCTGGATGAAATTTGGCACATATATAGATTATAGTCTGGAATAGCACCTAGGCTTTTTTTTATCCCCGAAAAATGTATAGTTCCTGTGGGATAGATTTGGATCGACATGATTTTTTGCATAGTGGTAGTTTAAGGGTCAGAGAATGACATATTATACTACTTTTTATACCGTGAAAGCGGGCGGGGGAGGGGCAAGTTACAGCCACGGGATTATTTCTTTTTGGATCTATTTCCACGCGGGTGAAACCGCGGACATGTTTATATAAGAGCTGAGCGTTAACACTATAAGTGAATCAAGTCGGGGTAAAACTTAGGTCCAGCGAGTTTTCATGGCGTTTGCTGTCCAATCCGTAAGAGATATTTATGACAAAATGATTTAAAAAAGAATTGTGTATAATAAAATTATCTACAAAAAAATACGCTGTCGCCTCGCCCTTTCCTCCTTATCGGAGTTATAAGGATTTCGGGAACTAGCCACAATAATAAATAAATATATTACTCCATATTGTTTTATTTCAAGTTTTTATGTAGATTATAGTATTTTTACATCAGGAAAAGAATATATTAAAAGGAAAGGAAGGACAAAAGACAAAAAGGATCCAAAGGAGCCAAAGGAGCATGCTGGAAAAATAAAAATAAAATAAATAAATAAATTTCCAGGATATCATAGGATCTAAACACAATACAACTTAAATAGTACTTACAAATATCATGCTCCTTTATAGTATATTTTTATCACCTTGTTGCAATTGGCCATGCTACATATTTATGATATACTTTTTTTATAATTTATTTTGAAAATATAGCCCATTTTAAGAAACTAATTTCGATATTTTTGTTTTTATCCATTGCGTCTATTTGTAATATATTTAACAAAATTTACCCGCGAAAAGTAAACGTGACGTCACAAGAAGTGGAACAGGATTAAACAATCTTGGCCACTATACATAAAAAAGTGACAGTCAATCAAATTAAACGTCAAGCAAACGTCAGTCAAGGCCGACTAACCTAAAAATTATTATTACTCTTGTTTATATACTCGTGTTTATAATTATTTAAATTGTTAATAGTTTTTTTTAATGGCAAGTAAATAACAAAGAAAATAATCACACGTGATATATAAATTTATAAATACGATTACCCTTTTTTGTAGGCAAAGGTATTTTTTTCATACCGACGTCTTACATAGGTCAAATGAAGGTTATTGTTTTTTTATTGAATATCTTTAAAAGTATAGACCTAATTTAAATTCTGATAAATAGAAGTTGTACTGAAAGCTTATATCTCGAAACGGTTTCGAGATCTTCGTTCCTGTTCAAAAAGTTAGCATGGCCAATTGTTCACTGTATTAAATTATTGACATTATGAAATAGGTGTGCTACTTAGCAATGCTAAAACGGAATTGACTAAAAATGGTAGAAAATAAACAAATAGCAGACACTGTTCCAAATTCAGATTATTTTGAAAAATTCCTAAATTATAGGTAGTCGGTAACTTATTTTGCAAGGAGGTTAACAACTATTCAAACCTCATTAAGAAAAATGGTCTCATTTATTAGCTAAATGAGCACAACGTTACATGACTAAAAAGGTTTATATGGCTGAAGTGAAAGGAAATGCTGGCAGAGGACGACCTAGATGTACTTTTATTGAACATGTAAAAATATGTTGATCGATGGAAATATTATAAACCTTTTAAAAAAAAGTGCACCGACTTCAAAAATTTGCACTGAAAAGTAAGAAATAATAAATATTTCGTCGTAGAATTTGAAGACGGTTGGTGCCAAATTAGGATACAAAACTAAGTAAATATCTAAGAAGATCTGTTCAATATTATCCATGTTTGTATGTACTGATGATCGTAGGTTCCTAATGAATTGTCTAGATTAGTGAATTTGGGAACTAAGTTGTTTCTAATTTGGCACCAACCGTCTTCAAATTCTACGACGAAATATTTATTATTTCTTACTTTTCAGTGCAAATTTTTGAAGTCGGTGCACTTTTTTTTAAAAGGTTTATTTTACCCTTTTAAGTGATTTTGCTGCCTTGAGAGACAAATAATAACGCAACTAAAAAAATATTGATGGAAAATTAAAAAAAAATACCCCTGTGGATGTGATTTGAACCATGTGATTTTGCATCCAATGCACCCCATTATATTTAACCGCTACACCATCGTCACGAAAATTGACAACTTCGTGTCAATAGCAACCGTTGCTAAGGCTTTTTCTGATACATAATTTTCGGCCGTAAACAGAAATTAATTACTGAATTTCTGAAAAACTACTGAACCGATTGTCGTCATATGTCTGTGAGATAATGTCGAGAAATTATGATATCTTAAAAAAATATGTCGTCAAAATCGGTACATATTTTATCGAGATATCAAGAAAAATGTACTTGTAAAGTCAGTTTTTTCAAAATTTCTGAAAAACTAATGAACCAATTTTTATGAGATAAAAATGGGACCAATCCGGATGAGTTATCTGTCGATTAAAAAAGAAACCATCAAAATCTGTTTACAATTCGCGGAGTTATCGATGTACATACATACATAAAAAAAAAAAAAAAAAAATACGGTCCGAATTGAGAACCTTCTCCTTCTTTTTTTGGAAGTCGGTTAAAAAGTACACACAATCGCCGAGCATGTATGAAAGGTATGATGAATATAAAAGAAGCAAAAGAGATATGTCAGGATCGTAACAAATGGCATTCGATTGTCTCTGCCTACCCCTCTTGGGATGAAAGGCGTCATAATAAATAGATAGATAGATAATTACTAGTTAAATAAATTGTTATCCTTGTATAGGGGGCCCAAGCTACATTTCATAAATTGTAAAGAGTAAATCAAGATTGTAAGAAGCAAAAATTTTAAAATATATACCTCTTTGGTACTTTAAAACTTATTTGAAAAAAAAATTAGTTAAGTATATATTATTTCACACTTATTTCATAAGATATAAACAAGTAAAATCAGAGCAAAACGACCGAACGAGCTAAAATTTCTCGAAATTTGTCGAATTTGGACAGAAATTCAGGACCACTTCTATAAAAAAAAGTCCTACACGTAATTAGCACTTACCATAAGAAGCCGTGGGCAATGTATATACATATATTATTATATAAATAGAGCGTATAGCTTATTTAGCTACGCTGACGGTAAGTGGGTCTGAGAGGAATTAGGTCAAGAGACGATGTAGGAAATAAATGATTTCCTACCTTAGCCCAAAGTTAATGGAAAACCTTTGATGTACAGACTTAGTGGCTTTTATCTTGAATGTTTAAATACTTTTGTGGTGTTTGTCAAGTTTTTTAACTTGCTATTAAAATAGCTCAAGCTTTTTTGGCAGATGTCTTAAATTCAGCAACAATATAATATGGGCGGCATAAATATGCTTATCTATTTAATTAGAGACAGCCATATGGTACTGAAGACTTTTTTGTAGATTTTTTTATTCTAGACAATTAATTCCTACATCATTTTCTTACATATCTAAAGTACTCCAGTACTAACTACTGAGATACCCACTCACTGGTCCGGTATTTCACAGAAAATTTTTAATCCGGCCGCCGTATGATCGAGATTGAAGACAGGCCACACATTAGCAATGTATATCATACGATCTAGGTCACATGCAATTCACTCACCCACCCAGACACAGAAGATTCGATTAAACAAAGGCGTGTGGATGTGTGTGTGTGTGTGACAGAGGTCATCGAAATCAACCACAAATACAATGATTTGAAAACGGATGGTGGGCCGCGCGATAAAAATTGGACGAGTCTGTGGTCGGTTTCGGTGGACCGTACGGCGACCGGCCGGGGATTGGACGAATGTGTGGCCACCTTAACGGATTAGACAGCAAACGCTTATTTTTACCCCGGCTTGATTCATTTATATTGTTAATGCTCAGCTCTTAAACATGATAGGTCCATGTTTAATACTCGTACACCTTCCCGGTGAATAATCCGATCTAATAGTTAAAACCTTAACAAAATCCGTTTAGTCGTTCTTGCGTGGACATGGTGCATACAGACAGCGGGGAACCTTGTATATTAGTGATATAGTATGGATACCAGCTATTGCCTCAGCAATTAAATGTGGTGATCTAAGACATATTAAGGCCCAATGTAACTATTTTCAAAAATACTGCAGTTATGCATGAAACATTTCAAAAGACATAACTTAAATGTAAAATATAAAATAAATTCAATCGCTCCTTTATACCTTTACATCTCTAGAACATTTCCAAGACGACATCCCATCAAGTCATCTCCTTAATAATTCCATAAACGACAACGACATCCTTTGGAAGCCACACATTTCTACTAAATCCCTTTTCACAGTGAACTTTCAGTTTGACTCAAATTGGCAGAATTATATTCTGCTGGGTATCTCGAGACGGTATCGGAACTGTAAAGCTGTACTAAAGATGCCTTAATTTGATCTTAAAATGCTTCAATAGAAGTGAGCCAGCAGGTTATGTAGCCTAAATGAGGATAGACTGCATTCGGAGGGCATGTAAAATCGGCGAACGCAATTTGTATGAAAGTAAATAGTATAGCTGCTGTAGTTCCATTAAAAGTTTATTTCTGTTGTTTACACACACATCTTCACGGTCTTATAAGACAAACGTAATTATAATGTTTTTTTACGTGCTTCCGAAGCACGAGAAGTCGATTAAGGCACATTTTTATAAAGAAAAATTTTATTGGAAAGTACTTAGCATATTTGACATCCAACCAATTTATCAATTACTTGTTTAATGTAAGAAACTCGCTAAATGTCTACACTGTTACCAAATTCACTGGCTATGCCACATGGTAAAAAAGGATTTAAGGGGGAGCGTCTGAGGTGGCACTATGTGCCGTATTTTTTATTTTTTACAAAATTTATTTGAATTAAATAAAACGACATTACCACAGAGCAGACAATTTGTAATGGTAATGTAATATACAATGTTGTTTTATTCGTAAACTAGTGACCCCGCCCCCGTTTTGGCACGGGCACAATATCTGTTTATAAAAATCATCATACCGGTTGCTTACTTTCGCAAAATGTTCTTTCTATTAGTGAAAACCGTATGAAAATTCGTACAGTAGTTTCTGAGATTAGCCTGAACAAACAAAAACTTAGCGCAGCAGGGGACTTTAATTTAGTTAGAAACATTATAAATAGGAAAAAATGTGTACTGGTGACAAGAAATATAATAATAATAAATGTATTTATTAAGACAACAAAGATTCAATCATGTTAGTATTTACACCTATGTTAGTACCTACCTACCTATATATAAATATACATTAATTTATATGTGAAAGTAAAATATCTCACGAAACCCTGTACCAGGCCAGTCCAGTGCTCCGGGAACCCCAAGTCCAACCTATCAGGCAACCTACCTACCTATCGCTTCCTCGCAGCCTGGATAGTGACGATGCGGCTTTTTTGCGCTTTATATAAACGCTACTAAATAATTTACGAATTATTTTATTTTCGGCGCTTGCAGTGGAAGCAATGGGTCCATGGTCTGCCGAAATGAAAATATTCATGAAAAATTTAGGTACGAGACTAGTCCACGCCTCGGGTGACCTAAAGGCTGGCTCTTACCTCGCTCAAAGGATCAGTTTAACCTATCAGCGAGGTAACGCAGCCAGTGTTTTGGGAACCATGCCACAGGTATTCTTTTTATAATTTGTAATATTATGGCTTTTAATATATTATTTATTTATTACTATACATTTTAGTTAAGATGTAAATATTTAAATTAAATTTTGTATATTATACCATTATAAATAAAAAAAACAATACTCAAAAATACCATTTACAAAGGTCCGAGACGCTGCCCCTTAATTAAATTTGTAAACAACAAGTATTATAATGTTACTCTAGTTACAAAACTCAATAAGTCTGTCAAAGTGACTTTGTACGCGTGGTTGCAGATTAATTTTCTGTGAACTGTATTAGACTTTGAAGACGGATTATAGGCAATTAATATTTGTAGTTTCAATTGTGCGTGAACAATTATTAAATAATAGATTTAAGTTTCTATGAACAGTAAAAAAATCTTCCAAATCGGTGCAATAGTTTGCCCGCGATAGTATACCCGCATGAAAATGGAAAAGTTCTCGTTGCTGTAAATATCAAGCCTTGACCCATTTCATTTCATCAATTCAAACTCCGTCCAAATCCGTTTAGTCTTTTACTTTTCAGTATACAATTTTTTTGAAGTCAGTATACTTTTTCAAATGTTTTATTTTTCAATAGCAAGCGAAATCGGAGAGCATGTGCATGTAAATATAAATGTATGTATTAGACTGAGGCGAAATAAGTAGATATATTTGGGCTCTGCCTACCCGGAGAGAAATAAGGCGTGAGCATATATCTTTGTATGTATTGAATTTGTATGTAAAAACAGAATATAAACTATGCTTCGGCATTGTAGGTACAGGAAATAAAAATATTTTTTTTAGATTATGCTAATAGAATAAAAGAGATTCCGTTTACATACAATTTGTTTGACATTCACGTGATTTTAGCTCCGTATATGTAAAAATACTTTCTTGAATAAAATATTAGTTTAGCCGTGGACTTATTTTCGCCTTTGAGAGATTTTTAGGCTCTATTTTCTCGTTAAAACGTCTGTCTTGGATGCCTTCTATTTCACCTTTGTGGAGTTCGTGTTCTTTAGTGACCGAAGAATTGGCTTATATTATAAAGATAGAAACAAACTAAGAATATTTGGATATAAAATATTTAAACATGATGGCTAAACGGATATGAACAAAAGCTGCTGACAGTTAAGTAATCGATAAACAACTAAAATAAATACACCAATGTCATTAAAGAAGCATGCGGAGTGAATTATTATATTATGACTAAAATTAAGCTGGTTTGAACACGTTGAAAGAATGAAGGATGAAAGATTGACTAAACATATATGGCTGAAGAGAAAGGAAATGCTGGCAGAGGACGATCTAGGTGTACTTTTATTGAACATATAAAAAATGTATTGATCGATGACAATAATAAAAGTGCACACAATCGCCGAGCATGTATGAAAGGTATGATTAATATAAAAAAGCGAAAGAGGTATGTCAGGATCGTAGCAAATAGGATAAAAGGCGTGATGATAGATAGATAGATAGACTAAGTACGCTTCACGTGCCTTCCGAATCTCAAGAAGTTAATTACTCCTTAGCTTTCTTTCCCACTTTCAAAACCAAAAAAAAATGAAACAACGTAGAAGAAGACGAAGGCTACAGCTAGTCAACCAATAATAGGAAAAAACCGTTACAAATAATTGTCAGTAACTAAACACCTAGGATATCAGATTTAATGAAGGAAAATTTGATAAAGAGAGTCGAGATTTCTAATTCTAATATAGGGCCATAGTATAATTATCATACAGTAGGGATACTCTGCTGAAGAGACCTTACACGCGCTCGGTGAACTACGGTAACTACGAGAGTCCGTAAAAAGTCCGTGGTAACATATTATTATATCTTTAATAGTTATCTATTAAAGATATAATAATATGTATTTATACAATTTTAATTACGTATTGTGTAGGCAAGTATTAAAATTATTGTAAATCAATATTTTATTCATGCACATCACTATAAAAAGGAGCCAAGGTCACACACAAATGTGACTGAAAACATTGTAGAATGGCAGTCTGTTCCACTTCTCTATGGTGAGGAAATTAACAGCCCTTACCTTCGAGATGTTATTTGTATCCATAGGTAGCTGTACTTGGTTCAATGATTGGCTGTCTCTTTCATTCACCACACTTTTCTTCTTAAACTGGCTTAACTAACGAGATCGCGGGTTTGCATATATACAATTATTGTCTTTGCGTTGGCGTTATTTTGAGTGGGCGGCTCGACGGATGCGTATAGCGCGACTCGACCGTTGCGTTTATCGACACGGAGCTACCGTATAAACCGGTGCGTTGCGATCAACGTCTCGATCTCCACTGCAGGGCCGTTATAAGGAAAACGGAGGGTAGGTAAGGAAATATGTAAAAAAAGTATTGCGCGTTGTGTGTGTGTATTGTTGTAATACAAAATTGGCCTTACCACTCTATAACATTATTGTTGTAATAGGTGTGTGTTAACAATTATTTATGTCAGGAAAATGACAAAAATAAAAAATTAATACAGATTCACTAGGGAGTGTCCATTCTGTATGTAGTATTATACTATGACCGAGCCCAGAACTAAGAAGCGGCTGAGAGTGCGGGATTGAATTAAGAAAATTCATTTTGCTCTCTTTTATTGAATTATCTGCAGTAGATGCTCGAAGAATCGCAATTATATTTTGATTCTGCAATATTCTAGAGCGTACCTAATACATAATTTTTATATAAACCTATTAATATAAATGCGAATGTAAGTTTGTTTGTTACGCTTTCACGCAAAAACTACTTAACCGATCATCATGAAATTTTGCACATATATTCTTGGAGGTATTAGAAGTAACAAAGGATACTTTTTATTAAAAAAAAAAAATTTTTTACGAAAGTTAAAAAAATTGTTTGTCAAAAAATCTCGAAATTTGTAATGAATAAACTTAAAAACTACTGTGCCGATTTCAAAAATTCTTTCACCATTGGAAAGATACATTTACCCTGAGTGACATAGGCTATAATCTATTTTCAAAAAAATTAGGGATCCTTACTAAAACTCCAATAATGTAACCCAAGGTGTAAAAAAATGACTTAAGAAATTCCTTACATCGCGTGCGCTTCGAAAACTATTGATGATAGAACAAAATAATGTACTACGACTTTGCAGAACACATTATTATCTACAAAAAGTGTCGCGATAGCATATATCTAACTATTATAGTTAAGTCACAATAAGTGTTCTTTTATTTTAAAAATTTAATTAAAAACGGGTAGGGGTAGGTATAGGGTATATTTTATTTTGTTCTAAAATATCCACGGGCGAAGCCGGGGACGGAATGCTAGTAATATTATAAATGCTCTAACTAACTCTGTCTGTCTGTTTGTTACTCTTTCACGGCTAAACTACTGAACCGACTTTGATAAAATTTGATTAGGATAAAGCTGCAACCCTAAGAAAGGACATAGACTACTTTTTTGTACTAAGGAAGTATAAAAGTGGATACAAGTTAGCATGGGTCCCACAAGCGAAGCCGAGGTAAACAGCTTGTTTGTTGATAAATTGTTACTTATAGCTGTACCTACAACGTACAAATATAACTTTAAATTGAACATAGCCTATGTCCTGAATTAATGTGAACAAATTATTTTCCGTGCCTGCGTGCTGGATATTTTTATAATACTGCTTATATGGTCATATTATCACAGTCATATCTTGGGAACTATTTAAGATATCAAAAGATTATAAGTCTATGTACCTACTATGGTATCTAAAAGTTTCATAAATATCCATTTCGCCGTTTTGGAGCCAATTTTAAACAAACATTTGGATATTCTAAAAATAAATAAAAGATTAAGTAAATAAGGTATCCCAAATTGGTATTAATTTTGCCGCTATATAATGTACATAAAAGACTCAGTTAGTAACACGCTTCCTAGTAAATATTTTCTATTAATAGTAAACGACTAAGATACATAAATTATACTCGTCTCCATATAAATCACAAAACAGGATATCCGTCTGATTCACATCCATCGAGATTATTTTTGTTTTGTACCTTTCGTTTCCTTTCATGTTATCCGATATTATTCGTCGGACGTCGAGGGAAAAAATCCTGAACAAAATTAGACTGAAACCTGAAAACATCGCAAGTACTTTTATAATTGTGATCGAAATGGGATACTGTATTATTATTTTAATTACAGGCGAGAAAATCATTTACATTCATTATTCCTTCACATTATCTAAATATCAAACTACAGTGGATATTAATTACGCTACGCCTCCTCGAAAAGTACGTACCTATTTTCTTCCTCAAAAACAGCGCCGAAATTTATATGAAAATATTTTTGGCATATTAAGCAACGACTTTCACCCCGCTCAGCAACCGCTGACCGGGATGTAATTGGATTTTGAGAACATGTTATTGACATTTTTTTTTGTTCTGTAAATTCTTTTTTGGTAGTTTTTCCGAGGAAAAGGCAAAAAAAAACTCTGTAAATTCTATTCGGAAAACTTTCTTGTATTTTCCTCGTAGGTGTAGAAAGTGATATGTTAAATGCACACTTGTTGGTAATCGGCCACTTTCATCCCTTAAGCATAAATAACCAATTTTACGATTTTGTCTGTCTGTCCCAATTTTAGTCTTAAATAGGCTCCGAAACGGCTTGGCACCAACGGACTTCAAATTCAACGGCGATACGAAATATTTAATTCTTGCTTTTCAGTGAACAATTACTTTTTTTTAAATTTAATTTTTTCTTCAAATAAATCAGTGTCGGTTATAATTAGCTAATATTAAATTAAATAGAAAACTTTCTTAATGAAAAATGACACTTTAAAGTAATTAATAATATGTAGTCAATGAACTTAACTTTCCACCCAGCTAAAGCATGATAATTTCTGTCTATTTGTGCCTTATGAACTCAAAAACTACTAAACGGATTTTGATACAATTTTTACTAATAGATAGACTGATTCACATGTGTACAAAATATCACGCCACGCCTTTTGGGAGCGGAGCAGTGACCAATAATGTCAATGTTCCTTACTAGGCGAATTGTTTATGATCAGTGATATTAAAATTGTACTGGTGAAACCGGGGTGGGTCCATAGTATTTATTATACCTTTATCGACTCATTCAAATTTATACTAATCTTTTCATTACTTTTTTTTAATATCTCAAAATTCACTCTTTCATTCATATAATTTTAAAACAGTACTAGCGAGTGATATGATACCTTAAGTTTCAGGGAAAGTAGTTCAGACGGTCGGAAAGTCTGCCAGGTTACAATATCAGCTGTTCTGACCTTCTGGGATTCGGGATTTTACTGAAATACTTTTCAATTGATTTTAATGGAGCTCGGCTTACATACTCGAGTTACATTTCAAATTAGCAGGTACATTTTCCTTTTCTTCGTTATTTGATATTAACTACAAAAATTGTTTACTACATTTGACTGATATAATATTAACATCATCACTTTATGAACCCTCTCTCCATGAATATTCGTTATTCTGTCAGACGTAGACTTTTCGCCAATACTCATGTTGATCAAAGTTTTCTTTTACATATTGTTTTCAAAATATCAAAATGTGCTAAAGATACGAAAGAAGAACGGTAAAATCTATTCCACTGCGATCCCAAATACCGGTTAATCTGGTACCTGCTTGTGAGAATAAAAGTCTTATAACTTACCTATATGAAACTTCAATAACATATTCGTGAAATAAACACGATTCAATACGAAGGGAGCCGAACTCTGTGCAGAGTCAACAGCCTTCGAGATACGCTGTGTTAACTTGGGGCGAGGAGTGACAAACCATTTTTTTAGCTAATTTGAAAACATTTAACTATATTTTGGTATTAATTTTAAACCAAGTTGCAAACACAAAATGCATTTATATCTCGATAAATCACACGTTGATATAACAAAGTTTGTAAGTTTCGATGTAGGGGCGTAATCTCTTAAACTACAGAACTGATTCTGAAAATTCTTTCACGGATAGAAAGCTACGATATCCCTGAGTAAAATAGGCTATATCTTATTTAGTTCAAAACGTCCACGGGCGAAAAGCTAGTTATTATATATATAACAGCGACTAATGATAACTCACTTCTTGATACATTATATTTGGCAAGTATATCGAGGTGGAACAAAAATGAGTTTTGCTCACTATGACTTCTGAAAGTTTTATCAAAATTATTTCAGTTGCTTCAGAGCCAATTTTGGACAAACAGTCATTATTGGTAAAGATCTTGTAAATATAAATTACATATTTTAAATTAATTTCGTAATCACAGAATAAATTTTGAAAATAAAAAAAAGATGAATATAAAAGATTATATATATATATAAAAGATAAGATATAATGTGTTAGAAGCGTGAATATAAATTTCTACTTCCAAAAATTGCTATACAATTTTTTTTAATATTTCCAAATCATTTTGATTGCGAAATTTCAACTGATTTCTCCATATAAATTTGTAAACAGTTTACGACATCTGCCTACTGAGAGTAGCTGAAAATTTTCGTCACTTCGGCATCCATCGTACACCGCCATTTTCATCTCCGCCGGGATCATGCGCAATAGAACGCAAATACCCAGCAGTACCAGACAAACCATCGTAGCGACCGCATCGCTATAAAAAAACTAAAAAAAATTACACATCTCCGTTACAATAAATTTTATTTTATTCACACACGTGCGCGTAAAAACTGAAATTTAAGCTTGTATATTAAAATATTCATTTTGTTTTTGAAAATCAGGAGAAAGTGTCAATTTTTTCAAGGACGTATACGATATAGATGCTAAGTTTGTGTTCAAGTGAAGTGAAATATTATGTTTTGTTTTGCGAATGTGATAGTTTGTGAATACTGTGCGTAACTTGACTCTATTAGGATAACCAAGTAAAAGGATTTGTCAAATGGTAAGTTTATTACAGAAACAGCTGAACTAATGATATTTGATAAACAATATAATTTACTATCAGTATGCAAATGAATATAATTTGACCGACTCTCGGCAAAATCATTACTCTATAATAAGTTCGTCACTGAATGTTATTTCGAACTAGCAGTTGCCCGCGACTTCGTACGCTTTGTAATAGAAATACAATGTTTACACCCCATTTCACCCCCTTAGGGGTTGATTTTCATCCTATCTTTCTACACCTCTACACTCCCTAAGGAATATATTACCTTCCAATTTTCATATTTATATTTTCAGTGGTATAGGCTGTGCGTTGATTTTCAGTCAGTCAGCGACACGAAAGTTTTATATTTAGATTTATTACGAACGTGGCTATATTTTATATAACATACTAATGTTTGTAAATTTTGAGGAAACTATTCTGAGGTCTTCGAAGCGTCAAAACTTTCTAGCTGCTAAGAAATCGCCCTGGCTGCTTTTTCCCGGTCTAACATTTTCTCAGCTCACACACACACACACCAATCCCCACCTTTATACTTTCCAGCATCACTAGAGACTGACAACCACAAGACATCCACACTTTGCTAAACACGCATATTCAACAAAACAGGTGGCAAGTCTATTGTGCATATAATAGTAATAGAGCCATGAATAAGAGCTTCATTAATACGGTATATCAGTTGAAAAGCGTTGCGAAGTAGGAACATTATGATTTTCATTACAATAATAAAAGTTAGTATATATTTATATCTGTTATTTTCAGAAGAAATACAATCGCTGATTTTACGCTAAACACTAGACGTTGATTGAAAAGCACATTCGGCTTTTTTGGCTAAAGTTTGTATTAAACCCGGAACATATTGTACTATTCACTATATTTCTAATAAATGAAAACCTTTCACTTAAGTTAAAAACGATATCTATACTGAGGTAAAGTGTGTAAATTTAGATGTATCTCTCAAATTACAGAACCGATTCTAAAAATTATTTCACGAATAGAAAGCTACGATATCTTTGAGTAATATAGGCTATATTTTATTTTGTTCGATAATATCCACGGGGGAAGCCGGGGGTGTAAAGCTAGTGGTCTTTCTTCTGTTATGTTTGTTTGTCATTTCTTCAAGTTTAAACTAAGCAACTAATCGACGTGATCTTTTGCACATATATATTTGGAGATGTTTTATTCGGCGATTTTTGCTCGATCTTAAATATAGCAATAATGGCAATACATATAAAAGTCTAACTACTATAACTATAATGCATACTTATATCTAAAACAACAAATAATAAATACCGGCCAAGTGTGAGTCGGACTCGCACTAATTTGTTCCTGCAGAGTGTACAGGTTTTTACTTAAATAAAAAGCAGTCAACTTTGTAAAGTAGTTTTCCATTTAACTACTTAGAAACAAACACTCCTTCCTATACAATTAATACAATATAATTTGTTCTGTAAACAGAAGCTAATTTCTTAGCGATGTCATGCCCTCATCAACTTGACAAGCTACCAACGAAGCAATAACAAATACGTACCTATTGTATATAGAACAACACTGTTTTATCTACAAACGCAGACATTTACTTTGAGTTGTGTCCGAAAACTCTCTTAGAATATAAATTGTTAAAATATATATTAATACATATTGATTTTGATCTAAACTGGATACGTTTAGCTATACACAGAGTTTTATATACAGATCTAGCATCAATAATAATATAATGTTACTCAAAATCCATCACTCCATATAGGAAATTTTAGTTGCAGAATATTTGGTCAAATGACAATAATTTTATTGCTCGGTACCTACCAGAGAGAAACGATATAAAAACGATATATAGAATTTATTTATCTTTCTTAGGATAGAAGGCGTGATGATAGTATAATAATTTGATTCATTTAAGAATCGAACCCTCAACCACTAGCTCTAAACGGAAGGAAATAAGAGTTTTAATAAAATTAACGGAAGATATCCATTAAGTACTAAAATAAGAAATAGCTCAGCTCCATGGATTTCTACCGGATTTACTCAATGTAAGCACTGATTTTCTTTAACACTTCTTTGCTCCCGAGGAAATGTAAAGTAAAGCTGTACTTCGGGAAATATTATCAAGAAACAGCAACAGCGTGAGTACAGTGTTACCAGTGTACAAGTCACATCCCAACACATAAAAGCCATGATGATAATTAAAAAAAAAGATTTTTGTACGTCACAACCTTTGAGTATTTACCAAAGGAGACGTGAATCGTGTAAATCACCGAACATTTTTTTCTGCAATTATAATTCATTCCGCCCCCGGCTTCGCCCGTGGATATTTACGCACAAAATAAAATATACCCTATAACTACCCCTACTCCTACCCCCTACCCTCTACCACTACCTCTATCATCATCATCAATAGTTTTCGCAGCGCACGTGATGTAAGAAATTTCATAAGTCATTTTTTTACACCTTTGATTACATTATTCGAGATTTCGTACGGAACCCTAAACTTATGTAGCCTATGTCACTCACGAAGAATGTAGCTTTCTAATGGTGAAAGAATTTTTAAAATCGGCCTAGTAGTTTCTGAGCCTATTCATTACAAACAAACTTACAAATTTTTCCTCTTTATAATATTAGTATGATATGAAGTATGATTGGAAACACTAAGTTTGACGCCCTAGATCCCTTTCCCGTTTAAAACATCAAAATTAACTATTTTCCTAGAGCTCTGTCTCGCGAAATCTAAGGTAACTTATTACTGCGCACCTGGTCAGTATAACTGGTCAAAGGGGAAAAAATTGGCGAAAAGGGGGAGCCCGTCTATGGCCCCTCCATAGGCTTAGTACTCTATGCTCACAACAGATTGAAGATCATCGTAGCGGTTTTAATACAAAATGATATTAACCCTTAAGCACTGACATAGTGTTTTATTGCACTTCAATTGATATAGTATATACTCCCTTACTTTTAATAAATTATAAAAAAAAATACAGAAGATATTTTTTAATTTGTTTTATTTATACTAACGAGGCGTTTGAAGTAAACTAAACTTAAAATTGGTAATAAAAAGTAAACATTCAAAAGGTTTTTTAACCTACCTATAATTTTAAGGTCTGACTCAGATCTTAACCATGTAAAAACTAAAATACAATCAATATTTCTCTGAAATAAACAAAATTAGATTTTTTATAATCAAGTGAATGTAGAATAATCTTACTTTTATTTAAAAATAAAAAATGGTTTAGGTACACAGTTCACGCACAATGCACATATATTGTGTCTTCTGTTTCTTTTTATAGTCACATACACTATAGTACTTCTTTTTTAGTAGCTTTTCAGACTCCAGATTTATATTTTGATTTGTTCGAGGCCTGTTTAAAATTTGAGCTATTGTGCTCTTTAGATGTTCCGGAACATGAGGATTGCAAAGTCTTTTCTCCAAGTGCTCTCTGACTAACCCTTTGGCCCCATCTTTTATGAATTCAGATCGTTTGGATTTCAGCCCTGAAAGTATATATCCAATATGTTTACTCCATTTGTATTTATTTTTCCTGTAATGGTAACCACTGCTCCTTCCGGTTAAATCAGAAGTAGTGGTATCAATATCTTCGAGCCGATCCTCGGGCACGACTAGAATAGCTTCTATTTCAGTATCAGATAAACTACATTCTGAATTTGAGTCAGATTGTATGGTTTCCATGACGACATTTTCGGCTACATCTGAATCACCACTAAAGTCGCCGTCACTGATGTCTCTAAGCCATTCTTCTATTGTGGCTAATTTCAAACATTTCACATCAACAATTTCATATAAATCTATTTGTGACAATTTTTGTATGAACGAATGTTCTGTTATAGCATTCTATTCCCATTTTCATCGTAGCCAATGTAGATGCTACGAATGCTACGATTTTCCCATACAAAGCGAATTTGCTACGATTTCGCTTAGAGTTTTTTTTTCTATATGACCCCAACGGACACCAAAGTCAACAAAAATAATATAACATTAGTATGCACAAAACAGTATTTTTTATAACCACAGCTTACCAAAACTACTTGACTCTAAAATGTTCTGAATGCAAAGTGTATTGACAAAAGTTTTTAGACTAGTTAGGCATAGCCTGACCAATACCATCGGCTAAAAGAGTTGCGAGCGTAAAAAAGAAAAAGAAAAAACTTGCGTCAATACACTTTGCATTCAGAACATTTTAGCTACTAAGTAGCTAGTTCTGTTGAGGTACTTATATTATTTTATATAATGTGTCTAACGCAAAATTTTATACTAATTATAAGACTAATTGTACGACTCACGCGCTGAGGGTTCCGTACCATATTTTTTGATATTTAATATTTTTTTAAGTTTTAATTTTACATCAGTGATTTTAGTCATGAAACCTTATATATGTACCAAGTTTCAACATTTTTGGTCCAGTACATTCGGAGAAAATAAGCTGTGACAGACGGACAGACAGACACAAGAGTGAGTTTCAGAACCCTAAAAAAACTAATTGACAATGCAACCTTTATCCAAATTTACTTTAGTATTCGTTATTCTCGGTGTATATTTCCATTATAATTTGCATGAATCTCACGCGCTGTTTGAGGGTGTTATAAGAAGTTTCTTACTCTGTGCACGCTACCGGAGATTTATGTTCGAATCGTGATAATATGCGCTGTTTTTACGGAATCGTTGAAAAAGGCATGTCATTTTTTACCTTTTTTGAAAAATAGGGTAATATATGGATTTTGTTAGAACTGTATGACCAGGTTTAAATACTATATAGTAAAGGAAACTTTTATTTTTTATAAAATACAACAGAACATATAAATTTAATCTAAAAAAAACTTTAAAGGCCCTATCCGTATAATTTATATGGGGATATTACTATTCCCAATTTCTCTGTAAATAATCCACCTGTGTCACTGTAATTTAGCATATAGTTACTTATTCAATATGTATCTATGTGCAATAGTCGTTATTTTTTCAATTGTTTTTATTGAATAGGAAATACGAGTAGTAAAATAATGGAATATTTTGCCCCTGTTTTCTCTTTCATTTTTCTCTTCCTTAATTTTTTTAAAGCACTGTTATACCATTACCCTTCAATTAAACGTCTTGGGATTTTTGTAGCTTATTGAATATTCAAAATAATAATTATTTTATTAAAAAAAAATTAAGAGCTTTGTGATATATTATGAAAGAGAAAACGGGGTAAAAGTTTAACCACCCATATTTCCTATTCAAAAAAATCAATTGAGAAAATAACAGCTATTTCACTTAGATATTCAATAAGTAACTATATGCTAAATTACAGTGACACAGGTGGATTATTTACAGAGAAATTGGGAATAGTTTATCCCACAAAATTTATGGATAAAGGAGCCTTAAATAGGTACCTACCTTAAAACTAAAAAGAAAAGGGTTGGAGGAATCAAAGGTAGAATACCTCTTCCAGCTCTGAAGAAAGTTCAACCTTGCCAAGAACACTCGCTGCGTTACCCTTTGAATCTCCAAGCTTATGTGGCGAATGAAAAAACTCTTAGCTCGCTGATCACCAGACTTTTCGATAAGAAGTTTACCAATTTTATCAGCAAAGTTCTAGGAGTGAGATGACCACGGGCCAAGAGTCTAGACCGCAAAAGCAAAAAACTAGATTAGCTAAATATTTTGTTTTATAAATGTATATGATAATGACAGATATAAAAAAATATGTATTGCCAAATATATATTTTTTATGTAAGGTTAATACTGTTTCTAGACAGACTGCAAAACTGAATACCTATGCCCATACATATTTTCTCTATTTCTTGAGTCTCCAAATATTCGTAAATATCGACTTCTCGTACTTTGGAGGGCGCGTAAAGCCGGTATCTGTGATTCTTCTATTCTTCTTACGTCTGTTACGGTGCAGCAACAAGCTTGCATTCTGATAAATTTATATGGAAAACTGGCAAAAAGTGGGCATTGTTACACTAGTGTGTTCTGGCCACACTTCATAGTATAAAGACCGTGAAGATACGTGTGATGGTGATATCGTAAATATTGATTGCAGATGAATATGTGGTGTAACGACCCGTGACCCGACTCTGAGATTTATCACCAAAATTGAAATATCTTATGTAACACTTTACTATTGAGGTGGAATAGACATTTTTTTCTCACGATTTATTGTTTGTGTTCGGGGGCAATTTTTTCTAAGACCCTTTTGTCGTGTTGCCATTTCTTTAAAATAAACGTGAAATGTATGTATTTGGGGAAAAATGAAATATGTTGTCCCTCAGTCCACGTAATACATGTAGGTATGAATCTCTGTAAATTATTTCTTAAATGTGTTATTTTGAAGATTATTTTTCCTTCTAATAACGAAAAATAAATAAACAAATCATAATTAAATATTTCTTATAAAATTAATCTAATTCATTTATTATATAAAATACGCCATCTGTTGGAGATCAGTTGAACTAACGGTGCAAAGTATTCGCACAGGTCATCTAGTCTATACAAATAAATAAAATTAAAGCGTACGTCTGTTATTTCAAAATTCATACATAATTAATATCTTTAAAATATTATATTATATATTTATCTATTAGATATAGGTATATACAAACGAGGACTTTTTTGTAGATAATTTTATTCTACTTAATTCTTACCTACATAATTTTGTTATATCTCTGACGGATTAGACAGCATACGCCATGAAAACTCACAGGGGTGAACTTTTTCCCCGACTTGATTCACTTATACTGTTAATGCTCACCTCCTAAACATGACAGGTCCATGTTTCATACTCGTAAACCTTCCCAGTGAATAAATCTATCTAATAGTGAAATTCGCAACAAAATCCGTTTAGTAGTTTTTGCGTGAAAAGGTCACAGATAGACGGTGATTTATTTCTGTTGACATTTCTTTGGTGCCCGTAGGAATGGGGACAAAATATAAAGAGATATTATTAAATACCTTTCGTACCGTTAAAACTAAGCTTTTTTTGAATTTAATTAAGAAACGGATTTGAATATTTTTGTTTTCTACGAAGCAGTTTTTTTATAATAATAATAAATATTTATTTATTAAGACAACAAAGATCCAATTTTGTTAGTAATAAAATTACAGCTATGTTAGTACCTATATCTACATGAATTTATATGTGAAACTTAAATTTAAATTTCTCACGGAACCCTGTACCGGGCCTCCGGAACAAGTAACCCAGTCCAGTGCTCCAGGAAACCCGAGTCCAACCTATCACTCACTACCTGCGTCTTTTTTACGCATAATTGCATCAAAATCATCTGACGTCAGAAGTGAGGTCATCATTTAGATAAAACAGCTATTATTCTGCTCTATTTCTCAATCCATCTGTCAAACTGCTAGTGCCAGGGGACACCCTTTATCACAAACGAAAAGTACTAAGGGACAAAAAGTCTACTTCATGATTTTTCTAATAGTTTTTGCATAATACTCCGATGACCAAAGTCCGTTTCATGTATTATCGCAAGACAGGTTTTGTTAAGAAAACGTACTTTCTCATGCTTCTAGTACTTGAATCTTGGTCTATCTTATCTTATATTGTCTTACTCAGTTCGTAATATTAGTAAGATTAATGAATAAAACTTGGATTTGGGTAATTCTTTAAAAAGTGACTAAACTACGAAGTTTCCTATAGAGTAGTATCAAACTAAGTATAAATTTAAGACATCTCGATGGTGATTATTAATTCAGTGAAGCTTGTATCTACACCAAAGTTAGAAGTCAACTTACTAAACTCTCTGCTAATATAATTATTTGGATCAATGAACGCACTGCGAAATATATCAAAGGTTCAAAAACTAGTTAGTTAATTACCTACATATAATGTTCAGTTTAGAAATTTAACTATGAAATAGATTTCGGAAGACATTCTCTAGAAATATATCACCGGTATGACGTATGCTATAAGAATTCGGTATGTAAAGTAAAACTATGCTATGTTTTTTATATTTTTATTTCAAAGATGACTAAAAAGTTTTACATGGCTGAAGTGAAAGGAAATGCTGGCAATGGACAATAGTGATCAATGGCAATATTAAAAGCACACACAATCGCCGAGCACTTATTAAAGGTATAATGATTATACACGAAGCGAAAGAGGTATGTCAGGATCGTAACAAATGGCATTCGATTGTCTCTGCCTACCCCTCTTGGGATAAAAGGCGTTATGACACATAGATATATAGGTTCATCGATTTTGCTTCGTGTTTGCTTCATTTATTGGCTTCGTACCAAAGATGCTAAATGACGTAATTAGGTATAATGGTTTTTGCATAGACTATAGTAAAGTTAAATTAAAGACTGTAATTTTGTCCTAAAGACTAATGGGTTCAAAAGGAAATGTTGAAATCTGTGTTCACCAATTTAATTTATTATCTATCCGTTGGGTTTCACCTAACTAATTAGAAAATTCATAAATAAAAGAGCCTAAAAGGTAATCAGCTTAAATTATTAATGAAACTCTACCAATATTTCAATTAATTAACTAACTTTATATGCCCTGGCCAACATTACTAAAATGGTTACCAAAAATACTTCAAAGATAAGTAGATTTTTGCGAGATTTTTTACTTATTATATAAAGTTTATGAGCCTAACATTCAGTCTGTAATGTAATTATGAAAACTGAGTGGTTTTATTTTACGTCATATGATATTCTTTGAGTTTATATTATTAAATAGTCAAAATACCTAATACAGTAAATATATAAATAATAATACAAAATATTTGGTCACCATAATTTCCTATTGTAGATTATTACTAATACCTTCGATCACTTATTTATGGAAGCGAGACTTGGGTATGGAATGAGAAGCATGAAAGTAAGATAAATACAGTGAAAATGCGGTCTTTACGTAGAATGTGTGATATAAAGCGTATTGACCGCATCCGGAACGATGTCATTAGAGAAAAATGCGGAGTGAAAGATGACGTTGTAACTAAAATGAAGAAAAATAGTTTACGCTGGTTTGGACACGTTGAAATAATGAAGGATGAAAGATTCACTAAAAAGGTTTATATGGCTGAAGTGAAAGGAAATGTTGGCAGAGGACGATCTAGGTGTACTTACTTTTATTGAACATATAAAAAAAATTGTTCGAATGCAATATTATAAAAGTGCACGCAATCGCCGAGCATGTATGAAAGGTATGATGAATATAAAAGAAGCGAAAGAGGTATGGTAGCAAAATGGCATTCGATTGTCTCTGCCTACCCCTCTTGGGATAATAGGCATAATGATAGATAGATCTATCACCTTTGTTTGTTTTACTAGGATTATGTAAACAAACATTGTGAACAATGAAAGACTAATCAGACGATGAGTATCCAGTATATAACCGATATTTTACATACCCGTCGAACATAATAGCACAAGTGGATTGTATTCGGCGAGATACAACGATTGTGTTAACAATAAGCTGGGATATAACAGTGAAGGTGACAAACAACTCTATTCATACAAAGGTGACAAACGACTCACATAGCTACTTTGTATTTGTGGATGTCGTGATAATCAGATCTACTAAAAATAAGGAAATCAGGTAGATACCATATATTTGTGGGGCCCAGAGACAAATGAATTGTCTCAAAGGCAAAGCTCAAAGGCTAATCGACTCTTTAGATGACCCTGGCGCTGGTTACTATGGCAGCCTGATATTAACAAATCGCTGGACAACGATGGAGATATTTTTTTGTGTATTTCCAATGTTATTTATTCTTGTGGTAGATACATAATTATAATGATTGATTTAATTGTACCTACACATAATAAGATCGATTATCTCGAACCAAACCGCATCACTAAATCGGAATGTCGGTTGTAATAATGAAAATTCTCCCAAAATACACAAAATTGAAGAGAATTTCCTCGTTTCACGCTATCGAACGTTTAAGCAGGCACCCCCAAAATTCCAAACGATTGTATCTTACGAACAGAACGCTCTTATTTTCCGTGTTGTTATTTTCATTGGTAACGAGGGAAATTATTATCAGTGTTTGCAGAATATTACAAGTGTCAAATTAATTACAAGTTATTTTCGCAAATTGCAATATAAATACTTTTAAATAAAATTAGATTATGGCGCGTTGTTTTACAGTCAAACATGATACTCTTATTACTATATCATCAATCTTTGAACCAGAGAGGTAAGTAAAGACAAAATCGAATGCAATTTTCCATGTAAATCTGTCATTCTTCATTCTTTCAATATAACACCTTTCAAATCTTTTTATACAAATCTGCAATAAAAATATGCTATGTTAGTTTTTACAAAATGTTAATACTTATATAAACGTGTATATGATACGTTTTAATTATTATACTAGGTAAATACAAAGTTTAGCTTAAAAGATGCTTAAAATTTAAAATTTTACTAAAACTTTAATAGTGAAATACCTCAGGTAGTGTATGAACTTAAATTGAATATTGTTTGAGCGAGGGACCACTATTCAAAGAGGAATCCTCACCATTTGATTAAACCGCTATACCAAAAATCAATATTAATTTTACTTGGGCATGACTTGAATATCTGTACGTACCTCCAATTTAATTTATTAAACAATGCTATTGTACGATTATTTATAGTAGAATAATTGTGTCTGAAATATAGTGGACTGTAACTTCTGTTCAAATTCACAAATACTATCGGCTAAAAGAGGGAGACTTGGTCTTCCCCTGGGTACCCTGGGACCGAAACACGGCTTTGGGAGCTGTAAGGTATACCGTAAAGACAAAAAAATCAAGTGTGTTCCTCTGAGACTTTTGAATTTTTGTATGCATGACATTTTTTATAATACCTACATTAAAATGACCAGTCTAGGAACTGAACCTACTCTAGATTAAAGTCACTATTTATCAAAAAAGCTGAAAATGAAATATTAAAGAATGAAATTATGACAAGCGAAAATATGACAAAGCTATTGATGATGTTGTAATTTAATATCGAATATCATGTGTTAATTAATGGATAAAAGCTTAAAAATAATTGATTACAACTGCTTTTATTTCAAAACTTGGTAGATTTTATGAAAATAATTTATAATCCAACCTGCCTTGTCAAAGTAGAGTAGTGGATATATTCAAACATAATAAGATATAGCCTATGTCACTCGTTACATAAGATTTTATCCCAAAGGATTTTCGGGGAAAATATTCCCTCAAACTCTCTGATTGATCGTGAAAGTAGAACACAAACGAACTTTCTCAATTTTTCAATAAAGAAATTGACATATTTCAGTTCAATTATATTTTAATTACTTATATTTGCTTAATTATATACTTATTTAAATTTAAGATAAAACTTCTCTCAATATACATACAACATTTAAACTGAAACTTAAGGTAATAGACACGTAGTTATTTTTCAGTATTGTATAATAAATATTAAAATATGTATGCTGAGTAAATAAAAAAAATATACAATCTATATTTGAAACTCTACATCACATTTGAAGACATCAGCTCTTTCAGGTCCTATTCTGTACAAATTATCGCAGACAGACACTTCCATTCTACTGTCACATAAAGTTAAGATTCACCAATTCGTGCCATTTGATTTTAACAATTCATTCTTTTTTTCAACCCTAATGATCTGCGACTGTCGATTGTTGGTTCCCATTATGAAGTAATTATTTGGAACGAACGAATGAATGAATGAACAAATGTTTCTGAATGCCGCTCAATTATATCTCTGGGAACTCGTTTTAAGTGCAGATATCAGGAATTAATGACTACATTACGTTGATACACTGCCATTTTCATTGTTTCTCTTCGATTTCTGGCTTTAATTAAATTTTCAGTGAGTTTTTCTGGTCATCACTAGAACCATACAATGTTAATTAAATCTCGAAAAATACTTAACTATACGTTTGCCTCCAACAAGGTTTGTATTTATGAGGCTATACCTAACAAGTGGTTAGTTCTGTTGAGGTATAAGCTTTCATAGGCACAGGTTTTTTGCACAGTGATAGCTGGAGGACTGGAGAGTGACATAGTTATTTAGGAGTGAATTTTTGTTTCGGAAACCCTTCAAGATAATTCTTATACAGTCATATTTCCAAAATTTCCACGGGCGAAATCGGGGTGGATTGCTAGTAATAAGAATATTAAAATAGGTAGGTAGATTTTGTCTTCATGGATTGCCTTACAGCTCTCGAAGCCGTGTTGCGGTCCCAGGGTACCCAGCGGAAGACCAAGTCTCCCTCTTTTAGCAGTTTGTATTTGTGAGGCTATACCTAAAGTAGCCCACGCACTGGTCCGGTATCTCACAGAAAAATTTAGGTCCGGCCGCCGTATCATCGAGATTGAAGACAGGCCACACATTAGCAATGTAAATCATACGACCTAGATCACATGCAATTCACTCACCCACACAGACACACAAGATTCGATTAAACAAAGGCGTCTGGATGCGTGTGTGTGTGTGTGTGTGTGTGTGACAGATCGTTCCGGTCATCGAAATCAACCACAAATACAACGATTTGAAAACGTATGGTGGGCCGCGCGATAAGAATTGGACGAGTCTGTGGTCGATTTCGGTGGACCGTACGGCGACCGGCCAGGGATTTGACGAATGTGTGGCCACCTTTACGAGTGGCCAGTTCTGTTGAGGAATATTTAGATGGAAAAGCCTTTAAGTGTGGTTTGTCGGATTATGTAGTATGTAAGTGCATAAGTTTTTAATTATAAAAAACCGATTAGTACTTAGCCGTGATCCAGGATTGAACACGTGGTCTGCCTAGTTAAGACCAGACGTCTTAACCACTCGGTCACCGACGCACAGGTTCTGATTATTGTAAATTCGATATTTTTTATGTTGTGTCAGAATTTTCAAACCTCTGATGGCGTAAATAATTCATTGTGCCCAGATCAACTACCATCTAGCTAGATTCAGAATCTAATCCAAAAATAATATAATTAATCTAATACAAAAACATAATAGTATCCTATAGAGAGTATAATAAACAATAATTTATATACGGTATGTTCGTCTTCCCTCATTTGTGCGCACTCACCCTGCGATCCGGTGCGTGGATCATTAATTTTATTTGTGACTGGTAGACTTTTCAGCGGGATTTTGCTAATAAAAAGTGTCGTTTTGTCGTGGGCACATACGCGTTTTGGTCGATTGACGCTTTTTTGTTGCGTATATGAAAATTGGATAGGATATGTGTACGTCCTGTACGTGTTTTTTGTTCGCTCTTCGATGAAAGGATTAAAATAATAATGAGATTTCTGGTTCGTGTATCGGAAGGAGATCATAAATTATTATGTTTTTGTTGTTCTGTCATGTATCTACCAATCATCATGCCTTCTATCTCAAGGGGGGAAGACAGGAACAATAGAATGACATCAGCTACGATCATGACAAGCCTAACTGGCATATACTTATTCATCACTAGCGGACATTTTTGTACATCATTTTATTCTACATAATTTGTTCCTACACCAATCTATTAGGTATATATCTGACGGATTAGACAGCATGCGCCATGAAAACTCACTGAGGTCAACCTTTTCCCCGACTTGATTCAGTTATACTGTTAATACTCAGCTCCTAAACATGATAGGTCCATGTTTAATACTCGTAAATCTTTCAAGTGAATCAACCTATCTAATAGTAAAAACCACAACAAAATTCGTTTAGTAGTTTTTGCGTGAAATGGGGACAAACAGACACACCTATGGGGCGGGGGACTTTGTTTTATAAATGATGTGATACCTCTGACACTATTGTCTACTAAAAAAATACATTATCTGCAAAACCATTGTCAGCGCATGTAAGAGGCCTTTCCTTTTCAAAATACCTCAAAAAAACTGGCTACAAAATAATTCTGGAAAAGCCTAGCGTACCGTAATGATTATGGCCAGTCCAAAATTCGATTCTGATAAAAAACAATTCGTTTAACCTAAACATATAATTTAGAATCCAACGCTAATGGAATAAAACCCTAATTCCTGCATTTAAATTCATACAATATTTCAATAATTGCCCAAAAAATATAATGAAACGTTTGATAAAAGAAAAAACTTTGATTACACCTGCCTGTAAATCATTCACACGCAAACATTTACCGCCACAAATAGTTAAAGCGACCGTTTCCACTAATTATCCCGAGTGAACAAGTATCATAAATATTATAAAGCTTACAACAGAATGAAAACTTGATGCTCGCACTGAATAAACTTGTTAGGGTAAAACAGCAATTTTACAGTTAGTTCGTATATATATGAAATTAAAGAAAATCTTTGGGAAAGCTGAAAAAAATATATAATTTATGGTTGTTATGTTGTTTATCTCTGTAAATCATTATAAAATTACTTCTTATAATTGCGGAAGTTACCTTTTCGTGTAAATCAATTCAGAGAGTAGGTACCTTATTTAACCCCAACTGGATGTATACATATAGGTCCTAGTGATAGGTCCCATGTATATTTGATCAATTTTTCCGGGCAATGAAATATTTTCCCGGGATAAAAAGTATCCTAATCTCTCCGGCCCTCCAGATATCGCTATGCAAAAAAATACGTCAATAATTGTATCCGTTTGCCGTCTAGAATCATAAATATGAACAAAAATATTCTATTTAAGGAGTAGGGAATTATCCAAAAACATTTATTTTTACTACAAAATTCTGTGGTCTTCTTTCTGTGAATTATTTTTAGAACCGTTCAAAGGATGGCAGATATCAGCCCTTGAAAGTGTGAACTGAAAATTGGGGGTAACCCAATAAGTTATTACTGGATTTTGCATAAACTTCTACTCTACAACCATGAATTATATCAGATTTTTTGTACAGCTTTAGAAGTGAAATATTCACATCTTTTAGGAACCTCCATAGCATTTTAAAAAAGCTATTCAAAAATATGTGATATAATGCCAAAAATTTGTTCTCCAGTACCATGTATGGAAAGCCTTATTTTTTTTTCTTCAAAATTCTCACCTCTATGTAAATTATTATTAGAATCGGTCTAAAGACGGCTGAGATAAAACCCTGTGACAAAAAGACATGACAAACTTATAAGGGCTTCGTCAAAAAAAAATCACATTTTCGCATTTGCACTTGATTATAAATGTTTCTACTTTATAGTAAAACAGGATTTTCATTGTTTCACGAATTGACATGATTTTTTGCACAAATATCGTCGGAGAGTCAAGATGTGGCATAGGATACTTTTAATAATGGGGTGGGGAGATGCTTGAAGTTGATCACAGTCCCGGAATATTTTTTTGTTCTATTTCGATTCGACGAATAATAAAAAAAGGCAAAGGAAGTCTTGGAGATTGCCGACAGAAATGAAAACTGCATATAACGATCATTTCACATTTAAATGTATCCGTCATTGATAGCAGGGTCCAGCCCGGTCCAATTCAGCGGATATTATGGCTGCTATAGCTGTGATAATTCCCTGATATTTCTTTGCTTGTACCAATTATTTATGAAGAAAAGTATAGGTGTCTAGTACTTGGCAATTATATATGTATGTTGGATATACACCAGAAAAGCACAGTCAAAAATGGAAGGCATACGTGGAAGCCAGTAAACGAATTCCTGCCCGGACATTCTCGGGTCGAGCATAATCGGGCCTGCTCGGTCCATGGTCGCGAACAGACGTCGCGAATCCATAAGATTTCCTCTTACCAAAAATCGTTCAAAAATGTGTAATCGCACTTACATGTTTATTTGGTAAAATCATCAAACTTGTAATAACATATGATGCAATAATTCACATGAATGGATTTCATGTTTTGCATTGTTTTGAATGAGAGCAAATAGTAGTTAACATTGTCAGCTTGATTGGATTGTATAAAAGCTATTCAATTAACGAATTCAAATAATGTATTGTTCAGGTGGATGTGGTATTCAATAATAATAGGTATTCTCCGATAACATTAACTAATTAAATGATTTATCAACATTGTATAAAAGGAAGACTGTAAAAAAAACTTTCATCTTACAGCTCCCGGAAACCGTTGCCGGCCCAGGGTACCCAGCGGTAGACAAAGTCTTCCTCACTTAGCCGATTTTTTTTTGAGGCTATACCTAACGAGTGGCCAGCTCTGTTAAGGGGTATGTAGATGGAAAAGCCTCTTTGTACGGTTTGTCGGATAATGTACATAGATTTTTTATTATAAATAAATGATCGGATGTGGGGATCGAACCCGCGACTTCTCAATTGTGAGCCGACGTTTTACCCACTTGACCATCTCGTATAATCATATCGCTCTCATAAAGATTTCCAACCGCGCACTCTCATGGTGTATGCTGCCTAATCCGATAGAGATATTAATTTTTCTACAATAGGTATATCTAGTTATATGTTTTAAATTTTTTATACAAATTATTGTTATAGATTTTTAGGGTTCCGTACCCAAAGGGTAAAAACGGAAACCCTATTACTAAGCCTCCGCTGTCCGTCCATCTGTATGTCTGTCCGTCTGTCACCAGGCTGTATCTCAAGAACCGTGATAGTTAGACAGTTAAAATTTTCACAGATGATGTATTTCTGTTGCCGCTACAACGATAGAATAAAAAATAGAATAAAATAAATATTTAAGGGGGCTCCCATACAACAAACGTGTTTTTTTTTTGCCGTTGTTGACTATTTCAAAAAAAATTGTCAACAACACTATTAACTACTCTGTATACCTACTGTATATCGATTTTTCATGGTAGATCTTTTTGTGTATTTTCAGTAATTGATAAGTTCTAAAAGCCTGTTGACTTGAATTTTAAACTAGAATCTGTCTTCAGTAAATTGCAATACAAAAGAGGTATTGCTTCCTCAATGCAAGTACAATGCGTCTCTTTGTGTGCACGACTGAAAGCTACCCTTATTGCGGTAGAGGGAGGCCACTTTGAACAGAGCAATTTCCTGAAAACTTTCACGTACCTAGATGTTTAGAAAAATGTTAGCCTTGTGGAATACTTGGTATTAAACTGTTTTGTATTAGTCCAGATTTATACAGAAATACCTGAGATTTTTATGTATTTTAAGACTCCTTCGATTGTGAAATACTTCAACAGAATCACATATTCATTATTTATTATATTATATTATATTATATTATTAATCACATTCAGTGACTCATTCCTGTGTCGTACTGCCAAAAAGTGGAACGGACTTCCGGCGTCGGTCTTTCCTCCTTTCTACAACCTGGGGTCCTTCAAGCGAAGCGTGAAAATGCATCTCTACGGGCGGTTAGGCCACACATTGGTCCGGCATCCCACCAAAAATTTCCCATTCCGGCCGCCGTAAGATCTAGACGGACCGTTTGTTACAAGAATTTGACGAGTCTGTGGTCGATTTCGGTGGACCGTACGGCGGCGCGCCGGTGATTGAATGAATGGGCACCTTTACATAGGTTCATGGTTGTCCGGGAAATAGAACATTTATAGTGAAATGAATGAAGTAGGGAAAAAGTTAGCACCAGCGAGTTTTCATGGAGTATGCTCTAACAAAATGATAACAAATTATCATTTTAAATCTATTACAATTTTTGTAAACCGGTATTATGCGCATACGAAGCCGAAAGTGATATTATTTCTCAAATGTGTTTTTGTCGGTATCAAATTTCTCCTTAAATACTGTATTAAAGTTAATGTTTTATACGCCATTTTGAAGATAATTTTTCCCTCTAATGACGATAAAAAAAAAACAAATCAAAATTTAATGTTTGTTTTTAAATTAGACTAATTTATTTATTTTGTAAAATATGCCATCTATTGGAGTTCGGTTGAACTATGACAACAATATTGACACCACTATCGGTATTACGTAGAATGTGTGATATAAAGCGTATTGACTGCCTACGAAACGATAATATTAGAGAAAAATGCGGAGTGAAGTGTAGTGAGTTTCGCTTCTTTTATATTAATCATACCTTTCATACATGCTCGGCGATTGTGTGTACTTTTAATATTGCAATTTATCAATATTTTTTTTATATGTTCAATAAAAGTACACCTAAGTCGTCCTCTGCCAGCATTTTCTTTCACTTCAGCCATATAATTATATAAACCTTTTTAGTTAATTTTTCATCCTTCATTATTTATTTTATTCATTTTAGTCACATTATCATCTTTCACTCCACATTCTTCTCTAATAACATCGTTCTGGATGCGGTCAATTTGCTTTATATCACACATTCTATATAAAAACCAAAGTCTCGCTTCCATAAGTGATGGAACTAAAACAGCATTATGTATATTAATTTTACTTTTAGTTGTAAGCATTTTTGTCATGAGTGAGTGAGACAACGGCCTACCATCACTATCGCCTCCCTTCATTACTTTTCCGAAATCCGATATTCATAAACTGCCTTACCATTAGATACAACAAAAGCGTGATAATAAAAAGCTCTAAAGCTATTTCACAAACCGTCACCACATCGCATCCCAACCCTCAGTGCATGACACACATTCATGCTCGCCCGCAATTTCCTGCATCCGAGGTCGCGTCATTATATAGAATTGAATGTGATATTTAGATTTGTTTTGTTCATCTCTTTACTAAGCTCAGTATGATAAGTGGTGAGCATATTGCTGAATTTACAGACCAAGTCAGTTTAATGTAACATAACTTATAGCAAGGGAAAATATATTTTAAAAACATTTTGTACCATTTTTACGGTCAGAACTTTAAGACAGGATTTTCGGTTTTCTTGTAAACTATTTTCCCTATTTATTTTCAAAATTTTAGATTTAAAATTCTAAATGTAGGTAGTGCGTTCTAATAGGTAGTTGTAATAATGTTAAGTGACGATAACGATCCATACTCCCATTTAGAAACAGCTAAGAGACGAGCTCGTTCTGCATCACTGGATGACGTATTAAGTAAACTATTCCGGAGTTTTTTCATCAGAGATGTTCGGATCCCTGAAAAATTATATAACTTTTGATGTTTTTCTCCCCTGCTTTTCGTTAACATCTCCCTCACTCGCTTTTGCTATGTATGTTTGGACTTTCAGATGGATTTGCATTCTATCCTCAAACAAATCCTTGATCTGCACCTAAATTGTATTTTCTAAAATTAAACTTTCCTAAAATTACATTTTCAATAAATAATACAAAAATAAGCAAGCATTTCCAAAAATATTTATTTTTGAAAACCGTAAAATAACAAATATAGGTACGCCAGTGTGGAGAATACTGATTGCATTTCCCCAGCCCTCTTGTCACCGAGGAGATGATCATAAACTTTTATTATAAACTTCTTAGCATTTGAACCCCACGGGCATAGAGTTTCTACACCAAACGGCACAAAGTATCTTTCTATAATTGAACTATATTTGCGCAGTTTGTTATACATATTGAGGTATTTTGAGATTGTATAATTCGACCATCGACAAACGTGGTAGGATCTTATAAGTAACACAAGTCAACAATAACCTTATATCTAGAATGCTTTCTTCCAAATAATTTTTCTTCGCCAAACGGTAATAGCGTTCAACCGCCTGCCGTTAAGATAAAAATGTAAGCCGAGAACGGACGGAAATACACGAACTTCACAATAGCTTCTGAGAAACGACCCAGTTATCTACAAGTTTCCGAACAGAAGTGCACAATTCACTAATGTTATATTCGCTTTACGCACGACAAGAAAACATATAAAAAATTTTTTTCGTGAAAAAAATCTATAATTAAATAGAAATGAATGTTTCTCTGTTTATTCCCTATAGACTTAAAAACTACTGGACGTATTTTGTTACTGTTTAGGCTTATAAAACATCACGCTGCGTCTTTTGGTAGCAGAGCAGTCCAAGAATGTCAAATGGCATTAAAATTCAACGGGCGAAGCCGGTGCAGGTTGAAAGTATATTACATATTAATAATGTTGTTAATTTAACCCGAAAGTCACTGATTTGGCAGTTTTCTCTCGCCAATTCGCTTTTAAATGTCGCAAAGTTCAGGTTTTATCGCGTTCTGGCCAATACATAAGTTATGTGGCAATTGCTACTGTGCTATATTTAAAAATACGACAAACAATCGATAGGTTAACGGCTTATAATGACCCATATTGACCCAATTTAATATTGCCAAAATATTTTGCTATTGCATTTATAGTTTAGAGGCAAATAAATATCATGTGTATCTATATGTATGTTTCATCTGATAAACTATTATGTAGTTTTGTGTTCATGAATATAATACACTATAATATCTATACTAAAAGAGGCAGTCATGGCGACTGTGGGGACAGAAGTAGTTTTTTTGAGTGTTCAAATTAATTTGTTGTATCAAAAATTTAAATTTCATAATTTGTAAATTATTAACATTTAAAAGTATATAACGCCGGCTAGCGATCATTTCACATAATGTATCTGTGTCCTGACCGAAGAATTACCGGTCAGAAATGTGCAGCCAAAAATTCCCAGCCCACACATAAGTGGAAGCCAGTACACAAATTCCTGCCCGGATATTCTCGGGTCGAGCATACTCGGGCCTGCTCTGTGGTCTTGTGCCGAAAACATGTCACGAACACGGGTCGCGAATCCATAATATTGCCTCCCTACCAAAAATCACCAATAATAAAGCTGAAGAGTTTGTTTTTGTTTGAATGCGGATACAACGCGTACGAAGTCGCAGGCAACTCCTAGTAATATATAAAAGATGTTTCATCCGTTTGTTTCGTTCTTCCATTCCAAAATGAATCAATACCAATGAAATTTTCAATTACGAAAAAATGGGTAACGCAGCGAGTGTTCTTGGCACGATTGGATTGTCTTCAGAGCTGGAGGAGGTATTCTATCTTTGATTCCTCCATCCTTTTTCTTTTTATTTTTAGTTTTAAGGTATTTAAGGTTTTTAAGGTTTTTAAGATTTTTAATGTATATTTTAGATTTTTGTTTGTAGTGTGAATAAAAATTGTATTATAATATAAAAAAAAATCGAAGATGGCAAGTTAGTGACAACAATGATTATGTTCACGTTAAAGCTAATAGCAAACATATGACGGGTGTTCTGACAGAGAAAATTGTCATCAAAGTGGAAATGGGAACAAACGTCTTTATCTCGCAGACAGCACGGGTCACTCTTATTGGACCATAAATTGGGGACCAGATAACATCGTAAACATGCTCGCTGTTTATTGAACTCTTTCTACTTGTTTACATTGTCTTGATTATATTTTGATTAAAATATTATTAAGCAACGTTTGTCTCTCTGTGTCTTTTTTCACGCAAAAACTACTGAACGGATTTTGTTGCTATTTACATGATTAAATAGGTTTATTCAGAGGAAGGTTAAGCATTAAATATTGGAGAAAAAGTTAGCACCAGTGCGTTTTCATGGCGTATGTCGTCTAATCCGTTAGATAACTTGTTATACCTAAGCGTATTTTATTTGTGAAGGTATTAAAATTATTGTAAACCCATTTATTGCACCTTATAATTTTGATTTGGGGAAGAGAGACACAATGCTACTTAACAAAAGTGTAAATGAGCCTTTAGTCTGGAAATGTTCTTTAATTATAATTAATTGATTATTTAAAAAAAATTAAGTATAAGATTCAATAATGCAAAACAAACATTACACTAAATAGGATAATATCATAAATAAATGTTACTAACAGTCCATTCAATAAGTCCGTAGGATAGATAAGTAAAAAACATTTATTTGGCAAAATTCAATTTTATTATTCAACATAGTTGCCTTTGAGGGCGATACAGCGATTATAGCGATCTTCCAACTTTTCGATACCATTTTAACATTTATCAAGCCATGCTTTGGTTTGCACTGTATTTTTTCCCATCAAAAAGCAGTGATGAATCAACACACCAAATCCGTTATTATCCATTTTTTTCACAATAACAAAAGTTGCTTCACTCAAAACGCTATTTCTCACGATATCATCATTTGAAGGTTGGTACTAACTAAAAATCTTATGGAAAAAATCTACTGGCGCCATCTATGTGTCATCCTACGAACTTGTTGAATGACCTAATATATGGGTATCACGTATACAATGTAGGTATATAATACTAGCTTTCAGCCCAGTGGGGGCCATACTATAGACCCTTAAAAAATGCATATGTCCTTCCTTAAGCTTTCGCCGTATTAAATTTCATCAAAATCGGTTCAGTAGTATAGCCGTGAAAGCGTAAAAAACAGGCAGACAGAGTTACTTTCGCATTTATAATATTGGTATGAATATGATCTTGAGAATCATAGTGAATCGGTTTATACCTTCTTCTATCGCATTATTGCTCCACCTAAGTTAAGTTGTCACTTTGCAGTTTTGGGGGCTTGTGCTGTGATATTTGGATCATTAAAATGTAGTAAATTCAATTGTTGATGATTCTATTCATATTATTTAGTTGAGAAACATTTTGATGTATAATTGTTATTACCATTGCCTAAATGGATAAAGCGACTTAGGTGATTTATAAAATACAGATTACACCGGACAAATTGAAATACAGGCTGTTATAGTGTTTGAATCTGACATTTAAAATTTACATTCTCGGTCTGTCATTTCAAAGGAAACAAAGTAATTTAGTTTGTTGATGAATTGAAAACATCTGGTGTTCAGAGATATATCTGGTGTTCAGAGATATATCTGGTGTTCAGAGATATATCTGGTGTTCAGAGATATTATTTTCCTCAAACATATAATTAGAATCATCAACAATTGAATCTACTATATTTCAATGATCCAATATCACAGCACAACCCTTCTAAACTGTAATGTGAGAGCGACATCGAACTTATAGAATACTTGAAAAAGCCTTGAAACACATATAAGTATTTCAAGTAACATCAAAATATCGAGCCGTTTTATTAAAGTTTTCCTATTATTTAACTGAAATAGTATTGAATCTATTGGGTAATTGTTATTGACAGTATACAAACATTGTACAAAATCTGTTCAATAACATATACCGCTACACATCTCCCCATTATTAAATTAACAACCAAAACATCATACACAAGATGGATTGTTTAATTATCTAAGGAACAGAACCACACAATAGATTCCCACATACGACAAAGTTCTAAATATATATAATTACCATCCTCACCTATATTGAGTGTATATTAAGTTATATTAGCGTACATAAATAATTTTACTCGTTAACGAACTTCATAAATTAATCAAAACTTGTACATAAGTGGCACACGTCATTGTTGAGGAACAATGCGAGGCGCTTGGGTATGTAACTGTCAGGAAGTAACATTTAAAAATATGTATGTTTTTAAACAATTTATAATATTATTTAAATATTGACAAATGACTTCTACAGATTTTAAGCCAACCCTAGAGGTCATTTTATTAACAACGAAAATATATTTTTTCAGATACAGCAATAATAATAATGTAGTTACAGATGACACGGTATTTTCAAATAATAACTTAACTAAAATAACAGATAATTACGTCTGTTAAAGAAGTGACACATCATGTCTATTGAGTACATCATCAGACTTGCCACAAATGACAAATGGAAAAAATTGGACACCGTTACTGGATGTGTGTTATTCGAACTTCCCATTCATAAAACGTTAATTTGAACGAAATATTGAACTGTAATAGTAAGAAGTTATGTTTGTTATATTTTGAAGAACAAACTTTAACCAATTATGTGCTTGACTACGAAATGACATATAATTAAAATACAAATGAAACAATAACTTACAGTTATGTCACAATAATTATAAATGTAAAATTTGTGAGAACCTTGAATACATTTTGTCGAATACGCACGTCAATCCTCATTTATGTAGAGAGCTTTCTTCATTAAACGTTTCATTCAAACTTTATTTCAACAGAAGTCACAGTAAATAATTATTTTAGGAAATGTCCAATTGTTTAATTGAAATATTAACTTTGTTTTACATGTTCTTATTTGTGTTTAAATTGTGAATGAATAACATGACAAGAAAATATCCGTGAAGTTCAAAATACACTCAAATAGGATGTCTTGAAATGTTCATTAAATTAATAAGCAGAAAGTAACTAATCTAGCAACTAATTATAGTTTTGCGCTAATGATTATTATTTCAAATGGAAAATCTTACCCAGTTGCTAGTGAAGTTCGTACTCAAATTCGTTTGGTTTTCTTTGAGTTAAGGATTTGAATGATTAGGTATTTTGATTATTGAACAACATTTTAAAACATAATTATTATTTTTTGCTTTTCTGTCTCATTTTATGCCCAGAATAAGCGACGAAATAGCATAATTAATTTTGATGACACTTTCAGCGATATTCTTTATATATGAAAAAAAATGTATAGGTATTAGGTAATACTCCAAAAAGAATATGCTTAGCACCAATTTTCTTTAAGAAAATTTTTAATCTTTCTTCTTGTACTTCGGAGGACACGTAAAGCAGGCGCATAAAAAACAGATAACTAAAAATAACAGATATTTACGTCTGTTAAGGCGCTTAGTGTCGCTAACGACCTTGACCATACAAACGGTCATCGAGCAGCGCCCCGAAACACCTTCGAAATTGACATATTCCGATATTATTTAAAGGAAAATGCAACAGGCTTGCCACCTGTTCTGTTTAATATGGATAACTGGCAAAAAGTGAACACTGTTACTGGTGTCTCTGGTCACACCGCAAGGTATAAATGCCGTGAAGGTGTGTTGTGTTTTTTTATTTGTAAATAATGTATTTCCCATATTATTATTTTTGACTAATTTATAGGGATGTACCTAAAAAGCTGTGGGCAGCATTTCTTTTCCTGCCTATGAAGTAGCCTATGTCACTCGCCTCCAAGTATATCTACTAGGTACTCAACTATTCTACATTGTGAATATATCTCAGACACAATTTTGAAGTATAAATTCGGGCTAACGTTTACAATTAGGTATAGCACGGAATGTACTTACATAACACGACATATATTACAAGATTCCTGTGGGATTTATCACGCATTCATGTCACACGTATTTCCCGAAGGACGCGTCACTTCATTATTATACTATGTCCAATCACAAGTTTACTTTACGTGCCTACGCTTATAATATTAATAGGGGTTGGTTAGGGGTCAAAAATTAATATACATACATGATACATTATCCGCCTGCGCCTGGGTAAATTTAACATATAAATTGTTCTTTTCGTTCATATGTGTAAATAATTAAAATAAAAAAGTCCTGGAAAAAGAAATTTCTTATATATAGAAATAAATAGCGACCCCGCCCCAGACTTCGCCCTGGTACTTGAAAACATATATAAATACGCTTATTATTATTATCTGTGAGCGATAAATATAAGCTACCAAGGACTTTTTTGTAGATCAATTCTTTCTTGCATAATTTTGTTACATCTCTGATGGCATACGCCATTAAAATTCGCTGTGACTAACCTTTTCCCCAACCTGATTCATATAAACTGTTAATATTCAGCTTCATAATAGGTCCACGTTTATTAATAGTAAACATCCCTATCTAAAACAAAATCCGTTCAAAAAGCACAGACGCGGCTTGGGGCTTTGTATTATAATCCAGTTGATCGGAATATTACTAGTAATAAAAATATATAAATATTTAATATTGGCTGCTTTAATTAATTTTCAAGCATATGTAAAATAAAAAATAAAATGAAAACTCCATTGTTGTGAAAGTTAATCTACAATATTAAAAATAATTTCGCTTCATGAAATAATTACTTTCTAGAATCGCTATTATTATAATACTAGATACAAACCCGGATTTCTTACGGTGTTCTTTACGTTTAATATTATTTTTTTAAAACAAAACAACAAAGTGACTAATGACACTTTTCGTAGTAGGTATGCTAATCTATGGTAATATCGTCTATGTTTTTTTAATAGCAAATTTAATTTTATACTGTATTGTTTAGGTAATTATATGAATTGGATAATTATATAAAACGACCTGACTTTGGAGTTGTCCTGAGTTAATAGCTCAAACAAACGTTACTGTTCATTTAAAATTGCTTCTGACAGCTTTATTGAATAAATTTGGACTTATTTATTGAAATTACGGGATTATACGAATTTTGCGGATATATGTTCCTAACCCAGTTTTGATTTTTTTTTAACAATTTGGTATGCATTTGAATCAAGTCTACTGTACCTCTAAACGAAATTATTAATATAGATGATATGAAAATTGTGACTATTAAATACTAAATTGAACTTTTCTTATTGTTACAGAAGTAACACCACTAAATGCCCTCAAGTTGCCAGCGTAGTCGGATCCAAGACCAAAATGGTGGACTTATAGCACAGGACGTGACGTCAGAAGGACCCTGGCGTTGGAAACAAAAAGATGTTAATACTCCCGATCATCTACTTCATAACGCTGCCAACGTTGACAAGTAGATTGTATGTGAATTGTGAAAATATGGAGGATAAGCCACAACCACTGATCAGTTCTAGAGTTGTAAGGACTAAAAATGGGGATATCAGGGGGTTTCTAGTCACCCCTGAGTCTCGGTACTTGGAGCCCGTTGAGGTTTTTCGGAGTGTTCCATATGCATCGCCTCCTGTAGGATCCTTAAGGTTTATGCCGCCGGTGTCCGGGGCGCAATGGTCAGGAGTTAAAATTGCTGAGGAATTCAGTCCAGTGTGTCCACAAATCCTGCCAGATATTAGAAATGAGACGGCAGTTTTGAAAAGAATATCCAGAGGGAGGTTAGATTATTTGAAGAGGATATTGCCGCTGTTAAGCAACCAATCTGAAGACTGTTTGTACTTGAATATCTACTCGCCGGCACAAGGTGAGTTGACATACCTACATAATACAATCTAGCTAGTAACAAAGTATAAATTTAGCGTGTTTTAATTCTATCTATTATTGTAGTAAAAACTTCTTTGGTAGGGGAAAATCTTATGGGTTAAATGCTGACCATGGAATACCGGCGCGAGAATGTTCGGGCAGGAATTCATGTACTGGCCTCGAGTATCCCTGGGTAGAGCATTTCGAAACGAGTTTTTTTAAGTGAAAACTTCTTTAGGCGAGCCCTACATGGCGTTATTATACGTTAATATACTTATAAATTAAAAACCACTGTTACTCATAGTTTTAAGTTTTCACTTCTGTCGGCAGTATCTAATTACTTACATGCCTTCTGAATTAAAACTCAGTTTTTTTGGTTCGAGCCAAGGATTATACCCGAGTCTTCTAGATTCAATTCTATCGCTCAACCAATTCGGTACGTAAAGTAAAAAGTAAAGTGTACATTATAAGAAACCAGTTTGAATATTTTTGTTTTCTACGCAGTTGTTTTTTTATAATAATGTGTCAAAGATTTGTCGATAGGCGACAAAGTGACGTCATCATTTAGGTGAAGCAGCGTTTTTGTCCCCTGGTAGGTACTACATGTTTGTGATAATTGGAATAAATGAATACATGTATCACAAAACTGTATAAAATTTGCGGAAAATTATTTCAATTATTATATTCAATTATGTAGATATGAATAACCAATGTTTTAGAGTCAAAATATGTATATCTAATTAATGTTTGCACACCTGCTTGCAGGTTGAATACATGTCCATACTCACCATAATTTTAAGACCTATATTGTATTCTTGCAAATAAAACATTTGATTTGATTTGATTTAAAAGTAGTGCCGAACAGCTCATAAGTTGACCCGTGGTAGGTACCAGTAATACAAATGAGTTGAGAAATGGGGCAAAATGGCTAATCTATCTAAATGATGACGTCATTTTGTCGTCTGTCGGCAAAACTTTAAAAATTAATTATAAAAAAACTACTGCATAGAAAACAAAAATATTCAAATTATTTTCTTAAAATATATAAACAAATCTAGGTACTTTAGTTTTTACTTTGTGTACCGAATTGTGCTATCAACACTACTTTATCATAATAATTGACCAATGGATTCATTCATTCAGCCATGATAAATAAAGTAGGACCATTATTTTTTAAATTCCAAGTAAAAGTGTTCCTAAAAGACATACAAATTAAGAGGATAACTTTACATTGAAAAATACCTTAAAAATTCAAATTCAGTTCCGATCGTCCCTTTCATCCTAACTCTACTTTCCGACTTTTTCGTAAGAATTAATACGATTTTCTAGCAGGTTTCCTTTCTGAAAATTAGCTTAGTCATCCGTTTTAAGTCGAGTTTAGGTAAAATTATAATTTTTTCTCGTCGCAAACTTTCTATCATTCGTTAGAGAATGTACCATTTTAAGATATCATTGTAAAAAGTTCTTATATTACGCCTATAATTTTAATTCCAAGATTTGTTTCTGGACCTTATTTTTTTATTAAAACAGATTTTACAACTGTACCTATACTTAAAACTAGTTATAAATATCTTGTCTCTCTCTCAATCATATAAGACAGATGTCAAAATTAAAATAGTTTTCTAACAATAGAGATATTTAACAGATAATGATGTAAATAAAATACCTAAGTTTTATGAAGCCCGATAAATCCTCAATTTCACTTATATGACGTAATCGATTTTGCGACTCGAGTTGTCTTAAGAGCTCTCTTCTTGGTCACGTTACCAACTAAAAACGCACGTGTTCGTAAATGTTGTATCTCTTTCACCCAATATCCGAGCGAAACAAATAAATAGAGAAAGAGAATTTCCAAACAAAATCGGTATAATAAAATATACAAAACGGACTTCAGCAATTCAAGTATTGTACATAAAATATTATAAATAGCAAGTTCTAGTTAATAATATGAAATTATTTTTACTCGATATGTAAAAAAAATATACATTAGAGAACTCGAGTCGCAAAGTCGGTTGAAAATATGCGTGAAATTGATTACTTTCATATTTTTTACATTATTATGTATAGATAATTTCATATAATTTAAGGATCTATTAACTAGACCTTGCTATTTTTAATAAGTTTTATACAATACTTGCATTGCTGAAGTCTGTTTTTTATGTTAAAGTTATGAGACGTCTCCTTAACATTTACTAATGTATAATTTTTTTCACTTCATTACAGTTAGTCTTGCTTACAACTTCCTAAAGAGATATGAACAAAATAAGTCGCGCGTTTCGCTAAGTTCGTTGCGCTATAAAAAATTGGTTGGTCCATGTATTGGGCGCGACTGGCAGAGCCAAACACAGTCAACCACTTGATCCCAATAGCCTATATAGTGATGCTTTTCAGGCTACGCTCTACGAAAAATATATTTACAGGCTATTATTTATTTCGCCTATGTCCCAACCTATTCATTACTAAAAGCTACTTAGTTGCTGAAAAATCTTTTAAACATAATCCAAAAAGTATACTGTGGGGTTTTTGATTTCTAAAACCTGAAAAAAAAACTGAATAAGTAATTTCAAAGTTTCATTTTATACCTTAGTTTTTATTGCATAAACAAAACAATGCAATAACAAGACAAAATCCCAACAAAATGCAATTTGTAAATGTCCATATTAAGGCCACGTTTCACAGCGCGTAGTTTGAAAACTGTTCGGATTATTGCCCGCGTTTTCGTCTGCGGGTTTTGTCCTATTGTTACGCGACATGACAAAGCTGTTTCATGCTGAACCCAAATATTCGTCCTTTTGAAAGTATGAGAAAATGACGGGGATTATACTGACAGTGTCAGCGCTGTGTGTTGGTGCGTATTGTTTGACGTACTGCGACTTTTACAATTATTGTAGCTGTTTCTCCATGACTTGGCTTACGTTGTGTTGCATGATAGTCTACTATTATAGCTTTGGTAGCGTAATTTGTAGAGTGTTGAATTTAAAGAATATGTGCTTCGGAGGGCAGAGAAAGCCGCCGTCCGCACTTCTAAAAATAACAGATAGCCACGCCTGTTAAAGAAGTGACACATGTCCATTAAGTTCAGCAGCAGGCTTGCCACCTGTTCTGTTTGAGTAAAATTGGCAAGAAGTGAACACTGTTACTGGATTGTTTTGTGTGTTTAGTTTTAGTTTAGTTGCGGAACCCGAGTCGTATCCGGAACTTGGCAATTTTTTCAACATTATCTAACACACCATTACAATTTCATTACCATAAGTAAATGCACACAAAACGTCTAAGACAACCCCAAAACCCGACCGTACTTGATTGATGCTACAAGCTATCTGTCTACCGCACACTCCACGGATCAGCTCCGTTCGCGCGGAATAAAATAAGAACAGATTCACACTAAATTGGCTGCGGATTAGTGCTTGAAAAAACGGCTTCCGGGAACCTTATTACCTCCTCAGGGTACCTAGTCTAAGTCAAATCGTCCTCGTTGAGCTGATAATTTTGAAGTTACAAAATATTTTTGGGTAGTCCCCATCATGTGAGGTTGTCTTAAATAGCTTTCTTAAAATATTCAAATGTAACATATTTGTCTCACTTTTTGTGTCAGTTACTAATATATTAACGCTTTACCTAACTTATTTTTCTTTCTTTTTTCTTTTTTCAAGGGTTGCCTTACATCTGCCGAAACTGTGTTACGGTTCCAGGGCATATATCGGAAGACCAAATCTCTCTTATTTAGCCGATGGTATTTGTGAGGCTATACCTAACGAGTGGCTAGTTCTGTTGAGGTATATTTAGATGAAAAAGCCACTACGTAAGGATTATGTAATTCTAATTATAAAAACCCATTGGTACCTGTTAGGGATAATGTATTTACAATTACACATGTCATGGCATTAATTCTCCACAAAAACTGTTAATTTTACGAGGACAAATTAAGTTTTTAGTAGACAATTTCCAGGCCATTAAAGTAAATGTACTGAAAATTATAGACCACTAGGTCTCTGTTTAATTAATTAAAATTGATACTCGAGAATAAAGTTTCATATAGAATTTGGACATAAAATATTTCGTTTCCAAAAAAATACGTTCTGAAAAATACTGGCCATTCTAGACCGTTCGCGGTTTCCTTGGGCGAGCCATAAAAATAATATATTGATATTGGTTTCCCAAAGTTGATAGCGTCGTTCTCCTATTATACCCTACTTATATGTAGTGAATTAGTTGTATAAGAACAATTGTCAAAGCATATCTAAGAGTTGTCGTATCTTATGATTTACGTCGGGGTTAATATGTGTTTTTGTTGACAATATTCTCTTTTGTAGGGTACAACTTCTAAATTAAACTTGTTTTTGTTGTTTTACTTTTAGAGTTGTTTCATTTGTATAGCGATTTGTGTATGAGAAGGGTTGCTTGTGAGATTTCAGCGTGTTTCAGTTACATTTGGTAATTAGCTAACACTATATTTTGTATGCATTTCCTTCAATGTTTGTAGATTTTGATTATTTTTCTTAATTTTCTTAAATTTTGAAAATTTTCTTAATCGTATCATTAAGCATTTATCTATCCATCATCACACCTTTTATCTCAAGAGGGTTAGGCAGAGACTGTCGAATGCCATTTAATACGATCCTGACACACCTCTTTCGCTTCTTTTTTGTTCATATTACACACGTTCACGACCTTGATACCTTGCGGTGTGGCCAGAGACAACAGTAACAGTGTCCACTTTTTGCCAGTTGTCCATATTGAATAGAAGAGGTGGCAAGCCTGTTGCTGCACTTAATGGATCTAAATGTGTTACTTCTTTAAAAGATCTAAAATATCTAATGTTTTTAGAAGAAGTGCGGATGCTTTACGTGCCCAATGAAGCACGAGTCGATTAAAGTACATATCCTTAAAGAAAATTGACGCTTAGCATTTTTTAAAAGAGGGGGAATTGAACCCGAGACCAGTTTTAAGTAAATAATATTAACAATAATTCTGGCCACGACATAAGACATAAAAGCCGTACATTTTAATCTAGGAACCGTCAGTGGAGTTTACAAATAATATTTCAGTATATTCTTGTTACTGTAGACATTCAGAACGTTAACAATACTCAAATATTCTCGGAATAATTCAAGCACACAATTCATGATTTGTTTTTTCTCAACTGAAAATATAGGAGGCTATCGGGCTGTGATATTTTTCATGGAAGTTTTTTCTCTAGCCTCTGGCGTTGTACGATATAGCCGACCCACCGTCCCGGCCTCTTATCTGCGCCATGATGGATCGGGAAGAAACGGATAAATCAAGTTTTTGTTCGACGCCTCCCCCTTCCGCCTTCATAAACACTGCCCTTCCTAAATTTACTGCTATCTCATTCAGAATCTGCTCCTTAATGAGAAATAGCAAAAAGATTGATCGGTCGACCAGTGCGTGTCTCTCTATCTATTGTTGATACACTTCGATATATTGATGATTAATTTGATTCAATGATATTTAATGAAAATTATAAGTGGCAAAAAATAGGGGCGTCGGTGGTCGAGTGGATGAGACGTCGGCTTGCAACTGAAAAGTCGCGGGTTCGATTCCTACATCCGACCATGTACCAATGGGTTTTTTATAATGAAAAATCTATGTACATTATACGACAAACCGTGCGAAGAGGCCTTTCCATCTATATATTTCAACAGTTACAGAGCTGGCCACTCGTTAGGTATAGCCTTAAAAAATCATTGGCTAAATGAGGAAGACTTTGTCTTCCACTGGGTACCCTGGGGCCGGCAACGGTTCCCGGGAGCTGTAAGGCAACCCGTGAAGAATAAAAAAAAAGAAAAAAAAGTGGCAAATAATATAATTTTAAAGATTTTTATGATTTTTGTTGCCCGTGTCTTATCAGAGAGAATTTCTTTACAAAATTACTTAAATATGTTGCGTTCCCGATTTATTTCATTTCATTTTCAAACAATTAACAGCCTAATGTTCAACCTCATGAAAGAATATTTAAAATCGTCGTCTGTGAAAGTTATTGTGTTGTGAAAAAATAATAAAGACTCACTTTTTATTTTAACTTTACGGGTTGCCGCCTTAAAGTTCCAGAAACAGTGTCATCGATCTCAGGGTACCCAGTGGTAGACCAAGTCTCCCTCTTTTAGGCGATTAAGTGAGGCTATACCTTACGAGCGGTCAGTTCTGTTGAGGTATATTTAGATGGATAAGGTTTGTCGGATTATGTACATAACTTTTTAATTATAATAACCGTACCTACATGGCCGAGATCTTACTTATGTACCTACATAATTCGACAAACCATACCTAAATTAGGTTAGGTTAGGTTACAAGCCTCACAAATACCATCCGCTAAAAGAGGGAGACTTGGTCTTCCGCAGGGTACTCTTGTACCGATAACACGGTTTCGGAGGCCGTTATAAATTACTTCCGTACTTTAGTTTATGAAAACTTATATCCTATTATATCCGTCCTATCTCAATCCTAACTATTAATCCTATATTAGCTAGGTGTTTGTTTTTTTGCTGTAGTTTCTTACAACAAACTCTATCTCTATAATACCTAGTACAAAATAGTGCAAATTACATAAAATCGATTTTTTTCCAGCGGGTGTTAGAGAAGTGGTAGCCAGGTATCCTGTGTTGGTGTTTGTACACGGGGAGAGCTACGAGTGGAGCTCAGGGAACCCGTACGACGGGTCTATACTGGCGGCTCATGCGGGACTTGTGGTCGTCACTATTAACTATAGACTTGGAATTTTAGGTAAGTTTACACCTGTATAATTGTTATATAAACGTTTTGTAAAGTTATATAATATAGCATTCCGCCCCCGTGGATATTTATGAACAAAATAAAATATACCCTATACCTACCCCTACCCCTACCCCCACGCCTACCCGTACCCCTTCCCCTACCTCTAACCCTACTTCTACTCCTACCCCCTACCCCTACCCTCTACCACTACCATTACCTATATATCATCAATAGTTTTCGCAGCGCACGCGATGCAAGGAATTTCTTAGGTATTTTTTTTACACATTGGAATTTTAGTAAGGATCCCTAATTTTTTTGAAAATAGAGTATAGCCTATGTCACTCAGGGTGAATGTAGCTGTCCAATGGTGAAAGAATTGTTTAAATTGGCACAGTAGTTTTTGAGTTTATTCATTACAAATCTTTCCTTTTTATAATATTAGTATAGATTATATATGATGATTAGTCTTCATTGAGGAGTGTGTTCATGGAAATGGAAGCGTGTTACAATTTTTGTCCAGAATAATCATCGAAACGCGATAATAATACTTAAAATCTGCTCTTTTTTTAATAGAGTAGGTATCTAAGTTAAAACGAGAGGAATGACGCTCATCAATCTGTTCACTAACATCTATTCTATAATTTACAGAGCAAAAATATTTTCTGCTGTAATATATTATTCAAAATTCTTGGTAAAATAATAATAAAACCATTTTGCAAACTGAATCATATACTAATGGAAGACATAGTTATCATTGCAAACAGTACTTTAAAAGGATTGTTTAAAGTTCAAAATGGAATGAAAAGTAAAGTCAGTTTTCATGCGGAGGTAATTGTGATCTTTTAACAAAAGCTAACTCTCCCATTTTGATTATTGCTTCATGTCAGGCGATGTAGAAATTACTGTTCATTCAGAAACTTCGGATGAAATGTATGTATGTACCTACTATATATTGTAAAGTTTGTTAACAACAGGCTAAGTTGGAACAATGTCAGGGAGTTTTAAACAAATTGATAATTGCTTATGGGGTGATGAATTGTTTTCCATACCTAGCCGTGCCATAAGATCTTTTTGGGAAAAACTTGCTAATTATATAAGTGACTATACTTCCGTCTTCGGCTTCGCCCGTGAATATTTACCAACAAAATAAAATATAGCCTATAGCACTCATGGACAACCTATTCGTGAAATAATTTATCACAAACTTTAATAGACACACTCAGCCTTTATGCTCGAAAAGGAGGGTAAAATTTTACATTAAATAAATTGAAAACTTTGTGAAAATAGTTTGGAAATCTATCTACCTATTTATCATCACACCTTTATCCCAAGAGGAGTAGGCAGAGACAATCAAATGCCATTTGCTAACATCCTAACATACCTCTGTCTGAATTCATCAATGTCAAAATGACTATTTTTGTACCAACCTATAAAGTGCTAGTTATAGACATTTACTTTACTTCTTGTGGGAGGATTAGAGTTTGTATGGACTATGGACAAATGCAAATAATTTGAGGAATTATGAAGATAATCTATTAATGAAATTATCAGACACGTATTTCACAAATGTTGGAACTGAAGTGTCTAAAAAATTGTATAAAAATATTTGAAAATATTTTATTCTACGCCTAAATTATGTCAACATTTTTAAATGTTCTCACACGCGAATTCGTACCCATTTTTAGATAGTCGAAACATAATAACTGGAATTAATATTCTATAATGGTTTTAATTCGTACTGTAGGCTGTTTATTATCAAGCCTTTTATTCCAAGAGGGGTAGGCAGCGACAATCAAATGTAATTTGCTACGATCCTGATATACCTCTTTCATTTCTGCAATATAAACCTTTTTAATCAATCTTTCATGATGTATTTCAGTATGTATGCTAGAATTATTTGATCAATAAAAGAGAATATTTCCCAAAGAATACAAATTATAAGTAAATATTCCAACCCTTGTACAACGTTGTATATTATAATGAACATTCTTATAGCATACATATTAATTAAATAACGACTCGAAATGAATCTGAAATTGTGAAATAATATTACAGCTTCCAAACAGTGCCCTTTCTCGTGGCTTGAATATAAATGTACCGTGAAATTAATTTTGGGAATGGATAGCGTAGTCGTCACAATATGTTACTACGTTTGAGTCCAAATATGAGTGTTTTAAATAAACTTATACTCAAAATTTGCTAAAAAAAATGAAAAAAAAATAAAAAATACTCTAGTACTTATTTTCCATTTGGTATGCTAGAGCCAATAAAACAACTCAATCTATTGACATCGACGCCTGCTGACTAATTTTAACTAATTGCTACTTCTCCTCCACAGTCGGTTCCTTATTACTGAGGATCGTGACTCCGACTCGTCAGCTTCTCCTCAATTATCTTCCTCCATCTGATGAAGGGCTGTGGCAATAGAAATGTCCAGATTTTCAAACACTTGATCGGACCATTGTTTACGGCATCGTCCTTGAGGTCTCTTTCCCTTCGCCCTGCCCATCACCACAAGCTTTTCCAGGTTGTTGCACTCTTTTCGTGCAATATTTCCGAAATATTGCAGAACTCGTCTAATGCACACAGAATGAGAGCCGTGCCTTAGGACCTTCAGCTCTGACAGTATGGATACATTTGTAGGACATGCGATCTAAGGTATACGCAGCAGCATACGGCGCCAACACTTCAAATGCATCAACTCTCTGCCTGTCACCCGCTCTAAGGGTCCACGTTTCCCTACTTCATAAAACCGGCCAAGTGTGAGTTGGACCTGCACACGGAGGGTTCCGTAGACTCAATAGTAGCCCTAAGTTCAGATCAAGTTTGACGCCCCTGTATTATGCAGGAATAAATTAGAGCGAGTCCGGCTCACACTTGGACAGTTTTTATTTCTTGTTTTACTTTAGAGTATGCATTATATGACGTATTGCCATTATTGCCATTATTAAGATCGAGCAAAAAACGAAGAAAAATACACTGTTATTGTATGGCGACCCTCTTTAATTTTTAACTAAGTATCTTTTATTTTCATAACTTTTTGTTTTAGCGACCATAGCAATTACGGTTCAATATATACAGTCATTTGAAAGGTGGACTGACGGACGGACGGACAGCGGAGCCTTAGGAGGGTTTCCGATGTCACCCTTTGGGTACGAAACCCTAAAAATGGCATAGTGATTTATTCAAAATCGCTGTTATTAATTGAAAAAGTAACATGTTCTAATTGATTCATTATCGTCTATCCGAAAAACCTCATGGGGATATATATATGCAAGTGTAGACCTAGCTTACACATGCTTACGCTAGCCTTTCAAATTGTATGCGGGCGTAATCTATACGGAGTCTTACATGAATTTAAGTTGTCCTTATCTGTCTTTTATACCTAAAGGATAAACCTACATATTAAAGCTATCTAAAAAAAGCTTTTCCCAAAATAAATTCCCCCGATCGTAGTTAAAATACAAAAAAGGACTTGGCATTGTTAATTTACTGACGACCCTTTGATATTAAAGCCATTTTTTTACTTTTTCCATTCCTTACCTAACATTTACATGTTTTACCGGTAATTAAGGGTTTTGTTAAGCCCAAAATTTACGATGCAGAAGTATTTAATTTTTCTAAGCGGCTTAGTCCGATTCAAGGCATTTTGGAAAAATTACTTTACCATGTAAAGCTAGGATTAATTCACACATCTGCCTTAATATCCGTACATGTTACAAAACGATTAGGTATGTACCTATCATTGTACCGAGAATCCATTATGTAATAATCGGTTTTTTTCTACTAAAAAAGGGCTTATAGCTTCTGAGCTTGAACGTTTTATGCTATACCTACCTATATATCTGATCTAAATATATAAAACCGTCGTGTCGCCGACTGACTGACAATCAACGCACAGCCTAAACCACTGAAGAAATTAAAATTCCAAGGTATATTCCTTAGGAAGAGTAGAGGTGCAATAAGAAAGGATTTTTATAAATGGTTAAATGGAGTGTAAACGTTCCTAGAAAACATTATATTCATGACATATATACATTCTCGATACAAACATTTGCAAGTAGGTATATTTTATCTACGCTTGCTCAAGGAGAGATTTACTAGGTAGTGAAAATTAAGTTTCTAATACCTATGGTTTCTACTTCTATTCTATTCTAGTTTTTTTCGTAATGGCTCCATCAGGGCTATGATGATTCCGTCAATGTCAAGTATTATATTCGTTATAGTATAAATATAGAGATTAATCGGCATTTAAGATGATCGCGCCGACTAAGATAAGTCTTATTAATCACAGACTAATCAAAACGAGGTAACGCGTGCGTCGGCGACCTTCTACTTATCAGACTTTAAAAAGTATGTATAACTTCTCATTTATCTCCTTAACTTAGCATAATTTCAAACTATTCAGTTCTGTTTTATAATATCATACCTTGTACCCTAGGATAAAGGCACGTAGACTATTTTATACCCTGTAACCTTCCTTAAAGTAAGAAGGAACGTAGAGAGACAAGACAAATATATAATTTCAATGCTTTGTATGTAGCTCCATAAGCTTTGAAAATGGTCGTAGTTGAGGAAAGTTGTGGAACATAGAGGAACAATCAAATATCTAGTATCTAGTTATAATATAAATTTCGATCGTTATTTGCTTCGTTTCCCGGTAACAAGCAGTTGAAATAAAATATGCAGTATTTTGTTCAGAGATGACTTCACATTACAAATAGAATATCTATTGCAAATCCTTTTGTGATATTCTTTGAAAACTATATATATTTTTGTTAAACAATTCTTACTTCCGAAAGTATACATATTTGAAGCGTTTGGTATGGAAACGCTGGGACCGTGGGTACGCTGGAAACGAGCTGGCTTTTATTTCAGTCAAAGAATATTATATAATTATATTTGTAATAAATTTAGTAACTATTTATAAATGTGAATAATATATAAACGGACAATTTAAAAAAAAAACATTATTGGATAGTGTTTCAGTAAAATTTCTTAAATGTGACTTTATCTGTAAAAACTTAACCCGACTTTGCCTATTTACAGTATAAATAGACAGATATAGTGACGGAAAACACAGTTAGTTTATAATTACGTAATTTTGATAATAAACACTCTTTATTCACAATTTTTTTTCTTTCTTCACGGGTTACTTTACAGCTCCCGAAACCGAGTTACCCAGGGTACCCAGCGGAAGACCAAGTCTCCCTCTTTTAGCCAATGGTATTTGTGAGAATATACCTAACGAGTTTTTTTTATTATTCTTATTTATTTAGTTATTTTGTTATAATTACATCTGTGATATAAAAATGATTTCCGTCATAAAACGTAGCCTCTCTGGCCCTCCAACTATCTCCTTAAAATCTCAGTTCGATCTGTTGCTGTATTTTGACTTGAAAGTAGGACAAAGAAACTATTTTTCGACAACTTTTCAAACAACTTTATAGCAACTCTAAATAATATATAACATTACATTTTCTACAATACAAAAGATTCTTCGTATCGTGAAAGTAAATTTAATATCCACGCACTTTCCTTACTTGTAAGTACACAATGATTTTCCGACTTTATAAGAATAAACTTTTCCGCTTGTTCATCTGGTTATATAAATGGTACTTATACAGCATTTTCCTTATAGTTCAAAACACAATAAAATAAGAACATAATAAATAACGTATTTTCCGTTTTATCAAACTTTGCTCTATAGCTGAGTGGGTAAGACGTGTGGTGTACTTACATAATCCAACAAACCACAATTATAAGCTTTTCATCCAAATATAACTCAAGATCTCAACAGAACTGGTCACGCTACGCTTACGCTATAAGTAAGTTTGTCGGTGGCCGAGTGGTTAAGACGTCTGGTATTAACTAGACAGACCACGTAATAATGGGTAATTAACAACTTATGTACATAATTTAGGTGTAGTCCCAAAAATACTATCGCCTAAAAGAGGAAAGACTTGCATCTTCCGCTGGGTACCCTGAAACCGGAACACATGAAAAAAATAGTAAAGAATAACTATATTTAAGAAATGTTTAGTGCATTAAGGACTCAAACCAGTAAAAAGTCGTAAACACTAAACAGTTTTAACTGATATTTAGCAAAACTAAATGACAATAAAGAGTAAGCTACTCTGCCATATTAAAATAAAATATTTTTGTTCAATTTGAATCCCAAATTAAAGTAGGTATAACAAAACAGGACAATTTCCTGAAAACTCTTAAGAAACGTATTATCTCGTAACTGTTTACGTACAAACGAAAATCCCTTCTTGCGCATAAAAATCGTATTGTTTGCTTTTAATTATATGAAACGTGATTATTCTGAACATCATGTCCATTGAAATACAAAATAAATATTAGGCTTTTATTTATTGATAACGTTCTTAATTAATTTACATAAATTGCAGCTCATAATACGTGATACTTTTTAGGGTTTAGAACGGAATCCTGGATCACTCTTGTGTCTGTCTGTATGTCTTTGATCCCCCGTTATCTCCGAAACTACAGAGTTTAAAAAGATGAAATACAGGCCCTGGCTCATAGCTTATATGAAAACCTAAATGAAAAAAATGGTACGAAACTGTTTTTTAGCGATTTCGATATTTGCTCTTGGCCAATTTTTAATTAAATAATGTATTTGTTAAAACCTCGTGTTGTTTAAAACTGATATTGTAAATTAAAAATAATATTGTAAGAAATTAACAGCCCTTACCTTCGAGATGTTATTTGTATCCATAGGTCGCTGTACTTTTTGTTTAGCTGTCTCTTTCTTTCACCACACTTTTCGTCTTAAACTAGCTTAACTAACGAGATCGCGGGTTTGCGTATATACAATTATTGTCTGTGTTTGCGTTATTATGAGTGGGCGGCGCGGCGGCTCGACGGATGCGTATTTATCGACACGGAGCTACCGTATACCCCGGTGCGTTGCGATCAACGTCTCGATCTCCACTGAAGGGCCGTTATAAGGAAAACGGAGGGTAGGTAGGGAAATATGTAAAAAATGTATGGAGTGTTGTATGTGTACTGTGTAATACAAAATTGGCCTGACCAGATGTGTTACACAGAGATAGTTAGAAGGTCAGAGAGTGAAATAGGTGACTTTATCCCGGAAATTCTTCGTGATAAAATCTTATGTCACTTTTCAAATTTACCACGGGCATAGACGGGAGAAAGCTATAATAGTAGAGTAATAATATACAAAATTGGCCTGACCAGATGTGTTATACAGAGATAGTTGGAAGGTCAGAGAGTGAATACTATATAATGTATGGCAATCGAAGTGTTCCATTTACCAGATTTTTATCTTCACGGGTTTGCAAGCGGAGGATCAAGTCTCCCTCTTTTACCCAGATGTTGATGAACATTAGTAAAGTGGAGACTTTGAAGACCTGATCTACTTCTTAGATTCTACTTGAACTATTAGATGTAAAGCCAGTTACGGCCATTTTATATGGTTTAAATTACAAATATTGATATATTATACGGAATCCTTTTTTTTTGTTACGGTTCTAGGGTACCCAGCGGAAGATCAAGTCTCCCTCGTTTAGCCGATGGTATTTGTGAGGATATATACCTAATGATTGGCTAGTCTGTTGAGATATATTTAGTGTATGTATCAATGTACCAATGGTTTTTTTAATTAAAAACTTATGTACATAATCCGACAAACCAGACTTAGAGGCGTTTCCATCAAAAAATAAAAAAATATACGGAATTTTACTTTTTTTCTCGTATGTCCAAGAGATTTTATGACATAACTTAAAAACAAACAAAATCTTTTTATAATTTGCTACCGTAATACTAAACTTATTTGTTTTCTTGGACTTAAAGTTAATCTGGCGTCCATACATTTTCTTTTAAAGCCACAAGTGCAAACAAGAAACTCGTATTTTTGAAGCTTTCAACGCTAGTCAAAGCTCAAGTATGTATCCAATTAAGGAAGTTATTATACAAAACACTAAAGTGCAGAACTGAATGCTTACCCTGCAATGTTAGGGGCCTAATTCCTTGAGAATTGAAACTGTCTGTCGGATTTTGTAGCAGTTTTCACTATTAGATGGATCCATCATATTTAGGAGTAGAGCATTAACACTATTAGTGAATCCAGGAGACAAGTTAGCTTCATGGCTAATCCGTCAGAGGTATAACAAAATGATTTTGAAAGATTTTTGGGATAAATAGTCATGTCACCAAATTAAACCGAACTAAAAAACAAACAAACAAATACAGATACATTCTTTTAGATATTAAACCATACTAGATGATGACCCGTGCAAATACTTCCCACCGTTAGTACAACTGATTTCCAACAGATGACGTCTTGTTTGTTCATTTTCGTCATTAGAGGGAGAAACTTTCAAAATGGCGAATCAAACATTAACTTTGATATAAAGATATTACAGAATTGTCCCCCAGCAAATACTTGCACAACCACTGCTGTTAGCGATTAATTAACTGCGCGGTTTAAGCTGTCTACTCTCCTTTGTAAGTAACATTCAACATGACATGCAGTTAGGAATAGTTAACGCCGTTTCCTAAAGACGTACGTTCAGTTGTTACTGAAAACTTACTAAATTATGTATGAAAGACATGAAAGTGTGTATGGGTGGCTAGAGACACGAGTAACAGTGTCCACTTGACGCCAGATGTCCCCGTTGCTGCATTTAATGGTCCTAGACGTCACTTCTTTAAACGTAAATATATCTATACTAATATTATAAAGAGGAAATATTTGTATTTTTGTGTGTGTGTATGTTTGTAATGAATAAACTCAAAAACTACTATGCCGATTTCAAAAATTCTTTCGCCATTGGAAAGCTACATTCACCCTGAGTGACATAATAGGCTGTATTCTATTTTTAAAAAAATTAGGGATCCTTACTAAAACTCCAATAATGTAACCCAAGGTGTAAAAAAATGACCTAAGAAATTCCATACATCGCGTGCGCTGCGAAAACTATTAGAGGGTAGGGGTAGGGTGTAGGAGTAGAAGTAGGGGTAGGGTATATTTTATTTTGTATTATATAAATATCCACGGGCGAAGCCGGGGGCGGAATGCTAGTGTTATAATAAAGCACGAAGATATCGATTAAATCACAGGTGCTTGAGCATTATTACCAGTGAGATTTGAACCCGGGTTATTCCGGTTTCAAGTGTAACGTTCTACCAATTATACTATCGACTCCTTTTATTATGGTTCCGTATCCAAAGGGTGACATCGGAAACCCTATTACTGAGGCTCCGCTGTCCGTCCGTCCGTCCGCCTGTCACAGGGCTGTATCTTTTGAACCGTAATAAGAAGACACATGAAACTGTCACAGAGTTTGTACTAATATGGCCGCTATAACAAAAAATAATAAAAATAAAATAAAGAAAAAACTTAAAGGAGGTCCCCATACAAGAAACATGTTTTATTCGGCGTTTTTTCTCGATCTTAATAATGGCAATATATACAAACGTCTAACTAGTATAACTATAATAGGTACATACTCATAAGTAAAAGAACAAATAATAAAAAAAATATGATTTTAACCACAGAACTTGTTCTCCAGCTTAAAAAATATATAAGTACGGTACCTCTCTACAACCTACTAAAGTGTACGTTACGCCAGCAAGAAAGTGTCTCCTAGAGTGATATGAGTAGAACGTAGATTTAGAGCGTTATCTGCTGGAAATGTGCGCCGCATAATAAATTTGTGCGTCCTGTCGTTTTTGAAAAAATCAAAAAAAACACTTCCCGCTAGAGTAACGTTGTTCCAGCAAGAAAATTCTAAACGAATGATCGGAGAGAGAAATATTGTAAATCGCCAGAGAGCTTATATTTGTGCAAAAATGTGCGCCGAAAATATAATTTGTGCGTCTTCAGGTTTTCGAGATATTACGTTTCCTGCTAGCGTAACGTTTTGCAGAATCGTGTATCTCTAAAACCATTGTATGTGCGCCTGTAGAATAAACATACACGAGTAGCTATTAATTTGTGCGTATTTGTGACGTAATTAGATTTAAGAAAATATTTATAGTTTTCAAGTAATCGCGCTATTTTAAAAATCCGTAAAAAAATCGCAGCGCCTAAATGAGAAAACGTATAAGCTCACTGAAAACCAATGATATACTATATAAACTGAGGTAGATGCGTGATTGACGCTCAAGCTATAGCAAGGCAAATGAGAGGCAAGTGTCCCACTATAAATTTGGTCGCGCACAGTCACGCACAATCCTACGACTAGTGTACATGTCTCTCTTGAGTAGAATAATCCGCAAAAACATCAAGAAAAATTACATTTTGTGTGTTCCGCTTTTGCAGAAATTATACTGCAACTGTAAAGGATAGAAATGGTATCTCATTTCATTGGTAAGTACAGAAATTTTATAATTATGGACATAACAATATTTTATTAATAATAATGCGCTGTTGCCAGTTCGCCGCTTGCCTGAGCGAGACGAACGATGCATTTTGTATGAGAGTGATAGAGAAGACAAAACGAAATGGCCGCGACAGACTCAGCGACTGATTATGGGGATAGTTGGTAATATCGGACCTGTCAATAAATTACATGAACCTATTTAAAAATAAATATATTTTATTAAATGTACGGAAAATGTATATACATAATTATATTTACATTATTATAAATTTATATATTATATTATTGTTGTATGTATAGTATTATGATCTTATATATTAATACCTACATATTTATTTTATCTTTTAGTCTCCCTAGAAGCGGATTAATAAGAGAAAAATGGATAGAGATAATCAGAACCCAAAGACGAGAATATGATTGGTTCCCAAGTTTTTACTCTAAGATTTAGACGTATGGTGCAACGATACAACCAGCAGTTTTGCGAAGTGGACATATTTTCACATTCTTTGTATATATTTAGGAAAAATATCTGTAACATTCTAAATAGTAGTTAATTGTAGTAAACTTTTTTTTGTATTATTTGTTATTACTATATTTTTTGGAATTTGCATAAAAATATCCTGTTTTGAATGTATGTATAAACAATACGTTTGTATAAACAAACGTCACTGACTATATGACAGTTATTTTTTTAATATGTATCTATGTTGTAGTAATCTTTGTTGTATAGTTGTTTGTTGTCCAGAATAAAAAAAAATAAAAAAAAATTAAAGATTTAATTTTAAATTACACTACATAATACATAAATAAGTAGCATACTAATATCCTATACCAAGCCATAATCTACCTCTATGCTAAATTTCATTTAGAACTGTTCAGCCGTGTGAGCGTGATTGAAAGACAAATGGTCTATTTGTTGTAAAGTCGTTGATTATTACATTATATTTATTAGTAAAAGTTTTTTAATTACATATTGTATATTTTATTATTCCAAAAATATTTCTAAGTAAAATATTGAGTGTTCCATTTAGACAATCTTCCCCTAGTTCCTCCGGAGAAGGTCACGCGTCGATGACGTGTCGCAACTTAAAACATATATTTATCTCTTTTTAACAAATGGATTTCGGTATTGAGCTGTGTTTCTCTATCCCTTTCATCGCTTGAATATATAAACGTAAGTAATTAATAGGTAGCTACAGTATTGTTCAAGCTGTTTATTATCTGCATTTAGTATGGGTATAACGTGTCTACTTATAGTACGTCATTGCTGAAAACTGTATTCGGTTCCTCTTGACACTTACAATAACCATAAAAAGTTTCAAAAGTATATATACATACGTTATTGAATTATTTTACTAAAAGTCAAAACGACAATGTCATAATTTCAACGTCAATATTCAAGAAATCGGCTCCACGCAAGATGTGTGGGTGTGAACCAATATTTTGTGCGTTTCGTCAAATAACAAAGTGAACATTTTCAGCTTGGAATGTTTCGTATATAAGAAGATATAAACAAAAAACAAAACACGTCAACAACGACTGGTTAACCGACCCAATTCGAATGACTACAAAAAAGCGACGGTTTCATACATATCAATGACCTTCTTTAATTGAACGTATTAAACGGAAGCTGTCTGTACAGGCGCGTTCAAAAGGCAATATATTCAATATTATTATTTGAATTACTGAATGATTCCACGTGACGCCTTTGTGATATGCGCAGTTGCGCACGCGTCCACCAGGACGTCATGGGGAATCCAGTTTAATCCCGCCCGCGCTGTAATAGTTGTGATTAGTCAGTGATTAATAGGACATATTACGGCCGGCGGGAGCATTCTACCTACCGATCAATCGGCTTATTGTTACTGTGACGTCTATATTACTTGACATTGGCGGAATCATCAAAACCCTGATGGAGCCATTTTGAAAAAAAATAGAATAGAATAGAATTACTGAATATAAATATATTCAAATAAAAGAGCTTATTGATGTGGAAATCATTATTTTTATTGTCTTAATTTTGATTCTAAAATAATTATGGCAGCAATTCACAGATCAAATTACCTACCCATAAATATTAAAACATAAATAGTTCAATCAAATTATTTATACATTGTGTAGTCATTATTACTTAAAATCACAGATCAATTTACTCGTATGTTAAAAAAAAAAACAGAGTATAGCTTCGCATTTATTGATGATAAAGCGACGTTTATGTATCTGTCTCTGTCCCACACTAATAAAGAGTGCACAATTCTGTTTGTAATACAATATGAACCCGCTTCAAAGCCCGGAAGCATTGGACATTAGGTAGTTATTATGATGACCTATTTAGTAGGTAGGTCTTTTCTTAATCGATTTTGAATCTGTTTGTTTTTAAACTAATTTTCATCTGTGAATTAATGCTATAACTATACGCGACTGTACCGCATTAATACGTTCAATTAAGAAGGTCATCGATATGTATGAAACCGTCGCTTTTTTGTAGTCATTCGAATTGGGTCGGTTAACCAGTCGTTGTTGACGTGTTTTGTTTTTTGTTTATATCTTCTTATATACGAAACATTCCAAGCTGAAAATGTTCACTTTGTTATTTGACGAAACGCACAAAATATTGGTTCACACCCACACATCTTGCGTGGAGCCGATTTCTTGAATATTGACGTTGAAATTATGACATTGTCGTTTTGACTTTTAGTAAAATAATTCAATAACGTATGTATATATACTTTTGAAACTTTTTATGGTTATTGTAAGTGTCAAGAGGAACCGAATACAGTTTTCAGTGAGCTTATACGTTTTCTCATTTAGGCGCTGCGATTTTTTTACGGATTTTTAAAATAGCGCGATTACTTGAAAACTATAAATATTTTCTTAAATCTAATTACGTCACAAATACGCACAAATTAAGAGCTACTCGTGTATGTTTATTCTACAGGCGCACATACAATGGTTTTAGAGATACACGATTCTGCAAAACGTTACGCTAGCAGGAAACGTAATATCTCGAAAACCTGAAGACGCACAAATTATATTTTCGGCGCACATTTTTGCACAAATATAAGCTCTCTGGCGATTTACAATATTTCTCTCTCCGATCATTCGTTTAGAATTTTCTTGCTGGAACAACGTTACTCTAGCGGGAAGTGTTTTTTTTGATTTTTTCAAAAACGACAGGACGCACAAATTTATTATGCGGCGCACATTTCCAGCAGATAACGCTCTAAATCTACGTTCTACTCATATCACTCTAGGAGACACTTTCTTGCTGGCGTAACGTACACCCTACTAAAACCTTTTCTCTTCACGGTTGCCTTGCGGCTCCAGAAACCGTGTTATCGGGGTCCCACGGTACCCAGCGGAAGACCAAGTCTTCCTCTTTTAGCCAATTGTATTTTATTATTTCTAACGAGTAGCCAGTTCTGTCGAGGTATATTTAGATGGAAAAGCCTCTTAGTTTGGTTTGTAGGATTATGTATATTATATTTTAATTATTAAAAACCCATTGGTACATGGCCGGAATCGAATTGTAGTCCGCCCAGTTAATACCAGACGTCTTAACCACTCGACAACCGACGCAACTTGGATCAAAACCATGGATCATTGAAAATTCACTGCACAAAACCTTTCTATCAATTTCCTAATATTAATAAATATACCTCACTTTGAAATGTTAAAATATTTCTTTCCATCTAGCTCTTAAAGTCTTCCAACCGTTGAAAGCTAATAAATAAATCTTTTTACAGGATTTTTAAACCCGCGCTCAGATGAATATCCGAGATCTCCAGCCAACTACGGACTAATGGACCAGATAGCAGCATTGCACTGGATTAAAGAGAACGTAGAAGTATTCGGTGGAGACCCTACTAATGTCACATTGATGGGGCACGGAACTGGGGCGGCCTGTGTACACTTCCTGTTGACGTCACTGGCTGTACCTGAAGGTAATTACTGAAACTACTTGTTATAATAGTAAAAAAATATACTTTAAAGTTTCATTATTTCTTTCGTCCCGATACGGAAATGACGTCATACCATAATTTTTAATTAAAATAAATAATTTTATATAGTTTAGTAATAAAAGTGCGTTTATTCACAGATATACCGATTGATTGGTTATTTAACTGAATCAGGCAAAATGCTGCTTTCTAACCAAAAATGAGAACAGAAATTTCCAGTTTCTGTCTTAGTCTCTCATATTGAATGCCAGATTTGTTAGAGAGTGATAAAACATAGTTTAGCTATAAACACTTGTTAAACACCGTTTTGTGGTCAGGCCCCAGAAGTTCATAAAATAAATGGATATTTTTACTTTTGTTGCAATTTATCTACATTGACTTTTTAACCGACTTCGAAAAAAAAAAGAAGGAGAAGGTTCTCAATTCGGACCGTTTTTTTTTTTTTTTGTATGTATGTACATCGATTACTCCGCTAGTTGTGAACCGATTTTGATGGTTTCTTTTTTAATCGACAGATAATTCTTCCGGATTGGTCCCATTTTTATCTCATAAAAATTGGTTCATTAGTTTTTCAGAAATTTTGAAAAAACTGACCTTATAAGTCAATTTTTCGTAATATCTCGATGAAATATGTACCGATTTTGACGACTTTTTTTTAAGGATATAATAATTTCTTGACATTATCTCACAGTCATATGACGAAAATCGGTTCAGTAATTTTTCAGAAATTCAGTAATTTGTCTCTGTTTACTGCTGAAAATTATATCAGAGAAAAGCCTTAGCAACGGTTGCTATTGACACGAAGTTGTCAATTTTCGTATCGACGGTGGTCTAGCGGCTAAAGGTATGGAATGCAGCACATTGCTCGAGGTTCAAATCCCATCCACCGCAGTATTTTTTTTAATTTTCTATCATTTTTTTTTAGTTGCGTTATTATTTATTTCTCAGGGCAACAAAATCACTTAAAAGGGAAAAATAAACCTTTTAAAAAAAAGTGTACCGACTTCAAAAATTTGCACTGAAAAGTAAGATATAATAAAAATTTCGTCGTAGAATTTGAAGACGGTTGGTGCCAAATTAGAAATAATTTAGTACCCAAATTCACTAATCTAGATAATTCATTAGGAACCTACGATCATCAGTACAAACACAGATAATATTGAACAGATCTTTATGTCCCTAGATGTTTACTTAATTTTTTATCCTAATTTGGCACCAACCGTCTTCAAATTCTACGACGAAATTTTTATTATATCTTACTTTTCAGTGCAAATTTTTGAAGTCGGTACACTTTTTTTTAAAAGGTTTTTTTGATTTTTTGACAGTATTTTTCATTCCGGTTGAATGACATTTTTTAAGTTAAGTACTTAACAAGTGTCTACTTGTGTTCATGTACTTTAAAATACGTCATTTTAAATAAGTCGTTTTTATTTTTAAAAAACCCTTGGTTTTGGATTCGGGGATCCAACCTGGATGAGGCCTGCCTAAAGACCACTGAGACCATTATTTCAATGTTACATAAAACAGCTACGAGATAAAAGTTCAACACAGAAGACGAAACAAGATGAAGGATTTAAATTTTTCCAAGCGCCCCAGGCCTCTCAATCCAAGACTGAATATGCAAACTCATTTATTCGCATCTCTAGGTACCTACTTACTACTTGTTTTCCAGTTGTAAAAGGAAGTAATTTTAGCTGTGAACGCTCTTGTGCGAGATGCATACTGGATGAACTAATGTAGCCACAAAGTCGACTTTTCTGGGATAAGTCGGGAAACTTTATGTTCGCGAGTTTCTAAGTAAGCACTTGCTAACTTAGTTAGATGCTTCAAAGGTTGTAGGGGTGCTAATGTGGAAGATTTTTACATGACGATACATTTTGTGGTGAATTTTTAAGAAAATATATTCAAGATATATATATATATATATATATAAAAAGAGGTGGCCGTACGTGAAACATCGAAATTGATGCCTCGAGTATACTACAGAAGTCAAATATATAGAGAGACACGCGCAGTACACACACTCACAGGGAGAAGCAACGAAGTATATAGTATACGCGTCATGCCCACACAAAGGAGTAGAGAGCGGCGGCGAGGAGGGGGAATAGAGAGCGGTGAGGGAAAGGAGGCATGTCGCAGTTTTCCGTAACGGCAACTACTTACTCTTTCATTCGCAATAACTTACCACCTTTTACTAAAAACCCTGTACAAAGTTATACAGTGTTTTATCTCACTCTATTATCTTGTATAACTTTCTACAACCTTGTTGTTTTTTATTTTATTTTATTTATTCTGGACAACAAACAACCATACAACAAACATTACTACAACATAGATACATATTTAAAAAATAACAGTCTTAAGGTCAGTGACGTTTTTCAAACATACTGTGTGTTTTTCTGTAAATTAATTTATATTAGTACTAATTTAACTTTTAGTAATAATATCAGACAACTTACACATACATAATATTCTTCTCAGTTATACAAAGTTTATATGAAAGGTTGTAGAAAGTTATACAAGGTGATAGAGTGAGATGAAACACTGTATAACTTTGTACACTGTATAAGTTGTCTAAAAATATATTACTACAGTTAATAAGTACTCTATACTATATACTATCCCAAAAATTTATAACAAAATGTAGCCACAGAGTAATGAAAGTGGAAAAAACTAGCGCGGTTACACCCAGTATTACGTTTGCGTTTTTTCGGAAACCTATCTCCCGGTACAATATAACTTAACTACACTTTGGTTTACTTTGTTTTTACAGTGAACGATAACTCTAGTTCAAGTTATTAAATTTTAGAGTTACGTGGTCGTCCGTCGTTGTCAATTGAAATACTGAATAGTTACATTTGTTCGATTATTTATGTGTAATATCTTAGCTCTCGGTCGGTAGGCATTTAATGGGACTTTCGTTTAATGTATTATGTACATAATCCGACAAACCACACTTAGAGACTTGTCCATCTAAATATACTTCAACAGAACTGGCTCCTCACAAATCGGCTAAATGAGAGAGACTTGGTCTTCCGCTGGGCACACGTGTTTAAACATGCGCTATTCAAATTATTCCTCGGTGCGGCCTACAGTTGGCGTTTATTCAGCACAGCAAACACAAGTATTTCTATAACCTTTAAAAAAGAGAAATGGAGAAAGAGAAATAACAAAACACAAACACCTTTTCACACCCTTTATACCTCGCGGTATGACCAGAGACATCAGTAAAAAACAGGTCATTTGAAAAAGAATATTTTTAATTTCACATCAGAAAATACACTAATATTGTACATCAAATTAATTATTAAAAGTACGACCCTGTTGGCAAATAGGGGTAGGTTAGGGTTTTTTTTTATAACCGCACATAAACTGACCCTCGGCAGTCACGGGTAGTGCAATACGTTAATAAATATTTTGAGGTAAATATTTTATTGTGAAATCAGTATTTTTGATATACAATTATATAACCACTTCAGATGAAGAAAAAAAAGCGCCTTCAAAACCAAAATGTTCTTTCCGAAAGCAAATGCACAAGTCACTATAAAAAAATACGTTGTGCCTATAAAATTTGAAGAGTTCTCGATCTCTCCAGGATCCCATCATCAGATCCTGACCTGATGACCATGGGACCACCTCGAAAGTATAACCTGTCAAACAAAAAAAAATCCAAACCGGTCCAGGCGTCTTCAAGTAATCGGGGAACATATATAAAAAACATAAAAGATTCCGACGAATTGTAGGTATACCTCATTTTTTTTTAAGTTCGGTTAAAAAGTTGTTTTTTTTATTTGGAGTTAAATAATAACCATTTGAAATAAATCCTCTGAAATTATCCCGTATCTGTCTGTGCAGACGATCATCCTAATCCTAACTAATATAATAAATGCAAAAAAACAGAGCAACGAAACTTGATCCTTCCACACAAATTCTTATAGGTATTTCAAAAACTTTGACGGTCGAAGCCAGGGCGGAAAGCTAAGTTTATAATTGTGGCCTTAATATATTAGGTATGTGCATACTGCATACATTAACCTATTTTCAATCTTTTAATACAGTGAATGTCTCATTAATTCAGCTCGACGCGACTACCAGCTGCCGTAGAACTTATACTTGATATGTTTCTAACAGTTACGAATAAATAATGCATTTATTCAAATGCTCTTAGTCTGGATTTCTATTTAATTAAAAAACTGTCTCAGGGTTTACTTACGTTCTCTAAAAATACATATACCTCTTTTTCTTAAGTAGTTATGCAAAAAAAACTTGCCGGCAAAGGCGTAGGCACAAATCAAGAAAGAGTTAAAACATTATAAGTGCCAATGACTAATGTGGTCAAATATTTTCACAATAATAATTAAAATTACCCAATTTTTAAATCATTTAAATCTTCATTACTTATCTGAGTGACTGACTCACCACCGCCACAACAAAACAATGTAGGAAAGAATTATGTAGATTTTTTTTTCTATTAGATAAGTTGTTATAAGGTAAGGTAAATGCATACGGTACCCGCTTGTTTATAACATATCTTTTAATCCTATTGTACAGTAAAAATAAGTACTGAATTGCCTGTGAAAACAATTTAACACTTTTTCATCAAATAGCCAACTGCATTATGAAAGTTTAAAGTGTTATTCAGAAATTCAATATTTTTCTATTTAATAAACGTCAAAGCGTTGTACTTATGGCAAGCTGTCAAGTAAAGTCGTGCTCGGAAAAGCTAATAAAACTCAAAGAAAACTTTATAAGCTGGAAACGTCAAGTGGATTACTTTGCAACTAGGCTATTTAAATATAAATACCATATTCTACCTAACTAATATTATATAGTTGAAAGGTCGGAGAGTGGTATAAGCTACTTTTTATCCCGGAAAATCTTCAAGACAAATTATTATGTCACACTTCAAAAAATGTGTTGGTACAAATTTCTATAAACATGTAAGAAGTAAACTCGTAAAAATAACTTGAAGAGGAGTAAAGCGATCAAAATGAAAATTTCCAAGGGCAAAAACTTTCATTAAACAAATCGTTTCCAATTTTGTTACAGGTCTCCTCTTCCACCGAGCAATACTGATGTCAGGGTCAGGGTTAAGTCCATGGTCCATAGTAGCTGATCCTAACAAGTACGCTGCTTTAGTCGCAACACATGCCAACTGCTCACCAGGTTCATATTTTCTTTATCAACCTAGTATATGCCAGGCAGTTAACAATATAGCTAGTTTATATGAAAGCATTTTTTTAGAATATGTTCATGAGAGATTACTTGTTACATCCAAACTTACATTACCTCTTTATACTAGTATAGATTAATTGAAATGAAAACTCGACTACAACGAAAACAATTTTTACTAATCGGATATTTTACGATTATTAAGCATTTCCCCTCTTTCGACTTGGATTCATAAGCCAATAATTTAACAATTGGAATAATATTTGAATTGTCTGTTTCTGAGTTATCTTTAGTTTCAAAGTACAATTTCGATTTTTGAGATGCAAAGATATTAATTAATTGACAAAAGTAACGTCAGTGACGGATTTGTAACCAAAGATGCCTGAGTGCAATCTTCAATTAAATAAATTGCCTACTTGTGCTTCGAAAACCACATACAGCCAGCGCTAGCACTTATTCTGAACACATCATGACAAGAAATGGGTAGAGAAATTCTCAAAATTTAAAAGCCAGAATTTGACCAGGTGCTTACTTGTTTAAATTTACAATGTGTATAATAAATTAACTAAGCCATTTCAATCCAGATTTAAGCCCGCCGGCTCTCCTAAGATGTCTACGAGAGAGACCTTTAGAAGCGTTGCTGTCGGCACCGGTAAAAGCTCCAGATTTTTCATACGCATTTGGGCCTTCTGTCGACGGGGTGGTTATTGGTAAGTTATAGTTTTCATTGCCTACCGATACCTACATTATAACTTGTAGCTTTCAAACTAATTAACATAATGGACAAATTTATCGGATAATCTTCTTCTTCAACCCGTATTCACCCACTGTTGAGTGTAGTTTTCCTCGTATGCACGCCATCCCTGTCTGTCCTGAGCATTCTGCGTCCAGTTTCTTCCCACCACTTTGACTATATAATCTGACCATCTCGCTGGCTATCGTCCCACGTTCCTTCGGCCCTGTCTCCGTCTCCATTCCACAATCAATAGAAGCCTATTGCAATTGGATGCTAAACTTCGAGGCCATAGGTACCAAAGAGTTTAAATATAAGTAAAAATATACTACATAAATAGACAACTCGACCCAAATTTAAAATATCCGCGCTGAAATAGGACTACTAAAAGAGTACGCATTAGGCTTGCTTGTTTGTTTTTATTATTTAACCCCGTTTCTAAAAGTTTTGTCAAGAGTTAACCCACGATCAAAGTAATTCCTAATTAATGTTGACAAGCCTCTCCTAAGCTTCATCATATGACAGTTTTTAATTGATAACGAAATATTTTAAATGTAATAAATCGATTCCTGATTGATGATTTGACGGATACTTATTACTTGCGTACCAGAAAATTATTTGCTACTTTACCTATTTTAAGGTCTAAACTTAGTTGCTAAAATGTTCTTAATTCAGGTTTTCTGGGTAGTAATTAATCATCAATAATCCCATCAGAGACACTGTCTGCTTCGTAATACAAATTACGTGCATTAACAATTCTCTTTTAAAATAACCAAATTAATATTTAATCGCCAAAAACGTTTTGTAACTTTGTTTATTAATTAATTTTAGAGTGTTTAGGAATTTTAAATTTGCTATATTAGTTTTATTCCAAGATATAATAAATTAATGAACATTTATATATTTTGTTTAAGATTATGAAGACCATAGTTTTTCTTATATCGTTGCCAAAGCTATGAGTCTTTGACAGTCTTTGTGTATGTCAAAATATTTTAATCCTCATTTAGAAACGGACAACTGATATATAAGTGTGAGAGGTAAATAATATGACTCGTCCTTATCAAAATTAAGAAACCTGTCAATTCGTGTCTAGAATAATCGAGCCAAATGTAGCATTTCGTATTTCTGTAACGTCACTGTCTCTTACAAAGTTACCAAAACGTTGTCAGAATCTATGAAAAGGTTACTCGTTCGCGGTTTCGAGTGATATATAGTGCTGTGTTCACATGTCTTTGTACATAAAAAGGGAAATGACGATAACTATTGCATAAATGTTTGTTAAACCTTTTTGTATAGTACGGCAAGATTTATAGAGAAAGTACCTACTTTTCGCTTTCCAATATGGCAATAATATATGATGGAGCTCCGTGCGCTGATTTATAAAAGTTACTTGACAGAATAAATAAAATCCATTATCTATATATATAAAAATGAAACCCGTTTTCCGATGTCACGACATAACATGAAAACGGCTTGACCGATTTGGCTAATTCTTTTTTTGTTTTGATCGTTACAACACAGGGGTGGTTTTAGAAGAAAAAAAATTGGAATAATTTCCGAAAAACCCCTAAAAACAGCCCTTTTCTTTTTCCCATAATAACAGAGTCAATTTGAACCTTATTGCTATTCAATAAAGTTCATTTTAAATTAAAAGCACTCATTGTTGTCTATGCAATGTAGATGTGTTCCTAATGTCACCGCACAAATTTAAAATTCGCGTGCGTGTTGGAGAATCTAATGTCGTGTTCCGACACTCAACAAAAGTGATAATATCGCGAACGCGACCAAATTGAATAGTCACAAAATGTAATTTAAGTAATTTAATAGATCATTAGTAGTACTGATTTTCAATTTGGTCGGCTTCGCGAAACTTAATTTTGCCTAGGAGTAGGGGTAGGAGTAGAGGTAGGAGTAGGGGTAGGGTAGGGTAGGGGTAGGGTAGGGGTAGGAGTAGGGGTAGGAGTAGGGGTAGGAGTAGGGGTAGGGGTAGGGGTAGGAGTAGGGGTAGGGGTAGGTGTAGGGGTAGGGTAGGGTAGGGGTAGGGGTAGGGTAGGGGTAGGGGTGGGGTAGGGTAGGGGTAGGGGTAGGGGTATGGGTAGGGTAGGGGTAGGAGTAGTGCAGGCAAGCCAACGTTTGGGCAGGACAACGTCTGCCGAGTCCGCTAGTAATACATAAATGTTTATTCTGACTAAAAATGTACACCGACGATTGTGCGGAATATGCTAAAGGCCTATAAATTTTAAAACTAGTTTCAAACGACATTATTAGGTACAATTGAAAATTCAGTAGAGGTAAAAATAAGTTTATAAAAATCGGATTTCTGATTAAAACAGACCTGTTATCGAAACTCAAAAGCTTACTTATAGCATGCACAATTACGAGATATTCAAGTACACTTGCCAGTGTAAACGCACCCTGGACTAGAGCACCACAATATAAGACGACAAAGTGAGGAAGCATACTTGTTATATCCTCTTTCTCTACTTTTAACGTTGTTTTTCTTTTCTCCGAGACATTCTTTCCGCTTGTCAAGCGTCCCGCGTTCGCACAAGCCGCGTTATTAAATTGTCCCGACGAACTTTTCTCATCTAGTCTGCAGGCGAAGCGTCAACGTTTTCAGTTAGTCCTTACAACAAGAATTTTCTGATTTTAGTTTTTCTTTATTAAGGAGTTTTGGTGTTGGCTCCTATTCTAGTCTTTGGTTTGTTTTACTTGGTTGTTTTAGTTAAGATTGCGAGACTGAAGCGCTATGACCTATTTCGTTTACGTAACTGTTCAAACGTTTGCCAGCTAGAGAAATGGTTTACTTACTTTAAATTAGTTGTGCAAATATGTATAACTAGACAACTTCAAGGAAATACACGATTAAAAATTTAATAATCCATGTTATGCTTAGTTGTGGTGGGTGTATTGGAAGACCAACGACATTAATATTTATGAAAAGTATAAACATTAATGGACATCAAATGTCATAAATCTAAAGGCGTCGCTTCTTTTTTAACTCGTACTGTAAACAAACAAACAAAAGAGAAATATAAAGGCTACAACTGATCGCAGATTTCATATTACGGTGAAGCAAATTCCCTTGTTGCCCTTGAAAAAGTTTATAACAATATGTGTACAGATACGGGTGATTTGTTATCGGGTGCAGAAGGCTACGAGGCTGGTGGGATGCCACTAACGCTTCAAGGTGCCAGACCTACATACAACGCTATCAACATTATCAATGCAGTTCTTATGAGGAAGAGTGCTATCGCTCAACTAACCAAGTAAGAAGCTATTATTACTATTAACTAGAAGTACTATATCATGATCGCGGTGATCGATTTAATACCTAATTTCGTTTTGGCATCTTATTAAACTTGTAATGAATTGAGGTTTTCAAATGCGTGATATCATATAAGTAATGCCTTATGTAGGTCAAAAGTACCATATGATTGTTTATGTAAAAAAATTGCACATACCTACATTAAGTGGTTTTCTAAATCAGCCTGGAAATACAAACAGAAAATAGGATTCGCAAATTCCAGAATAACAGTGGTAAACAAAACCTAACACTGACCTATTTCCTTAGGTACGACTTGATGCTTGGAGTGACGAAAGCAGAGGCGTACTTCGCTTTTAGTGGAGATGACGTTCAATATGGTATAGAAGCTGATCGAAGATCTAAAATACTAAAATCGTTCGTAAGAAATACATATAGTTACCACCTCTCTGAGATCCTGGCTACCATCATCAACGAGTATACTGATTGGGAGAGACCAGTACAGCATCCTATTAATATAAGGTCAGTGAGCTGAGCACAGACATAGGTAATCATTTATATTATATCAAAAATATGATGCTTTAGTTACCACCTGCAAAAAAATAATTATATTACTTTCTTGATATCTACCAAAATATTCAAGATATTTAACAATAACCACACCATGTTGATCTCTATACATTGCGGCGTTACTTTGCATATAGAGGCTAGATCTAGACTATCTAGATTCTTAAATTCTTAAATAGAGGTGGTATGTTATATTTAAAAAAAAAGGCAAGGAGATTAAAGCACTTATTATTGAAAAACCTATTTTTGACTTAAACCCAGAAATATTCATTTTTTAGTAACGAATGTTCAATTAGAAAATCATAGGTCTATAATGTACACTATATTTACAGAGACGAAACACTAGAAGCTTTAAGCGACGCGCAGGTCGTGGCGCCGATGGTTCTGACTGCAGACACTCATTCCGCTCTCCGAAGGAATTCCTACCTTTATGTGTTTGATTATCAAACTAAATACGGAGATTATCCACAGGTACGAGTAACACAATAAATATTAATTTAATAATATTAATTTCGATTCAGAAATTTCTTGTAAAATGTGCCAATTTTCAGCTTTGTAGTTTATTTCAAGACTAATTGGCCTAAATACACTGCACTCAATATAGTCAGATATACAATTTTCTAAAATTTAACTATGGAATTTTCACTAAATCCACTTTACAACGAAGGAAACTCTTTCGAGAAACGCACATAAACTTATATTGACAAAGGACCAGCAAAATCTTTTGAGAGTGCTTTTAAACTTTTAATATTTTAGTGTTATTCTAATATTGGTAGCCTATGTGATTATAATTAGGGAATAAAACAATGTGTCATTTGATTTTAATCGTATCAGTTATGAAAACTCAAACCGAGAGTTAAATCTAAAGTAAACAATCACTCCTATAGTGTTTTTAGTTTAGTTTTTGGTAAGTATATAAACTAAAACCAACTGAATCATAAAACACTCTATGATAACGAATTTAATAATGGATTGTTGATTATTGCGTAGAGATTTTAAGTTACAGCTACCTATCTCACGAGTTTCGTTGAGTCAAACAAAGTGCCATAAAACAGGCTAACTACCCTAGATAAACTTAATACATCAAAACTTAATAATAAAAGTGGTCCAAAACAGCCATTAATCAACTTTATACGCCTGATAAAATATCTAATTAAACTTTATTAGTACAAGTTTTGGTAACAAATCTAATAAATTTGCTGTGAAATTGACGATGTTTCGCGGCACACAATGTGAGAGCGATACGCGGAATAAAAGTTGAAGTGTGCGCGCTATAATTACTGGATGTTGTTGGGAAAACTTGAGTTATTGTCATTAATAGCTGACGATGTGCAGCTTCCAGCCTGTCCGGACAGCCTTTGTTTCGCTCGACTTGATCGAACAATGAGACGTAACGAAGCTTTCTTACACTACCCACGCTTTGAATTATATTTAGCTTGAATACTACTCGTGCAGTAAAGTTTCAATTGGGACTTTTACTAATGTATAATTATAGAATTTATTGTCTTTGCTTAAATTTGTAACTTACAAGTAATGTCATTTTCATATAATATAATAATATAATTTATCAATCGTCCTTATACATTAAGAATTAATTAATTGTGTATTGATCTCGATATTTCTTCTTGTTATCAGCGTCAGGGCTGTATTCATGGGGAAGAATTACCGTATATTTTCGGAGCGCCATTGGTCGGCGGCATGGCGCACTTCCCTCGGAACTACACGAAAGCTGAAGTAGCTCTTTCCGAGTCCGTCATGTTGTACTGGGGAAACTTCGCTAAGACCGGGTAAGAAGCACTTCAGTATTATTGTATAGGGAAAACTATAAGTAACTTTATCCTTCAGAATATCATAGACGTATTATATTATCAGAACTTATGTTATAAGATTAAAAATTAAAATTATCTCTGTACTTAAATAAAAATTAATGCATTCGAATCAATATGAATTGAAGGATAAACTGCTAGCAACGTAGACTCTACATTTATCTGTTGTTTGTTTAGGAATCCTAATGAAGCACAGGAGTCAGATCCCATAAGAGCTGGTAGACAAGAAAGAGTACGGATGAAGAATATTGAGTGGACTGCGTACGAAATGGTCCATAAGAAATATCTAAACATCGACATCAAGTCCAAATTGAAAAATCATTACAGAGCACACAGGTAAAAAATACAGCAACCCAATGTTTTATTATGTTGAGCTACGGTGTTTTTTAAGATCATGTTTCTTTATTTCAACCCCATTATCTGAATGTCAAACGATAGAGTATATTGAACAATAGAGATCGATTACAATTTATAAATTGCATAACACCTTAACCTTCAACCATCCTAGATTATTTAATATTAATAAAATATAATTTGATCCCTCAAAGAATATCAGTTACTTCTTGTTTTTGACGATACGATTATTTACGAGAGATATTTTGAACAGGTTATCCTTTTGGCTCAACTTAGTTCCTGATCTTCACCGGCCAGGTGGAGACGATGTACCAGCTTCACACCACATGTTAGATAACGATGAAATACAACCAACTGTCAAGCCGTTTAGTCCACCGTTTAGAAAAATATCGACTGATGGCATCATGACCGACACCGGTCTTTCAACTAAAGTTCCAATCATTAATGTTATAAATATAACTTCACCATTCAATTTTAATATCATTGGTCTAAACGCTAATTCAGTTACGCCCAGTACGGCAATTCCTGATCCACATAAACCAGAACAAACCGGATCTACTTCTCCAACGCCAGAAGATGGTTTTGCAGCATATTCTACAGCTTTAAGTGTCACAATAGCAATCGGCTGCTCCCTTCTTATATTGAACGTGTTAATATTTGCTGGAGTATATTACCAAAGAGATAAAACTAGAATGAACGGACAGGACGGCCACGTCAACGGTTCGCATTTAAAAAAACGTGTAGAGAATGGTCAGATGCCAAATAATATCTGCGGAGACTTAGAAGGAGCACTGACTTACCAAACTAGTTTAAAAAACGATCCAGCTACCATTCTGAGCCACCATCATACACATTCACATCACCAACTTCCTCCACCAGAATTTGCTGATTTACCAAGTAATAACGTGGCTGGAATGGTGACCTTGCCTCGAGCTCCACCGCCACCTAAAATAGGAAAAACAAATATAAATACGTTAGCGAGCGGACAGCTGCAGGAAAATCAGCCTCTGCTGTCCGCGCATCAAATGCAAATGATGACAAGTACATTAACTAAGAAGAATACTCAGTTGAACGCGAAGTCAAATATTACGATGGAGGAGTTGCGGGTGTGACGTCAGCGCGCCTGACTGCAACGGACCGGCAGTTGCAGCGACGTGGCGCACCACGACGAGATCGTGTGACTCAGGCCGGACATCCTCGCTGGACTGACCGGGTTCATAGAACACTGACGTCCGGGAGAAGTGAACTGAAATCAGTGAATATGTGATAAGTGTTAAGGTTTAAAGTCAAAGCTTGTGGTGAATTTCACGGTTAGGTTATAATGAAACTATTTTGTGTGATAAATAAACTGAGCATTTTAAGTTTAATAGTATAAAGTGAATAAAGTAAAAAGTTTAACGAATTATTTACAAGTTAACAAAAATACTGTCCCAAACGTATGGGTAGATGTACTGTGGAAAATGTTTTTTTTTACCAGTAAACGACGCATATCGAAAATCGGAAATGATCGTTTTACTATGCGTTAAGCTTCCAAAATATTGTTTTTTATATTTAATGTTGTATGAAATTTGTAAATTATTGAAAATATGTACAATGTAAAATCCTGTATTAGTTATTAGATTGTGTAAAAGAAACGTTTGTAAAATATTTATTGGTAGTATAATTATTTTACCATCATTTTTGAGAATAACAATTTCATGCGATTCTCCATAGAGAAGTAATATTTCCTTCCTAACGTAGAAGTTGAAAATTGCACAACTATAGTCTATGCGATCCTTGATCTTGTACGGTGAACTTAAAATTGTCTACTGTCAAATTGAATAGCTATTTGTAGAATGATAACATTCGTTTCCTGTCAAAAGTAATTCATCAAAACCAATAAGTGTCTATGTTAATATTGTTTCATATTATGTTATAGATGGACCAATAGTGAATTTGTAAATATGTAAATAGACTTAGGGATCGTACATATAATACAGGTTTACATCAAAACTGATTTTATTACATTAATGACTGATACCACGATTTAGTAATAATGTTAACGTAAAGTCTAGAATATTTTAAAAAGCAATACATTTTGGATGCTGGATTAAGTTTTGAATGTTTTAAATCTTCAATCAAATGTTGACACAGTTTCTTTTATTCTAATAAAAAAATACAGAATTTAATGGGTATGGATACATTTTGAGACTAAGAAAAGTGACAAAAAGCCATCAAAGTCAATGATTATCCAACCTAAGGTAAAGCACAATATAACACTAGATTACTATATCGACTGTAATTAAGTATGTACAGTTTCTACATAATAAATTGATTAATACAGAAATAAAAACTAAACATTTTAATAAATAAATTGGAACGTATATTGTTATTTCATTGAATACCTACTGTGGAATTGTTAATTAATTACGAATGGAATGATGGAATGGAAATAAAACTATGGTTGGTTAACCACGCTTTAAAATTTAAATGTATAGGTGAAATAAGCGATGTGTCATAGATTTTATTTCATAAAATAGCATCGTTATCAAAATATTATTTAAATATCGTATCGCTTACTGACCGACAATCAACACAACCACTTTTATAAATATTAAAGTTTGAAGGTGTATTAATTATCAGGTGTAGAGATGCACTTAGAAAGGTTTTATTTAAAAGGGGTGAAATTGGGTGTAAACATTGTATTCCTAATAAAACGCGTATTCCTAATGTTATAGCCCATGATCTATATACAATCAAAATTTGTCAAAATCTACTTATTTATTTGGAAACCTCGTGATCGAGCACCTAAAGTGAACACGATGGGCAGACCAAGTAAAAACTCTGATCGGTCTGCCGATGTTTGATGCCATGAGGACTGCCCAGAATCGGAGTACATGCTAGAAAGTGATGAAATCTACCTCTTCAAAGACACGTACTTTTGCAATTAAAAAAATTGAAGAAAATGATACAATATTGATGCCTTATGTCACATTGCAGTTTTGTGATATTTGGATCATATCAATAAAGTAAATTCAGTTATTGATGATTATAATTATATTAGAAAATAAGCAATTTTGAAACCATTGCCTAAAAGGAAAGTTAGAAAAAGGGACTTAGGAGATTTATAATTTATACTACACAGTACACAGTATAGTATACGGTAATATCTCCATTGGCAACACTGGACATATTGAAATACTGGCTGTTTGTTATCTTGTTTGAATTTGACGTTTAAAAATAATATTCTTGGTTGTGACATTCCATGAAAAACAAAATAATTTCATTTGCCGATGGTTGAAAGCATCTGAGATAATTTTCTCAAAATACATACATTATAAAAATAAACTAAACTAATAACATAGTTCTAATTTCATCCCATGAAGAAACTATTTAATTGAACCCTAACTCGCATGAAACAGACTACTACTAAAGTATAAAATAATATATCAGATGATTTGCAATTGAGTGACGGTTGGTCGTATTTAACATAAGAGCTAGTTCCAAGGGACCTGGATTACGCGACTTTCTCTACGGTTGGATGAAATGTACCATTAATTTTGGTGTTGTAAAACGCTTCGCTAAGAGAAAATTACGTCGTTACGTTTAATGGGTTAACATTTGTTTACAGCTCCCAACACGCTGTCTCATAAAGCATTATTTCTGTTCAAGACAACGCTGTAGTGTTGGCGTAGTCGTTCTTGATATCACCAACAAACAAAAGTATTATGACGTACTAACCCTGACAGAATATTCAAATACTGAAAATAAAACAAAATAAAAAGAAAAAACTTTCCTGATAACACCTCAACGTTCTAGCTAACTAACGAGTTAGCCTTAATTGAGGAACCTTGTATACCGTGAAGTGGTACTATAGGTAGCCGTTGAAGAGTATAAATTGATTGACCACGCATCGATTTCTAGATTTCTACACTTCGGCATCGCATAGAAAAATATTGATTGTCGATTGATTTTGCCCGGGACAAGCAATTTAATATCAAAAATACATCAGAAATGAGATCTAGAAACCTATGTGATCTATTTGACGATGCCGCGTATCCAATGTATGACGTCAATGTGACCACACCCTAAGTTAACAACGGTCGTAGTTTATATATGTAAATGTATGTTTCAATAAAATTATGTTTGTATCTTATAGACTAAAAAACTACTAGACCTTTTGTTATTAGCGATTAGATAGATTTATTCACGAGCAAGGTTTACGTGTATAAAATACCACGCTACGTCTTTTGAGAGCCGAGCAGTAACCAATAATAGCAATGTTCCTAATTCAACGTGAATACGGGTTGAAAAGGTAGTAGTATGCTATGAAAATACTTCAGTAAACATCGAAGAAACCAAAAGATTCCACCTCGCCTGTAAAATATTCCATCCACTCTCATTTACAATGCGAAACTTCGCCTGCCTTAGAAGTAGCTAACACAATTTTTCTCTCAACAGGTACAAAAATCAACAAGAACAAAAGCTCTTGCCTCCTACATCTCTATGTGTTTGTTTAACCATTAAAGGGTTCTAAAACTCCCCACAAACACTTTAACGCTTTCTGTATTTGCATGTTTTTTTTGTTCGTTCTACTTACATTGGCTAGATTTAAGAGACCCACGCACCCACGCCACGTTCGAGGAAATTGGCAGCTATACGCCGAATTTGGTTTACTAAATTAATTCCACGTACCATAATAATATTATGGCAAACATACATATAATATACAAATTCCAACTAATACCGTTATTTATTTTGTTGTTTTGATTAGATATTTGTTTATCACTGTTTGGGTTCTCATGAAATGTATTTATTTTAGCTACTTTTTCAAAAACAGTAAAACATGGAATAAAATGGTGCTAGTATTTACTCAATCAGTCATCAGATCATGTGTATGGTAAGAAATATTGTTATGGTTGGATTGAAGTGAAATGCTCTCGCCACAAATGCCGACCATGAATTGCCCAGCCCGAGTTTGCTCGACCCGAGAATCTTCGCGCAGGAGTTCGTGTACTGGCTTTCACGTATGCCTGGGTCGGGCATTTTTGGCTGTGCATTTCTGGCTGGCAATTCTCGGTCCGGAACGAGATTACTTTTATTGAAAACTTCTTTAATGGCGTTATTTTGAAGTCAAAAGTTCTATTCCTTTTTTGAAAACTTTACTTATGAAGTTGGTACACGAGTGCTAAAACGTCATGTATTTTACTGGGTTGTAATTCTACATTTGAAAATTTCTGAAGTTTTTAAAAATGCTAATTCCCGAAGTCCCAAAATATTTTTCTATGTAGGTAAGTACATAATTTCTGAAGTTATGTCTGAAAATTGAAAAAGGCGAATGAGCATTGTCTTCATAAATTTGAATGTACTACGCGTGAGAATGAAGTTAATTTCCGGAGATTCTGCTCACTGTATCGGGATAGATAGATTACATGCCTCCATTATTTTTAAATATTTTGTCTTTTGTATGAAAGAAGTAAGTATAGACTGTAAGTTCAAGAACAAAATATGTCATTACTTACCTACAAGTGTGTTCCTAACGAATCCTATATTGTACACAAAGTTCGTTTAAAGTTTATGTTGTGAATAAAACTCGCTTATTTTAATTATTTTGTATATTTTTGAGATATTGATTACATGATATAGCGATAGAAGAGAGTCCATGAGAACAGTGTATAAACCAGTATAAACTATGGAGTCAGTGTCCAGTGAGCCACAGAGCATACACCACTGTACAATATACACGGAGAAAAAAACTAACAAAAATCTATTAATTTTTACTAAAATATTACTAAATCGAGGACACAAATGCCCTGTAATAATTACAAATCGATTATTGTAAATGCAGTTAGTAATTATTACATATAACATTTTTGTAATTTCAAGAGTGCAATAGTAATATCGCAAATAATGACGTCACAGACAAATACTAGCTGTTTTGTAATTTCAAGAGATTAATAGATGACGTCATACATTACTATACTACAATATAATAATTTTTAGTTTATTTTAGCGTTTGTTTTGCAATTCAGACTAAAGTGCTTAAGTTTAGAAATGTATGTCGTTTAGTAATTATAAACAAAAACCCATACAGTGTAGCAGAGTTGTCGAAAGAAATTAAAGAGGCGATTGTATCCGTCATTATGAGCAAAAATTATTCATTAATTCATTGACGAATAGAATCATCCCCTAAATTATCTTTCGACCCCTCTGCTACACTGTGGGTATTTATTTATAACTATTAAACTATATATATTTCTAAAACTGAAGCACTTTACTCAGAATTGCAAACCGAATGCTAATATAAAAAAATGTTTTTATCAATGACGTTATCATTCTATGGCAAGCTGTAGGTATAGGTTTTTACTGTGTATATTCAATTAAATACTCATTTATTTTTTCCTAATTTCATTTATTTTCACAGTTTATGTTACTGCGCACGAGCATAGACTATGCATGCATAACCAAAGACTGGCGCACGAGTCGCAAAACCGTTGCAGTGTACAAGCAATGGTTACTTGGAATTACAAAAAAAAATTGATTTTTATGAATTACTTTAGTAATTTCAAGTAAATCGTATGTAAACACAAAGATGTTGACAGTAAACTCTTATAGTAAAGTTTGTAATATTGCTATGTACTAAAACTATTTCTTGAATTTACAAATGACTTTAGTAAAGTTAATAAGGGTGATTTGCAAAAATTACAAATCTTTAGCAATATTTACTATGATGTGCTTTATTATTAAAATGTGTTTTATCTTCATTTACTAAAATTGATTTTTAGGAATTACATTTACGAATACTAGCTTTTGATAAAAAATAATAACAGTTGCAAATACAACAAAATTTTTGTAAATAACATTAAAATTTAGTTTTTGCATCTAATACAAAACAGTTTTTTAATTTCTGGAGGGTTTTTTTTCTCTGTGTAGGGTTCGTTAGGAACAAAGTGTAATTAGATTAGATTTTTTTATTATACACTTTTTGATAAACTTTACTTTGTATAAATTCTGAAACAGTAAGAATATTTTTGAGTTCAATATTAAAATATTATTTTTAATAAACAGACATACAGTCAACCACTGGCACTTTTATATTATGTATGTAGAGATATACATCGAATAACTGTAGGCTGTGTTTGACCTTTACACCAACAAAGGTTAGTTCCTCTCACGGACATCCTCCCGGAAAACGTTAATGTTGCTAAGGGGTCCTTCATTTAGATTACCTTTGGAAATGATACATATAGTATACTAGTATTTCCATACAGCCTCGCCTGTGGTGACTTTAGAAAACCGGGTGGATTTAAAAGTAATACAAATTTTACTGCGGATTTTTAAAGATTTTCTATCATCTTTCATGTTTAAGAGTCGATTAGTTGTCAGCAAATCCTGAGTTTATTTTAGTTCCTTCGTCCCAGTTGGTCGGTGGTAATCAAATAGATCGTGGAAAAGTAGGTCCTATTTTTGTTGTTTTAAAAATCCAAACCATGCAATAACTAAGTAAACGTATAAGTTTAGTTAGTAGTATTCAAAATTGTGTGATTTTGTTACAGTCTTTACGTTATGCCAGCGGTTTATTTGTAGTTTTAGAAGTAACTTTTGATTTTGTTTTTATCGAAAAAATATCATGGAATCGCGTTTTGGTCCATATTATTATGACACTTAGTATGTATCCTTTATTATATTGTGTATTAAATTTAATTACAAAAGTAATGGTACAGTATTGTCGATACAGCAAATTTTTATTCAAAGCAATGTGAAGTAGTATCGACCCTTAATTTTAATATTTTACAAAATCCCTAGTCATTTTTTATTTGAAAATAAAGTCGCTATTTGCATTGAATGTTTGTCTTATATATTACTTATAAAAATATTATTATATTATTGCAGTTAATTCAGGAGACAATCAAATATCCAAGTAAACTGGTATAAATGATGTAAATCCTTTCAAAGGTAAACGTTGCCCTCGTCACGTCGTCTCCTATTACACTTACTTTCCGATGTGGGACGAAATTAGTTTTTGTATAGCATTGAGTTGGGTCGGGCGCTCTAATTGTTGCCACGAGTAGTGGCGAGACTACGGGAAACACACTGATTTTTCAGAGCTGTTCTAATTTTACTTTAGCTGCCAAGGCTAGGGAGTTGCTAGAACATAATTGGAGAAAGTGGTGGGAGTATCCTGAAGTAAGTTAGTAACATAACTATAACGCGTGCCGGGGGCGTACCATTATAATTATATTGGCTATTTCTAATGACGTCATAGACGAAGCAACTATACCCCCTCCCCTTCCAATAAAAACGTATTGGTAACGGTACATAGGTTAGTAATGTACAATAAACCGAAAAGAGCGAGCGTGCATGGTACACTTACTCTCAGCCTGTCATATTTCTAATCTGTGGACAGTTACTAACGCGTTTCTTGTTAGTAACAGAAGTAAGTTGGGTTAGTCCAGAATTAAAATGAAGAGCCCTTTTAAAAAATGTTGGTTCAAGTTACAAAATTGTTCAATGAATTATACTAGTAACTATTTAACAAAATTTTAAATGAAGCAAACATTTATCAGATCTTCTATTGAATAGATTTAACTTTCGTCCAAGAGAAATTTAACTTTAAAATAATAAAATATGTCGTTTGAATTAACGAAATACCTTAAAAGCAACAAACAACAAAGTAAGTACTTTAAAGGCCAAATTCCTCAAGCTCTACTTTTAAAGTTGTGGACAAGTCAAAGTAAAATAAAGTTATCAGACAAGACAAAATACCTATGACGTTTCTTAACCATCCGCATTGCCAAAAGAAATTCTGTAAAGTCAAACTTTGCCTTCCTACACAAACTCATTTAGTATTTTATTGTAAGCAATCATAATAAAACGTCAATAGAGTTGTCTACTTCCCAAAATGAAGTCGACGATCAATGCGTTTGAAGTTTCTTTTATATACGAAATTGACCCTTGTCACGACACCGACTATCATCGATTAAGAATTTGGAATTGATGCCTTTTACTTTAATATAACAATCATCATTATTGTATGAATCAGAAATTTGCCTGGGGTTTCACCCGCGTGGAAATAATAGCTGAAAAAAACATTGCTATAATAACTTCTTCTTATCAAAATGAAATATAGCCCATATTACTCAGGGATAGAGTAGCTTTTTATAAGTAAAATATTGTTTATAATCGGTCTAGTAGTTCCAGAGATAAGTACACATAAACAAAACCTTTTTATAATATTAGTCTTTATAAGTAACTAGCGACCCCGACCCTGACTTTTCACGTATGTGTTTACAACAATTTGAATACCTACGTAAATACGCTTATAACTACTTATTTATTAGAGATAGATATATACATTATACTACTTTTTTGTAGATCAATTTATTCTACACAATTATTTCCTACGTAATTTTCTTTTATCTCTAACTAATATGACAGCATACGCCATGAAAACTCGCTTTGGCTATCTTTTTCCCGACTATATTGACTGTTTCATATTCATTATTCATTCATACTGTTAATGCTCAGCTCCTAAATATAACAGGTCCTTGTTTAATACTCGTAAATTTTCCCGGTGAATCAACCTGTCTAATAGTAAAACTGAAACAATACAATAAAATGTAGTGATATTGATGACATAGAATAGCAATCCGCCTCTAAAAAGAAAATTATCGTCTCGTTTATTCCAAAATTGTATGATGATCTTGCTACCGTTTTACCTACACCTACGATTTGATGCCTATTAATCAATATTCTAACAACTCAAGTAAATCAAATACTTCTTCAGAAGATGTCAAGTAAATCTTACAAAAGTACTATTGTTTGAACAAAGCTTTGCAACCACAATATTTACCAAAAAAATGAAAGCTCTCAATAAAAGTAATGAAGCTAAGTATACAAAGCTGGCAGTAAAGCTACGCACTCCGAGTCTTCGTCGAGAACTAGTACACAATGTAAGCGAAATTACCTCCGAAACGTGCTCATAAAAAATTCACATCCGCCATATTTCCCAAGTGTGGAACAACTCTGATGATTATGATTTACTCGTCAGCGACCGAAAAAGTCTCCTTCTAGGAATAGAGATGGGATGTCTCCGTTACTTTACCGGAATTCTTAATTTTGTTACTAACTCAACTTCACTAACAAAATAACGGAAACTAAACTTTTATGATTAACAAGTTGTTTATAATATGTACAATACTCGCGTGGAAATATAATAAAAAAATAATAAGTACTTCCCTGTGATGCTATTTATTTAAGGTGGTTCGTTTTCCATACAAAAATGTAATTAAGATAAACTAATTAACTAATCAGTAAAAATGTCTAAATATGGGCTTACTTAACTATTTTCGGCTTTTATGTTGCGCCAAATCAATAAAAAATAACTTTTTTATAATAGAAATAATTAATATTAAACATAATTCTTTTTATGCGTATTTTGTCTAAAAAGAATTATGTTTAATATTAATTATCTAATATATAAAATTCTCCTGTCACAATGTTCGTTCCCATACTCCTCCGAAACGACTTGACCGATCCTTATGAAATTTTGTATGCATATTCAGTAAGTCTGAGAATCGGCTACTATCTATTTTTCAAACCCCTAAGTGATAAGGGTAGGGGTAGGGGTAGGGGTAGGTGTAGGGGTAGGTGTAGGGGTAGGGGTAGGGGTAGGGGTAGGGGTAGGGGTAGGGGTAGGGGTAGGGGTAGGGATAGGGGTAGGGGTAGGAGTAGTGCAGGCAAGCCAACGTTTGGGCAGGACAACGTCTGCCGGGTCCGCTAGTTTCTATTATAAAAAAGTTATTTTTTATTGATTTGGCGCAACATAAAAGCCGAAAATAGTTAAGTAAGCCCATTATATTAAACATGATTCTTTTTAGACAAAATACGCATAAAAAGAATTATGTTTAATATTAATTATTTCTATTATAAAAAAGTTATTTTTTATTGATTTGGCGCAACATAAAAGCCGAAAATAGTTAAGTAAGCCCATATTTAGACATTTTTACTGATTAGTTAATTAGTTTATCTTAATTACATTTTTGTATGGAAAACGAACCACCTTAAGCGTTTTTTTTTGTTTGATGGCTGGTTTAGACTAGATTAGTTCTTAGCTAAGTTTGATAAAAATCGGGTGGGATTTCATCAGACCTGCGTATGGATCTCGGCCTCTATTAAAGCTAAGCGACTTCTACTTTGTGCTAAAATAAGGCCAAGTAGAAGCCTTACAAAGCTGTAATATTAGATGTTTGAATACCACGAACTAGCATTTCAATGATTTTAACTAAATGCAAGGTAATATCTGTCTAGTCTGCATAAATTTTGTGTCAGGGGCTTTTTATTTTTTTATTTCCTTTCCAAATTTCCCGTTACAATAAAAACATGAATCGTAAATTTACCAACATCCTCAGTAAAAGAAGCACTATCAATTTCTCAAATCATTCTTTATTTACGGCTGTAATTCTTAGCAAGACCAACACATAATAATGAACTATGAATATGAACAACTAATATGTAACTAGCAACACGCCCCTGCTTCACCCGTGGAAGTATAATATCACTTGCTCACCCGATATAGCTCGTCGTTGAACTTGAAGTCGGTTGGTGCCAAATTAGCCTAAAATATTAAACGGATTCTAAAGAAGTCTGTTCAATGTTATTTATGTTTGTATTTAATTGTCTAGATTAGTGTAGAGCTAGGTAGTTTTTAATTTGGCACCGTCTTCAATACTTATGTTTATTTTTCCTATTGACATATTAATCGGCATATACTTCAACGAGTTATGATTAATATTGCCTGAAAATTTTATGAAAAATTATCAATTATCTAAATTTATACGGTTTTCGTCAAATAGATTCGGAGAAAATAAGCTGTGACAGACGGACAGACAAACACAAGAGTGATTTTATAAGGGTTTCTGTTTTTTCATCGGAGATGACGTGTTGAACAAGTGCTGTTTATTTCCATGAAAATACAAGCACGTACATACAGTTTAATTAAATTTTTATATTTTTGTTAGTTATAAATTACCCATTGATAAATTAATTCAACAATATTGTGACCTGTATATTTCCTCAAGTGAACATTTTAATTTTTGTCGCTTTTTCTTTTACCCTCGGGTGGTTCACGTCACAGAATGATATCAGCTAGATTGATGCATGTGACGTAGCATTTACATATTAATATATTACATACAGGTATTACGGGACAACTAGAGATGGTATACCGACATCAGTCATTTTTACTTATAGGTCGATATGTTAGGAGGAAAAATTAAAAGTAAAAGCTAGATATATTATATGGGTCTACTACGATGAGAGACGTGTGGTGACATGTAAATGCTGTTCGTTGGCAAGCGCATCACTTGAGAACGGCTATACCGATTTGGTTTTTTTTAAACTGTTCGTAATAGTCTGAATAAGGTTTTTAAGGAAAGACAAACTGAAAAAGTGCTTTTTTCTATAGAATTTTTGTATGTAATGTATCCCATCCTAATTATATAATATGGCCTTCAGTTCCATCTTTTACTTAGCCAATATATCATCCTTCATTGTTCTCAACATTGAACTGTTGTCTTCATTCTGCTCACATCATCTTTCAATCCGAATTCTTCTCTAACCACATCGCAGTCAATACGCCACATTACGGACAACGAAATCGCATTTCCAAGATAGTAAATCTTTCTTTTTTGGACTTTAAAACGTTGTTAATTTAATTGTGCATGTTATTTAATACACTTTTAATTTAAAAAAATCGTGCTTGTTAGAAACATAGGTGAACATTAGATAGGTATAAGAATACCTAAATAATTAATAATATTAAATAGGTATTATACCTGTAAGAATTCAGTAAATCACATTATATTTTATATAATACTAGCTTTTCGCCACGTCTTCAGCAGTGGAGCCCATATTTTCATCCCCTAATTTGGTCAATACATACAAAAATTCCATAGAAAATAGCACTTAAAAAGGTGCCTTTTCCAATTTTCCTTTCCTTAAAATCCTCATTCAGACTATTACAAACAGTTTGAAAAAATATAACTAAATCGGTCCAGCCGTTCTCAAGTGATAGCATTAAATTTTTATTTAAATAGATACCTACTCAATCCTTTTAATTTAGTCTTTCAAAGAACGAAAGGTTTGCTTTAATTTTGAAATGAACTCTTCTGGAATATAAAAACCGCATCAATATCCAATTTCGCAATACCAATCTGGAACCAATATCAAGTGGCCAATGAACAAAAATGAATAAATAAAATGCCATCCCAACTTGGACCGATATATCAGCATGGTGCCGAAACACGGGGCTTATTTTTAATAACGTAGCTACCCTGATTTATGGGTAAAACCAAAATTTTAGATGACGTCTAGCAAGAAATACTATATACAAACCAGACTATGTCTCTTGTCTCTTCGTAGTTAAGTTATGATGCATTAATATCAGCATCACATTTATTATATGAAAATAATGAAATAAAAAAATACAACATAATTTAATAATGTTGTTACAAAATGGTTCTATATGACGTGTCTAATACAGATTTTAAAATATTTTGACTATTGTTGACAATAAGTAGGGCAGGCAATTCGTCACTTTTTATGCTGTATATCATTATATGTCTTGTTATACATACACCTTTTGTGGATTCTCTCAATAAATATAAATAAATAAATAAAAATTATATTCAGTGTTGTAATGAGATCATTACCATAAGAAGTTATAGACGTTTCTTCGAGATAGGTTGAAATAAAAGTTCCAATCTAACTTAAAACAGAACTTAAAACTGTCGTGTCGCTTACTGACTGACAATCAACGCACAGCCTAAACCACTGAAATAAAAAAAGGAAAAATCACCCCTTTTGCATCCCTGAAATGGAGTGTAAACGTTGTATTCCTAGTACAACGCGTACAAATTCGCTAGCACCTGCTAGTGTACAATAAAATGAAGCTACAAATATTGAAGTCAATTGACTTAAAATTCAAATAGGGTAAATTTACCAATTCTATCTTTTACCCAAATGCATCGATTATCGCCGTTCAGCTCCATTGGATACTCGGAGTGAATATTAAGTGCCTTTGATATATCAGAAATGATATTCTCATTTTCATATAGGCTGTTATTCACATCAAGTATAAAATACAGTAAAGGGTAAACACATTTTTACAATAACTTGTATAAAAAAACGTCGCGTCCATGCCAAGGGTACAAATTTCTAATCAATGATTTTTTTAAGTAGAAAGCAACCCCTCTACCCGAAATTGTAAAACCCCTACCGAAATAAATTCCTGGATACGGCCTTGAATATACCCATAATAAATCCCCGTCAATTTCGTTATAAAAGGCATCCTGACTGAAACCAAAGGAGCAAGGTTTAGTTTCAGAAAAAAACCCCGACATATAATATTAGTTTAGTAAGTATACATAGTATCATACATTTCCACGGACGAAGCCGGGGTCAGTAACATAGTACTTTATATTTTAGCTTAAGTATATATACCTCCATAATAGGACCACTTACCCCAAAATTATCTAAGATATCATTAAGGCGAATACATTTACATATTCACCAACCCAATAGGCCTGCATTGAATTAATTAAGGCCACTCCATCAGAATATTAAACGAACTTGAGAAATTAGTTCCAAAAGTTTATCGATCAAAAGTAGATATTATATTGAGTTAATCGAATAAACGGCCAAATTGTAATTTAGCCTTCATTAAAACTTATATTCTTACAAAATTAGGTTAATTTATTTGAATTGACTTTCGAGTCACTTCAATTTGGTTCTTAATTTTATTTGTAGCCTATTTATGTAACTTTATATTTATATCTAAATTAATTATTTTACGTTTTAGGAAATTGGTTTATACAGGCTAGCGCGAGTTGCTTGGCTAATTGTTAAATAACAGTCAATTGACAAAATAATATATTTCCTAACCAAAATGATAAATGCGATTGTGGAAAACCGCTTTCCCGGCAAAATGTATTGTTTCATTTAATATTTTTTCTACCCGTGCGAAGGTGGAGCCGGTCGCTACCCAGTTTTTTAAAATGCTAATGAAAACCGAATTAAAATAAGTGATATCACGATTTTTACTAACCATCGTACCAAAATTAGGCAGACCTGCTATTGAACTGCGTTACTTTTGAATGTATTTATAATAAGAAAAGTAGAAGTAGTATAATATTTATATGATAATTTGCCTTTTAAAAAAATGTGTACTGACTTCAAAAGTTATGCACTGAAAATACTGCTGTGGATGGGATTTGAACCATTTGCATCCTGAGCTGCACCATACCATACCTTTAGCCGTTAGACCACCGTCGATACAAAAATTGACAACTTCGTGTCAATAGCAACCGTTGCTAAGGCTTTTCTCCGATACATAATTTTCAGCCGTAAACAGAGACAAATTACTGAATTTCTGAAAAACTACTGAACCGATTTTCGTCATTATGTCTGTAAGATAATGTCGAAAAATTACTATATCCTTAAATAAAATAAAACGTCAAAATGGGTACATATTTCATTGAGATATTAAGAAAAATGTATTTATAAAGTCAGTTTTTTTTTTATTTCTAAAAAACTACTACACCAATTTTCACTTTTAAAAAATGGGACCACCTGTGAAGTGTACCCTTTCAAACAAAAAAAAATTCCAAATCGGTACAGGCGTCTTCAAGTAATTGGGGAACATACATAAAAAAAAAGATTCCAACGAATTGAGAACCTCCTCCTTCTGTTTTGAAATTCGGTTAAAAACCGGTGTAACCAAATTTTTGTAATGTAATGACAATATTGTCAAAAACTAGTCTAGTAAAAGATTACACACACCTTCACGGCCTATGAACCTTGCGGTGTTGTCCACACCAGTCCATACCATGTCCATACCAGTAACAGTGTCCACATTTTGCCAGTTGTCCAAATTGAACAGAACAGGTGTCAAGCCTAGATGTGTCACTTCTTTAATGATATATTTAAATAAATTAGTTGTTCAGTTATCTTTTTGCACTTATAGCACAAAATATTTTTGGGCTATGTTTCAAGGGAAATTCTGGGAAAATCATATAGGTATGTGCTGCAGCGTTTATACCATGTGGCCCATTTGCTATTTCTATAGTTTTTTATAATGTTTTATGGATTTATCTATACCACGAGAATGATGTGATGGTTCTAAAAATATAAAAGTTATCGGGTCTCACAAGGGATAAACGTTTCCCTTAGCTAGCTTACAAAGTGTTATGAAACTGTACGGATTTTGTTGCTCCCTCATCAGTCATATTAAGGAAGGGTTACGTCCTTCGAGCGTTTTCTCGATCCATTTATTTATGTTATGAACCTGACGTGTAGGTATTATGATGTAGGTAGAAAGTGGGAAATTTTGAAAGTGAAAATAATCGTTGCTTCGTGTGGTATGTAATATTATGTATGGCGTAATTATACGTATAAGCTTACAATCATCTGAATACCTATACAAATACGTTTATATCTATGCTACCGCGAACTTTTTTGTAGATAATTTTATTCTACATAATTTTGTCGATATATTCTGACGGATTAGAAAACATACGCCATGGAAACAGGCAGGATCTAACTTTTTCCCGACTCGATTTTACTAATACTGTTAATCTTTAGCTCCTAAATATGATAGAGACAGACGCGGCGGAAGACTTTGGTTTATAATGTTTTATCTAGTGAATAATGAAGTACGTTTGAAAGAGTTTTTGACGTAATCTCTGGAACTACTAAATCAATTTTGAAAATACTGTATAGGTACATGTTTGAACTTAGGTTAATTAAGAAGCTGGTCATCTAAAGGTGGCCACACATTCGTCCAATTCCCGGCCGGTCGCCGTACGGTCCACCTATAAACCGACCACAGACTTGTACGCGCGGCCCACCATCCGTTTTCAAATCGTTGTATTTGTGGTTGATTTCGATGACCGGAACGATCTGTCACTCACACACACATCCACACGCCTTTGTTTAATTGAATCTTGTGTCTGTGTGGGTGAGTGAATTGCATGTGATCTAGATCGTATGATGCTAATGTGTGGCCTGTCCTCAATCTCGATCATACGACGGCCGGACCGAAAATGTTCTGTGAGATACCGGACCAGTGCGTGGGCTACTTAAGTCAGATATTCTTCTTGAGGCAGTTGCTAGAGCCATATTTTCGCATGCACACGATTTATTTTCTTTATAGAATATCCTTGATAATAATAATAAATTCGAGTAGCGGCGATTTTTCACCTGAAAATTTACTTTTGTTTCACGTCTCTTACAAGGAACAACCGAATAAGAGAAATATCACGAAATTATATAAGTGGGACTAATTCTGTCGATGCTATCAAAAAATTCAATTACGTCGAATCGTCGTGTGCTGACTTTTAGATATAAATTATATTGGAGAATTTTATTGAGCTTAATGCCAAATTGAAAACAATAATTCCTATATTGTTCATAGCGCAGAACGCAGTTCGTAGCTAAAACAAATAAAATTGACGTAGGTATCTAGACAACGCGGTAGAGCGCACCGTGTGTAATATTACACGAACCATTTGGAGCCACTTTTGACCCCTTCATTTGGTTAATATTTTGAGACCCCTAGATATAAACTAGTACCTATTTTTTATAAACATACTATATAATGCAAAAGGGTGCATTTTCATTGATAGATTTGAAAAAAAAAATGTACACTGTTTTTTTTTTCAAATTGTGTTGCAAAGCGAATGTTTCTAAAACAAAGAACAACAAACATACAAGCTAAATCAGTATAGTAATTTGATTGTTGCTAATTTATGTCGCTAGCTATATAATATAAACCAAATAAAGTAATATTAGTGTGTACTTTATACGTTCGTCAAGTAAACAAACGTCACGAAATGAATATCAAGAAACCTTGCTTATTTTCCCCCCTAACTCATTCCCCTAATCCCCATCACCCTATTGTAGTGGGAAATTACCGAATTCCCCACATTGTTAGAGGAAATTAGGTCTATTCCTTTTTTGCAAGGATTCCTTATATTGTATCTCTAAACAAGCAATCTGTGACAGAGCTTCATTTTCATTAGCGATTTATCTTTTGCCATTCTAAGATCATATATCACCGGTTAATCAATGAATAGACTTGGATTTTTCCTAGTGTACTATATTTTGTGTTGATACAAATATATGAAGTTATATTAACAAGGTTTCAATTTGATTCTCATTTGTAATCTTATGAATGCCAGAAAAGCTAGCTATATTTTCTCATTGCCTTGGCAATACAAAGGATTTTAGTGTCATAAAAATAATAGGTATATATCTTTTTATGTTAGCTAGCGATAGGCTCTAAGCAAAAACAATGAGACCTGTAAAAGAAAGGTATTTAGCGCATGTCGAGGGAGACGTTTCTTATGTGTTATCAATTAAAAAGAATTACAGAAATATAATTATATTGAATGAAGTTAATATAGAGTTACTATGTTACGTGTGTGCGATACAGTAGTTCTGAAACAACTGAAGGGCAGGCGTCGGTTATGACGCCTTACCTAATGATTCATATGGGTTATAGAAAATTATTGATAAAAATCTGAAAAAGTAATTTCAAAGATACTGAATAAGGTATTTTATTTCTTAAAAGGCTTTATCAATAAATGATCAAAACTTAAAAACTTTATGTTTGTTTCGCCTAAAACGTCATAACGTCATACATATATAAATTTGTAAAAATCGTTTTCTATAAATTTCAATGCTTGATTTCTAAGATTTCTTTTTCAATAACATTATTAGCCAGATTTCTTAGAATTAATAAACTATTAAGGTTTCCAGCGCTTCGCCAGCCGCTCCCGCGGCACCGCTCGTTTAACTCGCTCTACGCTAACCTATTTTTTTTGTTATTTTGAAATTGTATTTACAATATTTTTTGTCAAAAAACAATGAGATTTTTGCTGCTTTGTTTATTTTCGAATAAAAGTTTTTTCACTAAAGCCTTTTTGTTGTGATTTTTTTAGAAATGAGTTTTCGGTGCATCGTGTTTTAATTTTGATTTTTTTGAAAATTTAATGCATTTTTTAAAAGTGCGTTTATGACATGAATTCCCGTCATGTGTTTTGATGACATTCTTATAAAAGAAAAACAACTTTCAGCACAATACCAATTTAAGGTCATGCAACGATTTCAGTGCACATGACACTCGACGTTTGGGGTCTATCTAGCCGTCATAGACCTTGACTCATCTTCCTTTTACTTCAGGAAGAAACAGACGAAAAATTAAATATTATGCATGATAAAGTTTTTTCTCGGCCTGAAAATATTCAGTAGTTATATAATGATTGTGATATTACCAAAGGTCCCACGAGTAAGGTAACGTAGGCGTAGGCGTAACATAAACCCTAGTTAGAGACCAAATAAATCACTTTATCGGTACTGAACAAGACTTCTCACGGAGCACGGAGCCATGTGCTAACTTCATCCAATAAATCTAAACATGCACACATAAAAGTTTATTACACTTTGACCTTGTGCGATGATAATAATGTGGGAAGTACAGTGCTACACTTGCCACCCCGTTTTTGGGGTAGTACCCAATAGTATGCGATAATATACCTACTCTTTTACCTACCGTTTTAGTTATAAGTATTGCTACATGTACCAATACTTATAATTTAATAATAATTTAATTTAATTTATAATTTAATTTAATTTAAAACTTATGTACATAATCCGACAAACCACACTTAGAGGCTTTTCCATCTAAATATATCTCAACAGAACTAGCCACTCGTTCGGTATAGCCTCACAAATACCATGGATTGCCTTATAGCTCTCGAAACCGTGTTACGGTCTCAGGATACCCAGCGGAAGACAGACCGAGTAACTATGAATAAGAAAAAAAAATCTCACAAACTTTTACATACAAATAAACTCACATTAGACATCATAATTTTTAAACTACTAATACGATATTGGCATGGATTTTTCAACAAAATAACTGTTTATAAACAAACCTTCCTTCCTATGTCCATTAATTATTTTTTCAGTTTCAGTCGGTTTTTTAGGGTTTATTTTTAATTTTCACCTTTTCTTTGGTACAAATTAAACATGATATAATCCTAGTTTTGAATCAAAACAGTAGGTATTTGTATATACATTAATGTTAAAATGATGCATAACACGAGCTCTTAGAAAGTAACTTAATGACATTCCGCCATATCATACGCTAATTACAATTTGATGATGTAATTCCCTCATTTGTACCAAATGTTGCATGTTCCCAATCTAGTCGCCATCTAGCGGTAATCTATCAACGTCCTTGTACTTGCACTTTGTCATCATTGTTTGCTTAATCTTAGATTAGATTAGCTTATCCAGAATAAACAAGACGAAATTAAATTAAAGGACTTTTTGAAGCTCTTTGGGAGATAGAAGCGTTTTTATCTTGGCCAACGAACTGCGTAATGACTTCGCTTAAAATTTAATCATGTAGGCTTATCTTACGTGCTTCTATAAGGGAGTTTTTGTTTAGACTAGCTCTTATCCCTGACTTCGTCAAAGTTTTTATGCTAACTGCTAGGAAAGTACATTTAATGAAACCAGTAATGCAACTTTTAGCAGGCCTTAATATCTACTTATAGCGTTCAGTGGATGCTACATTCCTGAAATCTACATTCTTGGGCCCAGGTGAAAACAATATGTAGCAAAGTTAAGGTAGTGTATTTGTAAAGAGGGCATAATATTAAAAAATACTGAAATTTGGCAATCTAGGAGCTGAGAAAAGGGATATAGTAACAGTGAGGTTATGTATTATCATACTTCCAAGTAAATGATTAGTGGCATAGTTACGAGTAGTGGCATATAGGTTCCCCTCGTGCCACTTCATCTGTTAAAAAGTAATTAGAGATATCGAATATGTGTGTAAATCATTGTTTTGCATCTGTCACTCATCTTTCATACAGTTTCTTCACTTGAAGCAATTCAATCATTCACATACTTTAAATCGATTAATAGCTAGATTTAGTTATTTTTCTAGTTTCCTAGATTTTATATATAGAAAAAGTCCCAGTCTATTCGTTCAACAGTTCAACTAACTTAAGATGCAGCCAAATAAACATAAAAACCAAAAAGCAGGCGCTTTAGAATGAATTTATAAAAGACTTGCTGTGCCTTGCGGTTGCACCTTTAGGTCGTAAAGCGTGATGTTATATAACCTTCCATAAGAATTGGACTATCAAATGCAAAAAGATTTTTAAATCCGATTGATAAACTCTAGTACATTTAGTAGTAGCTACCCCTAACAGGGATCTAGTATATATAAATAATACTGTACACTACCTACAACTTGTATGTAATTTAGGAACAGTAAATATTCATCCTGTGTTGACAAAAGAAATAAATTACTGACATAAACACAAATTGTCGCTCGTTTTGTGAAAATTTTATGTAGGGTACATACTCGTCTTATTCATATTTTAGGGAAACCTGAAGGAAAGGGTGGAAGTAATTGTGACATTAAAATTACACAGACGAAGCATATGAAAAACATATAAACCGAATACAGGATTACAAAGTATTTTTTTCAAATGTATGACTTGTATATAAAATAACTGTCAAAATTTGTAATAGATCAACGATGACATTTCTTTGTGCTTCGGAGGGAACGAAAATTCGACTACCGTACTTTTTCTAAATATTTAAGAAATTACCTAGATTCCAAATTCCTGCTTGTGTAATATGGAAACCTAGCGAGATGTAACCGTTGTTACCAGTGTTGATATTTATTCAAGCGTATATTTTAATATATCGGATGTCGAGTGGTAATGTGCGTATAACATCCTGTCCCGGGAGGTCACAAATCAATTACAGGCTGTTATCAGTGATTAAGTTGGCCGAGGTAATGTAATTAAGTTAGAGTAGATAATTAAAATTATATATCGTATCCCAGTGGGGTAGACAGATACTGTATATTGATTCTTCGTGGTGATGCTCGCGGGCTGAAAGTTTCATCAAAATCTATTCAGCCGTTAGACAGGTTTCGATTCAGTGTTATTGGTAATGCGGGGCTGGGGTCAATTAGAATCTGGTCTTTGTTTCATCTCTATATTGGATTTCAGTGATATAAAATTTTCCAAAGGCTAAGCTAGTATATTGCATGTTCATTTCTCTGAAAAGAACTCTTACATGTGCCACGTGCATGGAAAATAGTTCAGATGCCACGTGAGAAGGTTGGTGGTATTGGTGGTTGGTTAAATGAAGTTTACCACGTTTACTGATTGATCGCAGGTTCCATTGAGGTTATGGGTTCAGGACTGAAGCGTGAGGTTTAATTATACGCTGCTCAACTTCTCAATCATTGATGCGGTGACCACATCATTCATATTATTAGGACAACATTATTTGTAAGGTCAAATTTGTGACTAAAATTAAAAAAAGGAGTTTACGCTGGTTTGGACACATTAAAAGAATGAAGGATGAAAGATTTGCCTTAAAAGGTTTTTATGGCAGAAGTGAAAGGGAATGCTGGCAGAGGACCACGTAGATGTACTTTTGTCCAACATATAAAAAAGTACACAATCGCCGAGCATGTGTGATGTTGGGGTTATAATGACACAACCATTGGAGTCGACATCCGTTTATTAACTGTCTTACATTTACCTTCTTATGATACTAGTACACCACCACCCTTATATAAAAAAAATAGAAAAAAAGAAGTTTATAATTACAATTTAAAATATGATCTAACTTTTCTAAATCTAAATTTTTATTACTTTCCAACTTTATTACTACCTTCTTTAATTATAAGCATAACATAATATATATAATCCCGTAATACTAAAATAATAATAAAACTTAACATAAATAAGCTAAAAGAAAATACTAGTTTTTAATAAAATAAATTGGATTATTTATATTTCATTTCATTTCATTTCATTGATCTAGTTAGTATTTAAAGATTGTTTTAAATTAGTTATAAATTGGACTTTATCCTTCTCGTTTATATATTTTTTTTTTAATTCAAACTTTTTACAAAATTCGCATAACAGGTCAACAAATTCTGCTCGAGTAAAGTGTTGCCTATATGCTAAGTTCAAGATTAATATATTTTCGTTTGGTACGAAAAGTAAACCATCTTTTTCGTATTTTATTTTGTTATTTCTCCTATACTTATTATTTATATACTCATTTGTCTCAAATATTAGGTCAATAATATATAATATTTCAATATTTTGGGTACCCTTGTATCGGAACTACTTTGAGAACTGTTGTCTTCTTGATCCTTTAATAATCTCCTTTTGTTTCTAGTTAATACATTTCAATAATTTCTCTCTGACATTTTCTTTAATTCGTCTGATGTAATTACTATTCTATATATATATTTGTAGATCCTTTAATATATGTTATGTACTAGTCGAATTCCTCTAACTCTAATCTGTATTTTAATAATATACTATACTATACTAATCTAACTAACGGTTGATGATATGTTTGTATTATTTAGTATTTGACATTGATCGTCGGTGTTTAGAACTAAAATTTAAATTTTCCATTTTTTATATTTATTATTTGACTCGCTAAGTGTAGACTAGGCTTTATTTCGGCGGCATGTATGAGGTAACTGCATTCTTCGTAATTTTTATTTTGTGGAATTAAGCATTTAATTATTTGTTCGGATCGTGGTTTAATTGTTATTGTATTTGACTCGGTGACGCAATGTTTACGCCGTGTCGATGCAGGTGTTGGTTTACAAGTTGATGAAACCGTATTTATTTGTTTAACGAAGTTATGATTTGATTGCAATTTAATTGTGTATGCACCGTTTCTTGTATTTACAGTCACCGAGTTTGTTATGAGTTTAAGAGATATTTATAAATGAAATCTAGTCCCAAAATGCCGTGAAATCCTAATGGTAATTCCGAGATTTTATTTTTGAATTTTTGAATCATGTATGCTAACTCAAGTATAATTCGGATGTATCTATCAGTTTAAATATAGTATCTTGTTTTCCATCTAATTCGGGTATAAGGGTTGTAGCGGTTTTCAAGTTGAACGTCTCCATGGTTGGGATGGTAGGAATCGCAGAAGTTAAGAAGAAGAAGGGTTAGGTTAGGTTAGTTCAATTGTTGACAAAGTAGGGCTAATATCAACCTGGCTAATATTACTAAAACTAAAGAATGAAAACAAAAAAAAAATCATAATTTTAGCGCTAGTTACGCGTTTCTCTGCGGGACTGGAACATAGTACTCTATGACTGGATCGCTCCCGGCAGCTCTACAAGACTCGACCACACCCAGCAGCTCTACGGAACTCGAACAACACCCGGCAGCTCTACGGGAACATTATGTGGAGCGGGATTGTTTTCTTTCTTCATTTCCAGACCAATTTTTGTAGTATATATAGTAACATATTTATTACATATTTTTTTTCACTGATTGTTCATTACGGTTGGTGAATCGGCTTAGGTATTATTTCCATTTTATTTTTATAAATTATTCACTTATTTATATATTATTTATTTAATTATTTATTTTTCACTTATTTATTATTTATTTTAATAGTCCATTTTATATTTAATTATTTTAAATCGGTCGACGAACGACGCGGCTAGCGTCGCGTGCGCGTCCATTTGTTCGCGAGTTGGCAGGGTCGCCATGTGATGTTGGGGTTATAATGACACAACCATTGGAGTCGACATCCGTTTATTAACTGTCTTACATTTACCTTCTTATGATACTAGTACACATGTATGAAAGGTATGATGAATATAAAAGAAGCGAAAGAGGTATGTCATGATCGTAGCAGATTGTAGCAAGAAGGGTAGCCTTCTTGGAATAAAAGGCGTGATGATAGATAGAAAAAAATCGGTCCAGTCAAATATAATTATGTTATTCGTTAAGAAACTTCAGAATATACCTGAATGAAGAATACCTTTGTCTTCTGCTGGTTTTCCTAAAAGGTCGATATCACAATGTTATATTGGGTGCCTAAAACTTCTTTGAGCGATTTTTGGTAGAGGAAAATCTTGTGGATCCGGTACTTGTGTTCGCAACATGCTCTCGGCACAAGACCATGGATTTCTTCCGAGTATGCTCGACCCGAGAATATCCGGGCAGGAATTCGTGTACCTACTGGCTCCCACGTATGCCTAGGTCGGGCATTTCTGTCTGCACATTTCTTGGCCGTCTTAAAATTCTACGACGTCTTCAATTCTACGACAAAATATTAATTATTTCTTACTTTTCAGTGCAATTTTTGAAGTCGGTAGATACACTTTTTTAAAATTATTTCACTAATAAAAAGCTACATTATCCCTATAGCCTATTTTGCGTAATAAAAGACCACGAGCGACGCCGGGGGCGGAAATATAGTTGATAATAAAATAATAACTTTAATTAATGGGCGTTCTATATTTGAATTTATGAAAGTGTAATATTTATTTCTGATACATTCAATGTATTTATTCGCGCCAACTTTTGTTAAAGAACATACAACGATAACATAAAGAAGATTACTTGTCCCGTTATATGTATACATATGGTCACCCTGCTTATGAAGTAGATTATCGGCTTCAGGTCGCCTTCAACAGCTTTTAATTAATTCCGCAAGCGAAATTAACTGAACTTCCTCAGTTTGTGAAATATGTATTTACCTATATGTCACAGGATTTACATACTTGCTCTACTTTTAATTTTGTGATATAAATAAATAAACTTTCAGAAGGTTTTGCTTTTATTTACTACTAGCTGATGTCCGCGACGTCGTCTGCGTGGCCCACCACGTAATGTCAACAATATACTTTACTGAGTGACTTATTATAATTAAAATGATCTCTGAACTATCACAACTATGTTTTTGCATGATGCTCTCAAAAGGCAAGCACTAACAAAGAGTAACTATTTTTAACCGACTTCGAAAAAAAAAGAAGGAGAAGGTTCTCAATTCGGACCGTATTTTTTTTTATATCTATTGTATTATCTAGATAATATTCTAAAATTTTAAATTATCTTTTTTTTTTTCTTCACGGGTTACCTTACGGCTCCCGAAACCGCAGTCTACCTCTTTTAGCCGACATACCTAACGAGTGGCCAGTTTTGATCAGATATTTTTAGAAACAAAAGCTTCTAAGTGTGGTTTGTCGGATTATAAATATAATTATATATATAATAATATCTATTTATTAATTCGTGATGACAAAACTTTGTTGTACGTAATGGAGGGGTATGACATTTGGCACAAGTAAAGATTATATTGAAAAGGTGTTTAAAAAATAATAATTGTTATAAATTTGATATATCAAAATCAAAGTGCAATGATACGTGATAGTCGGTAAATGATTAACACAACCTAGGTTTTTCTCATTCCAGTAAAACAAGACTTTGTGTGGGGCATTAAATAATTACACAAATTACGGACAAAAGGATTATTTAATGCAATAAACAACTAACAAATGCCCAGTCTGCGGTCAATATGCCAAAATAATGACAGAATAATGCGACAATTTATTACGAAGCAGGTACAGGATGCCGTAACTAAAATTACGACAGACATTAAATTTCATTTACCATAAAGAGGCCCCATTCGGTATTTCAAATCATAACCAAATACGCGTAACAAACAGTCATCAAAGAGGTAATACGGCCTAATTTTGATGTGTCTTTAATAGAGGCCATTTAATGAATGTATAATATTTTATAGTGCGATATACCTTCATACCATTATTATACCAGTAATTATTACATAGGAAACTATAATTAATTTCATCTGCTTCGTAATTGGGCGTTAATTTTTTTAGTTTTAGTTAAAATTTTATATATATTACAGAATCCTACTGCATATTTGGAGTCAAGTAGCTATAAAAATGTGAAATAGATTTTGGATTCAGTGATTTTCGTATTTATTTCTTACAAAAAAGCTCAGAGTCAGTACGACTCACAATGGTATATGGTGCGGAATGCTGGCCACTCAAAAAACAGCAGACACAAAGTACATGTAGCTGAAATGAGGATGCGGCGCTAGTCAGCGGGCGTCACCCTCTTAGACAAGGTGCCTAATAACTATGTACGTTGAAGTCTAAAAGTGGCACCGATACCTGAAAAGCTCACTGAAACACGACTACGTTGATATGGACATGTAATAAAAAGGCCCGAAGAGCACATGAGCCGGAAAGTGTTGGACATTGAGTCAGGACCGAGACGCCGCAGCAGACCCCGACTCTCATGGATACCTCAATGTCCTAGAATTAAGCCAACCTGGAATATATGTAGCTGGTGAAAAGCGATTAGAAGAAACGACCCCCACTAAACATGGGATAAGGCCGGAGAAAGAAGAAGAAAAAAGCTCAGAGTACATCTTTATATTATTAGACGTCTTTATATTATTTATTAGTACTAAATCACAATAAAATATGAATCGAATTCTATTTTAGAAAGAGATGTGAAGGAATTTCCCAAAGTCATCATAAAATATCCCAATATGACCACGGCTCGGTTATACTCAGTCGTTAAAACTAATGTAACATACCTTTTCGGAATCCGAATAGAATTTTTCGATCATATTTGGTCAGTTTTATATGTGGTGATAGTTTTAACTCAAATAATTGAACTCATTTTTGATGTTCGCTTTAAAATTATAATGACTTGGAAAACTTGTTATACATATTCCGTATTAAGAAGCTTTTTGATTGAAGCCTTTTATTCCGGGAGTAGGTAGAGACAATCAAATCAAACTACCCTGAGATACCTCTTTCTTTAGTCTCCTCTTTATACCTTATATATTGGATAAATATTCACAGCTGTATATTTATACTTGCTTTGAACGCTAGATCGTTAGTTTTAAATAAATACAGAGGTATTGTAATACAATATGAAACTGGAGAAATATCTCTTTTGAAATTTTCAAATCCATTCGTTGATAGTGAATATTAAATGCGGCTATTCCGTTCAAAGTCCATCGGATTTTAGCAATTTGTATCCCGCTCTTGTTTTCAGTGATACCTATTTGTAGTCGAATAAAAAAAATTGCATCGGACGGCAAACAAACTTTATCCACTCTAAAATTTAAATCAAAAATGCTTTTTGTGATTTTATGTTCATTCGTGGATTTCGTGATTTATGAGAATGGTAATAAGTAAAGTACTATAACGCCAACTTGGCGAGTAAGGCGTGGACAGCAGAACTATTTTATGCAATACAATTAACATTTTATCATTTTATTAGGGCAAAGCGTAAATAAAAGCAGATAAAAAAATTGCAACACCGTACACGTGATGGAAGTGAATCTTCTTGAAAAAAGGAGGCTCGGATAGCCTAAACTGTGTATTAGATAAACAATGTTCTTTCTCTTTCTCTCTACGTTATATCTTTCTTCTCTCTCATATAACGAAATGTGCCTAAACGTGACGCGTCCTTGAAATTTCACACTCAATTTTCGTCCAATTATCGAATCGCCGCCTAATTCAATTAAAAATGTTTAAAGTAGCAGTAGGTAATAGGTTACCCAAAGCTTTTCTCACCAACCTTTGGTAAGGAAATAAAAAAAAATTTTATTCCATGTAGTACTATTGAAGTATTGAGTGCTCTACTAGTAGAACTATTTGAATTCCACTGTCAAAATGGTACAAATCGACAAAAGAACTTTTGCAAAACTATAACAGTGATCGAAAAAGAAACTATATATTCAACCCAGTATCTACTTTTTTGTTACATCTTGATTTGCCCTATACTTAATTAAATTATAACTAGACTATTTGGCAATTCCAAATGTATCCAGTGACCGTATAGTTTTAAATTAGTTCCAACAAACGATAGTTGCGAGTTTTCGCCTCGTAATGACTGCGTTTCTAGTAAAACCAGTAAAACGAGCAAACCGTTGAATGCGAGTGCATAACCGCCAGTAACCGCCAGTCGATCGCAAACAACGGCAGCTTGCCAGCTAATTGTTTGTGGAGCTTTCAACTGGCTATTTGTATCGGATATGATGCCAGTTTCTTTGTAATTTGTGGTTTCATTAAAGTTTCTTTAGTGATAAATGTCGGGTAAATGGCCTAATTATAGCCTAAACCGAATCAATTATTTATATCTTATACTAGCTGTGCACTGCGGATGCACCCGCTCCTATAAGTCGTATAAATAACCTAATAATTGGGTTATCAAATGCAAAAAGATTTTGTCCAATCCGACTGGTAGTTTCAGAGAACAGCGCGTTTAAACAAAAAAAACAACAACAATTCAACGACTGTGAGTAAAGGAATACTCCCCAGCGCGTGTCGCTGGAAAGGTATTGGAAATGCCAATCTATTAAATATTTTCAATAGCGCGATACAGGTTTTAATTGAAATATTGTGAGACAGTAATAACGCGACATCTATCGACGCGATGTGCCGCCACAATATATTATTAGTATAGACAGCCCTATGCAAGGATAGCATCCCGCACAAATACATAAGAATTATAAAGAAAATCTATGAGAACAGTACCGCAAGAATTAAGCTCGACCAACTAAGCCGAAAGCTAAAGAGAGGAGTTAAACAGGGCGACTGCTTGTCTCCAAAAATTTTCAATTCTGTTTTTGAGCACGTTTTCAAAACCATGAACTGGGATAACAAGGGCATAAAAATAAATGGTAGACACATGGTCAACATTCGCTTTGCAGACGACATAGCTCTATTTGCCAGTTCAGAACAGCAACTGCAGGATATATTAACGGAGTTGAGTGAGGGATGCAGGAAGGTGGGTTTAAATATTAATAAAAGCAAAACAAAAGTAATGACTAACACAGATAAAGTATTGAGCATTAATCTGGACGGAGAGACACTAGAGACAGTTCAAAACTTCATATATCTGAGTAAAAATATAACTTTTAAACATAATGAAACAGTAGAAATAGACCGCCGCATATCAAACACATGGACAAGATATTGGCAATTAAAATACATTTTCAAAAACAAAAAGGTCTCAATGAAATCTAAAACTCAAGTTTTAAACACCCGCCTACTACCAATACTCACATACGGCTCACAAACATGGGCACTAACCAAAGCTGATACAAGGAAAATTGAAAGAAGTATTCTCAACAAAAGACTCATAGAAAGAACTTCCAATAAAGAACTGAGAGAAAAAACCAGGCTTACTGATGTGACTCAACATGCAAAAAAAAATGAAGTAGCGATGGGCTGGACAAGTCATGAGACAAACAGATGGCAGGTGGACGGGGGAGAGTACGGAGTGGTGTCCGCGCTACGTGACACGTAGTCGAGGGCGGCCGAGGGTGCGCTGGCGCTCTGAAATTGAAAAATACAACGCGATCGGAGCAACCTGGACTCGAGCGACGGCTGATGTACATACCTGGAAGAAGATGGGGGAGGCCTTTGCTCAGCAATGGGATGACCTATAGATAGATAGATTAATTTGACTTCATTTGATTGGATTTAATTTAATTTATTTCTTTGATTAATTAATATATTTTATTTTATTTTATATAATCTGATTAATTTTATTTTAATTTGACATAATTTATTTTGATTTCATTTAATTAATACCTACAATTTTATTATATCTAATTTAACTATGTTATGTTGTAAATGGATGAAGGTTATTTTTTTATTTTTTTTTTTTTTTCTTTCTTCACGGGTTGCCTTACAGCTCCCGAAACCGTGTTACGGTTCCAGGGTACCCAGCGGAAGACCAAGTCTCCCTCGTTTAGCCGTTATGTATACCTACCTATTATATATTATGTAATGGAGTTTAATATGAAGTGTGAGTTGACTATGTGATTTATGCAAATGTAATTATCTATAGGTGGCTAAATAAATAAAAAATAAATAAATAAATAGACAGATATAGTTTTAAGGTATGTATATATACATACTAGAGTTAGTAATTTTCTTCAGTATACTTAATTCTCTTAGGTAATTTAAATATTTTCTTTCATTTAGATACGTCACCAGGAATTCTATAAAGTTTATATCGGTACCATTAATAAATAAATAAAAAACTTAGTCCTCATTCGGTCCTCACGATGTGGTTGACTAACTAACACTCTAACTACAATATTTTGCGAAAATTGTACCTACTACATAAATATAAATCTTCCCAGTGACTCTAATATCACGTCACATCTACGGGCTCCGTAATTTATACAGCCGTTACTATGTGATTAAGGAATATTTACTAAAACCAACTCAGCATTTACAAATTTAATGTAGCTTATGCAGATAAGTTAGAAAAATACCTGACACATATCCCTTGTTAATACTTAAAACCAATTATTTAGTTACTCTTGTTATGGGTTAAAAAGGTAAATATGCAATATCTATGCTATGTCACATTTCGACTAACAAGTAGAAGCGGAAGTGGCTAGGTGGTAGGCACCGCGCTGCTAACCGCCGAGGTCGCCGGTTCGAATCCCAGACGTTGAGAATTTTATTTTTGTCTTGATTTATATTTTTACGTTTTGAATAAAATGCAGGTAATTTAAAATATTCATTCGATATGGAATTTTGATGTGAGCAGCACATATTTATATGGAAATTATTGTAATTTATAAAGAAAGTCACTATTTTGTGCAATATTCATGTGTTATGAATGTTAAAGGAAAGGGGTAAGTGTCATACAGCTCACTAAGTAAAGTAACACAACTTTTAGTACCTAAGATTTAAAATTACTAATGTAATGTAATTTGGAAGTGGTACCTAATAATCATAGTCCTATTATTGTTCTAGCTTAATAGATGCGACACGCCCTTTCCTAATGAAGTAACAAGTAACCTTAAATTGAAGGAAGTACTATTACCTACTCATACGACTGAGCACGGCACTCATTGGGGTTGGCAGGGTCCCGACAATTTTGTAGAATCCCTCCTGGCGCCCTCATAACTATGTACATATAAGATAAGTTTAGTTAAGAGTAGTTAGTTTTAGATTAATTATTTTATACCTAAGGTGTGTATTAGTTTAAGTCGCAAATAAATATAGGCTAAAAGAAATTAGTTGTGTTTGAGTTTTAGCCATAATACTCTTTAAGCTGTAAGAAAATTCGTTTAATTCTCAAACAATGAGAGGACACATTCGCACAGAGTCGTAACTACACCTAATGGCATTATAAAAATACAACGTAAAATAAACGGGCACGTTATAGGTAATGGTGCGTGAGAAATACATATAGTAGGTTTTACGAGAATGGGGGTGTAACGCATTATGTTCATATCTTTACGGGTAGCTTCTCTTTTGAATAAAACAAATATATTTAAAATTATTTTAACATACTTTAAATTATAAATAACCTACGACTAGTTATCTGGGAGCGCAACCGTGCCTACGTTTATTTACAGGATCTCTTATCTCGCGGCTATTTTGACCCACAAATGTCTTTATCCAATAAATAGCTGTGTCTTGCGGTTGCACCCGCGTTAATGGTTACTGCTCCGCTTCTTTGTGTCATAGCGTGATGTTATATAGCCTCAAGAATTGGGCTATCAAATGCAAAAATAATTTCAAATCTGACAGGTAGTTCCAGAGATTAGCGCGTAGATAGAGTATAGATGTCTAGAACCCTCGATCAATATAAAAGAAATGGATGAAACATTATAAAAAGAGGAACAAAAGAGACGGATGAAGAGTACGTAGCACGTTGTGCAGTTGTAAGACTCCATCTATTTCGTTTATATTGATCGAATTCTAGAACTTGGACCATTCTAGAGATTTTAGTAATGTGTGTGTAATGATCTAGCAAATATCATGATTCTACCTCTTCTAGTTCAGGAGATATTTAAAATTAAAAGTTTTATCCTTCAGTCATTACGATTTACAGATTTAATGTTTATAATATAAACAGTTAAGACATTAGTCGAAATGTCTAATATTTAAAAACTCTAAATATTTAAGGATACAAATGCTAATAAACCTAATACTTAAAGTCAAAACAATAATAGAAACAAAAGTTGAGATCCTAATTAATATAAGTAATATAGTATAAACCTTTTAAAAAAAATGTACCGACTTCAAAAATTTGCACTGAAAAGTAAGAAATAATAAAAATTTCGTCGTAGAATTTGAAGACGGTTGGTGCCAAATTAGAAACAACTTAGTTCCCAAATTCACTAATCTAGACAATTCATTAGGAATCTAATTCTCCCTCTACGGGAATCTACGATCATCAGTACAAACAAACATAGATAATATTTAAGAGATCTTTATCTTCTTAGATATTTACATAGTTTTGTATCCTAATTTGGCACCAACCGTCTTCAAATTCTACTACGATTTTTTTTATTATTTCTTACTTTTCAGTGCAAATTTTTTAAGTCGGTACATTTTTTTCAAAAGGTTTATTTCTCCCTTTTAAGTGGTTTTGCTGCCCCGAGAAACAAATAATAACGCAACTAAAAAAAATTATGGAAAATAAAAAAAAACGCTGTGGATGGCATTTGAACCATGTGCATTGTGCATCCTGGCCGCACCTTATACGTTTAACCACTAGGACACCGTCGATACGAAAATTGACAACTTCGTGTCAATAGCAACCGTTGCTAAGGCTTTTCTTTGATATAATTTTCAGCCGTAAACAGAGGCAAATTACTGAATTTATGAAAAACTACTGAACCGAAATTATTATGTCATTAAAACAATAAGTCAAAATCGGTACATATTTCATCGAGATATTAAGAAAAATTTACTTTTAAACTCAGTTTATTCAAATTTTCTGAATAACTAATGAACCGATTACTATGATAAAATATGGGACCAATCCGGAAGAATTATCTGTCGATTAAAAAAGAAATGATCAAAATCGGTTCATAACTGACGGAGTAATCGATCATACATAAAAAAAATAAAAAAATACGGTCTGAATTGAGAACCTTCTCCTTCTTTTTTTGGAATTCGGTTAAAAATTATATCACATACGTTACGTCTTGTGTGCAAAGCCTCTTATACTAAGTTAATTTTAAATTAAATGAATAGTTAATTAGTCGGCAGGTTGTTCGACAGGATCGTAATATAATATGTAATAAAGAGGATAATCTCAAACTTAAGCTTCAACTTATGTAAACGTTGATACAATGTGAACACGTAAAACCGCTGCGTTAGTATGTATATAGGAACCTGGAGATGTAGGGTAACTGCTACAGTTGTTGATCATTGATTCAGAGTCTAAAGATAATTAGATTTTATTAATTAGGTGATAGTATTTATAGATATTAAAAAGAGAAGTGTCTTATTATATTTTCCTTTTCGCTCCAAATAAATTCATTTACTTAATGAAGTTTTACAATGAGCAGTAATAGTACATTATGATACAAGGGTGTTATGTTGGGCATTACGTACGAGGCGGTATTATCAGCGCGATAAGAAAGCTGAGTATGTAATGACCAATGCACGCGCGTTTCATACGACGTTTTTCAACACACTTACGAGGAAAAAAATAAACTTCATGGAGTCAAATTTACGTATTCTTCGCCACTTGAAGTCGACATTTTTGATAATTAACCACAACACGGCGAAAATGTTAACAAATATTTATGGAAATGTTTTGTTTTTTCCCGCGTGACAGATAAAGCACGGGTGACTTCGCCAAACAGCCAACAAAGTCGTGGTTAAAAAATAAAAACTGTATTATGCGGTTAAATTAAGAATGCTTTGTAGACATATACAATAATTATGCAATCTTGTACGAATTTAACTGTAATGTAAAGAAAAGAGCACGCGTGTTTAATATAGGGGATTATGGGTCTAAAAGTGAGGTAATAAGACTCACGTTACGATCAAGTGTGTTGACAATATATTTTATTATAATACAGACTGGTGAATTTAAAACAAACTGAGTAACCTGGTATGACTTCTTTCAAATTCCTCATTTCTTGAAATAAGTTGAATGAGAGAACATAAAATAGTCAATAACTGTATGTATGACCCTAGAATGTTATTGGCCATTAAGAGAGGCCTGTAAGAGCGGATGTGTGAGCATTAGTGTAAGGTATCCTTATCTTGAGTGCACATAGGTTTTCTGTCTACCTCCGTCACACTTACTATTCAACCCGTTTAGTGCGACATAGACATATTTTACACTCTCCTTAATCGAGAGCCTTAACTGAAAATTAACTTGGACCTTTAAATTAAGTTTAAAGGTCCAAGGTCTGGGTTTAACTTTGTAATTTGTCTCTACTTACGATGTTACTAATTGTTTTGAGCTCCAAAATATTCTAAATTTAATTGTTGTTATAAATATTGCTTAGTTTGATAAATTTGACATTTTATATTATAGTATCAATCAAAATACATTTGTGACTGAAGAGAGATAAACTGATTGAAAATAATTAAATGTATCCCCAGTTTGTTAAAAGTATTTCAATAGTTAATTCAAGGTGAACTTGTAAAATACGTGAAAATATTATTAACCAATCTTTTATTTAGTTTAAGAAGCATTTAAAAAAAGTCAAAATACCTATGTAGGAATATAAGTAACTAGCTTTCCGCCCCCGGCTTCGCCCGTGGATATTTTCGAACAAAATAAAATATAGCCTATGTCACTCGCAAATAATATGGCTTTCTATTGGTAAAATAATTTTCAAAATCGGTTCAGTAGATCCAGAGATTACCCCCTACAACCTCACAAACTTTATCTCTTTATAATATTAGTATAGATGAAAATAATCTATACTTTCTTCCATTATAGAAACTCGAAAAATGTCATGAACATTAATGTAATTTAAACTCGACTAGAATGAGCAGATATCTACCAAAGCAAAGCACGTCAGTCGTGGACTATCCAAGTAAAATATTTTGAGGCAATTCTCTAACATATTAGGATTTGTAACTTTGTGTCATATGAAACAGAATCCTCTGCTGGGACAGTATCGGGGAAATTCTTATCTAGAAAAGATATGAAAATTAATTTCTTTGGGGACCTAAGCTTCTTTTGTCTAAAAATGAAATTGGAATAGTTTATATAATCCAGCCTTATTGAGAAATATATTAGATACAATTATTCTTAAATCAACATTTGTCTTTAATTTTTCACAAAAATAAAGTCAACATTTTAAATTGTATATCAGCGTTTCTGAATTGAGCTTCCCCTGCTTTACAGAACTTACAAAACATTTTCAGTCTAGAATTTGTGTTACATAGTGTCAACAGTTACTTTGTGTGCTATGGGCATGTTTACTTCGTCTGTGAGATGGCTAAATCTGCAAATGGTTGTTTTTCTCGTTACTTAATATCAAATGATAGTGAATTCTTCATTAAATCTTACTGTACGGTTAGTACTGCTTTAAGTTAATTACTTTATAATGTAGAATAGAATGTCCACTTTTAGAAGTGTGTGATATTGTTAGAACAATTATGGAATCCCGGGTATCAGCTTAGTGTCAATATCTTTAAAAATACGATCACAAGATGTAATTTTGTAATGGCAAAATTATTAAAATATAAACGGCTAAGCTTTTATATTATTATATTACCACACGGATGAAACCGCGGCGAAAAGCCAGTATACAGTAAATATGAGCTCACAGTTTTCTTTAAGCGAACAGGACGTCATTCAACGTAAACGCCTCCCTAGAGAGCCTTAAGTATGTACACAGTCCCATAATGTAAGTCCGAGGTGAGCACTATCTACGTATAACACTGCAACTGTCGGCTACCTATTCTCTGAGGAGTCAATAGCTTCTTTTATAGCATACTAGTGAACACTGCACATTTTCTTAGTTTTCATAGCGTACACGTAACTTTCTATTAAAGATTGTAACTGAAAAATTCTACTTTAATCCTATTTATTTTCTAGAAGAAAACTGTTTTATTGAATTCATGGAAAATAGTGCAATCTCTGGATATTGAGAGGAAAGATATATGATCGTGGCAAATGGCATTCAATTGTCCCATGAGATAGAGGTTGTGATAGATAATAGTGTACCTGTTGTCTTTCTTGTCATATATTTACATTTTCAGAAGAATTTAAGCTTCAGTAACTTAAAGTATAAGGAAGTATTCAAAGTCTAGAATTCTGAATATGGTAATACTACGAACATCGCAGAAAATTCTAAGTTTGAAATATTATATTCGATCCTAGGCTGAGACATTATTTCCGAGTTATGCCCTCATTTTATTTTATCTTTAAAGTTATATAGAACTCTGCAACGAACGTTTTGGTCTATTGTATATTTTATTAATTTCCCGGGATTTCATTCGAATTAATCGGCGCTACACGCGAAGTGTTTTAGTACAAATAAAGACTTCAAAAAAAGATGGACAAGCTTCTATATTTGACGCTTATGTTTTTAATGTATGTTCCTTTTTTGATCGATAGAAAATTGTTTTGGTAGTTTTTAAGAAATTTTGAAAAAACGTTAGGTAAAATCCGATCTCGAATCGCAAATAATATTTTTAAACTCCGCCTTCTGTAATATGACCAATCCTTCTCTACATATAGCTCTGATACTGGACTTCACTGAAATTTAATAAAAAAGTTATTCCGGGAACAATAGATATTTTCAGCACCAATCCTTTAGAAATTGATCCTAAATTGAAAATACCTCCAACGTTGAATAAAAATATGTTGGCATGTGTGACACTTTCATGCATGAATTGATATAAATTATATATACTTCTACAAAACGAAATTGCAAGACATTTATCCATCCTATAATATAATTCAGATTAAACTTATTTGAATTTCTAATTATAATTTCTTTACTAACTAATTTTGAATGTTTAATTTTACATAAACTTTAAGCCCACCGTCCTCTTATATTCAATTGTTCGGTTGAACTTAACAATGTCTAACCTGTACTAAAATAACCACAACACTTTCTACTTTTAAAGATACTAGATTTCCAATGACGCAATGCAATGTTGAATTATAAATAGGATGAATACAAAGCAAGCCATGTATTGTAAAATGTATTTGTGTTGAATTATGAAATATTTATAAGTATAAGATAGACCTTCAGTAGCACGAAACTCATACAGCAAGTTTTATCTGGTGTAAACTGACGAGATTAAGTTTCAACAAGTTTTGGAGCTCGGCTCAAGTATTGAACTGTTCAAAACTAGTCTTCAGGGAGAGAGAGACCAATTTACATTGTGGCGAATATTGTAACTGTGGAGACTTCGGTGTTTGTTCGTGTAGATTGTAGGTAACTACGCAATATTCATGTCCAAATTATTAAGATTTAATAGTTATCAATATTACTTAGAAATTGTTGTTATAATCGTAGGTGTATTTGTTTCAGGAAATAAATAAATTTTATGAATATGAAATCTCTCTACTCGCATGGAAGGTTGTTAAAATTACAAGACATAATTATGGTTTTGAATGTATGTATACAGTGACAGATAAACTGGCAAAAAGTGGACACTATGACCGGACCGCAAGGTATTAAGGCTACCTTAAATATTTATTTTATTCCATTTTTTACTATTTGGTGTTATAGCCTCAACAGAAATAAATCAATTGTGAAAATTTCAACTGTCTAACTATCACGGTTCATGAGATACAGCCTGGTGACAGACGGACAGACAGACAGACAGACGGACGGACATGACGGACCGCGGAGTCTTAGTAATAGGGTTTCCGTTTTTACCCTTTGGGTACAGAACCCTAAACTACAATTGTGAAAATTCCCAACACAGTAAAGTAGGAGATCCAAAATCATAAAAAAAGCTTAAAGAATGTGGAATGGACTAAATTAAATACAACACAAACAATTTTCACAAAAGTTTACAAAACACTCAAGATCTGACCTTAGGGCTTGATTCATAATAAAACAACTTATAGTTCTGTTGTATCTATATATCTACGTTGTGAAACATTAGATGTAGAATTTTTGAAGCACACTAAGCTCTTGTTCCTTTTAGTTCATCCACAATAAATTAAATCTAAATACGAAAATAACTCTGTATGTCTGTGTTTACGCTTTCACGGCCAAACCACTGAACCGATTTTAATGAAATATTGGATACTTTTTTTAAATATAGGGGATGAAAGTTAGTATGGGCCCCACGGGCGAGCTAGTTTCTAATAAATTGATATTTCACTTTGTTTAATTTTATACTTGGCAGACTTATCTGCTAATAATATCCATTATTTTAATAATATAGGAAATATACCTAACTCATTCTTACATCTAAAACGATACACACAACCAATGAGGTGGAAAACTGCACTCAAACGTGATCGGGTGCATATTCATGTGTATTAATATTCATGTCGGAATACATTATATAGTGTTAACACTATGCCTTTGATGGAAACATCTGTTACTTTTGGTTAGTTATGTATAAGAAATCATTGAAAAATATTCAAGCTAGCTCTCATTGTTTGTCTGTCTGTATGAATAATTCTAACTCTAGATATTTTGTCATATAAAATTGGCCAAGCAAGCTTTAGAAAACCATAAAAAGTCCTTACTAATTACAAACACAATGTTGTGAATTTTTTTACAAGTACAGGGAGGCGTAGCTAACTTTTTGGGAAAACGGGACGGGGAAGGGGCTTAAAATATACCTATTACAGCAATGGATATGGTACTATATCACGCCTAAACAGTATAACGGGCGGCAGTCACGGATTATTTTTCTTTTCTAATTCTAGGCAGGTGAAACAGCTGGTAAAAGGTAGTAAATTTTAATTAACTAATAATCTATATTTTTGGATAAAGAGATCTTGGGATCAAGAGGAGTAGGTAGAGGCAATCGAATGCAAGGTCAAAATGCAATAGCAAGTGTGCTACGATCCTGACATATCTATTTCGCTTCTTTTACCTATATTAATTGTACCTTTCATACATGCTCGGCGATTGTGTGTATTTTTAATATTGCCTTCAATCAATTTCTTTTTATATAACTATCACTACATGGACCAATCACGTTTAGGAGCTGAGCATTAACAGTTAAGTGAATCAAATCGACAGTTAGCCCCAGTGAGTTTTAATACGAATATTTTTACGTATAAACTCAAAAACTACTGGACGGATTTTGATCATTCTTTCACCATTGGAATGCTACATTATCCCTGAGTAACATAGGCTATATACCATCACGGCATGACGACGGGAACGGGGTGGACAGAGGTGAACATGACAAAAGCTATGTATGAAGTGCATGTTTGCCAACATTCTGAAATACGTACGAAGTCGTGAGAAACAGCTAGTCTAATATATAAATAGTTATAAGCGTATTTCTGTAGGTATTCAAATTATTGTAAGCTCATATTGTACCCGCACGAGGCTGGGGGTGGGGTCGCTAGTGTTCAATAAATATGAACATAAGTTCCCAGAATTCATTAGCATTGTAACAATGTAGAAGTTGGTACGTGGAGGTCTTGTTTGGGTGATTGTTCACCGGAATAATGAGTGAAGTGTACCCTACTAATATATTGTAATATTCGGTTATTATATACTTTGAGTTTATACTTAGAGAATCCCCTTTATTATAATTATTTCCTGTACTATACAATTTAGATTAGGAAGTTGACAATTAAATACAGGTTCGATTCCGGATTGGGGTTTTTTAATTAAAAACTTATGTAAGTATAATCCGACAAACCACACTAAGAGACTTTTCCATCTTAATATACCTCAACAGAATATTTAGAAGCCACTCGTTAGGTATAGCCTTACAAATACCATCGGCTAAACGAGGGAGACTTGGTCTTCCGCTGGGTAATGCTCGGACGTGCTCGACCCAAAAATGACCGGGCAGGATTTCCTGTACTGGCTTGCCTGCGTCGGGCATTTTTGGCTGCGCATTTCTGGCAGACAATAAAATTCTTCGTTATATACCTACTTATAAAATAAAAATCAATGTTATTCATAGTTTTAAGTTTTCACTTCTGTCGGCAGTTCCCATGTTACCTTATAAGATTATTAAAGTCGTTACACCTCTTAGTACAAAATGATCCCATTTAGTCTGCTTAACCGCTGATAACGGTCGCACGGGCTCAATCACGACTGAACGAAGAAAACATGATAGAGAGATAAAGCACACCCTGGATTAACACATAAGATATTTTCCTCTTGGAAAAACGGGGTCTATGCGATAATACCTACAGTAAATAACAAGAGAAATATTGGCTGGTATTAGATCGAAAAATAATTTCTCATAAAAAAAAATGTGTGCTCATGACCACACGATTTTCTAATTTTAAAATGCATGTATACTAGATGGCCCGTGCGAATACTTCGCACCGTTACTGATCTCCAAATAGATGGCGTCTTTTACAAAATAAATAAATTAGTTTAAATTTAAAAGAAACATTTTTCAAACAAATAATAAACACCTCAATATAATTTTTTTTTATGATTTTTAATTGGTCAAAAATAATAAAATAATATAATTGAAGGGTAATGGTAATAACAGCGCTTAAAAAATTTAAGAGGTTTGTATTAGATTACGAAAGAGAAACCGGGGCAAAGTTTTAACACCCATATTTCCTATTTAATAAAATCTATTGAAAAAATAGCAGCTATTTCACTTAGATATATTGAATAAGTAACTATATGCTAAATTACAGTGACGCAGGTGGATTATTTACAGATAAATTAAATATAGTTTATCCCAGAAAAAATATGGATATAGGTAGAACGTCAATGAGATGTCACGTCATACCGTTGCCACGTCATACAAAACTAGGGATTTTTTTTTGTAGATCATTTTATTCCACACATTTCTTTCCTACATAATTTTGTTATACCTCTGACGGATTAAACATCATACGCCTTGAATACGCGCTGAAGCTAATTTTTTCCCTGACTGCTCAGCGCATAAACAAGATTGGTCCATGTTTAATACTCGCTCACCTTCCTCATGAACCAACCTCTAATGGTCGAAACCGCATTAAAATCCGTTTTGTAGTTTTGGCGTGAAAAGTTCACAGACACAAGATATATGAATTACTATGGACACTAAAGGTGGCCCACTCATTAGTCCAATCGCCGGCGTGCCGCCATACGGTCCGCCGAAATCGACCACAGACTCGTTAAATTCTTGTAACGAATTCATCCGTTTTCAAATCGTTATATTTGTAGTACAATTCGATGGCCGGAACGATCTGTCACACACACAGATGTGTGACACTTTGTGTAATCGAATCTTGTGTGTCTGTGTGAGTGAGTGAATTGCAAGTGATCTCGATCATACGGCTGGCCGGAGCGAAAATTTTCGCTGAGATTCCGGACCAGTGTGTGGGCTACTTAAAACTAGGTATCAACGTGAACCGGGCTGAAGTCTTTCGTACCTCTTGGTACTTGGTGATCGGCTCGTTTTCCGCAACTCGACGTCTAAAGGCGCCTATTTTGCGTGTGGTGGGAACTACATCACTCTTCCCATCCCAGCTCCTCCAAAAAGCCCAGCAGGCCTCCGATGTTGCTGCAGGCCTCCAGTAGCGTTCCAAAGGACCCGAGGTGTTTCACTCTATATACGGCCACTCCCTCGCACTCTAGGAGTATGTGAGCAGCCGTTTCTTCAGTCAACATGCAAGCCCTGCATAACGGACTATCTGTAATGCCAATGTTATATAAGTGTTTGTTAAAAGGACCATGACCAGTGATGGCTTGAGTCACCGATCTTAGTTGGGTTATTTTTAGATTCAAGATCTTTTGTGAGAGTCTTGTGTTTATGGTTGGTAGAGCTGCCCTGGTTTGTCTACATTCCATAAGATTATGCCATTCGAGATCGTGCATGCATTTTGTTCTCTGTTTGAGTTGTGATGCAAACCAGCCGCTAGGCAGGGGCACTAGGGGCTCGGGCCAATTACAGACATGCTTGCACCGGCTCTCGCTAGCTCATCCGCCGCGTCATTTCCGCGGGACTTGCTGTGTCCTTTGATCCATTGTATGGTTAAGGTATTATTATGGTTACATAACTTGTTTAGTGCTGTATGACACTCAGTACGAGACCTGACTTAAATTTATTACTTACCAGGGCCTGTAGAACAGATTTACTGTCCGACAGTATGCGAATAGACTGGTTGCTTACTTTCCTCTTGGTTATCGTTAGGGCCGCTATGCAGATTGTCATACATTCTGCTTGGAAGACTGTATTGTTCATGCTTAGTGGTGTGGAAGTACCCATATGTAGGTCATCTGAGAAAACCCCAGATCCAGTGCCAGACCTTGTCTTTGAGCCGTCCGTGAATATTCTTAAGTCGGACATATTTAGTCCGTCTTCCACTTCCTCAGACAGCTGTATTTTATATTTCTTATCAAAAATATACTTTACCGGTATTTTGTCATTTTTGGATTCTGCTAGTGGCAGACATTAATGTTCCAAAAGTGAGGTGTGTGTGGTACCATTGTGTTTCCATAGACCAAGTGATTTTAGTCTGTATGCTGATGCCGCTGCCTCCTGCTGTATGAACAGGTGCAGTGGTGGGATGTTAAGCATAACTTTTTCGAACCTCTTTGTGTTGGTTAATATATAAATGCACATTCATTAGTTCAGTTGCACGCTCCGCATCTTGCATTCATAGTTGAAATAGCTGTCTCCACTCTGAACTAGAATAATGTATGATACCGTAACTTGTGCATATGACACTGCAGTGTTACGTGTCTGCGATACTGACGACCGAGTTATGTAACGATGGAATGTGGAATAGTGCGTAAAGTATTGCATAAGGTCTGCATAAATGGGACGCGATACGACTTTTGATGCGTTTAATACAGAAATAAATTGGAGAAACTTATAATATAATTAAGAACAAGCTTGTTTAAAAAGTTGCTAGAGAGCTCCACTGCAAAAAACTTGATAAAATAACCAAGGATAAGATAAGATAGGCCAAGATTCACTTAAAAGAAACTTGAGAAAGAATGATTACACAAAAAAATATTTTCATAAACTATGTGAAATTATCTATAGGATAAATACGATAAAATAGTACATTAGTAAATATATTAAGAGAACTCGAGCCGCAAAATTGATGACTTTTTTTAAAGCAGAATGTGTGAAATATATTTATCTTTCGAAAGCTATTTAAATTTCGAAACTAAGACATATAGTTATCGCGTAGTTTAAGAAGTCGTCAAGCATGTAATTTTTATGGGACAAAAGTAATGAGGTACTTTAAAATTATTTCATCAATTTTATTTGAATTTCTATTATTTCTGAGGTGGCATCGAGCTTTCTGGAAGCTTTTGGAGCAGCTCAGGCTGCCCAGCTGAAGATGGATTAAGTCCCACTTATTACGTAATGCTTTGAGCAATTTTGAGATCTTAAGGACTGCTTGTACACGCAGTCACCCATCGTTTAGTATGCTGCCTAACCACTGTTAACGCTGTGAGCTCGCTTTCTAGAATGGAAAATATATTTATAAGTATAAAATTTAAATATTCGTTGTTTGTGTTGTATAAAAACGAGTCATCTAAAATTCATCACAACACAAAGTGTAGCACAGTGTATCTACATCACTCGCGTCACAGATCAAAAGACCTCCCTAAAACGTTCATATTAAAGGTGTGAATCCGCCCCGTGACCGATGCATTCACACCCTATGTGTCGAATAATCTATGTAATATGCTTAAACTGCGGTTTCAAAACATTTACAGTGGAATTATACAATGGTTTAAATAAGTAACGCAGCAAGAGTAATTACATTCGTATGTTATTTATCTAGTTTTATAAAAACACATTTTTTCTAAAAAAAAAGAAGAGTGAGTCAGGGGACACCCGGTAGATGTGAAACATCAAAAATAGTACTTATATTTTGTTAGACGAAGAAATACACGACCAGACGCACGCAGCGTAGGCCAAAACCAAGCGTCTCCGAAGTGTGAGACGCTTGGTCTTGCCTCGTGCCAACTCGTTATCCCCTCTACCTGCGCACAGCCCTAGGCGCAGACGGCGTAGGTCAAAACCAAGCGTCTCCGAAGTGTGAAACGTTGGTATTGCCTCATGACAACGCGTTATCTCCTCTACGTGCGCACAGTGGTAGGCGCAGACGGCGTAAGCCAAAATCATGCGTCTCCTGAATTTTGAGACGTCTTGGTTTTACCCTAATCTAAAGCGCGTATAGATGTTTCACATCAATAACATATATTTACATCTGTTAAAGAAGTGACACATCTAAGTCCATTAAGTGCAGCATCAGGCTTGCGACCTGTTCTGTTCAAAATGAACAACTGGGAAGTAAATACTTTTACTGGTGTCTACTGGCTACGGAAGGTGTAAAAGCCGTGAAGTTTTGTGTGGGTTTTTTAATAAAGCACCTATTTAAATAAATATTTTAAACCGTGGTATAACTAATCAGACAGTAAGGATGCCTATACAGGTTAAGTGATAAGTTTGCCTCCAGTTCGAAAGCACTACTCTGAATTATTCGCTCCATTTCCCACTATATGCCCCGACAACCTCTATATGACAAATAGGATGTTAACATCTTTTACTGAGTATACTTCACTACATCCCAACTGGGATTAAATAACTTTTTATCTACCTTATTCTGATCTAAAAAAGGTCAAGTATGTAGTACATAGTAATACTAGTAGACGCTCATGTAGGAGACGATGTATGGATGTGGATGAAGCAAGATAAGTATGAAAGAATGGATTAAAGTAGGCTGCATTCTCTCTGTATACCCATTTGGGAAAAAGGCATGATATTTATAAAAACAAAGTGCCCCGCCGCGTCCGTCGGTCTGTCTGTCTGTGACCTGTTTATGCAAAAACTACTTAAGGGGAAGTCAGTCATCAAAATTCTATTTTTAATCAATTTTTTCAGAAAACCTGAGCTATTAACGAAACTGAAAAATATATATTGATTTTAAGGCTATGATAAATCTTTTTATTAACCGACTTCCAAAAAAAGAAGGAGAAGGTTCTCAATTCGGACCGTATTTTTTTTTTATGTATGTATGTACATCGATAACTCCGCCAATTGTGAACCGATTTTGATGGTTTCTTTTTTAATCGACAGATAATTCTTCCGGATTGGTCCCATTTTTATCTCATAAAAATTGGTTCATTACTTTTTCAGAAATTTTGAAAAAACTGACTTTATAAGTACATTTTTCTTGATATCTCGATAAAATATGTACCGTTTTTGACAACTTATTTTTTTCAAGACATAATAATTTCTTGACATTATCTCACAGACATATGACGAAAATCGGTTCAGTAGTTTTTCAGAAATTCAGTAATTAATTTCTGTTTTCGGCTGAAATTATGTATCAGAAAAAGCCTTAGCAACGGTTGCTATTGACACGAAGTTGTCAATTTTCGTGACGATGGTCTAGCGGTTAAATGTAATGGGCTGCATAGGATGCACAAGCACATTACATGGTTCAAATCACATCCACAGGGGTATTTTTTTTTAATTTACCATCAATATTTTTTTAGTTGCGTTATTATTTGTCTCTCAAGGCAGCAAAATCACTTAAAAGGGTAAAATAAACCTTTTAAAAAAAAGTCAGAGATACAATATCCATAATTTAACTAGTTAGGCATAATTATAGGTGCCTATTGCCATGTCATTCATTGTCCGTTTTCCGAAATCAAACAGTTATTTAATGATTTTATTCTTTACCATATTTTTCCTAAATCTAATCAGCCGTAGATGTATTTAGATACCAAAACCTTCCCGAATAAATGGCTTAACATCGTAGCTCAGAGAGTTTAAAAGCAAATCTAGTTAGAGTTACCTAAAATATAAAAAGTTTAAAAAACCATTGAAGGTCTTTAGGAAGCTACAGTAGCCACTGTAGTCAGTGCATGCAATCTCGTAGTTAAAAATGCAATTTAATAGTTACTTTACAAGGAAAGTTTCACTTGTGTTGCGAGATGACTACCTCTAGTGTCTGGGAACTTTGAAAAGTTACATCTTGAGAGTTGATTCATTGACTCTATGTTACAAAAATATTTAATAAAAACTTTTGTGTAATATCAAATGTGCTTTGAAAACTTGTAAAAAATATCCACTTTCTTTAAGAGAGGTTGCTTATACAAATATAAACATTATGTGATAGTATTATAATAGTAGTATAAGAAACTGATGCATAATAGGGGGTATAATAAAACACAAGTTTGGGTTTAAAAACCAAGTGCACGCGAGGTTTTTAATAGTATCAAACGAGTGTTTTATTACGTAGTTATGTGCACTACTTTATTTAAACTCGTGCAATTTATTCTCATCATGTATTTAACGAACCAGTGAGATCTAAGTATTTTAGTAGATTAGTTACACAAGTTTCTTGCAGGTACCGAATCAACCTCAGTAAGAAGAGGTCGTAATATATGTTAAATATTTGTATGGAGACATAATTTTTGTGACGTAAAATAGCTTATTGCGCTTACAACTTTGTCGTAATGCACTTTGAAATTATCCTGAAGTCATAATTAGAATTCATATTAATATTAGTTCTCGTAAGACGTCTGGTATTAACTAGGCGGACGCGGTTTGATCCTGGTCATGTTTTTTCCAATGGGTTTTTTATAATAAACGTATGTACTCTTTATACCTCTCAACAGAACTGGCCACTCGTTAGATATAGCCTCACAAATATCATCGGCTAAAAGAGGAAGACTTGGTCTTCCCCTGGGTGACCTGGGACTGATAACACCCGGTTTCGGGAGCTATAAGGCAACTCGTAGAATAAAAAAAAGGAGAGTGCAACTAGTATTATTATAATTGAAGAAATACACGACCAGACGCACGCAGCGTAGGCCAAAACCAAGCGTCTCCTGAATTTTGAGACGTCTTGGTTTTACCCTAGTCTAACGCGCGTATAGATGTTTCACATCAAAAATAGTTTTTGTATAATTATGGAATGCGTATATGTCTGTCTATATACGTAAGTACGTAATTTTGGAGCTTTGAATTCACTAATTTAATTATTTATGTCTTCTTAAACTTCATCGATATTAAAACTTGAAAAAAATCTTACTTTTAAAATTGCACACTTAAATTTAGGTCGAACATTTTAGCTTAATAAATATCTACCTTTAATTTTGAAATGTGAGTAAAAAGTAACCTAGATGTCAGTTGAAATGAACCAACTATATCTGTGAAAAAAATATTAAAGGGCAAACAAACACACACTTTAGCATAGATAGATACGGTTATAAACAATAGACGTCTAACTTAAACAGGTAGTAACTCAGAATGCAATTTAACTTAGTTATCTACCTCTTGTATAATTGTCAATTTAATTAGAAAGCATGCCTTTACGGTGTTTCCGAGTATCCATTTCACTGAGTAAGTCAATTACTGTCAATTGGTACACAAGCGAGATTGCTCGACTTGCAACTAAGTGCGTTTAACCTTTCACACATCCGACCATAGAGGGTACTACGACGCGAAGCTTTGGTTAGTCGATACTGTTGATACGGATATTGGAATTTGTACCGGGAAATGGCTGGGGAAATTATAATAATAAAAAGGTAACAAATAAAATTGGGAAAATATAAATTAGTATGAATTTGAAAGCAAGGTGACTTTGGCCTTAAAGAAATGAAGCATTATTATGTATATTTTAGGTTCTGTAGTGAAAACTTCTGCGTGTTGAGCGATTTTTGGTAGGGGAAAATCTTATGGACATGCGACCTGACAAACATATGGAATGCCCGGCCCGATATGCTCGACCCGAGAATGCCCGGGCAGGAATTCGTGTTTCTGGCCGGTGATTCTTCGGTACGGACACATACATTTATATATGAAATGATCGTTAGATGGCGTTATTGTAAGTTATATACCTAATTATAAATTAAAAACCAGTGTTATTCATAGTTTTAAATTTATCCAACATTTTATCAGGTACAGTACTTGGCAATAATATATAAGTAAGCATACTTTCTTACTTATACTTTTCTTCATAAATAATTGGTGCAAACAAAGAAATATCAGGGAAATATCACAGCTATAGCAGCGCTATCTGTCAGCTGTATTGGACCGGGCTGGACCCTGCTATCAATGACAGATACATTTATTTCAATTATTTCTTTAAATTACATTTTTACATATTTAGGAAAAAAAAAACAAAAATAGGTATATAAAAATATAAAAAAGGAGTTATCCTCCGTAAACGAGGTAAATACCCAAACCACCGGTGGTTAGGGCTGCAGAGAGAGGAACCTTCTGGATCTGGCCCTTGACCCAACCGCCAATCTCAAGGCTCCTAAGGTGACGGTCAAAACTCTTATCAAAAAGACCATTGACCGTCACGACTATCGGTACAATGATCGCCAACTTCACATCCCACATTTATTTTTATTATTATATGAAGAAAGTGTGTGAGTTTGTTTGTTTGTTTGTTTTGTTAAAGTAGTATGTAATTTGTTTGTAAGAATTAAATTCGAAAAGTACTGGACTGTTATAAAACTATATTAATATAGGTGGAGTTTGGAATGTGAATGATCCGTTAGATATATAGGTACATTTTTTTTCTTCTTCACGGATTTCCATATGGCTCCTAAAACCGTGTTATCGGCAGCAGGGTACCAAGCGGAAGACAAAGTATTTGTTCAGTCACTTTATAAAAGCATATAGAAATGGCAATACATACAACAATCCAACGACTATGAGTAAAAGGAATACGCACATCGTTGGAAAGTTGCATATATGCCAATCTATTAAATATTGTCAATGGCGCGATACAGGTTTCAATGAGTTCGTAACGGTGCGACATCTATCGACGCGACGCGATGTGCCGCCACATGACTCCCTTCCCAGACCAGAGGTCGATACAGTATGAAAACCAACATCCATTTTAGCTTTGTCAGCAGTGATGGACTGTGTGGTGGACTCTATCGCGGCTGAATCACCTGTCGTGATGTATGACCTGTCGTCATGTCGGGCCGGCGGTCTGGTCAGTGGGAAGTCGAAGTAGGATGCGGGGCATTGCGGGGTCAGGAATACAGGCGTGTTCATACGGGGTCACCAATATAGAAATGGCAATACATACAACAATCCAACGACTATGAGTAAAAGGAATACTCCCCAATGCACATCGTTGTAAAGTTGCATATATGCCAATCTATTAAATATTCTCAATGGCGCGATACAGGTTTCAATGAGTTAGTAACGGTGCGACATCTATCGACGCGACGCGATGTGCCGCCACAAGCACTATTTTGATTTAACTGTTTTAGCTGCTACACTGTTTGATAATAATTAACACTTCATATAGGTACTTTTTATACTGTTGAAACTATAAACTGCATATTGCCCGTCATAAAAGTACAACCCACAGTCGCGAGCGGACGCTCGAGTGAGAATAGCGGGTGTTTAGGTATTATCGCGTATGTAATGTTTATTTACAACAATCAACATGCAAACATCGGACAGTGATGAAGAGATAGAGTGTATATTGAGAGACTGTGATAGTGATGATATGTCTAGAGAGTGTAATGAGCAACATATATATGGGACGACATGACGGTAGGAAATTTAGAGGTTATGGAGAAAACCAAAACGGAAAAAAGGAAAATCAGCAGTGATGACAGTAATAAAGAAGAATGTTTTACTAAAGTTATAAGAAAGCAGAAAAAGGTGGCAAAAATAATAAATCCAGAGGAGATAAAAGTGGAGAAAATTTGCATAACCTCAAAAAATATTTTGCCAAAACAAATCGCTATGGCAAGATTCATGAAAAGTGAAAATATTGATGGTATTATAAAAATACAATATGTAAACCCATACAAAATAAATATATACAAAGAAAGTATATATAAAATCCAAACATCAGAAACTTTGAAAAATTTGGAATATAAATGTGAATTAATTAATGAATATAACATTTCATTTGGAATAGTTAAAGGGATCGACTTGGAAGAAAAGGAGATAGATTCATTATTTCAGTGCCAGACGGAGATTAAATATTGTAAAAGACTGAAACGTAAAGAGAAAGATGGCAAATGGGTAGATAGTGAGACGGTACGCATATGTTTTAATGATAAACATCTTCCCACACATGTATATACATATGGCTGCAGGATTAAAGTGGAACCATATATATTCCCAGTGACCCAATGTTCAGGTTGTTGGCGATTCGGACATTTACTGAGGACATGCCCAATAAATAAAAAGCGATGCCCTAAGTGTGGAGGTGATCACCTAAACTGTGACATAAACATATCTGACTATAAATGTATAAATTGTAAGGGTAATCATATGGCCCTAAGTAGAATTTGTCCCGTATATGTGAAAGAAAAAGAAATTCGTAACATTATGACAAAGAACAGTTGTTCATACAGCGCAGCTTGGACAGTTGTGATGAATAGCAAACAATCAAACACTTATGTAACAAATACAATCCAAACAAAAGAAATTGTGGATATTGACACACAGCAAAATAACACATATAACATAAATGTAGATAAAAGTAAAAAAAATGATAATTACAAGACTGCTTTACTAAAAGCCACTAAACCACAAAAACAACAATACAAGAAAAATAATGAAAAAGTTTCACAACCAGAAAAGGACAACCATACACAAAATACATTTATAAAGGCAGTTGAAGATATTAGTAAAATTATTTTTTCTGATACAAATATTGAAAATAAAATACAGAGCATAATAAGTTTGATTTTAAGTTATTGTATGAATTATTTTAGTAAGACTTCTATGATAAAAGACTGTATATATCGATTACTAAATAATGGAGAATAAGAATAAAAAAATTAACGTTAATATTATACAGTGGAATGCTAATAGTATATTCCCTAAGCGGACGGAATTGGAACAATTTTTAAACCAGGAGAAGGTGCACATTGCTGTTATTAGTGAAACATGGTTAAGGTTGGATAAAATAATAAGATTATCAGGTTACAATATATTTAGATGTGACAGAGATGACGGTTATGGTGGTACAGCAATAATTTGTCACAAATCTATAAAAGCTCAAATGAGGGCCATTGACTATAACAATAATAATGGCATAGAAATAGTTCATTTAAAAGTATCAAATTGCACACTATTCGAAAATATTATATCGGTATATTGTGCACCTGCAGTGAATACAACACAAGGTGATTGGGATAGAATATTTGGCAAATTTAACAAGAACACATTAATAGCAGGAGATTTTAATGCACATCATACCAACTGGTGCAATAAAAATAATAATATTTGAGGCAGCAATGGAGTCCGAATTTATTTCCCTCAATGATGGCAGTCCAACAAGAATAAAATATGTTAATAACAGGATACAGAAGTCTTCTCCCGACATAACATTCATTACGTCGGATATTGTTCTGAAGTTTAAATGGGCAACAACAAATGAGTCTTTTGGAAGTGATCATATAATAATTAAAATTAAATTGGAGCTCCATAAGGGAATTACTCGTAGTAAATTTAATTATAAGGCGGCTAATTGGCAGAATTATAGGGAAACGTTTAATAGTACATTTACAGAGGAGAAAACATACAATCAAGTTCAAGATAGCTACAATTACCTGATGGATCAAATTAACAATGCAGCAAATAAAAGTATCCCGAAAACCAAAGTATGTGATCATCCAAGTCAGAAGTTTCAGCCTAAACCATATTGGAATGCGGAATTATCTAGAAGTGTGGCTGAACGAAGACTGGCATTGGCACAATTCAGACGGAACCCTACACCACAGAATTATACAACTCTAAAGTTAAAAGTAGCACAGAGTAGACGTCTAATCAGAAAAGCAAAAGCTCGGAGTTGGCAACAATTTTGTAATAATATAGGAGAGACTACAACGTCATCAGAGATGTGGAAGCGCATGCAGTGGATGAAAGGCGTTAGGCAGGTATCAAAATATATTGATGAAGAGCAAGCTGAACAGCTTTTGTGCAGTCTGACCCCGGATTCAGCAAGACCATCTATTCCTTGCCTCCAGTCAACAAATGACAAACTCGAAGAAGATTTTACAATTAGAGAGATGAATAATTGCCTTAAAAAAAAAGATACTGCTCCCGGTAAAGACAACATCTGATATTCAATGGTATATCATTTGCCAAGTAAAGGTAAACAGTATTTGCTGAGTATTTTCAACAATATATTTTGTCATGGCATTGTTCCAGAGCAGTGGAGAGACGTAATGATTTATCCGATTCCTAAGTATCATACAATCAAGAAACGGGAACTGTCTACAGACCTATTTCCCTAATTTCGGTAACATGTAAAATATTTCACAATATGATAGCAAGGCGCATAGAATGGTACCTGGAAAAGAACTGCTTCTTTACTGGTAATACCACTGGATTTAGAAAGGGACAATCGAGTCTTGACAATTTGGCAAGATTAGTGACAGACATCAAAGTGGGTTTCAACAGAAAAACACCAATGGTAGCTTGTTTCCTGGATATAGACAATGCATATAATAATGTAATGGTTGACAGGGTGATATCTGTATTGGATGGGTTGGGTGTAGGGAGAAGACTATGTAATTACTTGTGGCATTATTTAATAGAAAGACATTTAAATATACAATGTGGTGATAAAAGTATATGCAGGTGGACAAGTAGAGGCCTAGCACAGGGGGATCCATTGTCACCATTGTTATTTAACGTTGCAACTATAGAAATTAATCAAAAAATTCAAAATGTAGCTCTTTCTCAGTATGCAGATGATTTTGTTTTGTTTTGCAGTGATGGGGATATAGATATAAGTGTAAATAAAATGCAATCTGAATTGAATAACCTCAGTAAAATTTTGGAAGGTCTGGGTCTTTCCATATCTATCAGGAAATCTAAAGTATGTGTATTTTCCAGAAAGCATAGGGCACCTAATATTAACCTTGAATTGGGGGGCATGATTATGGAGACAGTCGATCCTTTAAGTATTTGGGTGTGTGGTTGGATAGAAAATTACTTTGGGGGAAACATATTAGTGAAACACATCAAAAAACAGCTAAATATTTGAATATATTGAAGGTTTTGGCTAGTTCCAGTTGGGGGGTTCATCCAAAACATTTACGCAGATTATACATTGCTCTTGTTCGCAGTAGGCTGGATTATGGATGTTTCTTATACGGAGCTAGTTCTAAAACACACACAAATACGTTAGATAAAATTCAGAATCAGGCATTGAGAATAATAGGAGGATTTGTTAAAACTACACCAATATTTGTTATGGAAAGTGAACTGTGTATTCCGCCCTTGTCAGTCAGAAGATTATTTTTGGCTTATAAATACTCTTTAAAAATTCAGTCAAATTCACATAATCTGGTACAATGCTCTCTAAAAAATCAAAATATTATAATAAATAGGGATATTTTACAAGTAAGTTATGACAAAATGAGGCGGGATTCTATTACCTGCTCAGATGTGCTCCCCATGTTTTCAATGTCTACATGGGTTACAAATGTACTTGACATGAGTAATGTAATAACAGATATTGAAACCGTAGGCAAGAAAAGGGATCAAATGTATAACATTTTAATGGAAAGTTTAAAGGTAATAAATAGCAGATATTGTAAATTTTATAGGATATACACTGACGGATCAAAATCTGTAGATGGATTGGGAGCATCCTTTTATGATTCTGTACTTAAATCAGGGCGTAATTTTAAGATAGATAGCAATAGATCAGTAATGGTCGCCGAATTGGTTGGTATACTGGAAGCACTTAAATATTCAGAAACAATTACTTTTCAAAATTTAGTTATATTATGTGATAGTAAGAGTGCTCTGTATCATACCAAAAGAAGTGCCACCGGGATAAAGGGGCTAACTATTGTTTATAATATTTTAGAATTAATAAATAGAATACAAAGCTGTAACAGAAAGGTAGTACTACAATGGATCCCGGCTCATATTGGGTTGTGGGGTAATGAGGAGGCTGATAGGTTAGCTAAATTGGGACCTACAGAGGGCTTGACACTGGATTATAAACCAGACCCTTGTGAATTTATAACAGAAGTTAAATCTGAGTGTATGGAACAATGGAAAGAAATGTTCAAGATAGATTCTGAAAATAAGGGTCTCTGGTATAAAACTATCCAGTGTCAACTTTCTTGTGAACCATGGTGGGACTGTCGAGTTGGAAGAAACATTATTAAGACAGCGTTTAGAGTTCGTTCTGGTCATGCTCCATTAAACAATTTTAAATACTTAATGAAACTAGCTAATACTCCAAATTGTGAGTTGTGTAACAAAAAACCAGGACATTTACCATGTTTTGGTGGAGTGCGTCCGGAACGACTTTGAACGAGATAGTGTAGTTGAGAAGTGTAAAATAGATTTTTTGCAGGTTGGGATTGTGCAGAGTATCCTGGCAGACCCACTAAGTGAGTCGGCCAGGATGCTTTACAGTTGTTTGATAATTGGCCATGCTAACTTTTTGACCAGGAACGAAGATCTCGAAACCGTTTCGAGATATAAGCTTTCAGTACAATTTCTATTTATCAGATTTTAAATTAAGTCTATACTTTTTAAGATATTCAATAAAAAACAATAACCTTAATTTGACCGATGTATGACGTCATCATAAGCAGTATGAAAAAAAAACCTTTGCCTACAAAAAAGGGTACCTAATCGTCAATCTTTGAATGACATCTTTATAAATTTATATTTTACATGTAATTATTTTCTTTGTTATTAGGACATGACGGGATGAAACACTATTTACTTGCCATTGTAAAAAACTATTCAATTTAAATAATTATAAACACGAGTATATAAACAAGAGTAATTTTTAGGTTAGTCGACCTAGACTGACGTTTGCTTGACGTTAATTTGATTGACTGTCACTTTTTATGTGTAGGGACCAAGATTATAATCCTATTCCAAATTCTTGTGACGTCACGTTTACTTTTCGCGGGTAAAATTTGTAAAATATATTAAAAATAGACGCAATGGATAAAAAACAAAAATATCGAAATTAGTTTCTTAAAATGGGCTATATTTTCAAAATAAATTATAAAAAAAGTATATCATAAATATGTAGCATGGCCAATTATAGGTAGTCAGTTAGTAATTTTAGTTGGCAAAATGATGTTATTTTTTTTTTGTGGTCATTGTAAATATTTTTTGTAAATTAATTGTTATTTTCAACGGGACTGACATGGCCTTTAAAGTGCCAAAGAACAAATAAAATGTAGAAAAAAAAAACAAAAAAAACTATAAACTGATTGAACTTTTGTTACTGAATGAATTAAGTAACAATTTCCACTATATTCCACAAAGTAATGAAGCTATAGTATTTTAATCGAATCTAAGGGCGCCGTCTGTCTAAAAATTGATTTTACATGAAGCTGTTATAAACTAACTTAGACAGTCTTCCTCCTTTAGCCGACGGTAATTGTGAGACTATACCTAACGAGCCAGTTCTGTTGAGGTATATTTAGATGGAAAAGCCTCTAAAGATGGCAACACATTCGTCCAATCCCCGGCCGGTCGCCGTACGGTCCACCGAAACCGACCACAGACTCGTCCAATTCTTATCGCGCGGCCCACCATCCGTTTTCAAATCATTGTATTTGTGGTTGATTTCGATGACCGGAACGATCTGTCACACACACACACATCCACACGCCTTTGTTTAATCGAATCTTGTGTGTCTGTGTGGGTGAGTGAATTGCATGTGCCTGTCTTCAATCTCGATCATACGGCGGCCGGACCGAAAATTTTCTGTGAGATACCGGACCAGTGCGTGGTCTACTTTAGTGTGGTTTGTCGGATTATGTATATAAGTTTACAATTTAAAAAAACCCATTGGTACATGGCCGGATTTATCCTAAAATCTTGACTTTAATATGTATTTCAATAAGTTATCACTCTCAAAGAAATGAAATTCAGGATTTTAGAATTTGAAATTGAAATTTAAGGTAGCAGTACCAGTTAGAGAAGCAGTGATAAACAGTGAAAAATGTTAACAAAATATATTTGTCGAGAATATAGAGAAGACCTAAGCACGAAGCACATAGTGTAATTTGTCTTAGGAACGCCTCCACGGCGCACTCCAGATTTATTAAGTAAATGAAAAACTTCACCCACCGAGTGTGGCGGGGAAATAGTGCCGCTAACCTATTTTACTTGCTTTTACTGAACTCGCTTAATGCTTTACACCATTTTCTCTCTTTTAAATTTTAATTCTACGTAAAGGTTTTGTCATTCTTTATTTAATTGAAATTCTATGGGCTCTGGACCTCCATAAATGAAATATATTTCTTGTATAGAATTACAACGACGATGAAATGTCGCCTAAGTTCTATCTACCATCACGTCTTTCATTCCGGGAAGGGTAGGAAGAGACAACATAGCTCTACCTAAACCAAGAAAGAGCCACTTATTATCATCAGAAGCTGTTTGGACATAAAATATAATTGTTCACCTCTCCAGCACGAAAAGGGCGCTTTTGGTGCGTGAGTAAAAGTTATTCAAATTTCGAACACCACCTTTTGATTCTTATTCTTCTTCTTTTAATATATGGCAACAGTCCTGACTTATCGTCACAATTCTGCCAATATCGAGTGTTTAAACTTGTGCAATAGTATATGCCGATAAATCGGCAGCTAAGATTATCACGCCGACTGTCTTATTAATCGCTGACTAATCACAACCATCACAGCGTGGACGGGATTAAACTGGATTCCCCAGCACGCCATGACGAGACGCGTGCCATGACAGGACGTGGAATCCCACCTTTTGATTACTCGCCGCTGAAAAAAATAAACTAGGCGAGGGTTAGTTCAAAGTCAACAAATAATATTTTGCTCACTTGTTGAACAAATAACTATTAATAAACAACAAAGTCCAGTTTAATTAATACAGAGATATGGGTAACTCACGTCCACTGCTACTGTCTAACAAACCTGTAAACGAAACCAACTTAATAAAGCCTCGGCGTCCTAATTTGTGAAATTTTTCTCTGGTCCGTTTAAAAAGTAAGACAAAAACCGTTCCCCCGATAACTCTCTCGACTGCTGACTAATGTTACAGTATTTGTCAGTTCGCTCCACTCGAGGACATATATTATACTTGATTGTTACTTACACAGCTTGGCATTCCAGCTGTTAGATGTCGTGTCTTTACCTCACAGCTAGCAAAAGGCCTGACAGCGCTCGGGTTCATTCATATAAATCACTTTTATCTATGGAACCAACAATAAAACATGAAACAATATCCACTATGAATCCTGAAAATTTTATGAAAAGTCAATCAAAGTTTGTTTGTCCTGCGTTACTTCAAAACAGAACAACGATAAGACATGATTTTTCTATGAAGAGATAGTTGGAGATCGGAAAAGTGACTTAGACTGCATTTTTATCGTGGGAAAATATCTGATTCCCTCAGGAAAAATCTTATTGGAATATTTTATGAACAGTGCGAAGCCTCCCTGGATCGCTAGTAAATAATAAAAAATGTTAGACAGTTGCTTTACGGTTCCCGAAACCGAGTTTCCGACCCAAGGGTACCCAAGGGAAGATGGTCATCTTTATTTGGGCATTTTTGAGTATACTGCAAAGGGAAAGCTACATTGTATTGGAGGTAGAGTCACAATAAAAGCCTGTCTGCAAAATAATTTCTTTAGGAAATAGGACAAGCATAAATTTTCGAAACAGGCTATAAATTTGCCACTTAAATGGAAAGCATAAAAATTAAAAAAGTCAATTTAAAAATACGACGACATTAAAACTCTGCGATAGAGTCCAATATTTGATAGCTCTATGTAATAGGAGGCGGCGTGTAGTGAGCAATATCCGGCTTCATCAATTTGTCTATTAGAACTTCAGGTCGTGCGTACACAATTAGTTTAGGTATGACAATTTCTAGGGATCGGTTAGACCACCGTCGATACAAAAATTGACAACTTCGTGTCAATAGCAACCGTAGCTAAGGCTTTTCTCTGATACATAATTTTCAGCCGTAAACAGAGACAAATTACTGAATTTCTGAAAAACTACTGAACCGATTTTCATCATTATGTCTGTAAGATAATGTCGAAAAATTACTATATCCCTAAAAAAATAAGTCGTCAAAATGGGTTTAATTTTTAATTAAGAAAAATGTACTTATAAAGTCTGTTTTTTCAAAATTTCTAAAAAACTACTGGACCAATTTTCACTAAAAAAAATGGGACCAACTGTGAAGTATACCCTTTCAAACAAAAAAAAATTCTTCCAAATCGGTCTAGGCGTCTTCAAATAATCGGGGAACATACATAAAAAAAAATAAAGATTCCGACGAATTGTAAACCTCCTCCTTCTGTTTTGAAGTTCGGTTAATAATAGGAAAAAGTATAACATATTATTGTTTAGTCTAAATAACTTCAGCACCGCGTTGTGAAATATTTAGTCATGACTGTAGTGTAGACGTGTCGCCAGATTTGAAATTTAAAAATTTTTCAGAACGCGATTTTAAAATACGTTTCTACAGTAATTACGACAGACGTGACCGGCATAGTGAACCACGGAGTGTTTTCTTTTAAGATCTTGGTATTGTTATGAGAGACAGACACGCTCTTGGCCGGTTATTTTTTGTTTCAACCCATCTCAAATTCAAAGTCATTTTCAATTTAGTTCAAAGTAATTTTGTGTTGTGACCAATTCTCAGAACATAGTAACTAGACACCAGTTTAGGTAAAATTTCCGGGAGCCGCCTATTTGTCAATTAGCTGAATTTGTCTGGACACTACACCACTCGGGGGAGGTTGTCGACGGTCGACGGTCGACGGTCGACGGTCGACGGTCGACGAACAAAACTACAAGTGATTGGCGTTACAACACATTTTACAAAATCGCTTTGAATTTTCGTCACTCTCTTTCTGGCCCTGGCTTTGTCTGTGTACATTTTTGAAATGTGATACATGATTTTCCGGGATAAGAAGTAATCTAATCCTTCAACTAATCTCCTAATCAACTAATTGCCAAGTGACAAGTTAACGGATTGATTAGTAAATAAAATACGTTTACAAGCTATGATTTCTACCTTTTAATAATGATGCACGTCATGTTGAATCTAACATAATGATTACTGTTTTCTTAGTTTATAAACTACAAGATTCCTTGACAAATCTAAAAAATTGTGACAACACACTATGTAAATTAACAGAACTAAGTTTAAAAAACCGGCCAAGTGCGAGTCGGACTCGCACACGAGGAGCTCCGTACCATTATCTATAAAAGCGGCAAAAAAAATTATGTTTGTTGCCCCCTTAAATATTTATTTTTTTCTGTTTTTTAGTATTTTTTGTTATATAGGCAACAGAAATATATCATTTGTGAAAATTTCAAATGTCTAACTATCACGGTTCGTGAGATTGAGATACAGCCTGGTGACAGACGGACAGACAGACAGACGGACAGCGGAGTCTTAAGAGTGTAGTGTACCGCGTCCATGTCCATACAAACGGAGAAAACGTTTTACTACCCCTAAATATTATTTAATTTTAACGATTTTGTAATATGTTACTGACATAGTGAAAAACTACGTACGAATTTTTTCCTTTTTTCAAAATTCGTAATAGGTCAAAAGTTATAAGCCCCTCAAATCTCGTTTTTTTGGTTCATAATTTGCTCGTAATAAACCGTCTGTATTTGAGAAACAAAGCAAAATTTCAAAAAAAGCAAAACGTACGTACGTAGATTATAATCTGCTAAAACGTTTGACACCAAAATTATAAGGTTTCGTTATAGTTTAGTAGGTGTAAATCGTTTTCGCCCAAACGCAATTTTCAACGAAGAACATACCTACGAACACTCACGAGCTGCAGTGCTCTCTGTCGCACTGATGCCCGGGGGAAGTGCGCGCTTGAGATAGAATGTGATTTTCTAAATACCTATTTCGCTGCGTACGCTGAGCTACACGATCCTCTTAAGGCGCCCACTGATTGGATCAATCCCCGGCCGGTCGCCGGCCGGTCCACCGAAATCCACCACAGACTGTACGCGCGGCCCACCATCAGTTTCAAATCGTTTAAATCTGTGGTTGATTTCGATGACCGGAGCGATCTGTCACACACACACATCCATACCCATTACACATATACCTGATAGTTTGACACTTTGTTTAATAGAATGATATGTGTCTGTGTGAGTGTGTGAATTGTATGCGATCTAGATCGTATGATTTTCATCGCCAATGTGGGGCCTTATTCAATCTCGATCATAAGGCGGCCGGAACGAAAATTTTCGGTGCGATGCCGGACCAGTCTGTGGGCTACTTTAGTAATACGGATTCCGTTTTTACCCTTTGGGTAACGAACCCTAAAAACGGGCCAAGTACGAAGGGCTCCGTATACACAATATTATGCACTAAGGTCAGAGCAAGTTTGACGCCCCTGTATGGTGCAGGAACATATTAGCGCGAGTCCGACTCACACTTGGCCGGTTTTTATTATTTGCTGTTTTTAGTTAGTTAAATGTTTGTATGTATTGCCATTATTAAGATCGAGCAAAAACGCCGAATAAAACAAGTTTATTGTATGGGGACCGCCTTTAATTTTTAATTGTTATTTAATTATTAGTAATACATACTCTGTGAAAATTTCATCAAAAGATACAGTCCTGTTACAGTAGGACGGACGGAAGGACGCAAGGCCAGACGAACGGACAGCGGGGCCTTAGTAATAGGGTTTCCGTTGTCACCCTTTGAGTACGGAACAATAAAAAATCAAGCAATAAATAGATCAACTTGTGGTAGCAATTCCTTCTCATTCCATTCGTCCCATTAAGTTGTCCCACGATTTGACAAGTTGTCCTAGTTGTCCCGTGATCATCTAGTTATAGGCCGCAAAGGGACTTAGGAACAAAACATAATTTCAATCAACACACACTTGGTTGATTTTTATGTGTAATATCTTAGCTCTAGCCACAAAGTAATAACTAGTCTCCAGCTATTCAACATAAATTTGTAGGGAGTCAATTTCGTGAAATGTGAAGGAATTAAGTAACAATAAGTAAAGGTTTTTTGATGTGAAACTTCTTAGACGGCGATTGGACGAGAATTGAGAGTGAAATTTCGAGGACGCGTCACGTTTAGGCACATTTCGTTACATGAGAGAGAAGAAAGATATAACGTAGAGAGAAAGAGAAAGAGATCTAATACATGGTTTATCTAATAGTTCTAATAGGTTCTAATACACAGTTTAGGCTATCCTCGTCTCAATTTTAAAGAAGTTTCATTTCTGTCACGTGTGCAATTTTTTTTCTTTAGCAGGTTGCCTTACAGCTCCTGAATCCCGAATCTGTTTTATCGGTCCCAGCCGATGGTATGTGAGGCTATACCTCAGGGCTACACCTAACGAGTGGCCAGATCTGTTGAGGTAAGTATCATTAGATAGAAAAGCCTCTAAGTGTGGTTTGTCGGATTATGTGGTATTATGTAAGGTTATTATGTGGAATCGAACCTCTAATCTAATTTGAAATCGAATATGAGGTTCTTGAAACTACATTTAAATATTAGATTTTTTTGAGGCACAGTTCGTGTACACCTAGTTAGGTGTTTGATAGGTCACGTCATAATCCTTATGTAGTTTCGATACCAATTTATGTCATAATAGACACAAACTACCTGCGTAACAGACTTTCGGTCGTGAAGGAAAATGTCAAGGGATTTCACTGTACAAAATATAATACTTAGTACTTTTTATATTCGAGATGGTATTTTGATATGGTTTTTATGCATATGATTTTTCATTTATCTCCGTGCAAAAAATCACGTCCATCTGTTTTGGCATGAAAGGAGGACAAATAAACAAATTAACAAACACGCACTTTGGCATTCAAAATGTTAGGATTAGGATTCTCGCTTCTAACTAAAACCATGTTATTTTAAGAAGAATGTGGTTTGAAAGACGATGGTCTAAGTAAAATTTAAGGTAATATGAAAAATAAGATGGCCGTCACCGGACGCCATCGCTATATGTGAAACATCGAAATTAAAAATATTTTATTATTTTTTTATCGTCAAGTATACTGAGAGAAACAGGTAGTACTCAAACTCACACGGAGAAGCGACGAAACACACAAGAGAGTAGAGAGCGGCGGCGGAGGGGGGGCATGACGGCAGACCGTTTTTCGTCACGGCATACGATTCTGTTGTAAAATTTCAACCGGGGCGCGCCGAACATGGAAGATGCAACCGTATGAAAGGTGTAATTGATAGAAAACAAGTGGAAGTATGTCAGCCGACAGGATCGTAGCAAATGGCATTTGATTATCTCTGTTTACCCCTTATGGGATAAAAGACGTTAGATGGATAGACAGTTTGTTAAAATTGTGTTGTATAGTATAAAAATGAATTTAAAATATCTTTAAGAAGCTCGACACAAAGATGAAAAATGTATTTGATGTTGTTAAAGAGGGCAGAGCGGAACACGGATGTCCTTATTACGGACATCGTTGAGTCTTTGAAACTTATATAGACGTTACTGGGAGTGTCTATGTACAACATGGGACAAAAACTGAAAACTGACTAAAACTTTGTAGTAATAGTCAGCAAAATTACGGTTCCCGAAACCTTGGTATTTATTGGTCCTATGGTACCGTGCGGAACACCAAGTCTCCCTTTTTTAGCCGATAGTATTTGTGAGGCTATACTTAACGAGTGGTCAGCTCTGTTGAGTTATATTTAGATGGAAAAGCTTCTATCGGATTATGTACATAAGTTTTTAATTATAAAAAACCCATTGGCCGGGATCGAACCTTGGTCAGCCTAGTTAATACCAAACGTCTTAACATAATATAATCATATATATAGCAATATTTGCAACAAAAGCCGGAGAAAATTAATGTATAGACAAAGCCGAAGCGAATATATAGCATAATGTTATAAACTTATGTCAGATTTAAGAGTGAATTAAAAAAATTACTTTTAAAAAAAAGTGTACCGACTTCAAAAATTTGCACTGAAAAGTAAGAAATAATAAATATTTCGCCGTAGAATTTGAAGACGGTTGGTGCCAAATTAGGATACATAATAATAAACATCTAAGAAGATAAAGATCTGTTCAATATTATCTATGTTTCTACTGATGATCGTAGGTTCCTAATGAATTGTCTAGATTTGTGAATTTGGGAATTAAGTTATTTCTAATTTGGCCCCAACCGTCTTCAAATTCTACGACGAAATATTTATTATTTCTTACTTTTCAGTGCAAATTTTTGAAGTCGGTACACTTTTTTTTAAAAGTAAATTTATTTTTGCCCTTTTAAGTGATTTTGCTGCCCTGAGAGACAAAATAATAACGCAAATAAAAAAAATTGAAAGAAAAAAAAAAGTGCTGTGGATGGGATTTGAACCATTTCCATCCTGAGCTGCACCATACCATACCATACCTTTAGCCGCTAGACCACCGTCGATACAAAAATTGACAACTTCGTGTCAATAGCAACCGTAGCTAAGGCTTTTCTCTGGTACATAATTTTCAGCCGAATACAGAGACAAATTACTGAATTTCTGAAAAACTACTAAACCGATTTTCGTAATTATTATATCCTTAAAAAAATAAGTCGTCAAAATGGGTACATATTTCATCGAGATATTAAGAAAAATGTAGTTATAAAGTCAGTTTTTTCAAAATTTCTATTAAAATACTGAACCAATTTTCACTAAAAAAAATGGGAACACCTGTGAAGTATACCCTTTCAAACAAAACATACATAAAAAAAAAGATTCCGACGAATTGTAAACTTCCTCCTTCTGTTTTGAAGATCGGTTAAAAATAATCCAACTAACATTGTTGTTTGTTTGTCTTTCTTTTAAGTCAAAACGGGGCAACGCATCGACGTTATTTTTTGCACAGAGTGAGCTGAAGGATCGGAGAGTGCCTTTTTTTATCTCGGTAAATATGTACTGATTATTTCTCGACATTATCTTACAGACATATCATGAAAATCAGTTCAATCGTTTTTCAGGAATTAAGTAATTTGCCTCTGTTTACGACTAAACATTATACACTACATATTTAAAAGTCCCCCGCCGTTTTCACGCAAAAACTACTAAACGGATTATATTGCGGTTTTTATATTAGATGTATTAAACATGGACATAATCATATTTATGAGCTCTGAGTATTGACAGTATATGTGAATCAAGTCGGGGAGAAAGTATGCTCTAGTGCGTTTTCATGGTGTATGCTGTCTAATCTAAATTATATAGGAAAGAAAGAAGACTAAAATCAGGAAAAGTAATTTACGCTGGTTTGGACACGTTGAAAGAATGAAAAATTAAAGATTGACTAAAAGGTTTATATGGTTGAAGTGAAAGGAAATGCTGGCCTAGGTATACTTTTATTAAACATATAAAAAATGTATTGATCGATGGCAATATTAAAGTGCACACAATCGCCAAGAATGTATGAAAGGTATGATGAATATAAAATAAGCGAAAGAGGTATGTCAGGATCGTAGTAAATGGCATTGTCTCTGCCTATCCCTCTTGGGAAAAAGGCGTGAATATATATTCAAACTTTTTAAAACCTATAATGTATTGTTTAAAATGTAGTCTGACATGTTAAGTAAAACTAAGTGTGTCTGTACCTGCACGATATAATGTGCTATTTATTTTTTCCTACAAAATGGTTGAGGAGGGTTTTACTGTAAATCTTCTTAGGAAACTTGATATTTGAGAGAAATGCACCTCGTTTCACGGATCTCTTTGACAATAAAATATTATAGTTCACCTTTACCCCGGATTACTGTGATACATTACTGGAGATACTTTAATGTATAAGTTGAGGACGTCTTTTATGACCTCAGGAATAACTGTGCGGCGGTGACTGAGAGGTTAAGAGGTATTAACTAGGCAGACGACGAGTTCGATCCCGGATCTCGGCCATGTACCAATGGGTTTTTAATTAAAAACTTATGTAAATAATCCGACAAACCACACTTACTCGTAGAAGCTTTTCCATCTAAATATACCTCAACAGTGCTGGCCACTCAACAGGTATAGCCTCACAAATACCATCAGCTAAACGAAGGAGACTTGATCTTTCCGCTTTACCGCTGGTTACCCTGGAACCGTAACACGGTTTTGGGAGTTGTAAGACAACCAGTGAAAAAAGAAAAACATCTGTTTTTCCTTTCCGCAACCGCACTGCTTGTACGGAATAAGTTACTTGTTCATTATTAATCAAAACGTAAAAAAAACACTGGTAAAAGCCATTATATTTAGCCAGGATCGTGTTGTACGTCGCTTTCTTAATTTTTGTTTTGTGGGAAAGATATCAGATTAGACTTTAATGGTGTCTACAATGTCAATCGTCTCGGGTTTGAATTCTAGGTGGAAAAAAGTATTAGTATCTATCTATCTATCTATCATCACGCCTTTCATCCCAAGAGGGGTAGGCAGAGACATTCGAATGCCATTTGTTACGATCCTGACATATCTCTTTTGATTCTTTTATATTCATCTTACCTTTCATACATGCTCGGCGATTGTGTGTACTTTTAATATTTCCTTCGATCAACATATTTTTTATATGTTCAATAAAAGTACATCTAGGTCGTCCTCTGCTAGCATTTCCTTTAACTTCAGCTATATAAACCTTTTTAGTCAATCTTTCATCCTTCATTCTTTCATTTTTATTATTTAATTATATAAGTATTAGTAGAGGATAGTATTATAGTTTGCGGAAGCTTTTTGTCATTGTATTATTGTAACATTGGAGAATGTTAGAGAGATTGTACATTTTATAAGGAAATATTTGCAAACAGACTTTTACAAAAATATGTAAACTAGAAAATAGAATAAATGTTTTCTCGAATTTTTTCGGAAATAAATCATACAAACTTTTCGCATCTGCGCCCATACAGTTCTAACTTCATACATGCACGCCAATTACTAGTTAATTTTTATCTAAAAACACTTTTAAGCTCTCTGTGTATCGTCCACATCACATCCATCCCATCCGAAGAGGAAACTAATTTATTTTTAGTGATTATTCATTCAAAAACCCAACTTTCATGGGATTGGAGAAACGAAATGTAAGTGTTAAATATTAAATCGAAAGGGCATTGGGTCGAAAACTCAATTTCGCTACCAAATGAATCGTGCACTTTATCGACATTGCTTTTTACTTTTAGGTCAAACATATTTTAACACCTTCAATACCAATCCTGAACAAGTCTAAACTTTCTTGAAGTGAGGTTTAATATATTCTATTTATTTATTGATCGAAGGCAATTATAAAAGTACATACAATAACCGAGCATGTATGAAAGGTATGATGAATATAAAAGGAGCGAAAGAGGTATGTCAAGATCGTAGCATATGGCATTTGATTGTCTCTGCCTAACCCTCTTGGTAGTATAATAGAAGTATGTGTAATAGAAGTAGAAATAAATAAATAAATAAAAATGTGTTTTCCAAATTAATATTATTTTTTTGTTTCTCTCTCTCTATGGCTCCGAACTGCTCCGAAATTAAAATTCAATAAACCTTTTAAAAAAAAAGTGCACCGACTTCAAAAATTTGCACTGAAAAGTAAGAAATAATAAAAATTTCGTCGTAGAATTTGAAGACGGTTGGTGCCAAATTAGAAATAACTTAGTAGGTACCCAAATTCACTAATCTAGATAATTTATTAGGAACCTACGATCATCAGTACAAACACAGATAATATTGAACAGATATTTATGTCCCTAGATGTTTACTTAATTTTGTATCCTAATTTGGCACCAACCGTCTTCAAATTCTACGACGAAATTTTTATTATTTCTTACTTTTCAGTGCAAATTTTTGAAGTCGGTGCACTTTTTTTTTAAAAGTTTTATTTTACCCTTTTAAGTGATTTTGCTGCCTGAGAGACAAATAATAATAACGCAACTAAAAAAATATTGATGGTAAATTAAAAAAAAATACCCCTGTGGATGTGATTTGAACCAGTAATGTGCTTGTGCATCCTATGCAGCCCATTACATTTAACCGCTAGACCATCGTCACGAAAATTGACAACTTCGTGTCAATAGCAACCGTTGCTAAGGCTTTTTCTGATACATAATTTCAGCCGAAAACAGAAATTAATTACTGAATTTCTGAAAAACTACTGAACCGATTTTCGTCATATGTCTGTGAGATAATGTCAAGAAATTATTATGTCTTGAAAAAAATAAGTTGTCAAAAACGGTACATATTTTATCGAGATATCAAGAAAAATGTACTTATAAAGTCAGTTTTTTCAAAATTTCTGAAAAAGTAATGAACCAATTTTTATGAGATAAAAATGGGACCAATCCGGAAGAATTATCTGTCGATTAAAAAAGAAACCATCAAAATCGGTTCACAATTGGCGGAGTTATCGATGTACATACATACATAAAAATACGGTCCGAATTGAGAACCTTCTCCTTCTTTTTTTGGAAGTCGGTTAAAAATTAGAGTATTCAGTTCCGTACCCAAAGGGTGACAACAGAAACCCTATTACTAATGCCCGTCCGTCCGTCCGTCCGTCCGTCCGTCCCTATGTCACAGGGCTGTATCTTTTCAACCGTAATAGGTAGGCACTTGAAATTTTCACAGAGTGTGTATTAATGTACTTCTAGTATGTGGGTCCACATACAAGAAACGTCTTAATAATGACAATACATACAAACGTCTATCTAGTATACCTAACATAATGCATATTCTTAAGTAAAACAACAAATAATAATAACTGGGCAAGTGTGAGTCGGAGTCGCGCTAATTTGTTCCTGCACCATACAGGGGCGTCAAACTTGCTCTGACCTTAGAAACCTTCGTGTAGTTTATTTCGAGCTAGAAAACTACAAAAAATCACCAAAATTGACTCGAGCTCATACCAAAGGGTCATCACAATGTAAATAATCTTTATTTCTATACGAAAAAAACAAGAGGCTTTTCTTTAAAAAAAAAACAAATATTTAGAAATGGAAGGTCCAAATTGAATGTAAAAAGTAAAGCGAGGGCGACTTTCCCGGGCCTTAACTTTATTTTTGAAGTACTCTCTATAATTAGAGATCCCGAAGTCAGTGTAAAGAGATAAGGAGGGCCCCGGGGACGAGACGATGGCGTCACGATAACGACTTGATCGTCGGGGATTTTTATTGACGTTCATTTTTACTGGACTCGATAATAAATATTGAAAACTTGTAGGTTCCTACTGGTTAAACCGGTTTTCTGTAACAGTGACAAAAACATTTATTTTGATTAGGGACTTTTTTTAATGCTAATGGATACAATCCTAATAAATCAAATTTACCGATATCAAGTGATCAATGTTGTCGATCTATATGATCCTACAAATTCTGGGTTATGATGCCAGTGACGAACATCAAGCACCGCATAGTGACATTTCTAGAGACAAGTAATATTGTCAATATTTTCAGGATTCTGAATTATTATAATTCATACTTAGAAACGATATTTTAATTTACAAGAACTGACACAAGGTGCGTCGGTGGCAGAGTGGTTAAGATGTCTGGTATTAACTAGGCAGACAGCAGGTTCGATCCCGTAACCCGGCCACTTAGAGGCTTCTAAATATACCTCAAAAGACGTGGCCACTCGTTAGGTATAGCCTCACAAAATGAAAACATTCTCTTTTGCATTGCCAATATAGTAGAGCGCCTATACTACATCTATGTTAGTAAGTTATACAAGTTTTTACCAAAATTTAAAACCAAATATAAATGTCACTGAATATTTCACTGTACATTATTAGATCTAAAGAAAGATTGACGTATTTTAAATACCATACAACATCCACAATATCTCGTATGTCGCATGATCCAATCAAAGTCCGCGATCAAAGCAATCCAACAAATTGAATATTTGCGATTTTATGTCGAATTAATTTGGGAATTCACTGGGGAGTCTTTCAGCTTTGATCTGTTTTATTACTTTTAATCAATTCTACGCTGGATAGGTAATTAGGAATCTTGGAGAAGTTAAATTACGTTAACTTTCCTATCATCTCGACGATTTCCCTTTCATTATTAGTTTTTTTAACTTTAACTGACGCTATAAGTATGTATTATAATGAGATTCTTTGTTTGTTTGTAAGGTCTGCCAAAATTAAAAAAAGACATGAAAATTTAGGTCCACGTGGGAACCATGCTACAGGGAGGGGTTCTTGAAAAGTTACATATTCTTTTTATAATTTGTAGGTATATTATTTATGACTTATTTCATGTGTAAAAATTCTAATAACTCAAAACTACTGTACTGATTTTATAAATTATTTCATTGTTATAAAGCTACTACAGATGGACCTGATGGACATCCTAACCTCCTAACTATTATTATAAACGTGCTTGTTTGAGTATTGATCGACGGCAATATTTAAAGTACACACAATCGCCGAGCATGTATGAAAGGTATGATGAATATAAAAGAAGCCAAAGCGGTATGTCAGGATCGTAGCAAATGGCATTCGATTGTCTCTGCCTACCATTCTTGGGATAAAAGGTGTGATAGATAGAACACAGAGCAACGAATCGCCGTGATTTTGGAGCGTTACCTTAAGGCACATTTCAAAATTATCCACGGGCGAAGCAAGTTAGTAGACTATAAACACAGTTTTAAAAGGCTAGGGTTCTGTCAGATATATCTATAAAAAATTGAGATAAATTTGTGAAGGTCTTTATTTTTCGTTTTTCTAAAATATCCACGTGTTAATTACTCAGTAGAGTGTGGGATTTAGCAGTATACTCGGAAACTTAAGATCCAATTTAAAAAAATATTGTAAACAGGTAAGTTTGGTTGTAGGGATTATACTCTGAAACTACAGAACCGATTCTAAAAATTATTTCACTAATATGAAGCTGCATTATGCTTGAATGCTATAAGCTATATTTTATATGTTAAAAAAACCGGCCAAGTGCGAGTCGTTCTCGTTAATATATCACGTTTGTTGTATGGGAGCCCCCCTTAAATATTAATTTTATTTTAATTTAATTATGTATTTTAAATTGAATGTATAACTAAATATTGTGTGAATATTTCAAGCGTCTACCTGTTGCCGTTATCAATATCGAGCAAAAACGAGCAAAAAAATCACGTTTGTTGTATGGGAGCCTCCTTAAATATTTATTTTATTCTGTTTTTTTAGTATTTGTTGTTATAGCGGCAACAGAAATACATCATCTGGGAAAATTTCAACTGGCTTACTATCACGGTTCATGAGATACAGCCTGGTGACAGACAGACGGACGGACGGACAGCGGAGCCTTAATAATAGGGTTCCGATTTTACCCTTACCCTTTGGGTACGGAACCTTAAAAACATGCACGGGTGAAGTCGGGGGCGGAATGCTAGGTATGTTATAAAGCTACACTACCATAGCGTATGTTTAATTAAAGAAACGTTATAGACAGGTATTCCATGAGATATCATATCTAATATTATAAATGCAAAACCAGAACCATGGATCAACGTAAGTCCCTGTCAAAATAGAGATAGTTTGAGGGCCCGGAGAGTTAAAATGTATTCGCATTTCAAGACGTTCTCCTAGGTAGTTATTGAAATATTTACTTTTGTTATTTTTCATTTGAAAAGCCGAGATATCTCCAAGGAACTCCATAAACCGAAGCAAGTCCTATAATGTCTAATATAACGTGACAATCGTAGCATTTGTACAATACACTACATTGATGGCCGGAGTCTAGGAGTCGTAAATAACAGCTATGAATCCTCATCGACAGATGGATGGCGCTATAAAATCAGGCTGTAAGCGATTGCACACCACTCCGCGCACTTTTATGAACACAAAAATTATGGTCTACATTTTCTAAGACCTACATTTTCTGCCCGTAGAGCCCATATTAAGCTATGAATCCTCTATTATGGTCTTGAGTTCATACAAAACCCATAGAAAAAACCGGCCAAGTGCGAATCGGATTCTATAAAAACGGGGGAAAAATCACATTTGTTGTATGGGAGCCCCCCCTTAAATATTTATTTTATTCTGTTTTTTAGTATTTGTTGTTATAGCGGTAACAGAAATACATCATCTGTGAAAATTCCAACTGTATAACTATCACGGTTCATGGGATACATCCTGGTGACAGACGGCGGAGTCTTAGTAATAGGGTTTCCGTTTTTACCCTTTGAGTACGAAACCCTAAAAAGTACTTTCACTTTTTCCCGAATTTTCCAATTTTCCGGACAACTTTTCCAATTTTTCTTAATCTAGAAACCTTATTCAGACAAGATAGCCAACGAACTGGTCTATGTCACTATAGAACCAGCCCCATGGTACCAAATCTTCCTCGTTTAGCCGACGATATTTTTTTGTTGTACCTATTTTGAGAACGAAAGGCCTCATATACAGTTTGTTGGATTACTTAGTCCATCTATTTGTTTATCATCAAGCCTCTTATCCCAAGAGGAGTAAGCAGAGACAACCGAATGCCATTTGCTACGATCCTCCAATCCTAATATATACCTCTTTCGCCTCCTATATATATCTGTAATATTGTGGTCGTTACCATAAAAATTATCAGCAACCACAACAAAATTAATATGAATTAAATTAATTACTGTTGTCCCTATATATTATTATGACAAAAGGATAAATAAATAATAATTTTTGATTGTGGTACATAATCAAATTAATTTTAATACTAAAAGTACAAATAATATATTTTAAATAAGGTTCATGTATCACAGTGTTTTGACAACAAAGTCCTATAACGCGTATGTGTGCGTAACCACTGAAACTACTTGTTGTGTTACGAATACAACGTTCATCCTTACTTAGGGTAGATAGCGTGATGTGAAATAACCTTCCTCAAGAACTGGGCTATCAAATGCAAATATTTTTTCAAACACACTTTTCAGCTTAATTATTAGTATAGGTAGATTAAGTCAAACAAAATAAACCTTACCAAAATATACCAGTATACAATATGAAGGTATAAAAGATAAAATCAACGTTGACATAATAAAACGCAGAGAATTCTAATCCACAAGGAAAATGTCGGCTAAGAGATAAGAATAAAATTAAATGCACGTTGTTAAAAATAAAATTCTTTCCTTTATTCACTTGTAGAAATACCACGGGGATTAAGTGATTTTTTCATTGTTAAGGGTACAGAGAATCGTGGCTGTCTTTTATGTTTATCTTAACTAATATTATAAATACGAACGTGTGTTTGTTCGGATCTTACTTTTATCCCGGAAAAAAGAACGAGGGAGATGCTCCGTATATTTTAGTATTAAGGCGACGCATCACAGTGCAACGAACTCAGTGTAACTCGCGACTTATTTAGTCCATATCTCTTTAGAAATATGTGAGTAAGATTAGGATAACTATTAAAATTCATAAGATAACTAAGGACCAAGATTCGCGTACCAGAAACATGAGAAAGTACGATTTCTCAACAAAACCTGTCTTGTGACACGAAAACGAAAACGATATTACAAAAACTATTAGAAAAAGCAATTTGTAATTAATGTTTTCTTAAAATGTATGAAATTAATGACATAAAATTGTACATTAATAAATATACTTTTGCAAAGTCATCCGAAAAATTCGCGAAAAATTGAGAGGACATTCATGGCTTCATTGAATTTGTGTTTAGGTTTATTTTTTTTTTTATTTATATGTCATTGTTTTCATGTTTAATACATGTAATCTTTAGAAAACAATTTTTATTTCGAACCCAAGACATACAGTTATCGCGTAATTTACATAAGCCTGCAGGATGTAATTAGTATGGGATAAACGTTATGAGGGGACTTCTTAGTGCGGTTGCGCAATGCATCCGATCCGAGTCCGTGAAAATACGTTCCGAAGTTCTACGACTAGAACTACTTTTATAATAAATCGGATGTCGGAAATCGGATCTATCATACAAATAGTTGTAACGGAACGTATTTTCACAGATTCGGATCGGATGCAGTGCGAAACCGCACTTATGATGCAATAAAGCTCCTACTAAAAATATGTTATAGAAAACTCAATAAAATTTCATTTATTTCCACGCGGGTGAATCTGCTGGAACAAGGTAGTATTTTATATACTAAAGATCTGTCCGACTTTACACGAGTACAATTTAAAACAATAAATACTAATGTATCCATTATAATGTTACCAGCTTTCGCCACGAAATCCGGTTCATTTCTGTTCGCAATAATTTGTTTTTCCAATATTTACATTTAAATTTTAACTGCAAAGTTAAATTGCAACTGAAAAGTCGCGGGTTCGATTCCTACATCCGACCATGTATCAATGGGTTTTTATAATAAAAAATCTATGTACATTATCCGACAAACCGTACAAAGAGGCTTTTCTATCTACATACCTCAACAGAACTGGCAACTCGTTAGGTATAGCCTCAAAAAATCATTGGCTAAATGAGGAAGACTTTGTCTTCCACTGGGTACCCTGGGGCCGGCAACGGTTCCCGGGAGCTGTAAGGTAACCCGTGAAGAATTAAAAAAAATCTTTATATTGTGCAACGGACAAATAATATAATTATGACCACTAAAGTTGGCAGAGGGGGTCGTCCATAAATAGCGTCTCTTGTCTTTTTAAAACTAATATTATAAATGTGAAATAGTGTTTATTTGTTCGTCCTTCATTCACGTCAAAGCAGAACAATGAATCGAAGTTATTTTATTGCAGAAGGCTACTTTTTACGTCATATTTCAAAAATCGAGCGAAGTCGGATCGGTAAGTTAGTAATTGGTGAGGAAATTAACAGCCCTTACCTTGATGAAGGTCGCTGTGCTTCGGTTCGTTGTTGGCTGCTGTCTATGCCTTTCACCAGAAATTTCTTAAACCTAGCTTACTAACTAAATTGCGGGTTTGCGTATAAAGACTTATTACGATTTGAGTGGGCGGCGCGGTGGCTCAACGGATACGAATAGCGCGACTCGCTTGCAACAACGTCTCGACCTTCCGGGCACTTGACACACACTGGCGGGGAAGTTATAAGGAAACGGAGGGTAGGTAGGGAAATGTGTAAAATATGTGTGGCGTGTTGTGTGTATGTATTGTGTAATACAAAATTGGCCCGACAGGTAATATTATAAAGAGGTAAAAGTTAGTTAGTTTGCATGTAATTGTATGAATTCCTTTTGTTCTATAAAAATAGCGGTACACAAAGTACTTGTAGTACAAAGTCGTTGGACACTTGTATCTATTAAATATTTTCATTAGCGCGATACATGTTTCAGTATTGAGACAGTACGCCATCTATCGATGAGCCGTCACAGTCCATATGAAACAAACCCATTATTATTATATTTAGCTTGATCCTTAAAAACAATAGATTCAGACATCGAGCACAAAGTGACGTATTGTTGCATGGAGTGTTAGTTTGGGAGCCCGGGCTCTAAAAACACGAGTGCAACAAGATGTCACTGTCAGCGAAGTGCGCAATCTCCTTTTCTTTCAACTACAACAAAATAAAAATAAATTAATCATAAATTACAGTTCCCAAAACCGTGTTACGGTTTCAGGTTACCCAGCGGAATACGAAGTCTCCCTCGTTTAGCGGATGGTATTTTGTGAGGCTATACCTAACGAGTGGCTAGTTCTTTTTTAAGTTAGTTAGAGGTAATTAAAAACCCATTGTACATGGCCGGCATCCGGGATCGAACCCGTGGTCTGCCTATTTAATACTAGACCACTCTGCCACCGACGCACCTTTATTTATTTTTATATCTATACTAGCGGACCCGGCAGACGTTGTCCTGCCCAAACGTTGACTTGCCCGCACTACCCCTACCCTTACCCCTACCCCTACCCCTACCCTTATCACTTAGGGGTATGAAAAATAGATTACGGTCGAATATACACAAAAAAAATCATAAAAATCGGTCAAGCCGTTTCGGAGGAGTATGGCAACTAACACGGGAATTTTATATATTAGAAGATTATATTATATGAAACAACCTATAAATATAATTTCTGATTTGGGTCAATCAATACAGGCATTTACGTATGATTGAATAAATAAAAATAATTCATTTATCTTCTTGTATGAAGAACGTTTTCATCATTTCATTTACTAACAGGTATACCACCTTTGTCCGTCTGTCTGTCTCAGTATTTGTCCAGAATTGGCTTAGAAACGGCTAAATGGATTTTCAAATAAAATAATATAATGTTCACATAATTTGACTGTGAGCAGTAAAATCGAAACATACGGGTGATGCCATGGACATTATCTAGTATGCAATATTTTGTGTATAAAACTCATCTACTTAAATATGATTAAAGATTAAAATAGTTACCTAGGTTAAATAACTGTGTAGTGTAAACAAAATGTTCACTTAAGTTTTACGTAAAAGTTGTTAAAGTTTGTAAGAAAGTGAAAATGCGCAAGTAATCTTACTTAAAGCTGTTTCAGAAACGGGTCTCTGATAAATTATGAAAATATTTCACTTTTCTTTGATATATTGAAGCACTTATTACGAAAATGGTAAACAATTTTTAGATTAAACTTATGTCTAGATAAATCATTTTTATAGTTATGGACTCGATATTGATGAATATGTTTTTTTTAACCTCCGACGCACAATAGGAGGAATGTTTTCAGGCTTCAGCTGTGTTTTTCTTCAGACAAATTTTCACTTAATATATAGGTATTTAAAGATTTTCAAATAACTTTTGTAACCGTGTGATACCAGGCCGGTTAAGGTATAATTTCACTTAGTAAGAGAATTTAACCATTTTCTTTAATCGTTATATAAAATCAATGTTTTAACATTCCTCCATTAAAACAAATGGTATATTTACTTAATAGAAAGGCTCCTATTAATTACATCTCCCCAAAAGCGAGTTGTAACTCTCTACAACTTTTTGACGTTCACAAAATTATTGCTAAAGTTTTCATCGATACGATGTTATTTAATTTAGTATATAACTCAATTTTATAAATTGGCAAACTTGGGTATACGCTTAGGGCTCAGTGGAGGTTGTTGGGGTCATACCCAGCTTCTTATAGATCTATAGTGCGGGAGCGAGTTAATTACAATATTAATATTTAATTTCTATCTATCTATCATCACGCCTTTCATCCCAAGAGGGGTAGGCAGAGACAATCGAATGCCATTTGTTACGATCCTGACATATCTCTTTTGCTTCTTTTATATTCATCATACCTTTCATGCATGCTCGGCGATTGTACCTTTAATATTTCCATCCATAATGAATTTGCTTATTTAGGTAGTATGGTTACAATAAGTGGAAAGATAGACAAAGAAATTGAAAGGAGAGTGAAAGCGGGAAGCAAGGTATTTGGTGGACTAAACAATGTATGCAGAAATATACAACTTACAACTAAAAGTAAAATGAACATACATAATGCAGTTTTAGTTCCGTCACTTACTTATGGAAGCGAGACTTGGGTATGGAATAAGAGGCATGAAAATAAAATAAATGCAGTGGGAATGCGGTCTTTACGTAGAATAATCTTTAATTTAAAGCTTGAAAATAATAAAATTAAGGGCAAGCGTTAAAAATAGACATGAATGTATGTTGATGAAGCAAGAGAAGTTTGCAAAGATGATGAGCAAAGGTTGTATGTAATTAGCTAATTAAATGAATGTAATAAAAAAAGGCCATGAGAAATATAAAATAAAATAATATTTCAAAATATTTCAAGATGTTTTAGAAATTAATTTAGCCTGCGACTGCGACGTTTTCGATAATAAAATATTACGATTACTAAATAAATATTTACGCAAAGACAATAATATTTCTGAATATGTAAATATAATATAGGAAATTATAATATTGTGTCAATAGTTCCTGCGCGGATTGTAGGCTCCACAAAATTGTGTACCAAACCAAAATAATAGATCTTGATTCAAGGAACGCATTAATATTTAGTTAAATCTCTTCGGTCTGTAACGCAGCTATTAAAACAAAGTTTGAATTTGTTTAATATTAATTTTACATAAAAAATATAATTGTACGAAACGATGTATGAAAATTGGATGAAAAAAGAGAAGGATGTAAAGATCGAGAGGAGTGGCGCTTCATCCTCCATCCACTTTGGGAAACAGGCGTATAGATATGTTTGTATGTATATTGGTTGGTTTACTTTTCAATACTAAGTATATGACAATAGATGTCATTAACTGATCATACGCAAAAGACACAGAGTGAGGAAAAAAATTTTTGCTATTGCTTTCCATGACAAGTTATTTTTGTTTGTTGTACATTATCATTGATTCTTATATGTTACCTATTTCGTGTTTAATATCTAGTATAGAATGTTTAGTTGTCGTGTCAATACTCCAAATCCGTCAAGGTAGGAGTCGGTGCCGATTTATTAGATTTGGTAGGGAACGAACAATTTGTCGGCACAGCGCCGCCTCGTCTCACTCCGAGAAAAATTCAATAAAGTGAATATTTCTATACTGAAATACCTATTTCTTTTGCTGTCTATTCTCTGAGTAAAAACTGTTTTTATGGTAAAATTGAATAGTAAGTAGGTTTGAGAGTGATTTTTTTATGTCGCGAAGCTCGTCCCGCCGATCGTGTGATTGGATCAATCAGACAGCTTGGATAAAGTAATTTGATTGATAGAAACTGTTATTGCGTTTTGTATTCTGTTATAGGATTAAATAGGATTTACTTTTCAACAAATATAAATTGTTACAAATCTAATCATTTAAGTCACGTTTGTGTACTTTCTTATTTAGACATTCCTAATGTATTTTCTAGCAGATTAATAACTAACATCATCATTATCACTACATTCTATAAGCTATAACAAAGTCCCACGCAGCGTATGTCTGTCTGTTTGTCACCTTGTTACGCAAAGACTACCGAAAGTATTTTGTTCTGGTTTAGCTTGATTCACCAGAAAGGTTTACGAGTTTACCTATCATGAGCTGAGCATTAACAGTCTAAGTGAATCAAGTCGGTGGAAAAGTTAGCCTCAGCAAGTTTTCATGGCGTATTCTGACTAATGATGTAGGAACGAATTAAGTATGTAGAATAAAATGATCTACAAAAAAGTCCATGGTAGCTATTTCGCAAGTACAGTAGATATATGTATATATTCAATTTGTACCCGTGAGAAGCCGGAATACATTAATTTACGACGTTTTCGTTCGTGCACACTCTGTGTCCGTAAAGTTGTCCATCAGATTTTCTGTTTGTTTTGTTTGTTTTTAACAAAACACCTTTGTTCAGAGTAGCTGTTAATCTGAGCCAAATAACAACACCCTAGAATCCTGTAGCCCGTATATACACTTACAAGAGGTAGGTTGTCACAAAATTACCATTTTAATAAGTTACGTGTTTGGTGAACGAGGAGCTGTTTTATGTGAGACTTGCTTATTACGAGGTTGTCAGTGATAAGTTTTATTACTTTCATGATCCGACACCAATATTAATTGATGACATGCGTTGAGCTGTGTCGGATATGGAGGAAAATTGTGTGGAAGGAATCGTGGGTAAAATATATTCACGAATTTATGAAAAAGGTGTCGTAATTACAATTTAGTAAACAATCTTTGTGTAGGTAGGTGCTGCTAAAATCACATTTTATTACCTTTGATAAAATAAAAAATATAGATAGGTACGTTTAGACCTAACATTTTAATCAAAAAATCCGGTCCATCGCAGCTAGATCACACGTGACCACACTAATTTAGTTTTTGTTCTTGAGTGATTTGTGCACCCGCGAAACACATAAGATGCCATTTTAATTATATTAAACGTCTATAAATGTTTTATTTCACTCAGTGGCGTACGTGTGCAACGACAGCGTTGATGAATCCGACGGACAATCTATGAGACCATGGACTCGTAAATTAGGTGTCACAAACAAGTCACGTATATATTTATTTATTTTTATCAAAGGTAATTTATAGGATTCTACGTCATGTCATGGCAACCGAAGCACGCGTTTCGTCGTGACATGATGGGGAATCTGGTTTGAAGCTTAAAGTCTGACTTTCTTTTATATACTTACTGTATACTTTTAATATTGCCTTCGATCAATAGATTTTTTATATGTTTAATAAAAGTACACCTAGGTCGTCCTCTGTCAGCATTTCCTATCACTTCAGTCATATAAACCTTTTTAGTCAATCTTTCATCCTTCATTCTTCCAACGTGTCCAAACCAGCGTAAACTACTTTTCTTCATTATAGCCACAACATCATCTTTCACTCCGCATTCTTGATGACATCGTTCCGGATGCGGTCAATATACGCTTTATATCACACATTCTACGTAAAGACCACATTTCCACTGCATTTATCTTAGTTTCATGCTTCTTATTCCTTACCCAAGTCTCGCTTCCAAGTAAGTGATGGAACTAAAACAGCATTATGTATATTAATTTTACTTTTGGTTGTAAGTTGTGTATTTCTGCATACATTGTTTAGTCCACCAAATGCCTTGCTTCCCGCTTTCACTCTCCTTTCAATCTCCTATCTTTCCACTTTTTGTAAACATACAAATAAATAAAATTGAAGTTTTCAAGATACTGAAAGCTCTGAAACTAGACAATGGATATTAAATTTTCAATTTTACACTAAAAGGAATGCCTTTAAAGTGTAAAATTGGAAAAAAATCTGTAAACGGAGTTCATCTAAAAATCACACGGGCCAGTAGACGCTAAAAGAAAATCCACTTGAACCAAACACCTACAGCGGTTGAGCTCTTAGAGATATTTTGCTCCGAGCTGTAGCCTGTGGTCTTACAATCAATTTGAAGGAAACCTCGCTCTATATAGCAGTTTACACGCCAAACTAAAAATGTCTTTATATTCTTAGATACTGACTCGCTACGGAAATCACTTACTATAGTCTGTTAGTTTGCTTATTGATGTGTAACATCTTTCCTCTCGCTATCCTGCAATCTGTGGGAATGATTTTGTGAAAAGGGACGGAAGTGTGCAACAGGAAGCCGAGGAAGCGGATTTTCCGAGAGGTTGGCACTGTCAGCTAACAGTGCCACAGAGCAAGTAAAAGAAAAGTTGAGACTTCCATACTAGCCAATAGAATCGAATTTTAATCAGTTTGGGTATAACATAACACAAACAAACAGTAATGTCAAACAACGCAATAACCATAGAGTTATTTATTATGAAGTAAGCATAACGGAAATTAAAGAGAAAACGCACTGAGCCACAGCCTGAGACATGTAAAACAAAAAATATCGCTAAAACTCCATACAAAACATACAAAAGTTTGTATGTGACCAGAAAGGTAATTTCCTGTAATAGTACTTACTTTAAATCGGTTCAGTAGTTAAGCCAAAAACGAATAACTACACACTGATTTGTACAAAAAAATTCAAATTGATTTTATTTTTGTATTACCTACCTACTTTATGTAGCATTGGTAACAAAATAAGTATATTGCTTGTACTTAATATAAATTATTGGCTATTTCTTTAGCGGCGGCAATTACAAAACTTTTTATAGGATTGCTATTCAAAAGATGTATGTTTAACAAACACAAAGTTGCGTACAGGGTACAGAGAGTGATTGATCGTACTTTCTTTACTTTCTTAGGTCATCTCTGAAAATGTTGTCAGCTTATACATATATGTATACGGTCTTACGATTACATACATAATATACCTTCCCAAAGGGGTAGGCAGAGAGTATCTTTGCATACTTCTCTTGCTTCATCCACATCCATACATCGTTTCATACATGCACATCTATTTTAGTACTAATGTATTTGACCTTTTTTAAGGACATCAGATCAGCATCAGATATTTGGTTAATGAAAGAAGAGAAGAAAAGTGGCAGAGAACTACCAAGGTGTACTTTTATTGATACAAAAAATTATTGATCGATGGAAATATTAAAAGTGCACACAATCGCCGAACATGTATGAAAGGTATGATGAATATAAAAGAAGCGAAAGAGGTAACTACTCTCCAAGCTGCCATCATACGGCCTACCTGACTGCCTATGGAACTGGATCGCCGGCTTCTTGCATGGGCGTGGCATCCGCGTACTTATTAATGGAAGCGTGTCTGCGCACATGTCGGTCAATGCTGGCGTCCCTCAGGGATCCGTGCTGTCGCCAACTTTGTTTCTTCTGCATATAAATGATAATTATGCTCTCATTGGGTAACATTCATTGCTATGCTGACGACAGCACGGTTCATGCTGGGTTTGTCGGTCGACCTTCTACAGGCCCTCAGCATGGAAGAACTGCGTAAGGGTGTTGTCCGTGAGCTGGACGGGACGTTGGATCGAATTGCGGTCTGGGGTTCCGAGAACCTCGTTCAGTTCAATACCTCAAAAACCCAGGCGTGTGCATTCACAGCCAAAAAGCCCCCTTCATTCCTGCCCCCACTCTTCAGAACACTCCCCTGATGTTGCGAAACAGTGTCTCATTACTAGGAGTGGCAATCCGCTCTGACCTCAATCACAGAGACTACATTGAGGGCATCAGCAAAACAGCAAAAAAAAACTAGGAATTCTGAATAAGGTGAGACAATATTTCGCGCCAAACCAAAGCTCTACAAAGACTACAGCTCTACAAAGCCCAAGTTCGTTCGTGCATTGAATATTGCTCACACCTCTGGGATGGTTCCGCTCAGTACCTCCTCGATGCCCTCAACGGTTTGCAAAAAAGAGCGATTAGCATCATCAATGACCCAAAGGCCACACGAAATCTCGAGCCTCTACAGTTACACAGAGACATATCCTCTCTTAGCGTCTTCTATCGACTGTATTATGGGGAGTGTTCAGAAGAACTCCATGGCCTCGTCCCTCCATCCCCTTTTCGCACCCGCACTGCTCGCACAGGATACAGTTTTCATCCTCACACCGTCGACACGTTCTCCATACGAACGAAAAAATTCAGTGACTCGTTCCTGTGTCGTACAGCCAAAAAGTGGAATGAACTTCCGGCGTCGGTCTTTCCTCCTTTTTACAACCTTGGGTCCTTTAAGCGAAGCGTGAAAAATCATCTCTACGGGCCGGCATAGTGGGCCCGACTGGCGGACTGTATTACGATCTGCCAGTCGCGCGCATTCATGGACCAGCCACCTATGCTTCTCTATAAAAAAAAATAATGTCAGGATCGTAACAAGTGGCATTCGATTGTCTCTGCCTACCTTTCTTGGGACAAAAGGCGTGATGATAGATAGATCCTAAAATTATTGTTGTAGGCATTGAGATTCTTACACAGATATTTTACGTATCGCAAGATATCTCAATTTTTTTTTAACAAAAAAATAAAAATACAAGTTTTTTGTGTCTCGTACATCAAATTACATAAAGCGAAAACGATTCTATTAATTTCCCATTAAAATTGGCTTTGATAAAGATACTACGACTAAAATCCTAGAGTTAACCACTTTGTTCAAAATGAAAGTTCTGATAGAACGCGATAGTGCTCTCAATTACACGATAGTTAAGTATTTGTTTCGCCACTAACAGTTTTAATGTTGGACTAAAAGCAGAGCCGTCTGTTATTATTAGTATTATGTAACTCTAAATTCACAGGCATAATACCCGGTCCTTTGTAAGGCTTGCATGGGGACATAGGTCCAACACGTAGAGGCCCTTTAGAGTGTTTAATCTAAAGTGTTGTGACTAGCACCCGTCGGGACCTATCTCTGAATGCATCAAATACAATGCGCTCACAGACAGGCCCCGTCAGGTGCCTGGACTATTGCTGAGATAAAATTAAATTAAAATCGGGCTATTGTTTTGAGGTGTTAAATGGATTGGTTTATCAAGTTTATTGGTAGAGACTACGGTCACCTGCCGGTATCATTCATCTCATGAAACGTAAAATTGGCAGGTGGTGACTCGCCGTTTACTAAATGGGCCTCCTAAAACAACCACCATTTTTAAACATTTCTGCCGGCAGTAAGACAGGCAACATTGCTGTAAGCGGCTGGGGGTGTCGAGAGGTGTGACACCGGTTTCACATATAGCTTCCCCGTTATTACGCCTTTAGACACTTCCACTCCCGAGCATAATACATAATATTATACTCTAACGACTCCACCCTGGACAACCAATTAAGGCAAGCCAGGGGCGAGAGTCTCAGCAGTGGGGACGCCTACCTCAACCTACTCTCTGGAGCACTCGGGTTCGGCGGTGTCGTTACTCACCCACGGCTCGCCACAAGCCGCCCTGTTAGTATTATTGTTTAGGTTTGTGGCGGCACATCGCGTCGCGTCGATAGATGTCGCACCGTTACTAACTCATTGAAACCTGTATCGCGCCATTGAAATTATTTAATAGATTGGCATATATGCAACTTTCCAACGACGTGCGTTGGGGAGTATTCCTTTTACTCATAGTCGTTGGATTGTTGTATGTATTGCCATTTCTATATTGGTGACCCCGTATGAACACGCCTGTATTCCTGACCCCGCAATGCCCCGCATCCTACTTCCACTTCCCACTGACCAGACCGCCGGCCCGACATGACGACAGGTCATACATCACGACAGGTGATTCAGCCGCGATGCAGTCCACCACACAGTCCATCACTGCTGACAAAGCTAAAATGGATGTTGGTTTTCATACTGTATCGACCTCTGGTCTGGGAAGAGAGTCATGTGGCGGCACATCGCGTCGCGTCGATAGATGTCGCACCGTTACTAACTCATTGAAACCTGTATCGCGCCATTGAAAATATTTAATAGATTGGCATATATGCAACTTTCCAACGATGTGCGTTGGAGAGTATTCCTTTTACTCATAGTCGTTTGATTGTTGTATGTATTGCCATTTCTATATTGGTGACCCCGTATGAACACGCCTGTATTCCTGACCCCGCAATGCCCCGCATCCTACTTCCACTTCCCACTGACCAGACCGCCGGCCCGACATGACGACAGGTCATACATCACGACAGGTGATTCAGCCGCGATGCAGTCCATCACTGCTGACAAAGCTAAAATGGATGTTGGTTTTCATACTGTATCGACCTCTGGTCTGGGAGGGGAGTCATGTGGCGGCACATCGCGTCGCGTCGATAGATGTCGCACCGTTACTAACTCATTGAAACCTGTATCGCGCCATTGAAAATATTTAATAGATTGGCATATATGCAACTTTCCAACGATGTGCGTTGGGGAGTATTCCTTTTACTCATAGACGTTGGATTGTTGTATGTAGCCATTTCTATAGGTTTATATTTGTAAATTTAATTCTGATCCGAACAATTTTATAATTTTATTAATACTAATATTATAAATGCGAATGTAACTCTGTCTGTATATATGTATGTTAATACGCTTTCACGCCTATTTTGATTAAAGCTTGAACCCTAGAGATAATTAAAATAAATGTAACCATGCAATAATAGCCTCCGAAAAGAAAATGTTGTCCACTAGTTCTATCTACCCCTAAAACTTATATTGCATATATAGACGGACATGAATAAAATTATAAGGGTTCAGTATTTGGAATTGGAACAGTGACTCATAGAAATGTGGACACTGTTACTGATGGTATGTTTTCTTGTGCAGTTAGTTTTAAAGCGGTTGTAGTTCAGAGGTCCCTGAAAAATGAGACCAGGAACCGCTACAAGATTAAATTTTAACGATGATGATTTTCGGATATCGGAGGTAAAAAATCTAATTTGGCCCTTGCACTGTACGTAACATACATCCAAATGACAAGTATTTTCGTATGCTCTAACGGAATGAAACTTTTGAAAATTATTTTAATACTTAATTAATCTATACAAATAAATAAAAAATAATCAATCTATACAAATAATCTAAATGGATTTATCTATCTATCATTACGCCTTTTATCCCAAAAGGGGTAGGCAGAGACAATCGAATGCCATTTGTTACGATCCTGACATACTTTCTTTTATATTCATCATACCATTCATACATGCAGGTACTAAAATCGTATTAATAGGATAGGTTATGCCATAGAATAAAAATATTAGTGAGTATTAGGTATACACTTATTTTCGCTCTATTGATCCCTTTTAGCTAAATCTGTTGAAGCTTTGAAATAAATGCACGTGGGCGGATATCAAGGATCTGCAATTAAATTAATTTTCTGTTTAATTGAGTTCAAGAATAACTTAAAATATCCTTGTTTTTGTTTAAAAAACTGTTTTGAACTCCAAAAATGAATTAAAGATTTAAAAATCCTTGTCTATTTGTTTACAATTTCAGTAAAGTGAGTCAGTCCCAGCTACAGCAGGTTTATCAGTATTCAGTGAGGTAACGTCGCCGATGGCTGTATATATAATATATTCCGTTTGCTACCTGTATACGGGAGATTAAAAAATCGCTGATCCCCTCCTCCTAGTGAACCAATTTTCGTAGCGGATGTATTTAAGCAATTTTATTCAAACCCTACTTTTTTGGAGAACCTTTTCAATTTACATTTTTACCGAATTTGTCATTTGTTGTAATTTGTTGAACAAGAGACAAGATTGAATTTGTTAATTCTGTTTTTACAAAGTAGGTACTGGTATTCCTTATTTAGAGATCCGTGGGCTCCAAAAATATTACGAAAGGTATGAATATGGTGCACAGTACAATGATAATACAGTAGGATGTGCTTGACAGTGTATAATGAACAGGGTTGTCTTAAGTAATCATAAAATAATATAGTAGTAGTATTTGATAGTGGACTAGTGGCAATGCTATTAATATTTTTTTAAATCATAGTTTACGATCTTCATGGTGTTATCATGAAATCATAACCAAAATATTTTTAATTGATTTTGAGTGCATCCTGATAACTATGACAACCTAATCCTGAGTTTAATATTGTTACAATGGCGACAGTAACCACAATTTTATTTAAATTAAATTGTGTTTAACTCCTATGCTACTCGATTTAAATAAAATTGTCACTGTTGTCGTTAACGCAACGAAATTAAATTTAGGATTTTAGGATTTAAATTTGAAATTTAATTCAAGAGTAAGCTAGCTGTTTAGTGTTCACTCCTCTACGATTGCTCTACCTAGAAGGCGTCATAAAACCTCTGGTATAATTACACTGTGGTAATAGTATGTACAGTGTACACTCAGCTTTTATGCCTAACACACCTAGAGTCGAATGTAGAGATCAAAGTATGTACATCTTCAAAATTTCTTAGGAAATGTTGGTGAGTTTAATATCGCTCTAAATATTAGAATAATAAGTCTTCGGTATATCCAAAAGTGGATCTCCAACAATAGTTGAAAGATAAAATAAAATCCTGTAAATGATCGAACCTAACCCAGCACACGGCCCTGAGGGAACTAAGGGATCTGGGAAATGCCTCTAGCTTCGTTTATACTGGATGAGACGGTAATAAACATGTTAAACAGATTTCGTCGTTAAGGCTATACGAATAACGTTCAAATTAACTCTAAAGAAAATGAAAATATGTAGAAACTCCTCGGATTCTCAACCATTGGAATAGACTTGTGGCTTTTCTGTGTAGGGTACCAATGTTTATGAATTACTGAAGATAGTTCGCAGTGTCATCGTTTTTGCAGCAAAAGAATGAATCTCATTCGCATACATTTACCTATAGATCTGTATCTGTAGGAATATGCAGTGAGGATAGAATATGGAGTTGCTTTAATTCTCTGCCTCTCAAACTACTGAACCGATTCTAAAAATTCGTTTACGTATAGAAAGCTACGATATCCCAGAGTTCGAAAAGTGTGTCTGTCTATCTGTCCGTCCCAATTGTCCAGTTCTATAGCTTCCGAAACTGCTAAATGGATGTGGACGAAGTGATCATAGCTTTTTGTTGCATCTTGGCAATGCATGTAATGCCCAGATATGGTTGTGTTGATGGGATCAGACGAGTACAATAAAAATTATACGAGCGGAACTATGAAATCTAGTATAGTATATATTTTCAGAAATAAAAAACTTTATACACCCTAGTATAATGAAGGCAGAGAGATTCTAAAGATCGAATTGTATAACTTCATCAACCATTTCCTGTTAAACTTCAACCTGAACTTTCAATATCCATACAGAAGCAGCAATGGTTAATGAAATAGAAAACTTAGCTACGTTTGAAATCCAGGATGTTATTTAGGTAAAAGGAGCGTAGAGGCATTATATGAGTCAGCAGATACGATTCACACTACCGGTTTCTTTGTATGCGAAGAAAAACTGACTAATGATAACGCTTGTAATGATATCGCTTGCCTTCAGAGACGTATTCTTTGGTCTCAGCGTTTATATGGGAAAACGAGCTCAGGTAAATATTGGGGCTCTGATACTCTCAATACTTACAAATATATAATGTTTCCGACAAACTCTAGTAAAGAGGCCTTTGGATTTCAAAATACCTCAACATAAATATATACCTACCAAGTACTAGCGATCTGCTCCGGCTTGGCACGCCAGATAAATATTCTACGAATTATTCTCAAGTACAAAGAGGCTTTTCCATCTACATACCTCAACAGAGCTGGCCACTCGTTAGGTCTATAGACTTTGTCTTGCGCTGGGTACCCTGGGGCCGGCAACAGTTCCCCGGAGCTGTAAAGCAACCCCTGAAGATTTCTCAAGTAATAATATCATAATTCTTAATTACGTCGATCCACTGCTTGTTTTAACGTGAAAGAAGAACAGAAAAAAAACTATAACATTTATTATTATTAGTTTAATATTATTTTGCGAGGATAAACAGATGATTCAACAAAGTTTAGACCTTTAAAAATTGTTTTTGTTTATAAAGCCTAGTTTGTTTAGTCATGTCTTTTAGTAGGTAATCATAACACGGGATATATATTCAGTATTTAGTTACAATATACCCTGTATATCTAGATAGTATAAAATACAGACGTCGCTGTCTTCGTGTGTAATTTTTATTGATGAATCTATCATGCCTTTCATCCCAAGAGGGGTAGGCAGAGACAATCGAATGCCATTTGTTACGATCCTAAGATACCTCTTTCACTTCTTTTATACCTATTCATCATACCTTTCATACATGCTCGGCGATTGTGTGTACTTTTAATATTTTCATCCATCAATACATTTTTATATGTTCAATAAAAGTACACCTAGGTCGTCCTCTGCCAGCATTTATTTCACTTCAGCCTTCATTCTTTCAACGTATCCAAACCAGCGTAATCTACTTTGCTTCATTTTAGTCACAACATCATCTTTCACTCCGCATTCTTCTCTAATACGCTTTATATCACACATTCTACGTAAAGACCGCATTTCATTGATGAAATCTCATTACATATACTTCATCAAATGTATTTCTAAAACACTAGCCAGAATATGATTCTCTGGAAAAAAATCAAAATTTCATAAGCAATAATCGATAAAAGCAATCTTGTTACTCTGTCGGGGTCCTTGCGACCCATCGCGATACATTTTACGATGCCCCCCGGTCTCAGTACGGGTTGGATTTATTGAAAGACTTGACCCTACCTGAATTTAAGGATACCCACCCTAGATTCCTTTTTGGTCTGATAAAAGTAAGTTTACGACGCATGTGGGCGCACGAGGGAAATAGGACTAACTCAATGGTCGAATCGGTTACGGGTCAAATATTGATGATATGGTAAATTATAGATGTTGTCATTTGAAATATGTATATAACTCTAAAACGATGAAAACAAATTTAACCAAGCCTCATATTACTACCAAGCACTGCAAACTTGTGAGCTGGCGCTTTATGCCTATTTTTTTTGTTTTGAACATACCTAAACATTATACTGTGATTCGTAGTAGAAGTAGTGCTTGTTGGTTCATACCTTGGATTTCACCACATTTGAAAGTTAAAATTTTTAGAACATAAATTTAGTTACATTTTTACATGTTTTTGATGGATGATGGATAAATTATTGAATAACCCAAAAGTTAAACGCGACCAAGTCCACTATTTTTACAGCCAAGTTATCTATATTTTTTTCAAGTTGGTACTAACTGGAGATTCGACTGCGTGATTACTACGTTCATATGTTATTTAAACGAAATACAATTTTGATAGATAATTATGAATTGAGGAATATATTATTAGCCGGGTTGAATATCAAAATATGTCGCAATTAATTTAATAATCTTATTATATTATATAATTATAAATTTAAATTTGGCTGTTCTTTTTTATATAACTTTGAAACATGACCACACATCTGAAATATTATAAGGAGCATGCTCTTGGCCATATCTGTCGTTTGGTGTAAAAAGCAGACCATTATTTAAATTAAAAATACTATCTATTTCTCTATCTATCATCACTCCTTTTATCCTAAGAGAGGTAGGCAGAGACAATTGAATGCCATTTGTTACGTTCCTGACATACCTCTTTCGCTTCTTTTATATTCATCATACCTTTTATACCTGCTCGGCGATTGTGTGTACTTTTATTATTTCCATCGATCAATACATTTTTTAAATGTTCAATAAAAGTACACCTAGGTCGTCCTCTGGCAGCATTTCCTTTCACTTCAGCCATATAAACTTTTTTAATCAATCTTCCATCTTTCATTCGTTCAACTAGTGCAAACCAGCGTATACATTTCTTCATTTTAGTGACAACCTAATCTTTCACTCCGCATTCTTCTCCAATGATATCGTTCCACACTTTACGTAAAGACCACATATCCACTGCATTTGTCTTAGTTTCATGCTTCTTATTCCATACCCAAGTCTCGCTTCAATAAGTAAATGATGGAACTAAAACAGCATTATGTATGTTAATTTTGCTTTTAAATATATAATTAATTTATTAAAAATACATGCGGCCATATATTGATAGGCAAACCGGCAGAAACATATTCCTCTATTCAAAATTGTATTTCGCTTAAATAACAGATAAACGTAGTATTCACGCAGTCGGATCTTAGACCAATTAGTTTCAGAGTCAATCAAACTCAACTTTTTATAATATTAGTAGTAAATATTAGAATTAGGAATAACTTTTTAAATAATTAAATAACAACGAGGTATTTAAAGACAATACAGTGATTATGTTGAGAATTTCTTGAAATATAATTAATAAGTTGCGAAGTATCGAGATTCCTTTTACCCACAGAATAGCCTCCTATCTCCACAGAAACCCTTGTGAACTCTCAACTATGCTCCTTCATAATAACCTTATTTAATTGTTTAAAATGTTAATCTGCCCTCCTTAAAGCTTAAGATGGAAATAGACAATACCATTGTTTATTAAATCGTACTAACTTTTGTCATTAAAATTAGGATAAACTTGAGAATTTATCAATATTGGTTTTGCATAGATTATTTTAAATGTTACTTTTATTGTATAATCTCAAAATCAAAAATATAATGCTAGTCAAACAAATTATATATACCTAATGTCATAAGCATATGAGTCAAGTTTTATAAACCTTCCAATCAAAATTGCTCCAGTAGTTTTTAAGTTTATTAATCTTAGATATACCAACGACCATATACCAATTGTTTTTTTATAATTAAAAAAAACTTATGTACACAATCCGACAAAACACACTTTCCATTAAAAGATACCTCAACAGAACTAGCCACTCGTTAGGTATAATACAAATGGCTAAAAGAGGAGGACTTGGTCTTCCGCTGGGTACTACCCTGGGTCCGACAACACGGTCATGCTCAAACATAAATATCTTTTATCCAGCTGAAGACAAGTTTCTCATTTAGCTCATTTTTAGTTAGGCTACTAAACAAGTTGTTCTGTTGAGGAGTTTGTTGGATAATGTTTAATCCGTTTTTCTTCTTACCCATATCATTGAAGACAAAATTGAATATTATCAAATATTAATTTAGAGTCTTTGATTAGAGCCTTGGTTTGTCAAACAAGATGGCACCGAAAACACTGACATCCGAGATTTAAGTTTGAAATTTCGATTGCTCTTTGATCGTCCGAGCAAACGTCTTTTGACAAGGAACCTTTAAGTTTACCTTTGAGAAGTAGGTAAGGTGGTCGGGACTGCTTTTGAATCTACTTAACTAAATAACCAACTTTCTGATCCGACATTAAGGGACTTAGTACAGATCGTTGTGAATGGAAGAACCGGTCAAGTGGTTAGGAGGTAACTGTGGTTGCGTTTAATAATTATAAAACTCTTTATTCATTTAATTTTTTCAATTGAGTTTAAATATGTTATTTTCGAAAAAGTGTTAACAATATTTTTCTTATTTAAAGTTATTTTGATTTGGAGTTTGCAAAGAAACCTAAGATCTTTGTAAGAAATGAACCCACCAAGTCGCAATGAAGACAAAGAAGCGGCAACAGAAAAGTTTTAAATTATTTTGTAGAAAAATTGCAAGACAGTTGTTGTGGACACTCGAAGAAGTTGCTCCTGTCTTCTTGTATATTTGATTTTCTTACTAACTAAAAGTGTATGTAATTTATTGTTTTTTGCTAGTGATAAAAAATTCTAACAGCGAAATATGGCATTAGTTTGGCCAAAAGAACCTTATAAGCCAGAATTGTCCTGGTGTGATTTACCTAACGCAGTAAGAACCTAGTTATATTTGTGGACCTAGCTAGAGGTAAGGTAGGGTCAGCTCTATTTTCTCTACCTAATCTCAACCAGTAAATTGAACATTCCATTTGAATCGGAAATAAAACGTAGCACAATAATATTAGCCGTAAACAATTTTTCCTTCTGTCCGCAATAAAAATAATGTCCGACTTTTATTTCGTATTTCATTAAAGAGGCATTTTCTAGAAAAGTAAATAGTTATATTATTTGAAATATTGAAACAAATTGTTTCTGGGAAATGTTCTTTATAAATACTTCTATACCGGAGTCTTGCAGTTCATTTGAAGATTAATTTCGCACATCTGCAAAAATCTGTCATAACACAAAAAAAAAACAACTTTCTTATTGTTTTTTATGCAAGATGATGTATTTTTTATGATGCATATTATCCGTAAAAATAACATAAATATAGTGTATAGAAGGTCGGGGCCTCAGTGACTGTTTGCATCGAAGGCAATTTGTGTTCGCCAAAATATAAAATAGTGTTTCATCATGTTTTGGGGCACAAATACGTGGATGTGTGCTCTAAAGAAATATCGTAACCTCTGATATTATTGTATTTTGGTAACTAATTCTCTTATAATACATACACTTTTTTTTTACAAAATAGTGACAAACTTGTAATTTTTTTTTTTACATTATCAAATAAACACTTTCAAATTCTGTCTCAGCAATAAACCGAAGTATCGTGTGATGTGGCATTTCTCTACAATATATTTAGTAATAAATAGTCACATTATGGGAGTTTTAATCATTATTTTATAGTTATGACTAAGTAAATATTCTAATCAACGTAAATATATTTAAATTATCTTCTTCGATATATCCCTCTGTCCCTATATCCCTATGTATGCTTAAATCTTTAAAACTACGCAACGGATTTGGATGCGGTTTTTAATAGATAGAGTGATTCAAGAGGAAGGTTTATGTGTATACCATGCATAATATAGTAGAGAAACACTGATAATTTTAGAGGTTTCTAATGTGATGTCGTAAATAAACACATATTTTACGCTTACATTGCAAACGCTGGCTGAACCCTACGAGATAGATCAAAATAATATACTACAGTATTGTACACCTTAAAAAGGTCTACAAAAAAGTCAGCAATGGTATATGTCTACCCACAATAACCATTTTTTATCCTTTACTTTTTACGAGAAATAATATAGCCAAAGTTAGTGGTAGGGGTAGGGGTAGTACAGGCAAGCCAACGTTTGGGCAGGACAACGTCTGCCGGGTCCGCTAGTATTCCATAAAATACAAATGATAATGACAACCAACCGATTAAGATTTTGACGATATAACAGTAAAAACTTTGAACTTTTCTCAAAATGTAGTTTTTGGAGATGTGACAGTTTTTTGCGGACGTACAATTTGAAAACTATTTGTTTCGGATCGTATTAGTTATGAGCAAATTAGAAATTGTGATAATGCAAATTGCAACTAGATACTTAACACTTATCACTTAAATTATCTATACCTACTGAAAACAATGTTATACGTTAGTAACAGAATAAATTGAAAATGTTGTTACGACAAAAACATTCATTATACAAGGTTTATCTTCTGTACAATTAGTTCAGGTAATATGAACTCCACAGTCTACATTCGAAAAATAAAACCAGTAATATTTCCGCCACTCAGGGTCGAAATTAAACTGGCTGTAATTTTGTGAACAAATTGTCCAAATATTCGCAACATCGGGCCTGTCATTGTTTTTCACCGTTACCAACCTTTTGTGTTGTCGCTAGGACAATACAATATGCCTTTATAATTATAACTCGACAGGAACCGCTTATTGACATTCCAAGTGCGGAAGGGCAGAATGCTTGAGGGGAGCTCGTGGAAAAAATGTTTAACAATTTTCTGTGGTTTAACCTCAATGTAGTTTAGACTGGCAATTACAGTTTTTATACGGTAAGTAAGAACTAAATTATGGTTTTATATTTTAATTTTGTTTTCTATGCAGTTTTTTTATAATAAATTTTGATAGTTTTGCCGACAGACGACAAAATGACGTCATCATTTAGGCAACTTAGCGTTTCTGTCCCGTGGTACTATTCGTATGAGCAAAGTAGTACCACGGCTCTTTACGGGTGGTATAAATGAGTTTACAAATGGGACAGAATGTGTTTGAAAAATAATAATCACAAGTCTTTCACAGAGACATTAATTTAAAACGGTCCTTATTTTTATCTACATATGCAAATATTTATTACAGCCTGTTAAAAGAGGGGCTCGCGAATTTGAAAAACTCTGATAAGCACATCTCAGTCCATAAAAAGTCGTGACCTCGAACCTCGACCATCCTCGACCCAGCACTAACATACTTTATGGCAACCATAAGATTAACTGCTCGTAAATATTTAGAATCCACTCACTACGTGTACATATTTTGGGTTTTTTGGGGAAATTTATTTAAAAAAATCTATGTATGCATGTAGGCAGTGTATAGTGTGTAAAGTGGGGATAAAAATCGTACGGAGTGTAATCTAACTATGCAAGATTTGCCTACTATATATTTTTTAATAATAGCAGAAGCCGTTGGCATTTTTTTTTTCAATTTATTAGCTAATGATGTCTACCTTCTGTCCTCAATTTAGAAAGGTGAAATTTTCATATCAAATCAAAGATCATTGACCCAGATCCATTCATAATTTTCAGCGATTATTTTATACATGCCACCTGTTTTACACACACATGCTTAACTTGTTGACTTCGGTCCACCAAAAGCGATCAGAATGTGGCGTAAATTGCTAAATTCTGATTGGTTACTTTGCTGTGTTGTCAGATTTTTTATGAAAGTTAAAAAACATCAAAGTATGTACTAGAACATATAAAATAGGAGACGTCCTCGACCGAATCTGCGATTACAACTCTCTATCCTCATTTAATGGCGACACGAGAACGAAACGACAGAATATATTTTTACTTTATCTTGTCGAATCATCTTTAAAATACAAACGAACTGTACTATTCGGTACACATTAAGTCTTCTTTTATAGGGTTCCGAATATCTCCGATGAAAAAATGGAAACCCTTATATAGGATCACTCAATGTGTCTGTCTGTCCATCTATCCGTTTGTCCGTCTGTCACGGCTTATTTTCTACGAATCTACTGAACGAAAAATGTTGAAACTTGGTACATATATTTTGGGGGTTTATTGTAGAGAAAAATTATTTTAAATATTTTAAATAAAAATAAACACTTATATTAAAGAATCGTTGTAAAAAGTAAAAAGTCCACTAATATATTGCACTAATGTTATTATAATTTGATACTCTAACAAGAATGATTGTGAGGTAAAATTCCCCAAGAACATATAAGAATTTATATTTCCATTAAAATTCTTGTTCAAAGCAGAATTCTCCTTTGGCGCAGCGCCTCTAGTTAAGCACCTGACAAATCAGCCTTCCTTAAGGGCCTGTCACGGCGATCCGATATCGGGATAAGGCACTGTTTCCACTGACTACAAAAACTCTGAACATGTAAATTCTGTTTTATTACACAAGAACACCTGATCCAATTCTAACATTGCAAATATAATTATCAGATGAGAATGAAGTTTGTTGTTCAATCACTCATAAACGACTTAATAGATTTGGATTAAATCCTGGATTAATGTTTATATTATGTTAATAATAAAATTTCCAGAATGTTTGTAGATTTTTATTGTTTTCAAATATATTTTGTCTAGCTTGGTTATCTCGCAAACAAATTTAATTAATTACATAAACTATAGTTCATCACGATACCGTAGTATTTTTCAAAATAGTTCTAATATTAGCAGCAACAATATTGCCCGACTATATTTCGTGTAATGGACACGGACACTCTATTGAACCGGATCATAGCCGTCTATCTTCTCACTTGACACTATCTGTTCACCTATTTTCTACTACGCCGTAATGATGTCCAAGATAATAATTTAAACTAGATCATCAATTTCTTCGTATCGTATTTGTACTATAATGAAACTCGACAACATTTTCAGTACCAATTTACAGAGTTAGCAGACATAAGGGAAAAGCATCCTAGGTGTATCCTCTGAACTAAAAGACTATGCAAATCCGTTGGACTCTTACGGAATGTTAGAGAACCTACTGTCTCGTAAGATAAGTGAAGCTGACTTCAAGGTTGTCTCCGTATAACCTATTTTACCGTACAATAATGGCCATTTTAATGGCAATTTTAGTTAACTGTTCTATTTACCATAAAGTACCAGCCTTTATAATGGCGTTATTATGATATTCTCCGGCAATATAAATCATAAATCAACTTCCACAAAGTTGTAACGAGGAGTCTCAGTCTTCGGACCAAATAAGTGAGACAAGAGACGAAGAAAGGGGAGGCGGAGTGAATTTTTAATGTGCCAGTTTACCGTGAGAGGGGCAATTTTACTACGACTAAACTCGCATAGGGATGGGTCGGGACTGGTTGAGTCAGATCTGTGATATTCGTTATGATACAAATCCTCTTAAAATTACTTTTGAGCTGAAATTAGAATCTACGATAAATAATTGCATGAACATCTGAAGGAAAGATTTAGTTTTTCTCTGAAAACTTTGCTTACTAAGAACTTCTTCTCTTGGTGGTTTTGCAATGTTTTCTAATACCTGCTCGTAATTGGATCTCCTGGTCGACATTACATTAGCTTTTTCCTTTACTTGGTCTTCCCTCTTCAATATTTTTTTACGTGTTGTTCTGCATACATTTATCGTTATACAGTCACGCTTCCTAACATATATAACAAAAATAATAAAATGAACACAGTGTATTCCAGGTTAGGTCAGTAAAAGTGAATATAGAATAATTTACATTGTTCTATTTGTAACCATACCTCTCTATATTTTTGCCTAACAATATTTTACAAGATGAACTAGCTCACATATTTATAACACAAGAGCCACTAAGTCCATCACTAGCGCATCTTCATCGGCGCTTATGCCGAGTTTACTACCGGGTAATAGGAGACAAACTTTTAAATCTCGCTGTAAATTAAATTTCTAGCGGAGCCTTGATTTCAGAACGTGCCGCGAAATTCTTCTGCTAAAATGCAGTGGATATTTTAAAATTTTGATTACATCCAAGTTGGCAAACTTCAAGTAAATACGTGTCCCCAGTACTAAATAGTTTTAGAACCGTCCGTTCATGTTTTTAGTAGGTATTTTACATAAAGTTACAATATTTTTACTTGGTTGGTTTCAGACGTTCATAAATATTTTTCAGCTTTCGCTGCAGTATTGTTTTCAGTTTAGTAAGTAGAGATAAGTTTGAGAGGTCAACATTATTCAGCAAAAGAAATCTGATGCCATGTAAAAAAATCCAACGGTGGCATTTTTTTATATGTATATGTGTATATGCGATGAGAATTTCATTCGCAACATTTGAAAATTTGATAGTCAAATTACCTTCATTGTCTTTGAAATGATTTTATAAAATGTCTCCAACTGAAACGAGGACCTAGAGCTTCGGGCGTCAAAAATCGAAAAGCACAACCGCGAAGATACAAAAAAATGAACCAAATTGAATGAAAAAGATAAATTCAGAAGAGACCGAGTTTGAATAATTCAATTTGTTCGATTAAGGTGGTTCATATTAATTCGGTTCGTGGGCCGAATATCAAATAGGGTGAATATTCTCTACAAATCGTTATCGACAATCGACAACTCACTCAAATGTCACTCCAAGTGGACCCCTAAATTATTTTTCAACACACTTGCTCGTAAAGTTACTGTTATTTCACCGTTTTCTGATACAACCTCCAGCCTCTACTGTAATGACCAACTTAGTTCACTTGTATCATAAATATCATAATGTACCTACTATTACACCCCTACATAATACTACCACCATTTTAATACAATTCTAGGTCCATATCTGGTCGTCAATTTCAGACATCACCTTGGAATTCATACCAATTTTGGTTTAACTCATTATATTAAGAAAAATAGAAGAAGATATCACCTTTACTATAATTCTAATAGATTGCTGTACTATTTGGTTTCTATAGATATATAAATACATCAATGACTAAATTAGGAATAGGTAAAATAGGTTTAATAAATTACACAGAAAAATTGCACTAAAAGTGTAATTTTACCACAAAGTAGAGAATGTATAATCCAAGAAAGCCTAATGTAATGAGAGGAATCGTTTGCATAAGATTATGTTAATTTGTTAGCGGGAACCGGAGCGTTATTGTTCAAGGTACGGGAATGTGTGTCTGATACCAGCTATAAACCCTTTACGAGACGTAATCCCTATTAATTGATATAAAATGATGTATGTATTATTGAGTCAGTGGGTAATCAACAATTACTTATCAATACGTGATATAATTTCCTTCCGGCCACGAGGTAAGATAATTTAGTGCCCTGGATACTAAATATAGTGTTTGTTTGTTTGTTTGTTTGTTTGTCCTTCTTTCACGTCAAAACAGAGCTACGGATCGATGTGAGTTAGAAGGCTGGAAAGTAACATAGGCTAGCTTCTATCCCACTAATATTGGCTGAACGGATCTAGATAGATTTGGCACAGAGATAGATTATAGTGTGGAATAGCAAATAGGCTACATTTAATCCCGGAATAATGTATGGCTCCCGTGGGATAGATTTGTTTTTGTTTTTCACTGAATCGACATGATTTTTTGCATATTGGTAGTTTAGGAGTCAGATAATTACATATACTACTTTGTATACCGCGAAAGCCGGCGGGGGAGGGGCAAATTACAGTCACGGGATTATTTATTTTTGGATTTTATATTTCCACGCGGGTGAAACCGCGGACAGAAGCTTGTTATTCATATTGCTATAGTTCAGTCATCAAGAATTTTAAATCAATACCTTTTTTGTGACATTTATCAGAGCTAATGTACCAAAACACTACACTCTTATTAATAAACTCGAATTAGCAACGCATTAACTAAACTGTATTTCGTCTCCGTCTATCATAATTAATTGCAGATTTGTTAGAGGGTGATGAAAAACATTTAAGTTAATACGTCGCTAATTCGAGTTTATTAATAATAGTGTTACTGATTAAAACATTTCAAATTATAAAATGTAATATATATAACTCAAATATGTAAGGCAGTTGAGTTAACCTGATCAAAGTTGGTACTCTTTATCAAACATATTTATTTCCATAAATAAACATAAATTGTCAAATCAAAGTAAGTATCCGTCATATATACACAAAGTGACAAAGGTATGTAAACACGAGATGTAAGAAGCAGAAAGGACGAGATCGCCCGGGAAATCTACCAATAATATCTAGGTGGACGACTCGCGATGCTCGCATTTGTACAGAACATAAATATAAATTGACCCAATTTTTTGCTGGATTTTAATCATAATATTTAATTTTAAATCAAATCGAAAACATCAGTTTTACTTTACAGTGCGTCATTTTTAGTACCTATATTTATAAATTACCAGACAGTGTGCTAATGGCCCCCATCCAAATAAATGTGTTAAATTGGTTTTTTTTTCACGGGTTGCCTTACCATGTTATCTAATAATAAACTTAGCTATTATTTAATTTTTATGGCATTATTTGTCTAACTTTGTGTCTAATAGTGTTAAGTACTGATATTATTTAAACAATAATATATAATTGAATAAAAATATTATTTTATCTATTTAGGCACTATTAAATAAAACATAATATCTCAAATATCATATGTATAATACGAACAAAGCCAGAAACCAATATAACGAGAATAAGTAATGCATTAAAATATAAAGCAGTAAAAATGCGCTTTAAAAGATTGAGACGGTTGCGTCTCGCTGTGGACCAGCGACGTTACGTCTTTGTTCCAGTTTTTATAGAAACTGCTAGTGAATGTCGAAACTAAAATGAAACATCTTGAAATGGACGGCGCTTCTCCCTTAAATATATTAAATATTTTATCAAATCTTACTTTCTCGTGTTATTTAAATATATTTATTGTTGGTTTATCGCATATTTTATGGGGGGTTTTATAGTACATAATCAAAAAATTAATATTTACGGGCTGCCTTACAGCTCCCGGGAACCGTTGTCGGCCCCACCCAGGGTACCCAGCGGAAGACAAAGTCTTCCTCACTTAGCCGAAGATTTTTTTGAGGCTATACCTAACGAGTAGCCTGCAGCTCTGTTGAGGATGTAAATGGAAAAGCCTCTTTGTACGGTTTGTCGGATAATGTACATAGATTTTTTTATTATAAAAACCTATTGGTACATGGTCGAATGTGGGGATCGAACCCGCGACTTCTCAGTTGTGAGCCGACGTTTTACCCACTCGACCATCGACGCCCCATACATACAAACATAATCAAATCATTTCAAATAATCAAACTATATTTTTAGTGATATAGTTTATGTGAACGTCGCGTCGCATCGACAGTAGATTACATTTTCATTTATGAAGTTCTAACTATTCATCCAACGGTAGTGTTTATTTAAGTTATCTAGATTAGCGCAGAGATAGACAGGGCTAGAAACTTAGTAGTATTCAATAGTAAAACAAGAAAATTAGAAATATCTTTATAAACAGAGTAGTCAACCCTATTACTCATCAAATTACCTCTTCTTAAGAGAGTTAGTAAATATATTTCGTCGACACAGTGCACCTGAGGTAAACTTGGGAAAAACTTACCTCCACAGAGTTGGCTAAACAATAATAAACATAGTTCTTGAAACTTTACAAAGTGGAAGCAACAATGTAAACATCGCAGCGGCCTCAACTCTCATCTACCTAGCTCCGTTCTGCGACAAATATATTACGTTGAATACACTCTTATGTACTTCATATTACCTACTTTTCAAGTTTTAACAAGTTGTAAAGTACATTAATTATAAATTATTCTATATGAATTCGCCTTAAATTACGCATATTGCATTCAATACTTATACATCTCAATACAAGACGACTCAAAAACACATATCTACACTCCGACTAAGCTTGTTTTAGTCATTAGTCTTAGGTTTAGCCCAAGACATTTAGTTCTTGTGGTCAATTTTAAAATTGAAAGGTGCTATAGGTTAAAATGACCTCCTATAGGACCAGCAAATTTTATTGTTTAAATGCCTAATTAGATGTAAAATATGGGAATATTATATCAATAACGAAACCCTCCTAAATAATAAGTTGCTCTTAGCGATTTTTATTGTATAATTAAATTATAATTTTATAACGGAGATCGCCTTAATCATTAAAGCTGCTCTCTTCTCTTAATTTCACAAACTGGAGAGTAAAAATTAAACTCGTAATTATAACAGGATATTACGAAGTGAAGGGTGGAAAATATCTATTTATAAATTGGTTGAACTTACTTAGACAGATAATATCATAATATCAATGGACTCTCTGGTTAAGATCCCGGATGCCAGCCATGTACCAACGGGTTTTTATAATTAAAACGTATGCCATGTACACTCATAGAGTACTAAGCCTATGGAGGGGCCATAGACGGGCCCCCCCTTTCGCCAATTTTTTCCCCTTTGACCAGTTATACTGACCAGGTGCGCAGTAATAAGTTAGCTTAGATTTCGTTGGTATCGTTTTGTGTCGCGAGACAGAGCTCTAGGAAAATGTTTAATTGTGATGTTTTAAACGGGAAAGGCGATCTAGGGCGTCAAACTTAGTGTTTCCAATCATTAATTATAATTATTATGTTTGTATTTTAACATAATGATCATATAACGTAAAATCCGTTGCGACAATAAAACGACAGAAAAATACAGTGGTACAGGGGCAGAAAAAAATGTTCGGTCATTTACACCCTTCACGTCTCCTTTGGTAAATATTCAAAGTGTACACTAGATGAAGGCGTACCGTTAGTTCATAGTTAACTAATATCCAACAGATGGCGTCTTTTACAAAATACATAAATTACAACGAACTCAACAGCATAAATAAACATTTAATTTTGATTTTGTTTATCTTGCTCCTGGTTTTTTTAAATGGTAAGTGTTTTGTTTTATTCGTATGTTGGTAACATTTATTTATAGAGTATAGATTACTTACAACATATATATAGAACAATTTTGATTCGTTAGATTATTTTTCGTATGAGAGTGAAAAATAATCTTCAAAATGGCATATCAAACATTAACTTTGATGCAGTATTACGAGAGATAATTATGGCGTACCGACAAAAAACCCTTGAGATATAATATTTAAAGAGATAATTCGAAAAAACACACTTAGAGGCTTTTCAATCTAAATATACCTCAACAGAACTGGCCACTCGTTAGGTATAGCCTCACAAATACCATCGGCTAAAAGAGGGAGACTTGGTCCTCCGCTGGGTACCCTGGGACCGTAACACGGTGTCGGGAGCTGTAAGGCAACTCGTGAAAAAAATCAATGGACTTTGCTATCAATAAACTGGAATTCATTAATATTTGTCGAAATGTGTAAGATATTATTTTAGAAACTACAATTGAACAAACCAGACGGTTTTTAAGGAAAATCATAAACCATTACGTCCAAGTCAAAGAAGAAGTAACTCGGTAGAAATTTTCTCCATTGTACAACTTAGACTATTATGGCGGCGTAATGAGTTCTTACGAGAAAAATGTTCTCCAAAGAATTGCTTAGTTTAAAGAATAAAGAAAGATAATGTTAGAATAACAAAAGGTTGTAAAGTAGGGCGCGGGCGGGGCTGAGGACGTGTATGAAAGTATTCGTATATCTGGGGTGATGAAATTTCAGATTGTGTCGTCGGTTCAGGAAATGTTTATTACTAGCGAAATTTTCAGCTTTTCTTGTATGAATTGTTACTAAATATTAGAGTAAAAACATCTGGTATTACATATTTAATAATATTTTTATTATTATTAATTTAGGCATATAGAATTTACATAGGTATTAAAATAATCTTAAATAGGTACTAAATTACAAAAATAAAATTAAATTACAAATATAAAATTAAATTACAAATATAAAATTTCGCTATCTACTGTGAGAGTACCCTACAGACAGACAGAAATAAGAGCCAGCACGTTGGTCATGTGAACTTTCTATTAGTCGTTTACTAATATCTTGGAACAGACTCTGTGCACTAGGTCCCCATGCATCGTTTCCACACCATACGCCTATGTATTCTTTCGGCTTTGTACATTATTACTTTATTGAAAATATTCAATTATAAATGTTTTACAAACGCTTATTATTTTTAATAACTTTATTATTATAATAAATGTGTCAATTTTCAGCAACGTAGCTCCGAGCACTATTACACAATACCTTATATTAGGCGACAATAATAGCTCGAGAATTTCTTCAGTAAAGTATGTCATAATACGTTTTATAATAAGAAAACCTTAAAATCGTGCAAGATTGATTTAAAGCCAAATTTATAATCGTGTCAAACCCACCTCATAGTTCCAAATAGTGTAAAATTTTTGGTTTACAGATAAATTTTGAAAATTATAAGACCTTCCAGTTATCATTATTACTACCTTTCCGCCCGACTTCGCAATGTGACAAGAAATTTTATTTTGAATAATTCCGGGATACAAGTAGCCTGTGGCTCTCAAACTATGTCAGTGCTGAAAAATCACGACGATTCGTTGCTTTGTTTTGACGTGAAATAATGTCATTATTATATAGATATACAAATATATTAACAAACAAACACCTTTCACATTTATAATATTACTAAGTAAGGATTTCTAAGTAATAAATTGTCAGCCATTCAATTACTATCTGCCTATATTTATTTTAACAATAGAAAAAACCGTCCAAGTGAGAATCGGACACGCGCACGAAGCTGTTTCTTTACTCCTGTGCACGAAGTTTCTGTACACTAAATATAGTATGCACTAACGGCATATCAAGTTTGACGCCCCTGTATGGTGCAGGAACAAATTAGAGCGAGTCCGACTCACACTTGGCTGGTTTTTATTATTTGTTGTTTACTACAAATTTGTGCCGTTTGGTGTAGAAACTTAAGAGTAAGAGTCCGTGGGGTTCAAATGATAAAAAGTTTATTAAAGTTAATATCCCCTCGACTGATCATCTCTTCTGGTAACAAGAGGGCTGGCTCCTTCCTAGCTCAACAAATCAGCATCGCGATTCGGCGAGGAAATGCAGCCAGTATTCTTGCCACTATTCCACGCGGACCTGTTCATTTAGTTATTAATGTTTAGTTTAGATTTATGAATGTTTAATTATGTATTTTCATGTGTTATGTGTAAATAATTAAAATAAATTACATTAATAAATGTTTTACTTAAGGGGATAATATAGGTAAAATCACCAAAAACACGTTGGCTTACACCCGTTTGTAGACTAATCCCTTTGTGATTTTGATATATAAAAATACACATATTAAAGTTAAGTTCGTCATAAATAACTTGTATTGTTTAAAATTTCTATAAAAGTCTCCAAATAAAAAATAAATAAAAACAGGCCATTTTTTATCTAAATAGTAAATTCTCTCTATAAAGGCTCATGAGATACACTTGAATCCTACATTAAATTAAATGTTATATCCTCTTTAACAATTTGTATTGTTTTTTTTTATATAATTGTCAAATAAATTTCGTGAATTAAATATTTTCACCTAAATTGAACATTATCCGCGCGAGCGTGCCGCTTCGTCACCCTATAATCCCGAGCGTTTTCTATACAAAATATAGAGGTCAAAGCGTCAAGGTTATTGGCAGATGTTAAAGCCTTAAGGGTCCTATACTGGAAATTTTTCTAGGATAAACTATTCCCAATTTCTCTGTAAATGATACACCTGTGTCACTATGATTTAGCATATAGTTACTTATTGAATATATCTAAGTGAAATAGCTCTTATTTTTTCAATGGGTTTTATTGAATAGGAAATATGGGTGGTTTAACTTTGCCCCTGATGTCTCTTTCATAATCTATCACAAAATTCTATTTTTTTTAAAAGCGCTGTTATACCATTACCCTTCAATTATATATATCGAATTTTTTGGTAGCTTATTGAAAATTTAAAATAATTATTACTTTATTATTTTTGCCAAATTAAAAAAATCATAATTTTTTTTTTATTTTCAAAAAGCTACAAAAAAAGCGATGTATATAATTGAAGAATAATGGTATAAGAGCGCTTTAAAAAAAGTTAGTTTTGTGACAGATTATGAAAGAGACAGCAGGGGCAGAATAATCCTTTTTCTACCACCCATATTTCCTATTAAATAAAATCAATTGAAAAAATTGGGAATAGTAATGTCTCCATACAAATTATGGATATAGGGCCCTTAAGACATTTGTATATATGTACTTCCATTATTGCCATTGCCAACTCTATCATAATTTCAAGTATCTATCTATTAAGGTGCCCACCCATTGGTCCAATCACCGGTGCGCCGCCGTACCGTCCACCGAAATTGGCCACAGATTCGTCCAATTCCTATAACAAATGGCCCGCCTAGATCACAATATATGGCGGCCGGAATGGGAAATTTTCGGTGCGATGCCGGACCAATGTGTGGCCTACTTTACGGTTTAAAAGATACAGCCCTGTGACATACGAACGGACGGACATCGGGGCCTTCGTAATAGGGTTTCGTTGTGACGCTTTGGGTACGGAAATCTAAAAATCTAAGAACACTGGGAAAAAAGTAGAAAATAGTGTCCTAGCAGTTCTAGGTTATTTGAAAAGCAATTCCCTCATTATCACATTCCTCGCTCCGTCCAACAACAGCGAATCTCCACTTGGAATAGTCTGTCTGCCAGAGAACTTGTGAACTATAGACTTGTACAATACATTTATTACTACCTGCCATCACGCCTTTTACCTCAGGAGTAGGTAGACAGACAATTGAATATTAGGTTGTACAGTGCATTAACGAATGTACATCTAGGGGCATTTACTTTTAGTTCCGCGAAAGAATTTGGAATTGTTGCTATGCGCTTTCTGCTCAGTTGTTGAAAAACCTTTGACTTTTACCTAGTAAATCCTTTTAGTTTATCCTTCACTCATTCTTTCAATGTGTTTAAACCAGCTTTATTTACTTGTCTGGTTTTCTTCGAAACAGTCCAACTTATCAAGGTGGAACAAAGAGCAGATTTTAAGTCTTACTCGTACATACTTACTTCCTTAAGTTTTCAACAACATTAACTCATACGGTTCTCGACAACATTATGACAGACATACAGACGGATGGACAAAAAAGTTTCAGTACAGACAGTCCATATCCCACATCCCACTTTGTGGAACCGTTGCCGGCCCCAGGGTACCAGCGATAGACAAAGTCTTCCTCACTTAGCCGAAGATATTTTTGAGGCTATACCTAACGAGTGGCCAGCTCTGTTGAGGTAAGTAGATGGAAAAGCCTCTTTGTACGGTTTGTCGGATAATGTACATAGATTTTTTATTATAAAAACCCATTGGTACTTGGTCGGATGTGGAGAACTAACCCGCGACTTCTCAGTTGTGAGCCGACGTTTTACCCACTCGACCACCGACGCCCTTTATAATATAGAACAAACATCTCTTCGTCGGTGATTACTGAATCCTGCAGCATTCAGCTGTATATAATTTCAGTTTGTTAACTCTGTGACAACAGATTCAGCACTGCAGATGCGGTTAGTACTCGATGGTGAACTTTTCCAATATCTAGTTGCGACGTAAGCACCTCTAACTTTTAGATGGTCATTCGTCCTACAGAGGAACACAAAATAACATGAAGTACCTAGGTACCTGTGTTAAAATATGGTACTTAACTTTACTTCTGTAATTATAACAGTAGATAAATTTTGGTCCCAAGGAAGTTAGAGAAGAATGGTTGCTGAAATAAATACCTTAAGTATTTGTGTGTTTAGAACATCTGAAACGATTGAAACGTTTAAAAAACAGTGATGTAGCCTTGCATTTTCATAAGCAACCTCTAAGATTTAAGAATCTAATAAAGTACAAATATTGAGGTAGACATAATTCTGACGTACTGACTTTTAATTATTTCTGCTTCGGCAAACGCTAAAACACTTTTCTATTTATGAAATGTGTAGTAGTCCCTTAGTGGGTGGGTTTTCATAACATGAATATTGTAAATTTATTGCCAAACCTCATGAAAATTTCATGTGTGGCATTATAAGACCTATTTCGTATTTATATTTAACCGAAATTATAATCACTGTAATACAAAATAAACTGTTATTTGATGGCTGTAAAATATTAATCTGATACCAAATGTCCTAGTTTCAATCGGTAACTATACTAAATTACTATACTATCTCATTTTACATTAATTTAAAATAAATCTATCATCACACTTTTTTATCCCATGAGGGATAAGCATTTGAATCTTTCTTCTTTATATTTATGTGTTCACGAAGATACATCGTAGGTATTTCTTTTTACACGCTTTATATTAGTTTCACCTGTAACTATGTATGTATATAAAGAAATCTTGGAAGTCGAATTTAACCAACTTATAATAAAATTGTCGTATCGATTTGGCGCTTTGTAAGTGTATGGTTTTAACACTGTGTACTCCAAGACCTCTGACTCTGATTGAGAACCAAGAACCCTCCACATCTACTGGCACCTCAACCATAGAAAAGGGTAAAAATTTATATAATTTACCGATCATTCCCCAATACATTGTTCAGATACTACCAGTGGAAGAACCCACTGATCAGTGACAACTTGACATTGGCAAATCATCGGAAGCACTGATGGAGCCATGATAAAATAAGAAGAAGTATATGTAATTCGGATGACAATACAATAATTTGGTAACATATATATAATCTGATGATGGAGCCAGGATGTGGATTCCCTGATCTAAAATGTGGATAGTGGAACTCTATAATGAAATGACGGAACCCCATTGAGTTTGAGCTCATTTGATTTATCTTCACAAGTACTCTGGTCCTAGATGATGTGCAGGATCCTAATTATGGAACCGGAAGGTGGCCACAGGGACTCTGTAACGAAACGACGTAACCCCATCGAGTTTGAGCTCATTTGGTATGAGCAAGTGTGCGTTACTGACAAAAGCGTTTTTTTAGTTTTTTTCTTAAACTATTCAATTATTATCTTCTACGTCAATCTTTAATTCTTCATTACTTCAATGTGCCCAAGCCAGCGTAAACTATATTATTAGTTTTTAATTTAAAATATTAAATATGGTGTATTCTTTCTTCCCAAAAACAGCAAGTGCTTTAAGGCAACAGTGTTGAGCGTGTTTCACAATTCCATGCACTTGACGTCTCTAACTTTTCCAATATGCGCTAGTTTCTCCCTCGATGTGAGAAGTTAGCGGACAGAATGCTCACACGAGTTGCCGCCTCACTTATTAAATTACCATTTGACATCAGCATAATCGAAATTCACTAAAGGGTCTGCTTGATTCCGTTTACGCTAACTGCAACTAAACTGGTAAATAAACTGAGTTAGTTCCGTTTATAATCATCATACAATGATTTGAGTTTTGGTTTACAACATGTCTCATCCAATTAAAAAAAACTAGCATAGGTGACTATAGGTTCAATAAAGTTATAATTTTTATTATTTACTTTTATCTATATTAATAATAAAGCTGAACAGTTTGTTTGTCTCAACGCGCTAATCAAATTCAAATTCAAATCTCTGGAACTACCAGTCTGAAGCAGTAACAATTAACACGGGTACAACCCAGCTCTAATCATCACTAAATCATCATAAAAAAATCCGTATTTTGTTACGGTTGTCACTATATAGGTTGTTTCACCGGGAAGGTTTACAAGTATGATTAATATAAAGGAGCTGATCATTAACAGTATAGTAAAATCAAGTGGGGAAAAGGTTAGCCACAGCGAGTTTTCATTGCGTATGTTGTCTAATCCGTCAGAGATATAACAAAATGATGCGGAAAAGAATTGTGTAGAAGAATATGGTCTACAAAAAAGTCCGCAGTATAGCATATATATATATATATCTCTAATAGACAAGTAGTTGTATTGAAATTGTTGTAAACACATATTGTACCTGTGCAAAGCCGTAAAGTAGCCTACGCACTGGTCCGGTATCTCACAGAAAATGTTCGGTCCGGCCGCCGTACGACCGAGAACACATTAGCGATGTTAATCATACGATCTAGATCACATGCAATTCACTCACCCACACAGACAAGATTCGATTAAACAAAGGCGTGTGGATGTGTGTTTGTGTGTGACAGATCGTTCCGGTCATCGAAATCAACCACAAATACAACGATTTGAAAACGGATGGTGGGCCGCGCGATAAGAATTGGACGAGTCTGTGGTCGGTTTCGGTGGACCGTATGGCGGCGCGCGCCGGCAATTGGACGAATGAGTGGGCACCTTTTTTTCAGAAAACCTAATCTATTTACGAAACGGAATAAAATATATATGGATTATGAAAATATGATTAGAAAGATTTTACTCGATAGAAAAAAAATCCTAAATACCTCTGAAAACTTTATTTATATAATTTTATGGCTATAATATAGATGGTATCATTACAAAAAATTGCATGAATATTTTTTTGGTAATTATCTATATTTTCATTGTAAAATTATTTCTATGTTGTATAAGATTTTTTTTTAATTTGCATTTTAAAGAAAAAATATCGCTTACATTGAATCGCTTACTGTTTCTATACAGCTCGCCTGCGCGCGATTCTAGATAAATGCGTTCTGCTTTTTCATCACTCATTTTCCCATCGAAGAGTTTGCGCCCACAAAACTGGGAGAAATCTGGACATAATTATCCATACTCCATCCAAAATTCCCATATTAAATCAAGAAAATCAAATCAAATTTAAAAATGATCCTTTTTAACCAAATGAGATGATTATTTTTCCCACAGGATGGCTTTATGAATGACAACACGATGAGGTATTATAAAACAATAAGGATTACGTCGCCATGTCGCCCGCACATTACGTCGTATATAAACACGGATTTCTGATTTAGTTCCTCTCCAGATTTTCATATGTGGAACCCTTCGAGCAAACATCGGCTCGACACTAGAGTGACGATGATTTCTTATATACTTTTTTTAAAATCAGAAAATCCTTTGAAATGTATCGATTGATCAACCTGGCTGACTTAGTTCGATTTCTGATCGGTATCAAAAATATATTATTGCTATATCTATCTATATACCTATCTATCATCACGCTTTTTATCCCAAGAGGGGTAGGCAGAGACAATCGAATGTCATGTTACGATCCTGATATACCTCTTTCGCTTCTTTTATATTCATCATACCTTTCATACATGAGCATTGAGCATGAGATTGTGTGTTCTTTTAATATTGCCTTCGATCAATTCATTTTTCCTATGTTCAATAAAAATACACCTAGGTCGTCCTCTGCCAGCATTTCCTTTCACTTCAGTCTAAAATATATACATTTAAAGACGAAAGAAATGAAAAACTCGAGGTAATAAGTCCTAATGAAAGGTTCTATGGAGTCTAAAGTTTGTCGTATGAACAGTATTTCAGTTACGTCCTAATTTCAATGCATGGCATACAATTTTATTTAGCTACAATATTTAGAATTATTTAATGTAGAATTGCTAATCCATTATTCTAGGAGTTGAGGTTTACATAAATATTTTTTACCACCGTAACAAGGCTTTACTATTTGATTTTTTATTTGCTATCGTGTCATGATTGCATGATACCTATCTGATAATTTAAAAAAAAATCTTAGTATTAAATTATGGACACCTTACATAACACACACATACTTTGCTCTTATGACTCGTTGGTCGTCAGATGGGTTGGCAAACAAAGGTACCACCCTTCGACGCCTTCCATGAAAGCCTGGCAAATGTATTTGCCTTTATTCTTTACGTGAGGTCGTGGAAATTAATTTGTCACTTCTTTTGTCGATTCAATTGTAAGGAGAATATAAAGGGGTTTTAATATCATGTGGAATTTTTCAAATGTTTTACGTAATAGGTATATTTCTAGATATTACAACGGAGATGTAATTCGTTAACTACCTACTGTTAAATGGCATTGTGTGATCATGATTATTCTTATCAGTACTTTAAGACCATACATACATCGGCCATGGATCTTGTTTTCCGGCAGCAGAACCCTTGAAACATTAGTCATATGGCAATTTTAGGTCTTCCAAAGCTAACACTAGGTGATCCGATCAATTTCTAAGTTTACAATTAAATATTTTCACCCAATTTGTTCAAGTGCGAGCTGTAACAGCAAGTCGTCTCAATGAGCTGCCAACTTCCATTGTTAAGTTTAATATTTAGCAGACATCCTATGAATGAAGTGATTTTTACTGAGCTTAAAATAGGAATTGGTTACTTTTATCTTGGGTTTACGTACATTGTGGACAAATTAACAGCGTAACACAAGCGGTAGAATCTCTAAATTATTCGATATATTCAAAGAACTATTAAATCAATCTGTGATAAAAAAAATACATATAGAAATAGATACATAACAATCCAATAGATAATTTTCATTGAAAATAAATTAATTTTTGACATACCCTTTTTAGACTATTGTCGTCATGATGACAAAAAAGGTCTTAAAAATATTGATTTTAAGAGTTTTGTATTTAGTCCGCATTTTACTCGTGAATTTTGTTTTTCACCTAAATTAAAGATTATCCGCGCGAGCTTGCCGGCTCCGTCGCTCTATAATCCCGAGCGTTTTCTATACAAAATATAGAGGTCAAATCGTCAAGGTTATTGACACATGTTAAAGCCTTAATGCTCGGATTTTATTAGTTACTACCTTCCCGCCCCGAGTTCGACGGTGGAAATGTTATAAATGTGACATAATAATTTATTCAGAAAGTTTCAGAGATAAAAAGTATCATGATGCCACTCTCTGGCTCTAAGAAATAATAAAATAAATAAATAATAAAATAAAAAAGCCCTTTATTCTACTAAATTATTAGTCTATGTACCAATGGGTTTTTTTAATTAAAAACTTATGTACATAATCCGACAAACCACACTTAGAGGCTTTTCCATCTAAATATATATCTCAACAGAACTAGCCACTCGTTAGGTATAGCCTCACAAATACCATCGGCTAAACGAGGGAGACTTGGTCTTCCGCTGGGTACCCTGGAACCGTAACACGGTTTCGGGAGCTGAACCCGTGAAGAAAGAAAAAAAAAATTATTAGTCCAATAAATAAAATAAAAATATTACAATTCAAATTATTTAGGTACAATTAAAGTTAATTTTAATATTAAATTAATTAGCAATATTAATAAGTAAATATAAACGTTATTAATTTTAAATTGTAAATAAAACTATAATAAGTGTTTAGTAGTAGCAAATACTATATAAACAAACATGTAGTAGTCGCCTCCTTGGCGTAGGCCTCCCCCATTACTTTCCAATACATTCTATCTCTGGCTTTCGTCATCCAGTGCGGTCCTACTCTTTGCATGAATAGATCTGCCCATGTTTTCCTCTGACGTCCTCGCGACCTTGTTCCATCTATTGGGATCCATTCTGTAATTTTTTGGTCCATCTATCATTAGTCATCCGACATATATGACCCGCCCAGTTCCATTTTTTTAATGTAATGCTCTAAAAAATGTAATACTTTAAATGCGAAAGTGTGTTCGTTTATTTATTTGTCCTTATTGAACTTCAAAACAGAGCAACGGATCGACATATTTTTTTACAGAAAGATTGTTGGAGGGCCGGAGAGTGACATTAGAATACTTTTTATCCCGGAAACCTTCGAGATAAATTATTATATCACATTTATAAAATTTCCACAGTCGAATTCGGGGCGAAAGGTATGTAGTAACTAATAAATTGTCTATTACTCTGTTATAGTTTGTCCACAATGTAAGTACGAGCAGGAAGTAATAGCTCGAAGTATTCTATTGTAGCACAATAGAGCAAGTCGTCACACAATTGTGTTACCGTCTGCAATAGAGAAATTGCGTTTAATACCCTCTTTGATTGGATATTGTTACATCCATTGAGAAATATATTACAAAAACGGAAAGGTATGATCATGTAAACTGCTGAAACAAATTTAACTGAAGATAATGTCTGTTATTAAGTTGTTTCAGGCTAAGGCACCTTTAAAGTTGCCCCCATTGAGAAAAAGATGATCGAGAGCCGTATGAGACGGTTCGGACATGTGATGAGGCCTCTCCAGAAATAAAGAAGGGTGAAAGGTAGCCCTGAAAGAAAAAGGGCACAGCTGAAGATGCAGACAGCCCAGTTCAGGGAACACTGGCGACTACATCCAGGACAGACACCAAATAATGGGATAAGACAAAGAACAAGTAGAATACCAATATCTAAGTGACACCGTTCAATCTAAATATCATCGGCTAAACGAAGGAGACTTGATCTTCCGCTGGGTACCCTGGAACTGTAACACGGTTTCGGGAGCTGTAAGGCAACCCGTAAAGAAAGAAGACACCGAAACAGCTCAATGGATTTTGATGAAACTTTTAGGTATCATAGTATGTATTTAGACTCCCTCTCATAATAATGTACGGTTGTGTGCAAATGTTAGATGAGCAGATATATTATTATTCGACGAGCGAAGACAAGTCCAAAATTTAAAAATCCATATTTCATTCAAAATTTGACAGATATGTCATTAATAATTGTGTAAGATACCCAAATATACATTGTTGAGTCATGGCGATAGGACGAGGCTAGTAACATATCTGTACTAAATTACTTTTTATCACAGTTCTTTGATGAAACAATTAGAAAATGACCTCAACCTAGTCCGACAGAACTGAAATGAAGTCCGTGAAGTCAAAAACTCAGTGAAACCTCAATTCAGAGGTCGTTATAGACTCGTTTATTCTTGCACTAAGCCGTAGCAAACAAGCTGCATTCAGTTTGTATTCGCTCACATTTATTAAAATCCCAAAAGCAACAGGATTTTCAGATTTTTGTGCAAAAAATTGTTTCATTTTAAAACAAGGTCTTTAACCATCTGACATTCATAGCTTTCAATTTACAGTTTAGTGCGAAATCCTGTAAATCAATGTATAAAAGTAATGACAATATTTCTAATATTGCTATATCTTATTTAGCTTAGCTTTATAACAGTGAAAAATGTTTTCAAATCGGTTCAGCAGTTCTAGAGTTTACTTCTTACAAACAAACTAACCCACACTTTCTGTTTTATAGTAATTTAATATTATTTATGTACAAAGAGGCTTTTCCATCTACATACCTCAACAGAGCTGGCCACTCGTTAGGTATAGCCTCAAAAAAAATCTTCGGCTAAATGAGGAAGTCTTTGTCTTCCGCTGGGTATCCGGGGCCGGCAACGTTTCCCGGGAGCTGTAAAGAGAGCCATGAATATTTTTTTGTTTTTAATATTCGAAGTTTTCCGCGATAATAACTGCCTTTTAAATAAAAGTTTACCGACTTCAAAAACTATGCACTGAAAAGTGTGCTTTCCAAAAGCAAATGCACATGTCACTATAAAAAATACCCAAATCGCTTCAAGTGTGCCTATAAAATTTTAAGAGTAGGTACTCGATTTCTCCAGGATTCCATCGTCAGATCCTGACCTGATGACCATGGGACCACCCTAGGAAGTATACCCTTTCAAACAAACAAAAAATTTCCACATCGGTCCTGAAGTAATCGGGGAACATACATAAAAAAACGAATCGAGAACCTCCTCCTCCTTTTTTTGAAGTCGGTTGAAAAGAGATAACACAGACGTTCTGTTTTGACATAAAAGACAAACAAACACACATTCGCATTTATTATATTAGTTAGAATTAGGACTAGTTACGATTGAATTATCAAGGAAAAGTTTTATGTGGTTCCGTTTTCGCTTTTAACCAGAGATCCCTAATTAACGATTCATGCGAGGTGTCGCGTTGTTTTTTCGCTTTATCCGACTACAAAGCCCATTGTCTGATTAAGTCGAATTTTTCTCCCTTTTTCTCCTATTTTTAATTGGCTTTTGAGAGTTTTCTATTGAATCCGGCCGTGGGTTTAACGGCACTCTTCAATTTTCTGCTCCCGGAGGGTTGTCGGTTCTGGCGCGTTAATTAAAATTGCAATAAGAGACACCTCGGTGTGTAATTAGGGAGTTAGTGTGTGTCGCTCAACCTTTTAACTGTCACTTTAACTAGGTTTCAGTAACTTGATATATCTTATACAGAGGGCTACGTTTCATTTTATTTTCTAAAGATATCCGCCTAAGCTTGGAAATTGGAAATGTAGAATTTTTTGAAGTGTGAAGAAAAGCTTCTAATTTAGCATGGTTTAATCGTATTCCCCGGTTTTGGTAAAAATATTAGACAAACCACAAAGTATTAACTAGGCAGACCAGGTTAGATCTCGGATCAATGGGTTTTCTAATTAAAAACCACAAACCATGCACACTTTGAGGCTTCTCCATCTAAATTACCTCAACAGAACTGGCCACTCATTAGGTATTAGCCTCACAAATACCATCGGCTAAAGAAGAAAAACTTCATCTTCCGCTGGGTACTCTGCGGCCGGTTAAAATAAAATAAATATAAAATAAAACTTATACAAAATTACAAAATAAAGTTACACGGTTGCGGGAGCTGTAAGTAAAATGTATTGTTATAAAATAAATGTAGAAACGAGCATACTTCATCAATAACAACAAAAATACTTCAATAAAATATATGTGTTGTATTTTGTACTTCAGCAATATTAGAAGTAAAATCAATTCCAAAAGTCGGTCACACCGGAACATCCCAACAAAAAATAAGCTCCACAAAACAACAAATTCAAGTACCCACACAACACTAAATTATGACTTTACTGGTATACTTTCTAGACTCTATAGTCTAGTCCGTTTATTTTGTTATAAATACTAATATGTTGCGCCAATACTCTTTGATGAAATTGGGAGTGCGTCAGACTGAAACTTGTTAAGCTGCAGTGGCAACGTGTTTAATATTTTAATATTTAAAGTGGTATGATTTCATATAATATGATAGTATAGCAATTTTAATTAATTTTGAAGTTCATTCAGAACAGTTTCTTGAGTCATTTTCATGTTGAAATACACCTATTTGGATCTAGTTAGGGCGTGTATGGGTTTTTAATAAAAAAACATGTACACAATACGACAAACCAATCTAAAATACTTTTTCATTCATTTGTTAGGTAAGTACTTATAGTCTTATGTTAAAAGTACACACAATCGCCGAGCATGATTGTATGAAAGGTAAGATGAATATAAAAGAAGCGAAAGAGATATGCCGATCGTAGCAAATGGCATTCGATTGGTTCTTCCTACCGCTCTTGGGATAGAAGGCGTGATAATAGATAGAAAGATTGATAGATTATACTCTTATAAATTCCATTGCCTAAATAAAAAAGACTTGGTCTTCCGCTGGGTCCCCGGGGCCTAGGTTCAGGGAGCCGTAAGAGATCAAATTAGATTTAAAGATATAGACACACCATGTGACAGACTGGGATATTATAAAGGTTCCTTGTTTTACTACGGAACCCTAAAAACTAGGTATCTATTTTGATTCAAAATTGGAAAATGTTGAAATACTTACACAACGAAAACTTCTCATGTTTGTTTACAATTTTCTAATATTTTTTTGGTTAAAGTATATACGGTTGGCATTCGCGACGCAAATGGAACGAAACCACACTGGAACTTGGCAAATAGCTTCACATATTTGTACTTCAAATATATGCTTTTGTTATGCTCAAGTGAGCAGGCGTTTTGTTTCTTTCATTCCCTCGCTTTAAGGCGAAATGGTTTGAGTGCTCGTTTAAAACGTCCAATTTTTGTGTTCACGACAAATGAGCTCAATCAAAATACTTTTGGGATCGTTTATGTCACATAAATTCATCTTTTTGTTGCGTCTTCGTATTTTACACTACATTTAACTTGAGCTCCTATATCTAACTTTATACAGGTTAAGTTTAAGTGATTCATAATCCTCGGTATAAAGAAAAATTGCTAACGAGTTGTATTTATGGAAAAGAAGCGATATGTTATATCTACATGAAACATAGAGATCCTGGGTTCAATACTGACTTTAGCCAAAAAAGCGACGGAGCAATTATTTTTAGAATATAACCTGTTCGACATCCATATAATTCTTCTAAAAACAATACACTTAAGTATTATTCTATTATATTATAGAAATTCTGTACAGCTACTTGACACCAGTTCCAATAACCATTGTTACCACTAATGTAAGGTTAAAAGGCCGTGATAATGTGATGCTTATAAAATGAAGTTCGCGTTGTTGGAACTACCGTTGGAATGGCCTTTAATTTGTCCTTAGACAAAGTATTGGGTAGACCTTGTTGATATATACCCAAAATTACACACGGTAACCAAAATTGGCGCACAGTATGTAGATAGTAATTAGTCATACACCTTAATATATAGTACGCTGAAAACCGGCCTATAAATTATAGCACGTGTATTTAATGTATGATCTCGGGACGCCCGCCCGCGCGCCCCCAGATTTATGTGTCGCGTTTATGAACTGAATACAGGTGTTTGTTTATGTACTATCGTTATTTTAATTATATATTATTGTCTTATTTTTAATTACGTGTGATGCCAGCTGTTCTGTTTGGTTTCGCTTGTTCAAATTGTGCCCATAGCCCAGGAGATGCTCATAATAATTTACATTCTCTCAGTCATTAGCCCACCCTGACAAATCCTAACTATAATAGTTAATTTATTTTAAAGTGTCCAACCCAGAGTTCACTAAAACGGAGCAACGGATTTACGTAACTTTTTGCAGAGAGATAGCGAATGGCCGGTTATTGACATAATAGACTACTTTTTATTCCGGGAAAATTTCTTAAACAACTTTTGTACCTGTGCAAAGCCGGGGCGAGTTACTAGTACTAACTACTAAATAGAAAATTGAACATTTTGATTTTTGAAGACACTATTATTTTTATACTGAAATATTTCGTTAGTAAAACCATATTCTAAAAATACACAAAAGTTTTGTCAATCTTGTCAAAAGTTGTGTGATATTTTCATTTATAACTTCACGAGTTTCTTGTAAAATTAGAAAAGTCACTACTTCTACATTTACTTTTATTCTTCGTCATGAGAAATACAATTTGAAAACCATGTTGTATTATATTCTTTCTGGGAATCGAATTTAGATCACAGAATGTGCCCTTTTCAAATCTCTTCATCCATCCAACTCTGAGAGAATGTATTCACAAGTCACATCAAATGACCTTGAAAAAAATGTGCAAATAAAATAGTAAATGAAATAGATTCTATATATAATTTATAAAACTTTTTATTAATTCAGCAAAAAACTTATAACTCCGAAATCCAAAAAATTCAAACAATTCGAAGTTCTCGATTTTTAAACGAAACCCTAAAAATAACAATCCGTGTAAAACCAGGATGAGCAGATAGTATAAAGCTAAATTAGCACCGCATTGTACTCTCGTCTCAAAGTTAGAGTAAAAAGAAAGATGAATAGCAAGGGTCCCACGAGGTGAAACGTCAAGTTGACGGAAAAGTTGTACATTAAAATTCAGCGACGAAGTTTCAAAATTCGTTTCCACTCGGCAAGTCGGCACAGCGCGTACTCCTAAATTCACTTTTTGACAAAAAAGTACTTTATTGAATTGCACCACATTCGTTTTAGTCATACTTAGGTAAGAAAATTTATTCAGGATTTGTACATTATACCTGAAACTATTGTTGGGATGTACGAGTAATTTCTTGACACTATCAGACATATGACGAAAATCAGTTTAGTAGTTTTTAAGAAATTCAGTAATTTGCCTCTGTTTACGGCTGAAAATTATTTATCCCACCAAAAACATAAATGTGAAAATGGGAGAAATATTATGATAATTATGGTGTGGTTTCTGGCTTCACCGACAAAATATTTGAGATCTAAATGGGTGCCAAGTTCTGTAGACGATCCTGAAATTTATTTATAAGAACGTATAACATTGCTTTTGACACAAAATTGTCAATTTTTGTATCGACCGTGGTTTAGCGATTAAGCGTATGGGGTGCAGGATACACATAGTTCAAATACCATCTACAGCGGTTTTTTACCATTTTTTTTATTTGCTTTATTATTAATTTGTCTCTCAGAGCATCAAAAAAACCTTTTAAAAAAAAGTGTACAGACTTCAAAAATTGAATTTGGTGCCAAATTAAAAACAACTTAGTTCCCAATTTAACTAATACAAACAATTAATTAGGTACCTACGATGACCAGTACAAACATAGGTAATATTAAACAGATCTTTACCTACTTATATGTTTATTTAATTTTGTATCCTAATTTGGCACCAACCGTCTTCAATTTCTACGACGAAATATTAATTATTTCTTACTTTTCAGTGCACAATTTTTGAAGTCGGTACACTTGTTTTAAAAGGCTTATTTTTGACGTACCTAGTACTTTTTCGTGGTTTAATATTAAGAACATATTATGGAATCTTCAAACCCATAAAAGGCTGCAAGTAAAAGCTCTTGAAGGACCCATCTGGCAAAGCTCCTTACAGTTCTGGCATTAAGGCATTACTCATAGTAATCCGGAGAGCAGTCGCCACGGGAATTATTTACTCCAAACGGCATTAGCCTGTGTGATTATTTAAATATTGTCATTATTTTTGGACTGGCTGTACAGTGTACAAACTTAATCTGGTATACTTGGTTGAGACAAATGTGGCTTAAGAATATTTTGAAGCTGATTGTATGAAGATGTGACAAAACTTTAAAATTTTATTTATACAGCTATCAAAATGTCCTACGCCAGATTTGTTAAATGCAGGTACTACCTACATATGTACTGGTTGCTACCGATTGTAAATAAGTAGTATATACCGTGGTACTACTCATTTGTGCTCTTACGTGTAGGCCCAGTAGAGAGTATGTTGATAACTTTTGTATATAATAACTTCATAACTCAAAGATGGATGAGATATAACAACAATATAATTTTACATCACCTCCTCAGGTTTTCATGATTAGATGGATTCATTAACGAGGATAATCCTAAACTCAGATTCATAAATAAAGTAGTAAGATAGCAACAAACAATTCATAATCCAAGAGTAATGCACTTGTAAAGTGAACAAAACAGGTTACAAAAAGGGCGCGAAGCTGAATTTCCTTCCGCCTTCATTTACTCACTAATGAGTTCTAAAAATACTGGCAGGATCGAATGTACGGCCCAGTTCACAATGAACCATAAAACCTTTAAAAACCTACGCCCCATTTAATTTCCACGTTCCCTGTTTTTGCCACCTCTCGGGCTTTATGGCGCTCTCAGGGTATTTTGGTTTTTACCTCCAAAATTATTTAAAGCGTGTCGCTTAGTTACTAACTTAAACGTTAGACCTCGTAGAGACTTAAAAACAAGTGTTGTGATTTGCGGTACCTACATAATTGTAAAAAACAAGGAGGAAAATAAAAAGGAAATATTTATTTCTTTGTTGTTACAATAATAATTGTACCTAAGTTTGCCATATTGTCATTAGCTAGGTTGGCACAAGGTCATGTCGACTTGACCATATACGCCATACAGCACATGCTATAAAGATTGATAAATATTTTATATCCATGGGAAGATTGGGAAGGGTTTATTTCTTGACATTTTTTACGAAATCTCAAGTAATATTATGTATTTATAATAAAAAAAAACAATTAAATATGTATCAAAGTTATTAGGTAAATAGGTACAATATGTAAATATAGAATGTTAAACCATATCGCAGTTTCCGTTTACATTATAAATTTTCGTTGCCTTTTGACTCAAAGCTTTCCTTACCTCAATATGTATCGCCACCAGCGCACAATTTTCCTTGAAATCTCATACAAACAACTGTTATTGGCTGCCTGCCAGAGTGACCGCAGAGGACCTGCTCATATATGGCAAAATGGACCAAGTGTTATTTATGAAGTATATTTATAATAACAATGATCACATTTTGAGAGTTGTCCACTAATCAGAACTCATACAGCAGTTCGAGTAGCTATTGACTACGAATTTCATATGCCTTCTTTGTGTCCTTAGTTCTTCAAGATGGTTTGGAGATTGACAAAATGCAATTATAGTCGTGGGTAACAACTAGTTTATCTAAATATATAAAACCGTCGTTGACTGACAATCAATGCACAGCCTAAACTGCTGAAGATATAAACATAAAAATTAGAAGATATCCGCTAAGGAACGTTTGTATGGAAAGTCGTAATGTTTATTTGCGCGGTCCCTGAAGCATTCATGATAGGTAGAGAGTACTTATATTCCTTGCATGATAGTTTATGATTGATTTTCGAGGCAGTGATGATAAAATATTGGATGTTTTTTAAATGTTCATATTTTGCGTCGGGGGTTTTTATAATTGTTTAATTACTTTTTATTCTGCCACTTTAGACATGCAAAAAAATAGACTAAAGTAATTTTTTATTCAGCATACACCCTACGCGACACATCTCAACGGAAAAAAACAAAAAGTGAGTTTTGCCATCCGGTCGCAGCGTGGTTTAACAGCGCTTTTGCACGGGATATAGTCATTTTCTCGAACCTAATGTCTTTAGCTTATAACGAGCCATTCGTGCATACGGTATACGAGCTGTGTGCCATTTACTTTAGCTTGCTCGTAACTATACACCTAGGTATCATTTCATAATTTTACCTGCGTTATCTTATTTTATATGATCATTTTAAGCTGCCATATAATTTAAAGACTCGTTGTACTGGCAACTTTGCTTGGCTTCGCCTGGATACAATTTAGTTTTTACCGCGATACACTAATAAATAAATCAGGAAAAAGCACAGCATGTTTTTGTTTTAAACGTAATTTAAAATGAGATATATAGGTATGCTAACAGAAACTATTCTTTGATATTAAATTTCTTGAGACAGAATACTTTCCCGATATATACACAATATGTTCCTCGTAAACTTAACGAACTTTAATAGTGTGTTTTGTGTATAATATTTATATTGTATAATTTGTTTTGTGTTACTCAAACAGTGTATAGTCATTTCAAAGTTAATAAAATAAATAAAGAATGGCACTACTTGAGACAACAATATAAACTCAGCGCGCGAGGGACAGTCTCTGAAGTTCAAGTTGTGAAGTTATCATTTCCTCTGCCCAACCAGCAACAAATAGAAGAAAACTGTGGGCTGCCATCGAAGGGGCAATATTATTAAACTTTTCTGTTAGCAGTAGGTAGGTACTCGTAGTGATATTTCCCTAAGCGACAAAAATAAAAGTAATCCATCCGATCTACGAGGGACGAATAGGTATACTTGTTTATCAAACTATCAGATACATACCTCATTTACAAGACGAACCTTTTTCTCACCAAAAACACTCGACAAATTGTAAATACGAGATAAAATATATTGAACAACAAAATGTGTTGACAACATAAAAGGGAATGGAAATCACTGATCAGACATTTAATACTTTTACCTGCTTTCACTTACATTACTTTATGTAACAACTGTACAATCACTAAAACATGTTTCAATATAAAATATTGAGATAATTAAAGTTGAGGCTTAAAATATCACGAAGTGTGGAAATGGAAGCGATTCTAAAAATTATTTCTCGAGTAGAAAGCTACAATCCAATCTGAGTGGCATATGCTATATATTTTATTTTGATCGAAAATATCCACGGGCGGAGCCGGGGACGAAAGACACGCATATATATATTATACATATATACAACTGTACCGAACGCGCGCGTTACTTTTGATACGTCCGGTACATTTGGGTCAGGGTTAAAACAACCCTGCCGAGGGTGTACCTACGAGGTAGATACACCTGCTTGGCTACAATCAGAGACACGCCGATTCACCCAAATCAACCAATAGTACAAAGTGCCACTTACTTGAGCGTTCTTGGCTTCTGTGCAGACTACCGGCGCCGGGTCTCTTTGCTCGTATCCCTGATTGTGGTTTATACTGTGTGGCCGATCTTTCGCCTCCTTTGGTGATCCACACAATACACTATCTTATTTACAAGTTATTTATTTAAGATATCTTGCGCGAGCAAGCCGCTGTTGTTGACAAGGAGTCATTCGATCTCTCGCTCGTTCAGTGAACCTTGACCGCGACCGATTTGAATGAATGAACATGTCTCAAATGGCGGGAAGTTTCAACCGAGTCGAACGCATCAAAATGAAAACTATACAACAACAATCCAACTACTGAGAGTAAAGTAAATATTAAATATTTTCATTAGCGCGATACATGTTTCAGTATTGAGACAGTAGTCGATGAGCCGCCACAGTTGCATATCCAAAATTCATCCACACCATTTGGTTAACAATCAAATATCCAATTGAATTCTCAAAGACAGAATTCTTAACTCATTTTACCTCTACTGACCTCTGCACTCTACAGTAGTGCACTCCTCCCCCGTTTCCTCTTAATTAAAACGGACTGCCTTCAGTTAATTGACTTTTTTCTCAATGAGTATATATTTTTCAGTGCCGTTTAAGTAAATACTTGTTTGATGGAAATTCAATTTTTATTTATAAACGTAGAGCCGGTAAAGTTTTCAATTAAAATGCTAATACAAATCGACCTGTTTTTCTGTTAGCTCGATTTTGGCATTCTGTCACAGTTTCATCTACATTCGGGTTATTAAGTATAAATCAAATTGCTTTGCTACATTTGTGCTAAAGGAGTTTTCAAATAAAAACTTTTAAGACGTCTGTTATTAACTAGGCGGACTACGGCTCGATACCGGCCATGTAGCAACAATTAAAAACTTATGTGCATAATCTGACAAACCACACTTTTTCCATCTAAATATTATACCTTAACAGAACTGGCCACTCGTTAGGTATAGCCTCACAAATACCACAATAAAAAGCTATTTTTCACGAGTTGCCTTACGGCTCTTGAATCCATGTTATCGGTACCCGGGTACCCAGCGGAAGATCAAGTATTCCTCTTTTAGTATGATATTTTTGAGGCTATATCTAACGAATGGCCAGTTCTATTGAGGTTCATTTAGATGAAAAATTCTAAAAAGTCTGGTTTTCCGGATTATGTACATAAGTTTTTAATTATAAAAAAACCCATTGGAACATGGCCGGGATCGAACCGATGGCCGATCTTTTTGATCTAGACATATCTCAACAGAACTTGCCACTTGTTAAGAACATCAAAAATGCCATCGGCTAAAAAAGCCGTAAGCCAATCCATAGAGATATAAAAAAGTGTAAACCGAATATGGAAGTTAGCACAAACATATTAATACGAGCTTAACCCATTATTTAGAGAGCCGTCAAACTAACTTCTAACAGTGTGAAACGTTTTGACAAAGATTGATGTTAGAAACGAGGTTACAAATGTTCTAACTGCTTACAACTTTGAAGGTTTTGTTCAAGATGCTGTAATGTGCCTACTATGAAACTTGTAAATATCTGCAGGTTGTATTTGATATGCTAAACTACAAATCACCATATTTGCGATTCGCCTTGTATTTTTTAATTCGGGCTGAGTAACAAATATGTCTTTTACTTTATTAGCTGACTTGAAAAAAGGAGAAAGTTCTTAATTCGATTGTATTTTTTATTTATTTTTTGTGTGTATGTTACGCGATTACTCCGCCAATTGTTGTTTTAAATTATGAAAAAACGGATTTGTCAGGCAATTTTAGTTATGCCGATTTCGATTATTTGTTTTTGTAATGATATTATATGCATATTATGATGTTATTAATAGCAAAATCATTTAAAAAGGAAACAATTTATGAAGTCGGTATACATTTTTAATAATCTTTATAATATTAATTTTCACTTGTATGTAACTAACAAACTAATAATGTAAACAAATCTAGAAAATCTATTTTAACCTACTTCTAAATGTCGTACCGATTTAAAACTTTGCCATCCATTGAGCTGATGAAGCCAGGAGGTGGAAAGTGGAACTCTTCATCGGCTACTAGCAAACCTCTCTAGTGTGGGCTTATTTGGTTTGTGCAAGTGCATGTAATTAGGGTGTGTTGTCAGTACAACAGCGTGTATTTTAGTTTGTAGTAACAATAATTACCTACTTGTTTCATATTGTAGTGGCGACCCACCCCGACTTCGCTGGTGGAATTTTAATACTGCTCCGCTCCCAAAAAACGTAGGGTGATGTTTTATACACCTAAAGTTTCCTCGTGAATCAATCTATCTAGTTGCGTAAACAGTAACAAAATCGGTTTAGTACTTTTTGAGTCTCTAAGGCACAAACAGATATACCGAATGAAATTTAGTCGCGTGCTTTGCGTAATAAAAAAATCTATAAAGCATGAGTTTATGTACAAAATTAATTGAGCAGTTATTGGAAAACTAGTAATGAAAACTAATTAGCAAGCCAGTTGGTGTTAGGTTTAATTTGACATCGTAATCACATGTCGGGTGTCGAACAATCGGTAACTTTACGAGTAATAAACGTAAAACAGTTAAGGGTTGTACAACTTAGATGTGCTTACAACTTCGTCATGGATGCGGCAATTTCTGTTGCTATTATAAATGCGAAAGTTTGTTTTGTTGTTTGTCCTTATGCGGAAAGTTAGTAATCATATATATATATATAGGTGCGTCGGTGGCCGAGTGGTTAAGACGTCTGGAATTAACTAGGCAGACCCCGAGTTCGATCCCGGATCCCGGCCATGTACCAATGGGTTTTTTAATTAAAAACTTATGTACATAATCCGACAAACCCCACTTAGAGGCTTTTACATCTAAATATATCTCAACAGAACTAGCCACTCGTTAGATATAGTCTCACAATATACCATCGGCTAAACGAGGGAGACTAGGTCTTCCGCTGGGTACCCTGGAACCGTAACACGGTTTCGGGAAGCTGTAAGGCAACCCGTGAAGAAAGAAAAAAAAAAATATATATATATATATATAGCGTTGTATTGACACCTTCCGAACTGTAAAGTGTTGGCCAGTGTTCCATATAAATATATATTTGTAAAGTGGATCATTTTTCTTCAAGAATATTGTACGTTTATTTACGGGCCATATTTCTAAAAAAATACAGATACATCTGTTAAAGAAGTGACATATCCAATTAGCAAAAAATGGACTCTGTTACTAGTGTCTCTAAGCACATATAAAGGCTGTGAGGATGTATTTGTTTGTTTGTTATTATTTGGAAATCGGACCATCTCCTATGATATGGACGGACCAAATGAGTTTGCTTATTTATGACATTTGTCACGTGATCCCTACAGAATTTGTCTTTTAATGGGTCACGTGACAAATGTCATAAACAGACAAACTGACGCAATTGGGAACATCATGGTACCCCCTGTAGATTTTGTCTACGAGGTCATGCTGCTACCAATGAGGAATGGCTGCTGACCACAACCGTATCTAATCAGAAGAAGAATTAGTAGCTCCATGTTTGTCAGCGTGAGTAATTAGAGTGGCCGGTCAGCGGTACAGGCAGGCGGCAGGCGGTACATGACGCGGACGCGGGTCAGAATAGAAACTTGCACTAATAGGAAATCTATAATGACTGCTCAGTTTGGGTTCTCTTCTCGCCTCTCGTGACCTCGCCCCGCTTTTTGTTGCTAAATTATACCGTCAAACTTTACTGAACCGCCCCGACTGCGCACGGGATATATTCTGCACGGCCTTTATACTTTACGGTGTGGCAAGAGACACCAGTAACAGTGTACTCTTTTTGTCAGTTGACCATATTAAATAAAACAGATGGCAAGCCTGTCGCTGCACTTAACCTAGGGAATATCGTGCTTAGCAATTTTTTTTGCCACGACTGAAAATTGAGCACGAGACTTCCCAGTTTCAAGTCAACGCTCTACAAATTAGGATATCGAGCCTCTAAATTGTACCTTAAGGTTCCCAGAACCATATTACCAGGTCCAAGGTACTCAGAGTAAGACTAGTCTTCCTTATTTAGAGCATGACATTTTTCAGGCTTCTTGAGGTACTTTGAGATCGAAAAGCCCTTTCGGATTTAATTTAAATATCTTAAATTGAAAATGCAATAATTTGACTATACTTTTTAAAACTTTACTTAGTTTTACCTGTTTCGAGTGAAAAATACCTTTCGTGTGTAAAACGACCGATCAACTCGTCAAGCGTCAAGATCAGTGTTTCTAAATGCCTGAAAATATTCTAAACTGATTTTACAAGTTATCTTTGTAAGCAAATAAAGTAATAAGAATCCTACATATTGATTTCCCGCGCTTCCTGCAATGTTTCCATCACAGCCATACATATTTGAGAGCAGTCCACGGTTATTCCCAAACCGACTCCAATAGCAAAGTAATAAATTTCTCGAACATTCAGTAATGGCCTCCAATAAATAAAACATCTATAGCGTCCGTGAGTCCGTCTGTCGAGCATGATCAATAGAGGAACCAACCTCTCACGGATAACATTTGGTGGTTTGTGCTGTGTAATTCAGTTAGGTACACTCTTTAGGACTTTGTAGGGTAATAATAAACCTTATTGCTCTATCCATCACTTAGACAGAGTTTTAGCACAGTATAAAGATAATAAATTGTCCAGAGTCTAGACCAGTGTCTCCCAATTAGTGTTACGCGTAACCCGAGCGGTACCCGAGCTTGCTTGAAGGGGTACGCGCGGCAATCTCAGGATTCTCAGGTAATTTTCTATCGCAAACAGCAATCGCCGCGATATATTTTGAATCAATCAATCAATTTTAAATTTATTAAATGACGAAAAAGTAATGTAATGTATTAACAATTCCCCACGACACTACCAGTAGTGCGGCTTAGTAGTGCTTAAGTAGTGATCAATTATCACATTGGCTACAAGGGGTACGCAAATTTGGGCCCTTTTTGGAAGGGGTACTCAGGAAAATCTAATTAGGAACCACTGGTTTAGACCATAGAAAGCTCATATCCATATATTTCATTATATTTCACTAGCGACCCCACCCCCAGCTTCGAACTGGTACAATGTGGGTTTAAAACTATTTCAATAGGTACTTATATAGATACACTTATACCTACTTATCTATTAGAGATAGATATATGCTACCGCAGACTTTTTTGTAGATAATTTTATTCTACATAATTATTTCTTAGGTCATTTTGATATAACTCTAACGGATTAGACAGCATATACCATGAAAACTAGCTGGGGCCAACTTTTTCCCCCGACTTTATTTATACTGTTAATGCTCAGCTGCTAAAGTCAATGTTTAGTACTCGTAAACCTTTCTTGTAAATTCACCTATCTACTCGTAAAAACCGCATCAAAATCCGTTGAGTAGTTTTTGCGTGTAAATGTCACAGACAGACAGACAGACGCGGCGGGGGACTTAGTTTTATTATATGTAAAAAGTAACTCTAAAATATATATAAAACTAAAAATAATAAAACTCGCATATTTAACAGTCGGTTTGGTCAAAGCGCGAGTGGCATGGTGGCTATAGAACTTGCCATGAACGAGCCAGCATTCGTACCACTAGATGCTGCTATTAATTTAGGTGTTTTTATAATTTACATACAAATATCAGTTAAGTACCTACCTGATTTCATTTAATTGTAATTTCAGCCGTTTCGCAACTAAGCTACTTCTTAACTAAAATTATTTTAAAGGAAATGATAATGCAAATATCATCCCTGGTTTGTTGGGGGGTTAAAAATAGAGGTAATCTCATAATAAGACGAGCGAAGCCGCTGTCAGTTGCCATTGTAATGTAACAATAACAATTCATTCACGATAATCCATTAACCTTCTATAGGCCACGCATGTTGCGAATGTCGATTAGATTTTATCACCATAAAATATTCTCCAATTTCGCGAACTCTGTCTGAATAGTCCCTATTAACGTAAAAGCTTATGCGAAATGTTACATGTCAAAACATTTGGGGTGGTACTACTTGGTAGAGTCTACCTGGGGTAGTACCACCAGTGTCCACCACTGTGGTAGAAAACTATACAATACATCCTATCCTAATCAGTGCAACTCTTTTCAAAATGTAGTATAGGTAACGTCTAAACGGAATTGGATGAAAACAATTAAAACCGTAAGTAAACAAGTATATTACAGATGTGTTATTATTTTTCAGTTCAATTTCCACACAGGTGAAGCCGCAGGAGAAAGCTAGTATTATTATAAAGATCCCGAGCATGTATCTCTGCCAGTATGTCCGGTCATTACTACTTTTCTAATGTCTTCGTAAATAACCAATACAATACAATATATTTATGTAAGGGAAGATCACTGTGTCATATTTTAATTTAAAATAATTGGCCAAGTTTCGAGTTTTTTTTCGGTCAGAACTCAAAATTTTAAACTCAGTAGTTTCAGATATTAGGAGGGGGGACGACGCTTAATTTTCGTATATTGAAACTATGCATTTTAAAATTATAAATGATAAATATTTGTATTTGATATGGCATAATAATATGTCACATGATGCAACTGTAAAATATTATTATTACATTTTTATTTTTTTTAAATAAGCTGTGACAGACAGACAGACACAAGAATGATCCTATATGAGTTCCGTTTTTTCATCTAATGTACAAAACCCTAAAAATACTTGTTTGTGTGAAAAACAGTCACATATAAATATTAATAAACAATCATCCAGACTCAGGGTCCCCTATTCCTAAAGTGTCCCAAAAATAGGCCTTGCAGACAAAACAAAACCTTTTTTATTTTAATTGAAATTTCAGACATAGCCCGCATCTCAACTGGACAAGGGATCCCTTTGAAATGAGTACTTATAAATAATTAAACTACGGTTTATTTTTAGCTGTAAAAGTTTTAATTTCAAACATTTTTACTAAAATTATTGAAATTGTAAGTCTAACGATGAGTTACATATTATATTTTTTTTATTGTAATTATTTCAGTATATAACATAGGTACCTTTCGTTTTGAACATCTATATGGATGTTATCAATAAGCGGCATAGTGGAGGCATACACATAATAAAACAGTTTTATTAAAGGTCTATAGTTTGCAAAACTTGTGATTCCATAATATAATGCTGAAAGTTCACATTTTACATACGAGACCGTCAAGTAAGTATAGAATGACTAAATCCATTAGTGTTTGAAGCTGTAGTGAAATGAATCGTGCAGTGATCTGACTCTATTTGATATTGGTTCACTGAATCAGTTTCAAATAAAATCTAATATATTTTCATATGTTAAATACTATTATAAAACACTCGAAGAAGAAATATGTGTATTATATTTGTATGTCTATTCAGGTGAACTTTTTTATTATTATTATTTTTATTATAAGACAAGCAAATGACTCTACCTGCTGCTATCACTGCCTGGTATTGAGCAAAAGTGGTGAGTCTATGAATGAAGACAACTACTGCAACGAGAATCGCTTGTTTCTTTTGTACTGCATTTCGCTTGCACTGCATGTAAAATTCAATTAAATTATGATTAAATTTAATGTAACTATGTACAGACACAACACTGTTAAAATAATTTCCTTTTAAAAAAAGGTGTACCGACTTCAAAAATTATGCAATGAAAAGTGTGCTTTCCGAAAGCAAATACACAAGTCACTATAAAAAAATACCCAAATCGCTTCAAGTGTGCCTATAAAATTTGAAGAGTTCTCGATTTCTCCAGGATCCCATCATCAGATCCTGGCTTGATGACCATGGGACCACCTGGGAAGTATACCTTTTCAAACAAAAAAAATCCAAATGGGTCCAGGCGTCTTCAAGTAATCGGAGAACATACATAAAAAAAACATAAACAAGAAGACTTGAAGTTCGGTTAATAATTCTTGACAGAATCTAGCTTCGATCTATCTCATCTTCTTTAACATACAAGCTCTATCAATGCTACAGCAGACGCACAGACAAGCACACAGACATAAGCTTCAAACTTATAATATCCCTTTTTTTCGTGGAATGGAGACAACCAAATATGTTCAGATCTGCGGAACAGTGATCCAGTTCTCTAGCTCACAGTTTCCAGTATCCGACCCCGGCCATATTGGGGGAAATGCCTCTGAGTGTACCCATTAATCTCTGTCACGGAGACACGGTTTAAAATCTTGTTTCGTACATTTGCCTCAGGTTTCTTACATTTATTTCGTGAACGGGACCTAAATTTGTCTGCTTTTATTTTTTTATTTAAATTCTCTGTTTCGTATGAACATTTGTCATATTTTCAAACAAACGTGCTTACGTACGTATGTCAAGGAAAAACATACGTGGCGAGTTTCATAGTGTATCTAAATGTTTCAAAATGACTGCAAACAATAAAATTTCTTCAATAAATTTTACCGATTTACTGAAATGTCTTCGAATGTAAAAATATAACAGAAGTGAAGTATTACCAGCATTTCAGCTAAGTCCGTATCTGTCTCTATAACTCAATTTCTAAACGCTGACGTCAATAATTGATAGAGAGAATCACTCAACCCACCGGCCGACTGCTTCCTGCAAATTAGAGATGAAAATGATGGGGTACCATCCATCACGATTATTGGTAACAGATTAATAACATATTTTTGTCTTTGTCTTCAGATTAAGGTATTCTTCAAAATGTTTGGGAAATAAGGATCATATTTATAAATGAATATTCTTTGAGGCTTTAACTATATCTATAAATAAAATATCTAAAATATTGTCACTTTTCCTTGGGATTAAAATCTCTTATACGGAATAATTATATTTATTTAGCCCCAAATTATGGCTAGAAAAATTAATAAAAAAGTTCAGATACTTACATAATTTTTTGGAGTGAAAACTCCTTTAGACGCGTTGAGCGATTTTTGGTAGGGGGAAATCTTATGGATTCGCGACCGACATATTTTCGCAACAAGACCATGGATTATCCGGGCCGAGTATGGTCAACCCGAGAATGTCCGGGCAGGAATTTGTGTACAATTCGCTATGTTAAGTTGCAAGTGAGATTAAATCAAAAACCGTTCCGAGACAAGTGACTAAATAGCATTATCTTCTATTATTTAGATTTTTAATCGTAAAGATCGCCGATTTTTTTTTAAATATTTTACCTTCATTTGACTTTCCATACTTAGTTCTGAAAACCAGGCGACGTCGCTTTTGCAATGTCAATGAGGCAGGTTACCATCATTAAGAATAGAAACAAAATAATGATTCGTTACGACAAGGAAACTTCCTTGTCACAACTCTTATTTTAATTGTTGATATGTTGTTATTTTGGTAAAGTTTATTCTGGACATAAGGGAATATCTCATATCATGCCATTACGGTATACAAATCTTCCGCTATGCGGTCAAGCAGATTTAACAAAAATATAAATTTTTATATTGTGCTTGTATAATGTTGGTTAACAGGCATTTATGTTAGAGATGCGCACTGTGTGTTAACAAGCCGCAAAGCAAACCGTTCTGGGAGGAAGCCAACCGACCGCAGCTTCCCGATGTTTCATCCGCACTACCAGTGTGTACTGTCCGAGACATGAGCGGAAGCGTTTGGTTCAAGAACTAAGTTGTTCCTTGCCGACCGACATACTCGTAGATGGACACAGCCCACTCACTAAAAATAATATCACCGGCCGGAAGAGATCGGATTCAATTTAAAACGGCGACAGGCCACAGCTCTGAATAAAGATTCAAGCGTCTTATTCTGAGGGCCACAGACACGTACAGTCAAATTGGAATAACAAAATTAATAGACCTTGGACGTGTGCTCCATAGCACGAGCATTCGATTTGGACAAGCTATTACAAAAGCACATGATACCTACATAATACCTACAGAACTTAATCATTTCCAGTATATCTGCTTTGAACGTTGTTCGTATTCATTAATTTACAAAAACAGAGAATTTTCCACGGAATGTTTAGGTACTTTCTAAAAAATACTACAATTTCTTTAGCATGCGTAATAATGATGAATAACAGATTTGTGAATTGTATTACGTATTGCTGAATGGGCTCCTGAAGGGTAAATAAAGGACCAAAAAATAATAAAGTTGTTATTAAATGTTCCCATCCGCGAACAAAAAGGTTATAAGCTCTTGAAGTAAATCGCTTCCGCGACCGCTATTATAATTTCCAAGAGGCATTCAGTAGATCTTCTTTGCGTAAGAGGGCCAACTATTGTGTGTAAATGTTGAAGATTTTATGCAAATGTTTGTACCGGAACATTACTACTAGCGACTAATACACCCTGTTCCGTTTGGCTTCATACCTGCGGTCACATCAAATATAACTTATCCCGTAAAGGGGTTTATTATAGTAGTTCACTTTTTATAGTTTCATACATAGATCTCAACATAGACGCAACTAAGCAAATTAATATGGATGGCATCGCTATGTAGGTAATAGATAATTCACTATTTCCAAAATTCTAATGTAATTTTTAGAAACCTAAACTTAAGCAATTGAAAACTTATGTACATAATCCGACAAAACCACACTTAGAGGCTTTTCCATCTAAATATACTTGTGTAAAACAGAACTAGCCACTTGTGGTGTAGCCTCACAAATACCATCCCTACCCTACCCTGGGAGTGATAACACGGTTTCGAGAGCTGTAAGGCAACCCATGAAGGAAAAAAATAAAAAAGCCTATCTCGCCGGACCTCCACCGGCCTCGTTGCTCTGTTTTGTAGTGAAATAAGAACAAACAAACACACTCTCAAATTTATAATATTAGTTAGAATTCATAAGGTATAGTATGGTCCATTCATTTTGCGATGCCATTGCCATTTCCCTTCCTTGGGAAAATGAATTCCATGTCAATTCGGTAACACCTAGTTTCCAAAGAACAACAAATCTATTTTAACGGTCCGGTCTAGAAATCAATATAACGACAGACGCATCATGTACATGTAAACGAAGCCGCTGTAGTACTTATACCTTCAAAATGAGGGCGAGTCACCAAAGTCGATATCGGAAAAGCAAACTTGTTCTGACAACTCGCTAATCACTTTACTGAACAGAGATCTTCAGGACTTTGGCAGGCCTAGTATGACATCTCGACACAACGATATTAAAAGTCACATTATGTATCAATCATACTAGGATACAATAATTTCTCATTATTAATATATTTTATTATCAAATAAATCTGTTAGCAAAAATCACTGCCCATACCAATATGTTTAGAAAGTTAAACTCACATAATTCACTTACCACTATTCCATTATCTTAATCGCGAGCCACTGTTTGTGATTTGAACCATACCAACTGCGTATGAAAAATTTCGATCATCAGCCAGGCCAAATCAACCAAACAGTTTTCTGAGAGTTGCAGCAGCTTTATTTGAACAGTAGATACTTCAACAAAGACAAATTTTGAGAAAATTTAACTAAATCCAATTTCCTGATCTAACTTATCCCTCATATTAGACCACGACATGAATACGTTACACAACACACTTACCTGTCATAAAATCGCTGTGTCGCGATATCATGGTAGTCCTGCTAAAAGTACTTTGTGTTTTAGTTGAAACTATGTTATCACATGACACGCCGTAACTACTCACAGGTAATAATGTAGCATCGTACTTTAATGGCCTAAGTTAAGGTACCTATTTAGAATACAGGGCATCTAGACTACCTATAGACACAGTCTTGATACTTACTGTACAAGTGTGCATTTTGTTATAGGTTCGACAATATGGTATACACTAATTTGAATACCTACATAAATACGGTTATAACTAGGTACTTATAATATTAGTGATATGCTATTGCAGTTTAAAAATCTATGAGTTAATTTTTTTAATAATTCAAAATAAATAGAAATATTGGTGCGTCGGTGGCCGAGTAGATAAGACGTCTGGTGTTAACTAGACAGACCCCGGGTTCGATCCCAGATCCCGGCCATGTACCAATGGGTTTTTTTAATTAAAAACTTATGTACATAATCCGACAAACCACACTTAGAGGCTTTTCCATCTAAATATATATCTCAACAGAACTAGCCACTCGTTAGGTATAGCCTCACAAATACCATCGGCTAAACGAGGGAGACTTAGTCTTCCGCTGGGTACCCTGGAACCGTTTCGGGAGCTGAACCCGTGAAGAGAAAAAAAAAAAAAAAAAAAAAATAGAAATATTTTCGTTTACGTGTTCTTTTTTATGTCAGGGGATGGAAAAGTAATGTGTCCTTCTCATTAAGTCCTCAAAATATATGTCGCATCCACCAGATAAAAAAGAAATCACCCAAATCTACCTGCACCACTAATTACAGGACACCCTGTATATCTGACAAATTAGACAGCAATCGCCATGAATACGCGCTGGAGCTAACTGTTTTCCCCGACGTGATTCACTAATACTGTTATTGCTCAGCTCCTAAACATGAATCAACTTATCTAATGATGAAAACCGCATACAGTAGTTTTCCGTGAACAGACAGACAGACGCGGCGGGGGCCTTTGTTTAATAATATGTAGTGATGATGAGAAAACGAATGATATTGCCCATATTATCCTCATTCAGGTTTACATCAGCAAAACTCTAGTTTGCATAATCGATTATGTCCCTATTGAATAAATAAATTTCATGAATTTTATATGATATCAGCTATTTGTGATTCGTTAATTACTTATTACATTTATACTCTGCAATAAATTACATGTCATTTATTATTTTCTATTTTGATTGCCATGCCTCGCTAATCTCAAAACTGAAATATACAAATATATGTGGTTTTTGAAAATGTTTACAAAAAATGCTTATGTGAAGACTTGCATATTTTCCTAATAAAAAATATCCAAATGTAATTTTAATATGCTTGGTTCGACACGGGTGTAATATCAGTGATTGACGTAATAGGCAAGTTGCACATCAAATTTACATAAAAACAGAGCGAGATTTACGAGTATGTTTTCGATGTAAAAACAGCGTACTTTACGACTTTCTGCAGACATTAATAAATGACAAATGGACTATGTAATAACGTCATAATAATATATGAATATTATTTATATACCTACTGATATTTTGCTTGAGGCTTTCTACGTTTTACTATTTCTTATAAATTTCTTTAATAAATTTAATACAACAAGTAGTTTTGGCTATCATGTCTTTTCCCGCTTTAATCAAACTACTTCGAAAAAAGAATAGTAAAATTGGAACACGAATTTATTCCCAATGCAACCGTACCAAATTGAGACGGCACTCAATCTATTTGAGCAACGGTCTTCAAATATGGTATGTGATTTGATCGGGTTTTATCTCTATTTTATGATTCTCGGGGATGATATCGGTCAGCAGATGCTATAGTTTCTGCACGATTTGTTTTCAGTTACTGCCAGAATGAATTTAGTAGATATTGCAATTCAATTCAAATTTCAGCTGCAATTTTGCTGTAGTATTATGAACAAAGTCATTTTTTAAAATTAATTAAAGCTCATGGAAGTAAAAGTAAAGTAAAAGGTGTTACAAAATAATTGTTTCTTAAGTAAAAAATAAAGAACATTTTATTCCTGAAAAATATAAAATCCAGAAACAGCCAAGAAACAGAAACAGGTGAGTAAATAGAGCCGTGTAATAATTAGATTTGTTGTCGCTGTTTGTACAGCCACGCTTGTTAATACATAAACCGGAATTAATTATAATCCTCTTTAATTAAACATAATTAATTATGCTTTTGTATAATTTTTGACCTTTTTGCTGCTGTTTTTAGGTAATTTTGTGTCAGAAAGTTTGGTCGAGGGCGTTTACTGTTTATCAGGCCATGCTGAAAACTTTAACCCATGTCTGCCGTAGAAGGTGGGTGTGGAAATGTCGCGTTTTTGACCGAACTTCAAAAGAAGGAGAAAGTTCTCAATTCGTCTGAATGTTTTTTTTAATGTAGGTATGATCCCCGATTACTTTTGGATTTTTTTTTATTGAAAGGATATACAGGTGGTCCCATGGTCATGAGGTCAGGATCTGATGATGGGATCTTGGAGAAATCGAGAACTTTTCAAATTTTATAGGTACATATTCAGATTTGGGTATCTCTTTTTATAGTGACTTGTGCATTTGCTTTCGGAAATCACACTTTTCAGTGCATAATGTTTGAAGTCGGTACACTTTTTTTTATTAATATCATCGTTGTTACCATACCGGCGAAATTGCGCTACTCCATCTATTATAAGAGACTTATAAATATTACCGACAGGTAAATATTAACAGCAGCGTCTTAAAATAAGACTCCTACATCATAATATTATGAATCACAATTTAAATCTCCTATACTATACTATACTATACTATACTATAGAGAATATATTCTGAGGTCTTCATCATCACTAAATTACAAAATTCCATCTATGGCTCGTGTTATATCTTCATATTTAATATTATACAAAATTTAATTAAAGTAAATTCCAAGAATATTTAGCGGATGACTTCCCTATAAAAGATGGCGGTTGGAACATTGAATATTGTATGAGATTCCTCTATTTTAAATATTCAGTGCTGAAATAAACTCTCACCGTTGACTCTGCCGACCGCTGAAATATGCGCAACGCTGATATAATAATAATTTACCATTTTAAACTATCTTGCATATTATTTTCTTACTGAAAATCAAGAATCAGAAGTTTATCTGTTAGATACACGTATCTAGATCATATTAAGGACTTACCTACTACTTGCTATTTATTTCATGACCTTTACATAAGAGTGTATGCTGTAAGCCTCAGTATGAGAAGATGATGTCCAGTATAGCACAAATAGATTAAAGAGCAATCCTACCAATTAATAGTCAAACTGGGCTTAATCCCACTAATATTATAAACGCGAAAGTTTGTATGGATGTATGTGTGTTTGTTTCTCAATCACGCCAGAACAGCTGAACGGATCTGGATGAAATTTGGCACAGAGAGAGATTATAGTCTGGAATAGCACATACGCTACTTTTTATCCCGGAAAAATGTATGGTTCCCGTGGGATAGATTTGTTTTTGTTTTTCACGGGATCGACATGATTTTTTGCATAGTGGTAGTTTAGGGGTCAGATAATGACATAATATACTACTTTTTATATCGCGAAAACGGGCGGGGGAGGGGCAAATTACAGCCACGGGATTATTTCTTTTTGGATCTATTTCCACGCGGGTGAAACCGCGGATAGAAGCTTGTAATATATATTTGATTACTAGCTCTGCCTCCAGACTTCGTTTCACAGACTACACAAAATTCAAATTTTATAATAATGAACGAAATAGGAAGATCCGACGTACCTATGTGAGGACAGCTCGTACAATTTACGTTGGGTATAAAGCTGTCATTGACGCCCTTCCTGCAACTTTAACAGCCTTTTATTTATTATTTATGTTTTTAGATCTTCACTGAATTTTCAGGCACCTTATATTACGCTACTAAGAAATGTGTACATTATGTTCTTAATACATTGAAAGAAACTTCAGAAACTACTTTGAAATTTTTTATATTACCTTGTAATATAAGTTCTCGTACTTATCTATCCATCTATCTATATATGTATCATCATGCCTTTTATCCCAAGAGGGGTAGGGGTAAAAATTAAAATTAAAATTAAAAAAATTAAAAAGCCTAGGTCCTCTGCCAGAATTTCCTTTCACTTCAGCCATATAAACTTTTTTAGTCAATCTTTCATCCTTCATTCTTTCAACGTGTCCAAACCAGCGTTACAAACCAGCGTAACCTACTTTTCTTCATTTTAGTCACAACATCATCTTTCACTCCGCATTTTTCTCTAATGATATCGTTCCGGATGCGGTCAATACGCTTTTAAAGATCGCATTTCCACTGCATTTATCTTATTTAGTGTACCTACCTACTTGTTGTGAAAATTGGACATTGTCATTTTGGACATTGTTATTGATTTTACTGTTATCAGACCAAATAAGAACAATGTTATCAGTGTCTATGAACACGCTACAATTTAATGAAATGAATGTTATATAAGGAAAGTTATACATTTTTCATCAAAATAACGCGGGGTAAAATTTGAATAAATAATTTTTACAAGGTACAGAAGCTGTCCAGGAATATTAAAATTCAAATACCTTTAGTTAATGGACACGTTAATGATGTCAAGTTAATTGTTAACAAAGTTGTTAACAACATTTTGTAATTGTAATAACACTATGCTACCTACCTATATAACAGAACTTTTAATTGGATTTCCTAGTTAACTTTTACGTTCATAATTATATTAGAACTGAATTACTGTAAAATATTTACTGATAGGGAAAATCGTAAACACACGTTATATGAATGTATTAGTAAAATAATAAACTCCTGACTGACTGAATGACAGCCCCAATATTCGATCCTCACAACGCATGAAATACAATTTTCGAAGCTTTATCGATAAAGGGGGCGAAAAAGGGAACTTTGTGAATTGGTTTTAGATTTTGATTTCAATAAGTTAAACTTCATTAGGCAGGGTAGAGGAAAGGAGATCAACATATTCCCATACATAGTTGGGCTAGTGTCAGGCAATGTCTGGCACCAACCGAGTGCCGACAAATATATATATATATTAATGGGCGAACCAAAATAAATTAATCTTATATTTTTAGCGGCCGTATTTTACACGTATTTTACTTATAATATTTTAAACACTAGTAACACTAATATAAAATGTTTACGCTTCGGAACGTATCTACCTAAGTCAGCCGTCGTCAGCCAGTTCAGTCAGTCAGTCAGGCTGTCAGTTTGCTAGCTAGCTTCTGTTTTTGTCGGTTTTTGTTATTTCTCTCGTTATTTCTTATGTTATTCAATATAAATAGATAAAATATAATTAATAAAACAACCTACTAAAAAAGGTAAACAAAACAATCAATCAAACAATGTCAGTCAAGTTGAAAGTGACAGCAAAATAATTATTGCCAGCAACAAATAATGTTGAAATAGGTGTTCAAAATCAAAATCTGAAAACTATTAATTCAAGAGCTAAAAATACTGGACCACGATTTTTGAGTTCTATATCTTATATCTAACAACTGTGGGTATTATCGGTTCTGTTCGCGAAGATAAAAAAATATGGCCCAATTGTAGGGATCTCCTTTGTCATGTATAACTCTTTCCAAGAAATATAGATGGCGCTAGCATACATACAACATTATATTAAATTTAAGGGTCACATAATGTATTGCATTAGTTTGGGCATGAGTTTCAAGTATGACTCGCGCGCTGAGGGTTCTGTAACATATGTACCAAGTTTTCGTCCAGTAGATTCGGAGAAAAGAAGCTGTGACACAGACGGATAGACGGACACATGAGTGATCCTATGGGTTTCCGTTTTTCTTCGGTGATGTTCGGAATCCAAAAAAAAGGCAAAAGTAGTCATGGGGACTGCCAACAGACGTGAATACGATATAATATAACGTATAAAATTTAGTTGAATAATATTATGTCACTAGGCATTTGATTAGGTTAGTTTACCTCCGTGACTTCTGTGTTTACTACCTCAAAGAAAAAGCTAGCAACAATATATCCCTGACGAAGTATACTTAATCCGACCATTTTCGGCACTTATCTGGCTCCTCATTATAGACGAAAAAACTCTTGAGGAGATTCGGAATAGGATAAGCTGTTGGTGAAATGTGAGGCAGTTTTTTGAGAACTTTCCTAAGTTATTATTTGATAATTGCGTGCGTTTACCTACTTAAAATAATTGGTGTATAAATGTTGAGATTTGTGGTATGTATTTAGTAGAAGTTTATTTTATTTTGACATCATATTTTTTATTTAAGTTGCTATGTTGGAGGCTTCCTGACTATAACTGTCAGCACCGCGCCGCACGCGCCGTCCATCTGTCAATTTAGATGACCACAAGTTGTCGAAGCAAGGATATTTTCATACAGTTTCAATTCAAGGTCAAACAGGAAGAACTATAGGATCAATTATTTGACTATAAAACCATTGAAATAAAAGAGGGTTTTGTATCTTTGCTCGCCTGTGTAAATGTGACATGAGTATAAATACAATACCGAAAATTTGTGCAAAAACTCATGTCTATCTGTTGCTCTTGAAATTTAAAATATTAATTATAATTAGAAATAAATATTATCTTAAATTACGAACAGTTCGTTTCCATGTCAAGACTAAAAAACGTAACAAAGAGACACCCAGATTATTTAGAAGGTAGTAATGATTGTCATGTACAGTGTACAGTGTACCTGCTACGTCAACACTTACAACTACCCTAATCCAGTATCCCTTACTCCCATATTACATATTCGAGTCTCGCGCGCCCCAAGAGTCGCTGCCTCAAAGAATTTAGTTACGCATCCCGTTACTAATACTCTATTACACAGTTACGTGCGCTATCAAAGTGTCCGGGATAACCTATACTATTGGATTACTAACTTCATTATGTTTATTGTACATACATTGTATATACAATTGGTGTCCCTCCCCCAGCCCGATTTTCAGGATGAAAAGTATCCTTAATATATTTTATGCCATTGTATTGTGCATCAAATTATCAATGTAATACAATGTTTAGATATATATAACATAATGTAACATTGAGATGAGTTAGTATCATTGGTGAATCCAGGTGGAGGGCGCAAGGGGTAAGTTTAGCTTTTTTTACACCACCCTTTTTTGCCTTCAGAAGAAAGAGTGGTAATTTATGAAAGGTATGATGAATATAAAAGAGGCGAAAGACGTATATGTAAGGATCGTATAGCAAATGGCATTTGATTGCCTCTGCCCCTCTTAGGATAAAAGGCTTGATGATCGATACACACAGTTATTTTCATTCGTTAAATGAAGTTGGATTGAGTAATATAATGTTTTTCTGTTTTCACTAAATCAGTACATAATTTTCATGACTGGTGTAAAAACCTTTGTTGTCTCTTCTACGAGCTAATAATGTATGAAATGAAAAAGCTATTTTATTTCAAATACTTTTGAGTTTATATTGTATCAAAAAACAGAATGTTATTGGATCGGTCGGTCTCTTTTATTGAAGTTAATTAATTAATTTTCTTTATTCTGCTGTCTATTTTTATTTTAGTATAAACGCAACGTATTAAATTTTAGGGACAAATAGCTATTGATTTGTGATTATAAAAATAAACTGTAATCTTTTCATTTGTATTATTCTGTTTACTGCGTAGTACTTATCTTCATGTCATTATTTTTAGATTTTTCCTAATGCTATTTCAATAGAAAAGGTTTAAAACACCTATTTTAAACTCGATACCATGTAAGGACTAACATTTATAATTCAATCTATTTATTTATATACTAGTTTTCCCCCCCTCGGCTTCGCCCGTGGAGATTTTCGAACAAAATGAAATATAGCCTATAGCACTCAGGAATAATGTAGCTTCCTATTTGTTAGCCTCTTCTACCGTCAGCGGCGCCACCGGTATCCGGACATGAGCGGCGATAATATTATATTACTATATCTTATAATTATAATTTAATAATCAATAGGAGTTATCAATTTCATCAATATCAATACACAATTTATAACAAATAATCAGTCGTATAAAAATTTATTAGGACAGTCGTTGATTAATTTGATTATTATGCCATCTAGTGGAAGAAGAGATAATCTTGTAAAATAGATACTTCATTTTATAGTAATTCTTAAATTTGAATATCTTACATAATCCTTATAATTCTGATAATTTATATTTTGATTTTTAACGCTACTTATTATATTAATTGCTAATAGATTCTAAATAATTTCATTAGAAGAAATGTTAACTAGAAAAGGTGTTAAGAGAGGGAGCCACGAGCAACTAAAAACGCCATGTTGTTGTGGTTGTGTACGCTTGGTGGATAGACGCGCAGTTGTTTTTTTTCTATTTGACTTGCTCTGTGTTTTCTATATTATATTAAAGTTGTACTTAAAAGTACGAAGTAAATCATTTTGTTTATATCAACTTCTACGGTTTCATCTCAGAAGTGGTTATAAGAATTACACGCGCCAGGATGTCAGGCCCGTATATCGAAGGCCTGGGACGACGCCAAGCACGACGAAATTTGGATTCCCTATCTGAAGAGAGGGACGATTTTCCTTCTCATAACAGTGATCTTGATATTTTACCGCCAAAGAAACGACGCCGTGTTACGCCGACTGATGCGGAATTAATTCCCAAGTTTCAACCTGACGAGTCCACCGGCAATGTAATTGGGTGGCTGCATAAGATTGACCAGCTTGGTGACATATATGGATGGAGCAGCACTGATCGTCAGTTTATAATGCAACTCCGGCTCCGTGGGTCTGCGCGCGAGTGGTACGACGACCTAGAAGAGTATGACATGACTTGGGATGGGTGGAAGGAAGCCCTAAAAATTGCTTTTCCTCGATCTACAGATTATGCTGACAGACTTGAAACTATGATGTCAAGAACTAAAAAAGACGCAGAAACAATGACGAAATACTATCATGCCAAACTGTCATTGTTAAAAAAATGTAATATCGACGGCCAAGATGCGATATCTTGCATCATTCGAGGGTTACCAGCTGAAATAAGGGCTAATGCCAAAGCCTATAATTGTGAAAAGCCAGAAGAACTGTATTACGGCTACCTCTCCTCACTGGAGAATTTCAAACGAGTGGAAGCGGGTCCTACCATGGAGAGGGGTAGATCAACGTGGAAGAGGGGCGCCGTTGGTTCTCCATTCGGTGGAGCAGCATTCCAACGTCCGCTGCAGCCGAAGTTATGCTACACCTGTCGCCGGGCAGGACATGAAGCCAAGGATTGCCGGTCGTCGCTGCGCTGCGAGACCTGCCAACGCGTGGGACACACTACTGCTACATGTTGGTTCGCGGGCTCGAGCCACACCCAATTACAAGCGCGACAGGTTAGTGATGTCAGAGCTATTACCTATGATATATTTGTCGACCTATATAAGCGACTAGTGACTGTCAATGACCAACAACTAACTGCATACATAGACACTGGAAGCAAATTAAATATACTTACAGTTCTAGCTGCAAATTGCATGCAACTTGAAGTTCGTCCATCAGCTGTTATTATGAAGGGTTTCGGAGGAGGTTGTTCGCAGTCACTAGGTACTAGCAGTATCACTGTAGTGATTGATAACTTAGAATTAAGCGGAGATGTAGAGATTACAGGCTGCGAATTGCAAGATATCGACTTGATAATAGGACAACCGATGATAAACCAAAACGATGTTAGCTTATTTACAACAGTTAGCTCTGTAAATTTTATCCCTACTCACACTATGCCACCTTCACTGAATAATATTCAGTTATACATGATTGATTGTGTATCAAAATTTGCTGTATATTTAAAGGAAGATGTCACAGTACCTAAACAAAGTAGTATGTTTGTGGAGGTATACATAAATTGTGATTATGAGCAGGAGCACACATTTCTGACACGACCTGTATGGTATGAATTAGGTAATATGTCTTATTTCCTTCCACAAACACTGATTCATTCAGAAAAATCTTATTTAAAAGTGCATAACCTAGGTAGTGCTGATTTGATTTGGACTTCAAACAAATTAATAGCACGGGCTGAAATAATGGCAGATCAGGATAGCTCACCGCAAGCTGAAGTTCTGATTACTGAAAGTGTGCAGACTGATAGATGTACTATTGATGTAGCGGATATAGATATGGGTGAATTGAGTGTAGAAGATGGAAGTAAACTATTGAATCTTTTGAACACATACAGTGATTCTTTTGCAAAAAACACTAAAGATTTAGGTTGCACAGACTTAATTAGAATGCACATTCAGACAACTACGAGGCAACCAGTTTATTGCAAACCTTACAGGTTATCACACACGGAGAGCGAAATAGTAAAGGAGAAAGTACAGGACCTACTGGATGCAGGTATAGTTAGGGAGTCTATGTCGGAATATGCTAGCCCTATCGTACTTGTTAAAAAGAAGGGAGGGGATTATAGACTCTGTGTTGATTACAGAGCATTAAATGCGCGCACTGTTAAGGATAGGTACCCTTTGCCACACATTGAGGATCAAGTATCTCGCCTGTCAGGAAAGTGTTATTTTACAACACTGGATTTAGCTCAAGGTTATTATCAGGTCCCTATAGATGAAGAGTCCATTGGTAAGACTGCATTTGTCACACCACTGGGTCAGTATGAATTTTTGAAAATGCCCTTTGGTCTCGCAAATGCGCCAGCAGTGTTTTCAAGATTGATTCAGATGTGTTTAGGTGGAGTCAGTAAAGATGTTGCTTTATATTTAGACGATGTCATGATACCCACTGTTTCGGTTGAGTCTGGACTAGAACTTTTGGAAGAGGTTTTGCAACGGTTAACTGATGCAAACCTAAAATTAAATTTAAAGAAATGCTCCTTTCTTAAAGACACTGCTACATATTTGGGACATGAAGTCACTGCTGGTACTATTCAGCCCGGCCAAGCAAAAATAAACTGCGTAGCCAATTATAGTCGACCACGTAATGTACATGAAATAAGACAGTTCATAGGTCTCACATCTTATTTTAGGAAATTTATTCGGGGCTTTGCTCAAATTGCGCGTCCTTTGACAGGGCTCACACGAAAGGATACAGCGTGGCAGTGGGGCACAGAACAGGAACAAGCGTTCCAAACTTTAAAACAACGCTTGGTTGAAAAACCAGTGCTAGGTATATATGATAAAGACGCAAAAACCGAGCTTCATACTGACGCGAGTAAACTTGGTCTAGGAGGGATTCTCATGCAACATCAAAGGGACTGTACTTTGAAACCCATTGCATATTACAGTAGAGTCACCACCAAAGAAGAGAGTTTATACCATAGCTATGAATTAGAGACTCTCGCAGTTGTGGAATCCCTTAAGCGGTTTCGCATTTACTTAACCGGTATACCTGTGAAAGTAGTCTCAGACTGTGCAGCGCTGCGCACCACACTGACAAAGAAAGATTTAATCCCGCGTATTGCCCGCTGGTGGCTGACAATTCAAGATTTCGACCTCGAGATAGAGTATAGAGCGGGAGAGAGGATGAAGCATGTCGATGCTTTAAGTAGAAATCCTATGACGAGTCATGTACTGATAATAGATCAAGCTGATTGGTTGGCAACACTACAAATGCAAGATGATGGAATACAGAATATCCTTACCCAATTATGTGAACCCAATGTCAGTTCAAACATTACAGCCAATTATGTAGCAAAGGATGGAGTACTATATCGTAAAACTTTAGTGGGTGAAAGATTTGTTATACCTAAATTGGCTAAATATGGACTTTTGCAAAAACTACATGATCAAGTTGGTCACCCTGGCTTCGAAAAATGTGAACAGGCTATTAAAGCTCAATTTTGGTTTCCTAAGATGACTAGGTTTATTAGAAAGTACACAAACTCCTGCCTACAATGCGCTTTCGGAAAGGGCAATCACGGTAGACTGGAGGGAGAGTTGCATCCGATCCAAAAAGCAGCTATTCCCATGCACACGTTGCACGCCGACCACTTGGGCCCTTTTATAAAGACACGCATGGGTAAGACCTACATCCTTGTGGTCATAGATTCGTTTACAAAATTTGTATTTGCGAAAGCTGCAAAGAATTGTAGTTCCATTGAGACTATTAAACTATTAAAAGAAATTTTCTCCCAGTTTGGTAATCCAGTAAGGATTATTACGGATCGAGGCAAGGCATTTACCAGCAGATACTTTAAGCAGTTTGCAGGAGAGATGCAGTTCAAACATGTTTTGAATGCTATAGCCAGCCCTCGTTCGAACGGGCAAGTAGAGCGCGTCAATCGAACTCTACTGAATGGATTGAATACAATGTCAGAATCCGAGTGTACTTGGGATAATAAACTGGCTGACGTCGTGTGGGGTATTAACAATACCCATAATGCCACAACTGGCACTTCCCCTTTTAGTCTTATGTTCGGTCACTCAAACAGCCGGTTCCCAGCTATCCCTACAGATACACCAGATGATCACGAGACTCAACAGCAACAACTACAAGTCAGGAGAGATAAAGCTAAATTACGAATCGACAGAAATATGACTATCATGAAGACGAGATTTGATAAAAACCACAAGAAATGTAAAAAATATAGCATAGGTCAGCTGGTCCTATGGAAAGGCGGAGTAACTAGGGACGCGAAGGCTAAAGTTACAAGGAAACTTGACGGATTATACACGGGACCTTATAGTATATGTAAAGCGGATCATTCTATAGACCGATATACAATACGTAGTATCAAGGGGATGAAAGGTTACCGGAAGTTCAGTGCGATAGTTCGAGGTGAAGTGCTCCGGCCATATAAAACTGTAATATCTGATGAAGATACGTCAGCAAGTGATGGAGAGATAGACCGCGATGATTTAATAGATTTGCTAGAAAGTTAAATATCTATGGGTGTTGAAGTGTGCTTATAAAAATGAATGTTCAGAATGGTTACTCAGTTTTGTTTTCTTTAAGATTCAATAACTTCCTCCATATTATTTGAACTATTAGATAAATTAATAAACTGTGTATAATTCACTTTAAGTACAATTCATTACTATGTGTATTATTATAATAATAATAATAACTCTTTATTTGTAAGAATATGGCACATACAATACTGCAATAAAATACTGCTGTTAAAGTTCTTTTCTAGCCTATTCTACCGAATTTCGGTGTACAAATATTATTAAATATACAATTAAAATTAGCAGAATAAAAGTAAAACAATTACAAAATATTGAAATCAGAATACATATTAAAGGTGTCATGTATTTATTGTATACTCCAAAATTTATTATACTAAGTGTTTAACTGGGCATCTATGTGATCAGTTCTACTGCTATGTGTTCATCTGGACAGCTATGTGATCAGTCCTACTGCTATGTGTTCACCTGGACAGCTATGTGATCAGTCCTACTTCTATGTGTTCACCTGGACAGCTATGTGATCAGTCCTACTTCTATGTGTTCACCTGGACAGCTATGTGATCAGTCCTACTTCTATGTGTTCACCTGGACAGCTATGTGATCAGTCCTACTTCTATGTGTTCACCTGGACAGCTATGTGATCAGTCCTACTTCTATGTGTTCACCGGGACAGCTATGTGATCAGTCCTACTGCTATGTGTTCATCTGGACAGCTATGTGATCAGTCCTACTGCTATGTGTTCACATGGACAGCTATGTGATCAGTCCTACATCTATGTGTTCACCTGGACAGCTATGTGATCAGTCCTACTTCTATGTGTTCACCTGGACAGCTACGTGATCAGTCCTACTGCTATGTGTTCATCTGGACAGCTATGTGATCAGTCCTACTGCTATGTGTTCATCTGGACAGCTATGTGATCAGTCCTACTGCTATGTGTTCATCTGGACAGCTATGTGATCAGTCCTACTGCTATGTGTTCATCTGGACAGCTATGTGATAAGTCCTACTGCTATATGTTCACCTGGATAGCTATGTGAACAGTCCTATTCCTATGTGTTCAACTAGACAGTTATGTGATTGCTATGGTGCAATTGAAAGATATGATAAGCTCTTAAGTTGACTATGAGTGGCTGTGTGGTTTGGTTTTAAAATGTCTTTGTAGTAAATTTTACCTGTTATAAAATATAGTCCTAACTCTGTTATAAAGTTGTAAAAAAAAAAAAAAAAAAAAAAAAAAAAAAAAAAAAAAAAAAAAAAAAAAAAAAAATACACTAAAACAATGGTGATATTATATGATACTGTGTGATAACTTTCACTTTCAGGAGCCAGGCGTCGCTGGGAGACCAAGATCTACCATCGAGGGGGGCCGTGGGACACGACCCATGCAGGACGGCCGAGTGTTAGCCTCTTCTACCGTCAGCGGCGCCACCGGTATCCGGACATGAGCGGCGATAATATTATATTACTATATCTTATAATTATAATTTAATAATCAATAGGAGTTATCAATTTCATCAATATCAATACACAATTTATAACAAATAATCAGTCGTATAAAAATTTATTAGGACAGTCGTTGATTAATTTGATTATTATGCCATCTAGTGGAAGAAGAGATAATCTTGTAAAATAGATACTTCATTTTATAGTAATTCTTAAATTTGAATATCTTACATAATCCTTATAATTCTGATAATTTATATTTTGATTTTTAACGCTACTTATTATATTAATTGCTAATAGATTCTAAATAATTTCATTAGAAGAAATGTTAACTAGAAAAGGTGTTAAGAGAGGGAGCCACGAGCAACTAAAAACGCCATGTTGTTGTGGTTGTGTACGCTTGGTGGATAGACGCGCAGTTGTTTTTTTTCTATTTGACTTGCTCTGTGTTTTCTATATTATATTAAAGTTGTACTTAAAAGTACGAAGTAAATCATTTTGTTTATATCAACTTCTACGGTTTCATATTAGTGAAATAATTTTCAGAATCGGATCAGTGGTTCCGGAGATTACCCTCCACATACACACAAACTCACAACTCACTCGTTATAATACTACTAACTTTTGCCCACGGGTTTACCCGCGTGGAAATAGAATTAACCATAACGCCTGACAGCGAATACGGCAATGTTTGGTGACGTGGCTATTTTTCTCCACTAAAAGCTCTATTATTTTAGGGGGATAATATATCATATTTTATTTTTTAAATCGGATGAATAGTTTCGGAGATCAATTTCAACATCCAAACTTACAAACATTACCTCTTTATAATATTAGTATAAATTAATAACAAATATTTACGTTTGTTAAAGAAGTGACTAGATCCATTAAATGCAGCAACAAGCTTGCCACCTGTTCTGTTCAAAATGGACAATATGGAATTGGCAAAAAGTGGACACTGTTACTTGTATCTCTGGCCACACCGCAAGGTATAAAGGCCGTGAGGGTGTGTTTGTTTTGTTTATAGGGTAAGACAACAATTCTTCATTTAGCCATTGACATAGCTATAACTAACTAAGCAATATTTGTCGGTTATTATATGGTTAAACTAAATTATAACAGTTAAATAAATTTTAACTCGTCCGTAATTGTTTTGGGTCGATCTTGTACTTGACTCTCATTAAAGGAACTTTTTAACTTTTTTTTTTAATTTAATGTCCTTCCCAAGGGTTCAAGCTATCTTCGTATCATTTCATTCATCAAAATCGGTTCAGTGGTTTAGCCGTGAAAGCGTAACAGACATACAGAGTTACTATCGCATTTATAATATTAGTACGAATCACTATTTTCAATTTATAACTTGTATAAATCAGTACATAGACTACCAATAATCTCGTAGACAACTTCATCCTCTACGAAACGTAATAAAACGTAGCAACGATCGTAGCACTTCGTAGCCTTTAATACCCCCGGAGTCAATTGAAAGACCTGACTGATATACAGTGTAACATCTGTTGGTTTTAATAAGTCGGCATTGTGAAAACTATATTTATGAAATAGTGACTTCTATATCGCTGGATGTCAAGTGAAACAGAGAAGAAAAACTACATAATTCCTAAATTAAAATATGTTTTGATAGGCAGTTGTGTGCAGTTTTAATCTTTATTTTCAGTAAAACAAAATATATTTCTGCTTATATCAAACTAAACCACGAGAGTATTATGGGGAACTTTCGTTGATTGATTTCTTGGTAATTCAAGAATCATTTTAATTGTTATATAACTAACCTAAAACCTATTAAACTTATTTATAGACTCTATTTATGGACTGCCATACCCCTCTCCAGCAAGTATCCCACTTTATGGACTGCCATTGCCCTCTCCAACGTGGGATGTGCTATATATTTATCGGAACTACAAATCGGAGTGTGCGGGGCAAAGAGATATTTTAGCGTCAATTTAGCGATGAGTATTATATATGTTGCAGTCAAAACTCATAACTACTTTTGCCCAATGGAGCTGGTTAAAAGTACTTTTGACTAAGTGATTACGTCAAAATTGGTTTTGACTGGTTGTATCAGTCAAAACTCTTAAAAAGTTAAGGTTAGGTTAGGTTAGGTTAGTGGTTTTGACTGAACAGGTTGGTCAAAAGTACTAATAACTAATAATTTTCAGTCAAAATTAAAAAAAAAAATTAGGTATAGTTTCTGGTAAAGGGATGTCGTGCGAGGTCTATTATTAATAACCGAATACAGCAATATTTGAGAAAGTTTTTGTGACCATGTAGGATTGTAGATCCATATACTGGGTTGACACGAGATATTTTGTCAGGGGGATTATTGGGAACATGACACTGTCGGAACTAATTGATGTGGGTACACTGATCTCTACAACACACATGTGGAACAATAACGCCCGAAAATGTTGCGTTCACTGAAAATATTTTTTTTGTACAACTTTCCAAAAATTTGTTGTTTTTAAGGTTCCGAACATCTCCGATGAAAAAACAGAAACCCTTATAGGATAACTCATTTGTCTGTTTGTCCGTCTGTCACAGCTTATTTTCTCTGAATCTATAACTCGACGAAGTATGTTGAAACTTGGTACAGGGGAAAACATAAAACTTAAAAAAATTGTTTTTCAAGTGCATCATGTGACATATGCTATAAGGAATACAAATATGTAAATACAAACTACTGAGTCTAAAATATTGAAAAAATATGGAATATACGATGTTGCTTATAGTGTACTCGCAACTTGGCCAATTATTGAAGTATCAATCCCATCCTGACTAATATTATAAACGCTAATGGGTATTGGTTAATCGACGTATTGGTATTGAAAGAAACGTATCAACGGGATTTTTTGCACAGAGATGTATGGGGGGGGCGATAGTGAAATTCACATAGCCTACACACGTTTTTCCCTGGAAATCCTTCATAGTAAATTTTTATGTCAGATATCCGGAAAAGCCGGTGTTAGTATATCATCACGCCTTATGTTTCCCAGAAGTGGTAGACAAAGACAAACGCAACATACCTGTTTCGGCTCTTATATTTATATGGTTTTTATTTATTTTTGAAAATCACTGCTCATGTTATCCATCTGTGAGAGCAATTTAATTATTTCGAAACGGAGAATAAAAATGTGTTCAAAAAAATCTACTGAGCGTTTCCCATTAAATTTCTAATTCAACATTTTACTAATTATTTTTTTCACTTTACGAAATTAAATATGGCCGAAAGCGTTAATAAATCAACATGTTATCCAGATTTAGAAGTTAAGCCTCCTGTTAAATTTATAGGTATTTCGTAAATTGATTCATTATTGGTGCGCCCTTTTTGTGTAACTAGGGACGGACTCGGGAAATTCCTTGCTTGGTGAATTCTTACTTATTTAATTTAATTTCACATTATATGTACGAAATGTTATTTCACAATTTTCCACTATTTAAAACACACGAGCGAAACCACTGGCACTGGCAAAACCTAGCTACACAAATAATATAAATTGAAGTGTCCGTCTGTGATATCAAAGCTAATATCTGCTGTCTGATGACTCTATATTGCCCACGGCTTTGCACGGTATGTCTGTGCTCAGTAATATATTGACTTTGAAAAATATAAGGGGTGGCCAAATGGTACAATTCGTCTTCTTCTTTTGTCAACCCTAAAAACACTTGCCATGTCCTTTTGCTTCAAAATGATTCAGCAAGAAAATTGTTGAAGGCAAAACTTTGTCTTGTAAGTGGGAAGGATAACTAAAACCAAATTTGCATTGGAGATAGCAGTCTTGCATTTGACCGAGGAGAGGACATCGAACAATTTGTTCGTCTACACTACCCGACTAGTCTAACAAAGACTTGTCAACATTTACATAAGACTGCTGCCAACGTGGTTCAGCAGTTGTAGAATTCATCTTAGTTTCACATTGTTTACTTTCTTTAATTACATTTGTATTATAAGTAGATCGAAATCAATCCCTAAAAAATTAAATAGTTCGTTTATATTTTGACTGAATGCCTTGAGAAAACCCACTGAAAGTTTATTGTAGGAGATTCTATATCCTCATAATGTTGATTGTATTATTTCCAATATATTCGCTAGACGAAGACATGAGTACTCACTCGTATAGCAGTAGGTACTTGTAGGTAAGTTAATTGAGATTTCCCGTGTAATAGAACAAAAATAGCTCCTATATTCCAGACACTTATATTTTATGTCAGAGCACGGAGCATGGAGGACGGAGGTAAGGGCCTCTTCACAGTATATTGCGTGAGAAGCCAATAAAAATAAATAATGTGCCCCTACATTGTATTAATAAAGGAATTGGGATTTCACTGCTCCATTGTTCCTTACACTACATTTATACATTTAGAAATATCTATTTTTATATTAGACTCAATTTATGAGGTGGCGATCTTCGAGTTACAATACTTAGGATATCACAGTTACCTACAGCGGATAATCACCGAACAATTTTTTCTGTCACTTTTGCCGGGGGAGGAGGTAGACAACTAGTACTAACCCTTGTACCACTGTATTTTTCTGTCGTTTTATTCTCGCAACGGATTTTGCGTTATATAATGATTATGCTAAAATACAATCATAATAATTATAAATTAATGATTGAAAACACTATGTTCCCGCAAGTTTGACGTCCTAGATCGCCTTTTCCGTTTAAAACATCAGAATTAACTATTTGTCTAGAGCTCTGTCTCGCGACACAAAACGATTATAAGGCCGGTTTTTATTATAATTAATTTGCTTATAAGTAAAAAGTATTTAAAAACGTACGTACATAATCCGACAAACCAAACTGAGGCTTTTCCATCTAAATATACCTCAACAGAACTGGCCGTTCGTTAGGTATAGCCTCAAAAATACCATCGGCTAAAAGAGGGACACTTGGTGACACAGTAACACAGTAACAAGTATTAAGCCATCCAAGCCACATACAATTGTAATATGAAATGATTTAACACAATAAATATATTGAAGTCGTACAATATTTCCTAGAGCTCAGTTACAAAGCCATCTCTTCCCCTTTAAATCCCGTTGATAGTTGTTAGATTTAGTAAAACGTAGTGACGTAAATAGCTGAAAAAAGTCCCAAAAAAACAAAAAAAAATCATATAGAGCTAAGGAGATTTCCACAATATAAGCACACGCTCATAAAAATGTCTCGGATTTGTTCATTGTCTCTTAATGGCTAACATAAATCTGGAAATAACAAAGAGGTCCTTTGACTAACTTTTAGGCAATGATCATAAGGTCAAATTACTATCTCAAACTACTCTGTTTCTACTGTGTTTATTGTCTATTTTATATGTCTTAGTATACTACAAAACTTACTTCTACAACTTCAATATGTAAAATTAGTCAAGTTAAGAGTAGGTACGGCTCGCGTGCTGAAGATTCCGATATACTAGAAGTCGTCAGATCAATAGCATCTAATCTATGATAGCATGTACAAAATTGGTTATTTTAAATGTCGGATATCTTACAAACTTATTTTTATTTTTTTATGAATGTTTGTACATCGATTACTCCGCCAGTTGTGATAATCGACAGATAATTTTTCCGGATTGGTCCCATTTTTTTATCATAGAAATTGGTTCATTAGTTTTTCAGGAAATTTGAAAAAACTGAGTTTCAAAATTTTTTTTAATATCTCGATGAAATATGTACCTACCGATTTTGACAACTTATTTTTTTAATGATATAATAATTTTTCGACATAATCTCACAGAAATAATTATGACGAAAATCGGTTCAGTAGTTTTTCATTAATTCAGTAATTTGCCTCTGTTTACGGCTGAAAATTATATCAAAGAAAAGCCTTAGCAACGGTTGCTATTGACACGAAGTTGTCAATTTTCATATCGACGGTGGTCTAGGTCTAGCGGTGAAATGTATAAGGTGCAGCGCAGAATGTACATGGTTCAAATCCCATTCACAGCGGTATTTTTTTAATTTGCCCTCAATTTCTTTTTAGTTACTTTATTATTTGTCTCTCGGGGCAGCAAAATCACTTAAAAGGGAAAACCCTTTTTAAAAAATTGTAATATGCAATGAAAAGTAAGAAATAATAAATATTTCGTCGTAGAATTTGCAGACGGTTGGTGCCAAATTAGGATACACAATTAAATAAACATCTAAGAAGATAAATATCTGTTCAATATTATCTATGTTTGTACTGATGATCGTTGGTTCCTAATGAATTATCTAGATTAGTGAATTTGGGAACTAAGTTGTTTCTAATTTGGCACTAACCGTCTTCAAATTATACGGCGAAATATTTATTATTTCTTACTTTTCAGTGCAAATTTTTGAAGTCGGTAAACTTTTTTTTAAATGTTTATATTATTTGATGGTATAGCGGCAATAGTTATACACACTCTGTGAAAAATTATGTCTCTACCTATTACGGTTCAAAAGACAAGCCCTGTGACAGATGGACGGACTGACAGCGGAGCCTTAGTAATAAGGTTTCTGTTGTCACTATCTAGGTACGTAACCCTAAAAATGTGTTAGCGCACAGTAAGGCACGAAATAATATTTATTAGACTAAACATTTCGCCATTTGTAAGTCGTAGGTGCGATTTCAGGATCGCTAGATACGTAATAAGGTTTGTGGATTCTCTCTGGCTTGAAGCCAAGCTCGGTAAGGAAGCATAATTTGTTCGGCGGTTGGCTGCAGATCCTACAAGAGATTTATGTCTTATAATACCCTCATAATATTCACATTTACACACAGAATATGCGTTTCTAATATTGATTTTGTAAGTAGGCGCGATGCAGTTCTTATGCGAATTTCATACGAGGATAGGTACCTACCTAATCACTTCAAATTTTTTTAATTAAAATACCTATCGATCCCTATTTAGTTACAAATGAAGAGTGAAAATTGCTGAAGCGGAGCTGTTTTGGATGAAACTTGGAGGATAAATAGATTAGAAACCAGAAAATAGGACGGGGGAGAGGTTTGAAATATATTACAGCCACTTAATTATATATTTTCTTTGTTCTATAATCACACAGGTGAAACCGGAAGCCAAACTAGTATAACATAAATTATTGCAAAATATGTTTATATGCAGATAGACAAATTTGTATGAATTTGGATGAATTTAAATGTTTAAACAATCAAAGTTTAAATGAGGCAACAAAGCGAGGTATGGAAAGTGTAAATGCATCACTGTTTGTACCTGTTCATTATTAAACGATCTCTAATGGCGTCACACAGGTCTGTTGTTCTATCTACATTCTACACTACACTGTAACTATTTGTTTTAATTATATGTACATTTCAAATGGACTTACATTTCATCTAGCTGTAGTTTTGGTTAAGTGCTCTAAGGTATATCTAATATCACGCCTTCTTGTCCCACGAGAGGTACCAGAGACAATTGAATGCCATTTGCTACGATCTTGATATACTTCATTTGCTTCTTTGCTTCTGCCATATAAACCGCTTTAGTCTATTTCTCATCCTTCATTCTTTCAAAAACCGCATTTACACTGCATTTTTTTACTGTCATGCCTCTTATTCCATACCTACGTCTCATTTCCATATGTAAGTGATTGATGGAACTAAAACAGCATTATAATAGTTATCTGTGTATTTCTGCATACATTAGGTATACTTTGCATAAGATAGAACATTATTCCTCATGTCTGCTCTTTTTCACATAACTAACCCAAATTAGGGTATTCTATGACATAAAAATATATTATGAAACATCCCAATGAAAAATACCTGCATTTTTTATATAAATAAATATATCTCTGTTCTCATGGGATAACCAATGGGCAATAATTATTTTCTTCTACATCAAAAAAAAAATTTGCATTAATTACATAATTAGTACTATGTTCATGTACATTGTACACACTTTTTCAGGGAATACTTTGACTAAAAGTTTCCACAGTTAAACAGTAACTTTTTTAAGTTTAATTGCAGATTATGTAAGCTAGAATGAAGCCGGTCGTAAGTGGCAATAAAGTTATCATTGGGTATCACATCCCGTTACAATTTACCTAGCAATAAAAAACTTTGATAGTCCACCGAGAACTAGGTACATATTGTAACCTCTTTTATTGCGGTTCTCGTAATGTTACTTTGTTGAGGACGAAACGCTCGTAAAATATCGCGAACTTGTGTTTGATATATTTCATGTGAGGACCATTAACGATATTATTTAAATTGACGTATTTATACAAAATTATACCTATTATAGCCATAGCGTGATTCGAATTTGTTTGTTTGTAAGAAGTTAACACAAAATTACTGAACCGATTATACAATTAAAATTAAGAAATTCTAGATCCGTGGGGTTCTAATGCTAAAAGTTTACTGATCATCTCTTCTGGTCACAAGAGGGCTGGCTCCTTCCTCGCTCACCGAATCAGCGCGCAATTCAGCGAGAAAATGCAGCCAGTATTCTTGCCACTATTCCACGCGAACCTGGTTTATTTAGTTACTTTTAATGTTTAGATTAGATTTAAGGTTAAGATTGTTTTCAAATTACGAGAAGATAACTTTAAAAGTAGATTCAAGAGTTCTCCAAATATATTTCTCAGAAATCGATTACAATTTCTGAATACCACTGAAATATTTCAAACAGTAACTACAAAATTTCGAAGATACGAATTAATTTTCCAATAAACAATGTTTGCTAATCACACAACAATTCCACTTTAGTCACTAAAATTCCTCCATTTATGAGAATCTAGGAGACGAATTTAACGCTTCCCTCGTCTGCCAGTTGCTGCTATTACAAAGGTTTTCGTAAAGCAGTCGTGGATGCATTCAGCTGCACTTTAGTGAATAGCTGTCTCTTGCAGCTTGCAGCAGCTCTCGGTGTCCGAGCTAAGACGCGCCTGAACTTCCCAACTCAATTTGCGTAAGTTTTATTTCAAGCTATAAAACTATCCTCTGAGTTCGCATATTGAGTGGCTGCATCTAAGTTTTTCATGATCGTGGCGGTTCTTTGCTTTTATTTCGGTAAGTTTTTCTTTTCATGTTTGTTAGTGTATGTAGGTACTGGCGATATGTTTATGAATATAGAGTTTATTTATATCATTTTTGCACAACATGTTAATTGAAGTGTCACTTCTAAAGCATCTAGTCAAATAAGTAACAAAATTTTTTTATACCTAAGTAACCTAAAATTATTATAAATAAAAATATTTTCCAGTTCTTAATTCTTTTTTATTTTCTATGCAATATTTTTTTATAACACATTTTCAAATTTTTGCTGACTAGGACCACGGGACGGAAACTCTACATCTTGTTGTCTATTTTATTTATTAAAAAAAACGACTGCATAAAAAACAAAAAAAGTAAAATAGTTTCAAATATAGATATAAAGAGCATACCTTAGTTTTAACTGTACATACCGAATTTTTACCAAAAGTTTGAATAACTCGACAGTATTCACTATTCAAATATGCGAGTCCATGAATGAATAAATCTGAACAAACTAAATCTTTTTCACGTTTTATTTGATTTGTGAATTTCTACCGCTCACTATCCATCTAAAACAGTGTGGAGATTTAAAACAATCACTGCGAGGCATAAATAAAAATTCAATCAACCATTTTGCAAACGAAACGCGCAACACTGAGCTACTCAACAAATATTGACAAAAAATGAAAAAAAAACGGTAAAATATTCATTCGTTGGTTCTGACAGCGAGATATATATCTAGGAAAGTTTCCAAAAAGATCGAGCCTTGAGTTTGTGAAGTAATAAAAATAGAAGATATATTTGAACAAACTTTTGGCTTTTTGCCCTCCAGGGGCGGACAGTTATATGTATCTTATCTATGGAGCTCAAGATTAATATGTAGGCTTAATTTCATTTTATATCTTTTTTTTACAATCATTTTTTTGTTAATCATACTAAGCTCTTGCACAAGCTTGATCTTTATGGTATCCGAGGCAAAGCTCTTGATTGGATAGAGAGCTATCTTAAAAATAGAAGACAGTGCACTGAGATATCAAAAATTATTGAAAAAAATAATGTTCTCCTAAGAAAGACTTATAGATCTCAGTTTAAGTTAAATAATACGGGCGTGCCTCAGGGCAGTATACTTGGTCCTTTGCTTTTCCTACTGTATATAAACGATCTGCAGAGTGCCACTTCACACAGATGTATACTGTTTGCAGATGACACGACCATTGTAATAAAACATGACAATAAATACACATTCGAGTTTGAAGCTAACAAGGCTCTATCTGATATTATTAATTGGATGGAAGTTAATGATTTGCAGATAAATATAAATAAAACAAAGTTCATGCAGTTTACGTCTTATAATTCATGTCCTGTTCCGATTCAAGTCCGCTATAAGGATGATAAAGTGGATGAAGTAAACACTTTTAAGTTTCTCGGTATAGTTATCGATAATCATTTAAATTGGAAAGAACACGTTGAACATGTATGTAGCCGGTTGAATCGGTTTGTTTTTGCTCTAAAAAGGTCGAGACAGACTGTTTCAATTCAGGCTGCGTTAACAGCATATCATGGATACGTGTCGTCTGTACTTAGCTATGGCCTAGTGCTATGGGGGAACTCGGTGGACCTCGATAGAGCATTTAAGGTCCAGAAAAAGTGTATTCGAGTGATGTGTGACGCATGGTTTGATGATAGTTGTAGGCCACTTTTCCAAAAGCTTAAAATATTACCATTACCCAGCATGTACATCAGAGACATGTGTGTTTTTGTGGACTCCCATCCTGAATATTTTAAAAAACGCGGTGAAGTTATTCAGAGGCAAACTAGAGCCAAAATAATGAATTTATTATACCAACCTCCTTGCCATAAATATATTTATAAAAGGAACATTTATAATATGTGTATTGTTCTCTATAATAATCTGCCTAATGACATTCAATTATTAAATGGAAATGACTTTAAATCTAAATTGACAAAATGGCTCCTCGATCATTGTTTTTATGCAATAAGTGAATACATGTGTCACAAAACTGGATAAAAATTGCGGGAATTTATTGTAATTGTGTAGATTTTATAACCAATGTTTAGAGTCAAAATATGTACCTACCTATATTTAATTAATGTTTGCACACCTGCTTGCAGGTTGAATACCTACATGTCCATATACTCACCATAATCTTAAGACCTATATTGTAAGTATTCTTGCAAATAAAACATTTGATTTGATTTGATTTACAGATTGTCTTACTGCTCCCGAAACCATATTATCGGCCCTATCCAGCAGAAGACCCAAGTCTCCCTCTTTTAGCCGATGGTATTTGTGAGGCTATACCTAACGAGTGGACAGTTCTGGTGATGTATATTTAGATGGAAAAGTGTCTAAGTGTGATTTGTCGGATTACGTACATAAGTTTTTAATTATAAAAAACCCATTGGTACATGGCTGGTATCGAACTGTCGTGCGCCTAGTTAATACTGGACGTCTTAATCACTCGGCCACCAACGCAACTTATACCTATCAATCCCTTTTAAAAACTGCTATGGTTATTATTTATTAAAAAATTTAATAGTAGTTCAAGAGTGACGAAACTACTTAGACCCACCATTTTGATTGTTCACAAATCATAAAAAAAAATACTTTTAAAAAAAGTGTACCGACTTCAAAAATTTGCACTGAAAAGTAAGAAATAATAAATATTTCGTCGTAGAATTTGAAGACGGTTGGTGTCAAATTAGGATACAAAGTAATAAACATCTAAGAAGATAAAGATAAAGATCTGTTCAATATTATCTATGTTTGTACTGATGATCGTAGGTTCCTAATGAATTGTCTAGATTAGTGAATTTGGGAACTAAGTTATTTCTAATTTGGCAACAACCGTCTTCAAATTCTACGACGAAATATTTATTATTTCTTACTTTTCAGTGCAAATTTTTGAAGTCGGTACACTTTTTTTAAAAGTAAATTTATTTTTCCCTTTTAAGTGATTTTGCTGCCCTGAGAGACAAATAATAACGTAAATAAAAAAAATCGAAAAAAAAAATACTGCTGTGGATGGGATTTGAACCATTTGCATCATGAGCTGCAGCTCCATACCATACCATACCTTTAGCCGTTAGACCACCGTCGATACAAAATTGACAACTTCGTGTCAATAGCAACCGTTGCTAAGTCTTTTCTCTGATACATAATTTTCAGCCGTAAACAGAGACAAATTACTGAATTTCTGAAAAACTACTAAACCGATTTTCGTCATTATGTCTGTAAGATAATGTCGAAAAATTACTATATCCTTAAAAAAAATAAGTCGTCAAAATGGGTACATATTTCATCGAGATATTAAGAAAAATGTACTTATAAAGTCAGTTTTTTCAAAATTTCTAAAAAACTACTGAACCAATTTTCACTAAATACCCTTTCAAACAAAAAAAATGCATTAATTACAAATTATATATATGTTAATATTCAGTATTTGGGACAGACTAAAACAAAGTAAATATTACCTGGACCTCTCTGCTGTGTCGCTCACGTGAAAAACCACTTAGAACCTACCTCGTCCCTCCCGCGCTCAATTCCTGAACTTTGTGTCAAATAATGGTCACTACACTCAAGAGGCATATAAAACAATAACTTTATAGAACGTTAATTAGCAAAACTGTGTTTGTCTGTTTGTCCTTCAAAACAGAGTTGAGATCGATTGATTTTTTTTTCACAGATTTGATTTGTGAATTTACCATAATAATTTTTTCTACACGCGCAAAACCAATGTAATTATATAAGTACCCAACAAATTGTAAAGCGTTAATTAACGAAGCTTTTTTATGTATTTTCGTATATAGTGTCAGTGAATTGATACCCAGGCCGTAATAAGATATTCGGTTATACAAATGAATATTCAGGACATTATACAGGGCGCGTTACGCACGACCACACAACTTGTTAACATGCTAATTTCACCACTAAACCAAAATATAAAGTCAAAATATCCTCGACACAGCCTAAAAATATTAATCATTTTTTGTTCCTAAAAAACAGAGTATCTACTTTGTTTATCTGGATTTAAGAACGAAATAAAACAGTCTGTGTAAGTTGGGGCGTCCGAGATAAGGTATTTTATTAGAGCCAAGCTATTTGTTGAGACGCTGATTCCTTAATAAACTTTTTAGATATTCAAGTCTGATTGAAAATTAGTTAAAGGAAAGGGAATTACTAAGTAGTTACTAATTAGTTTTGCTCCAATTTACATTTAGTAGGCTTACCTAGGTACCTACCTATGTACCTACCTATTTCATTGTCATTTCATGCCCAGCAAATAAATCGTTGTTTTTTTTTGGTAAAAATTGATACGTTGTAATATTTGGCAATGACGTATTCATTCTGCGCATAATTTACACAAAACACACCTTAACAGTAATATTGTCAACTTTTTGCGAGTTGTCCCATATTCAATTTCTAAAAACGGTTTTAAATATCATTAATTGAAACCAAAATCATTCCATACGATTTAATTTAAAAAAATCTTATTTTTACCTCCGACAAAAAGGTTTCTGGCCCTAAAATATCCAGCCATCCTCTAAACCTGAACGTATCCCTGACTCTTATGAAATTTGATACAAATAAAGCTTAAACTCTAGGGAAGGACATAATACTTTTTTTAAATCCACCTCACTAAGGAATATAGAAAGGATGAAAATTAGTATGGTTAGCTAAGAAAATTGTTATGAGGCTAGTAACATCAAGTAGCCAGCAGTTTAGAAGATTTTTTTAGATCGAAAAGTCTCTTCGTACAATTAATATTGTAACGAATAGGTACTTAAATCGCACAAATAAATACCTAAACACATCAAGGTCGATAGACGTCTCTAGAAACATCCAGAGAGAATCAAGTACAAACGAAAATGGACCGTATGTGCCTAGCCATAGGTACCAAAATCGGGCGCGGTCTGTGTGTAGGTATTTGGCGCCGAGTCGCATCGAGCCGCGTCCACAACTTTGTACAACAATCTCGGCGTTTCTCGAATGTTCGGTGGGCAATATAAACAGAGGATCATTGCCGCAAGGAAGACAGTGCGAATCAGAGCGATCAAAGCGAAACAGTGAAGTGGAATTTAGTGCGAATAAGTGATATTCAAGTGTTTTCATTTATTTAACTGTATTTTTGTGGTGTTAAAGTAAAGTTTGTCTATTTAATCGGTATTTTAAATCTCTTCGAACCCCAGCTCGTAACAAATTGGTGTCAGGAGTGTGGGATTCAAAAATGCCGATTACACCACGTGACTCGTCGTCATCACGGCGACCCAAAACACGACAAACTACTGCTGGACATCACGGCGAGGAGGTCGACGAGGCTGCTGCTGCTGGAGCCGCTGCTGGTGCTGCTGGGAATGCTGCTGGTGGTGCCGGAGCTGCTGCTGCTGCTGCTGGGACTGCTGCTGGTGGTGCTGGAGCTGCTGCTGGAGTTGATTCGGGTGCTGCGGGTTCTGCGGGTGCTCCCCAGGCAACCGACATGGGAATGCTGGTTCGGCTGATGGAGGAGCAGGCCAGACGTCAGGAGGAACAGACTCGACGGCTGATGGAGGAGCAGGCCCGACGTCAGGAGGAGCAGGCTCGACGACAGGAGGAGCAGGCCCGACGACAGGAGGAGCAGACTCGGCAGCTATTGGAGGAGCAGGCCCGACGTCAGGAGGAGCAGGCCCGACGTCAGGAGGAGCAGGCCCGACGTCAGGAGGAGCAGGCCAGACGACAAGAGGAGGAGGCCAGACTTCGGGAGGAGCAGACTTGCCGGCTGTTAAAGGAGCAGTCTGCTAGCCTTAAGGAGCTGCTTTCAGAATCACTGGGAAAGGTGACTATGGAGGTGAAGCAGCTACAGAGGGTTACAGACATGCACGAGGAGAGAATCGAAGACCTTGACATCCGTTACGAAGACCTCCAACAGCACTATAAGGATCTCCATATGGAAATACAGACAAGGATGAGCGGAGAACAGGATGCAAGACTTAACGACCGCTACGGAGAGTTGGACAGCCGATGCGAGAGGCTCCAGAATGAAGTAAGGAAACTGAAGCTGTCCGCTCCTGTTTCTGGAGGCGTCGTCGTCTCCGGCCCCCGAGTCAAGGTGCCGCCGTACGACGGGACTACGTCCTGGACAGCGTACAAATTGCAGTTCCAAACGGTCGCCTCTGCCAACGGCTGGACAGACGAGCAATCTCTGACCGCCTTGACAGTGGCTTTAAGGGGCCGTGCACTATCGGTTCTGGAGGCCTCTCCAGACAGCTGCACCACGTACGGGAACCTGATCGAGGCAATGGACTCCAGGTACGGCGACAAACACCTGGAGCACGTCTACCGAGCGCAGCTGAGGGACAGGACGCAACATGCTGGTGAGAATCTGCAACAATGGGCTCTGGAGATCGAGAAGATCGTGAGGAAGGCGTACCCATCTGCCGGACAAGAGTTCATTGCTGCAAACCTCGTTCAAGCATTTATCGACGGCATCCGCAGCATGGAGGTCAGAGCTGCAGTTCGTCTGGGCCACCACAGCGCCCTGAAAGATGCACTGGCCCATGCTCTAGAGGTGGAAGCCGTGAGACAGGAGCCTCGTTCTCAGCGATTGCGACAAGTGGCGGAGGAGGCTACTCCAACAACGACACCTGTAGCAGAGAGGCGTAGCTACTTACCCCGCTGCTTCTACTGCCACAAGCTGGGGCACCTTAAAGCAAGCTGCCCGGCGCTTAAACGACAAGGCACGGATCAACGAGTGCCGAAACGGGACGTCAGAGCTGATGTCCGTGCCGTAACTACGGAGCTTCCGGGAAACGAGTAACAGCCAGAGCCGCGGGGCCGGTACTGGCTGATCGTGACACAGCCCCAAAAGTTACCATCCGACAAGTTTTCGACGGGAACAATCTGGTGATCGCAGGCGAGGTCAACGGGACGCCATGTGAGATGACGATCGACACAGGAGCAACGCGTACGGTTGTGAGACCTCAGTTGTTGGGAAGATCTACGAGCAGAACCAGAGGTCCATCTTCCCATCTGAAACTCTTCACGGCAACCGGTCAGCCAATACCCGCATACGACGAGCTGCCGGTGACACTCAAGGTGGGTGACGGGGAGTATCCACACACCGTCATCGTGGCCGACATTATAGACGACTGCATTCTCGGACTCGACTTTATGAAGCGGTTCCAGTTTGGCATCGACTTGCGCAACGGTGTACTGCAGTGCGGCCAGGAACAGGTATTTTTGAAAGGCGGTTATGCTGGCTATGTGCGCTGTGCCAAGGGCGTCAAACTGAACCCATACTCAGAGACGCTTGTCGATGTGGAGTTACCAACTAATGGGGATCCCTCTAATACGAGGTGCTCTATCATCGACCACCTGGAACGTTCTAAACATAAAGGCTGGTTACTCACTCCAACTTTAGTAAACAGCCAGAGTGGACGAGCTGTAGTAAGGGTGACCAACTTCAATGACGCTCCTGTCACTCTTAATAAGGATCAAGTCGTGGCGAAGTGCGACGAGGCGAATTGGATGCGGAGCTGCACCCAGGGGAAGCTGTCGGCGATGAAAAATAACAGTGCAAACCCCTTGGAACTCGTCGACATTTCGAAGAAGGACTTGTCAATCTCCGAGTACAAACGAGCGAAGGAGATGCTCACTCGTTACATTGACATCTTTAGTGACAGAGATGGGCATCTCGGCAGGACGTCATTGGTGAAACACACCATCAACACAGGCAACGAGTTACCTATACGTCAACGTGCTCGACGAATCCCAGTAGGAAGAGAAGCCGAAGTACAGTGCATGCTGGAAGACATGAAGAAGGCTAATGTCATCGAACCTTCTTTGAGCCCATGGTGTTCTCCGGTTGTGCTAGTTAAGAAGAAGGATGGCAGCACTCGCTTCTGTGTGGATTATCGTCGACTGAACGACGTAACCAGAAAGGACAGCTACCCTCTACCCCGGATTGACGACACCTTGGACAAGTTGAGTGGGAACCAATGGTTCTCAACACTGGATTTGAAGAGTGGATACTGGCAAGTGGAGATCGATCCCAAGGACAAGGAAAAGACTGCTTTCTCGACCGGAAATGGACTGTGGCAGTTCAACGTCATGCCTTTCGGGTTATGCAATGCTCCCGCTACGTTCGAAAGGCTGATGGAAGTTGTGCTTGCGGATCTCGTTGGAAAAGCTTGCCTAGTCTACCTGGATGACGTCATCATCATGGGACGCGACTTCAACGAGCACCTGGGGAATTTAGAAAGAGTGTTTGCCAAGTTGAAGCTCGCGAACCTGAAATTGCATGCCAAGAAGTGTAGCTTCTTCAAGAAACGTGTAAATTACCTCGGGCATGTAATTACAAAGGATGGCGTAGAAACCGACCCTGTAAAGACAGTAGCTGTACGAGAATGGCCCACCCCGCGGAACAAAACAGATGTTCGGGCGTTTCTTGGTCTGTGCTCATACTACCGCCGCTTCGTTTACGACTTCGCGGGAGTAGCCAAGCCCCTACATCGGCTGACGGAGGACAAGCGTTCGTTTCAGTGGACTGAGGACTGTGAGAAATCGTTCCAGGAACTGAAACAACGGCTGTGTGAAACACCTGTTTTGGGCTACCCGGACCAAGACGGCGGGTTTGTGGTGGACACAGACGCAAGCAACATCGCCATTGGAGGTGTGCTGTCACAAAGGAAGGGGGACAAGGAAGTTGTGATAGCGTATTTCAGCAAGGCTCTGTCAAAACCAGAAAGGAACTACTGTGTAACCAGACGCGAACTTCTGGCCGTAGTGAAGACAGTACGACACTTCAACAAGTATCTCATCGGAAGGAAGTTCAAGCTACGGACAGACCATGCGGCGTTGAAATGGTTACTTCAATTCAAGGATCCTGAAGGACAAGTCGCTCGATGGATCGAGCAGTTACAAGAATTCGATTTCACGATCGAACATCGACGAGGACGGATGCATGGCAACGCTGACGCACTGTCACGCAGGCCGTGCCCTGAAGATTGTAAACACTGCTCGAGGCGTGAAATCAGTGATTCTGTCATCAAAGTGATTACGACTAACAACCTTAGTGACGAATGGGCGAACGAAAGGACGAGAGACGAGCAACTCAAGGATAACAACTTGGCGCCGATAATGGAATGGAAGACGCAGAATGTTCCAAGGCCCGGCTGGAATATTGTATCAGCAATGAGTTCCACCACGAAAAGCTACTGGGCTCAGTGGGAAAGTCTAGTGCTGCACAACGGGTTGCTGTACCGCAAGTGGGAGTCGCCAAGTGGACAGGAGACATTGATGCAGCTGGTCGTGCCTAGGTCAAAGGTGCGCACAGTGCTTGAGTCCGTGCACGATGGATCCTCGGGAGGACATCTGGGCATGAATCGAACCCTGGCGAAAATCAGGAAACGATTTTATTGGGTTCATTGCCGGCAAGATGTCGAGGATTGGTGTCGTAAGTGCACAGTATGTGCGGCCGTGAAAGGACCTACGACACGTACGAGGGGACGTATGCAGCTGTACAATGTTGGCGCTCCATGGGAACGAATTGCGGTGGACGTTGCTGGACCGTTCCCGGCCACTGAAGACGGGAACAAGTACTTCATGGTCGTGATGGACTACTTCACGAAGTGGCCGGAGGTCTTCGCAATTCCCAACCAGGAAGCGACAACAGTGGCGACTAAGTTGGTCAACGAAGTATTCTGCAGGTTCGGGCTACCATTGGAGATACATTCTGATCAAGGGCGTAACTTTGAGTCGCAGTTGTTCCAGGAAGTATGCCGTCTCCTGGGAATAAATAAAACGAGGACTACGGCGTATCACCCACAGTCCGACGGAATGGTTGAAAGGTTCAACCGCACTTTGGAGACTCATTTAGCGAAACTGGTTGAGGATCACCAGAGGGACTGGGACCGATATATTCCCTTGTTCTTGCTCTCATATCGATCCGCAGAGCATGAAAGCATAAAGGTGACTCCTGCTTATGCCAACTTTGGGAGAGAACTCCGACTACCAGTTGATCTCCTGACCGGCAGACCTCCGGATGCGCCGCAACCTGTAAGTGACTACGTATCGAACCTGAAAAACAAGATGTGCGACATACATGACCAGATTCGTCAGAGCAGTCTTGTGGCCAGTACAAAGATGAAGACCAGGTACGATAGAAACTTCAATAGTAACGGTTTTGACGAGGGATCGTTGGTGTGGCTGCACAACCCGAAACGCCGAAAAGGCAAATCTCCCAAGCTGCAGAACCGCTGGGAAGGCCCGTATAAGGTCATCACGAGGATCAATGACGTGACCTATCGGATCCAACGATGCCCGCGTGAACAGTTAAAGGTTGTCCATATTGATCGACTGGCTCCTTACAAAGGCTCGAATATTGCTCGGGACGAGCAAGTCTAAGCGGGGGGCAGTGTAACGAATAGGTACTTAAATCGCACAAATAAATACCTAAACACATCAAGGTCGATAGACGTCTCTAGAAACATCCAGAGAGAATCAAGTACAAACGAAAATGGACCGTATGTGCCTAGCCATAGGTACCAAAATCGGGCGCGGTCTGTGTGTAGGTATTTGGCGCCGAGTCGCATCGAGCCGCGTCCACAACTTTGTACAACAATCTCGGCGTTTCTCGAATGTTCGGTGGGCAATATAAACAGAGGATCATTGCCGCAAGGAAGACAGTGCGAATCAGAGCGATCAAAGCGAAACAGTGAAGTGGAATTTAGTGCGAATAAGTGATATTCAAGTGTTTTCATTTATTTAACTGTATTTTTGTGGTGTTAAAGTAAAGTTTGTCTATTTAATCGGTATTTTAAATCTCTTCGAACCCCAGCTCGTAACAATATCTATTAGCATAATAATATGGCATGTGCTATATTGGATGTGCTTAATTAACCTTCTAAAAAAAAGTGTACCGACTTCAAAAATTTGCACTGAAAAGTAAGAAATAATAAAAATTTCGTCGTAGAATTTGAAGACGGTTGGTGCCAAATTAGGATACAAAATAAAACATCTAGGGACATAAAGATCTGTTCAATATTATCTGTGTTTGTACTGATGATCGTAGGTTCCTAATGAATTATCTAGATTAGTGAATTTGGGTACTAAATTATTTCTAATTTGGCACCAACCGTCTTCAAATTCTACGACGAAATTTTTATTATTTCTTACTTTTCAGTGCAAATTTTTGAAGTCGGTACACTTTTTTTTAGAAGGTTAATTTTTCCCTTTTAAGTGATTTTGTTGCCCTGAGAAATAAATAATAACGCAACTAAAAAAAAATGATGGAAAATTAAAAAAAATACTGCGGTGGATGGGATTGGAACCTCGAGCAATGTGCACCCTGCGCTGCATCCCATACCTTTAGCCGCTAGACCACCATCTATACGAAAATTGACAACTTCGTGTCAATAGCAACCGTTGCTAAGGCTTTTCTCTGATATAATTTTCAGCAGTAAACAGAGACAAATTACTGAATTTCTGAAAAATTAGTGAACCGATTTTCGTCATATGACTGTGAGATAATGTCAAGAAATTATTATATCCTTAAAAAAATAAGTCGTCAAAATCGGTACATATTTCATCGAGATATTACGAAAAATGGACATATAAGGTCAGTTTTTTCAAAATTTCTGAAAAACTAAAAAACCAATTTTTATGAGATAAAAATGGGACCAATCCGGAAGAATTATCTGTCGATTAAAAAAGAAACCATCAAAATCGGTTCACAACTGGCGGAGTAATCGATGTACATACATACAAAAAAAAAATACGGTCCGAATTGAGAACCTTCTCCTTCTTTTTTTTTCGAAGTCGGTTAAAAACGGCAATATCTTTACAAAACTCTTTTTCAATTCCAACATTAAGAAAACTAAATAGTTTATTCGTGAAACTTGTGCAGTAGCGACCATCTGCCGTACAATATAACGCCCCATATAAAGTTTGTCGTGAACAGAACATAGCAAGTTCGCGTATGTTGAGGACACAACTGCAGATTAGTTCAGTTTCCAAATTCAATTTGAACTTTGTCTACATTTGTCATAGTTGGAATTAAGTTGCAGATCAACTGTGACAACGCTGGCTATTGCAAATTGTACGCAAACTAGACCGACTGGTTCGCTCGCGATTATATTGAAATTATTTTTTAAGGTTCCGAACATCTCCAATGAAAAAACAGCTTATTTTCTCCGAATCTAGGTTTAGGTTTAAAGAATTTTATTCTCATAAGAACATTAAAACATTCACTTACATGAGAAAACAAAAAAAAAATCTAGTGATTTTACACAAATTGTAGGTCAGTGACCCAAATAACTAAGTAGGTAGTATATAAAACAGAACAATACAAAACAAAACACTCCTTACCAAAATTACCTATTGACAACAACACGATCCCTTAACAGTCTCTTGAAAACATTAAATGAATCTGTATCCTTAATATTTTTGGGAAGATTGTTATAGTGCCGCACTCCATCATATTGTAGGGATTTTTTCCCTAACTCTGTTCTAGGAAATGTTGTTCGGATATGGGATGAACTCCTAGTGTTACGATTATGGAATTCACTATTTAATGAAAATGACATTTTAGTATGAATATCGCCTTTTAGAATTTTTTTTACAAGGAGACACGTATTATATACATACATTTGTTTAATATTCATTAGTTTGGTTTCTTCATATAATCTAGGAGATGGCGTCCAAAAACTAAAATGAAACAAAACTTTAATTATTTTATTTTGGGTAATTTGTATGTTTTTTATATGTTGATTAGCGGCACTGCCCCACACAGTTATCAGATATTCCAGATGAGGTTTAATCAGTGAATTATATATGGTAAGTCTAATCTGATGTGGGAGACATCCGACCACCCTACGCAATGCACCAATTAATGGTGTTATTTTAGATTTGATTTGATCGATATGTGATTGCCAAGTCAAATGCCTGTCAAGAATCAAACCAAGATACTTTTCTTTTGAGGACATATTTATTTTTTCACCATTAATAGTCAGAACAGTGCTATCACTTATCGGTTTATTTTTGGCATAAAAAAACATGTAGTTTGTTTTGGCTGAATCTACTGGACGGAAAATGTGAAAATGTTAAAACTTAGTAGTACCTACATATAGAGTTTCATGACCCAATCACGGTATAGCGTAAATAATAATAATATATAAATAAATAGCGTTCACATAGTGTTTGCAATCATTAATTATAATTATTATGTTTGTATTTTAACATAATCATCATATAACGTAAAATCCGTTGCGACAATAAAACGACAGAAAAATACAGTGGTACAGGGGCTAGTTGATATATCCTCCTTTCTACTTAAAACTCTTTAGTTTCAAGAATTCCTCTTCTATTTCATCACGGTTAATGCATTCCTGTTCTAAGTTAGATTCATCCAGTACCTTTTCGATGGCATCCTGATTCACGATATAACGGCTGTGTAAATTTTCTATATTAGTTAGTCTGAGTGTAGCCTCATCCTTATTGAGGTTTGTCAACGTCTCAATTCTTTTACCTTGAAAGGTAAGTTGAGCCTTAATTGATGCACGTGCTTTGTGCTTCCATTTCTCGTCGGCAATTATTATATAATAATTAAATGCAATGAAACATACATAATTAATGTTTTATTTATCTTTTAATTACTATATAATAATTAATGTTTTATTTATCTTCACAATCGATCATCCATCAAAATACACACAAGTCAAAACAAACAGATTTGACGTTTATATTTTATAGCACTAAAGAGTTTTAAGTAGAAAGGAGGATATATATCACTGAATGAATGGGCTCGTTATTAAGGAATATAAATATTTTTTTTAATAATATTAAAATGCATAGTTTAAATTATAATAAAAACTCTATACGAAAACTGCCCCCCCCCCCCTATCTCTGAAATTACTGAATCTAAAATATTGAAGAAAAAATAGGGAATATCGTCCGAGCTTCTGTATAAAATACACTTCTATTTCTACTACTACTAGTGACCTGACCCAGCTTCTAACGGGTAGAAAAGATGTTTATCAAAAATTTAATATTCCCGGGTTAAAAATGTCACCAGGGCCTCCAACTATATCTGTGCAAAAAATCACTTAGATCCATTGCTTCGTTTTTGCGTGAAACAAGACTTAACTAATCTTATTGGGTATAGCGACAGGCTTGCCACTTGTTCTGTTTAAATGTAGCTTCTCGCTACATGTGGACATTGCTATCAGTGATTTCGGCCGCGAGACTTTCCATTTACATATAAAACAATATTCCATTTGATTATATGATTGTTTTAAAATCTGTTAAGTATAAACAAAACAATAAATTAAGATTAAGAAATTAATTTAGGGAAGTGGGCGATTGAAATTTGAATGTCGCTTGAGTTCCCGACACCGCTGAACAATGGATCCTTTGTGAATTATTATATGGAATGGAAATGTCCTAACTTACATTTTGGACATTAGGGAGATGTGGAATTATATTGAGGGATCAAGATCTTATACCTGCTAAAAATATGGTCAACTGAACCTTTGCAAACAGCGAAATTAGGTCAATAGGTTTAAAAAAAAAACGTTTTCACCAAATATTATATTGTAGAATCGTATATCTATTAATCGTTAATGTTCGAAACGCCATTTTAAAGATTATGTACCTCTAATGACGAAAAATAATCAAACAAATCAAAATAAAATGTTTCTTTTAAAATAAGACCAATTTAGGTATTCTGTAAAAGACGCCATCTGTTGGAGATCACTTGAACTAACACGGTGAGAAGTTATCGCATGGGTCAACTAGTATCTGTTATAAAATTATTAACAATTCCTTAATACAGGTTTGTTATATATTTGACGGATTTCACTAGCTATTATGATATGACATCCTGATTGAATGTTATTTGAATTTGAATTAGAATACAGATCGGCAGACGCTGGCTGGTGACTTAATTATGAATTAAGTAATATAAGACCTACCTATGTCATCGATTCCTAAATATTGCAGAAAAAACTGTAGGCGATAACTAGTGTTAAAGGTATTTCCAAAATCCGTTTCTGAGTGAAACGTAGCTCAATGGGCGTGCAAACATAAAAGGTATTTTGTATCAGAAAACCGTTTGAGCGAATTTGTGAATCCCGCCCTTACGTTAATTCGTTCCTTCATTACATATGGGACAGGCAACTATACGAGTTGACGATGTAAAGGTAAGGACATGTAGATGGGCGGTTTCATAACAGGTTTTGTCTCTTCTATACATATTATTATAAATTAAACTGCCCCGCCGCGTCTGTCTGTCTGTCTGTTACCTTTTTACACAAAAACGAATAAACGGATTTTATTGCGATTTGTGGGTATTAAAAATGGACCTATGATGCTTAGGAGCTGAGCACTAAAAGTCAGAAAAAAAGTCCTTTGTGTTTTAATGGCGTATGCTGTCTAATCCGTCAGAGATATAACAAAATTATGTAGGAAGAAATTGTGTAGAATAAAATAAACTACATAATTGTTTATCTCTAATAGATAGAAGTAGTTTAAAACGTATTTATGTTGGTGTTCAAATTACTGTAAACCGGTATTGTAAAAATATTAAATAGTAATATCGCTTACGTCTAATACATTTGTGTGAGACCAAAAGGTACCATTACCCGACGGATAATCTACCCCAGCATACATAACGAGGGGAAAATTTTGGGGACTTTTCAGTTACCCTTTTAATCACAGCGTTTCAAAATTTGTCTGAACACTACAGGTATGTGCCTACGCGTCACGTTGATGCAAGGTTTTAATTACGACGTGAGGATTTAAGATTGGTAAAATTTTCACTAGCAATCTGGGAAAGTGAAAATATAGTGCGATACAAACTTCGCCTGTGGAAAATTTTGAAATGTGACATAAATACTTATCCCGCCCGAAGGATATCCGGGGTAAAAGGTAGCCTGTAATGTTTATATAGCAGAAGTAAACGGAAATGCTGACAGAGGATGACCTAGGTGTACTTTTATTGATCATATAAAAAATGTATTGATCGAAGGCAATATTAAAACCGATAATACAAATGAATATAAAATAAGCGAAAGTCCGTCTTCAAATTTTAGGACGAAATATTAATTGTTTCTTACTTTTCCATTTTTGAAGTCGGTACCTAGACTGTGAAGTGTAGTGAAGTGATTTTGCAGCCCTGAGAGACAAATAATAACGGAAACAAAAAAAATGGATGGAAAATAAGAAAAATATCGCTGTGGATGGGATTTGAACGACGTGCATCCTGTGCTGCACCCCATACCTCTAAACCACTAAACCACCGTCGATACAAAAATTTACGTCGTATGTACCTATACAATTTTCAACCGTAAACAGAAGTTCTAAGTACATCATATGTCTATGAGAAAATGTCGAGAAATTATTCTATCCTTAAAAAAATAAGTCGTCAAAATCGGTACTTATTTCGTCGAAATATTAAGAAAAAATTACTTATAAAGTAAGTTAGTTAAAAACCACTCGACCAATCCGGAAGAATCATCTGTCGAATAAAAAAGAAATCATCTAAATCGGTTCACAACGGGCGGAGTAATCGATGCTCATACATACATTAAAAAAACTGTCCGAATTGAAAACCTTCACCTTCTTTTTTTTGGAAGTCGGTTGAAATTAGATAGATACGAGTTTATGTAAACTTATTTCCGGTTAAACTTTTACATTTCATAAATTAATTATTAACCACAAAATGTAACCGACTAAAAAAGATTGTAACAAAATAATTTCATGGCAGACAAACTCATTATATTTCAAAATATATTATTGTACCCAAATTACCTGCTTCAAATCCATTTTATTTTCCAAAATAAAACATTCAACCATTTCCATAATTCAATAAAAGCAAAACTCCACATTTCGGGAAAAAATAAGGAAATTCAATAAATAACAAATACATAACATCATAACTTGAATTCAAGAAAGTTTCAAAGTAAAGAAAATCAAATTAAACTGCAATCCGAGTTAAGTGAGGCTTTGTTAAGGATCTTAATGAAACTTGAATCATCTATAATAGCTATATCTAATATATAAAAAATAATGTTTGTTCGTATTCTATAGACTCAAAAACTACATGATCAATTTGAATTGTTTTTGCATTTGATAGCCCAATTCTCGGGGAAGGTTATAGGCTATTTAACATCACGCCAACCAACTTTTATTTTATACACTCCCGTCGTATCATATATTATTTTATTGTGATCAAGGTAAGTTTGTAACCACAGAACATTGGAAAGAACATAGAAGTAGCAAGTGGGCGTTTCCACATAACCAAACATTTATTTATAAACCAAACAAATAATTTAGCATTATATATGATTTCCGTCATCTTCAGAACTTCCCCTGAAATATAGCTCAAAAAATACAAAAATTACATTACGTGCTATTTCAGTGCAGATATGATAACCACACAAATAACTTGTCTAAAGATAGTTAACATATACACCGGTTTTCATATAAATATGCTATCATGCTACTTTTACTTTCTTTATAATGTTCTGTGATTGTAACATTATCATGTTAGTAATACATCATGTAATTGAAAATTGTTTGTTAATTGATGTTTTATAAAATAATTTTGTCTTTGCTACAATAGGTAAAACCTGTTTCCATTGACACATTGTTTTTCAACATAATAATATATTTATCTATCTATTATCACGCCTTTTATTCCAAGAGGGTTAGGCAGAGACAATCGAATGCCAGTTGCTACGATCTTGACATAATCTCTTTCGCTTCTTTTATATTCATGATACCTTTCATACATGCTCGACGATTGTGTGTATGAAAGGTATCAATATTTTTTTATATCTTTCACCTAGGTCTTCTTCTGCCAGCATTTCCTTTCGCTTCTGCCATATAAACTTTTTTTGTTAATATTTCATCATTCGTTATTTCAACGTGTCCAAACTAAACTACTTATCTTCATTTTAGTCACAACATCATCTTTCACTCCTCATTCTTCTCTAATGACATCGTTCTGTATGGCGGTCAATACGCTTCATATTACACATTCTACGTAAAGACCGCATTTCCACTGCATTTATCTAACTTTCATGCTTCTTATTCCATACCCAAGTCTCGCTTTCATAAGTAAGTGATGGAACTAAAACAGCATTATGTATAATTAATTTTACTTTTAGTTGTAAGTTGTGTATTTCTGCATACATTGTTTAGTCCACCAAATACCTTGCTTCCCGCTTTCACTCTCCTTTCAATTTCCTTGTCTATCTTTCCACTTCTTGTACCCATACTACCTAAATAAACAAATAAATTCACTTGCTCTAATTTACATCTTTTCACACAAATGTAACACTCCGTCCTTTCATCATCCTTTTCAGACACTAGTACTTTTGCTTTCAAATTATTAACTTTCACAAATTTCTTCTCTCATTCCTCGTTCAAAAGTGCAATCAGGCTTTGCAGCTCTTGCTCTGAAGATGCGATTAATATATACCTCTATGTGTAATTGACAGTTAGCCTAACTAGAGCTTTACCTAACCATTATGAGACAAGCCACAAATAAGGAACCATTAGTATGTCCCCAAAGTCAAAGCACGATATTGTCAGTAAGTTAAGAAACCAACATAGACAAGTTATGCCATTAATATTACCCGAGTTGGTACTAACGATCCACCCTCCACCAGTCTTAATTAATTGGAGATTATATCTTTAATCCAGTAGACTGTATAAAGTATAGTAGACCATATAATATTTTTTCTTTTGTACTACTGTCGTGATCATATTATGAGCTCATGTAAATAAACGGTAAAGTAATAAACTTCCGTACTTATGTTGTTAAGTTATGCTTACCTACGGATTTTTTATAATATTTTATTACTCTCTTTATTATTACAAATGATTACAGTTTTCTGTAAAGTAAGTTATTACGATAAAAGATCACCAGTTTAACCGACATTATTATTAATATCAATGTAAACGTTGTCAGATGTCTCAATAATTGAGATGCAGCTTGCTATATAGTTACCGTAATACTGTCGGAGTATGAATCATTTTACCAAATCAGCAGTCCCCACCGCAAATTACGGAGCTTTCAGCTGATCCTACCATCTTGTTACTTGGTACTTTGTACCGTGCTGTCTGCGGTCTATAATTACTTGCATTACCTACTTCCTTGCAAGCTACGTATACCTACCATAAATGATACCATAGATATGAAAATTCCTCAAGTACTGAACCAATTTTAATGAAAGAAATAGAACCAATTCGTATTGATCAAAAATTAAAGCATCGAAATCGATTCACAGTTGATGAAATAAAACTTGAAAATAAAAAATGTCTATTTTACCATAGAATTGAGAAGGTTTCTTCTTTTTGAAGTCGCATAAAAAAGTCCGCCTTTAGCAAGTTCATATTAAACAGAACTGGTGAGCCTGTCTATAGCACTACACAAATACCTACCTATAAATTTTTGATGTGAAACATCAATCAATACGCGCGTTAGTCTAGGGTAAAACCAAGACGTCTCAAAATTTAGGAGACGCTTGGTTTTGGCCTACGCCGTCTGCGCCTACCGCTGTGCGCACGCAGAGGGGATAACGCGTTGTCATGAGGCAATACCAAACGTCTCAGACGTCGGTGACCCTTGGTTTTGGCCTACACCGTCTGCGCCTAGGGATGTGCGCAGGTAGAGGGGATAACGCGTTGTCATGAGGCAATACCAAGCGTCTCACATTTCGGAGACGCTTGGTTTTGGCCTACGCTGCGTGCGTCTGGTCGTGTATTTCTTGACTGAAGTTTTGGAGTATAAGATCCATTTGACTGATGTGTTTGCGCCTTGTTTCATAAAAAAATAAGAAGAAATTTTTAAATATTGTTGGACAAATAGCGTAATCTTCATTATCATTTAATTTAAATGTTTCCCGTCGGAGACATGTTGGCATAATTCAAATTTTCACTTGACAAATGAGGGCTTTCGTTGCCATAACCTCTTTATTTATTTTTGTGTATTGCGTGCGAATGTGATGCGTCCTTGTGGAGTGACCATCATTTATGCATACTATGAAACTTGTATGTAGTAAGGCATTTTAGTAATTTTAAATTTTATTCAAGGTCTAATTGTACTAGATGAAATACACTGCGATTTGTCTGATTATTTTAAAATTAAATCTTAAAATCTAGACAGGTTAAGTATAGATGTGGTCGAAACTGACTGAAGTTTTGTAGTATAAGATCCATTTGACTGATGTGTTTGCGTCTTGTTTCATAGTAGATCGTTGTAATATGGCACTATACATGAAATTTTTATTTTAATACTCAAAATGTTTTTAAAATCGACGTTACTTCTGATTTTTTTTTATCGAATAAAATGTTTAATATTGTGTTTTCATCCACAAAAGTCCATAAAACAAAGATGTATCTATACTATACATTTTCCAATTTTAATAATGATGATTTCTCTAAAAATAACTCTATCTAAAAACGTACATTTCGTATAAAGGGGCAAAAAGTTTCACTTTATTGCACTCTGATTCTCGCTCTCTCCATTGTACTATTTGTACTAAATATTTATTTTGAAACGTGTGTTTTTATATCTTCATGAGTTCTAGAAACGTTTTATCTGCCCGTCTTTCAACCTTTACTTTAGAGACTACCCCAAACCAGGTAGATATGTTGAGTGCTTAAGATCGAAAACCTCAATGTTACGCTTTGTTATTTGTAGCATCCTAGCTATAATTATCACATGGTCACCCCACATCGCAGCATTTCCATGATAAATGGCGCTGTGCCGTCCGGACGTGCCGCATGACAGACAGACAGCGACAAACGTACTTCATTTATATTGTACTTTATCTTAAAATTACTATTTACTAGATCACAACATCGTAACCATATGCCTAAGGGAGCCTGAGGGTAGGCGGACCATAAATAAATAAGACTTCAGTAGATAGTTATTCCCTGTAACATTGCAGGATATTGCGAGCAATGCGTGTAAGCACGCGTAATAAGTTAAATTTGCGCGAAACACGTATTTTGTTGAGGACGTTTTTTAAATAACACACACATGAGGGGAATTTCAGAAACGAATAACTTATAATTACATTTAACTTTGTATTATCATAGCTTCTTACTAATATTGTATTATTCTTATAATTGTCTATTTCGTAAGGGTCCGCTTTTTAGGGCTCGTAGTAACCGTGTAACCGGCCCGAGGGTACCCAAAAGTTTCATCTAGCGGACAACAAGTCTCCCATAGTATAGCAGATGACATGACTACTTAAAGTTATTGAATATAAAATATAACACGGCTATAGCACAGTTTGAAGATCCTATTTACAAAATAGGTTTGAGAGATTACCCGCTACATTCAAACTTACAAACAAACTTTATCCCTTTATACTGCCGAATAAATTATTATATTACAGCTTACACATAAAATATAGACTGTCGTGGACTTTTTTGTAGAACTATGCCACCATACATTGTATTCGTGTAACTCACGGTTTTTGAAGCGCACGCCAGAATGGCTCGCAGATGGGAGATTTTTTTCCGACTTACGTGACACTTATTGTTATATTTTGGCCAATTTACTCAATACCTTTATAAAATATAGCCTATATGTTATTCTGATGTATGAGCTATATTATTGTAAAGTTTTATTAAAATTCATTCAGTAGTTTTTGCGTGAAAGTGTAGCAAACATTCACACATACATCCATACAAATTTTCGTGTTTATAATATTAGTGGGATACTGTATGTACCTACCTAAAGTTGAGATGCAATAACTCACACCATTGAGTGGGGCTACATTGAAAAGGTATTTTGAAATGATTATGAGATTTCATAAACCACGTTCATGTAAGCAATCGTGGCTTTACTTTATGTCGTGCCAGTTTCCAGAAAAATATTTTGCTGGTCCCACATTCTACAAAACAACATGGGTTTTGCTCTATAATCTAATATATTGGAGTTAGATATGTTAAAAATATTTCTCCTTATTTATATTGTAGCACTGAAGTCACATGTACACATTATGTGTAGAAAACAATAAAATACATGTACCTATTGTCTCTACAATATTGATATGAAACGTGTCAAAGTTCCCACGAAGACTTAACGGTGCTACCAAGATTCTCTCACGAGATGAGGACACAAATCCTCTCAAAATGGATAATTCGTGACTTTCACAGCTTTTTATCACTCGTTTACTTACGCTACGGAGAATATAATAACTAAATTCTGTTTTTCCCAAGGAGAGGAAACATCAGCTAAAACTCCTTCTTAATTTCCACTACTAATATTCAACAATCTTTAAATAGACTTTCAAATATTATTTTCTCCAGAAAACAATGTAAATAACCAAAGTTTATCTATAATTCATTAATTATGAAGTTCGGTTAAAAATCTAATTAATAGTATTCATGGATTAGGTACCTTAACACATATCACAGGATACTTTTCAATCATTATCACAGTATTAATTACGAAGACCTATTTATTCTGCAATATAGCATCGGTATAAAAATAAGTTTTATAATATAATAAAGCAGGACTTAATAAAATAAATATACCTACCATGGCCACAATATTCACCTCAGACAATAAAATATTAATTTCTAATATAATATTATAGTATAGAGATAGACGGATACAAAGAAACCAACGACTTTATCCATTGTCGGAACAGAAAAATCTCGTCCAACAAATATTGACATTAGTTGTTGACAACAAAGGAAAAGTTCTTTTGAAAAAAATATACCACTAGAAATGTTTATAAATATAGGTAAATGTTAATAGACAGTATACAAACAAAGGTGAGTTTATTCCTGAAATAAGCCCCAAGTTCCCGGATAATGTATTATTGAAAAGGTTGAGCTTTTAAAAGATTTATAGCTGCTGATAATGCCCAACAAACACGGGACCGAGGCTGCAATACCTACTTGTAATAACAATGTTTCTACCGGCTCTACAGCTATACCTACTTCTGAAAATACACGTTTTCAATCTGAAAAAACTGTTGATTTCGTGATAGATTAATTTTAATCTATAAGTACGGTTTATAAAATTGACTAAAATCTTGCACCTGAATTAATGGGAATCACGAAAAGTTCGACCAATATTCAACAATTTTAAGGTTCTTTTCAGTTTCAAGATGACAAATTACTCTCCATGGGTGTTACCAAAAACTGTACATAATCTTGGAAAACAGTGTCCTTCTTCTTCTTTAACAGACGTAAATATCTGTTATTTTTAGAAGAACTTTACGTGCCCTCCGAAGATCAAAAAAATGTGAGCAGAAGAAGTTGGTATTTAATGAAAGCTTTTGCAAATAATACTACCAACATTATGAAGAAGGAAGGTACGTATAAATTATAATGTCTATTGTACTCTATTTTAACAGACAGGTAGGTTAAGTCAGGCAAAGTCGTGAACAACAGCTAGTTGTATATAATATTAGTAATTACAATAAATTAGTAACATGTTGAATGGAACTCTGTAACTAAGCACAGTAACAGTTAGCGAGGCCATTAATCTTGGGACACCTACAGAGTTGCGCCGTACACGACGCCCTACAAGATGCATGGCCAGAACATAATTGCTAGTTCCTGTTAACTCGGCTTGCTACCAATCGATATTGCACCACTTCTATATAATAAATACAACGGGTTGCGAAGCCTAATTGTGATTACTGTACAATTCCACGGCAACCATTTCTAAGTGTCTGAAAATCATGCTGAACTGAAAAACGTCTGTTATGATTCGTTTTATTTAAGTCTTAAGCTGAGGTTATAAGCTCTCGAAACATAGAGACACGCTCAAGATTATTTTTTACGCTGTTACGTTTTGATATCCTTATTGGGCGGAAATTATCTCTTTCACGAATATATCAATTTTGACTTTTTTCAATCTGTACCTCATATCCTGGCAGAATTATAAACGGTACTTAATTTCCTTTCCAGCACTTGGTCATATTTACCTAACTGCCTGCGTGGTTTGCATTTGCATGTATGTAATGTAGTGTTGGTTGGTTTGGTACCCACAATAATTTTATTGCTCAGATTGCTCTAAAGCTTCTATGAACATTAAAACTATTTCGCAAACCGCGTTTGTATTGTCCGTATTGGCTTATAACTTTTAAGTTAATTTAAATTCGTTTTCATTCGTTTCACTATCGTTTCACGGGGAAGTTTTATCTTTAAAGAAGTAGAAAAAACTTCTACTTTCTATAAAATTGTAGCATTCAAAAAGTAAACGCAGTGATTATTATGTACATACCGATTATACCCACACGCGCGTTATGTAAGATGCGTCCAGTACATTTGGGACAGGGTTAAAACAACCCTGCCGATGGTGTACCTACGAGGATTGGCTACAATCTGAGACACGCCAAATAACCCAAACCAACCAGTAGTACAAAATTTTACTTACTTGAGGGTGCTTTGCTTCTCTGCAGACCACCAGCGCCGGCTTGCTTGTATCCCAGATAGCTGCTTGTACTATGTGGCCAATCTTTCGCCTCCTTTACAGATCCACACAACACACTTTTCTAGTTTTAATGGATATTTAAGATATCTTGCATGCGCAAGCCGACGTCGTAGGCAAGGCGTGAGTAAACCGTCATTTCACTATTGTCGATGCATCGCTCGTTCAGTGAACTTTGACCGCGAAAAGCAAAAGCAATGCTGTTTTTGAAAACTATGGCTATTTAGAACTCTTAATAAAGAAAATATATGTCTTAATTCAAATTTAAAATAATAACTATCAACGGTGTGGGATGGAAATGTTGTATAAATAAACTCAACTCTAATGCCGGCACCAGACTTCGTTATGCGGCTGCGGCTTAATCGCAAGAATATTTGCTATGTGGGCGATTAAGGAACATGCCACCACACTTCGTGTCTGTGTGCCGAACATGCCAAATATTGTGTGTTGATTGCTTTTAAAAAAAATGGATGTGTTGACAGCAGCAGCTTATTATTTTTATATAAATAATACCTGTTGCATAAGTCCAAAGTTACTAAAGGAACGAAAAGAAAGCGCTGGTGGATCATCACAAGTCATAGGAAACGAACTAGGTAAGTAGTATTCGAGACAAAAAGATCATAATATACGTCGAGACACGCCCAAACACGACCGCTGCAAGCCAAAGAGTACCCTTTATTATAGCTGCAAGCGATCGAATGAGTGAACGAAGTGTCAGAAGTGTGGTCAGTCGACGCGCATATTCGGTTTATTCGTGTCCATTGATGTTTGCCAAAAACCGACAAGTCGACGGATAGCGTATGCGTTATGCGTGCGAAATAGACTGACCACCAACTAACCAAATAACTACTGATGTAAACAAACAAAAAAGGTGATATAAACTTCGCAAAATAGTTACTGAAGTATAACCTCATTCTCCACGATAAATGTAAAGCACCGAATAATAATCACAAACACCGAAAACATTAGACTTAGAGAATAAATTGCTCACAATTGAATTGCCAAAAACTTCCCATGTAAACTCGATTAAATATGATAGGAAATCAGCAAAATATTAAAAAACTGAAATAATTTTTAATCACTAAAATCGATAGGTATTCAATTTGCTAATCTAATCGATTCTAAAAATAATCGACACTTTTTTCCTCGACTGCCAACTTTCTCTATTCTAATAATACCTATTTAATTTACCTAATATAATATTATATAATAATTAATATTCTATTCTAATTATATATATTATATTATAGTATGTTGCATTATTAATTTATCGAACCTACGGAAACTCACCTTAGTTTCAGAAAATTTATGAAATGACTGAGTGAACTAATTACGAAATGAGCTGTCGCTACACTAAATTGCCGGCCGGCTGTCATTATCTGTGACATGCGCTACTACATTCGTTTCTGTATTGGTCAAATGTATGAAATTATAACAGCGCACGGAGTAAGTTTGACAGTTGAAAGTTGAACAACGTAAATTCATTCGTTCAATTACGTTCACTTTCCTTGCAAATTTTCCATACATTTCATTCATTCATTTGGATTTGGCTTTTGTCGGCGAAACAACGTGCGCGTTTTTCTTGCCGCCTTTCTAAACCGTTTTTCTCACCAATTTTTAAAGCAGTAAGTACATGGAATTTACTATTTATTTATACGCTCATTGTTTAATATAATTGTGTATTGCCACTATCTAAAACAGTTTATCAAAAAAGATATGTTGTTTTGTACTCTTTACTTTACCAATCTTCAGACCGTATTATTTCAAGCAAGATACTTCTTGGAACTATGTAGTTAGGTCCCAATTCAAAAGCCATTGTAGAATATGTGGAACAAAAAGTAAAAGGCATTACCAATGGAGCTTCATAGTAGACTTTAGTAGAGGCATCTAATTATATGATGACGCGTCTACCTAGATAGGTACTTGTGCAACCAACACGCAAGACCCATCAATCTGTGTTCTTGCGCTAAATATTCAAGGTATAATACCATTATACCATAATCTCGTCTTATATTCACTTAGCATGATGTGTGACAAAGGGCAATTGTTAGGTAGATTGAACTAAATTTTATTTCTACCACCTTCCATTTAAACAGATTCTTATTAGATTTAACAAATACCCAAATAGATTCATTTAATAATGATAATCCAAATGTAAAGGCAAAATATTAAGAGTAATTATGGTCACCACACCATTGTTGAAGATGAATATAAGGGTGGTAGGTACTGCAGTCATTGCAAATAGGTAGGTACATAGACTTAGGATTTCGCTACGCTAAATCTATGGGTAGGTACCTACCCTGAATGTATATTTAATTTACTTATCAGGCGTTTGCGTACCTAGTGTCTTTTTCTGTGCTGATGGTGTGTATTAAAGTGTAATGCATCATTGAATAAAATATATTTCTGGGTGTCAAGGTTATTTATTGACTGAAGAATGAATAGTCAAGTTCAGAAAAGGCCAAGGTCAGACTCATGTGAGCACATTAATGGGAATGATGTAAAGAGACTTAACGGTTGCCAATCACCAAGGTAGGAATTGCACAAAATGGTGGTGGCTTAGCGGGTTTTGTACTTATCATTATCATATTGAATTATAAACATATTTAAACAGCTGGCTTATGATAATAAATAGTGAGACATTTTTGTTGATCAGTAAATATTATTTTAAAATTAAATCATGCATGACATTCATTCACATAATGGTTGTGCCTCCCAGGAACTTTAAAAGTAAATTATTTTGCCTCAAATAAAAGTAAAGTTATTCAAGATGAATAATAGGACCATTGAATGCATGTTATAAAAATATGCTTGTTACTGTATGCATGTAGTCAGCATGTCTAACAAATAATATATTTTTGCATGACAGAAATTGAAAGTATCAAAAACCAAAAATGTCTATTGAACACCAGTGCTACTGTCGCGGAGATGACATCACCAGCTTGGACCTGGACAAACCTAACCATCTCATACCTATGATGAGACCATTCTCTATGAGGTTTTTAACTAAATATCCTGTTAGTAATGTAGATTCATGATTGAGAGATTCATTACTATAGTTTGTTTTTAGGTTACATCTATCTAGTTTTGTAGTCAGATCTATTTTCATAACTAGCTTATCGCTCTGGCTTTGCATTTCCAGGTTAAAAAATTCTCTCCGGCCCTACAACTATCTCTGTGCAAAAAAACATGTCAATATGTTTTCAAACCCACTTTGTAGAAGGAATATATTAGTTAATTAGAAAATATTAGTTAGAGTACCCAATGTCATTATCACACCATTGACCTACTACAACCTAAAACTAAATCTATTTTAATCTCATTTGTTGATACAAGCCAAAATTTCCTATTTTATCAAAATTTGCAACATTTTGATGTTATCTTGGCTAGACAGCAATCAGCACACAGTAAATCTGTTAGTGTATAATATTTTGTAGATAACTCTGTGTGATTATCAATATCATGCAATATCTTTAATAATTATTGTGTAATTCTGCTATCTCTAATATTTACACACTCTGTACTTCTGTGGAATTTAATATTAAATGATGAGTTATCTGATTTGATACCTACTAAATTATATCAGTTCCTAGTATCAGTAGATTTATTTAATAGTTACTAAGTCAGTGAGTACAGACAGTGTGTCATTTCATAAAAAAATCTTAATTATCCTGCCAAGTTGAATGTTAAGTGAAAAGGGAAATAATACAGTAAGAAATATAATTATATAATTGGTAGGTAATTTCACATCAGGTTGGCATTTCTCACATCACATGTCAGGTCACATTATTTATTGGTAATATTTAGGTACTTTGAAAAGTCATATTCTTTATAAATATTTAAGTAGGTATGTACCTATACTCCATTCATTATATGAAGGGGTTTGTGACACATGCTTTTTTTAAAATGTTTTTTTACTTTAGAGATGTGCAGGTGCACTCACTACATGAATTGAAAGAGCTGTATTCAATAATCAATTATTTCTTAGAACAAATTATGATCAATTGAAATAATAATTTAATATTAATTTTCTTTATTTTTAGCTTTAATATGTCGGAATGAGAATTTAATTATGGGATTATGTATATATATTATATGTCTAAAATACTTATTATATTCTTATTTTTACATAAAGGGTATGCCTTCTAATTCTATTTCTAATTCTTATTTTTATATTTTCATATAAAGCCAACCGACAGATGCTAGAAACAAAATGGCGGCAAATTATTATTATTTGTTAAGCCTTTTTACCTTAAGCCTTTAATGTATTATTTTTTATTAAGCTTTGGGCACTAATAAACGAGCTATTTACATAAATAATTTCTAATTTACTTTATCGATTAGAATTTTTAACTAGCTATATTAAACGATTATAATGCCATGATTTTCCGAGTTTCACAATTTAATAGTATTTAAATTTTTTTCAATGATATTTAATGCTCATAATTTGTGTTTCTTTCATAATGGCAATGTGTCACTAAGCCCTTCTTATAATGAATAGAGTATAGTCACTACATTATTATAAAACAAAGCACTCCGCCGCGTCGGATTTTGTTGCGGTTTTCAAGGTTAATTCATGAGGAAGGTTTATGAGCATTAAACATGAACCTATCATGTTTAGGAGCTAAGCATTAACTGTATAAGTGAATCAAGTCGGGGAAAAGTTAGCCCCATTGAGTTTCCATGGTGTATGCTGTCTAATCCGTAGGAGATAAAAAAAAATGATATATAAAAGAATTGTATGAAATAAAATGATCTACAAAAGTCCGCAGTAGTAATAGATATTATACCCGTGCGAAGCCGGGGGCGGGGAGTCTCTAGCAGTTATGAATCCTTCATGAATATGGACACTCAGTGTTATCTCAATCTGAATGTAATATTATTGTAACAAAACAAACCTCACTAATTAGATAGCCACATTAAAATGCAAATGACATAACTGCACATTACCTAACAGTAGCTTATTATACCAGTTGGGTGTAGCGGGTATTGTTATACCATTCCCAGGGTGAACAACCTGCAGTCCACACTGAGCAACATGTTGAACAGTGGGTTGCTCACAGAGTACTTCTATAATGGAGATGGGCACTTGCTGGTTACTTTGTGGCGGAGCACTAATGACTTTTCCCATCTTGTACATGTTGCCAACTATGTGGAGGAATTTCATTTTGAAGATCTTTGGTTGGTACTTAGTTTGAATGCTATTTAGGATTCTGTATTACATCACTTGCAAACTACTCTCTAGCAACTTTTTTTAGGTTTTTGTCTGTGAAGTTTTTACTTGTATGAAGCAGGGCAATTTGCTTGTATATAATAATCATGTTTTTAGTTTATGGTAAGTAAATATAGATAACCTTGTGACTCGATAGATAACTAAGTCATCTACTGACTTGACAATTTAGAATCATTCTAGTGTATCAAATAGCTTGTTCGGTAAGAATCTAAGTAGAATAGTTTTACATTTATATTATTGAACTTGTATTAATGGTAAAAAATAAAATTGTGGGAACACCCTGGTTGCATAATAAATATTATCATTAAAATCAAGGCTGTAGGTAGTGACAATCAATAGTCATTAGCAATCTTTCTCCTCCTTTATATTCCTATCTCTCATACCTACCTGTCCTACATGCTCAGTGTTTGTGTGTACTTTTAATCTGACATTGCCCTCAATTAATAAAGTAATGAAAGCTTCAAATATTAATCTAATCTTGTTCAAATTTCAGTTTCAACAAGATGCCCCTCCAGCTAACCAAACCGGCGCCCCAATGGAAGGCCACCGCGGTCGTCAACGGAGAGTTCAAGGATGTCGGTCTCGCGGACTACAAGGGGAAATATGTCGTGTTCTTTTTCTACCCGCTTGATTTGTAAGTACATATATGGACCGATTTGATAAATGTTTCACGCTTAGGCGCTTTGTAGCAAAAATTGGGAGAGATTATTTTTTCACATTTCGAATTTCTGGCGAAATCAAGGCGGTAATCTAATTTTAGGTAGTATAACTTAACTGTTGTTCAACTACGTTTATTAGTAAAAGCTATAAGTCCTTAACATAATATTAAATTATTTGGTATTGGTTTAAGTTAGTCTACAGAAATATATTTTATGGTATCTAAATCAGCATACCCATTTGTTTGTTAATGTGATATAAAAATTTGCTTGAGTGCATTTTAAACAATGTGCTCATTTATTTATTACTACTGAATACATTTGTTACACTAATCAATAAAATTAAATGGCTGAAAATAAATTGCCAATATCTTATTACAATTAATTACAAATAATTACGATCACTGGTTAATCATTAATTATTAGGTACCTAAACTGCTGTTGTGTGGACGACCTTGTGATCCGAAAATGTTAAAATAAACTGGTTTTGGGCAGATTGGGGTTAAATATGGGCCTTTTTGTTACCGTACCTTCTTTGTGTTACTTGATTAGTATGTGCATCTATTTAGGAACTGGATTAGATTGGATAAGCTGCGTGAGCTGGTGAAATAATTGATTTACACAGTTAACTTGTTTTATCTCGAAAATATGTATGTTTCATTTATGCTTTGGTAGTTATCAAGATAATTGCTTTACACAAAATTCTTTAAGAAATGGCAAGATTATTATTTTGACCCAATCTGACGATTAATATCTCTTGTTCTAACGCACTTGCTGCGTTATGAACAACCATAGTACTGGTACAGCACGTCGATTCTGAACTTGCTAAATATACATAAATAGAGCCACGACTAATATGCTAACATTATCCTAAGAGTGGCTGAATGGTTAAGTTAAGACTTCGGGTATAACCTACTTAGACAGACCACGGTTTGATCCTGGCCAAGTACCAATGATTTTTTATAATTAATAACTTATGTACGTAATGCGACAAACCACACTTAGAGGTCTTTCCCTCATCAGAACTGGCCACTCGTTAGGTATGGCCTCACAATTACCATCGACTAAAAGAGAAGACTTGGTTTTCCGCTGGGTACCCTGAAACTGATAATACGGTTCGGTAATAACCCGTGAGGAAAACAATCTTTTTCGGTTTGAACTTAAAACTGCTGATTAAATATTATTATATCTTATTGTTAAGAAGTTAAAATGATATCTAATGAAGTTATTTGACAATTCCAGCACTTTCGTGTGTCCCACCGAGATCATAGCGTTCTCTGAAAGCGCGGACAACTTCCGTAAGATCGGGTGTGAGGTTATTGCAGCTTCTACTGACAGTCACTTTACACATCTCGCTTGGATCAACACACCGAGGAAGCAAGGTACGTCTCCTATACCGCCGCAGTATTTAAAATTTGCCATTATGGCTTACATTATTGCTATTTCGCTCTAACCTAAGCGCACCATTCCAATTCATCACTTTTGGACGATATATTCACGTCGGCACGGTTGTTTGGCGAGAGTTAATGGTTATGAGTAATATGGAACTTGGCCTCGTTACATTTGAATTGACTTCATATAAAGTGCAAAGGTTTTTTTAAATCTTTGATAGCTTTTTGACGTTTGTGGTTTCCAAAGTGAATCGTCACGGAGCGATTTTGCTTTTACGAAATTTCATAGTTTTGTTTGTATGTTTTGTTACTCAGTCACGCCGCGTAACAAGCAAGTTCGATAAATAACACTGTCCAGCTAATACACAATATAACATGTTTCCGTTTTCAGGTGGTCTGGGCCCCATGAACATCCCCATAATCTCTGACAAGTCTCACCGCATCGCCCGCGAGTACGGAGTGCTCAACGAGGAGACTGGCATCCCGTTCCGCGGTCTCTTCATCATCGATGATAAACAGAACCTGCGTCAGGTCACCATCAACGATCTACCTGTTGGGAGGTGAGATAGCATTTGGAGACATTGATAGAGATTGATTTTTAAACTATACCAATATTATAAAGAGGTAAAGTTTGGATGTATTTGATGTCTGCGCCCGATTAACTCTGAAACCACAAGCCAGCACACTTTCATGGCGTATTCTGTCTAATCTGTCAGAGAACCCGATAATGTAACCGTGAGGAGCCAGTAGCAGGTCGCTAGTGCCTTAAGTGAACACCTGCTGTGTTTCAGACATGCTCGGACATTTTGTGTACATACTTTTAATGTCCTTCAATTTTTTATGTGATTGACGTGATTGTACACCTTTTGCTTCTGCCATATAAACATAGTCAAGCTTTCATTCTTCATTCATTCAATTTATTTTATGTTTTCGCGCAGGACAGACTTTGAAGTAGCATTTAGTTGTTTTTTATCTAAGAAAATTCTTTTTTACAAAAATCCATTAAAATGCGTTCCGAAATACAGTGGTATTTTGATGGAACTGCAATTTTGAGGTCCTAAGCTCGAATCCAGGTTTTTAATTAAATTTGTATTGAGTTAGGCGGGAGAATTTTATATGGGAGTTCCCCTGACGATAATTTTCAGCGCACACATACTTATTGATAACGTTATCAATGATCTTTAGGTAAATTGTATTATGACTCACGCTTCCTATAATACATTGCGATAAGGTTATAGTTATTTTTACGTGATGTTATAAACGTAAATGAGTAAATCGACACGTATCGGACGTAAAAGATTATGTGATTGTTCACTCCAACTTAATAATAGATTTACGAAAAATCTTCACGCCTTTATACCATGGTGTGGCCAGACACTTGCCGACTTCTTGCCGGTGGTCTGTACTAAACAGAACAGGTTTTTTTTTTTTTTTTTTTTTAATTTTAATTATATTGAAGGATTTATTATTTAGTCCTCTTACTTGGAGCAGACAGTTTGACATAAAAGTTTCCTCTAAAAGGCAATCATAGTGTCTGTATTTGTTAGACCGTTGACAGCAGCTAGTCTGCATAGAGCAGATTGAGACTAAGCATGGGTTTAATAGAATATGATGAAGACATTTCGCTGGGGGACCGGTAACATTGTTTACTTTTTTGTATGTATTTGGTTTGTCCCCGGAATTATTTAGTGACTTCTCCCGTCGTCCGCAGGTCCGTGGAGGAGACTCTCCGTCTGGTACAAGCGTTCCAGTTCACCGACAAGCACGGCGAGGTCTGTCCCGCCAACTGGCGTCCCGGCGCTAAGACCATCAAGCCTGACACCCGCGCTGCTCAGGAATACTTCGTTAACACTAACTAGACGCCTATACTTTAAACTAAAAACGTATTTACGGTCGCTGCACACTTGTTATACTATTTTTCATACAATAGCCATATCATATCTGATCCATCGGAACGTAATTATGTTTAATGTATATCTTTATATATACGACAACAATCTCAAATGTATCCTTGTGCGGCGCCGTTAGCATTAATTAAATGTATGTGAATCATGCGTTTCCTGTGCAACACATTTGATATAGGGGGAGACAGCATATTATAATAATTAAAGTAAACGCCCAGTTTCTGAAAAGTTTATCAAAGTTAATCAGGGATTGTTAGTAATTAACAATTGTTATGTTTAGTAATCATAGGTTAACTTTTATATTAACCTTTCAGAAACTGGGGGTGGTAAGGCTCTGATGTGGAGGAGATATATGACAATCTCAATGTTGGAAGTTGCTGTGCTTAGAGCACATTATATATAATGCACCGGTACCAGGAAACCGTGATCAATGGTCCATTTACTTGGGCTGTGTCCCTAAGGTTTTTAAAAGCTTTTTGGGCCATGATCCCATAGTGAATGACCCCAGGTCCCAGACAATAATGGGAGTTGTGCAGTGATATTGTACCTCTGTCGATCAGTATTCACTACTTGCTATGTTATTCTATATAAAGGAGGCTGTAATAAAAGCTGAGCTTTTAATTTGTTGGTTTTATTTTATGAGTTTGAGATTTGTATTTATAACATAATTTGATGTATTTTTAGCCACAATTACAGAACCTTTATAAAATCACTGATGTTTGTCAGTCTCCTGCCGATTTTCTCAACATAGAGAACGGTATCAGAATAATCATACGTTCATTCAACTATGTTATTGTTACGAGCTAGGGTTCGAAGAGATTTAAAATACCGATTAAATAAACAAACTTTACTTTAACACCACCAAAAATACAGTTAAATAAATGAACACTATAGAATAACACTTATTCGCACTAAATTCCACTTCACTGTTTCGCTTTGATCGCTCTGATTCGCACTGTGTTCTCCCGGCGACGATCCTCTGTTTATATTGCCCACCGAACATTCGAGAAACGCCGAGATTGTTGTACAAAGTTGTAGACGCGTCTCGATGCGGCTCGGTGCCAAATACCTACACACCGACCGCGGCCTATTTTGGTACCTATGGCTAGGCACATACGGTCCATTTTCGTTTGTAACTTCTGTACTTGTAACTCTGGATGTTTCTAGAGACGTCTATCGACCTTGATGTGTTTAGGTATTTATTTGTGCGATTTAAGTACCTACTCGTTACATTATTGTTATAATATTATAAATATAATAACAAAACTCGACAATTTGTGAACATAATGTCAGCGCCATCTATAAACAGAGCTACAAACTACTGCTACTAGTTCGTTATATAACCAACAGATGTCACTAACCAACTTAAAATGTCAGAACTAGGGTTTCGAAGCGAGAATTCCCGGGAAAGTAGAAGCCAGGAAAAAGTACCAATATCTCGAGAAATAGTCCAATGTTACTACTAGAAGTGAGATATTGTTCGGGTATACCGTCTTTTCCATAGTCCCATTGATTGGACTACCTACGGCGTCCAATGATACGATGGAAAACTTTATTTACTTATATTTTTAGTAGTACCATCAATTACACATTTATATTTCACAATAATACCTAGTCACACATATTTTCTATGTACTTTATACATAGGATATTGGTACGGCCGGCTTTGGGACTTCATATTAGGTCATGGCCGTAAAAAAGGAGAGGACGGATCGCCGCTAAGGCCAAAGAGAGTACTTATATTCCTTGGACCAAAGTAAAGCAACCAAGTTATGCCAGTTTCATTGTAAATACGAGCCTCACGCACACATTCTCTATCGGTTATGCTGATCAGCCGCCATTAAGAAAATAAAAAACAATGCCGTTTTGTGTAGTAAAATTATGCAAAAACAACTCCATTACTCATCAAAAATCTCAAGGAATCACATTTCATAGGTAAGTTAGTAATTTACCACTTATTCTACATTTTAAAGATATATTAGAGATAAATAAAATCGGTAGCACACATGCACGCTTGGTGCTTCACTTTTGTTTTAGCGGCGATCCGTCCTCTAATTTTTTACGTCCATGTATTAGGTTATATTATTTTTAAATGGACTCTACATTGCCCGCTGTAGGTTCGAGTACAATTTTGAATTTTTGCATTGATGATTTTACAAAAGCTTCACGGAATAATAATATTACAGCTTCACAAATGACCACTTAACCGAAATAAGCAAAAAATTACATTTAAGACTTAAAAAAGTTCTCTACCATTGTCTTCGTTATTTTGTTTAGTCCACATGTGACGCCTACAAAAAACTTCATAAAGCTACACTTTGTTCCTGATTAGTGTCTGAAGTATAAAACTATTCATGTCGTCGCCAGATGATCATGGTACATGTTGTTGTGAGAAAGCATAATTCTTACTATTATGTATTGGAAAGACAATTTATTAGGTACCACTCGAGACAAAATAAACTTCCAAGGGTTATTTTTCTTAAGACTTTCAACTGCAAGTATGGATGGACGACAGGAAATGCATATCTGGTAAATATATTCCTACCGGCTACCCAACTACCTACATAGAAAACTTAACTGTTACACAAATGCCTGAAATACATCACATTCTTACAGAAATCTGGCTTGTACGTTTACTAGAACAATACCTAGTTAGTAGATACAGTATAATAGTTAAAGAAGACCGAATGTTGCAGTACCTACTACATACAAATATTATATTAACTTAAGTATATTCAACGTGAATTCGTACCTATATTAGAATTAAAAAACCGGCCAAGTGCGAATCGGACTCGAGCACGAAGCGTTCCGTACCATTATCTATAAAAACTGCAAAAAAAAAAAAAAAAAGTTTGTTGTATGAGAGCCCCTTAGTACCTGTTGTCGTTATCAATATCGAGCAAAAAAATCACGTTTCTTCTTCTTTTGATATATGGCAACAGTGCTGAGTTTAGTCGCAATTTCTGCCAGTCTCCAGTGTTTAATCTTGTGCAATAGTAAGCCGATAAATCGGTAGCTAAGATTATCCCGCCGACATCACAGCGCGGCCAAGATTAAGCCGGATTCCACATCACGCCATGACGAAAACGCGTCCGGTCGGCGCCATGACCGGATGTGGAATCCCAAAATCACGTTTGTTGTATGGGAGCCCCCTTAAATATTTAGTTTATTCTGTTTTTTAGTATTTATTGTTATAGCGGCAACAGAAATACCTACATCACCTGTGAAAATTTCAACTGTCTAACTATCACGGTTCATGAGATACAGGCGATACAGCCTGGTGACAGACAGACGGACGGACAGCGTAGCCTTAGTAATAGAGTTACCGTTTTTACCCTTTGGGTACGGAACCCTAAAAACGAGAGGTGAGTAATTACCTAAATGAAAAATAAAAATTATGGTATGGTGTTTTTAAGTTATGACAATAAACACTTATGTAATAGACATAGGTATGTACGCTTGTAAACACACATAATATACATTCTGTGCCTCTAGTGAGAAAGGGTACAATTTAAAATGGCTAAGTACTTTTTAGGAGAGACAAATAAACAATTTTTAAAAAGATTATTTTTTGTTAATTTGTTTAATAGATACCTAGGTAAGTACTAATTATTATTGGAAATTGTTGTATTTACTATATTTGTCCTTTATTTTTTTGAAATAGTTCGATTGTAAATTGTAACCATTGAAATTATAGTAAATTGTTTAAATAATCCTGTGATTTCCCATGATCGAAGTGTAAAAATAAAACAAAATATTTTGTCAAAAGGCCTACAAGTCGAATTGAATAACTTTTCACAAAAAAAAATCGAAATGTACCTACTGCTAATTGTACTTATTAGGTACTTTTTAACCACTTTTGTAAAGGAGATCCCTACATTTGGGCCGTTTTTTTTATCTTCGCGAACAGAACCGATAATACCCACAGTTGTTAGATATAAGATATAAAATAAAAAAATCATGGTCCAGTATTTTTAGCTCTTGAATTAATAGTTTTCAGATTTTGATTTTGAACACCTATTTCAACATTATTTGTTGCTGGCAATAATTATTTAGCTGTCACTTTCAACTTGACTGACATTGTGTGACTGATTTTTTTGTTTACCTTTTTTAGTAGGTTGTTTTATTAATTATGTTTTATCTATTTATATTGAATAACATAAGAAATAACGAGAGAAATAACAAAAACCGACAAAAACACAAGCTAGCGAACTGACAGCCTGAATGACTGACTGAACTGGCTGACGACGGCTGACTTAGGTAGATACGTTCCGAATCGTAAACATTTTATATTAGTGTTTAAAACATTATAAGTAAAAATACGTGTAAAATACGGCCGCTAAAAATATAAGATTAATTTATTTTGGTTCGCCCATTTGTAACCTTTATTAATATATATATTTCATCTCGGCACTCGGTTGGTGCCTGACATTGCCTGACACTAGCCCAACTATGTATGGGAATATGTTGATCTCCTTTTGTGAGTATTTCGAATTAAGCACAAAAGTTAAAACATACGAATTATTTCGTATCTCCGTCACTTTATAGAATAACTCTACGTTTCTTAGACCATTCGAAATATACTTTTTTCAGTAACAGCATAAAATCTAAAAAGGGTACAATAAAATTAGAGTTGCTCTCTTTCTCACTAGAGGCACACGAATATAACTGCACTGCACGCACTATATAGGTATAGCAAAAGTGTCGTGACTTCGTTTCAAAACTTAATTTTGGTTTGGACCACTGAAAATGATTGCTTCACATCTGCATTTGGTTTATTCCTGTTATCCAACAGGACCCAAATATCCTCCGGTAGACCCTTTCTCTGAGTCAAACAAGGACTATAACATTACCTGGTAATGAACTCAAATGTAAATTTCAATATAGTTTTACAACCATCGCTTTGTTTGTGTTCTACCGTAGTCTGTAGCCGTAACTAACGTTTTATAATAACAATGTTGCCGTAAAGTGCCGACGTCGCGTCGCGGTAGCTGGCTTAAAGGGATTTTATAACACCCCAGCATTTTGGGTAAACAATTATGTATTATAGAAAAATAGTGTAGCAGGTAGGTACTTCTATCTACAGTGAAACCAACAAAACATCACACAACATGAAAGTAATCTGAATAATGTTAAGAGTGTAGTGTACCGCGTCCATGTCCATACAAACGGAGAAAACGTTTTACTACCCCTAAATATCATTTAATTTTAACAATTTTGTAATATGTTACTGACATAATGAAAAACTACGTACGTATTTTTTCCTTTTTTCAAAATTCGTAATAGGTCAAAAGTTATAAGCCCCTCAAATCTCGGTTTTTTTTGTTCATAACTTGCTCGTAATAATTCTCTGTATTTGAGAAACAAAGCAAAATTTCAAAAAAAGCAAAACGTACGTACGTAGATTATAATCTGCTAAAACGTTTGACACCAAAATTATAAGGTTTCGTTATAGTTTAGTAGGTGTAAATCGTTTTCCCCCAAAACGCAATTTTCAACGAAGAACATACCTACGAACACTCACGAGCTGCAGTGTTCTCTGTCGCACTGATGCCCGTGGGAAGAGCGCGCTTGAGACAGAATATGATTTTCTAAATACCTATTTCGCTGCGTACGCTGAGCTACACGATCCTCTTAACAAGGGACACCGTACAGCGGAACTAACTTGAGACGTAACCCTTACTATTTGATATGCGACTTTTATCTATGAGCTACCTCTATATATCAGTATCGAAACTCCATTGTCTTCTGCGTTTTTGGACCGAATAAAATAAGAGAATTGCGGAATAGATAGGAAGGATGTGGAAAATAATGCATATAACCCAGTACGTATACATACATTTGTGCTCACACCTTAATTCCATTCGGGTATATAGGCAGAGACAAAAGATATCCACTTGCCACGATCCTGATGGACACCATTTTCGCATGCATGGTCTTTGATTTGTCAAATTTAATCAGTGTCCTCAATCAGCTCTTCCAGTCATATTGTCCTCTATCTCTGTTACTACATCTTCTTTTAGTCCATATTGTTCTCTTGTCACATTATTTTATTTTCTTTCAAACATACTCGAATCCACACTGCATTCTTCTCAATGATCTCATCTTCACTGCATTAATCTTACTTTCATTGGTTGCCCTTCCATACATGAATGTCTCCATGCACATGGTGAATGACCAGTTTGGTCTTTTGTATAGCACTATAGCCCAATATCTACCCCTAAGTTACCTATCCACCCCTTTCCCGCTAATGGTCGTGCTGAGGTAAGTTAGCGACACTATATGATAGACATACCACAGATGTCTTCAAGCGAGACAGCTCCGCGTGCCGAGCGCGGTATGTGCTGTGTGTACTGTGTTGTATGCTGGCAGCATGCACGTCGCACGATCCTATATTATATATATTTTTCCACCGTCATTTTTCCTTATGTTAAATATGTCACTGCAGTTTGAAATGTTTTTTCACTGAAATAAGTAAGTACCTAAATGTCTAAATACAGTTTAGACAGTATTAGGGAATATTATACAGTAGCTGTCCTTCCCCGGTTTCGACCAAAAATACAATATAGCGTATAGCACTCAGAGTCAGAGATGATGTAGGTTCATATTAGTTAAATTATTTTCAGAATGAGATCAGTAGTTTCATAGAGATTACCCTCCTTACATCCAAACTTACAAACTTTACCTCTTTACAATATTAGTATACTTAGATATGGTGTAAAATATAATATATTTATATACTATACTAGGTATTACTGAAAGTGTTTGTTTGTTTGTCTTTCACGTCAGAACACAACAACAAATTGACTTTTTTTGCGCAAAGAGTTGTAGGGGCGTAGAGTGACATGGCACCAAGGCTACTTTTGTCCTGGAAGGTCCTTCGTGATAACTTTTCAAAAAAATCACATTTCAAAATTTTTCTCGAAGCCGGCGAGGAAAGAATAGATAGTTTAGGATCATTTGGTGGGTTCGTTTTCCAGTAGGGGCTAGGGTACAACGTGATAGTTAAGTTGCATTTTTTTAAATACATTTTATGTAAGTAATATTACGTGATAATACCACTTGCATGTGAGCCGTCCGGTACTGGTCTCCACAGGTGAACGACCACGAGGTCGCCCGGCCGTCCGGCGAACTTCCGGCGGTACTTGACCGGCACACGCGCACCGAGTTGCCCTGAAACGCTGAAACTGCTGAAACGTAAAGGGTATGGTAAATATAAAGAGGTGAAACAGATGTGTCAGGATCGTAGCAAATGGCATTCGATTGTATCTGCCTACCCCACTTGGAAAAAAAGGCGTGATGATAGGACAAGGGCCGATCAATATGTTGAATATTTTCCGCCCGGCGTTGCACGTGGACATTTTCGAAATGTAACAACAACTCAACCTCTACTTTAGCCCATTCAATCGTTTTTGTTTCAAAAATATTACGAACATTACCTACTCTTATTTCTGAAATAGTGTAGAGTGTAGGTATAATAAAACTGTCGTGTCACTGACTGATAATCAACACACAGTCTAAACAACTGAAGATATAAGATATAAAAGGATTTTTCGAAAATCTACCCCTAAGGGAGAAGTGTTGAAATGGGGGTGTAAAGGTAAACGTTTGTATAGAAAATCGCATTCCTTGTTGTTGAGTTGATAACTTGAATCTTGTTACAAATACTCTTCAAAACAAATAATAAAACACACGTGTTTTAGGATTTTTCAGTGTTGAAGTTTGTATGGGAAAAATGTTGTTTTTGTCGGATCTACTTGAAACTTGCCTAGAGGAGGTAGAAGGTGATATTTGAAAGATATTTTGAAAAACAACCCTTAAGGAGTGTTAAATTGTATATGAGGAAATTCACATTTAAAACGCGTACGAAGTCGCTGGCAACTGCTACTAAAAAAATTTTCAAGCTGATTTACTGTTTTCATTAGTTAACTTCTTCCAAACATAATAATATGGCACAAACCCACTCTTACAATAACCATATATATAAAATTCTCGTGTCACAGTCTTTGTAACTCCTCCGAAACGGCTAGACCGATTTGTATACATTTTTTTGTGTATATTCGGTAGGTCTGAGAATAGGTCGTAACCTATTTTTCACCCTCCTACCCACACCCCCCATTCTTTAATCTCGATTTTAGTATGAACCATATCCAAAGTTAGTGGTAGGGGTAGTGCAGGCAAGCCAACGTTTGGGCAGGACGTCTGCCGGGTCCGCTAGTTACATAGTAATATATTTGCTATCCGTGAAGATATTTAAAAATATATCTCCTTTTTTACGTCCATGATACCTACATTGGTCTTCCCCAGACGGAGATATCCAACTTCTACCACTCCATTCTACTTATCCATGTATTATACTTAATTAAGCATATAAAACGGAAACAATCATCCGACGTAGCCCAGTTTAACGTGAGACTTCCCGCCGCCGACCGTCAGCGTACTCCTACTAAGTGAGGTACTACTACAGTTTCCAGGTCACTTGCTATCATTACTGTTTCCGAGCATCCTGCGATGTTGCTACACTGCGCCAACAAAAAATTTAACACAAATTGTTCACAGATTATTTACACTACAGAACGGACACTATTTATATTCAACAGAGCGGTGTCCTTTACTTGTCTGCCTTTTCATTTTTATTTGTATCGAGGCTCGTATTATTTTAATATTATACAAAACCCAGTTCCATTAATCCATCTATAAAAAAATTACATTGCATTTCATTATTATGCCAGAAAATTTCATAAAAATCAATGGAGACGTTTCGAAGTTTATTCTGGACAAACTTTCGATCGGGCAAACAGACAGACAAGTTGTCTATGCTTAAATATCAATAAAGATTTAATCAGAAGACTACAATTAATATAATGTGTTGGTACAGATTAATCATTACTCGCTGTTAATAGTAATTATTAACAGTCTGTCATAGTTAGATGATGGAAATAATACGTACGTACCTACGTATAAATAGTGACACATCTCTGAAAACCAATCTTACTTATTCTATGACCAATGTTTTGTAAATCAATCAAGTGCAAACTCACGCGCAGGCGTCAAACGCGCTTAACATTCAGACTTGTTTGTTTGTAATTAATTATATGTTTAATTATATATGTACTAACGTGAGGTCTATACATACATACATACATACTGAATAGAGATTGATGAGTAGAAAAAAAATATAGATTATCACAACAATAGATTTGAATGGAACGCTATCAGATTTTAACTGTAAAGTCCTGAGATCAATACTTGGATAAAATTCTCCATCTATCATTACGCCTGTTATTCCATATGGGGTATACAGGGACCAGCATTCATCCTCTGACAGAAATCGTGAGCGTCCTCTAACGGCATTCTCTTCCACAACACCATATTACAATCCAGATTTTTCTTTAATCACAAAAGAAACTACTACATGTGCAAGCTAAATCGTTTGGTCTATGAAAATAACCTCTAAAATCTTAGGTTATTCTAAAAAACATATAAATTCTTTTTGACCTATTAAACTATACACTCTTAATTATAAATGCCATTTACGATACGCACGCATGAATAAGTATTCTCTCATTCACACATCAAAGTTTCACACTGTTCATTAGTCGTCGCCGCGTCGCTGTCAACAAGACGCATCACCTCGCGAATTGTCGGCGACTTATAAATACATACAGACGAACAAAATATAATTTATTGAAGTTGATATGATACATCATCGACACAGTTACCCCGATCTGTGTACCGGTTTCAAATACCTTCAATTTGCACACTTTTGTAACATATAACGTGCTTGGACATATTCATAATTACAGGGATGTGGTAGATGGTGGATGCGACTGTTACATAATTTTGAAAAACTGAAGACCCCTATGTAATGTTGATCAATTTGGAACTCACGGACTTTCCTGCATATATAAAAGGTGCAGGCAGGCTTTCTCGCCACAGCTCCCTCAATGATACCATCAAAAGGGCTCTTGCGTCAATAGACGTCCCTGCTCTCCTAGAGCCAACGGGAATAATCCGGGAAGACGACAAGAGACCCGATGGAATGACTCTGATTCCCTAGGAGCGAGGTCGGGCCCTTGTATGGGATGCTACGTGCATGGACACATTAGCCCCGTCTCATCTCAGGGAAACAGCAATCAAAGCGGGAGCTGCGGCGGAAATCGCAGAGTCTAACAAACGGCGCAAATATAGTTCAATTATTGAAAACTACAAATTTGTGCCGTTTGGTACACCAAACTCTAGGTCTGTGGGGTTCAAATGCCAAAAATTTTATTAAAGATGACAATGACTCTTCTGGTGACAAGAGGGCTGGCTCCTTCCTCGCTCAACGAATTAGCATCGCGATTCAGCGGGAAATGCAGCCAGTATTCTTGCCACTGTTCCACGCGGACCTGGTTTATTTAGTTATTTTTAATCTTTAGATTTGATTTAAGATTCTAATTTAATTTAATTAATATTCAAAATGTTAATACTTATTTTAACTTCAAATTTCAAAATTATTTCAAATGTAGTGTTACGCCACACAATGAAATTGATTTCTAATTATTGACATTTTAAAGAAATTCAGCCTATTTCATTATATCTACGAATACTATGAATCAATTTTATAATTTCACACCTTTCGTGGAGTTTTGCGAATCAGACCAATCAAACTTTTTTCAGCTTCATGAAACCTTACAAAAACCTTCTTCTCCGGCGGTCCCCATTCTATAAATAGCCCCAACAAAAACTATGTAAAACAGAGTGTTCAGACTCCGATTAACATAGTTTCGTCGAGCCAAGTCGCGTATTTTGGCAAGTGACCCCCTTTCTGGTGTGCCGAATTACGCACCGTTATTTGGCCGAGCTGTAGTCACTCCCAGCTTGGTGGACGGTGGACGGTGGTGACTGGTATGTGTTGGTGTGTCTGTCTGTTTAGGGTCCTTATATAAATGGCAATCTTTACAAGTACCTATTCTAATGAAAACTTACAGAAAAGTCTCTTTTTTTTCTTCACGGATTGCCACTTGCCATACAGCTCCCAAAACCGTGTTATCGGTTTCAGGGTCCCTAAGCGGAAGACCAATTCTCCCTCTTTTACCTAACGAGTGGCCAATTCTGTTGAGGTATATTTTAATGGAAAAACCTCTAAGTGTGGTTGGATTATGTACTTACATAAGTTTTTTATTATAAAAACCCAATTAATATTAATTAATATAAATCAATGTGATAAGCTTTCTAACACTGTCTAAATGTGGTTATTGTTACCTACCTTTGGTCACACCGTAATATAATTTAAATACCTAAAAATATAGTACTCGTACCTATAAATACCTATTGATTTTCCACTTCATATTCCTGGATGCGTATTTTCAGAATACACGCGCCGTAACTTCCTTTGTTAATGAAATAAAAAAGTGTTTGTCAACAAATGTTTATTATGTACTTATAAAAAGTAGCATTATCTTTACTATTATTATTAACTTTATAAACTGCTGAACCGATTTCAATGTCTAATTAACTACATAACTTATAAACACAACCGTTACCTAAATACACAAGTAATTATTAATGTTGACAGTTCCTGTCTAGGTATATAATACAAGCTAGCGTGATGATGAATTATATCTCGGCCAATAATAATTATGAGTACGGTATTTACAATAACTATAATGTAGTGCTATTTTTTTGCGTAACCGATTTTTGGGAACTAAATTCTTTGATGCATGCGTCATACAACTTGTTAACATCTCTATACTTGTTACTACGCACGCACAGTAACACATAATATAAAGATTCTTGGCTCTTAATGTTCTTATGGAGCGGTTTACCTGGTCTTAGAAGTTCATGGTTACCAGCCGAACTTATCTAAGAAAACACGCAGCCTCCCGTAAAGTCTTCAAGGGGCATGTAATGCGAAAGATATACCATATATAATATACTATGCTAGAATTGTCTGTGAGGTAATTTTTGTAGTGCCTTTTCCTGTGAGATTCCAAACTTGTTAGCAACATAATATTCACAAAAATATAGCGGTTTTACAGAAGGCGCTTCACTTCTAACTAACTACATAGTCATGCTAAAAAACAAAAGTCAAACAAAAGACTTTAAAAAAATTGGAGTAAAGACAAACAAAATTGACATACAAATTTTTGGCACCCAGTACAAATATATAACTATGGTATATGACTAAATAGAAATTTATCATACATTACTATGTAAGGTATGTAATACTTTAAACAATTTCAAAGTAAAGCGTCGATGTATTTTAAAATTTTCAGAGTTAGTATATAATTGAAGTCCAGTTTTTCTATTGTGTCCAGTGACACGGTAACACTGTGTTGTAAAGTTCATCGCAATTGGTGCAGTGCGGTTGACCTCGATACAGAGCTGTTGGACGGTTGAAGTTCCGAAACGTGCATCCACTGTAGCAACGGATTATACTGATTGACTACTCCACTTTGGTCATTGGTTAACACTTGCTTTTTGTATGTGCATTATTATAATACCTAAATGTAGGAAAATAAATATTAAATAATTAGATTAAAAAGCAGGTGCTAATCTTATGGTAAACTAGATAAGCTACTTTAAGGCTACTTGAGTTCTGTGGTGCTCATTGAGGTATATTGAGTTCGAAAATACAGTTTTAAAAGATTTTGTGTTCATAAGTTTTTACTTTTCATTTAATTAAGTATAGTAATTTCTAGCGTATTGACCGCATCCGGAACGATGTCATTATAGAAGAATGCGGTGTGAAAGATGATGTTGTGACTAAAATTAAGAAAAGTAGTGTGATGATACGACCTTATTTTCCTGGCCGCTTACAAGCTGGCCATCATAAATAGCATTTATTTTGATTTTAGAACACGATATTGTTCATTTTAATTCAATAGAACATTGTATGGAACCTAAATTAAAATTTTACTCATTCCTTCACAAACTGTTGACTTAGGCAGTACTCTGCCAATTGTAAAATTTATTATATTTCTATTTTATCAACTAAGTAAATAACTATATAAAATGTATTGAATCAATATTCAAGAACTAATATCTATGTTAATATAAAAGGAGCGCAAATAAGTATTGTAAGTATTTTTATCATACTTTGTATTGTGTTACTTCAATAGCTTAACGCCCTGTAGTAATGTGTAGTTCATTTTTATTACAGTGCGCTCCTTGCTCCTTGCTCCTTCTCCTTGGCTCCTTACGGATGCTTTTACTGGTTGTTCTTTTGCTGCTTGTTCTTCCTTGTTAATTCGACCAATAAACGAATGGTGAAAGTTTACTACGAGTTTTCCTGCGATACCTACATACCTACCCGGCCTGGCTACCCCACAACCCGACAGTAGTTTACGCTGGTTTTGACACGTTGAAAGATTGAAGCATGAAAGATTGATTAAAATAGGTTTATAATGCTGAAGTGAGAGGAAATGCTAGTAGAGGACGGCCTAAGTATACTTTTATTGAACATATAAAAAATGTATTGATCGATGGAATATTGTAAGTACACACAATTACCGAGCATGTATGATGAATATAAAAGAATCAAAAAGTCAGGATTGTAACAAATGGAATTCGATTGTCTGCCTAGTGCCTACCCATCTTAGGATAAAATGCGTGATGATAGATAGTTATTTCTAGTCTAAAAATTATTATTTTTCCAAAACATTTTTTGAAATATTTTATTTAGATTATTTTTTAACCGAACTTCAAAAGAAGGAGGAGGTTCTCAATTCGTCGGAATCTTTTTATTTTTATATATGTTCCCGATTACTTGAAGACGCCTGGACCGATTTGGATTTTTTTTTTGTTTGAAAGGGTATACCTTCCAGGTGGTCCCATGGTCGGTATCCTCTCAAATGCTCTAAAATAAAATATATAATTTCAGAAGCTATAATTTTAGTTGCTATAAATATTCATTTTCTATAAATTTAGATCCTGTAATTTTAAAAATCTATAAATGTGTTTGATATAATTTTTTAAATCTCTAATATTAATTCCTATAACGTATTGTTTTCTATAATTGCAGTTCCCATAATTTTCAAAATCTATAATTTCAAGTCCTGTAATTTTTATAACCTCTATTTTCAATTGCACTAATGGCTACTTTTCTATAATTGCTGTTACTATAATTTTGAAAATATATAATCTCAAGTTTTATAATTTTTATAATCTCTAATTTCAATTGCACTAATGGCTACTTTTCTATAATTGCAGCTATTATAATTTTCTAAATATATAAATTCATTTTCTATAAATTTATTAATCTATAATATCAGTTGCTCTAATGGATTATTAAAATAATTGTACTCACTATATTTTTAAAAGTTACATTTACAAATATTAAAATTTACAATAGTTATTGTTAATTTTAACCTGTTGCAGTAATTTACGATTCCTATTCCCCTAATTTGTAAATAAAAATAGGTTAGCGAGGAGCGAAGCGACGAGCGTGGTTCGAATAGTGCTAAAACAGAGCGCGAGCCGAGCGAGCGAAGCGAGCGTTCCGCGGCAGCGGACGGCGAAGCGACAGAAACTCAAAAACAATCATCACTTGTTGATAACGGACATGATACCTCTTTGGAAAAAGCTTATATTAACACTCGGACTATATCTGTGCAAAAAAAACATCTATCAGTTGCTCTGTTTTGACTTGAAAGAAGGACATACAGACACATTTTCGCATTTATAATAAAGAAGGAAGATTTTATATAAGTAATAATATTTCGCAAATAAATTGGAAAAAAATTAAAGCAAATTAATCAAAAGATAATATTAAATGTTGTACCTTTTGAAATTTTAGATATCTTCAAAATTATAGAAAACAATTTTAGATAAAACGAAAATTATAGCAAATTAATTATTAGATCATTTAATGTTATATATTTTGATAATAGTGATTTTGAAAATTACGGATATCGATTTTAGACAAAAGAAAAATTATAGCAAATAAATAATTAAAGAATGTAATTTTATATATTTTGATAATAGTGATTTTGAAAATTACAGAAATCGATTTTAGGGTAAAAAAAAATTATAGCAAATGAATAATTATAGAATTTAATTTAATATATTTTGATAATAGTGATTTTGAAAATTACAGAAATCGATTTTAGGTTTAAAAAAAATTATAGCAAATGAATAATTATAGAACGTAATTTTAAATCTTATATACCTACATATTCTAAAATTATATCAAAACATTTTAGAGATAATGTAGGAGACCCCCCATGGTCATCAGGTCAGGATCTGAAGATAGGATCCTGGAGAAATCGAGAACTCAGCAAATTGTATAGGCACACTTGAAGCGATTTGGGCTTTTTTTATAGTGACTTATGCATTTTGTTTGTGTTTTCGAAAAGCACACTTTTCAGTGGATATTTTTTTAAGTCGGTACACTTTTTTAAAAGGCAAATTATATACAATAAAAAATTTTCTATACAAGACTTGATTGAATTTTAAACATGACATTGAATTTTGTATAGATTGTATCTGGACTATTAAGATCCAACCCGTTTTATCTATGTAATAGTGAAGTAGTAACATGAAGGTCAGTTCCCTTCCACCCCTCGTCCAACAAATATAACAATAGTTCATCAAAGTCCCGAACTATCTCATTTCCGCACAAGTAACAATATGAAATTAGCATTAATTATGTTTACAATCTATTTGTTACGGACCTATCGAGTTACTGTAACGGTTAAATATGGTTGCTTTTTGAGTTAAGATCTTGTGCTACTGTTTTATTTTTAGTTTTACTTGTGCGAGTTGGTATTATTATGTTTATTTTGGAGTCCCCAGGTACTGCTAGGTTTTATGGTTCTCAAATGAGATCAGTATTTCACGAAAAATGTTTATAATATGTTTTTAAATTTGCACTTATAGAAGCTGAGCTGAATCAAGACGAAGTTTTCCGGCAGCGCGATCTCATGTAATGTGCTATGTAGGTATACAACAAAATCAATTCTTTAAAATTAAACATACCTACAGAAAATTATCTGTGGTAATATAATATATATATATATATATATATATTTTAATAGATAAGTAAGGTTTTTCAGAGCTTTAAAAAAATTTGGTGCAAAGCTAAGTTGTACCCAGGCGAGCCGGCCGCGGTTATTAGTTTAAACTTAAACCAAAGCTGTAAGTATGAACTGTGTTGATATAGCACTACCTATACATTATTAAATTATAGTCATCATATATCACTTTACATAAACAAAAATCACAATTATTTGAATGGAAGTCATTAGCATAAAACTAGAACAAAATTAATTTGTTCAAAATTGGTCCAGTAGTTATCTAATTATAATTAAAATTTAGTTGGTTGCCAGAGCAAAGTGTTAATCTTAAATTAATTAGAACGGTATCTCTTAGCACGCGCCTTGTGCTTAGTCGCAATTCCAATGATTATTATAATAAAAAATTGTGTTCATACCTTCCTACTCAATATTCTACTAGCCCCAGGGTAGCCCAGAAAATTCATTTAGTCGTTCAATATACTAAGTTTTAGGCCACGTTACCTAGTAATCTCTACTTGTTAAAAGCCATACAACGAGGCAATGCAGCCAGTCTGTTGGGTACTCTCCCAGTAGATAGCGATTTACATGAAATTTTTTATTTGTAATTATATTTTATACTAGCTTTCCGCCCCCGGCTCCGCCCGTGGATATTTTCGAACAAAATATAATATAGCCTATAGCACTCAAGGATAACGTAGCTTTATATTCATAAAATAATTTTTAGATTTAGTTCCATCACATACTTATGGAAGCGAAACTTGGGTATTGGAACAAAAAACATGAAAGTAAGATAAATCAATGGAAAATGCTACGGTCTTTACGTAGAATGTGTGATATAAACCGTATTGACCGCATCCGTAACAATGTCATTAGAGAAGAATGCGGAGTGAAAGATGATGTTGTAATTATAATGAAGAAAAATAAATTACGCTGATTTGGACATGTTGAAAGAATGAAGGATGAAAGACTAGGTGTACTTTTATTGAACATATAAAAAAAATTGATCGATGGAAATATTAAAAGTACACACAATCGCCGAGCATGTTTGAAAGGTATGATGATTATAAATGAAGCGAAATAGGTATGTCAGGATCGTAACAAATGGCATTCAATTGTCTCTGCTTATCCCTCTTGGGATAAAAGACGTGATGATAGAATTTTTAGAATCGGTTCAGTAGTTTGAGAGATTATCCTTTACGTCCACACTTACAATTTTTTTCTTTTTTCACTGCTTGCCTTACAGCTCCCGAAACAGTGTTACCGTTCCAGGCTACCCAGCGGAATACAAAGTCTCCCTCTTTTAGCCGATGGTATGTGTGAGGCTATAATACCTTACGAGTGGCCAGTTAAAAACTTTAATATAGATTAATATTAAGATTTTTTAAATAACTATTTCTCTATGTATTTGAATTTGTAGCGCTGCATAATAGCATTCTTTTAGAATACATAGCGGTTATCTATCAATCATCACGATATAGGGTATAGGCAGAAACAATCTAATATAATTTACTACAATATTAATTTTCATCATCTATATAATACATACATACAATACATCGGATTTTTTTTTATTTTTTGAGATAAAATAGTTAGTTAAATATGTGTGAATATTTTTGTCGTAGCTCGTAGCATTATTCGTAGCACTATTAAAATTAATATATTGTCATTAAGATTTTTTAATATTATTATGAAAATAAATCAATTAAATGAAGGATTATTAAATTACAGAATAATATTAAAATATATTGTAAAGTTATTACATTATTAATACATATGTTAATTTTGTAAATTACAATTAGTCGATCATAAAACTGTACATAAAATATTGTTACGAGCTGGGGTTCGAAGAGATTTAAAATACCGATTAAATAGACAAACTTTACTTCAACACCACAAAAATACAGTTAAATAAATGAAAACACTAGAATAACACTTAGTCGCACTAAATTCCACTTCACTGTTTCGCTTTGATCGCTCTGATTCGCACTGTGTTCTCCCGGCGACGATCCTCTGTTTATATTGCCCTCCGAACATTCGAGAAACGCCGAGATTGTTGTACAGAGTTGTAGATGCGTCTCGATGCGGCTCGGTGCCAAATACCTACACACCGACCGCGCCCGATTTTGGTACCTATGGCTAGGCACATACGGTCCATTTTCGTTTGTACTTGATTCTCTCTGGATGTTTCTAGAGACGTCTATCGACCTTGATGTGTTTAGGTATTTATTTGTGCGATTTAAGTACCTATTCGTTACACTGCCCCCCGCTTAGACTTGCTCGTCCCGAGCAATATTCGAGCCAATGTAAGGGGCTAGTCGATCAATGTGGACAACCTTTAACTGCCCACGGGGGCATCGTTGGATCCGATAGGTCACGTCATTGATCCTCGTGATGACCTTATACGGACCTTCCCAGCGGTTCTGCAGCTTGGGAGATTTGCCTTTTCGGCGTTTCGGGTTGTGCAGCCACACCAACGATCCCTCGTCAAAACCGTTACTATTGAAGTTCCTATCGTACCTGGTCTTCATCTTTGTACTGGCCACAAGACTGCTCTGACGAATCTGGTCATGTATGTCGCACATCTTGTTTTTCAGGTTCGATACGTAGTCACTTACAGGTTGCGGCGCATCCGGAGGTCCGCCGGTCAGGAGATCAACTGGTAGTCGGAGCTCTCTCCCAAAGTTGGCATAAGCAGGAGTCACCTTTATGCTTTCATGCTCTGCGGATCGATATGAGAGCAAGAACAAGGGAATATATCGGTCCCAGTCCCTCTGGTGATCCTCAACCAGTTTCGCCAAATGAGTCTCCAAAGTGCGGTTGAACCTTTCAACCATTCCGTCGGACTGTGGATGATACGCCGTAGTCCTCGTTTTATTTATTCCCAGGAGACGGCATACTTCCTGGAACAACTGCGACTCAAAGTTACGCCCTTGATCAGAATGTATCTCCATTGGTAGCCCGAACCTGCAGAATACTTCGTTGACCAACTTAGTCGCCACTGTTGTCGCTTCCTGGTTGGGAATTGCGAAGACCTCCGGCCACTTCGTGAAGTAGTCCATCACGACCATGAAGTACTTGTTCCCGTCTTCAGTGACCGGGAACGGTCCAGCAACGTCCACCGCAATTCGTTCCCATGGAGCGCCAACATTGTACAGCTGCATACGTCCTCTCGTACGTGTCGTAGGTCCCTTCACGGCCGCACATACTGTGCACTTGCGACACCAATCCTCGACATCTTGCCGGCAATGAATCCAATAAAATCGTTTCCTGATTTTCGCCAGAGTTCGATTCATGCCCAGATGTCCTCCCGAGGATCCATCGTGCACGGACTCAAGCACTGCGCGCACCTTTGACCTAGGCACGACCAGCTGCATCAATGTCTCCTGTCCACTTGGCGACTCCCACTTGCGGTACAGCAACCCGTTGTGCAGCACTAGACTTTCCCACTGAGCCCAGTAGCTTTTCGTGGTGGAACTCATGGCTGATACAACATTCCAGCCGGGCCTTGGAACATTCTGCGTCTTCCATTCCATTATCGGCGCCAAGTTGTTATCCTTGAGTTGCTCGTCTCTCGTCCTCTCGTTCGCCCATTCGTCACTAAGGTTGTTAGTCGTAATCACTTTGATGACAGAATCACCGATTTCACGCCTCGAGCAGTGTTTACAATCTTCAGGGCACGGCCTGCGTGACAGTGCGTCAGCGTTGCCATGCATCCGTCCTCGTCGATGTTCGATCGTGAAATCGAATTCTTGTAACTGCTCGATCCACCGAGCGACTTGTCCTTCAGGATCCTTGAATTGAAGTAACCATTTCAACGCCGCATGGTCTGTCCGTAGCTTGAACTTCCTTCCGATGAGATATTTGTTGAAGTGTCGTAACGTCTTCACTACGGCCAGAAGTTCGCGTCTGGTTACACAGTAGTTCCTTTCTGGTTTCGACAGAGCCTTGCTGAAATACGCTATCACAACTTCCTTGTCCCCCTTCCGTTGTGACAGCACACCTCCAATGGCGATGTTGCTTGCGTCTGTGTCCACCACAAACTCGCCGACTTGGTCCGGGTAGCCCAATACAGGTGTTTCACACAGCCGTTGTTTCAGTTCCTGGAACGACTTCTCACAGTCCTCAGTCCATTGAAACGAACGCTTGTCCTCCGTCAGCCGATGTAGGGGCTTGGCTACTCCCGCGAAGTCGTATACGAAGCGGCGGTAGTATGAGCACAGACCAAGAAACGCCCGAACATCTGTTTTGTTCCGTGGGGTGGGCCATTCTCGTACAGCTACTGTCTTGACAGGGTCGGTTTCTACGCCATCCTTTGTAATTACATGCCCGAGGTAATTTACACGTTTCTTGAAGAAGCTACACTTCTTGGCATGCAATTTCAGGTTCGCGAGCTTCAACTTGGCAAACACTCTTTCTAAATTCCCCAGGTGCTCGTTGAAGTCGCGTCCCATGATGATGACGTCATCCAGGTAGACTAGGCAAGCTTTTCCAACGAGATCCGCAAGCACAACTTCCATCAGCCTTTCGAACGTTGCGGGAGCATTGCATAACCCGAAAGGCATGACGTTGAACTGCCACAGTCCATTTCCGGTCGAGAAAGCAGTCTTTTCCTTGTCCTTGGGATCGATCTCCACTTGCCAGTATCCACTCTTCAAATCCAGTGTTGAGAACCACTGGTTCCCACTCAACTTGTCCAAGGTGTCGTCAATCCGGGGTAGAGGGTAGCTGTCCTTTCTGGTTACGTCGTTCAGTCGACGATAATCCACACAGAAGCGAGTGCTGCCATCCTTCTTCTTAACTAGCACAACCGGAGAACACCATGGGCTCAAAGAAGGTTCGATGACATTAGCCTTCTTCATGTCTTCCAGCATGCACTGTACTTCGGCTTCTCTTCCAACTGGGATTCGTCGAGCACGTTGACGTATAGGTAACTCGTTTCCTGTGTTGATGGTGTGTTTCACCAATGACGTCCTGCCGAGATGCCCATCTCTGTCACTAAAGATGTCAATGTAACGAGTGAGCATCTCCTTCGCTCGTTTGTACTCGGAGATTGACAAGTCCTTCTTCGAAATGTCGACGAGTTCCAAGGGGTTTGCACTGTTATTTTTCATCGCCGACAGCTTCCCCTGGGTGCAGCTCCGCATCCAATTCGCCTCGTCGCACTTCGCCACGACTTGATCCTTATTGAGAGTGACAGGAGCACCATTGAAGTTGGTCACCCTTACTACAGCTCGTCCACTCTGGCTGTTTACTAAAGTTGGAGTGAGTAACCAGCCTTTATGTTTAGAACGTTCCAGGTGGTCGATGATAGAGCACCTCGTATTGGAGGGGTCCCCATTAGTTGGTAACTCCACATCGACAAGCGTTTCCGAATATGGGTTCAGCTTGACGCCCTTGGCACAGCGCACATAGCCAGCATAACCACCTTTCAAAAATACCTGTTCCTGGCCGCACTGCAGTACACCGTTGCGCAAGTCGATGCCAAACTGGGACCGCTTCATAAAGTCGAGTCCGAGAATGCAGTCGTCTATAATGTCGGCCACGATGACGGTGTGTGGATACTCCCCGTCACCCACCTTGAGTGTCACCGGCAGCTCGTCGTATGCGGGTATTGGCTGACCGGTTGCCGTGAAGAGTTTCAGACAGGAAGATGGACGTCTGGTTCTGCTCGTAGATCGTCCCAACAACTGAGGTCTCACAACCGTACGCGTTGCTCCTGTGTCGATCGTCATCTCACATGGCGTCCCGTTGACCTCGCCGGCGATCACCAGACTGTTCCCGTCGAAAACTTGTCGGATGGTAACTTTGGGGGCTGTGTCACGAGCAGCCAGTACCTGCCCCGCGGCTCTGGCTGTTACTCGTTTCCCGGAAGCTCCGTAGTTACTGCACGGACATCAGCTTCGACGTCCCGTTTCGGCACTCGTTGATCCGCGCCTTGTCGTTTAAGCGCCGGGCAGCTTGCTTTAAGGTGCCCCAGCTTGTGGCAGTAGAAGCAGCGGGGTAAGTAGCTACGCCTCTCTGCTACAGGTGTCGTTGTTGGAGTAGCCTCCTCCGCCACTTGTCTCAATCGCTGAGAACGAGGCTCCTGTCTCACGGCTTCCACCTCTAGAGCATGGGCCAGTGCATCTTTCAGGGCGCTGTGGTGGCCCAGTCGAACTGCAGCTCTGACCTCCATGCTGCGGATGCCGTCGATGAATGCTTGAACGAGGTTCGCAGCAATGAACTCTTGTCCGGCAGATGGGTACGCCTTCCTCACGATCTTCTCGATCTCCAGAGCCCATTGTTGCAGATTCTCACCAGCATGTTGCGTCCTGTCCCTCAGCTGCGCTCGGTAGACGTGCTCCAGGTGTTTGTCGCCGTACCTGGAGTCCATTGCCTCGATCAGGTTCCCGTACGTGGTGCAGCTGTCTGGAGAGGCTTCCAGAACCGACAGTGCGCGGCCTCTTAAAGCCACTGTCAAGGCGGTCAGAGATTGCTCGTCTGTCCAGCCGTTGGCAGAGGCGACCGTTTGGAACTGCAATTTGTACGCTGTCCAGGACGTAGTCCCGTCGTACGGCGGCACCTTGACTCGGGGGCCGGAGACGATGGCGCCTCCAGAAACAGGAGCGGTCAGCTTCAGTTTCCTTACTTCATTCTGGAGCCCCTTGCATTGGCTGTCAAGTCGTGCCTCCAACTCTCCATAGCGGTCGTCAAGTCTTGCATCCAGTTCTCTGCTCATCCTAGTCTGTATTTCCTTGCAATGCTGTTGGAGGTCTTCATAACGAATGTCGAGGTCTTCGATTCTCTCCTCGTGCATGTCTGTAACCCTCTGTAGCTGCTTCACCTCCATAGTCACCTTTCCCAGTGATTCTGAAAGCAGCTCCTTAAGGCTAGCAGACTGCTCCTTGAACAGCCGGCAGGTCTGCTCCTCCCGAAGTCTGGCCTCCTCCTCTTGTCGTCTGGCCTGCTCCTCCAATAGCTGCCGAGCCTGCTCCTCCTGACGTCGGGCCTGCTCCTCCATCAGCCGAAACAGCATCCCCATATCGAATGCCTGGGGAGCACCCGTAGAACCCGCAGCACCCGTACCAACTCCAGCAGCAGCTCCAGCACCAACAGCAGCAGTCCCAGAAGCACCAGCAGCAGCTCCGGCACCACCAGCAGCAGTCCCAGCAGTCCAAGCAGCACCAGCAGCGGCTCCAGCAGCAGCAGCCTCGTCGACCTCCTCGCCGTGATGTCCAGCAGTAGTTTGTCGTGTTTTGGGTCGCCGTGATGACGACGAGTCACGTGGTGTAATCGGCATTTTTGAATCCCACACTCCTGACACCAATTTGTTACGAGCTGGGGTTCGAAGAGATTTAAAATACCGATTAAATAGACAAACTTTACTTCAACACCACAAAAATACAGTTAAATAAATGAAAACACTAGAATAACACTTAGTCGCACTAAATTCCACTTCACTGTTTCGCTTTGATCGCTCTGATTCGCACTGTGTTCTCCCGGCGACGATCCTCTGTTTATATTGCCCTCCGAACATTCGAGAAACGCCGAGATTGTTGTACAGAGTTGTAGATGCGTCTCGATGCGGCTCGGTGCCAAATACCTACACACCGACCGCGCCCGATTTTGGTACCTATGGCTAGGCACATACGGTCCATTTTCGTTTGTACTTGATTCTCTCTGGATGTTTCTAGAGACGTCTATCGACCTTGATGTGTTTAGGTATTTATTTGTGCGATTTAAGTACCTATTCGTTACAATATGTAGGTACAACAAATCTATCACATAGGTACCTAGACTACCCCTGACAAAAAGTGAACACTGTTACTGGTGTCTCTCTCTGTGTGTGTGTGTGTGTATGTGTAGGCCGGATTGAAACGTGACATAAATACTTATGTACACGCGTTAGATGTTATACTTTTTTGGCATAATACAAAGTTATCCTACGGTTGCTAAAATTTGAATTCAATTAAATAATTTTATTTTGAAAATAGCTTATTATACATATACTTATGTACTAAATTGTCTATTTAATATAATAAAAAAATAAACTTGCATCGTGCGTGCGCATTGTGAAATTTTGTCGAATTAACACTATCGACAACTTCATACTGTACCTTTTTGTTACATCGTAAAATTTCGTATAATTTTTTCATAGATAAAAGATAAAAAGTAACAATAGCTTGAAAGAAGGCCAAACAAATAGACAAACAAACACATTTATAATATTAGTAGGAAGTTTTGTGCAATAGTAAACATATACTAGAGTTTGGAAGATTATGTAGGAAATGAGCACTGAATATATGCGCCTGTCGAGTGTCGAGGATATCTGGGCTACCCTGTCAGCAGGGTGAGTTAAGAGTCGTACCGTAAGAGCCAGGTGGGCCGGCCTCGACACTAGCGTGGGCAATGTGGCCAAGCTCCAATATCTGTTGTGAGTGGGAAGCAGGCCGCGATATGTGTGTACGCACAGATCGCCGCACGCGCAGATCATCTCAACTAGCGGAGAAATGTACCGCTTTTTTTGTCATATATACAAGGAAAATTAAATTGACAATTGTTTTTTATCGGGTGGAATCTCACTGAAACCTCAATTGCAAAATTATATCATCACAAAATACTTATTAATTAATAATTTAATTCACTGAAAAACTAATAATTAATCAATTACGTTACATAATTTTAGTAAAGTGCAATTAATATAATCAGCACTATTAGTGTTTAATATATTCGATGAATCAATAAGTTTATTACCATTCGTATCTGATAGCAATAGCCTACTATGCTGCAGTATAAAGCGAGCCGCGCTTGATCCCCCCGGCCTGAGTGATAGTGGAGGAAGAAATTTTCGGTGAAACAGAGTGGGGTGCGCAAGAGTACCAGTCGCGCGAGAACTACCGCGGGTATCGTCCGCTCTACCAGTGTATCGCGCAGTGAGCTCGACCGCCGTAGTGACTGTACTTATACTGACCAAAGTGACCTTAAGGAGATATCCAGACAGTGTACGTTGCGCTCCGTGGACCGAACTTGTTCCATTTGTTATTCATGAATGGAACAAACGTTTGTGTCATTATGGAATTGTTGTAATTGGCATCCTAATGGAGTGACCGGTGTGTCGCCCGCCCTCCGCCGGTCCGCCGCCCGCCCAAACGTCGCGACTTTTCTTTACATTTTCCGTCTTACATTAATCTTCTGTAAATACTGATCGTGGTTTAATTTATGTTGTGTGATTCTATTATGTATGCCAATCACATATCTTCCTATTATTTTTATTAACATTTTCATTTATTTTATTTTTTACTAACTGCATGACCTATTTTTTATTTTGACTTCTTATATATTTTTTATAACAACGAAACGTATTTATATATATAACTGGGCATGTATGTAGAGCATTAACTTACCGTCAGTATATATATACCTACCTAAATAACTCATATAAATGCTAGTAGCGTAGTCAGAGACAATTACGGTTTTCGGTAAAATTTCGTGTGATAACACGAAGGCCGTAGGACAGGTTTTTTTACAGTTGTAACGGCAGCGTCTGTGGCACCGCGACAATGTGCCCCGAATTTCGCGTACTGTAGGTCTACATAGGGCTGACACTGTATTTATATAAATAATATTTATCATAAATATTACACTGACATATTTGAACTTAAAAAATATTTTATAAATAATAAATAAAATTTTTTGATAGGTGGTAAATATTTTTACCAATAAGAAATTCTCATTCGAATGTACTAAATTATAAAAATAGTTAAATAATTATATTTTTATTATAATTTAATTAATTGTAGAATAATTGTCAACCCTAGTAACAAGTTAGGTTTGTTTTAAAATATATAATTAGATGGGACCCCGCGACGAGATGTTTAATTAACGGTTTACTAAACTATTTAATAGCGGTTTTTTATTGCTAACTATTTATTTTTTATATATATTATTTATTATACATTTCAACAATAATAATTAAGTTTCTTCAACCAACATATGGTAATTGGTCTGGTAGTCTTCCTTCTTCATTCTGTCTGTAGCTCCCTAGTTATATAGATTCTTAATCTCTTGTTGACTTCTACGGACGTTTCTCCTTCCCACTTGTATTAAAGGTGGCTGCAGTATCGTACTTGTATAGAACAATTAACTTGACATCAATGTGGACTCTCTCGTCATACATACACGGATTTAACATTGGACTTAACTTACTGATATAGTCCTGTTTAAGGTGAGTTTATATACCTTCCAGATTGCATCTTATTTCTATTATTTAGATAATATATAACATGTTATTTAGGTCAAGTTAGTTTCAGAAGCTACTCAACATTATGACGTAAAAGTTTTTAAAATCCTACCCCTAATATTGTAAAAGATAATATACAGAATAATATAATTATGACATTTCAAGGAGATAATGTTTCTAAAGATCCGCTTGGATATTCCCAGTAACACCTGAATGAATCATACACTTACAATACTTCATTCATATGTGAAGAAATACTTGGTCTGACGTGGGCAGTTGTCATAGTAAAAAAAACTAGGTCATACACATGTAAAAATACTAAGATATTCATACAACCATCACACCTGTTTCACATCGAGGTAATCACTACGTTCTTCGGATTTATATAATTTGGATTCATTGGTCATACTACTACCTAGCTTTTTAGAATACCATTTGTGATTGATACGCTGATCCAGCTTCGACCAGCAGCGCAAACGCATCCGCAATGAACTCTGCTTGGAGCCCATGCGGAACGGCTTTACCCCGGGCCCGGGTTAGCTGGGTACCATGGTCTTTCTATTTGAAAAAATGCTAAGTGCAACTTGAAGTTACTTGCGCAACTTAGTGTTTCATGATTTTTTCAGAACCGGGACTGACCGGCCTTGCGTTTTTGGTTCGCATGGTAGGCAGAATCACCGCAGCACATGTCATATCCTATGAATTATATTATGTTAATTTCCACGTCTGTAATATTCGAACTTTATCTCTTCCCCATCTCCTTTTGCATAACCAAAAGTATACCCTAATTTAAAATACAATATATTTCCATTCCATGCAAGTGTTCACTCGTTTAAGCACGATTAAGCAACAAACATTCAACTTTTGCATTAATAATAACACATTGGACAAAATGCCTCAACCACCAATACACATGTGATACATTTGGCTTACAAATTGTCTTCACCCTCATATTAAAATCTTAGTCTGTGGGCATCTAACGAGAACATACTGGTATCTCGATCAGTTCGTGCTAATCTATGACACGTTGTAGCTAAAGTATGAACCTACTCGTAGCGGTCATTGTCGACAAAGATTATATACGTCGCATCTCTGCGAGTGAAAGTTGCATACAACACTCCGCCCCCGGCCCCCCCGCACTCTACCGCTGCATCTAGCTTAACCTGCTTAACGATATGTGTCAGTGGCAACTCTCTAGTAGCTAGTCGCAGCCAAGCTCGTACTCGTGCTCGTGCTAACTGGAAAATACTATATGTTCTGCCATTTTTGTAAAGTTCATTCATTGAGCATTAGACAAAAATTTAAATTTTAAAAAAAGGTATTGAATTCTCGAACTAAAAAAATTCTCCATTTTACTTTAATCTACTTTTCTTGCTTCGCAAGCCACGTACATTTAATACTTTTAATAATTATTGTTTATCATAAGGTGTAGCGACAGAGTTGCCGATCCTGAATTCAATTTTCACCAATTTTCATAGGTTTTATATCAATTATATCACTTGACATCAAATACAATGTACTTTACAGAAATTCATTTTTATGAAATCATTAGAAATGAACGACAATTGTATTAAAACATGTCAACAGGTTGATATTTAGGATATGCACAGTATTATTATAGATAACGCGTATGTTAAAAAACTCTCTCCACTAATCATTTGCCCGCATAGAAATTTCTGTGTAAAAATCAATAAACCAAGTACATTGCCAACTAAATTTTAGAAATTTCAAAAATACTGAAAGTATGAAAAATCTCATTATTTTTTTGTGTAGAATCAATAAGAAAATGGAATACCTTTTTTAAATGCTAGAGGAGGGGGTCATTAATTTCCCATTATTATATGAGGTAGATCCTGTCACCTAGGTATAGTTAATTCTAATTAAAAGTACCACTTGATTGTCAAATTTGTACAGAGATTTTAACAAAATAGTTACCGCAGATACCAATCGTACTCCATCATACTGGTAACCAAAGACATATACCATGTAGGTACTTCTCACATTGACGAGCAATTTAATCGGATAAGTGAAGTGCGTCATAGAATCAATGACATTGGTAGCGTGATGGCGAACGGTGGACACTGGACAGGCGGAGAAAGCGGTCGTGCACGATACCCCCCCCTTGTACACAGGCAACTAACCTAAATATATACCTTCTATGTAGTTAAACATATCTAGGGGTTAAACACCTTGCTCTTGGTCTTGGAGGAGGATCAACTTGAAAATATATCTTTAGGTAGCTAGTCCTTCTCACTAACCAAAACTAATAATATCAATTAGAAACTTTGTTTGTTTCACGTCCAAACAGAGCTACGGATTGACGTGATTTTTGCACAGAGATAGGTTATTTTTTATCCCGGTAACCCTTCGAATTTCAAGTATTTCCACGAGCAAAGCCGGGGCAGAAAGTTGGTTCTATTCACTTTTGTAATTTGGACGAAATTATGCCATTTCATTTATCCTTAAAAATAGCAATTGATAATTTATAAGCCGCGCGTTGATGTCTAAAGTATGAAAAATGTTTATTAATCTTAGATACGAAAGTTTTGATCACACATTTTAATTTATTTATTGGAATAATTAATTTTGCTACCTCAATTTATGAGAATTTGAATATGATTTCTATTTAAAGTAAAGCACATTCTATTTCGTCAAAAATAAAATACCGCACATTGCTTTTATTAAATAATACATTCTTCATTTTTGACTACATACGCATGCACATATCTTCACGGCCTTTATAGCGGTGTGGCCAGAAACACCAGTAACAGTGTACACTTTTTGTCAGTTGTCCGTATTAATTTTATAAACCTAGATGTGTCACTTATCTTTAACAGAGGTAATTTTAGAAGAAAAAGTTGTATTTTCCAAAAATATATATCGTGCACTTACACACGTGTATTAAATACATTGTAGGTATTTTATAATACAATGACATAACATACGGACAAACAATAAGGTATCTACCAGCTACATTCACCAAACACATGTCGTACCACCAAAAAACCACCTCGTCCTATAGACACTATACAACTCCCAAACTTTCTCACAACCGCGACCCGCGACAGATGTCCCGACAACCCTTCAATTCGTCAATATTTAAATTATTATTGAAAGTGCAGGTAACGCTGTTTTTATATACGTACTGCTCTGGTTACTGCTGGAGCGATCAATATGTTTACGAACGAAACACATTGATTTTTCTGATAACTTCACATAAATTTTAGTATATAATGTATACCTACTTATAATAGGAAGGTGTACATTTCTAGTCTTCTATGTATTCCATTAGTCATAACTTTCCGCCCCCGGCTTCGCCCGTGAATGTTATCGAACAAAAGTTTATAATATCGTAGTTTTCTATTCGTGAAATATGTTTTAGAATCGGTTTAGTATACCTAGCTTGAGACTTCCATACCTCTTTATAATATTGGTAGGTTTGTTGCTTTTGTAAAATACTTTTTCAGTCTATATATTCAATATGGATTTAACAAATTCATAATTTTTTTCTTCAAAATTAGTCTGGAAGTAAGTCGTAATCAAATTTTTACCACACTATAGTATAGTTGCAAGAAAAAATGATCCACTGCTCTAGATATCAAATTTCAATTTAAGGTACCTGTTACGAACAAGGCAAAAGCAAAAGGTACCAAGTACATTATTCCCTTGCATTAGAACGTAGTAATTTGAACTTTAAGTTTGTACTTTAAGGTTTATATTAGCACAATAAATATCTAATGTAAATTGTACCTTATATAATTTAGGTCAAGGTTGTACCCTTTCTTGTAAGTAATATTTAATAGAACCTGCCATTTAATATGACTTCCGGTCCTATAGCAGCTACGGGGTAGATCTCGGGGGAGGTTTTTTATAATTTCCTAAACGTGTCGGGGTGGTTGAAAGGGAACAGGAAGTTGTTAGTGGATGAATAATAGATTTTACTTCTTCATTTTGTTTAATGGATTTTTATAGGAGTTTACTAATATATAAACATCGTTATGTTATTTTTTGTTATATTCATATTTTTTTTATAACATAGGTTGTTCAAAATAAAATATATTATTTTAAAGCAGTTCGATACTTTGATTTATTTTAAGTAAATTATGTCAGGATTCTGCTTACCGAAAAATTTTTTTATATTAGAAATTAAGAATAACACGAAGGTACTCACTTGACCGACTTTATAGTAAATCCACTAGATGTGGCATGTGTGTCCATATTGTTTTACCATCCATAGTAGCTGTTGAATTGTTTTGAAATGACAAACAAGCATTCAAACTTGGTCCACCTTACGAATATAATTATGCTCTATGAATTAAATATATATAATTTTTGTGACATACATACTCGATCACACCTGCAGTCTGCACTCTGTCTCACTGAGATAGACTCTTGCTACGATCTTGACACACCTAATTATCTCTCACATCTTACTAGGTCTAGGTATAATTATATTCCTTCAAAATTATCGTCAATTTAGAATGGATATAGAGAGTCTGTTTCCTTTGACCAGAATGCCACTAATTTGGTCCTCTCGACTAAACCTTCTGTGCACAGTTTGTTTACAAAATATATTGTTGATTAGATCCTCCAGCTTTGCCCGTATTATTTGGATATGACATTTCACCCGATTCCATGAACACAGTCATATGGGCAAAACATTCCTATTATGCTTTAAATAGCTAAATGAAACAAAAAAAAAAGATTATAAGCCTAATTACTCACGTTTCATAAAAATCAATCCAACCATTTCGGTATAGGCGTAGGAAATTTTCAAACCCATCCCAAAATCCTTCGGGCTGACTCCAGAAATAAAGTGATATTGCTACGTCTTTGCGTTTCGAATAAAATATAAAGTTCTATTCATTGGTAAGCGCATCACTTGAGAACGCCTAGACCGATTGACTAACTTTTTAATGAAATATAAATTTGAAAATTTTGCCTGGAACTACTAAATAAATAAATAAATCCCCCCATCAATCTAACAGCTAGAAGAAATACATATTTACAGCTACCAAAACCCAATAACGTCCAAATAAAACCATCAAAGGCCGTTTCCCTGCATATCAGGACGAACGGGTGTGCGAGAGGGAGGTCACTATACGTGTGAAGGTGATGCCAATAAGGGCCAATGACCTGATTTGTCAATAAACTTGACCCACATTTCATTGAGAGCGAGTCAGAAAGGAATGTATCTAAAACCTAATTCACACTCATTTTACCCGACTGCTCCAGAAAAGAAGGGTCATGTTTTTCTTTTACCTATATGTCTTGTTGATATTACATAATACTACGTTCGGACTTTTGGCATGCTTCACAACGTATTTTCTTCTTTTTCTGCTGGTTTAACTACCAAACAGATACTAGCTTTTGCCCGATATTTAATCCGCTTGGGAATCAAAGAAATTAAATAATCCCATGAGAGTATTTATATGTACTTATATGTTATATGGGCTTGCCCCCCCTCCACCCAACTTATCCTGTTTCCAAAAAAAAATGTTTGCTTCGTTATAAGTGTTGTGACGTGGAATCATCTATGTAGGTACTTTTGCAAATTCCAATAAGTTTCAGGAAGAAATTTTCCCGGGATGTAAGCACCCACTGTCGCTCCCCGGTCTTCCAACTATATCTGTGCAAATAATCACGTCGATCTATTGGTCCCTTTTAAACGTAAGAGAAGGAAAAAAACAAATACTTTCGCTAGTTAAGAAATAATAAATATCTCAATAAAGTCAAGTCTTAATATTTCATTTTTTTTAATCACTTTGTAGGTATCAAATCGGTTGTGAAATAATTAAAGGCAGCATTTTTTTATGAACATACTTATTAATTATTTAAAAATTGTAATAATCTACCTATACAAATTCCTTTGATCGAGGGTGTGAACTAGTCCTAACTGAAGGTCCTTGCCCGAAGTAACGGTTCCTCCCGCCTCGTGTGACCTTATAGACTCTAGATATAGATAGAGTATTCTCAGGAACATAATTATATACCCAATCAGTAAACATATTGTGCCGCTTCATAAAAATATAACTGAATATATAGTATCCCCTTTAAAAATCAAACAAGATGACATAATTAGCAGGCGTTCGGCGTTCAATAACTGTTCACACATAAAATCGTAAAGAAATATTTTACAACAAAAACAACATCACACCTTCAAGGCCTTTATTCCTTGTAGTGTGGACAGAAACACCTGTAATAGTGTCCACTTTTATTAATTTTTCAATTAATTTTACTATTACATTAAAGTATATATTTACATAAAATAACCTATGTATTTGTAGCTGGGTCTAAAATACTGAAAAAAACAAGTAATTGTTATTGAAAAAATCGTACTTAGGTACTAATGGTACTATATTATCTAGAATAGAATACTATATCTATAGTAAACTTTTTGGTTTCAAACCGGAGAGATTCCGGATTCCAAGTAAGAATTAGAATACATAATTATATTTTTGAAGCCACAGCTCTAGCCCTTTTATAACCATATAACGACAGGCTTGCCACCTACATAGTTTAATATGGGCAACATCATCATTATCGAATCTGGCCATACCTTAAACTATAAAGACTATTAGTGTGTTTTTTAAAGTGTCTAAAATAATTGGGTAATGTATGAATGCTAGACACGTGGTATCGTTATTCAAACGGCATGTTCAGTTGTCCATACTCTATACTCGACCTTCTGTCCGCAGACCGACCGACGTACTACGTGTGATGTGCGACCGAGCGCAGTAACAGTTACCTACGTCACGACGGCTGCCCACCTCAACGGGGCTTCGCGTGATATATATATATGTTACACTCAAAGTTATTAATCTACCTATTATGTATACTATTCAGCCATTATGTATAATATCTAGTGGGACTTGCTTACAGTCATCATTTTACGTTATTTTATATTGCCATGGTACAGGTACTTTCAGCTTCAATAATATAGAATGGAGTCTTGGAGAAAACCGGGCAAGTTGCGATTACAACTGAAAATTGCGGATATCTTAAAAACTTTACCACGTTCTTCCTAGAAATACAATTTTCATTAAATACAAAGTTGTACAACGGTTAATTTTCATGACGATCGATTGACAGGCGAAATTACAAGGATATTTTAGCCATATAAATTAAAGAATAGTTATTACTATAGAAGGTAAAGGTATTCAGACAGATATCCACCTAGTGATTACAGATTGATGTTATCGCATATTTTATTTTTTAACCGACTTCGAAAAAAAAAGGAGAAGGTTCTCAATTCGGACCGTTTTTTTTTTTTGTATGTATGTACATCGATTACTCCGCCAGTTGTGAACCGTTTTTAATGGTTTCTTTTTTAATCGACAGATAATTCTTCCGGATTGGTCCCATTTTTATCTCATAAAACTTTTGAAAAAACTGACCTTATAAGTCAATTTTTCGTAATATCTCGATGAAATATGTACCGATTTTGACGACTTATTTTTTTAAGGATATAATAATTTCTTGACATTATCTCACAGTCATATGACGAAAATCGGTTCAGTAATTTTTCAGAAATTCAGTAATTTGTCTCTGTTTACTGCTGAAAATTATATCAGAGAAAAGCCTTAGCAACGGTTGCTATTGACACGAAGTTGTCAATTTTCATATCGACGGTGGTCTAGCGGCTAAAGGTATGGGATGCAGTGCAGGATGCACATTGCTCGAGGTTCAAATCCACCGCAGTATTTTTTTTAATTTTTCATAATTTTTTTTAGTTGCGTTATTATTTATTTCTCAGGGCAACAAAATCACATAAAAGGGAAAAATAAACCTTTTAAAAAAAAGTGTACCGACTTCAAAAATTTGCACTGAAAAGTAAGAAATAATAAAAAATTCGTCGTAGAATTTGAAGACGGTTGGTGCCAAATTAGAAATAATTTAGTACCCAAATTCACTAATCTAGATAATTCATTAGGAACCTACGATCATCAGTACAAACACAGATAATATTGAACAGATCTTTATGTCCCTAGATGTTTACTTAATTTTGTATCCTAATTTGGCACCAACCGTCTTCAAATTCTACGACGAATTTTTTATTATTTCTTACTTTTCAGTGCAAATTTTTGAAATCGGTACACTTTTTTTTAAAAGGTTTATGTTTTGTTTGTTTGATTCTCTGTACACAAGAGTATTTTTATGTTATTAGATACTTATCATAATATTGAAAAAATTAAATGCAATTACTTGCGCAGTATTCTGTAATCTTAGTTGTTTTTAACCGACTTCCAAAAAAAGAAGGAGAAGGTTCTCAATTCGGACCGTATTATTTTTTTTTTTTTATGTATGTATGTACATCGATAACTCCGCCAATTGTGAACCGATTTTCATGGTTTCTTTTTTAATCGACAGATAATTCTTCCGGATTGGTCCCATTTTTCTCTCATAAAAATTAGTTCATTAGTTTTTCAGAAATTTTGAAAAAACTGACTTTAAAAGTACATTTTTCTTGATATCTCGATAAAATAAGTACCGATTTTGACAACTTATTTTTTTAAGACATAATTTCTCGACATTATCTCACAGACATATGACGAAAATCGGTTCAGTAGTTTTTCAGAAATTCAGTAATTAATTTCTGTTTACGGCTGAAAATTATGTATCAGAAAAAGCCTTAGCAACGGTTGCTATTGACACGAAGTTGTCAATTTTCGTGACGATAGTCTAGCGGTTAAATGTAATGGGGAGTCATAGGATGCACAAGCACATGGTTCAAATCACATCCACAGCGTTTTTTTTTTAATTTTTCATCAATATTTTTTTAGTTGCGTTATTATTTGTCTCTCAAGGCAGCAAAATCACTTAAAAGGGTAAAATAAACCTTTTAAAAAAAAGTGCACCGACTTCAAAAATTTGCACTGAAAAGTAAGAAATAATAAAAATTTCGTCGTAGAATTTGAAGACGGTTGGTGCCAAATTAGAAACAACTTAGTTCCCAAATTCACTAATCTAGACAATTCATTAGGAACCTACGATCATCAGTACATACAAACATAGATAATATTGAACAGATCTTTATCTTCTTAGATATTTACTTAGTTTTGTATCCTAATTTGGCACCAACCGTCTTCAAATTCTACGACGAAATTTTTATTATTTCTTACTTTTCAGTGCAAATTTTTGAAGTCGGTGCACTTTTTTTTAAAAGGTTTATTACATAAATAGTTGTATAAACATTTTGTAAAAAAGGCAATATAGACTGCTCCCTGGAAATTTTGAATCCTGATAATTTTCGCTCAATATAGCTTAACAATTTTTAACAGATTTTCCTGAACCTTGTTAAAAATGTAGCATAAAAACACATCGTATAATTTGTGTTTCATTTGATATGCTACACGTCGCCATTGATTTTTTTTTTCATTTTCAAATTTAACCTCTGGAATTAAACTCTAACTTATCTCTGTGATTTCAAATTTCTGCATTGTGACGGAAAAATAGTTTGTGACAGACGGACGGATACTGCTGGGTTAGCATATATTTTGACAGCGACACTTTCGTTTCGGTCGAATGGCCTTGAACAGGCCAAAACGTTCATGTCCAACAAGGACCGGCCAGAGATAGCCCGGGGCCGAGAGGTCCGGCCCAACAATGTGCGGGAAAATTTGCTATGCCGGGCAAAGACAAGTACACAGAATTTGCCCGCACATTGTTGGGCCGGACATTCTCGGACCGGGCATGTCCTGCACAAGAATGCCGAGCAATTTGCTTGGCCGGACAAAGACAAGTACACAGAATTTTCCCGCACATTGTTGGGCCGGACCTCTCGGCCCCGGGCTATCTCTGGCCGGTCCTTGTTGGACATGAACGTTTTGGCCTGTTCAAGGCCATTCGACCGAAACGAAAGTGTCGCTGTCAAAATATATGCTAACCCCGCTGTTCCGTTTTGCTCTATTATAGTTGCGTTCACAGTCACATCTCATGTTTGAGACGCGTGTAATTGAAATTAATAAAAGTCATTCCAGCACTCTGGCTATTTAAGCCGGTCGTATAGAAGTCCAAAAGCTCAAATTATCTATATATTTTCACGGACGCGCACTTGACTTTGAGTAAGTAGGTTAGCAGGGCGAGGGGCCCGCTGTCGGCTGTGTGCCTGTGTTCGTGTGCTCAAAAAGTGAAACGGTCTACAAGCTACACCGACGCGGGCTGTGCGACGCGGCTGTGCGACTGTGAATCATGACTCGTGTTAGCGGAATCAATTGCACAGTGTTTGATCATTTAGGTGTAAAATATTGTACTGGCGGTTGTCCGCGGCTTCGTACGCGTTGTATTACGAATATTGACGGAAATTGCAAAGAGCCCCTTAATTTTATTTTTTACCCCGTAATTGCTCGTGCGTGAGTCAGAAGGTTAAAAATTTATAAATACAACCGATATATTCCCGTAATAACTTTTTCTCTATACAAATTTGAACACCACGTTGCATTCCTTCTTTAGGGTTATTTTGAAAAATCCTAAAACAGGTATTTTATTATCCGTTAAAATGTTAAAATTTTCACTTTGAACATTTAAATCCATCAAGCGAAACGTAAAACAACTAGGCGAACATCGTAACATTCGTAGTAGCAATAGGCGGTGGTAAAGTCATTCGCTAAAATTTACAAGAAATATTGTCATCCTTGTTATACTTATAGAGTAAGTTATAGAAATGGAAATACACAACAATCCATATGACTCAGAGTAAAAGGGAATACTCCCCAACGAGTGTCGCTTATTTTCACAATCGCGATACAGTATTGCGTGCGGGATCCCGGTCGTATTCCAGTCCCGAGAATTTCAAATTAAATTTGACTAATATCAGGATTTACGGGATTAACAAAAAAAAATTGTTATAAAAATATTGCATGAAACTCTGGCAGAAAATTTTGGCAGCCATCTGGTCATTTTAATTTAATAAGGTAGGTATAATGTGAACATTGATGATGTGTTTGTTACGGGAACTAAGTTTGATTAAGTTGATTTTTTTTTGGCAGTTTAACGTGTTAATTTTAAATGTTATAGACAGAAGTATTTAAGTTACTTTTTCTGACAAGACTTAAAATATAACCGATATGTAATGATTAATGTTGATTGGATTTCTGTAGAAGAATGACGTGTATATTACGAGAATTTAAATCTAGTTGAGTTGATTTTTGTTATGGAACTTTAAAGTGTTATAGACAGTAGGTACTTGTACTTAATTTTGTTAAAGTTTAACTTCTTTTTTAACTTATTATTTTATCTTTTTATTATGATACTATATGACTTTTCCGTACATGTCTACAGTCCCGGATCTATCCCGGGATTGGAAAAAAGCACCAGAATCGAATTCCCTAGTTGCGACATATATCGTTGCGATGTGCCGCCACAAAGTACTATACCATCAATGCCGTTCAATTTAGCTCCACCCGTGTACATCTGAATCTTGAGGAGAGAAATTTTGCAACCGACATTGCAAGGTCGAGCAGAGAAATGAGTTTAGTTATATCTTAAAATGTTATAAATGACACAACAAAATTTAACCTGCATGTACCAGGATGTGTTCAAAAATTCAAATTACAAACTTATTCATCTTTTTGCAAGCCCTTAAATGGAATCCACTTAAAATCTTCAAAGAAATATAAACTCTCGGTTGTCGTATGAAGGTTGTATTTAGCATGCTAGTATAGTCACCCCGGATCTGGATGGTTTTCGGTTATTGGTGTCAGTCTCACCGCGGGACCGTTATTGGAACCAGTTTGTTGTTTCGTAGTATTTTGGGTGGAGGATCATGCAGGACTGGACACTTGTTCAACTTTATATTATCTTGATTTTAAAGGTTGAGCTCTTGATTCTGATCAAATGCTGCTTCTTAACACAGATCCTCTACGTCTGATCAATGTTTTATATAGCAATTGACGCTAAATGTCAGTAAATTTTCTTACGTTGCTATTCTTATAGAAATTATGTTTGTTTCGGCTTTTACGATGAAATGTAACATGAGTTACTCGTAGAAGTGGAAATTTGTTTTATTGGTCGACTTTAAGAAGCAAGAATCACTTCTACTAATTTAAAACGTGTCTTAAATAAGTACAGGTCTATTAATTGTAGCAACAGGCTTGCCACCTGTTCTGTTCAATGTGGACAACTGGAAAAAGTGGCCATACCGTGAAGTGTAAAAGTCGTGAAGATGTATGTTGTATAGATTTGTAAATAAATGTTTACACTATAGTTTACAGCAAACCTTTTTTTTTTTATTCTTCACGGGTTACCTTACAGCTCCCGGGAACCGTTGCCGGCCCCAGGGTACCCAGTGGAAGACAAAGTCTTCCTCATTTAGCCAATGTTTTTTTTGAGGCTATACCTAACGAGTGGCCAGCTCTGTTGAGGTATATACAGCAAACCTTTAACCTAAATAAAACAAACGCAAAAACTACTGAACGGATTTTGTTGCAGTTTTCACTATTAAATATTATAGGTTGTTTTACATGTTTAGGAGCTGAGCATTAACAGTATAAGTACTATAAAACCGGGGGTGGAGTCGCTAATGATATCATAATGTTCACATCATTGTTATCTTCCATATTATTAACTAGATGCCGCCCAAGGCTCCGCTCGTGCATATCTTTATTTGTTTAAAGTTTCATAATAATTCAATCATTTTAGAGCCTTCAGCTTATTGTCGACAAATATTGTGACAAACAGACAGACTTCAGTATCGTGTAAATAGCATACTTATTTATATCCAACATACATATTGGTAATAACTTGAAAAGAAAGATAGATACTTTTATTTATTCGTATACATTTTTTCATGATTCCTGAACAGTGCATCTATATTTTCAATAAAAACACATCTTCACCGCCTGGTTGAACAGAACAGGTGGCAAGCCTGTTGCTGCACTAATAGGCCTAGATGTGTCACTTCTTTAATAGACGTAAATATTTGTTATTTTTCTGTTTATATATTTGTTAGAATCTGCCCTCCGAAGCACGAGGAGTCGATTAAAGCATATTCTTTAGGAAAGTTAGTACTCGGGACCTCCTGGTTTCAAGATAACACCCTACCAATAGGGTAGATGACAGGGTAAACAAAATATTATTCTATTTAGTCCGTCATTTATATTATCAAAAAATATTGGACACGTATTTTTTCTTTTGTCAATCAAACAAAAAATGACAGATAAAGCGCGTCAAAGTTTAGGAGTGGGGGCTGCTGACGTCACGCCTTGCTAAAAATTGTACCACGGCGTGACGTCACGCGGAACTTTAGCGGGCTATATCTTCATCAGTTTTTGTTTAATTGAGAAAAGAAAAAATACGTGTCCAATATTTTCTGATAACTGACGGACTAATTAGAATTTTTTAGCTATCACGCCTATTAGACTCCTTTTCAGTACATTTGAGACCAAATGAACACCCATCGTAATGAACAATGTAAGCTACACGAGCACGAGTGACACAGTTATCCCACACACGTAGCGGTCATCATGCCTCTTGTCCCAAAACTTTTTATTGCTCACATACTCGTACGAACTTGTAAACTGTGGGCTTAACACTCGTATAAATCTAATTCCTTTCAAAGGTATAAAAAAGGTTGATTGGTAACTGAAAAATTTTGTTAACATTCTGATAACGTGACGTGATTGAAAAGTTAGTAGGTGAATCAAATGTTACGATATATTTACCAATAGCAAATTTAAAAACGTGTTCAACTATACCCCATATGTTAGAGTATAGAAACAAATCCTTTATTCTTAAGTTCTATACCTGTCTCATTTAACAAAATCTCAAGAAATTTACTTCCCCCTGATCACACAAAGACTTCATCCAAGTACAACATGCAGTGATATTATTAACTTAGTTACCGAGGAAATCGTCGAGACAGACGCAAAAGTTAAAAGTAAATATCACTAATGAAATTAGCGTGAAAATATGATACCTCCCCCTTACTACCTGTCGACCTTAACTGTTGACAGTCACCGCTTGTAAGGTCTGGGAAACACCATTGTTTATAATCTGTAAGGTTATTTTATTGTCATATAGTATTACATAATACATCCAATACTTGTGGTTATTGTTTTTTAATGGAAGGTTAATAAATATGTGGTCAGAATAATTTGCTGAAAAGTTTGTTTGTGTGTTTGAATGCACTAATTTCAGGAACTACCTGTCCGATTTGAACATTTGAAAGGTTATAGGCTATATAACATAACGCTGCGACCCAAAGGAGCGGAACAGTAACCATAAACATCAATCAATCAGATATTTTACAGGAAAAAAATATGTTTTTCCGAAGGAATGAGATATTTTCCAGAGATATAAGTATCTTATGTCACTCTCCCGTCCTCTAACTATATCTGTGCAAAAAATCAGGTCGAGTTGTTGGTACATTTTGAGGTTAAAAAAGGACAAACAAGCAAATATTAATATATATAGACTAGTATAAATGTAAAATATTATTTTTATTAAGGCATAATAAATACGAAATCCCGTTAGATATGTTCGTGTATTTTGTCCAATTATAATTGTTATAAAGAGTCATAAAGGGCACCAGTCACCAGTCACCAGGCACCAGGCACCACGTATTACATTAAATTTGTTTTTAAACTTATTAAAACTCTAGACACCGCTGTGAATGTATAGGTACCTTAATTTACACTTATTGTAATATAGTTTCCGTTTTAATAACACAGCGGTTCTTCTGCAATTATAATTATACTTTAAATTATAATTTTTTACTAGCATATAATTAGTTGATTTTAGCAAAAAATGTTAGGCTTCGTCCTAGATTTTGGATACAGTGTATTTGAAAGCTCACAATTAGCTAACAAGAATTATTTTTCACATATTGAGCGTCGATAACGTAATAGAGCGTCGTCACTCGAACCAACAGTAAATCACCAATTGTCTATAAGAATACATATATTTCGTGCTTCGGAGGGCACATAAAAACGTCCACACTTTAAGTAGTGTGTACCTGGACAACGGCTTCAAATGGACACTATGGCATCTCTGTCCATACCGTAAGGTTCAAAGGTTGTCAAGATATATTTTGTTGTCACATATTTTTGATTATCTATAGTTATATGGAAAGATAAATATTGAATGATAATAACATCTTATAACCCAGAAATAAGCGCTGTAGCCCGTAGCACTTCACATTGTGTGAAGGCTCTATCTATATCCAAGTACCGCTTACATTATTTAAGAGGATCGTGTAGATCAGCGTACGCAGCGAAATAGGTATTTAGAAAATCATATTCTGTCTCAAGCGCGCTCTTCCCACGGGCATCAGTGCGACAGAGAACACTGCAGCTCGTGAGTGTTCGTAGGTATGTTCTTCGTTGAAAATTGCGTTTTGGGGGAAAACTATTTACACCTACTAAACTATAACGAAACCTTATAATTTTGGTGTCAAACGTTTTAGCAGATTATAATCTACGAACGTAAGTTTTGCTTTTTTTGAAATTTTGCTTTGTTTCTCAAATACAGACGGTTTATTACGAGCAAGTTATGAACCAAAAAAACCGAGATTTGAGGGGCTTATAACTTTTGACCTATTACGAATTTTGAAAAAAGGAAAAAATACGTACGTAGTTTTTCATTATGTCAGTAACATATTACAAAATCGTTAAAATTAAATGATATTTAGGGGTAGTAAAACGTTTTCTCCGTTTGTATGGACATGGACGCGGTACACTACACTCTTAATTCCACGGACACTTTGCAAGTCATAATAACGATATCATACTTACAAGTCATTCATCACTTTTTATTGAGTGTCACAAAAAATGAGGCCAAAAATCGCAATTATAGTAACCGCTACTGATGTGTTGGTTTTGGTCATAGGTTCCTTAGTATATTTATTATTATTCGCCCGTGAAATTTCGGTATCATTTCTCACCTGATCCCGTTAACTAAATATGTAAGTCTAGTGTAAGAACAGTGGACCCTATTCTTAACACACATTGGGCCAGACGGAGATTATGCTTGATTGTTCTGTAAATTATATTTTGTATTATTTTTTAAATAACAGACACTATTTTTTTCTTCTCTTTTTCACGAGTTGCCTTATGGCTCCCGGGATCATATTCTCGGTCCCAGGGTACCCAGCGGAAAACCAAGTCCTCCCTCTTTCAGCCGATTGTATTTGTTATACGACAGTTCTGTTGAGGTATACCTACTTAGATGGAAAATCTTCTAAGTTGTACAAATGTATTTATTTATATGTACATATTTTTGTCCTATATATAAAAAATTACCATTAGAAGCTTGCTATAGTAAATTGTAAACGGGTATAACATGCAATCTGTGTACTTTATCTATCTCAATATTAGCATTGCCCTTTAGGGAAATTATATATTTTATTGTAGTTCTTATATTAATTAAAATTAAAAATTAATATTATATTAATATAGTTATATCAATAATACAATAACCTAGTGGCAATCGGTAAAGTTAGTTTTCTATATAGGTAGTTTTACATGGGACTTTTTTCTTAGATTTTAGGTACATTAAGTCGTAATAACTCTATCAATATCAATAAAGCAAACTAACTAAATACTTACTTTTAACTAATAAGTACATAATTAATTCAATTCTTTCAAATTGTTATTTATTTATTAGATATTTAGTATTTTTAACCTTTTACAACTATATATACTTAAAATCCTAAAATTAACTAACTAAGTAAACCTGGTCAGCATGGAATTGTGGCTGATTCGTTGAGCGAGGAAAGAGCCTCCTGTCACCGGAGGAGATGATCTTTCGTTGTGATATTTCTTTTATAAAATGTTCGGCATATGAACCACACGGACCTAGATTGTCTACACCAAACGACACTATAATTGAATTGTATTTTTTGTATGTAGACAAACAGTATTTCAAATTCATATCAATTTCAATTATTTAATTGACGAACAATCTCTCCAAACAGAAATATTTGAAATAAACCTGACAAATATTATTGTATACCTATAGAAAACTTGATCGTACTAAATGTCTAGGTATATTATATTGCATTGTAAACCGCCGTCTCGAGCTACGTGGAGGAAACTAGCTCCCACACAACGACAACGGACATGCGCACGCGTCGCTCACTGGGTCACTGTACCACACAACCTTATCTGGCCTTAACCGTGGTTAGTGGATATAGCGAATGTCTTTATATACGTCATTATTGCGTCTGTTTATGCTCGTATAGCTTGCTGGACATCATTTCACCTACTTACTTTAATCCACACTTCACTCGATTTCTGGGTCTTGTGAATTAATATGTACTAACTTACCGGCTTTGACGGTGATTTTTTTTTAATGTGACAGAAGAATGTATCCTGAAGGATATTCGGGATTAAAAGTAAAATGTCACTCTCTGGCTCTCCAACTATCGCTGTGCAAAAACCCCCGCATTTATGCGTGAAATGTATAGATACAGTTTAGAACAGCTTACGATGACCTGACTACAGAGATATTCATCAACCATGATGATGACCAATGTCTATTGATCCTCCAGGAACATTAATTTATGCAAGACAAAGCAGCTTATTCAAGTTCTTGCCAAAAATATAAATATGAAAAAATTGTGCTAAATTTGTATACAAAAGACATCAACGCGCTAACGTTCTTTAACTTTTTTTAAATAATAATATATTATAATTTTAAAAGTACGTCCGTAGCCTAGTGGTCAGGATACAATTGGATCAGTCATATTCAATGCCCACCTATACCATATGGTCAAAATTAGGATTTTAGGGTTCCGTATTTTTTTATTGAAATCATAATAAGGTACCTACTGAATCCAAAGTCATTGACTGAATCCGACACTCTGTACAATCTTTTAAAATACATACATTTAAAAATATTAAAGCGACTATTAATAATGAACGAATTGTCTTCCTCTGGACACCCTGGAATTGTAAAGGTACCTGTAATTGTTAAAAAAAAGTTCTTCCACTAATTTATTATTATAAGATACCTACATTTGTATACCATATTATTGCATCATATTTTACTGTCCCCATTCTCTTCGTTCATTAATTTGAAGTTCCATATTTTACTCGTACCTTAGTTACAGATCTTCTGTCCAACCGTCCATCCGGCATCCACCAACCATACTGTTGTATAACATCTGCCAAAATAACATTATATATCGTGAATATAGCAAATTGTTCGTGACAACAGACAACAAATAAAGTGTATATTTGTAAAGCAAAGAAAAAGTAACGAATTAGAAAAGTCAGTTTGGTTAACAGTTTGGTGCGATATGTAAAAGTGTATTATGTTTATGTGAGCTGTGAACTGCTAGATACATATTTATGTGGAGTGTAGACTTGAGACTAAACTAACATATTAAAAAATACATTTGGAACAACGAAAGTAAAAGCACTTGAAATTGATGACCATTTGATCATGCATGAAGACTCTAAGACATGTATGGGTTTTAAATTTTAATGTGTGATGTGAGCCAGAATTATTTTTTTATAAGATAAAGGATATCACCATCAAAGAATAATGAAGTCAGCACTTGTGAATTCGCATATCTAGTCGATCGTAAAATAAAATTATATGGATGAATCATTGAACAACAAACAAAACAATCATATCTTCACGGCTTTTATATATTGCGGTGTGCCTAGAGACACTATTGAATATTATTTATTTGTAAAGGTATCCGAATTTGGCGCCACTTTTTATTAGTTGCGTACCTTACCTTGTCTCTAAATAATTCGCAATTTGTTTTATTAAAAAAACTACGGCGGTAGTTAAAAATAATCTCAATAAAATAGTTAGTTAATAAATGTGTAAATGTTTTCGTTGTTGTAAAATATTTTTTGCGTACCAAAGTTTGTTACGACAAAACACTGGGCTGCATTCGAAACTGTTAGGAAATGGTCTCCGTTCAATATAGGTTCAAGGTGAATTATAATATAAAAGTGTTTTGCGTAAATGATCACTTGGTAACAGATAACAGATTAGACATGCTCTTGCTCGTACTAAAGTATTGCTAAATATATACGCGCCAACTTCAACTTGAACTGAACGTGTTTACAGTACCCACTCCACAAATATCTTCGTAAACGTGCATGCTTATTATTTGTCACTAGGTTTTCGACAATTTTGATACATTAATTTTTCTACACATTTAATCTATCCTCACATAAACATTGAGACAGAAAGATAGACAGGCAGGCAATTAATTTAGAATTCACAGAAAAAAATAATGTGGATTTACTGCTTTTCCATAGTCACTTTTAGCTGATTTTCATTACAACTGGTAATTTTATGGTTCATTATTTAGTCCAAAACACCAGAACCTTTCCTACTTTTTAGGATTCCCTACCCAAAGGGTGCAAACGAAAACCCTATTACTAAGGCTCCGCTGACCGTCCGTCCGTCTGGCACAGCGCTGTATTTTTGTAATTTTCAATTGACTTACTATGGACGCTATAATAACAAATAATAACAGTAAAACAATGTAAAAAATTAAAGGGGGTCCCCATACCAGAAATTTGTTTTATTCGGCGTTTTTTGCTCGACCTTAATAATGGCAATACATACAAACGTCTAACTAGGTTTAACCATATAATGCATACTCAAAACTGGCCAAGTGTGTAATTTGTTCCTGCGCAATACAGTAGGAGTGTCAAACTTGCTCTGACCTTAATGAATAATATTGAGAGTACGAAACCCTTCGTTGGCCGGGTTTTTATCTTGTTTACATACAAATGGAGCCAGTGACAATAAAGTTATTACGTATGTTAAAGACTTCGCATGCACATTGATGACGCGTCATGTAGATATAACTCAAGGTTTTTTAAATGATTAAAATTAAATCTAAAAATTAATAATAACTATGGTGGAATAGTGGCTGCATTTCCCTGCTGAATCGCAATGAACGAGCCAGCCCTCTTGTCACCAGAAGAGATGATCAGTCGTGGGGATATTTCTTTACTATTATTTTGGCATTTGAACCCCACGGACCTAGTGTTTCTACATCAAATGGCACAAATATGTAGTTTTATGTAATTGAAATATGTTTAAGTCTGCGATTTTTGCCACAGCTCCCGCTTTGATTACTGTTTCCCTGAGACGGGGCTAACGTGGCCACGCACGTATCCACCCAGAGACTCAGTTGTACTTAAAAACACTTCTGTGGTTAACCAACCAGGTCAAAAAACTACTAAATTTTGTTCGTACTCGTCTTTATCGAGACTTGTTGATAGTGAGCTGTGAGGGGCGCCTGGTGCCTGTCAATTGTGTCTTATGTAGAACACAGTTAAATAATTATTTCAAGACTTACTTATAATATATGGATATGGATACAGTGATTATACGATTTCTTGATGTGTAATATCTTATTAGCTCTCCCTATGTGGCATAAAGTTATAGTGACTTATTTAGTGACATTTGGAGGGAAATGTGTAATGAGGAAGACTTTGCCTTCCACTGGGTACCCTGGGATCGGCAACGATTCCCGGGAGCTGTAAGGCAACCCGTGAAGAATATAAAAAAAAAAAAAAAAAAAAAAAATGTGCAATGGAACAGTGTGTAACCGGAAATAATCAAATTATTTGATCTCATGTAACTTTGTCGCAAGAACAACACAGAATTCGTAACAGACATACTAAAGTTATCAAACTATCATAATAATTTTTACAAAGTCTCTATTACAAAATCGAGTTACACTTCATAATGATATGTTTTATATACACGCGTCTGTAATATGTAAAACTTCGATGTGTATTACAGTACCGAAGTTTTCATACAAAAACGATATCGTAATGTTTTGTTGTTTTTTTTTTAATGCAGAAAGGGTAGAGGATATGTCTTATACAGCCACATTAAACTTTATGAAAATATCAACACGCGCATGTGCGAGTTACTTGACAGTTAATGCGCATACGCGGTAGGTAACCGCGGTTTGCCGCCAATTTGTCGATTAAGAAAAATATCTTGGTTCAATTTGTTTTGTAATTTGAATAATTACAATAAATATTTTATGCTCTTTTGACATAGGTCAATAATTCAAAATACCTATTGCATGGGATAGAAAAAGTAGTGTATGAACGAGCACATTTTTTAAAATTCCACTTATGCTTTAATACCCTATTATGAACCCGTTTCATAAACTACTATTTCAACACACTTGCTCGTAACGTGAGTCTTATTACCTCACTTTTACACCCATAATCCCATATATTATACACGCGTGATTTTTTCTTTACATTACAGCACGAGTGTTATAATATACCCCAATGAAGTTAAATTCATACAAGATTGCAAATTGTATGTGGACAACAAAGCTTTCTTAATTTAACCGCATAATACACTTTTTATTTTTTAACCACGACTTTGTTGGCTGGTTGGCGAAGTTACCCGTGCTTTATCTGTTACCTGCGCGCGCATAGTTAGCGCGACGCGTGATAAAACAAAACATGCGCGCCATTTTCCATAAATATTTGGTAACATTGGTAACCGTGTTGTGGTTAATTATCCAAAATGGCGACTTCAAGTGGCGAAGAATACGTAAATTTGACTCCGTCGGAAATACTTATCGTAGTACGAAACGCGAGTGTTAGTTTGTTACCGCCAAAATCAAGAGAGAAATATTTAGCGGCTTACTAAACTTTCATACAGTGGAAGAAAGACAAAAAAGCCCAGTCATTTTCTGAAAACGTATTTTTAGCTTACTTCAATGAATTGGCAAAGAAGTACAAACCCATGTTAAAACCACATGAAGTTTGTTTTTTTCCTCGAAAGTGTGTTGAAAAACGTCGTATGAAACGCGTGTGCATTGGTCATACTCATTACATACTCAGCTTTCTTATAGCGCTCGCCTAATGACTCGCGCTGATAATGCCTCCTCGTACGTAATGACCAACACAGCACACTTGTATCATAATGTACTAATAAATTTTTGTTTAGAAGTACATGCCTCTAGCAGACAGCTAAGTACTAAAAGGGTATTTCATTAAAAAAAATTGTAGTAGATCATACTAATCTAATCTACTAATCTTTTACAGTATTTTCTTAGTGATGCGTACACTTTTCACTAAGATTTCTGATATACAATTGTACCCCATTTGAGTATTAAGAAGTTCCCGGCCGGCCCGGCGCCCAATGACCTTACCTTTGGTACGTCATTAGAGTCACGTGGTCATCGCCAGGTTAAAGACCTTGTAGAACCCTTTATAACTGTACAAAAAAGAACCGATCCTGTCCTGTCTAGGGAAATACATCCGAACATTGACCGGAAAAAATACTGGTTTTGTAACACGAGGTATAGGACTTCATTGTTCTCTTTTAAATATAATACGCGATACACTTCTGTGGGAGGGTTTCTGGAAATCGCAAAGTTTCTTATATTTGTTTTATGTTTAACCAATTTCATATTCCATCAGACGAAAAAGTAAATATCAAAACCTCCTCCATCAGGGGCGTACGTACGCAGGGAGGGTCACGTAGCGGCAACTGAAAATATCTTACAATTAAACCAAAAATTCTGTTTTTAATATTTAATATATATTTTATAATTTTGAATATTATTTCGGACGCTTTTTTTGTGAAACGTTGTTCAACTTGACTTGTACGCCTTTTCACGAAAGACGTTTGTAATTATTTTTACACTTAGATCATGGTAAAAGGTCCATTTCCAATATAATTAATACTAAAGAAATGTACAAAAAATTATCTAAATATTAAAAACTATTTTTTGACTTTGAATTGTACTTTGTCTCACTAGCTAGAAGCACAGAATTATTGTCGTATATTACTCTATATACCTAATTATCTGTATGTATTTATTACTATTTTATTATTTACTAGCTGTGATTTGCGGTGGACCCGCGTTAATGGTTACGCTTGATGTTATATAGCCTTCCTCAAGAATTGGGCTATCAAATGCAAAAATATTTTTTCATACCGACTGGTAGTTCCTGAGATTACCGCGTCCAAATAAACAAACGTTTCAGCTTTATTATTAGTAAAGATTTATGTGAACATAGCTTATTTGAGAACAAAATATTAATTGTGCCTATCGTACATTCCTATACTTACCTATATATTTAAAGATACAAAATAATATATAACTAATTATTTTTGTTCTAGGTAAAATTCGACTACAGAATTGTCGACAAATACTTCCCATTTTCGTGCTGAGAGCACGTTTCATGACACCAGAGGATGAGCGGCTTGTGACTGGACCGACATAGTGTGAGTAAATATTATATAGATAAATAGACATAACTATACCTTTTGCCCACCATTATGACGTGGTAAATAAATACCGAAGCCATCATCAGCCTACATGACCCATTGCTATGATTATCATATGGACCATAACTTAACCTAACCTAATAACCTATAACTTTTTAAATAGAACAACTAATTTATATTTTGAAAAACTTTACTAAATTCTATTATTATGAAAATTATAATGAACATCGGGACAAATAAACGTTTCGAAATAAAAAATAAAACAGTATTACAGATTACAGCATCTGGCATCATGAGTTGTAGCAGAGACTACGGACGGAACCCTATTCTCTATGCGTGGCCCGTCACGCACTTAGCCGGTTTTTTTAAGACTATAAATATAGTCTCCGCGCCACACAAAATATTTCACCATAAAAAGTCGGCAAAATATATATTTAAAGGGTGATATAAGTTTAACCGTTATATACGGCTCTCATTGTTCCTTGTTTGTCATAAACTTACATATTTAAGGTCCCGAAAAGTTTTTGTTTTATGGTGGAGGCTGTAATCTGAGGGTGGAGGCATTTCGGGCATCTTTCTATGCAAATGAAGACTGGCCGAACATTCATTTGTAATTTTGTTGGATACAGTATGTTATTAAAATATACAGTTATAGTATGTGAATATAATTACTGTAATAAGGGTCTGATCACATTGAGTGGACGTCTGAAGCGGAAGGCTAATCTTAAATAAGAAATGTGTCATGTAACGAAAACAGTATTTATGTATGTAATGTTTTCCGTCAGTCATTTTAGTATCAATTTAACTAATTTGAACAAAATTATCTTTAAATATTAATGAAGCTTAAAAACGTTGTCAACAATAACAAAATACCTACCTTCATTCAGTGTGCTTGTAAATTATATTATTATTATATTTAAAATATATTTATTAGATAGATTAGACTTTGGATGTCAAAATATTCAGAAATTAATGCAAAGTAGCTATTAGTTAGGTCTACTTTGTAAAATATTTCAACGTTACGTCAAGCGGTTTAACATTACCGGTGGTGGTAAAAACACCAACATATTGGGTAGTTGTACCTACATGGACACTTTGAAGTCCCGCCGGCCGCTTGGTCTCAAAAAACCAGTTGTAAAATAAATTGTTAAGGAACATAACGGGAACTATCCAAGTACTTGCACAAAGTATTTATTTTGGGCAATTAACAGAACTCTTAGTACATACCGACATGACAATGTCTGTGAAGGTTACATGGTGTACTTCAGGAACATATTAATGTTACCTTTGTTGTCTGTCTGATTGAATCGGACAATCATTAAAGATGTAGAACTACTCTGAAATAAAAATATTTTGTATGTGACATTAGAAGTTTGTATTAGATTTTGAGAATATAGAATATTATACAAATTCATTTTAAGTACAATAAACTAGTAGGTAAGTATCGCATCACAAAAGTATCCTTTATTTTTGTACTACTACCCGCCTTGCTACAAACAAAACTTGGTCCTTCGAGCCGGATACAAACAAGAAAACGCATAAAGTCCTCATAAAAACTAGGTCACTATCAAGACGGACCTATAATATGATGTTAGCGTGCGAAGTCGAGAGCACTACCAACAATCGAAACTGAAGAAGCATCAACAACCATAAGCCACTCAACATACTGACCTCCTTCTAATCCCCTCCGCGCTGCATTCCATTTTTAAAAAATCCGCAAAAGCCTTTCGACGCCGGCGCCGCTTAAAAAAACGTATCACGAATTTAATTTTGAGGTCATCCTACACGCGCCCGCATCGCTCCACGAAAATTTGTCGCGAGTAGAGCGAGACGCCGGATAGACAGTCGTCGAGAGCGAAAGAGACAACCCTATAAAAAACAGGGCCGGCTAACGGTACATTCGACACACGGAAGTGTGTCAGTGGCGTAAAATGTGTGCGGGCCCAGAACCGAAACGGCTAAAGTGCTCATCTTTAGACAAAACAATATTGAACTTTGACAGTCGCACATAGAGTTAAAATTGGGTTAATGAGGTTTAGATTTCGATTTTCACGGTAGTGATTCACAATGGCCGCTCGTTATAGTTGCGCGCTTCTGTCGCTAGTTAGCCTTTTAAGACCTACCTCAATCGTGGACCGCAATTAGAAACACATTAACGAATATTTATTACTCGTAATAACTACGTTAGTTTTCGCGAATCATATTATTGTATAGGTACTATAATTAAATGTAATATTTTAAGTATATAAAATTATTTTCTTTATTTTAACTTTATAGACTAGGTAGGGTAGGTATATATTTTTAAAACTTTCTTAATTTTTAAACAATAGTGTGGAATGAATTAAAAAAGCAAAAAGAGAAAAGATATTTTTTTCTAAGTACACTACAATATTTTCATGTTCCAGTGATTGTTTTCGTTAAAAACAAGAATTTACAAATTCAGCGAATAAGAAAAGTAATAGTAAAGAAATTGGCGGTGACAGGGGCGCGGGCACACTAATTGACACTTTCTCCGCGACACAGTTACTAGAGCGTTGTAAGTAAAGCGAAATATCGAATTATAGAAATGAAGTCATGACTCGGGAATATAGACGCACTTTACAAAACTGGGCTATGGTGTTCATTTTGTTACAAATGTTACAATTACTAATATCGGTGGAGGTTTTCGGTAGTGAACGTCGACGTTGAAAATTAATTTTCCGTTTGACATTTTCAACATTTATTTCAAGGTTGGGTTGCAATAGTTAATTGCAATATTAAAATCCAAGCATCAGAATTTAAATGTTTCTTTAAAATTCTATTTATTCAGATACATCAGATAGGTACTCAGTATTTTAATTATCTTTATTTAAGTGTTGTTATGTGTTCGTCCCGTGCGACTGTCGTCACAGTACTCACAGCACAGATGTGATCAGGTCGAGCGTAGTTCACTGTCAGAGTCACGTACACGGTCGGTCTCGCAACTTGTGACATTAGCGGCAGGTTGCGACACCGACACGGGCCGACGACCCGCCGCAACACTTCTATTTACTTGTACATTCGCGAAAAACAACTGAGGTCAACTCTCGAGGGCGGACACTGGACAGATCTATGCAGTACTATATTGACGTTTCTCGGTTGTTCACAGAGCGCGACGACGGCAGAGTGGCGGGCGCGCGGTATGGCGCGGCGTGGGGCGGTGCGGGGGCGGGCCGGCGCGGCGTGATGGGCGACGAGCTGCTGGGCGGCTGGCTGGACGGCAAGCTGGATGAGCGAGACCTCCTAGACGAGCTGCTGGCCCCGCCGCTAGCCGAGCTCAAGCCGCCCGCGCTGCCGCCCTTCACGGGTTACACCGGACATCTCTCCATCAACGGGATCCCGGGACATCACTACCACGCCATCGCTCAGCGCCTGCCCGAGGAAAACAACAACTACCCTCCTCCCTACCAAGACCAGAACGTGGTGTCCTCTTCCACATGCGGGGGGGACGCCGAGCTGGACGACGTCAAGCCGTTCGCGCCGCTTGACCAGCAGCACCTTCCTCAATCCGGGACGCAAGCACCCGCCGCGCCCAAGACAGAGACATACGACGTCTCCACCATCGACGAGTTCGCGGAGATCATAGGCTCCGCGATCGCCGACACGACGGTGCCGTCGCAGCATGAGGACCCCGAGCGCAGCGCTTCCCGAGACTCGTGGATGGATCTCGACCTGTGGATAGCGGGCGCGTGCGGCGGAGAGCGGGACGAGCTGGCAGAGTTCGGGTTGACACGGTCACCGGACCCGAGCTGCGGTGCGCGGTCCACGCTGCACTCTCTCCTGACACACGGCTACCTCCCGACGGGCGGACGGGCCCCGGCACGACAGGAAGCGCACAGCACGCACGACGAGCTGGTCACTACGTCTCTGTTCGCCCCGCCGACTCACAAGCCGCGCCGCAGTAGAGGTAAACAGAAGCCTCCGCCGGGTCCACCGTACGCGGCCGAGCTGGCTCTGCTAGGTAAGGAGAAGCCCGTACACCGGTGCGGTATATGTAACCGCGGCTTCCTCAACAAGTCCAACATCAAGGTGCACTTACGTACACATACAGGCGAGAAGCCCTTCAGGTGCGACGTGTGCGCTAAGGCGTTCAGACAGAAGGCACATCTCATCAAGCACCAACAGATACACAAACGTATAGGTCGCGACTAGTGCGCCCCCCGCGCCCCGCCCCCGCGCCCCGCGACCCGCCCGCAAGGACCAGTGCAATGTTGACTAGTTTTAAGGTGGCTCTGATCGTATTTTATAAGTTACTCCACATTCCAAATCTATTGTTATTTAGTCGGAGATCGTGCGAACTTTAGATGTTTATTGTTGTTGCTGATGATGTTGGCTAGTTTAGTGTGATGTGACACGGTGGACGGCACGCACTGTTCATCGTGCGAAGTGGCGGGCAGTAGTAGTATTACTTAGTGGTGGCCACTGGTAGCGGTACATATAAATCAATGCGGTTCCTCCGCGCGCGCACGCAACCCGCGGAACTCGAACGTCCGGGAAGCGGTCGCTAAAAAAATATTAGACTTATTATTCGACTCACAAATACCGACTATTGATCGATGTTACGCAATGTTCACGTCGAGGATAAAGTTAACGATGTGTTACCGCGATGAACTCCGGGGCCGTCTACCGTGCTACGGTTCACTTCATTACAAAAACATTTGATCATTTATTGTTATTAAAATATAATTTTAATAGTTCTCATTGAAGTAATGGTGCCTAGTAGTATTGGTTTATAAAATCACCGTATCAGATGCCATAGTAATACTTATGGAGAGCATCCAAACGGACCCACTCAGCTCAGATAGTCCATCAATAACAACGCGCGGGCACGTGACCACGTACCGTGTCGAGCTACCTACCTACTTGCTCCACCAAGCGGTGTACTCTGTTAGGGCCTCTTCACACCGCGACCGTTACTCTCTCCTACTTCTATCAGAATACTCATAACAACCACACTGTTAAACAGTAAGTCCCTCCCCTATTTGTAGTTTGGTGTCCCGATTACCCGATATGATAATAACTGCTATGAATCAGCATTTATATTATATATAAGTTCTTGGACAAACTAAATATATATGTGAAAGTGCTCTCGGAGACGGCAGATGCATGTTTTACTATGTTAGTTATATTTTGTCAGTTAAGACAAGCCCGCGGTTATGTACTTCAATAGTTACTTTGTATCGAGATGACTTAACTTGATACTGTCTTGTTAACAAATTTATACATTTTTTCTTTATTTTTTACAAATATTACTGTTCTACTGAAGACACTGCTTCTTTGCTCGTTTCATAATAAAATGTAGACTTAATGGTAGCCTTTAGTCTGTGCCGCACCGGTTACCAAAACGCCGTGTTTCATGCCGTTTATGTAAATAAATATAAATTTAATTCCAACTCTATGATGTGATACGACGTAACGTAAAGAATATAACACTTTGTATATACGTGTCTCTTGTTCAAATTCTTATTATTTGAGTTCATCTTCAATTGGAGTGCGCGCGTTTGAAACGCGGCGTTTTCACGCACCGGTGTGCACGAACCTTAATAATGTACCTTTTTGTTAGTAATTAGTATTAAGTATTTATTTATAAATAAATTGTTTATAAGAATATTTTTATTGTAACTCTTGTGTCTTAATTATAATATATATATATATATTATCTTGTATTTTGTAATAAAGAATTTTACGGAGGCTTCAACACCTCGGAGTACATTTTGTAAATTAATGTAAAAATAAATCGAGATTTTTGTTAATGATACTAATGTACTTTTATTTAATCTACAAGTGACTCTGACTCTGAACATTCATGAGGTAATTAATGAATTGTTAACATTGTGTCGCATGTCAGATTTCTTACGTTTCCCCGAGACAAAAAGAGAATAATTCTTGAAGAAATCAGGTCAAACATTTAAATACAACGAACAAAGGTGTATACTGTATAGTTCACACGACGGATGTTCTTGTGTGGCCTCGGAAGAAAGTCGGATGTGAAAATAGTCATAATGTACAGATGAAGAATGAAGAGCTAACAAATGACCGTTTTTGCTGTGCGACACTCCGCGACAAGTGTGCACTGTGCGGGCTGATGTTGGTACCTACCTCGATACACTGTGCGGTGTGCACACAGACACTCCTATACAACCAACCGGAGGTGCGTAGGTACGGTAGGCAAACAAACCACAAATACTATATGCTGCCAATAAAACAGAAATTAGGATGAACCCTAAACATAAATATGTAAGTATTAATTTAAATGTATCTAGATCAAGTATGTGTCACACTTTAACCGACGATGATGTTATTCTATCAGATTACAATTTTATTAATATCTTTGACAGTAATTATGTTACTAATCCATATTTAATTTTTAACTCTTTAAAGGCAACTATCACAATATTTTTTCAATCGTCATTATGCGGCATATCGCTGACCCAGATAACCATAATATAAGTAAAAGTGATACAAGTGCTTAATGAAAAGTCACTCGTAAATACCACCCTTCCTCTTATAACAATGTATAATCTTTGAAAAATTATAAACTCAATCTTTAATTGTAATTAAAAATAAACATAATTACTGACAACAGAAAAGACAATTAAATACAGTCAGTTGTATTGTTTTATTTGAAAGTTCATTGTTAAAGAAGACTGACTGATGGTTGCCCAATATATTGTCTACTCAGGTCACGAAAAATATGGAAGCGATCAATTTTAAATTCGATCATCGTCTACAGACTTATTTGCAAACGGTACCAGCGCGAGAGAAATTCTTTCACCAACCTACTTACATACATAGTTGATTTCACCGCCGACGTCTGTTGAGGGTAGACCCGCAGCCCACAGGCCTTCAAGCTGCTTCTACGTGACCTTTACTGTGGAACTGCACTTTTGTCGTCTGTGTGTACATGTAAAGGTTGATCTTATACAACAATAGTGCTAATAGTAATGTCTTCTTGAATATTTATCTAGGTAAGTAAGTAAGATAACTAGATATATAGTAACTAAGTGTTGACAGCTGTCAATAGCTCCACCCGTAATACAAGTAATCTGTCATTAACTGTCAAAAGTAACTACTTATAATATTTGTTGAAATATTCAAATAATAAAAGACAAAGCTGACAATGATCTGAGGTCTACGAATTACCAGATGGGCAAACGCACGACTTACGTACAACTGCAAGAGAAAACCGCGCTGAAAAGTTCATTATAAAGTTTTATTGAGTGAATGATTGCATTTAATTAATAATCTACTCCTATAGCCTATAGTGCACTTTTTAATTTTAAACATTCTCGCTAAATAGTTTAGATACTACTTAATATATTTCGTCTTGGAATTTTAGAACGTTAGCTCTAAAGACAAATTACAATTAGGTACGTACCGACTAGTGCAAAATAATTGAACCAACCGACTTTTAAATGACTGTTTGTAATATTCGTAAGTAATTATCGTACTATGTAATTATTACCAATATATTTTATCAAAATTCCTGAAAGAATAATTATGTTCATTCATTTTTTCGTGACATATCTGCTGGAGATTCTCATCGGTGTAGTTCTGTATAGGTATGACTAGAAAATAGTAGCAATTCCAAAATTTCTAAATATTAATTTCATGAATCGGTGTGGTCTGGTTTTCCCAGATGTAATTAATAATATTATTATTTTATTATAAATGTTAGTTTCATTTGAATTTATTATTTATAATAAAAACTCGGAATTTTAAATATTTTTCAGAAACTATATACTGGAGTCTGGACTGACTACTTATTTGCGTGTATTTTAAATTGAAATAAATAAATAAAATATACGTTATCATCGCGACAGAATCATTATTAGTTAACTACTGAAAAACTTCTGACTTATTTAATTTATTTTTTTATTTGTTCACGGTTTCAGAGTACCCAGCGAAAGACCAATAAATTTCTCTCTTTTAGCCGATGGTATTTGTGAGGTGTGGTTTGTCGGATTATGTACATAAGCTTTTAATTATGAAAAACCCATTGGTACATGGCCGGGATCCGGGATCGAACCCGTGGTCTGCTTAGTTAGTACCAGACGTCTTAACCACTCGGCCACCGACGCACCTTATTTAACTGAAATATTCATTACCTAAATATCTCAACAAGTCGACATAATATATTCCTTTCAAATACTTAAGTATACACAAAAATACGTAAAAAATATCTTTAATCTAAATTAACTTAGCGTAACAAGCGTTTTTTATAAGTACTACGTACGAACTACGGGGTGATGTGGTTTCGTATTTCAAAATTTTGAACGGGGGATTAGAACATATTAAGACGGTACCGAATTTACAAATCGAACTTATGATTCACGGGGCAATTAATAAATAATTAAATTAAATTAACGGAAAATTATTTGCGTATGTACGTATAAATGACGTCACTATTCCTAAAATAACGCGGACGAAGTCGCGGGCAACCGTTAGTATGAGGTAATTTGGATATTACCTACCTATAGGTACACTTGAAAAAAATTAATCAGTCTAATCGATACCTACCTAGGTAATTGGCGGATAAACATTTCCTCCGTTTGGAAGTTGGATAAACTATAAAAAATATTAGTAGCAAAAAGATTATAATTTAGTAATAATACTGATAGTTGCTACAAATCAACAGAAAAAAAAATTATCAGAAGTCGAAAAATGTTCTATAACTTTCTTTATTCGGAGCTAGTGACGGAAATCTAATAAAATTTGAAAAGTGTATTTTACAAATGTTAATTTTTTTTTTTTTATATAAATTAATCATAAATAGTTCTATTATGCTGAAATGTTTAATACAATTATCATACAAAATCCAAATATTAGTAAATAAAAAAAATGTTAATTGAACAATAGATAGTAAAATGAGCGAGTCACATAGTCTCCATAGAATATGAGTAATTGTGACCCATAACCTTGACCATAACCTGACCTTAAACTCAACTTCCGTTTACCGGGAGATAGATGCGTGCGCGCACTCTGCTGATGTTGGTGTTGTTGTTGGTGCACTACATGAAAATATATTTTCCATTCTGCAAATACTTTATATATATTTAGAATATCAACTTTATTTTGTAGCTGTTTAGGTTCAAATTTGTTTGTACACTGAAACGAGATAGTGTGTTTTGGTTTTGAATAAGGCTTGTGTTAAAGTGAGATAGAGATATTGGAAAGTGTGTCAGTGACCTAGTTGTTAGCGACGCTTGGTTTGCAAGTTGTCTGTGTGTTTGTGTGCTACATCCGTAAACACGGCCTGTAATAAGGAGAGGGGCGGAGCGGGGCTAGGCGGTCTCTTTCTGAAATTAATTGGCAACATCGTTTGACATTTTGAAAGGAAAAATGCAATTTTGAAGTCAAATGAGCCTCGTATTTAATATGCTGTGACCTTCTTTTGATAATAAGGTGTGAAATGTTACCGTCTCTTTCTGAGGTTAATTGATACACCCTCCTGACAGTCCTGACCCTCCTGTGTAGGTAGTTAAGTTCTACCAACATTATTATTTGACAGATATTAAAAAAAAATTAAAACAAGAAGGTAGCTTCAGCTAAATATGGAAGATTTGTCAGGGGGAGATATAAGACAGAAAGTGTCCATAAAATATGTGTATACCTACAATGTCGGCTACAAATGCTACAATGTATCATCTCCATGTTGATGATCATGGTAAATGACTGTTACAATATGCCACCCAACATATAAAGGAGACGTAAGTGGAATAAACATATTTCAGATTATTTTATGACTTTCAACATTTCCAACGTGTTTTCCCGTTTCTTTCTAAAAAAATGTAAGTTCTAGTTACATATTATTATTATATATACATACTTACAATAATATAAATTAAATTATTAAATAAAATTACGTCTGTTAAAGAAGTGATACAGGTCCATCAAGTGCAGCAACAGGCTTGCCACCTGTTCTGTTCAATATGGACAACTGGCAATATGTGGACACTGTTACACCGCAAGGTATAAAGGCCGCGAAGGTGTGTTTTGTTTTCTGTAAGTCCTAATTAATTCTAAAACCATACAAACCATTAATTGATGACATTTCCAACAGTGGAAAAAGTCATAGTAAACCGTGCGGTGCGGGCCCAGTGTCGCTGTGTGCGGGCGGCGGGGAGCGGGCGGCGGGCGGCGGGCGGCGGGCGTGGTAGGAAAGTAAAAGTAGTAGTTTTCACGTGGCTAACTGTACTCTGTTTCGCTCTCAACTCTGCGCCTGCGCTGTCCCGCTGGCACACATTCGAGACTCGTTATTAGCCACAACACAACCATAATACTCAATACTAACTGCTACGAGAATAAAGGAATCAGGGATAGACTGCTACGACGTAGCACTCGTAGTAACAAACCTTACTCTTGGGTTTTCGCCTGCTCCGCTCCTTTGGGTCTTGGCGTGATGTTATATAGCCTATAACCTCCCTCAAGAATGCAAAGATTAGCGATTATTAGTATAGATTACACTGAATACACGAAATACAAGACATTTAAATTTTAGACCCAAACCAAATAACTCTGAAAATGAAGTTTTGAACCAAAAAAAAATATTCCAATATTATCTCTTACAGTAATATACATGTAGTTCCTCCATGACTTCAAGCCATATCAACAAGCCTCTCGATTATGGTAAAAGTCACGCAGACGATAACACTTATAAAATTCCGTTGGGTAACTTCTCTTCTAACAAGCGTTAGGTCCGCGACATCTTTCGTTTTCGTTTTGATTCGAACGAAGCCCAAATATGGGTCCCCACCAATGGCCAGCCAAGGAATGCCCGGCCCGAGAATATCCAACACTAGAATGTGCGATCAAATTGCTGCGCCGGACGAATACAGTACACGGATTGCCCTGCATTATTTGCGAAGTATTTTACATCTACCAAACGTTACTATTTCTTTTTGACAATCTTAAATGACGAATCAAAATGTGAATTTATCCAAAGAAATGACATCGCAACAACATCAAGTCGCACCTCGTACTACCACCAGTACCACCAGTACCACCAGTACCAACTTCCATAGTACCTACTTGCTGTGGCACCTACTAGTACGGTTCACGGCCCACAAACACAAACTTTCTTTTCCACATCTACGTGAACAAGTTGACACTACTTGCAATATGTATTTAGATTTCTTATTGATTACCAATCATGCGATTCTCCATTCGTCTGTTGTTAGTAATAATCGCTTATAAGTATTATCTATCTATCTATCATCACACCTTTTACCCCAAGAGGGGTAGGCAGAGACAATCGAATTTGCTACGATCCTGACATACCTCTTTCGATCCAACAATCAAAGCAAACATTTTATTTAGGGTATGAATTATTTTAAAATAGTCGGATGTATTTGTTTGTTGTTCTTCCACGTCCAAACAGAGCAAGGGTTTTCACGTGATTTTTTGCAGAGATATAGTTGGATTGGAAATCCGGAAAGTGACTTAGGCTACTTTTTATCCCGGAAATCATTGGGGATAAATTCTTATGTGGCTTTTCAACAATTACCATAGGCGAAGTCAGGGCGGAAATGTAGTTGTAGAATTGTGGAGACCTGGCTGGTACACTTTCCTACGTTTACTTTATAATATTATATTTGATATTTTGCACGTCATCCTGGTTTTGACGTTACTGGATGTAAACATAATTCAATGAATATATATGAGTATTTCAAGAATATTTCAGCGTTTAACTATTACATTCCTGCAACTCTACATTGGTGACCACCGAATTGAACTACTTTATGTAACTATAATATACATGGCGCACAAGGACAGCAGTTTGGGCAGTGGCAACCCGGCGGCTGTGTCAAACGGTACGTCTGCAGAACTGTGCAAAGTCGGAGTAAGGATTCCACCGTTTTGGCCTGAAGATCCTGTAATCTGGTTCGCTCAGGTCGAGGGCCAATTCTCCAACTCCGGGATCACAAGTGATACAACCAAATTTAATTATGTTATCGGGCATCTGGACCGTCAATTTTCGAAAGAGGTTCGAGACATTATAATCAATCCACCACAAAATGACAGGTATGAAAAATTAAAGTCAGAATTAATTAAACGACTCAGCGCTACTCACGATCAAAAAATTCAACAAATATTAACACAGGAAGAATTAGGAGATCGGAAGCCTTCCCAATTTTTAAGGCATCTACAATGTTTAGCTGGAGCGACAGTACCGGAGGATTTTTTTAAAACTATTTGGATGAGCCGTCTTCCCGCAAATATCCAGAGTGTTCTCGCCAGTCAGCCATCAGTATCATTATCTATATTAGCAGATTTAGCGGATCGAATTCAGGATATAGCTCCTTACACTAAGCAAGTGGCGACGACCAGTCAGGATAATCCTGGAAACTGCTGTGAAGAAGTTAAGCACGAAATTGCAGCACTTAAGAAAAGTTTTCAGAAGCTCTCAACTTGGGACAATAGACGCCGCTCCCGTTCTAGTTCCCGATCTCGCTCTCCATCGACGTCTGTTCGAAACAATTCTCCAAGCGACCTTTGCTGGTATCACTACCAGTTTGGTTCTAGAGCAAGAAGATGTGTCTCGCCCTGCAAATTTGACCAGGAAAACTCAAACGACGGTCGTTAGTAGCGGCCAACGACTGTCGTCAACCCTCGTCTGGCCGCCTATTTGTAACCGACAGAAAGACAAAAATGATGTTTTTAATTGACACTGGGTCTGATACTTGCGTGTTTCCTCGGACAGCTATCAAGAACAAACAAACAAAATCAAGCTACCAACTTTTCGCAGCCAACGGCACTACAATATCAACTTATGGTTTTATACATCTTACATTAAACTTCGGACTTCGACGTGAGTATGGCTGGAGGTTCGTTATCGCTGACGTCACTAAACCTATTATTGGCGTCGACTTTCTGGCGTATTACAACATCTTAGTAGATGGCAGGAATCATAGGATTTGTGATCAACTTACATATTTAGTTGCACCCGCATCTGGTGTTAACCCTACCGAAACAGTCACTTCCATTAAAACCAATTATCCGGAACTTAACCCCGATTTTGAAATTCTCCTAGAAGAGTTCCCAAACATAACGCGTCCAGCTGGCAGGCCACGTGACTGTCCCCACAATACTGTGCACTACATCAAAACTACATCTGGCCCGCCAGTTACTGCCCAACCACGTCGTCTACATCCAGACAAACTTATTATTGCTAAACGTGAGTTTGACGAGATGGTTAGGATGGGTACCGCTCGACCTTCTAACAGCCCCTGGTCCTCAGCTTTGCACCTTGTTCCTAAAAAGGACAATAACTGGAGACCTTGCGGTGACTACCGAATGCTTAATTCTCGCACTGTACCAGATAGGTACCCCATTAAACACATACATGATTTCAATTTTAGCCTTTCAGGTTGCACTATATTTTCTAAAATCGACCTTGTCAAGGCATACAATCAAATCCCCGTTTTTCCACCCGACATTCCCAAAACGGCAATTACTACTCCTTTTGGGCTTTTTGAGTTCCCAATGATGACTTTCGGCCTAAGAAATGCTGGACAGACTTTTCAGCGATTCATTGACGAAGTTACCAAAGGTCTTGACTTTACATTTAGTTACTTAGATGACATTTTGGTATTTTCGCATGATTTCGTAGAGCATCAACTTCACTTACGTGAGCTTTTCTCTAGACTTGATAAATACGGTCTTCTTATCAACACCTCCAAATGCACTTTTGGTGTTTCAACTCTTACTTTTCTCGGCTATACAGTTTCCGCTGAAGGTGTTAAACCGCTACCAGATCAAACTGTCGCGATTCAAACATTTCCAGAGCCCAAAACTGTGAAAGAGCTAAGACGTTTCCTTGGTATGTATAATTTTTATCATCGCTTCATACCACGTTCAGCTGAGTTACAAGCACCCCTAAACGATCTTCTTAAGGGCTCTGTGAAAAACAATCAGACTATTAAATTTGATGACATATGCAAACGGGCTTTCGAAGACTGCAAAAGAGGTCTCTGCAATGCTGCAACTCTGGCCCATCCTGACAGCAGCGCTAAGCTTGCTCTTGTCACTGACGCGTCTAGTACTGCCATAGGTGGAGTTTTACAGCAGTTTAAAAATGGATTTTGGCAGCCTTTAGCATTCTTTTCACGTAAGCTTTCTCCATCGCAGATTAAGTATAGCCCTTACGATCGTGAATTGCTTGCTATATACAAATCAATTCAATACTTCCGGCATATGTTAGAGGCTCAGGTTTTTACAGTTTTTACAGACCATAAACCTATCTCATTTGTGTTTCAAGCAAATAGAGACAAATTTTCACCCAGACAATTCCGTTACCTCGACTATATTTCCCAGTTTACATCAGACATTCAACATATTTCGGGAAAGGATAATGTAGTCGCAGATACCCTTTCCAGGATTGAAGAGTTGACCTCCAAGGCTATTGACTATGATGTGCTTGCTCATGCTCAATCTAACGATCCTGAATTAAACCTTTTATTATCAGGGGGTTCATCACTCAAATTTGTTAAACTTCCTATTTCAGGATCATCCTCATTCATTTATTGCGATGTGAGCTCTTCTACTCCTCGACCTTTTATCGTCAAAGCATTACGCCGTCAAGTATTTGATGCCATTCATTCTCTCTCTCATCCAGGAACAAATGTCACAGTTAATCTTTTGGTACAAAGATTTGTCTGGCCTGGCATACGGAAAGATTGCCGAGAGTGGTGCCGTAGCTGTTTAGCTTGTCAACGTGCTAAAGTAACACGGCACGTGTCTTCTCCTTTGGGCGTTTTTCAATTACCTTCTGCCCGTTTTCTCCATGTTCACACCGATCTTATAGGTCCTCTTCCCATTTCAAACGGTTTTCGTTATGCTCTCACGGTTATCGATAGATTTACTCGTTGGCCTGAGGTCATACCACTCACCGATATCACGGCGGCTTCCACTGCCAATGCATTTTTGACAGGTTGGATTTCCCGTTTTGGTTGCCCGGTCAGCATCACTACTGACCGTGGTAAACAATTTGACAGCTCTACGTTCAAAAATTTAACCCAGCTAATTGGCTCGCAACATAAGATGACAACAGCATATCATCCAGCTTCCAATGGTTTAGTTGAGCGCTTGCACAGACAATTGAAAGCTGCCATAATGTGCAACGCAGACTCCAGTTGGACAGAATCTCTCCCTTTGGTTCTCCTCGGTATAAGAAGCGCCTGGAAATCAGACTTACAGTCATCTGTAGCCGAACTTGTTTATGGCGAACCATTGCGCCTTCCTGGCGAATTTTTTCATTCGAATTCTAACACTATATTAGACATGCAAGACTACGTATCAAGGTTACGCTCCTTCGCTAATAAACTAAAGCCTATCCCTACAATACATCATACTTCTAAAACAGTTTTTGTTTTCAAGGAACTGGCAACTTCAGACTTCGTGTTTCTTCGTCAAGACGGAGTCCGTCCAGCCCTGCATCCACCATATTCTGGACCTCATAAAGTCCTAAAGCGAGGTCAAAAATATTTTCGTATTCTCCTTAATAACAAGGATACCACCGTTTCGGTAGATAGGTTGAAACCAGCTTTCATGATGTTGGAAAAAGATCTTGAAACCAATGTTCCTCAGTCTCCTACTCTACCCGCAGCCGCTATGCAACCCGAACCTCTACGCATTACTCGCTCTGGACGCCACGTCCGGTTTCCACCTCACTTACGCCCGTAGTCACGGTCTCGGTGGGGGAGTGATGTGGAGACCTGGCTGGTACACTTTCCTACGTTTACTTTATAATATTATATTTGATATTTTGCACGTCATCCTGGTTTTGACGTTACTGGATGTAAACATAATTCAATGAATATATATGAGTATTTCAAGAATATTTCAGCGTTTAACTATTACATTCCTGCAACTCTACAGAATAAAGAAGAGCCATGGATTAGAAGTAGAATGACGTAGCGTATAGCAATATACATAGTATAGTACACGGACCTCACTGTGGCGCTGTGGGCACTGTGGCACGTAGCAGCGACGCGCGACGCAGTGAGACGCGTTACTAGGTCAACAATCAAGGTCGACATTTCTCCACTACTCGGCTGGTTAAGGCGATGTCGCACGACAAATATACATTATAATATTGTTATTTCGAATCCAATAATGTTAGCAATGAATTTACAGCTATGTTAGTACCTATACCTACAAGAATTTATATGTGAAACTAAAATTTCTCACGGAACCCTATACCGGGCAACCGGAACAAGTAACCCAGTCCCGAAAACCCGAGTCCAACCTATCACTCACTACCTTCTGGAGGCTGTTACCGCTTCCTCGAAGCCTGGATAGCGATGATGCGGCTTTTTTACGCATAATTGCATGAAAATCATCTATGTATGTATTCGCGAATGACAATGGAAATCTTGAGTTCAAGTGTAAGTATGTTATTTTATTGTAAGACAAACAAAACCTGTTTGTAAAGTCTATGGCCTGGTGTCAAGTGTTAGTGCATGAAGGTGGTAATCACCGCAATCACAGAGATGCTCTTTTCCTGAAGGACCCAAGGCTATAAAAGTATTTACAACGGGGAGAAAGGCGACAAATAAATGTAATTATTTTTATTAAGTAGGTATTAATATCCATGGCCGTGTCCGAAATCCCAATTCTTTTGAAATTTTAATAACTTAATATAATTTCATAATAAGTAGGAACGTGTTTTTGCGATGCTTAAGACATGTAATGTATATAATGTATCTAGCGCACTACTTGTGAAGCAGATTCTAGGTAAGATAAAGTAACAAAAACAACGATTTTTATAAAATTATAACCAGGGTGACGACAATATACTGTCATATGTTACATAAATATAGGTGTTATAATCGGAGAACATGGCCTTAACAGAGCTCTGTCAGAGCCAGAACGCCTGTGACTTTGCTATTCATTTCGCTAATGAGACAGTGAGGCACAGCGCATGTTTAAACCTACACTTATATTATAAATAATAGAACTAGGTATCGCATATACGCCCACCTCTTCTTAGTTTTACTGCATACTATTCCACTTGTTTATCTCTCTGTTTCATAAGTTGTTTCGATTGCTATTGTTGATGTGTTCGTAGATACTTTATACTAATAGTATAAAGAGGTAAAGTTTGTAAAAACTCTCTGAAACTATTGATGCAATTCTGAAAATTATTTCACTAATAGGAAGCTGCATAAAACCTGAGTACAATATATATTAGGCTATTTTACTTACTTTACTATCAGATTTATTGGTTTTGTTGACCGACTTTGAAAAATGTTATTATTGAGTCCACTGTTTGTGACAGTCACGGTACTTTCATCAGTGTCAACTACACTGTTGACAGTGACAATCGGCTAGTTTGTGTGCTAATTAGACACCGGCCCACTATATCACCTACGTAGGGGTGGATCACTTTTAAACTACGTAGAGTCAGTCGGCAGGATACAAATTGTAGCGATATATATACTACCTATTTTCCCTGGCTGGAAGTTTTGTATGTTTATATTTTTTCGAAAAGTAAAAAAGAATGTCAATATGAATGAAGGAGTTTTGAGAGAGGTGACGATATGAAAAATTGCGAATTATTGTTAAAGAACTAAACATTTTATATCAATACAACAAGAAGTTACATATAAATAACATAAATATTATGCTCTGATATCAGGGGTAAATATCACTTTTATATAAATAAATTGTCAATCTTAGTACCTACCTATTAAGAATTTGTATATAACAATAGATTTCATTTAATATTTACAGCTTTACCCCCTATCCTCATATTATTAATAACATTTAATGTGAAATTTTAAAACTGGAGGTGAAGTTTAAAGTTGCGGTGTAGTAGCAGAGTGCCTTCACTTGAACTCCAACACCAGCACCAGAAAAACAATTAAGTATTGCCTACTACTTACCTATTATATACCTACCTAAAACAATCATAATAGATGATCGTCAGGAGATTTTCAATTTCTTAATTTAATTTAGTTTTTTTTATTATCCTTAATGTGTAAATATATAATTTAAAATTAATATAATAACTTAATAAGAATTGTACCCAATATTCATTTATTATTAACTAATAATAAATTAGTTAAACTTATTTCAAATTTTGTCTTATTAATCCTGTGTCATCAACCTGTAACCATTGGATTATAAATTATAAAATCTAAAACCTAATATTACAAAATGTCATCTTCTTCTAATATATCAAAATCAATTTTTTTAGGGTTCCGTACTCAAAGGGTAAAAAAGGAAACCCTATTACTAAGACTCCGCTGTCCGTCTGTCTGTGTGTCTGTCTGTCCGTCTGTCCGTCTGTCACCAGGCTGTATCTCATGAACCGTGATAGTTACACAGTTGAAATTTTCACAGATGATGTATTTCTGTTGCTATAACAACAAATACCTACTAAAAACAGAATAAAATAAATACCATACAACAAACATGATTTTTTTTTTTTGCCGTTTTTATAGATAATGGTACGGAACCCTACGTGCGCGAGTCCGACTCGCACTTGGCCGGTTTTTTTTCATTGTTCGTATTCTATAATGTTCGAGTTTAGTTCACAAAGCCGCCAACAGATGGCGCCACCAGTAAAATTACAAATTTACAATGCACTCAACTCAAGAACTACTGGACCGATTTAAAAATATTTTTTGCATTTGATAGTTCAATTATTAGGTAAGGTTATTTAACATCACGCTACCTACCCAAGGGGGTGAATTGTATTCCTAATACAACGCGTATAAAGTAACAGCCAATCAGCAAGTATTATAATAATAAAGAACAATACAAGAAAGTGTTATGTATATATATTTTTCTACAATGTAATAGTGTGGAGAGTTGTTGTTAACAAATTGCTATAAATCCCACTTAGAGTTGCTAATAAGCATATTTAGTCGAGACGACAATGTTACTGAATTAATCGTACATGTACACTCAAACATTATATTTTTGAACGAAAACTTACTTTTACGATCGCTATTATGTAATTGTCATTTATTGTTTCCACCCCCACATCCATCCCCTGAATTATGTAGCCAAGTGAAAAATATACATAAAATACTACAATGATCAAAAGTTTCTTTACATATACAGCCCCAACCAATCCTGGCTGTCTTCATGCCATGGCCATAGGCTACAATTGTAAATACTTTTGATTAACTTTATTATTGTATTTATGTTGTACGAGTGTACCGAGTTATGTCAAACGATTGTTTTGTGGGTAGTGGGCGGGCGGAGACCGTTATAGTGTTGTAGCTACTATACCTACTTACTTACGTGATAACTATGTGACACGTATATCATTTAAATCTTTATGAGTATAAAATCTAATCTAATTAATGTTGTGAATATAAAAGTGTATTATTTAACAAAACACCTTCCTGTTGTGGGTTCTACGATTACGTACTAATAGTTTCTTTCTTACTACATTTCCACCCTATGGAACACACATATTATCATTATTATGATCTAATAAAAAATCCTTTCAGGCGTAGGTACACAACATAGCATGGCGATTCGCCTAGCAGCGAGAGGAGTAAGCCAATTGTCGGACAGTATTTCTGCTTTCTCTGAAGTAACTCAATCAAATCAGGACTGGTGCTTGAATGTCACCAAGCATTAAATCAGGTTTGCAACGAACTAAATAATAACGCGGTAATGAATGATGCAGCCGAGCAACTGACAGGATCAGGTATGGTAGCTATGGATTCTGAACCACTGATACCATCTGCCTCGAGACTGGATCCGGGCTCAATTCAGACTATAAACCACTCAAAAACATGAAACGGAATGGGTCAGACTTGAGAGCTGCAGACAATTAAAACTAGTTCTGCCATCTCCAAACTCTCGACTGACACAAATACTAATAAACCTAAAAAGTTGTTCTAATTCTTGAGACTAATTACACAAGTAATTACAGGACATGGGCTCTTTAATAAACACCTTTATAATATCGGCATTACAAACGCCACTCACATCCTTATGAACTTTGTAGGTTTGACAGAATACAGGGGTGCTCATCTCCGTGCCCCGAGGACCATTAAGGGGCTCATCGGCTTCCTGAAGGAGCTGTGATGGCAGGAGTAATTTTATTAATAAGATAGATTAAACTTTATACCATTGTTAAATTCTTTTGGTACACTACAGCCTCGCCACGTTGAGATGAGATTTTAAAATATTTACCTTTACAAGATATCTCTTAAAAGAGTATTGAAAGCTACCCTTTTTCATATATAAAGAGTTTTTTTGAACCACCCACAAACAATATATACCTTACGCAATGAATAAAGTTGCTGTTTTGACTGCTACTGTTTGAAGTTATAGAATGTGATGCTTTGTGTTAAACAATAACAAACAAGAGAGAGACAGGTGGACAAAAGGTAAAGGTTCTGTCACTATACCTTTTGTAGGTATTCCTTTTAAATAGGTATAATGTAGGTTTCGTCTTCTTTGTAAATGATAAAAAATATTGTCACACTTCATTACTGCAACAATGTTAGCTACCTGTAACAACTTAATATAACTTTACATTATTTGTTACTAGCGAAAAATTCTAATAAACGCAAAAATACGCATATTACTAGATACTTGTTTATTAGAGATAGATATGTGCTACCGCGGACTTTTTTGTAGATCATATTGTTCCACACATTTCTTTCCTACATCACTTTGTTAATAGTCTCTGCTCTGACGGAGTAGACAGCATACAAAATGAAAACTCGCTGGGGCTAACTTTTTCCCGGACTTGATTCACTAATACTGCTCACAACTCCTAAACATGTTTAATGCTCGTATACCTTCCGCGTGAATATACCTAACTCGTGAAAATCGCATCAAAATCCGTTCAGTAGTTTTTGCGTGAATTGGTAACAGACAGAAGCAGCAAGGGAGTTTGTTTTATAATATGTAATGATAATAATAGTGATGTAGTGATGATAGTGAAGTGATGATGAAGTAATGATGAAGAGATGATGAAGTTTAGTATCTATTGGATGTCTATTGGCAATAACGTGGACTCCTGCGGCTTGTGGACCATAACTTGTATACATCTAATTTATAAATAATAATATAAGTACATTTCGTTTATTACAATCAATAAATATTTATATATCAACATACCAAGTATCTATAAAAACGGCAAAAAAAAAAAACACGTTTGTTGTATGGGAGCCCGGGAGCCCCCTTAAATAATAATTTTATTTTAATTTTATTATTTATTTTTAAGCGTCTACCTGTTGCCGTTATCAATATCGAGCAAAAACGAGCAAAAAAAATAACCTTTATTGTAAGGGAGCCCCCTTGAATATTTATTTTATTCTATTTTATAGTATTTGTTGTTATAGCGGCAACAGAACTACATCATCTGTGAAAATTTCAACTGTCTAACTATCACGGTTCATGAGATATGAGATACAGCCTGGTGACAGACAGACAGACAGACAGACAAACGGACGGACAGCGGAGCCTTAGTAATAGGGTTTCCGTTTTTTTACCCTTTGCGTACGGAAGCCTAAAAACGTGGTAAGCCGCCATCGGGGCGGAGTATGAGGGGCGAAGTGTAGGTACATATGTATTTAGAACAGTCACCGTTTTATAGGTGTAGTTTTGGTAAGGAGATATCAGTGTTAGTGCTAAGTGCTAACTATGTTATTTTGTACATAAAAATAATATAGACACAATTCCAAGTAACATGACAAGTATACGTATACACTGTCTTGTCAACCTTCCGTCCACATGTAGTATCTCTGTCACCTATCTAGATCTACGATTTATTAGTGAAGTATTAAAAAACACTTTGTAAAGATAACAAATATTACTTAGAATATATTTATTTGATCAACGTCGACAGTTGGTATAGTTCTCAACAACAATGCACCCCAAATATTTACCTCAACGACAATTGAATGTTAGCTACCGTATCTGTCTCTCTGTACCTACTAAAGTAATAACAATTAGTTACAGTATAGTTGTGATGTATTTACAATTTGTTCCTGTTCCTTTGGAGACACCTTTTGTATGAAGTTGTACCTTAACTAAAGAAACTACGGTGTATTGCTACCGGTGTGAAGTGTTCCCAACATCACTTTGTTCTACATTTTATTTATTTTGAGTGTAACTTTGTGCCGAGTGACAAAGACAAAATGAGGGTCTGTACTTAGAAGTCTTCCTCTATCAACATCTAGACTAGAACATTGACCTAAAAATCGCTTCTTATTTGACTGCAACTGCAGTATTGATCCAGATTTTTCATTATCACATGATCTCTATAACAACTGCTGCATACGAGATGGTATGGTTCCATATTTTATTCAATTCTCAAATTATGATTTTACTGCATGCATTGCTATTTGATAAGCTATATTTCCAACTCGAACATGGTGTGCTTCGCTTTGTGTGTGTCAACGCTTTGTCGAACGATGTACTTACGATGTTGGGACACCCTGCCTGCACCATCACCATCCACAACGCAATGTGAATGTTTTAGACAAATAACTCGGATTATGACTTGTAATGAACAAAATAAAAAACACGGAAGTAAATGAAAAAAAAATGTATGCATGCACGTACAGATATTATTATGATTAAAAAAAATAAAAAAGCCAACTCCCATCCAAGTGCTGAATGCGCCCGAATAGATCGCAGGATTCGAATAGATCTTTTGATTTATCGTGCTGCCATCTCTGGTAAGTATTTGGTATCACTTTTAATCATCATTTTTAATAATTTTAACTTCACGAACAAAGTGATGAACATTTTATTAGGAAAACTTATATTTTTTAATTAAGTTACGAACATGCGTCAGTTAATTTAATATTTTTTACTTATAACACATACGTCATAATGTTTGCTTTCTTGGTTGGTCAGCCAAGATTTGTGATCAAAAGAGAGATAAAAACAAAACGTAGGTTATTCATTTTTGTAAATTGTTTATTAAAAATTCAATGGCACATTCTAGCTATAGAATACATATAGGTAAGTAATAATTAAGTAGGTATTAGTATACTCTAGTAACGTCATAAAGAAGCACCAATACCTACAATACAAAAGTTTCATCAAACGTTCACAAGTTACAAGTAAATAAGTCAATAAATGTATCAACATTTATTTTAATAATTAATACGAATCCTTAATTATAACAATATTTATGATTTGCATAATAATTAAATAAACCTTTCATAAGAATAAGGAATAGCAATGTTAATTTTCATAATTTACATTACTATTCCAAACAGTGTCTGCTGAGTAAACATTATTATTATTAATACTATTATTGATTAGAATAAAATGGCAAGATTGTATCTAACGTATAAAAGTACACATTACGAAAATCATTTAAAAATCCTTAAGTACCTACAGAGGTAGGCATTGTAACATCACATATATAATATTTTGTACTGATCTGAGTACAAAATAAACTTTAAAAAGTATACTTAATCTAATTACAATAATAATCATGGTACCCCACAATGGTAGGTACACCATCAGTCAGAAGTAAAATATTCCTAGTTCCAGTACCAGCCTCTAGGACCCCTCGTGTGTCCTGGAGTGGTCAACATGATTACTGTGACTGGTGTCTATGTGGACGACGGACACCCGCTGTGAGGTCCCGACCGAGGGTCAGAGTTGTAACGACGACGACGGCTGCTGTTAGACCTTACACTGCGCAATATGGCGGTACATTGTTGGCGCTCTGAAAAAAGTCAATATGAAAGTTAACAAGATTGAAATCCAGCGGAAGATGCTAGAAACTTAAACTCAGGCTTTAGGCAGACCCGCTGAAATTATTTTCAAGACTTTTTGGAAACTGAGAGACCTTAGCAAGAGTATGTATTTTAATGTTACTAAGGCCATCTCTTAGTGCCAAACGGAACGAAGGAAGAGTACGATTTTTACCTTCTAGCATTTAGCTTGTTAAACGTCACACAAGATGGCGCTTTACTAAGGATTGAATAAGTACCGAAAAATATTTATTTACAACTCTATTGTTGAAAACGTTACGAATAAAAAACTGAGGAGTGCCGGCAACTAAAAGGCCTACCACACGCACAAACATCCCCACAGTTAGCTTGCGCAAACTTTTCTCGTCAAATAAGACTGAACATGGACGTGCTACCACACGGCACAAGTAAGTACGCGCAAGCCCCATTCTTATCGAAATCGTCGGCGCGGAAACAATGTTTCCTAATGAAGAACTATTTCTTATGCTAGTATTTTTCAAGTGTTTGCTAAAAAAGTCAAAGCGTAAACGATCAAAGTGGAGAAAGAAATGGCTGTTGAATAGAAAAAAATATTCACATATAAATATACTCAAAGATTTAAGCGATGATCCAAACGATTGGCGGAATTATTTACGGATGGATGAAAATGCCTATAGTGAATTGTTAAGTTTGGTAGTCTTCGTAGGCATCGCTTTTTTATTCCGGTCAGAATATAGATAGCAGGCAGAGATTTGTACAAATTTATAAATTCCGTCATAAACTCGCGATTACAACAATCTGCCATACTGAACGCCCAACCACACGCACAAGCCAAGTTTGCGCAAGCCGGGCTTGTCAAGTAAAATTTCAAACACGTCGAAAAAGCGCAAGCGCTGTGGGGTTTGCGCAAGGTTAGCGCGTTATACAGTTTTACCAACCACACGCTCAGTCAAAACTGTGGGGATGCTTGTGCGTGTGGTAAGGCCATAAAACTAGTTCTGATGCTGACATAACTTGCACGAAAATCAAATTTCTGTACAGGAAAATACTATGCAATATTATTGTTGCTAAGTAAGAGTTACAGACAGACGATATATCTTAGACTAGCCTTCCGGCCCCGGCTTCGCCCGTGGATATCGAATATATTCGAACAAAATAAAATATAGCCTATATGTCACTCAGGGATATCGTAGCTTTCTATTGGTAAAATAATTTTCAAAATCGGTTCAGTAGATCCAGAGATTACCCCCTACAACCTCACAAACTAGAATATCCCGTAACGCCTGAGAACAAAATGGCAATGTTTGGTGACATTGCTATATTTAGTAGGCGCTTTATAACATATATCTTTCTGCCCCCGGATTCGCCCGTGGATATTTTCGAACAAAATAGAATATAGCCTATGTCACTCAGGAATATTGTAGCTTTCTATTGGTAAAATAATATTCAAAATCGGTTCAGTATATCCAGAAATTACCCCCTACAACCTCACAAACTTTATCTCTTTATAATATTAGTATAGAAGCATAGATATAGATTACATAGATGGTGGCATGGTGGCGCTACAGCCAAGTGCCAAAAGATCCTTGTAGGACTGTACTCTTGTCTATTTCATCAGAGTGTAGATACCTTCTCGCGTGGCATGGGGACAGTACTTCAAGGTGTGAGCGAGTGGTCCGCTAGCGCCGCACAGCTCGCACGTGTACTGTTTCAACACAGGACACGTGACCAGTCCGTACTCGTCCTTCAGTTTGTGAGTCAAGTAGACAGACGGCAACTCTCCGTTACTCTTACAGAGCCGGCAACTCTGGAAGTACGAGTAGATAAGAATAAATACGACTTTCTTGTACATCTACAATGGAGCATTTTCTTTTATATTGAAACCTTGCAAATTAACATTTGACACTAGCTGACCTGATGGTGCTGTCAAATTTCATTGAAATTGGCTAACTAATAATAGATACGGAGACTAGTCTGTGCCATGAAATAAACCCCTAGCTAGCAACTAGAATAATTTGTAGTATAGTAGAAGTCAGAAAAACTTAGGTATTGATATCTGTATGGAAGACTTATGTCACACAAATAGATCCATCCTTATTAGGGCTGAACATCAGGTCTCAGCCACGGATCTCCACTATGTACCCGAAGCGGATTTTGCTGTATTTCTGTCATGTTACCTACTCAAACAGAAGGCAATAATCTGGAAAGCTTGTGTTGATAGGCAGGGTGGAGTGAAAGTGACCTTGAGGACGTAGCTCTAAAGTCTAAATGATCAGATGTCCAAAAACACGGATACCTCTATTGCCACATCCCTTTATCAGGCAGAGCACCGCAGCTGATAGAGGAAGATAGTTGAGGAGAAGCTAATCCTCAGTAATGAGGGACCGACTGTGGTATATTTAGTAGGTAAACTATTAGTTAGTAAACCATTTTAGAACTCACTTCAGTACTCTTCGCCTTGTTTAGCTCCCGCATGTAGTACTCGGCGGGAGATTTCGGTGTGGAAGTGTTTCTGTAAGTGGGAGGTTCGTGCAGAAAACCCGCTCTGTATCCTGAAAAAATAATGTGTATAATATTCAATACTGCTTTGTGTATAAGACCAGGGTAGATAATTTTTGAAACAAAAAAAAATAATAGTAGGATGAAACCCATTGGAAAATGAAGAGAATATAGCAAAAATGAGGGGAAAAATAATTTACGGGCGATTTGAGGTCGGGAAGGGTAAGGGGGTGGACTTTAAAGGGTGGAAAACGGTTTATCACGATTTCTGGCAAAACTACAATTCCTATCGAAAAAAGTTAAATAGCAAAGTTGTAGGTAATAAAGAGATATACAACTTTTGTATCTACACTTTTTTCACATAATCTCAAAATATCTGCGAAAAATTAAAATAACCGACTTTTCAGTTTTTTATTATCTCCCACAAAAAAAAAATCACGAAATTTGGTGGAAACTTCCCTCGTTAAGTCCCAAATACGCTGTATTTTTTTCGATTCAAAATATTTATTTTTTTCTTGTTATTTTGATTTTATATCCTCATTTTCAATCGAAAATTCTCACGCCGAAAAAGCTGCTTTTTAAAAAAAGTCGGTGCACTTTTTGTTCGTTGAAACCTCTACTTTCTGATGGTGTACAGAAAAATATACATTGCTATAGAAAATTCTCTCAGAAATTTAAATTGAATCGTACAATTTTAAGGATAATTTTTTTCAATTCAAATTACTTAAATGATTTACCATTTAAATTTAATCTAAAAAATGTGACTGCTGCAATTTTTTTTCGATAAAAAAGTTATATATTAAATTCTAATTATATTTTTGGAATAGAAAATCTTATAATATACCTAATAAATATATTTGTTATGCATCTCAATTGAAAAAAAAATCTGAAGTTCTGAACTTCCGGTTCTAAATTCTAACGATTTACGTATAAAACCTTGTGGTGTCGGGTGTGGCCAGAGTGCTCACTTTTTGTCAGTTGTCCATATTGAACAGAACAGATGAAAAGCCCGTTGCTGCACTTAATTTGGTGTTTTTAGATTTTTTTTCCTTTGTAGGTAGGTAAGATATACCTACGTCCAATGACCTACCTCGATACCAAATTTCAAGTTTCTAACACATCTGGAAGTAGTCTAGAATTTTGATGAAATAGTGTTTTCAAACGTCAATATTTCAAGAATGACAAGAGGTACATTTATGAAAATTGGGATCCTAGGTAATCGGGGCGGTATTATTAGACACGCTATATCACAAGGTATGTTAAGTTATTTCGGGGTCAATTCGTGCGAAATAAGCTTTTCGTCTTTTTCGCTTGTGAAGTTGATCACAGAAATTAGAAGATAATTATAGTAAAATATAATAATACTTGCCGATATTGTTAGAAAAGAATATATCAGGACCGGAAATAGTTTTATTAAGGGTCTCTGTTTTCTCCGCTCGGTTTTCTGAAAAACACATTCAATTTGAGTAGGTATCAACTTTATTCAAGTTTATCAATAATTTTTCAGCAATTTACATTTTTAGACATGTTCGAAATAGACATCCTCCCAGACACGCTCATATGAGGTGGGGCTGTAAACTGGATAGTTTCGGGTTTATATATAATAGATTTTTATGTCGAGTCTGTGGTCGGTTTCGGTGGACCGTGCGGCGACGCGCCGGGGATTGGACGAACGCTGTTTGTCCGTCCGTCTATCACAGGGCTAGGTAGCTTTTGAATCTTAATAAGTAGACACTTGAAATTATCACAGAGTATGATTAGCGGCCAACAAATAATAAAAATAAAATAAAGTTAATAAATTAAAGGGGTCCCCATACAAGAAACCATGGACGTAAAAAAGTAGAGGACGGATCACCGCTAAGACAAAAGTGAAGCACCAAGCGTGCATGTGTGCTACCGATTTTATTTATCTCTAATATATCTTTAAATTGTAGAATAAGTGGTAAATTACTAACTTACCTATGAAATGTGATTCCTTGAGATTTTTTATGAGTAATGAAGTTGTTTTTGCATAATTTTACTACACAAAACGGCATTGTTTTTATTTTCTTAAGAGGATCGTGTAGCTCAGCGTACGCAGCGAAATAGGTATTTAGAAAATCATATTCTGTCTCAAGCGCGCTCTTCCCACGGGCATCAGTGCGACAGAGAACACTGCAGCTCGTGAGTGTTCGTAGGTATGTTCTTCGTTGAAAATTGCGTTTTGGGGGAAAACGATTTACACCTACTAAACTATAACGAAACCTTATAATTTTGGTGTCAAACGTTTTAGCAGATTATAATCTACGTACGTACGTTTTGCTTTTTTTGAAATTTTGCTTTGTTTCTCAAATACCGACGGTTTATTACGAGCAAGTTATGAACCAAAAAAGCCGAGATTTGAGGGGCTTATAACTTTTGACCTATTACGAATTTTGAAAAAAGGAAAAAATACGTACGTAGTTTTTCATTATGTCAGTAACATATTACAAAATCGTTAAAATTAAATGATATTTAGGGGTAGTAAAACGTTTTCTCCGTTTGTATGGACATGGACGCGGTACACTACACTCTTAATGGCGGCTGATTAGCATAACCGATTGAGAATGTGTGCGTGAGACTCGTATTTACAATGAAACTGGCATAACTTGGTTGCTTCACTTTTGTCTTAGCGGCAATCCGTCCTCTCCTTTTTTACGTCCATGCAAGAAACGTGTTTTTTTCGGCGTTTTTTGCTCGATCTTCATAATGACAATACATACAAACGTCTAAAAACCGGCCTAGTGAGAGTCGAGATCGCGCTATTTTTATTGTACGGTCAACGGTGATACGGAACGGAACCCTTCTTGTGCGAGTCCGACTCGCACTTGGCCGGATTTTATTTAGTTTTGAAATGTAAATTACATACTTTATAAACTGCAAATAAAAAAGAATGTCTATCGGTCAGTAGGAGCGCTATAGAAGTAAAGAATACCAATACCAGAATAATCCCATTTTCTAGCGTTCTTCTCAACTTCTGGGAAGTAAGGGGTGTCCTTACTCCCGTTACGTCTGAACTCATCCATTATATGTTCACGTGTCGCCGGACCTGCAATATTCATAAACACCTAATATTAACACATTTTTTTAATAACTATAAATTACATCTAGGTAGGTACCTACTTTAAATGTTTATGTAAACAGTGTTTTGCAACCTATTTGCAACTTGTCTTTTTGGCAGCCGCCATTTTCGTCAGAAGTTTCAAATTACTCCATTGTTTTGTTAATATTGTAGTCTAAACATTGTATTAGGGTCTTTCAAATAATAACACAGTAGAGTGACCACACTTTACTTAAATAATGACGTCACTCTAAATAACTAGGTACCTACTTGCGGAAATCAGCTGAAATAAGTAAATAATACCCGTTACATCTACAATTTAAGGCCGCTATGTAACATATCAAGAAACCATCTAGGTTATTCTGTAATTCAATTTATAAAAACCTTTCTATTTCTCGGAATTAGAATACCAAAACTCCATTTTTATTGCATTTCTAGACAAACCATGTGAAACGAATCTTAAAAAATTACTGTTTAGAAAAAAGTGTACCAAAATGATTACCTTGCTTTATTCCTAGTAGGTTAAAGTCCCACTCGAGCTGATGAGCATCACTCAGGATAGTATGTGGTCGCGGTCGAGTTGTAGGATGATCTATTATCCATGATGACGGCTGAAACATGCGGCATTCAACATAAGGAAAAAAGTTTTACAAATGAGGTTGCAGTGGCCAGGTTGTGATTTGTATAGTTATAGGTTGCTCATTGAGTGCTAATGCTACAGTTTAGGTTCTAAATTAGAATTATAACTTCTGATTCATTCTGTTGCTCTTTGACGAAGTGTAATTTTCTTCAGGTATTTTTTGGTTGTAGACCGTGTCTGACAAGACAATCATCCAGTGTGTACTTAGACCTTCCTATATTTTTATATTTAGGTAGGTACCTATTATTCTCAACTAAACACAATTTGAAACCCAAACCGTGAAATAAATTGTGAAGTGGATCATGAGTTCTCGAATTTGTTTGTTGTTGTTGCGAGCTGCATTTGAAATAGGTAGGTATTATATTGTAGGTACCTGTTTCTTGTTGGATATGTCATGCCACTAGATACATTTTAATAAATCTCAATAATTTACGGACTCCTTTCCTTACCTACTCGTTGCTCGAAAAGCAATCACAGGTTTTTTAAATTTCTAATTATTGTAATGAATTTTTGTAGTTTTATTATTTGTGAAAGTTGAAGTAAATTCATTGAAAATTTTGTTTCCCATACTTTTAATACTTTTTATGTGTACCTATGTTACGCGATTACTCCGTCAATTGTGAACCGATTTTAATGGTTTCGTTTTTAATCGACAGAGAATTCTTTCTGATTGGGCCTTTTTTTTGTTTTGGTAAAAATTGATTAAGTAGTTTTTCAGAAATTTTGAAAACTGATTTCACATGTAAATAGTCATAACTCGATGAAATGTATGTCGATTTCTATTATTTATTTTTGTAATGATATTATTATTATTATGATCATATTATTATGATGTTATTAACATCAAAATCACTTAATAGGCAAAAATAAATTAACTTTTTTTTAAAGTATAACGACTTTAAAAATTGGTCACTGAAAAGCAATTGGTCACAAATTAAATATTTCGTCGTTGAATTTGAAGACGTGCCAAGAACAACTAAGAACGTCTAAATAGGCCCATTAGTTTTTAAGTTATAGCGTGGTTTTAAGTTAACTTGCTTGCTGGGTTTTCGTATTTTTATAAAACCCTTTCGGGTTTTCGGACCCGTGGTCTATACCTAAGTGTTCCACGATTGGACCCGACACCGACATTTGCCATAACATAACATAAAGAAAGTAACAATAAACCAACTTAATTACCATGTCATTGTCGTCTCGGAACTTGGGTATCATGTTGATGATTGATCAGAGAATGTCACCACACTAATAAATACTACCTCTACGGGACACTAATTATTGTAAACTAAAAACTAAAATAAAAGGCCGGACGTCGGGCGTCGGGCGGCGTATTTAGATTTACGTGTTCGCAGTACGATCAAACAGCACGAGTTTGTAATGCAAATTGTTTGGTATTGAATCGTTTGCTGTAGAAACTCGAACTACGGTGTGAATTCTAAGATTTACTGTTTTTCAAGGGTATTTTAAACGCTTACCGAAATAGTTTTTAGACCCTAATACTAATTGCCAAGTAAAATAAATTGACCTAAAAAAAATTGATACTAAAATAAGGTCCCTAGTACATAATATGCATGAACCGGAATAATTTTGCGTTAAAAATATTGTGTTACTATAAGTACTCTATTTATTATATGTGGGGCTTTGTGACCTCATATTTTTTATAGAATTTTTTGAAACCTTTATATTTTGTTAGTTCTAAAAAATATGTTTAATAATATTATAGAAAAAGTCAAAAAGTAGTCAAACGTTGTATAGAAAATTTTGGTGAAACAAACATTTTTATTTTAAGGTTTTTAAAATAAAGTTTTTGAGTTTTGATCATTTATAGATAAAGTATTGGTAGTAGGTAGGTACAATAGGCACATTTATTGTAAGCCTTTTAATACAAGGCGTTTTGTAATAGTAGGTATTCATTTCGGATTTTTACTCGATAAATCTTAGGATTTACCTCAGAGATGGTAAATGTTGAAATAAAGTCATGAATCACAGATAACAGACTTACTATTAAGGCTGGGTTTTTTGATCGCTAGTTAAATTTAACAAAAGTTAAAATAACTAGTAGTTACTTAACTAAAGTTAAGGCGTAAACTAGTAGTTAGCTACCGATAACGTTTTTCAATTAATAATTTAACTATGGTTAAATTTAACAATAGTTAATTATGTTGCCAGTGGATTGAATATGAATGTAGTTATAAAAAAAAGATGTGCTTTAAAAAATGCTCAATGAATGTCGCATGAAACGAACACAATTGTCATTACGATTTCCGTGCACGATTCCAAGGCAAGTCCTTTCTATTGAACACACTTTTGTACGTTAATTTTGCATTACAAATCCGTGGTACTCTTTGCAGTACTGGCGCGCACGCCGCACTGAACACGTAAACGGATATACGCCGCCGGGCGCCGCACTGCCCCCTCCTAGAGTACCTACCCACCGTCTTCTTTGTAGAAAGAAACGTGTGCAAAACCCTATTAAACAAAGAAAGTTTATTGCTTGTTTTTGTTTATACTTCTACCTAAATATCTATGGATCTTCCTTACATTATAGAGACGAGCCATAGACGAGCCTTAACCAAGATTGGACCCATAGGGTTCTTCACCTATTTAGGTACCTATCTAAGAACATCGATGATCTAACATCTAGCTACCTACCTAGGTATAATTTCTACTTGTCTTTTTAGTAAACAATCTTTGCATATCTTTCTTAGGAGCAGTAAAAATTTAAACTAATGAAATATGTCCACGGGCGAAGCCGGGCCGGAAAGCAAGTTTAAAATAATAAGTAGGTATAGGTACAATTTTGCTAGTTTTTTTTTCTACGTTTTGTACCGGTATAAGTATTGACATTAGTTGGTATTGTTGGTAAACGCTATCTTTTCGAAAACAGTATTGAGAATTGCAATACCTACTTGCAATAAATAAACGATAGAATATGATTATAAATAAATATAATAAAGAATGATTCTAAGAGCTTGATATTATTATCAAAGAAAATGACACACAGCGTCATCTAACGGCAACAAGTCACACTAACAGCTGACAACCAGCTCTTAGTTACATTACACCGTCACTAGGTGACACTACTAATACAAATATTTTTATTAATAAACCTCCAAAGAGTAAACTGGTAAAGTTGTCTCCCTATTATCATCATCAAGGGGTCGACCCAAGGAATATACTACTGGTCGACCCTTCGGTGTCTTCTTTAGGTGCACATAATGCGAAAAATTCGGAATATGTAAAAATAACAATTTGGAAAAATAAGAATGTGGAGTAATAAGAACATGGACAATTTAGAATTCGGACCCTAACTCCGACACCCACAAAGTGCGCCAAGGTGGCCTGTGGCTACCTTTTATCCGGGCATTTGAGACCCAGTCGGTCCCCCTACTAGGGACTCGACCAGGTATAGTAGTACCTTCTGCTGGCCTGTCATACGGTCATACACAGGGCCTATGTCGCGCAGGTTGTCTCCCTATTTGAATTTGACAGATCCCGTTAGCGCCATCTGCATTTCTGTCCATAAAACTTTTCAACATACATACTATGTAGGTATACAATATAATAGTTGAAGCAGCTCGCACCCAAGTGCACCTTCCTCAACAATAATGAAGGTTAAGTATTTTTGAAGGTAGATATAAAAACGCATTTAATTTGGTAGACTGGGGCACCATATTATGCTGACTCAAGTTAAAAATAGAAACACCCTTAATTTATAATGTATTATTATGTATGTCCATCAGTGTTACAGTGTACCCTCAAAGTTATTATACAGAAATCATCTCATTACCTCTACACTCGGATGTCAGCAGGATGACCCTCTTGAACCGGCCATTTTCAACTTATCCATTCATCCCTTGGATGGCGGCACAATAGGAGACGAAGCGAATGCTGTATTGGACTATTTATCTATTATAAATTGATACAAAATTTTAGCTCTATTGGATTGAATCTATGTATTCCTCATACAATGCGTACGAAGTAGCGGGCAATCAACTAGCAGGTATATTATATTATATATAAAAATAAATAGAAAAACAAGCTGAAAGTGGCGCTTCATGAATGTTGTAAACAAATAGCCAATAAAGCCTTGAAGTATTTCCTTCGGAACTACGAGTAGACGTGTTCTAGTTTCCCTAGAGCTATACGACCGACATTATACTATACTACTTATACCTCTGTAGGCACTAGCTACGCTTTGCTACATCCACAGTCTACAGAACATTGAATTTGTTGTCATTCTATTATCTTCCTTACGGTAAAGGTCCAGATTATCTAATCTTGAGCTTTTCGTGTTTTGACGACTTTATTAAATTCCTGCACTGTTTTATTACGTACTTTAACCATTTTGAAGTCTCGGTAAGGTACCACTTTTCGCCGCTATTCACTAGTTTATAAGAAAATTGACATTGAAAAACTTAACCTCAAAATCTGAAATTGAGATTTTCGTGTTTTAAAATAAAATATAAGGTTTCCAGCGCTTCGGCGGCCGCTCCCGCGGCACCGCTCGCTTCGCTCGCTGGCCTTGCGCCTTGTTTTTACACCATCCGAACCACGCTCGTCGCTGCGCTCCTCGCTAACCTATTTTGTGGAGTAAAAAAATTTCAATCGTGTCTGAAGACTTTTCACTGACGTGGCGGTCACGGGAGGGGTTTTCGGGATTGGTGTCCTGGACGTAAGTTGCTCCTTGTGACGCCGTTCATCCTATGGCATCATAAAAAATGGGTGTTATATGGAGTAAAAAAAACGATTGAAAATTATCTTACAAAATCATGAAAACTCTAACCTTAATTCTGCAAAAACTTATACCTTACCGAGACTTGAAAATAGTTAAAGTATGCAATAAAGCAGTGCAGTCATTGAATAAAGTCGAAAAAACACGAAAATCTCAGGATTATATCAAACTATTTGGTTACTTATATGATGCCTTGACCAGTTGGTGGCAAGTGGCAACTGGCAGCTATGGTGACCAGACCACAACACATAAATGATGATAGCCCCCGAACGAGAATTGTCAGGGCCCTTTGGAAAATAGGTCGCAATGTATTATGACTTAGTTATCATTTTTAATAGAACAAGAAAAATATACATCATCATACAAATGTAGGACTATTTATAATAACTTTAGGATTATTGAATAGATAGAGTAGGTACGATTTTCTTTAGTTATTTTGGTAGTAGGTACTTATACTGACGAGTGACGAGGAATATTTAAAATGTGGCCACTTGCAAAAATCTTAAACTAACACAATCTAGTGAAAACGGTTCTAAATTATGAGTCTTTTTCCGTAGTCCCATTGGATGTTATTGTTGTCTCTTATTTTTAAATTTATTTATTCTCTTAAAAAATAACCTATTGAAAATTCGTCCTAACCTAACTGCCGCTACAAAGTTTGTTGGTAGATTGTGCTCTCTTATATTACTTAGACAATTTACATTGTAGGTATTTTTAAATTATTTTATTTTTTTAAATTAAATATTAATGTTTTAAATCTGTTGTTTACACAAAAAATACGAAGGTGGTTAAATCTATAGTTTATACAAAAATATTGAATATGTATAAAAAAGTTAAAAAAAACACAATGATCGCTTTTGATAATTTTACGACGCGACATCTGGTTTTCAGGTGATTATATAAAAATAGGCGCATCGTCGCTATCTATAATAGCCTTCGAGGAAGCGGTAACAGCCTCCTAAAGGTAGTGAGTGATCGGTTGGACTCAGGGTTCCTGGACCACTAGACTGGGTTACTTGTTCCAGTACTTGTGACAGTAACTAAGCAACGTAGAAACCTAACTAAAGCCTTGTGTTACAAAAGAAACATCAAATATTCATAAGGTTATTTTCAATTGACCTAGTTTCATTCTCTTTCCATCGATACCTCATTCATCGCCCCCTAGTGACCCTACTGTAAAACATTATAGCTAATAATATAAGTTCATAAGATAGGTACGTACGCACGTGTACAAACCTACCGGTCAAATGTATATGAAGTAGATATCTACTAGGTAGTTGTACCATTATATTATAATAATGAAGGATAAACAAGGTAAAGCAATCTTTCTAAAAGCTCTTTATTTATTGACTTATGTGTGTGTATTGTGTAAGTAAATTCCTAAACCTTATAGATGGGAACATAATGGACTAGTTACTCGTATTTGATGGATCTACCTTTTACTAAATTACATTTTCAATGGTATAGTCTAGCCAGATTCAATTTACATTGATTACATTTACTTTATTTTAGGTCTTGGGTAGTGATTGACTATTGACTTATTGAGGTATTATAAAGTACTGTACGTAGAAACATTTATTTCATAGTACCATATAATATTAAGTTTTAAAAATTGTTCGCTGAAAAGCAAGAACTAATTAAATTAATAAAATCTTTGAATTTGAAGACGGTTGGGGCCAATTTAGGCTACAAAATTAAATAGATTCTAAAATGTTAAATGTTATCTCTATGTTTGTAATTAATTGTCTTCTTCTTCTTGTCAGTCGTAGTACACGACAGAGCAGTCGTGGTCAATCATGGCGGTCCACAGCGTGATAACCTTGCGCCATGTCTCTCTCGCCGAGGCCTGCCTTGCACAGTCATTCAAGGAGGTGTAAGTGACTTTATTTGGTCAGTCCAGCGCTAGGTAGAATGTCCTCGCGATCTGCCGCCATCGACTCTGCGCTTCACTATGTTTAATCGTCACGTAACATGTCCAAAGAACCAAAGGATCCTAGATTGAACGACTGCCGACAGTCTCTCCTTGACATGAAGTTTCTGGAGGATGGAAATATTTGGGTCCAAGATATATCTAGCATTTTTCTCCAGCACCACATTTCGTTCCTTTCCTTTATTGCCCAAGTTCAGTATAAAAATATGGGAACACTAAAGCTTTAACTATAAGCGGGTCTTAGTAGCTTTTGTTATATTTCGGTCCCTTCATATCTTAGACAGACTATCCATAGCAGCTCTTGTGACAGCCACGCGCCGCTTGATCTCGTCTTCATGATCCCAAGTAGAGAAATTTAGAGCTAGGTCGTTTCTAATTTGGCACCAACCGTCTTCAAATTCAACTACGAATTTTTTTATTATTTCTTGCTTTTCAATGAACAATTTTTGAAGTCGGTACTTATACTTTTTTTTTAAAGTTAATTTAATTTATTTTTCCCTTTTAAGTGATTTCGCTGTTAATAACATCATAATATAGTACAAAAATAAATAACAAGCTCACCCGGCTCCGCTCCAAAACGACGTATAGCGTGATATTTTATACACATTCAGTCTATATATATCTGAAAACCATCTCAAAATTAGTTCAGTTTTTGAGTCTATAATCTATTTTTCAATACACTTGCTCGAAAAGCGCATGTCTAGAGTCACTTGACAGTTAACGCGCACGCGCAGTATGTAGGTAACCGTGGTTTGCCGCCAATTTGTCGATTAAGAAAAATATCTTGGTTCAATTTGTTTTGTACTATTGCGTGGGATTAGATCAAGTAGTGTATGAATGGGCACATAACTTGGAATTAAAACACTCGTGGATGCTATTAGAAAATCCACTCCTTTTTTAATTATCCCTATTATGTTCCCGTATCATAAACTACTATTATATATAAGATTCGCAAACTTAATGTTCTAAAGATGATAAGGACTTTGCCAGCAGCTGGATTGGCTTCTTCAATATCACTGGCATCGTGTGTACCTACCTATATACCTACTAGGCATTACTAATCGAAGTGTAAATTAGTCGTTATAATATATATAGGTACATAAAGTTGACAGGGTGAATAGGGAATTATAAAAAGTTAATTGATGCCTCACTAAACGATCTTCGTCGGTTCGATGGACCTCTGGGGTCATGTCCTCTAACTTCCTACACAATAATAATATGTTTCATGCTAACTTGACACTTCATTCTTGTCTTTGCTTTTTCAGCGGAATATGAATTCATTGAATGGAATACCATATGATATAACAGACAAATATATTTTAGATTACAAAGTACTACATCATTATTATACTACAAGCTTCTGTCCGTGGTTTAACCCGCGTGGAAATGGATCTGTAAAGAAATAATCCCGTGGCTGTAATTTGCCCCTCCCCCGCCCGCTTTCGCTGTATAAAAAGTAGTATATGTCAGTCTCTGACCCCTAAACTACCACTATGCAATAAAATCATGTCGATCCCGTGATAAAACAAAAACAAATCTATCCCACGGGAACCACACATTGTTCCGGGATAAAAAGTAACCTTGTGCTACTCCAGATCTTAAACAATCTTTGTGCCAAAAATTCAGTTACGTTCAGCCGTTCTGGCGTGATTGAGTAACAAACATTCAAACATACAAACTTTTTTTTCTTTCTTTCTTCACGGTTTGCCTTACACCTCCCGAAACCGTGTTACGGTCCCAGGGTACCCAGCGGAAGACCAAGTCTTATAATATTAGTGGGATGTACTACAAAGTATATCATATAAAATGTAATTCGGATGTTATTTTGTAGTTTAGAACAGATATATCTATTAAATTATTTAATAACAAAGCAGGACATTATACAATTTCGGTTACATTCGGTTGGACGCAGGCAGGTATGACGGAGTTCCCGTGTTCCAGAGAGTGACCATATATAGAGTCACCATATGGCGTCAAACCATCGATGTAAATCAAACATTTAAAATATTGTGTACAGTGAACATTGCAATCCATTTTACCTAAAGAGATTATTTTTATAATCTCAACAGGTTTATGAAAACACACCGAATTCTTAGTGGTAACCTAAACCAAGAATGTAATCTCAAAAATGTTATTCTTTTAAGGTTCAATCTGAGCGAAATCTGCAGCGATTCCTAGTGATTCCACTCAGTGTACGACATGAATTTTTTAATTTGTTCATACCCAGTGCACTTGCCTAATATCGCTCTAAATAAATAAAAAATAAAATAAAAATAAATTTATTTCTCTCACATCAATTAAAACTTATACAATGACACTTAAAAGTATTTACTAGGTGAGAGCTGGTGCCTGTAGTAGGACAAAAAGCCTGTATCTCAGGCCACCAGGCTCCCTCTCCGGTCTGCAATACGAAGTCATACATATAAGCTAATGACATAGATTAAATGATGTTTACTAATGATTACGAAAACTAGGTTACATATATGGTTAGATTAACAAAGAAATGTGAAATTTGTGAAAATAGCTTGCAAATAAATTCTGCTATAAGGTATTATACAAACTATGTTACTTTACTACACTGATTAGTGACTCTGTTTCATAATAAGTTCTGTTCTGCAGCCACTCCACCACCAAACGTCTACAGCTATGATAATTTAAATTATATATATTAATGTCTTTATTAGCCAAGTTATATAAATGAAAACCAAGAAAGCAGAACTGACGCTGAGCAAATGCTGTACTGAACCTTATGGATGGAGATATTAGTAAAGGAGTTCTTCTAAACATGTTAGTTGCGGGATTATACACTAGTTGGGAGTGCTTCTTAAGTATGGTATTCAATATAAAGAGCTGGCGCACAGTTAACACTTTGTACCTGTTGTACAGTTCTAAAGTAGGAAAGCGGAAAGGAAGAGATGCCCCAACCTTGAGAACTGCTCTTTGAGCTCTCTCCAGTGGAAGCAGATGCGTTTTAGCAGCACCACCCCACACTGTGATGCAGTACGTAAGCAGTGACTGACACAGTGCAAAATATACAATTTTAGTTATATTTGTGTCCGCCACATGTCTGAGGGTTTTAAAGACAAAGATAAGCTTACGGACCCTACAGGTTAAAAGTCTTATGTGCTCCTTAAAATTGAGTCTCTCATCCAAGACCACGCCCAGGTACTTAACAGAACATGCTTTGTCAATAGAGGGACAGTTACAACAGGAATTCACTGGGACAACACAAGAATGAGCAACAATGTTAGCAGATGATGAAATTTTAGGAACGCGCAAAGAAAAGTTAATATACTTTGTTTTTTCTGTGTTTAGAGTGAGAATATTGTTGTGCAGCCAATCAGTCACCTTATTAAACCCCGTCTGGGCAGAGTTGTATACATCCTCCCAACTATCCCCACAAAAGAGGAGAGCAGTATCGTCTGCATAGGCCAAAAGTTTACCATTAAACTCCATGTTACACAAATCATTGACATAAGTAAGAAAGAGAGTAGGACCTAGGATGCTGCCTTGGGGCACTCCATAGGAAACAGGGAGGGCACGGCTCTGCACATTATCCACCCTAACAAATTGCGTCCTATCCGTTAGATAACTTCGAAACAATTCCAACTGCGCGTCTCTTACACCAAGCCTCTCAAGTTTATATAATAACAGAGGGATCGAGACAGTATCGAAAGCCTTAGCAAGGTCCAGAAAAATGGCTAAACACTTCTTCCCGTTATCCAAATTCTTGCTCACATAATCAGTTAATTCTAAAACAGCATCTGAAGTCGATTTGCCCTTACGAAAGCCATACTGATGTGGAGACAGTAGATCGTAACTTTCTAGATACTTAACCAGTCTGTTGTTCATGAGTTTTTCTAGAATTTTGGACAGCGCAGTGAGTATACATATGGGCCTATAATTTATGGGTCTATCTCGGTCACCGCCCTTGTGAATAGGTTGTATTTGTGCCTTCTTGAAAGCCAATGGAAACACCCCAGTTGCCATTGCCAAATTACAGATATGGGTTATTGGGGGAATGAACAATTGTTTGTGCTCCTTGAGAAATCTAGCTGATATATGGTCCCAACCTACCGAGCAATTGGTTCTGAGTGAATCAATTAATGTATTAACCTCCCCTTCATCTGTACAGTGCAAGACCAGGGAGTTGCCAATAGATGGAAGGGATTTATGGAATCCAACAATTACATGTTTATTTAAGATATTCTCGGCCAGTTCTCTGCCAACACCAGCAAAATACAAGTTAACTCTGTCAACTGATAACTCAGGGGAATTTGCAATGGACAGTAAGTCCGAGGCTGATCCCTTGGTAACATTCATGTTTGTAATAGTCTTAATAGTTGACCATAATTTACCTGGATTAGAGGAAGACCTCAGAAGTTCAGATGATTCATATACACGTTTTGACCTTTTAAGAAGGTTGTTGCAATAATTACGATACCGCCGATATGTTATTTTGTTGATTTCGTTATCTGGATCTTTCTTATATTTGACATATAATCGATCTCGGTTTCTCATACATTTAAGTAAACCTAAAGTTATCCACGGCTTGATAATTTTTTTACGTCTAGTTAAAGATACAGTCTCAGAATTTGTATCAATGATTTTAGTCAGAGAGCTAATAAAAGTGTTCGTTGCTATATTTACATCGGAGATAAGAAGTATGTCGTTGAAGTTAAAGTTTTGTAGATCTAGGTTTAGAGACTCATAATTTATACGGGTTATATTAGATTCAGTATTATGTTTAGGGGTATTACAAGTAAGGAAATTTGCCACAGAAAAATGATCTGTAAGAGAAGATTGGATAACTAGAGTAGTAGAGGGTAGTTTTGTTTTGATCATAATGTGGTCGAGACAGCTATTTTCCCTAGTGGGAAAATTGTGTGCCGCTAGGATGCTATGAAATGCCAGTAAATTCAGATAATCATAGCTGAGGTGATCAGTTTGCTTAACTGAAATGTCAATATTCATGTCACCAATCACCATGACATTGGCAAAACAGCCCAGGTCTTGTAGTGCAGCATCTAAAGATACCAAGAAATTACCTAAACTTCTATTAGAGGGAGGGCGATATATAGCAACAATAGCAGTCACCTTAGAAATTTTGAGAATCAAACAGTTAGCATCCAAGAAACTGGGCTCAGTGACAGAATCAATATGAAGGTCACCACTGTAGTAAATTACCACACCCTCATTTTGACTGCGATTATTGTTTGTCGCCATGTGTCTGTAACCTGGTAGAATAGGGATGCTTCCAACACATGTTAGCCAGCACTCAGTCAGCACAATAATGTCATAGTCAATCTTCATTCTAGTTAATAATGTTAGCAAACTCGGCAAGTTACGATTTATACTTCTAATATTTTGTGTTATGACTCTTAAGCATTTAGATGTGTTCCTGATGTATGACAGACAACTTTCAGGTTCGCAAACAAATGAATCCGACACAGAAACCGCATCTATGCTGTTCACTAAGTGTTTTATGTTATCGTGTGTTACAACAAATGTTAGAGGGTGCAGCAATATATATCATATTTATAAGAAAGAACAGGAGATATTTAAATGTACCAGAGGTCTTTAATGTCGCAAATGTCGGAAAATACACATTTATTAAAAAGTTAACCCTTAAATAATACTTGTTATTTAATAATGTACTAGGATTATTACAGGGGCAGTAACAAGTAGTGGAATTACATGTAAATACCACAAATAGCTTCATATTGTTGTGCAATCTGTAGTACACACATAGTACATCGATAATTAGTATATAAAGAGGGAAAAAGTTCAGTGTTTGGTAGTTAACAGCAATTGAGGCATTATTATGATAGGAACAACTATCGGCGCACAACTCTCCCTGCCTAGACCACAACAAATTCAGCACAATTGTTTGCTTGTATATAAGTAATAAAATGGTACATGCGATGCATGGAATATTTTCAAATGACAATATTAGACTATATGATCTATATTCATGTCTATTGTTTCCAACTGGTATGAAACAATCAATATTTTTAACAATTAAGGCACAAAACAACTGCAGATAAGTAGAAATACAACAATCAAAACCACAACCACTGACACCAACACAAATGACCCGCAACAAAACATTTTGAAAAAAGGTTAGATAAAAAGTTTTATAGTTCAGTAAGTTTTTTAAATCAACATATCAAATTATAAGAGTCCTTACAGAATTTATGCAAACTACAACTTCAGTAATCTGTAGCAAGAATATATGTTTGTATATATTTACAGTAAGGGTACATAAAGTAAAGATATAAAAAGTGTTTACACAATGATGATATAGCTGTCACAGCACAATTTTAGTAAGATCCTCTTCGTTATCAATTTTTATAGTAGGGAAGCCATCCTTTTTTCTTAAGTATATATTTCCAAAAGCAGTCCAGCAATATATAAAATTATTTGTTTTGGCAAATTGCCTAGCCAAATAGTGAAGTTTTTTAGCTCCAGGAGTAAGGGCCTCAGATATGTAGATAGGTTTTGATATTCCAGGAAGGTTTAGATGGTAGGTGTTTAGCTTGTTAGTACTATTCTCTTTGTTGAATTTTCTTACCGAAGTTAACAACTGATCCTTCATCAAGGACAACACAAATTCAACCCTTATTGGCTTGTTTGACTCCGATTTGGTCTTGAGACGAAAAACTTCTCTAATATCCGACTTTTGTAACGGGAGATTTGTGATATCACCAATTTTTTTAACAAGTTCACACAATTTTTGTTGATTCTCATATCCGGATTTCGGTATATTTTTCAGCTCAATTGAGGTTGATAAGGAGTTACGTTCAAGGTACTCAATCTTCGTTTCAAGAGACTTTATTTTTTGTTTATAACTACAATTTTCAGTTTCAAGTTTATCCAGCTTTTTGAGCATATCATCATACTTACTGGACATAAACTCCATTGATTTCTTTATATCAGAGTTCTGCTCCAATATAGTTGCCATAGTGGACATCAACATCTCAAGTTTAGAATCCTGCTGGGATTTAAACTGCATAATTAAAGCTGAAACATCATTTTCAACTGTCTGATAATCGTATGGATTTTTGCGCTTAGATCTTTGAGTAATATGATAACCTTCCAAATTAACATTTTCAGTGTGTAAGTTAGGGTCTGAATGATAGTTACTGGACTGAAGATTAGATGAGATCGGCAGAACCTTGTTAGGAGAACGAGCAAGCGACATTGTAATGTAATAATTCAATATAAGTATCACTGTAGGCCTAAATGAAGCTGTAGCCGTCGCGGCGCCGATGTGTCGCTGCTAAGGTCAAAGTCCGCAGACGTTGTTGTGTGCGTGAAGTTCACGTAGGTTTACTACGGCAGTTGCATGTATGCAAGTAGTGGGCGGAGTAACCGGTCTGTCACCGCACGGGACGCACAATAAGGAAATATATTTGTCTCACCACTTTCCTTGTCTTACTCACTAGGAGGTACTTTTAATACTTTAATATTTTTAAAATTTTATTAAATAAATACAGACGTCTGAACGCCACAGAGCCCGGAAGGCAAGGAAGAAATCTATGTTTAGGCATTTGCCTTGCAATCGAATAATACCTTTTATCTGTATTCCTTATAGAAGCAACAGATATAATTGTCTTATAAAGGCGTCACACCTCCATATCCACAGCGTCCACAGCATCCATACCATAGTGATTATCTCCATGATATAGCCAATTTTATTTAAATTCGGTTTATAGAATAAAGTTCAGTGACTTTCAATTCCAGGGTCGATTTAATTTAATGGAAAATTTGAATGAATAGGAGTACATTTAAATGTATGTAACTGACGTATGTTGATTGAAGAAGTCCAGATGTAACATAGACAAATAAAGTGGATCATAACTTTACGGATATGTTCTTGTTGGCAGACATATTAATGTTGTGGTTGGATTGCAATGTAAATATTGTAAATATCGGTCTAGTCCATGTCTATGAACAAGTCTACTAATTCATACTTCTGTCGCATAAATAACAAGTGCTAGGGTCCTTTAGGCAAAGTTCTTCAATAGTATTCTAAATGATTTCTTCTGTATTCCTAATCGTCATGTTAAATGCTTAGGTAGGTAGGTGCTTAATTCATTCTTATTTGTATAATTCTGTCTTTGTTTATTGTAAGTTAGTATCTATAAGAAAACTATATTTATTCCTCTAATTTTTGTTTGGAGTCTACGAATGCTACAGTAGCTCGTATGGTGTACTGGACACCTGAATGCTGCTACAAGTGTCAGGAAATAATAGAAACAAAATATTAAATATTCGACCAGTTTATTTCTTTGATAACAACTTACAACACAACTACAGTGAACAGACGAGACCGCGTCAGCCGCAGCCGCCGCCGCAGCGTCACACACTCGGAATGTGATAAGTACCAGCCCGCGCGGACACTATAATGTACTTTATGTTACGAGTAATAAATAACAGTGATATCTCTACACAATATACAATTATAACGACTCCTCTAATATTACAAATATATACAACACACTTATATAATATGTACAGTCTACACCTCGACAGTGGCCGGCACCAGGTCCCCGCTGTCTCCGCTGTCTCCGTGCTCGCTCAGCTCGGAGTACCCAGACTCGTCACTACAGGCGCTACCGGCGTCGTCGTCTGTGCTTCCGGGCGGGTATGTGTCGCGTCGCCTTAACACCCCGCGCTCCCCGAGCGGCTCCAGCGACACAGCGTCCGGCGGCTCGTCCGACAGCGCGGCCGGCTCCGCGTCGGACGACGTCAAGGTGCTGGCTGTCTCGCAGCCGGACGACACGGACCCGTCGTCGCTGTCCGTGAGCTGGGACCTCGGGGCGGCGGATTCTCTCGCTAGCAGCTCGAGGATCTCGTCGGCCAGGGAGGGCTCGGAGGGTGGCGCGGGGAGCGAGCGGGCCGCTGAGGGAAGCGCGGGAGGGGCCGGGGGAGGATACAGCTCGGCCTCCGCGGCGTCCTCCTCCGAGCAGAGCTCCTCTATGGCCCCTAGTCGGGGGGCTGACTTGGACCTCTCTAGGGGCGGTCGGTAGTTGGCGGCCCCCACACTTAGCATTAACTTGCGACGCGGCAGACTGGGCACGTCGTCCCCCGCGTGAGCCAGACTGAGGCGCGCGTTCTGTTTACTGACGCGGTCCTTCTTGAACTCGGCCAGCGCGAGCCTGAGTCGTCCCCGCAGCGTGTCCTGCAGCGCCCGTGCCACTGCCTCCCGCGAACACAGCGCGGCATGACATCGCAGCTCGTGTTTGAGCTTCTTGCCCTCGTGCCGGTACAGCCAGCAGAAGACTCGCGGGTAGTGCGGTGGACTGGCGCAGTAGGTGACGCGGTGCGCCCAGTACTCGGTAAGTCCGTGCTCTTTGGTGAAGCCCTTCAGTCCAGAGTTGGTGACGGACAGCTTCATGATCACGTCAGGCTTGCTGGACTGCTGGTAGTTGCGCCACAAGGTCGCCAGCGGCTTCTCTATACAGCCATCACCTGTGAACAACGAGACAACAGTTAATGTATAAGTATGTTTAGTGCGTCATGATTAACTCTTACAGAAGTAAACAGGTGATTAGGCTCTATATCAAGATTACCATGCTCATCTTGATTGTAGAGTGTGGAGCAGTGACGTCAATAGTTCATGTTGCTTATTATGAAAACAACGCAATAAATATGTAGTCACGTAATATGTACCTATAGTTTCAGGTAAGTATAAAGTAACTGTCACCACAGACTCGGTGAAGATTAAACCTTGGTCTGTTATTGAGAATGCATTGTTTGTGTGACCTATGTCGTGGTCGTGGTCGTGGTCGTGCACACCGAGTGCTACTTGTATATGTACATTCATGCTCGACGGAACGAGTTTACACCAGGAAGTTAGTTTCCTGTCTACTTTTATTATGGCGTTTATCTTTAGTTCACACTTGTCGCGCAGGTGTATGTGTAACTTCTCCCAACCTCCACTCTACATTTTGTTAAAGTCTAAACGACAATGAAGCTATCTCAGAGGCGATAAACAACGTAGCAAAGTTTTATTTCAATAGAAGTGAGTTTCGTATGTATTATTGTATAGTGATGGGCGGGTGTTAAATAACGGAACAGTTTAGCAGTTGGTCTCTAATCGCAAGATCGCAACTCAATCCGTGATCTGGTCATTTGAGAGACAAGTTCGGTCATCTAGCTACCACATCTTATATTTCACAATAATAGGTACCTACTCATTAGATAGAAACGCTACCTGTTCTGTTAAATATGGACAACTGGCAAAAAGTGGACACTGTTACTGATGTCTCTGGCCACACCCCAAGGTATAAAGGCCGTAAAGGTGAAGGTGTGAAGGAAGTCAGAAACTCTCTGTTTGGTTCCAATACTAATATTTTAAAGGTAATTAAAGGAGGTAAGAGGTACTTAATGTGGCATTTACTGTTCTCCAATGTTTACTAAGTACACTGAAATTTACAAGGTAATTCGATATGAGTTAATTAGCAACTTTATGCTAATTACTACTATGTTTACAGGCGTCAAGAATATCAAGGATGAAGAATGAAAAATCGTAATTGGAAAAATAATAAAGAAACTAACACATTGGTTTTCCTATTTACAGAAAGGACTGAAATAAAGTCGTACCCGATCACAAATTTTCTCTACAAACCAAAGATTTTCTTTCTAATAAATATCATAAAAGCTCCGAGTAAGAATGTTAGTGTCCTCCAAAACTCATACGCAGCTAGAAAGTGTGAAAGGTCATGTGACATTAGCGAGTCGTAAACTATGTACTGTACAACTCGTAAATTTGGGATTGGTTTTATTGAATGGATTAACGAACGAAACTTTATGAGTGTACCATTACACATACAACATTTAATTAACTACTAACACTCACATTATGGAAGGATCTAGAAGAAACAATTATAATTGTACAGCTACAGCCCAGCTTATAGCAAAATAACTTCATCATTACATTATTACATTATATCAATTGCCATTATAAAGTAATAGAACAAAATACTTGTAAATGTGACAAACATGAGAACTTACTTTAAACCTCAATATATTTAGAATGGAATTCGCTGGAGCCAGTTAAACAAATAAGTGATCAAGTATTTATCGAAGCTGAGTACGCGACGAGGTTGCGTAAACTACGAGTGTTGTGTGTGTGTGTGCTACTTGGTGCAGAGAAAGTGTGTCTGCGCTGCAGCCGGACTGCTGCACAGGTCATTTATATACCAACCAACACATGTCATGTAATAATAAGCAAAATAAGTGATATTCATTGCAATTGGCAGAGAGTAGCAAGAATTGGCTCTAAGTTTTACATAAAATGTTTTTCATTTGATTTTATTTTGGAATGACTGTACACTTGTGCAGAGCCTCAACAATACCATCTCCAGACAAATTTCAATTACCTCAAGTCAGTAGTCAGTAGTGTAGCTACCGTATATTGTTCACATCCTCTATTAGATAATAGCTTGCAATTATATGGAGACAGATGCGTCGACCATAAGTATGCAAACTATACTTCATAATATATGAGTAACGTTCAAGTTTATATAACACAGAATCTTAAAAGGGTTCTGTCCGCCTGACATGAAGCTGAACTAATTTACAAGAAATGCGTAGTATTAAGTAAGTTGTAGTTGTCGCGTATTTCCTTTTGCCCATTTCCGCCTTTTTGCGGTCGTCAAACAGCGGCGTGGTCGGGAATCGAACAGCTTTCACTTTGTGGCTTCCAAGCAATTGGCATTCGCTTGTATAACGTAGATAGATAGGAAATAAGATAATATTATTACCAGACGAGATATAACGCTAAGAGAAGTTCTCAATTTTAATGAGAGAATGAGGACATGAGAAAATTATTACGAAAATGATTCAGATTAAGAAGAAGAATGGCTAAAACATAATGGCTAAATAAATAAATGCTTATGATTATGAAGATTATTTTTATGGAACGATTATTCGAGAATGACATCAATCTTCCTGAATTTGACAAGGATTTAATAGACAAAAGAGATCTGAGCATTCTTGTTTATGGATTAGATACTGCTTGGTTTAGATTCTTCTTCAGATTTGTTATGAGTGTTTTTTAATAGACGTTTGCAGACTCTTCTAATATTGCTGCTGCACCACTACAAGTATCTCTATGAAGTCATAAGTCATCATCCTTTCAGTTCCGACTGGGCACCTTACCTTATGACTCTAAGAAAGTTTGAAGAGGTTGAAAAAGAGAAGAGTGGAAAATTTGTTGACGTGGATACTGTTTTTATTTTTCATTTCTCATTAGGTAGAGTTCGTATAGTTTATGGAAGTCCCTGACAACAAGTGTGTACGTATGTTACGTACGCACGTGTTAATATTGATAATCGAATGAATGGAATGTACCGCAACGACATCGAAAGTGAGAGTCCGTTCAAATTTGATCTGTATTGATTCTCTACAATCGAGAGCCGGAGAGTACATTCGGACAATTCTGAGTAACGGGTCGGCAGTCGGCAGTCAGTGAAGTAACCGACCAACTTACATCATCTACCTACAACTTGCAATCCGTCAGGTCGCACTGCCCGCCGCGCGTCGCGTATTGTGCAATATGTAGACTGATGAGCCACATAGCAAACATGCCGCAGAACATTTGTTGACTTAGCCAGCTTACTAAAAGGATACCCAGTCACTTATATAATAACCTAACTTGAATTTCCACACTATCGACATAAAATTCTAATTTTAGTAAATAATAGTTACTAAAAATAAATAAAAAACAAAGTTGGTGACGTTAAAGATTCAACTTATTTTTAACCAAGAAAACAAGTTAAAATTATCATTTCTCGTGATAGACATTATGAATCCGGACACAAAAATACCAAGTTTATAAGACATAATAACATCACAAGACGGAAATCCATACAAATAAAGAAACAAAAAATTACATGACTTGTAATATCAAACTTCAACACCAATTAGAGTGTATATATGTACTGAGAATTTGATTAAAATTGTAGACTTACGGGTTTATTCATTAATAATCATAAGGAAGCATTTTAAATTATTATTTTGTTTGGATTTGTAAAGATATTTTTCATTATTGACAACAGTGTAAAAATAATCTCAAGATCAAATAATATGTAGGTACTTAGTACTTACATTACAGCAGATTTGTTGGGCACTCGATACATTCTAGACTAACATCAGACAGTTTTGAGTGTTAACTAACTAGAAATCGTTTGTTAAGGTACGAATATATTTCTAAAATGTCAATGACAGTTGCAGAACAAACAAAATACGTAGAGGGCTTGTAGCTAGTAGAGGTGTAGGTACATAGGTATTCAATAAGTTGATGACTTTCAGAAAGGCAGTAAGTTACTGAATAATACCAAAATAATATTTAATATAAGTTCCATAGAGCCTCCCAAAACCAAAATTACAAACAAAGCGACCTCCAATGTAATTTTCGGAATCAATTGCTTCACAGCCACCGTGGGCATCATAACGTATGCTAATGTTGTAAATGTCATAATGTCGACATTCCATATTTTATTGGATTCCACATATTTCATAAGTGGAACGATAAACTCAGATTAACATTATGTAAATACATAATATTATTTTTATTCAATAAAGTAACTGTTTCATAAAAAGACAATATCTATACTAATACAGAACTTACTTTCTCAGTAATTCATCATATAACTCAACTTCAATTAGTTTATATGATATTAGATAAATTAATGAAGTCTGTCTAGTCCTATGGGAGACAACGTTACTGCTCAGTGCTCAGCACTAGAAGCTTACTGGTGCATTATTGATATTCAGTTTTAACACAATAAAATTGTAGCCTGCATACATTATTGCAAGGCAGTCGACACGACGAGTGGTGCAGAAGCAGAGAACAAATAAACGGTTTTGTTATTGATTTTACTCATGAAGCAGACGATCCTAGAATTTGTCATTTTTGGGTAATATTCGAGACATGGATGTTAGCTGGCATGGCATTGGTTTCAGGGTATCCTTAATATTGTACAAATTGAAATTCTAAATTATATTTACATCTGATAGACACCTCGTGCTCTATAAAAAATGTTCGACCTATTTATAAAATCATGTCACATACTTCCGCCTATTGTCCCGAGACCACAGAATATAATAGTTCGCAACCTTCAAATTAGTTTATCAGATTGGTATCGTGAATCGCGTTCCTATACCTGCCACAGATTATATTGTACCAACAGTTGTGTTATTGTAGTAAAACGTACGAAGTTGACGATTCTAAAGAGTTCAATCAAGTAGGTATACCGCACCACTCGACCATGTAGTTCAAGCAAGAAACAATGACAAAAGTTTAGTAATTTCGTGTAAGTAGGTACAATAATATTATATTAGTTTTATAGATAAAATAGAGGCACACGACACGAGCGACCATATTGCCGATCTACAAGTCTACACGCTCTAACGACTCGTTATTATTTGAAAAGTTTTAATTACAATAATGACAAGAAAATACATTGTCTGACACGGGAATCGAACGATCTTTTTATGATAGTAATAAACGAGCCACGCTCACAAACATATTGTAGAAAGATTAAAACAGATTTTATTATTAACAATAATGTTGCTATTTATGTTGTAGCATTAAAATGTTAACATATACATAGACATACCTACTGCACGTGAATTGATGATTGTATTACGGCCCATCAATATTATTATTATTGCTTTTATCGCAAAAAAAACTGCTAGAGAAGATTTTTTACATTCCATAATAAGTTCATGATGGTAGGTAGGTACATACTTGCAGGTAAGGCTAAGTTGAATTTGTAAACGACAAATAGTTTATAATATTACTTTTGATATTTAAAGTTTCTTGTTATCGATGCAAATGTAACGCCAACATGTCAAATTCGCAGGACCGGTTCCACTTCCTCAAAATCAACTAAATGTATTACTAAAAACTAGATTGCCTACTGCCTCGCATGTTATTTCGTCATCTTTGCTTATCCAGTAAATAATTTAGAAATAAAAAAGATTGCAGAACCTTCCCTGCCTTCATCATGCCTGCAGATCATCGCTCCGAAAATTACGGAAACAACAGCAAAAATTCCATTAAAATAACTTGGTACTTGGTATATAGATTTTACAAGTATATTAAATATTGTCAACAGTACGTGTGTCTGAGATTATCCTGTACTTTGTTTGGTGATATCTGTGACATTAATCTGGACTGGGTTCGGTTGTTATCGTTGGTTAGGTCACATCTGGCTCAGTTCCCATTCCCCATATTACCTTCTAACTAAGTATTGATTAGTAAGGCATTTAGTTTTCCTTAGCAGTACATACCACCTAACAAATACAATTTTGATTGTTTTCACTATTTTTATACGGAATATAATTTAGGAGTAGGAGTTTATAAGCCCAAATGCACTACTTACAATTTGGTTTCAGATAATGTTATTGAAATTCTAAATACGATTACGGAACATTCAGCGCGAGCATGTGTGTGAGCTAAAATAACTGGATACGATATACGATAAAACAAGTTTCTTAATTAAAGTTGCCAAATATTTGTATCCATTCGAGACATTAAGGAAAATTTGGCACTGTTCTGTGTGATTTTGTTGTTGCTAAACATTTATTATCTGCTTGCTAATTCTGTTTTAAATATAACTATTATACAATTATTATAATACTAGGAAGTGTCTACACAAGTGCACATAAATTACGGACGTAATTGATCTTGTCACAAACTAGGATTCCAAAACAACAAGAACTATTTCGATATTTTTTTTTTTTTTTTTATTTTTTTTTTTTTTTTTTTTCCTTTCTTCACGGGTTCAGCTTTTTCGATATATTCCTAGACAAAATATGCTGGGATTGACAACCAGGATCGTCTGAGCGTGAATAGACAGACTACCACACTACCACCAAAAACATAAATGTGAAAATGAAAGCCAGGTTCAATATTATAATAAGATTTCAGAGCTAAATGGGTGCCAAGTTCTGTAGACAATCCTGAAATTTATTTATAAGAACGTATAATTATTTTTTCTGCTACAACAATGTTTGCTATTTAAAAATATGACTTTAAATTTGAATAGTCGAATTATTTACACAGAGCAAATAACTTGTGATCTATTGAATCGCAACATTTGACTTGGCTAGTTTTTACCAGCAAAACTTACAATATAAAAACAATAACTTGCATATAACATAAAGATGATATTAAGTTGATTAGCTAAATACTAGATGACTACTATGTGAAAACTAGCCAAGTCAAATGTTGATGGGGTCTCAATATAGAAGGGATCAAAAGTGGCTCCAAATGGTTCGTGTAATATTATACACGGGTGCTGCTCACTAGTTCTCTTTTCTTGGCTTGAGCGGGTCTTGATCAATCAATAAAGTTTAATTTATAATGACCAACTGATAACAGTTGGTCATTTATATGTAAAATAAGCTAACTAAGCAAGTTACGTGGAACATTGGATCTTGTCAGAGACAGGTATACAAATAAAAGTGGAAAACAATGCTACTGACACTTAGATTACGTAAACCTTTCGACCAACAGCGACATAAAATAATATAAAACCATCTAAAAGCAAGTCGGATTTTAATATTTACAGCACCTATGATTGTCACGTAAATATTTAAACTATTAGGATCGTTGCAGATATTTGCCTCTTTGTTCACATTAAACTACTGGTCCAATTCAAATGAGAAAACACAGAGTTAAACTTTTCTTGCATCGTCATCGGGCGTAGCAATTCAGAAAAATAACGGACACAGGAAGACAGTATTTTAATAAAATTGATATGCGTATATCTACGACGCTCTAGGCACGGCTATCGGTAGTAAAGTTATTGAAGCCACCAAATGTGAGGAAACCTGCGCTACCTGCTACCGAGTCAGAGATGACGATGTCTGCACGCGGAAGGTCCTTGCAGACCAACACAGACCCCGTGATGCGAATAATGTTAAGCACCGGAAGTACTCAACACTATTTCCTAGCCGTCTAACTAAAAAGTTTAATTTACACCTCCCACGAGAATGTTATCTGTAATGCGGAATGTAAACAAGATGTAGAATGTAGATACTGGTGATAATTGTGGTTGTCATCTCAATGTTTCTCTGTAGCGGAGAAACTAACCAATATTTTAAAAGAATGTTAAAGTTTCTTTCAAGATTAATACATTATATTTAGTGTTATTTAAAAAAATACTGATCGTTGTAACGAGATAATGCAGGAAACTGACGTCCGGTAGCACTCAATACATTTAATATGAAACTATACGCATGTTGTATTGAACAATAAAACAATACGTGCAAATATAACCGCAAATAGACGCAGCCCGCACAGGCTTTTCAGAATTTTCGACACCGTAACAATCTGAACGATCTTCATACTGAATGACAACTAGCCCAAATGTAACAAAACCAAAATATTTTTAATTTTGATAAATGAAATATGAATAAAATCTAAAGAACCTGAGGAGTTACAAGAGAATTTATTGATTTACTGAAACTAGGTCACGGCGTCGCTGATAAAAAATTAAAATGTACACTAGATCCAGCCCCGCCAGCCAATACCAAACAGAGAAATTAACTAGTCCTACATACGGATGTTTCACGTAAGCTGCTAACACTAGAACATACTTTAATACCTTGCGCTAAGACTTTAAATTACATATGAATGTGATCAAGTTGCAGTTGATACCTGAACTGCACGTAAAGCGGTGATGTCATATAACTTGCTCGAGAAAAGTAAACCATGATAGCTTGAGAACAGCGTGTAATTTTCACTGAAATAAAGGAAATATCCACAGGGTTGTGGGAGGTAGCGGCCGTAACTAGTATGGCGACATCGTCCACTTTATCGAAGAAACAACTCGAAATACCTACTTATACGATACGATTAGCTTATCGCTGTGTTGCATTTGAAAACAAACTTTTGCACACAGCCACTTTACCAAACAAAGTTTAGTCACAGATTTAGTTTCTTTTGAGTTTGTTTTCTGTTGAATTTCAAAATAGTTTCTTTCATTGTCTTAGGCATTTAAATAAATATTATATTTTATATTTTATTTCTCATTATAATAATTAAAAGACAATAAATGACTACATTATAAACAATTCCTTAACTTAACGTTCTCTATCATATCGCAATAATTCACGAAACAAATTTCTGAGAAAAGAACAATAATACAATAACAGGCGTCGGATATTGGTAACAATGAACACAAGCCATTGTCTTAAATCATGAATAAATAGAGAATGTCGAAAATATAAAACACTGAGGAAATTACAAGACAGATTGATATGAGAACTAGCCTAATATTCAAATATTGACTGTCAAGTAAACCTTAAAACAACAATTTATCTCCACTGTTAACTCTATAAGCCTGATATTTGTCGAAGCGGCTGTAAACATTTGTTCTCATGGTATTTTTAAGTCGCGAAAATGATTCATCATGACTCACTTGACCTCTGTCCAGAATTGCCCTCAACCACTTGCCGTTAATTGTGGCACATTGGCAAACAAGGTCTTAATCGCCAACGGGAATAGGAGTGGCAAGGAATAATCTCGAGTGATGTGCAATAATCACTATAAGTAATGACGTGCTCCAAAAGTATTGTAATATCAAACGTGCATTTTCAATTCCCAATAGAACTCGTGCTATGTAAGTACAGAAATGTACTATCTCAGTACTGTCAGAACAGGCTAAGAATTGCAAGAAATTGACACGGCAATTTTTTCCCTACACGACACAAATTGATGACAATAGACAAATACATGTTAGCAGGTGTCCAAACAGTGATGTCACTATTAGCAGACTGTTAAAACTTAGGTGAAATATGTAATTGATATTTACCTTGATATGTACTCATAATAATATGATGTTATGTGACTCACTACACGAGCTAGCTAGAGCATCTTACAAAACAAAACTACTCTATCGTTGAATATTTCAATATTGCATTTGTTGCAAGTGCGGTTGCAGAATGTGATGAATTGAGTTGCTTGATTTATATGTCATTAAAAATAAAATGTAGGTCATTCTGATCGTGATTGAAAGTGGTGGACTGATCATTTAAAATAAATAAATTATTTTTAGAAACATTTCTGTTAAGAAATTCACCAAAATCGTCTTGTGAAGTAACAAACAGGTTGAACGAACGATAACTAATGTTTCCGATGATATGATAACAAAAGTGGATTATCTCCTATAGGTTAATTTAACTAGTAAGATGAATTCGTCACACACAACTTTAAGATATTAAAATTATATAGGTACATACTTTAAACTTAAATAGCAACTAGGTGATGTGATCTGCAATGCAGAAATGTGTAAATGGGACAATATTTAGTTAGTCGTGGAGGAATCAAGTGAATACTATGTCGGCTTCTTCAATATAATAATTATTGAGACTTAGTAATGATGTGTACCAATTGTTGTTAAAGGTCCTTCACACTATACCCAGACTAACTTGACAAATATATGTGTCGTCTTCTCTATAAAAAAGCACCATATACGAAATATGGTTGACCTAAGGTCAAGAGGTCCCATGATAATTGCAACTTTTGAATGGAGGCCTATACAGAGATAGAGTCGAATGAGTTAGGATCACGAACCGAAGTGAAGTCAAACCACCGTAATTAAAAGAGAGCAAGTGAAATAAATATTGAGTTATAAAAGTATCGACTGTAGTTGGTGTGATATAACACACCGTGATAGGGGATAAAGAGATTATAGTTTATTAAGAGATACATTGTGGTTAACTGATCTGATAAACATTAAAATAGGTACGCTAATGCCGCTAACAAGTTGGTTCAACAAAGGATCTATAAAATCGGATTATTCTTGTATAACGTGATATACAATTTTATAAATAACAAACGAGATTTTAATTTAATAGCAATTTAGTTTAATATATTATCTAAGTCATTAATATGTTGTGCTATTGACGTCAATCAGATGATGTTATAATAATGTGATTTTTATATGTTTGTTTATTGAGCACGTGATCCTCGGTTTTACATTATAACATAATGTAGTAGACACACCACATGACCACACCATGATCATTTGTGATCCATTACAGCGGAAATGAGGTCTGTCGTGTCAGTAAGTAAAAGTTTGCACCAAAAAACAACAAGACGCGGTACAGACAGCGTACAAAATAATAGTGAAAGTTTTGTTGAACTTGAAGCACCTCTAAGTATTCTTCAAGAAGGACTTGCTAATACAACCATTTTGAACAATATAGAAAATGTAATACTTAGGTTTGAATGTTCATAATCTCTGTGCCAATAAAACCTAATTTTACATGTGTCTGTAGACTGTGGTAGTACAAACTACTGTACAAACAAATAAAATAAAATGTATTCGTGTAATTATGAATCCTAATGTGCAGCGAGTCAAGTTCAAGACCACCAGATGTTGTTGGCAGAGGTTCAAATACTGGCGACGGATAAACAAACAGTTTCACAATCGAGGGAAACATTCCGATCTTTTATTATACTGATGCGGGTCTCGTATGCAACTGAATTCATCTCAGGTACCTACATCGTATATTGTAGCAGTTTCTATCTAAATTTAGATTTAGTTAGATGTATTCTGACTGACCTTCAAAGTAATGATGAGACATTCCGCCACTAGCCAGAGCCAGAAAGAATTGGAAAAATAAATATGTTACATTAGCAAAAACCTACTAAAATGTTAAAACAAGTTTTAAAATTTTGCACAAACGTGATGTCTGTGTTTGTTCAGTTCTTGAAACGATGGTTTAGAAACAGCAACAATATTAACAAACTAAATCAGAACCAATATGGAACAGAACATCATGGTATCATAATCTCAGTGACAAATAAATATTAAAATTAAATATTTTATTTATCCTAGTAGGTAAGTGACTTTTCCCTATAATTTTGTAAAAACATTTGACCGTGTTCGTGTGGTGGGGATGTGGGGTCAAGGACACTGCGGCCTAAACTCTAGAGATGTCCTAAAAAAAAGTTGTTTGAAACGCATACAAACCTGTTTGGTCGGAGATTTACCTTGTTTAGTGTTTAGAGGAGGCAGTATCGCAGGCTGTACCTAACTAAACATATTTTTCTCATTTCATTCCGTTTTGTTTTACTATAAATTCAATTATTGTAAGTTGTTCATGATATTTGTCACACCTACAGGAGAATAAAATATTATAATTTTTTTTCATAAGAGTTCCACCTTTTGATGATCTAGGTACCTGTAGAGTGTAGACTCTGTAGCCCTCGAGTAAACTACTCCACCACTAGACAAGATACAGAAGGTTGGAAGGTGTGTCCGCTACGAGCAGCTTGTTTTAATTCATGGTAAATGGGTTGCCAATACTCTTGTTTAGTACAGCTATACAGCTCGATATGGGTGGTATGTGGGCCGGCTCGCTTGGAGCGCTTCTTGCATAACATTAAGATTGTCTGTTCCTCTACATAGAAAGTTTCACATTCCTTGTATAAGTAAACATCGAATTACCAAGTCCAATTGAAAATATTAACCTATGTGACTCGTTGGTATCCTCTGAACAACACCACTTGGGAGTACCTACATTATAACGTACGGAGATGTTCATAATACCTACCTAACACAGTAACACTCGTATATGGCAATTGTTTTACGCTCAAGTTATCAAAACAATACAAGATTTATCGCGTGATCGCGAACCCCGGACCAAGAACAAAGCCACACGATGGGAGAAGACAATTATTTGCACATGATTGTGTTCGATAAAGAGAGACATTATGCTATTGATATTAAATTTCACCATCAAGCGTGGAAATTTTTTCATAATCCATAACTTTCCTTCAGAGGAATATTTGCGGCGCAGTAAGGTCAACTCGATAAGTGACTAGTTTAGAAAATTGCTCACTTTGGTAAACTATTGTTTATCTATATAAATACTGTGATTTTTCAGATTATTCTTGTGAGATTTCAATTGTTGACTTACCAATCATAACATACCTCTTTACAGCCAACGTCGACACAAATACTGCCAACAAACATTTATAGAGACAATGAATGAAGTTGGTCCAGGTTAATGTTTGTCAAACCAGAAAGTGATGGTAGGTACATAATTTATGAACATAATAAATAATATTTAATAAGGAACGCGGCGAGTAGAAGTCGGGCAGGCGAGCGGGCGGCGGGAGCTGTTACTGTAGGAATTCTGGTCCCGTTACTTCGACTTGGGAACTGAGCTGATGCGTTAGAACTGCGGCCTCGGTCTAGCTTCTATACTTGAAAACATAGACGTTTCATTACACGCGGTGGGAACTAAATAGCGATATTAAAATTGTGCAAGTAAAGTATATTGTTGTTTATGTATATATGTAGCACACGGCACAAGAGACAAGGGACAAGCAGTTACAAATCAAGTAACGATTCCACGAGCAGTTCTCCTTGATGAAGTTGCGGAGTTGTAATGTAAGACCGATAATAATTGATATTCAATGTGGGATGCAATGACAGCACAGCACTGCGCCAAATACTGAGCCTTGGATTGTTTCATAGCACAAGTAACATTCCAGTCCATATTAGTACATCTACTTGCATGCTTACATCATGAGCATCAGGCGCTGTTGAAGTTTCGAAGTTATGTTTCACATTTGCGTATGATTTATGTTCCCTTATCGAATTGTCAGCGTTATATTATACAAAGGAGGTAAGCAAATGTTAATCGCTACGTAGTTGCGCTCTGTTTAGTATATGTGTTACTTTTGTTTTTACGTTCAAGATTAAAGCGGATGATATTCAGTGCGGGAAGCTGCGCTCGAGTCCGTCATTGAAGCGAATTCCAAAAGTCCTAAAGTTATTGCTAGTTCTATGAGGACTGAGCACATTACAACTAAACTACCACTTAGTATCGTTAGTTATTGAGTATCGAGTATCGTGGGTAGTAACTGTAGTGAGCGTGCCGGACGACGACCTACGAGCTACGAGTAGGAATGTGCACAGTGCAGCACCTACTGTACAGTCTACCTACACCTCCCTCCGACCGCGTTGAGAGTGGGCGTCCTTGTGGCTTGTACCGTGTACGTCGACTGTCCGCAACAGGCAACTACGGGCAGTGGCTCTACATTGGATATAATACCGTATCAATGGACACTCATTTAATCTGATGTACAAAAATAACAACGGCAGCTAAAAGTACGAAAATCTATATAGTATATAAGAATATACGTAGATTGTGGACTTTATTTCGTCTGTGCGTTTTAATGTAACGTTAATTAATGCGTACATTAACGACACAATAAGCCGTCTTCACGCCAATTCTCTGCTTGGAACAGTTATTTTCGCACGAGGGCGTTATATCGAGTTTCATAATGGAATCCCGCAGTGGGAATTTGGCTGACCGTCCGTAATAATATAGCTCATTATGTCTTATTTTATTACATACTTGTCGAGCTTTCTCCATTACAACTTATATCGAGATATTACAGCGTAAATCTGCCTTAAGCTTTATATTAGAAAAGCAGAAATGTTACAGTACCTAAGTGCCATAAAATACGATCATTTCTATCCCATGGTGAGCAGTGAGCACTATAAAGAGCGACACGTGTAGTTCCGATACAAAGAAGTTGTAAATAGGTAAACAATATTGGTTGCACTTCATGCCCGTACTTTACGAGTTACGACCGTTATACAATGACCACCTGACTGAAGTCTGCAGGTAGGTTACGTATACGGTGTGACGTGCGAAATCCTCCAGCACAATCAATACTGTCTATATTTCACAAAGGAACATCACTTAGCATTCTTATGGCATGAGGTAATATCAAATTGTGATTATATAAGTACAATGTGCTCGTTGAATGTACCTATCCCATCGTTTATATTTATTTAGCCTATGGTCAATAGCTCCATAGCCACAACCACAACCCTTCACTTAGACTCACAGTAGAACTGGTAGAACCTAGCACGACCAAATGTCAACAACCTACCGCGACGCCTCATGTATAATTCAATCATATTATTACTGACATAAATAGTATAGGAAACTTTACTATTGTTCTGTTACGACCACCAATTTCTAAATAAGAGTAAGTAGTAAGATAATTTTGTAAACTGATATTTGTATTTTCTTGATTGCAACTTTCAGTCCTTCAATAGTGTGAGAGTGCTACATTTATCCTTTTTGTGTAATTAAGTGGAAGTATAAACTCATAACCCTATAAACCCTAGACTATACAAGTTTGGCAAGTTATTGCGCTACGTCCGTCCGGACCTGGTTACATCATAATACATTTACAAATCGAAATTAAATGACCAATTTCGTCATCCGTGTTTCTTTAACCCCGACAATTCAGTTACGTGGAGACGATGAAGGTATGTAGGTACATACACCAAATATAGTAGTCGAATAGACTAACAATACTTAGTATTAAAGGAGGTACACATGTATATATTTGGGTAGAAAAGAACGCGGCGGCCGGCGACCTTGAGGCTCCTGCACTTTCTAGAAGCGGCCAGCGGTCCGTGACTGATACGCACTACGAACTAACTTGGAGCCCTCGGACACACCTACTTCGGCTATAGTTAATTCCCATAATGACCAAATCTAAAATAGAATGCAAATGCAGAACAAGGTGCGTAGAGGCTTTTCCATCTAAATATATCTCAACAGAACTAGCCACTCGTTAGATATAGCCTCACAAATACCATCGGCTAAACGAGGGAGACTAGGTCTTCCGCTGGGTACCCTGGAACCGTAACACGGTTTCACGGTTTCGGGAGCTGTAAAGCAACCCGTGAAGAAAAAAAAAAAAAAAAAAAAAAAAGTAGAACAATATTCATGAATGTAAAATTTGCAGCATCGTTTGGAGGAAGATGTTGAAACTGGCACAAAATAACGACTTTGTGATTATGTGGTGAAGCAACGGCTTTATAAAACTCGTAGTGTACGTGGTCACAGAACTGACAGAGCATCAAGCTGAGGTTGAAAGTACATACAAGTTAAATGTTCTTAAAGTTTAAATAGACTCTATGGAATCGATGTTGATGATGATATTGACGATGTTAAAGCTCAGAGTAACCTAGTCTATTTTCGTCCACTCGACGCCTACTGAAGGCACATTGCTCATGAATTATTAAGAAAGCCAGCAGCAAACGATGACAAATGTCGCTACGTAGTCATTATTTTAGAGTGACTCAGTCCCGGTAAACAAAATGTCATATATGTAAGTACCAAAAAGTATTCTTCCCAAATCTAGTTTTGGTAAGGGCGATCTCTAAGTCTGCAAAACACTACCTACATGAGAGGGGTATCTCCTTAGTAAACCCCTTCCCCTAATACCCACGATGAATTACAGATCCGCGATCAAAGTCTGACGGTCACGCGTCCGTACAGCGAGTGAATTCAAAATCAAGCAATCGAGGAACAGGTTTAATCGGGTGAAGTAAATCGAATGAAATCACACGATAATACATTTAATTGAGGTACAAACAAAGTACATAATTGTGTAAACCCTTCAGTTGTAGCAGCATTAAATGAATATCAACTTAAAGCACGAATGAGCAAGGTCGATGAGGCTTCGACACAAGAAGTAAATATTTTTTAAATAATTCTAAACTAAACTCTAATAAGAAATATAATACAGCTGAGAATCGAGCGTCTGTCTGATATTACAAAGAATCAGGTTGACGAAGTCATGAAGCGTATCTGTGGGAGCGGTGGGATGGAATGTGATACCAAAAAAATGGGACAAGCGCGCACTCAACTCAAAGAGAACTTTGGATGGAAACGGACGGTCGGAACAATAGGGAGGTAGCAGGAGCAGACAATAACTTTGGTATTTATGGTAGATGCTCGTTGTTCTTCTATCTCAGGCAGCTTATCGACACTGAAGTCCATTCATACCATCTGTCCCAGTTTGGTGACAAAAGTATACAGAATATAATTATGGAATGAGACAACGCCTGTATTGTATATCTAGTAATGATTTGTAATAAAATGCGCTTAGAAAAACAAATAAAATCAAATTAAAATTTAATAACAACATTACACAAAATCATATACAATATAATATGTATACATAGATAACGTTATTAAACACTGTCAAAATAAACTTGATGACCATTTAGATCTTATACAATAAGTACACTTGTTCAATACATGATTGCCATTAATTATTTAAATGTTGTTTATTTAGACTATGAGTCGGTATCTGAACATTCTCCACGCCCCTTTCTAGTCCTTGATCTTAGCACTGCGCAGTTTACGGTCGCGGACATATTATCTGCTCATTAAGTTCCAATAAATCATGATAACAATGTGTGCCCGCGCAGATTAACCTCTAGAGGGGGTTTAGCTGTAAACATGTTTAAATTGAGCTCTACTTACAGGAGACTTGTGGATGTGAGTATCTTCTGTACTAAGTTTACTACCAACGAAGATTACAAACACAAAATTCAATATTAAACTTTCCATAAAACGTAACCAAAAAAAACTTTTAAAGAATGTTAAAAATAACTAGTTTTTATAATATTAATTCTTGTCTATAATATTAGTTTAGTAAACACTCGAATCAAACTTGAGGTTGTACAAATATTGATGGCGGATGTAGGAGCTGAGATGTGCGCCACACATGAGCCTGTTAATTGTTAGAACTTATGTAATTGCAGAAATATCTAATGGAGTAATGAATTCTGATTTGTGTTTATTGTCGGTAATTAATAGCTTGTTATAAACTTCTAAATGACTTCCAATTTTTCGAACTATATACGCAACGGGAAGTAGTTTATTTCATAAATTATTCAATACTAACTAGGTACCTACCTACAACAAGATTTTGGATTGCGCATTTGTGTGCATTAGTTAAATGTACAATTTCAATTCTTTCAAATAGAAGATATTGCTTTCTTGGAGAGATTAACGTTGAAATAATTAAGTAATTAACTGAATAACATGAGATTAATATACATGTAACATTATATTATTTACAGAGTGTTGCAAAATTTTTATGAATGCTAGCCTCAATGGCAAAATTGTAGCAGCAGATTTCGAAAATGTGAATTGCGCTGGTTGGTTCGTGGTCCGTGTGTAGTAACAGTAACCAATAATGACAACGACAAATCTAACAAATGTTATAACGCAATCTCAATCATGCACTTAACGAGAAGAAAGTCGAACAATGAAAAGGTGCTTTCACTGTCGCTAGAGCCACGCGCCTGTAACTATGTTCGTTATCAGACGAGTGTGCAGGAATGTCTACTACGGCCGGTACTCAACTAGAGGAGAGGCGACATCATGGAGATTCATTGGATTTCCGAGTCGTAAACCAGGAAACTTTTACTAATAACGTATGCCAACCAGATCTTCATTAAACACTAACTATGTTACCTTCCAACGAGGTAAATTGTAATGAAGCACGACTCTAATTGAAATTCTCTAATGAAACGCTGATTGGCGAACATAATCTGAAAGCAAATATCTTAAAACCAATTATAACAACGACGCCGCCAGCATCACACTGCGCTCATAGTTACATCTTACAAAGAAAATGGAAATCAGCTTTGATTCAAGGAAGCAAAAACGTAATATCAATTACTAAATATTCTGAATATTAGTCTACAGTCTACACTCTTACAGTTTCCAAGATGATAAATGTATCGTGATCGAGGTGCCAATATCGTAGTTCATTAGTAAGGTACTTAAGGTAAGGTACTTTTTATATCATTTACATCAGCGGCCGGCACTTCACCGGCAACTGCTATAGCCGACCGTAGAGCTGCTAGTGTTGAGCAACATGACCGCCAGTCAACAATTATCGAATTTCCATTTGCGGCTCGCAATTAGGCAGTATCGCAACTCGCGTGTTTGCAAATATCTTTTGTAGTTAATTATCTTAACTTGAAAGTAGGTATGCCGGTTTCTCTGCAGACAAATAATGTCTGTTGGAGTTGGAATGTAATAACATAAAAACGTTTTTCCAGTAAGGTAGTGTCGGCCGGCCGAGGCGATTAAAAAGGTAAACATCGGAAGGTCAGCGCGGCGCTGGGAGCCTTCGACGAGGACGAAGATACACAATGCGAGCAGGACTGAGGACACCTGTCTGTAGTGTTTGTACTGTATAGTGTAAAGTGCGGCCGGCGCAGGTTGCAGCTCCAGTTTCCTAACTCGCCTTGAACTAGTTAGCGACGACTGACCTTTTGAACGCAATATGTACTGATATTTTACCCGATCGAACTACGGCGTTTTAATTGCAATCGCTCGATAGGTTTTCGCGAATGACTCCACTGGGACCGGAAGCCGAGGATTTCTGAGCAAATGCAGTCTCGAACGTACGGTAATGGGAGTATTCGGGAGTTCACTAACACTTAGTTCTGCTAGTCTATAGTAGACACTCACCTCTGGCCCAACCGGTGAGCACGTTCCCCAGGTAGGCCACCTTGTAGACGGGGTCGGGCTCGCTGATGCGGACGCTGCCTCCGCGTCGCAGCAGACGTCCCAGGCCGCGCGACAGGCGACCCAGCGCCCGCGCCGCCCGCTCCGAGCCCGGCGACGATGCAGCCCCCTCTGCCGGCAGCGAGGAGCGCGGCTCGCTGGCCCGGCGCGCCAACAGCTGCGGGATTGTCGCCAGCGGCGCGCTCTTCCTGCGCTCGGTCCGCTCGCGCTCCGTGGTCACCGTGCGGGCCTGGTCCACACTGTACACGTTACAGTTCTTGGGGCGAGGGATCACTGGGGCGGACGGGGGGGCAGATTGAGGGGCGGGCGGAACATCGCGGTCAGGAGGCGGTATGTCCAGACTGGCACGGCGGACTGGCAGAACGCGGCGGGGCGGGGCGGGGTCGCTGCAGCTCCGACTCTTCAGAAAGTGCACGTTCCTCACGGGCGCCGCGTTGTCAGGCTCATCAGCACTCAGCAGACGCGCAGTGCGACCTTCCTCGTCCAGGAAGCGCACTCGCAGCCCGCCGCGCGCCATGTCCCGGTCGCGAGCTGGAGATCGCGCGTCCAGCATCACATCGCGTGCTGTGCCGGACCGGCCCGCACTGACTCCTCTTTCACTCGTCACTTCGGAATTTAATAATTTATCTTGTAAATTATAGTTCGCTAGGGACGAACGCCGAACGGTAAGTTAGGGACTGGAGTCCTTGTTCGAATCACTTAGTATTGTATTATTCTGAATGTATTATTTTGATGGTATCATCAGTTGACGAACAGAGTATCGCGCGATATTACACAGACTAACAGAAACTCGACACGCGCACCGCTAACGACGACCGGCAGCGGAGTGAGGGAGGTCTGTGCTGTGCTATAAGCACTGAGCTGTTAGTAGCTGTATAGTGGCTCTATAACCGCTACAGTACCGCTACACCCGCGCACCTCCCGATGCACGTTTCACAAATCGCAGCCACCCGTCAACCTGTAACAACAACCGCTCTATCTCACTCCGTACACAAAAATGTCTCATTTATTTCTTGTTACATTTTATAGATAAATAATTATGTAGATAATTATGCAATGTAAATTAATTTTCATAATACACTAAACAAAATATTGTATAAGTTTAATTTTGTAAATTTACCTATTTATGTAAACGAACCTATATACGTGCAAAAGCTCTATTAAAGAGTAAGTTCATTAATATCTACATATAAACGGTTTATATTGAAGTTGCGTGTTATCTTGTGATAGTGAAGGAGAATCTGGTTACAATTAGAATTGATATGATAAGTTAATTGTGTTATTTTTAATGATGTTAGTACCGGAGCTTGTCTAAACTGTTCACTTCAGAGTGCAACATTGTATTAAATCTATGGTAGATCGTACTAAACATTAGGATCATTATAGTAGAGTTTAAACTACTATACAAATTATAATAAAGAGTAACAACTTGAAATAGAAGATTTATTGGGTGGCACAAAGTTCCTTATCGCTTGGCGAATAAGAGCTTGGCCGAAAAAAGTACAAGACATCGACCGTCACGACACTTTTGCTTTAGTACGTTACAGCCATATACTGAGTTAAACTGAGTTTGGATGTAGGGGGTAATCTCTGAAACTACTGAACCAATTCTAAAAATCCTTTCACTAATAGCAATAGGAAAGGAAGCTTCATTATCCCCGAGTGCTATTATGCTGTATTTTATTTTGTTTGAAAATATCCACGAGCGAAGACGGGGGCAGAACGCTAGTTATTTTATATATTTATAATAATTAATAATATAGATATTTATCTTCATAATTGAAAAAAAATGTTTGTTATTTATTTCATTGTTTACAGAATATAAAGCAACAATGTTACTGCCTTACTGCAGATGAGTGATGTGTACATTACCTTATTTGCTACCTAAAATTACCAAAATGTTTATAATTTATTACTTCTTGGTGAATAACTAATGAACAATCTAAAGCAAATTAGGATGGGAAATCTGAAAAAAATCTATGACAAAAACGTGTTTACAGCGTATAGGAATTGAGTATCGGTTCTCCGCGGTGTGTGACCGAGCTGTGCACGGTGCAAGGTGGATCAAGATAACCTGACCTTGAACTTAGCTAAAATAAACAATAAATTCACCACAACTAATTACCTATAGATAATCAATAGTACAGCCATGTAATTACTTGTTTTAGATCTATTTTCCTTCATAAATAACTAGACAGATTCAGCTTGTGGTCTTCGTAATCGATTTGTTCGTAACTTAATGATACCTACTAATTTATTACTCGTTTAGATTATCATTTAGGAAAAAGTTGTTGACAAATAATTATCCTTAGTTTATCTTGCAAGTATACCTACTCGCTATACGTGTTTTGTGTTGTAGACTGTAGAGTATTAGTATAGATTTTAGTTAATTAATTTAAATTAATTTTATATATCCAATAAGAATTTTCCTTAAGGAAAGAGATATTTTCTTATTGCTATTAAGTCTCAAGAAAATTAAACACAAAGATGGGCGGGTCACGGGTGTCACGGCGGGCCATCGACACAAGACAACATCCGGGTGCTCGGCGCTCGCACTATATTGTTATCCTTATTTTAGATTGGAGAGGTCGCGGGTGATTATACGAGCTGTCCCAATCTGGGGACACTATTTTTATTGCACAAAGGTTAAACTTTCCTTCAGTGTAACTGTCTATGGTGTTTATTGCTCTAATGTCGAAAATTATATACTGAAGAACGGTAGAGAGTAGTATATTCCTTGCTGAAGAACGTTTGGCAATCATGTCGCTAAAGCACAAGAGCTGTGACTTCTTAAAAATAAACCTCAAGCATTTATTAGTTTCAGAAGCAGTGACCCTCTGATGGTGTTTTGGCTAGAGTGAAGAATTAACCCGGGACCTCTGGTTTCCAGTCTATTGATGTAGTTTTATACCGTTGACAATGAATAATTCAGCAGCGACAATTTAAGCGTTAACATTGGCAGAGAGTAGGTACCCGTCTCAGTTTGCAGGTGTTATGTTACTGACGGAAGCTCTATTGTATTTTTCGATATCTCATTTATCACAAAACGTGGTGTAACTTAAGATATATACAAATACGAAGTCATACACAAGTTACGTTTACATTATGGCACTATATTTCAATTAAAATACAATTTACATTTTACAGAATTATAATATAAATTATCATAGAATTGCCTCGTTATTCCCAAATTAGCATTGATTAATAATTATTAACAAGAAGTCATCGTTGATAACCAAATGTAAGTATAAAAAACTTTAAGAACGTTATTTCCCACAACTTTATATTATATTATACTATATACAAGTAAAGTTGTCACGGATATTCCAAGCAACAACAACCTGCGACTAGAATATTCATGAGCGGCCGGTGTTTCCGTGGTGCAGTTTGCACGTTTACCTTCCCTTCAGGACTAGTCATTCTGAAAATATACTCTGTTATAATTATATTGATATTATTTTAATCATTCTTATAGATTCAAAATTGTATATTTTTTTCTCATTCTTTATTTAAAGGAGGTTAGATTTTTCTTCCAACTTTCTCTATTAGTAGAGACAATCCTAGATCAAAGACTGTGTCTCCACATTGAGGGTTTCTCCCATTAGTACCTAGTTAAGGGGCGGTGGTCAAGGTCATCTTGTATCTGTCAAAAATATGGTAAATCTAAGTTAATCCTGGAAACGTGAGTTTATTTATACAAAATCTCCTCACCCCAAAAGGATTGTTATTATTTGAAAATGGATTCAGCCATATTTTTATTATTCATGGGTTCTAAAGTGCCGTTGTTTTCGATACGAGCAGTGCCTTCGCGTATCGAAAACAACGGCTCTTTAGAACCCATGAATAATAAAAATATGGCTGAATCCAATTTCAAATAATAACAATCCTTTTGGGGTGAGGAGATTTTGTATAATTAAACTCACGTTTCCAGGATTAACTTAGATTTACCATATTTTTGACAGATACAAGATGACTGAGAGCCAAGGGTCCTTAAGTGTTAAGTTGGGAAAACAGAAATCAGCAAAAACTTTGGAAATTTTTTGCGAAAATTTAATTCCGTGAAAATTTGCCGCTGTAATGGCTAATTTACACAAGAAGGTAGTGTTTACTTATTTGTGTATAGTACTTTTTGCTGAAAATATATTTCCAATTTATGGAATGTTTACAAATTATAACTGGAGCTTATATTGCTTTTGTATTTTTCTTGTCACTTTTGTGACTTTACTTGTGAAAGTGTCGATCTGCGAAATGTTGATATTCTGACCAACAAACTAAACTAACTTTCCTTTTGCTGGAAAATACTGGAAATGTAGAGTTGAAGGTCTCAGAAGATTAATATAGATCCAGCTTTTGAATCTGAACTGCATTAAAATAGTCAGTGCAGAATGCCATATATATTGCGACCTAGTTCTAAATGAACACCTATTAGATGTGATATGACATTTATAGATAACGGACTGCAGAATGGTATCCTTGTAACCTGCCATCGAACTACCTACATCAAACGGTGCTTACAGCTAGATCCACACATGTTTTACTAAGTTTTAGGGTTCCGTGCCGTAATGGTGCCAACGGAAACTAAGACTCCGCTGTCTGACACACTCTTTTGAACCATAATGGATAGACACTTGTCATTTTATAGAGTGTGTGGGCCCCTATAACAACAAATAATAAAAATAAAATTAATTTAAAAATTAAAGAGGGTCCCCATGCAAGTAATGGGTTTTTTAATGGCAATAATTGCAATACATACAAACCTCTAACTGTGCCTCTAACAAGTATAACTATAATGCATAAAACAACAAATAATACAAACCGACTAAGGTGTGTTCGACTCGCACTATTTTTTTACTAAACAATTTAAGAAATATATATACAGAGTCCGACTCACACTTGGCCGGTTTTATTGATTTATAAACAACAATAAATATAAGTAGAGCATATACATAACTTGAGACACAAAAGTACTTACTTATTTAATCACTAAGAAATACGAAGGCTTTCCAATTACAAATGTAGAGATTAGATGTAAATATATACAGTCTTAGTCGTCTTGTACGACATACAGATGTGAACATGGCTGCACCATCTTTAGTTGAACCATGAACGTAATGCTGTGATGATAGGTTCTGAAATGTCGATTACGATTTCCAACTTTCATAAGCACGATGTGTGGCCACTAATTCTGGTTCATTATGGCATATTGTAGTGCTGGCGACTGGCGACGCCCGACTGAACAGTGCGCCGTGAAAGTGGGAAATAATAGGCTTTCTACGCGACATTGGATGACATGACATTATCATAGTTCATGAAAACTCTGTAATATGATATTAAAATTTTTCCTTTTCTAGTTATGACCTATAGTTAGTTACATATGAAATAAAACCTTTTATTTATTGTAGTTTAAATCATATTAAAACATTATTTGTATTCTTCACATGTTACCTTACAGCTCCCGGGAACCGTTGCCAGCCCCAGGGTACCCATTTAAAACATTAAACACTATCTTATTTATACAGAAACAATACAACTATCTATTGATGTCAATAATTAAGTTAGTAGTATTTATGTTACCCCATATTAATTGCCTCATTTGTTATTCCGCCTGGCCCAGGGCTCTTCTCTAACTTAAACTTTTTTATTGCTGTTATGATCTCCGGTCATTTATATCCCTGGCGATATTATGTTTGCTCCATTTGTTAGAATGCTCTGCTCAGGGATGTGGTACAATATTTTATAGAAGGTCGTTGCTATGTGCAGTATATCTTTCCTGCTATGTGATGTTACACTACTTACACTGGGTCCATGAAGCGCTTCTTTTTTTTAGAGATTTTAATTCTTTATAATAGTTACATACATAATGAAATTATTTGCTGCTGGTAGATTCTCATAATGAAAAATTTAGTAGGGCATGTTAGGATTAGGATGATTTTGTATGGGGACTTCAAAAGCTAAAAGTGAGTAAGATTTTTCATTAAAATGTGGGCGGAAGCTGCAATGAAGTGTAGAACAGCTTACAGCTTGGTGTGATACAAACTACAAGTATTAAATATCTACCTACTCTAACATGCTATATCTACTTACAACAATGCTAAAACGTACCTATTAACATTCTCCACTTATTGCAACAATGTAAAACTGCTACATTTCCAAACAAAACTACAAGTATTAATCCAAAGTACAAAGCACTACCAGTTCGTAACGCTAGCTTCCAGGAAACACTGTGCGTGTAAGACAAGTACAATAACCACTTACTACTGGCCACTGATGTACAACATGTTTATTGGCAGCTTTGTACCTAGGAGGACTAATACCTACTACATGTTGTAGATGTATACCTTAGTGCCTGTATGTTACACTCTGTTACAGATGAGATATGTATTGAGAACTTATTATTGTGTGTGTGTGTGTGTGCAGTGATTACATTATTCACCTAATATGTCAACTTGCATGGAGTTGTTTGTGTCGAGAGGTGCTAGATAACTACCTAATATTAATAATATAAATGCGTAAGTGTTTCTCTGTCCTTCTGTCATATCAAAACACAGCAAAGGATCGTGGAGTGAGTGGAGAGTGACATAGGTTACATTATATCCCGAAAAATTCTCATGCCCTCCGATATTAAAAATTTTTGGAAAACATCTTTTCTAAATTTTATAATTATTTTATTGTTTATAACACGTTATTATATGTAGGTACCTTATGTGAAATTCTTGCTTTATTATTTTACATAAATAATGAAGTAAAACATGATGAGGTTTTAAATTATTTAGAGTAGTTAGTAGTAGTTATCTCGGGTAGAGTATTATTTTAGGAAAACAACTACCTAATCCAAGTACAATGTAATTATGTATCGTTATCATTTTGTTCTAATAATATGTTATAGGTACTTAGTTATTTAGTGGTTTTCCTTACTAATCCACTATTCACATTTTAAAATATATATTACAGGTCATTCCAAATGAATATTCACGCTTTAGTCTCGTAGGGATAAGCAGAGACGACGCGCGGCTACAGGCTACCATTATGTCATAGAACTTTAAAACTACTTATGTTCTTTTGTCAACATTTTATTTTGGGTGAAGTGAAATTATATCCTATACCTTACCTATTCTTATCCTTTAATTACCTACTTTATAACTACCGACGATATTATGCAGACAAGTAATCTGTACTAATGTTATAAAGAGAAAATGTGAGTATGTTTCGAATACTGCTGGATAGATTTGAAAAATAATGCTACATTATTCCAGATAAATATAGGCTAGGTACTGTACCCATGTTTTATTGAAAAATACTTAACTTTGTTTTCTCTGCTTCTATCTAAATATGATGAATATATAAATTAACTTTTAAAGAAAAGTGTACCGACTTCAAAAATTTGCACTGAAAAGTAAGAAATAATAAATATTTCGTCGTAGAATTTGAAGACGGTTGGTGACAAATTAGGATACAAAATTAAGTAAGCATCTAAGAAGATAAATATCTGTTTAATATTATATATGTTTGTACTGATGATCGTCGGTTCCTAATGAATTGTCTAGATTAGTGAATTTGGAAAGTAAGTTGTTTTTAATTTGGCACCAACCGTCTTCAAATTCTACGACGAAATATTTATTATTTCTTACTTTTCAGTGCAAATTTTTGAAGTCGGTACACTTTTCTTTAAAAGTTAATTTATTTTTCCTTTTTAAGTGATTTTGTTGCTCTGAGAGACAAATAATAACGCAAATAAAAAAAATGGAAAAAAATAAATAAAAATACTGTGTGGATGGGATTTGAACTATTTGCATCCTGAGCTGCACCATACAATACCATACCTTTTAGACCACCGTCGATACAAAAATTTACAACTTCGTGTCAATAGCAACCGTTGCTAAGGCTTTTCTCTGATACATAATTTTCAGCCGTAAACAGAGACAAATTACTGAATTTCTGAAAAACTACTGAACCGATTTTCGTTATATGTCTGCGAAATAATGTCGAGAAATTATTATATCCTTAAAAAAATAAGTCGTCAAAATTGGTACATATTTCATCGAGATACTGATAATTTACTGTATAAAGTCAGTATTTTCAAAAACTAATGAACCAATTTTTATGACATAAAAATAGGACCAATCCGGAAGAATTATCTGTCGATTAAAAAAGAAATCATCAAAATCGGTTCATAAACGACGACGTTATCCGCGAACACACATAAAAAATATATATATACGGTCGAATTGAGTAATGTCTTTTTTTTTTGAAGTCGTTAAAAAGAAGCGAAAGAGGTATGTCAGGATCGTAACAAATGACATTCGATTGTATCTGCCTACTCCTCTTGGGATAAAAGACGTGAAGATAGATAGATCTATCTAAAACTAAGTAGGTAATACTCGTAGCGTAAGTAGTTGTAATGTTTACAGTGTAAGTGTTCTATCTAGAGTCAAATTTCATAGTTTACAATCGATCTTGGTCAGAGTCGGAAGGTTAGAGGGGAGACATTGTAAACAACTTCACTAATAACTACATGTCTTTATTTTGTACTAGCCTTCCGCCCCCGGCTGCGCCCGTGGATATTTTCGAACAAAACAAATATAGCATATGTCACTTATGTTATCGTAACTTTCTATTGGTAAAAGAATTTTCAAAATCGGTTCAGTAGATCCAGAGATTACCCCCTACAACCTCACAAACATTACCTCTTTATAATATTAGTATATCGGAGCCCATATAAACTTTCATACATTCAGTTTTTCCCGAATTTCAAATTGTCCGGGCAACTTTTCTATTTTTTCCCCTAAACACCTGATTCGAACTATACGAACATTAAAAAAAATTAAATAAATCGGTCCAGCCATTCTCAAGTGATGCTCTTATATACCATAGAACATTTATAAGAAGATTTACGTCGCTTATCCAATATGTTTACAATTTCATACTACAAATTTAATTTTTTATTCCTAACTTATAATTTTCCTGCAATTTTTTTTACAAGTATAATAAATAGCGTGTAATGTAATGACAGCTCGTGAATGCACATTTAATAATCTAAAATAAAAACCTCACGAAGCGCAAACAAGTTGTACATAAATAAACATATCATTATAAATTATAGCAATATCATATGTGATGTCATTATTATATGTGTCCACTTCCAGTGTCCGTAGACATTAGAGTTCTCCATACAACAAACAACATACAACAATCCGGGGTAGTTGAACATAAAAATCAATGGCATATTGTACGTCTATATGAGTAGATGACTTACGTCCGGTGTATGAAGGACAAAAACCAATTAATGACAGTAAGAGGTTTGCAAACAAACTAATACGGAGGTCGTGTCGTGCTCGTGTCGCAGTGAACACTTTACATTCGATTCTAAACTCGTTCAGTTTCACATACAGAATGATAATTGTCACCAAATATATAACTAATATATTATTATTATTTACTATCTTTACGCTCGCTCGTGATCATTTTTGAAATGTGAAAAAAATATCTCGAAGGATTTTACCCTATGTCACTCTCCGGATCTCCAAAATCTCTGTGCAATCACGTCGTTCCGTTGTGAAAGAAAGACAAACAAACAAACAAACACTTAGAACTTAGGATTGATTAAGTATTACTTTTTATTTGCATTTATAATTTAGTTACTATCTAATATTATAGTCCGCATAATGCAGTAAAAGTTTCCTCCATCTTACTACATTTATTCCTATCTCTTACCTCTTCTTCCCACTATCTCCTGCACTTTTTATTATGACATCTTCCCATTTTCTTTTCATTTTTTTTTCGTGTACCTTTCGTCATTTACCTAATCAAGTCATTTTCTAAAGTACGGCTCCTAAGCTATTCTTAGGTTTTATTTCATTTTAGGGGTTTTATTTAAGGATGTAAGGCATATAAAAATTATTCCAGCTATAGACTTTATAAAAACTGATAGAACAAGGAGCGATAAAACAGATGAAATTATTTGCGCACTTTTGACAAGTCACAGATGATAATAGTATAGTGACAAGTAGTTAGTATATGTTTTTGAACTAAATCCATATAATTATTTTGTAAAACATAGGCTTGTGCGAAGTACCTTTTACATACGAGTGATATATAATTACGATTGTACCTACACGTGCATGAAGTAGATATCTAGGTATGGTAGGTTCCTTCCTACTAGAGATTAATATTGTGAATTATGGTTAGAAAAAACTAGTGTTTCTAGACTAAATGGGTTCATAAAATAGATACACGCATACGCAGTAGGGTTGTACTTCGCAGTGCACACCGGACGTCGGAAGTTATAATTAACTATTTGACGACAGTACCTACCTACTACCATAGTCTCCATAGAGTTACTTTTTATAGACGGAAAAGTACTAACTAAGTAGGTACTTACCGAAGCTAGCGATTGTTTCAATTCATTTTGTATTCAAGGTGAGTTCATACATCCCCCGAATTGTTTATTTTTAATTTACTAGAGGACTATGTAGCACTAACGACATACTATCTAGGACTTCACGTCATGTGGCGTGGCCAGTGAATATCAACATTCAGTTTTTATAGACGGATGAAAATTCACAAAGCAGATTCAAATATTATTTTTAAAAGGGCGAATAACGAAGCACTTTATTATAAATAAAAATAAATATTTTTAAAACAATGAACTAAAAAGTTAAAAATACATAAATTTTAAAAAAAAGAGCTATTTTTTACATTTTAACCTTTACTAGCGTCAAGTTTTCAAATAAAATGGTGTTACACTTGACAGCAGGAGACAAAAATAAACGTAATAAACATTTTTAAAAACCAGTTGTTTTTACGTTTAGGTATCACAAACAATGTAAGTTAATTAAAAGATTTTAATAATAAAAAAGAAAGAGTCACCACAATAGTTTCACGAAATTACCCCCTAGAATGTATGGCACATAGCGCGAGCTAATATTATGTACACAACAAAAAATACATATCAAAATAAAATTGTCCATAAATAAATAAAATCTAAAAATATTGTGTAATAAAGTGACTGTAGTTAGTGCAGTAGAAGTAGTATAGTTAGTCCTCCCGAGTCTAGAGCACAGTGAACAGTGAACACTGAATCGCCCCCTGAAAATTCCGAGTTCCGACCCTCTACGACAAGCTTTGTCTTTCAGTCTATTGAAACTAAAGCTTGTCGTGTCCATGTTACTGTCCGCGTGCAAGTAGCAGTGAGACAAAAGAACTCTTTCAAATCTACTTATCAACTTTATTACTGACTTGTCGTTTCTGTTTTAGTTTCAAATATTACTATATGTTATATACGTCTAAAAGTACATAGCTTTGTCTATCTAGCTAGATTAATGAATAGCTTTAAAACAATGAATATTTTTTTCAAATCAGATCAGAAGTATTCGAGCTTAGTTAGTTTTTACAAACAATTTCACAATGTATAGTAATTTTCAGAAGAATCAACAATCATGAAGTGATTATACAAGCAGGCTTTCTTATTTATTACACACTTACTTTCAGCCCCAGCTTCGTCCGTGGAGCTTATATTAACATATTTATGCTCTTCAAACTATTTCCTAGAAAAAATCACTTTCAGTTTTTCCCGAATTTTTCAATTTTCCAAGCAACTTTTCCAATTTCTTACTACGAACATTTAAAAAAATAACTAAATTGGTCCCGCCGCTTAGCATTTCATTTTTATTTATGAGAAGACTAGCTGTGCCCTGCGGTTGCACCACTCAAAAATTTGGCTATCAGAATTTTTCGAATTCGACTCGTTCCAGAGGTTAGAGACTCTTCAGTTTTATTACTAGTATCTAATTCAAATTCAAATTCAAAGATCATTTATTTCTTAGGTATACAAGATACACTTGAAATCGTCAATTTTATACACTTCTCTCTACAAACCTAATTAAAGAAAATACATTTTTACAGCAATTTAAAAATACAATAAATACAAATCAAATGTCAAATAAAATTAATATTGATACATGTCAGAAATTCAATAAAGAATATACAATTACAATCTAAGTACATTAGTGATTAGTCAATTAAAATCAATTTATATAATTTAATTGTTGTTATGCCCATGGATGCTTATCATCCAAGTATTCTGATATACTGTAGTATGCTTTTTTCATTAATTTAAGTTTAATTGTATTTTTGAAATTAGAGAAAGAAAGATCTTGTATATGAGAGGGGACCTTATTGTAAAAATGCACACATAGCCCCTTGAATGATTGATTTATTTTGTGGAGTCGACTCACACAATTGACAAGTTTATCCTTGTTTCTTGTGTTTATATTGTGTATGTCTCTATTTCTCTTAAAAACATCGATGTTCTTTTTAACGTAAATAACATTTTCTAATATGTATTGTGACGGAAAGGTTAAAATGTCATAATCCCTGAACTTATCTCTAAGAGTCACCCTTTGTCCCAATTGGTAAATTGAACGAACAGCTCTTTTCTGCAAAACAAAAATAATATTTATATCCGCCGCGTTTCCCCACAGCAGAATGCCATAACTCATCAGGCTGTGAAAATAACCAAAGTATACCAGTCTAGCAGTGTTTATATCTGATATATCTCGAATTTTTTTAACTGCATATGCAGCAGAGCTGAGCCTTTTCGCTAATCCACCAATATGAGGACCCCATTGCAATTTAGCGTCCAACGTAACGCCCAAGAATACAGTAGATTCTACAAGGTCTACAATTTCACTTCTTACGACTATATTTGTGGGTACCTCTCTGACATTAGGCAAAACAAATTTAATGCATTTAGTTTTTTTTTCGTTAAGTAGTAAATTATTTGCCGTAAACCATTGAACTACTTGAGAGATAGCATTGTTAGTTAGTTTGTTTTTCGTCTGTTAACTTTAAATAATAAAGAGGTGTCATCAGCGAACAATACTATTCCAAGTTTGTCTTTTATAAGGTTTGGTAAGTCATTTATGTATTCTAGAAATAAAAATGGACCGAGAATAGAGCCTTGGGGGACGCCCATAGAGACTGTGGCCCCTGACGATTTACTGCCATTTATATCCACTCTCTGGACTCTGTTACTCAAATATGAACTCAGAAGGTCTAGAGCACGACCTGTTGCACCATAATAATGCAGTTTCTTGATTAAAATGTCATGATGAACACAGTCAAAGGCCTTGGACAAATCACAGAATACTCCTATAGCATCCCGCGACTCTTCCCAAGCTCGGTTGTTGAGCGGCCCCTAGTAAAACCGAATTGCTTATGTGACATAAGTTTATTATTGTAAAAATAAGTCAATAACTGATTAAGCATAATCTTTTCAAAAATTTTACTAAGAGTCGGTAGTATTGAAATGGGCCTAAAATTAGTAGGGTCTGTTGTACTACCGGATTTAAGCAAAGGTATGACTTTACTTTGCTTCATCAAGTCTGGAAATATGCCATCATCAATACACTTATTAAAGATACAAGCCAAGTGTGACGATATACAATCGATTACAGAGTCAATAATTCTGACTGATAAACCGTAAACGTCAGCGGTCTTTTTTTTTTTTGTAGAATAGATTGTACAACGATCTTCTCTACATTTCGTATGAGCTATATGTTTGGTAACCATAACAATCAGTTTTCAAACAACCGGTTTTCAGCATTCTGTGGTACGAGTAAATATATGATAATTATAAATGATTCTTTCTCTGTACACTGTAGGTACACGGTACAAACAAAATGTACAGTTTCAGAAATATACGTTCAATACATGTTTTCAGTGCACCGGTTGACAAATAATTTATTATTTTATTTACATTACAAATTTAGTCAGTACCTATATATATATATATGCAAAATAGTAAATATATAATTCGTGAGCACTAAGTTATAAATATTGTTGTATATATTTTTTGTAGATGTGATAGAGATATAATAGTATGTGGTGATGAAGCTACCTGCTAACATATAGTTTAAACTTATTTTGGTAAGATACGATCCGTGTTGTGCTATGTAATTATCATGCGCTACATCCTCCAATATTGACTTATGCTCATCCTCACACATACCTACTGCACACTACATTCTATTCAGTTGCTATCGAACGACAACCTTGTTCACATTTAGTCAATATATAAACAGGATAAACTAGCCCGTCAGTTTTGTCATTTACAAATCACGACTAAACAAATTGTCTTCAATAAAATGTTGTATACAAAATGCAATGTCAATGAATCAACGCCATACGTCAACAAAAGTTGAAACATTCTTCATGTAACTATAATTATAAAAAAACTAGCGGACCCGGCAGACGTTGTCCTGCCCAAACGTTGACTTGCCCGCACTACCCCTACCCCTAACTCTACCCCTACCCCTACCTCTACCTCTATCCCTACCACTACCCCTACCCCTAACCCCACCCCTACCCCCACCCCTACCCTAACCCTACCCCTACCTCTACCCCTACCCGTAACCATATAAAAAAAAATAAAAAAAATTTAGGGGTGGACCACCCTTAACATTTAGGGGGAAAAAAATAGATGTTGTCCGATTCTCAACCCTAACGGATATGCACACTAAAATTCACGAAAATCGGTCGAGCCGTTTCAGAGGAGTTCAATTACGTACACCGTGACACGAGAATTTTATATATAAGATAAAAATTGGAGTCGAGCGGGGCGTGAAACATATTATTATGGAAATAACATTGAAAAAAATTGTTCCTGGGACCGTTAAAACAGTTTAAGGTGTAATAATAGCTGTATATTTCAAAATTCCTGCAAAATGACAACCGATTTTATTGGACAAAGATTTAACCATTTCGGAGCAGCACTTTTGCGACTAAAAAGAAATCATCGAGTATATAATTGAAAAAATTGCTGAACTGATTTTGTTTAAATATCTATGAGGCAATTTCAAACGTTTTTCTATAAAAAATTGGTTTATATTTCATCGATATTCCGGAAATACGTTTTTTAAAATTCCTGAAAACTTACTACTGAACCAATTGTCATGAAGAAATATAGGAACATTTTGGAAGAACTCTTTGTCAAACAAAAAAAAGACTCATGTCGGTAATGTTATAGCTCTCATAGTACTGATTACTACTGGTGAAAGTATAAATGTGCTCTAAACCTGCTCTTTCTGCAAATGAATTTCTTTTTTTCTTACACTTAGAGGCTTCCTTCTAAATATACCTTATAATAACTGGACACACGTTAGGTATAACCTCACAAATACCATCGGCTGAAAGAGGGAGAATTGGTCTTCCGCTGGGTACCCTGCGACTGATAATACGGTTTCGGGAGCTGTAAGGCAAGCCTTGAAGAAGAAAAAAACATGTGACAGTACATTGAACATTTCCTTCACGCAGTAAATAAGTATGCCAATAACATACGCTTGACAGTATGTACCTACATTTGAACTGCGTACATTGTGTCTCTAAAAATACTTGTGGTTTATTGGATAATGGCGACTATTTATAGAGTGAGTTTGTGTAGTGGGCCGCAATGAGTGAGTTCCTGTCTCTTTGTGTTGACGTTCTGGATTCCGTGTGTCTCGAACTTATAACTGCACTCAACGGTAACTACACTGTAAACTCACTTGCTGTGATTGACTAACATATTATTTGTTCTTTTTGCATCTGAAACCTAAAATGTAGAAAAATCTCAACGAAATTGACAGAGTGGTCGTGATTATGAATCACTCTGGAACACTGCCGTGGCTCTTGCGATTTCTCTCCACCGGCTCACGGTAACATTCATTGATGGAATACTTCGTTACAGATCTAATCAGGTCAGTCGATCTGGTAGGGGGCCGACCGCGTGACCTCCTGCCTTCGACCCGACCTTGTACCACTAGAAGCTAGGACTATTGCTAGACTATCCATTACTAGACAGGTACATAAAATATCAGTTGTGACCAAAAAATTCTAAGCGGAACCTTCAATCTTGTAGTCTTGTCGCTTGACAATGATTGTATCCAGTTTGATCCAGAGTTATGTATGTAGATCATATATAAACTAGAGGAGCTCATGACAACTCGTCCTACTTTCTGTCTCTTGAAGAATCGTTTTAGCCATTCATAACATTGTACAAAACTACTGTAGAAGCTCTAGGTTCGCTAATAAAGAAGCATCTACCTCGCGTCATCCTTTTCAGTCTTTGAGTAAAAGGAGACGTGAAGCGTATAAATCACCGAACAATTTTTTCTGCCACTTTTGGCGGGGGGGATGTAAACGTCTAGTACTAGCCCCTGTACCACTGTATTTTTCTGTCGTTTTATTGTCGCAACGGATTTCACGTTATATGATGATTATGTTAAAATACAAACATAATAATTATAATTAATGATTGGAAACACTAAGTTTGACGCCCTAGATCGCCTTTCCCGTTTAAAACATCACAATTAACTATTTTCCTAGAGCTCTGTCTCGCGACAAAAAACGATACCAACGAAATCTAAGGTAACTTATTACTGCGCACCTGGTCAGTATAACTGGTCAAAGGGAAAAAAATTGGCGAAAGGGGGGGGGGGGGGCGTCTATGGCCCCTCCATAGGCTTAGTATTCTATGTTTTCAGTAGGCATATTTATTTTTAGTCGTTTTTGAAGCACCAAGCGACAGTTGTAGCACGTAGCACCTGTAGCATAAAGTGCAGTAACTAAGTGTATCTGCTACGTCACAAGACATAATGCTATAATAGTGCAGTACAATAGAGAGAGTAATTATATCAGGTTAATTACTTAGTATAATTATAGCACCTTTTGGCACCACTATATGACCCGGTGCCCGCTACACTCACCTAAACCCACGTAACCTTCACATGTCGTTGCGCGTGAGTTTACCACTTGTACATAGTACCTGCACCAACAAACTTGATTAATATCACATACGAGTATTTTGTTGTATGTTTGGTCGTTTACAGTATATCTGAAATGTTTATAGCATATTGGTTACATGAAAACGGACTATTTATAGACTGAAAAACAGGTAAATATCATTTTGTGGTCAAACATAGTCAGAGTAGGTGGGCATATTGAAGTCAGAATAAATAAATACGAGTATTTTATACTTCATAGTTATTTCAAATTTTAATTATATTGAGAACATGTGTCGGGTTGAGGTAGCCAGGCCGGGTAGATGGGTAGGTATAGCAGGAAAACTCGTAGTAAACTTTCACCATTCGTTTATTGGTCGAATTAACAAGGAAGGAACAAGCAGGAGCAGCAAAAGAACAACCAGTAAAAGCATCCGTAAGGAGCCAAGGAGCCGTCAAAGGAGAAGGAGCCGTCAAAGGAGAAAGAGCCGTAAGGAGAAGGAGCGCACTGTAATAAAAATGAACTACACATTACTACAGGGCGTTAAGCTATTGAAGTAACACAATACAAAGTATGATAAAAATACTTACAATACTTATTTGCGCTCCTTTTATATAAACATAGATATTAGTTCTTGAATACTGATTCAATACATTTTATATAGTTATTTACTTAGTTGATAAAATAGAAATATAATAAATTTTACAATTGGCAGAGTGGCTGCCTAAGTCAACAGTTTGTGAAGGAATGAGTAAAATTTTAATTTAGGTTCCACACATCGAATATTTGAAAATAACATACAATGTTCTATTGAATTAAAATAAACAATATCGTGTTCTAAAATTAAAATAAATGCTATATATGATGGCCAGCTTGTAAGCGGCCATGAAAATAAGGTCGTATCATCACACATGGTCGAAGTTCTATCCAAAATAAATAGTTTTCGTTTGTTAGATACACCCAACCCAATATGTACGCTTCTGTCAATTTGATTTATTTTACTGTTATAGTAAATTGTCCAGTTATCAAACATTTCCACACGCGAAGCCGGAGAGGAAAGCTAGTTGTTAATAAATGGAAAAAACTTTTTTCATTGAACAAAGGAAATGCGCTATTTACTCGTACACCTACATACCATTTTCTAGAATGCAAATAAAATGGAGAAATTCTATTATTGAGTATCTCGATGACATTTGCAACATTATATTTATAGATGGATGCTAGCAGACAGCAGTTAGAATGAAGCATACTTCTCAGAATGGAGACTTTAGTTATATCAATATTAGGAAAAGTTCAGACAGAAATGTCTACAGGGTACAGGTGAAATCAAGTCTTCTTTATTACCCGATGGCATTTTTAAGGCTAACCTTTTTGTGGTTTATGTAACCATTGAAAGACTTTCAGAAGACAAGTGAATCAAGTCGGGAAAAAAGTTAGCCCCAGCGAGTTTTCATGACGTATGCTGTCGAATCCATCAGAAATTGCACAAAATGATGTAGAATAATTGTGTAGAATAAAATAATCTACAAAAAAGTCCGCGGTAACATATATCCATCTCTAAATAGACAAGTAGTTAAAGCGCATTTTACGTGCGAAGTCGGGGGCGGGGGTGGGGTCGCTAATATATAATATGATGATTCCAGATAGTGACCGCCAGTTGAGTCAGATTGAGTATGATATCCACGTGACACTTTAGTCCCAACTTATTAGGCGAGAGTCATACGGAAACCTAACCGCGTGAGTAGTACTCGTTAGTTAAACAACATGTTGTGTGTTGTTGACATTGCAGCATCACACAAGTAGGTATACAGTAGAGATGTTTGTATAAACAATGCACAGTATGTACAGAGTCAGAGGGAGACCGTGACATGGTGACATGGATCCATACAACACATAACTATAGTATACCACTTGGAGACGCGACTATGACGACCTCGCCTCAACGTGCCTCAACACTGATATAGCCCATATACATACATGCACTAAAACACAATCATGGATACACTTCACAAACAAGTCTTAGTGTCGCTTGCGTCCACACTATAATATAAGTTACCATCTAACCGACTTCAAAACAAGAGGCGTTCAATTCGGTATGTGTAGTTATTTTATTAAGAACATCAACAGTTACATTCTTAGGAGTTAAGATACATTTCAAAGAAACTAATTTGAATATTCTTGTTTTCTATGCATGCAAGCTACTTTTTAGGGTTCGTACCCAAAGGGTAAAAACGGAAACCCTATTACTAAGACTCCGCTGTCCGTCTGTCTGGCTGTCTGTCCGTTGACATTTTCACAGATGATGTCTTTCTGTTGCCGCTATAACAACAAATACTAAAAAACAGAATAAAATAAATATTTAAGAGGGCTCCTTACAACAAACGTGTTTTTTTTGTCGTTTTTATATATAATGGTACAGAATCTTGGTCGGTTTTTATACTACATTTAAGTTTTCCCGACAGACGACAAAATGACGTCAACATTTATGTAAAGTATCGTTTCTGTCCCGTGGTAGGTACTACTTGTTTATGATAAAATTAATACCACGGCCCACATAGGTACCGAATTCGGGGCGTATTTTCGTAGGTATATCTACATTCACGGGTTGTGTTACGGCTCCCTCTAGGAAACGTTTTACCGTCGCCACAGGTCTTCTTGCCGCTACGGCATCTCCTTTACAGTCAGTCTCTCATTACTGAGGATCGTGACATCAAGTTTTAGGAAAACCTCAACTATCTTCCTCCACTGTTTGATGAAGGGATGTGACAATAGATATGCCTGACACCTGATCGTTTAGGGCTACGTCCTCATTGTCACTTTACCTTCACCCTGTCCTTTACCAGTTTTCCCTTTACAGTTTTCCCAAACACATAATGGCAGACTATAGAAATCCATCTGTCACAAAGAAAGTAAGTAAATTCAGGGCCATGCCCACCCATTGGTACAATCACCGGCGCGCCGCCGTACGGTCCACCGAAATTGACCACAGATTCGTCCAATTCCTACAACAAATGGTCCGCCTAGATCTTATGGCGGCCGAAATGGGAAATTTTCGGTGCGATGCCGGACCAATGTGTGGCCTACTTTAGTGCCGCCCTGGGGCACGGTGAAAATGCCAGAATGTTGTTAATTTAAATAGAATGAATTATTTTGAATTTATTACTAATTCTGCGACTGCAGAACATCTACAAGTTAGATTCGTGTAAACGTTAAACGTGCAAATATTTTCAACACAATCAATTTTTAAAGCATTTTCGATAAACCGAAAAAAATGTTTCCTGGAAAATGGAAATGTTTCCCCCTGGACACTACTAGTCCTTAGTGCCCCTAGTATAAATCCAGCTTTGTAAGTAGGTAATCATGATTATTTTGATGTTTAATCAGCCATTATTTTGTGAAGTAGGCGTGAGACCGTGAGCATATAGTAGTCTTAGAAAAGTTTTGTTTGTTGAGGACGAGATGTGGGATAATTAGTCTGGTAGCGAGCTAATGTAGGTCAGTTTGTACAGCTGAGTGTATCCGGAGTTATGTAGTAGGTAGGTACCTATGTATGTAGGTATTCAGCATTACCTAATATAACTGCTATTTAATATTATCGAGGAATTTAGCTTTGTGGAACTGCGAAAAATGATCTAACTACATAGTAAGTATGTTATTGTTGAGAGTTGTGGTAAAAGGGCAAAACCAATTGTTATATAGGCATCTACTGTTCATTGAAAAAGACATTAAATGTACCTACCTATGTGGTATATTTTGACTTGAAATGGGGGTTGTAATTTGTAAATTGTAAATAAGATTCCTACAAAAATTACTATGACTACCTAAAAGGTCATTGCGTTAAAAACTTTAGGGAAACTCAATATTAGGCTGGCATGCCAACTACAGACCTACTGGCAACATGTAGTACCGTACGAAGGTAGTGCTATGCGGGAAAAAGTTGGCCACCTTTTCAAACACGAATCTAAAAAGTTAAGGAACTTCTGATGTTACTCATAACAAACATACCTAAGGGGGTGAGAAGTGTTGTAAAGGTATGTACATATATCTTGTATACTAATGAAGTTTGATTGTTTGAAAGGGGCGTATCAACGCGGGTGCAACCGCAAGGTACAGCTAGTGATATTATACATATATGGAGGTATGCCACGTGTGCATAAATGGCGTCAATATACCGTATACGAGTAGGTAATATCCATAACGGGAGGTACCGAGGTAATGTGATATTCAATCTGTAAGTAAGTGACATGACATAGCCTGCGGTCACCGCTCGTGACTAACTGACTACGGCTACGGCACGGCTACGGCACGGCTACGGCACGTGTAATGTAGGTAGGTAACTGTCACAATCACAACTAATATCATAATGCTAGTGTGTTCGTTTGTCCTTTTTCATGCCAAAACAGAGCAACGGATCGACGCGACGACGTCATATTGAAGAGCTACTAGGTAGGCTATTTCTATACTGGAAATACGTCGGGATAAAATATTGTCACATGTATTCAGCATGTATTTAAAAAAAATATGTCCGGCTTATTGGCTATAGACATCGGCTATAGAGCCTCCTATTCCTATAACAGATCAGCCACACCTTAGCTTTTCCACAACCGCACTCCTTATACGGGATAGATAGGTTCCATATACACATTGAAAACATACTAAAAGGTTATTTTACAATGTAGTAGGGTCCTGCAGACGAACATATTTATTTCATGATTACTCACAATCACATTTCTCTACAATCAATGACATTCATTCACTGTAATAAATATAAATTATTTAATTACGATGTACATGCCTACAGCTTCGTCTGTATTAGTAGATAAGTATTGCATGTTAGTTTAAATTTTTTAAGCAATGTAATCTAGGTTTTAATGCGCCGTGTGCCCGTGTGCCATGGGCGGACGCACTCGGCAACCGTAAAGAATGTTAACAAGGCAGGTGGTGTTGTGTACTTCTGTGGTCAATATAATAATAAGCAACTTTAACAATAAGGACCTATGCGTAGTAGATATTATTACACGGGTCATATGGGACATAGGTCCATCATAATATAGAGTACCTATTTTTATCGTTGTCCACGAGTACTCTATGATGAAACCTTTTCAACCCCTAGCGGCGAATGGCGGAACTAAATTAGAGCAAAATTAAAATAAGCGCCATCTAGTATGGTAGACAAGTATTCAAAAAAGGAAATGCATTTTAAGGGTCCTATACTGGGAATTTGTATGGAGATATTACTATTCCCAATTTCTCTGTAAATACTCCACCTGTGTCACTGTAATTTAGCATATAGTTACTTATTCAATATATCTAAGTAAAATAGTCGTTATTTTTTCAATTGGTTTTATTTAATAGGAAATATGGGTGGTAGAATAAAGGATTATTCTGCCCCTTCTGTCTCTTTCATAATCTATCACAAAACTATCTAAATTTTTTTTAAAGCGTTCTTATACCATTATTCTTCAATTAAATATATCGCTTTTTTTTGTAGCTTATTGAATATTCAAAAAAAAAAATTTTATGATTTTTTAATTTGGCAAAAATAATAAAACAATTATTATTTTAAAATTTCAATAAGCTACCAAAAAATTCGACATATATAATTGAAGGGTAATGGTATAACAGCGCTTCTAAAAAAAATAGAGTTTTGTGATAGATTATGAAAGAGACAGCAGGGGCAAAGTTAAACTACCCATATTTCCTATTCAATAAAACCCATTGAAAAAATAAGAGCTATTTCACTTAGATATATTGAATAAGTAACTATATGCTAAATTACAGTGACGCAGGTGGATTATTTACAGAGAAATTGGGAATAGTTTGTCCCAGAAAAATTCCCAATATAGGACCCTTAATATAGATGGCAGCAGTCACTAGAAACTGTATAATATAACTTTTAGCATTTTTAGAAGAGTAGGTACCTTTTTATTGTGACACAGGGGCAGTCCACTTGTACAAAATGCTCGCACTTATATTATGTTTTATACACTGATGACATCCGAACTTGGGTCCCTCGCCCTTGGGTGAAGGGGATACTCTGTTGGCCCTATTCGCGGAAGACAGTGTCTTTTTTGCCTCTTTCTGGTTCCTGGAGTGGATAATAGTCGGCACGAACACCTGCGCGACATAGCCCTGTTTATGCCACCGCCAGAGCTACTATTTCTGGTAGAGTCCCGGCCATCTTAGAAGACAACAGGGGGTTGTCGCCCGTCGAGACATAGCCGGCGCAGAGGTTTTCCTCGGCGCCTCCAGAGCCTTCGGCTCGGAAAACCCCCATAGAGATATTAGAAACAGACCACAAATTAAATAAAATGGTGGGTATTAATGTGGACACTATGTCTATGGTATTATAATAGCCTAATACTTACTTTATTTTGATAATATTGCAGTTTCTTTCTGGTCTGGCTGCGGCTCCGTTTAATATTAATTAGGGAATCTGGTGAAATAGCTTGAGTGATTCCACTTTGATCCTGTTCATGGGAATTTCATTCAAGAGATCCAAGTCAGTCAAATGTAGCTTTGGCACTGCATCTACGTGTCTATGAAAGGTCAGAGTAAGAAGGTAGCCTATTAGATAAGGCATGGGAATCACAAATCAATGGATCATTGCTTTTACACCCCAGAGGACCCGATACCAAATTCTGGCTACACCCATGATCACAACATTGTTTTGAGAGTACCTACTGACACCATTATCGGCATGGAAGCCTCTAACATAATAGTGATATTAGTGGTAGACATTCCACTTGATATAAACAAAATTGTATGTATACAGTGTTACAAAAATGTTGGTCAAGGTTTCAAAAATAAAAGCAAATTGTATTTAGTGTTTTTATTTGTAACCTTATCTTAATAAATGATGTTAGATCCTAGAAGGATACAGCATCTGAAACAAACATTCACATGATACACACTGCAACTTGCAACCAGATACACACAATAAAACAAGTCATTCTAGGGTCATCAATCTTCATTATCTACTTGCACCATATCTAATTTAGGCACTGTTAATTCTTCTTTTTAACCTGACCCGACCTGCAGGTATACAATTTAAATTGTATATATTATGTATATGAAAACAATCTAATAAGAACTTTCCTGGAGAAATGAGATACTATTCTGGTATAAAAAGTAGCCTACATCCAGCCTTCAACTATCTCAGTGCAAAAACCACATCCATCCATAGGATAAATAAACAGACTTTCACATTTATAATATTAGTATTGATTAAGGTTGATAGTAGGTATATATGGCAGCATTGAATAGGTACTTTTAGAAATGGTGGTACACAACAATCCAACTGTGAGTAAAAAGAAAGAATACTCCCCAACGTGTGTCCCTGGAAACTTGTATATATGACAATCTATTGAATACTAGCTTTTCGATCTGACTTCGCCTATGGAGCCCATATTAACATATTATGGTCTTCGAGATCATACAAAAATTACATAGAAAAAAGCAATTTCAGTTTCTCCCAAATTTTCCAGGCAACTTTTCAAATTTTTCTTTCTCAAAAAACTTGATTTTGACGTAGCACAATAGGTTTCAGTGCAACATCACTATAGATGAACTGCCACATACATAAATGTACACCAGACTCAACAAATGAGTTTTTTTTAAATGTGAACTTAGGGTCATATTAATTATATATAAAGGAGTACTCACCACCCTTATCCTATGTCCCATAGCGTGTGCAGGCAGGTTGGTCTTGAAGTGAGCTCGCACGCTACCAGAGTTACCATGTGCACGGGTTACCTTGCCCCAGATGGCTCGCAGCTTGGTCTTCTTACCGCGAGGTCCACCAGCTATGGGAGTCCTTTTCTTAGCCCGGTATACATACACACAACGCTTGCCTGTGTAGAAATGGGCGTCACCACGGTCACTAGCACCTTCGATCTGGAATAGTTTGACTGTTGATAAAATAGTTACATGTACTTACAGTACTTATGGTGTCCAAAACGAAAATAATCAGTTTAATAGTATCCACACAGTGGTTCAGGTTTCAAATGTCAAAAGCATCATTTAATAAATATATTTACTCAAACAATATTCTAGGGTTTACAAATAATTGGTCGGAGTGGAGGAAACAGGGCACTATAAAAATATTTCTTAAGCAATAAACAATAAAAGTTATTATTGAGAACAAAAGGTCAGAGTATATATTTTTTAACCGTTTTTGGTAAATGTCCAGATTATCTAATCCTGAGATTTTCGTGTTTTTTCGACTTTATTCAATTACTGCACTGCTTTATTGCATACTTTAACTATTTTCAAGTCTCGGTAAGGTATAAGTTTTTGCAGAAGTTTTCAGGATTTTGCAAAATTAAGGTTGGAGTTTTCATGATTTTGAAAGAAGAATTTTCAATCGATTTTTTTACTCCATATAACACCCATTTTTTATGATGCCATAGGATGAACGGCGTCACAAGGAGCAACTTTCGTCCAGGACACCAATCCCGAAAACCCCTCCCGTGACCGCCAGGTCGGTGAAAAGTTTTCAGACACGATCGAAATTTTTTTACTCCACAAAATAGGTTAGCGAGGAGCGCAGCGACGAGCGTGGTTCGGATGGTGTAAAAACAAGGCGCAAGGCGAGCGAGCGAAGCGAGCGGTGCCGCGGGAGCGGCAGCCGAAGCGGGAAACCTTATATTTTATTTTAAAACACGAAAATCTCAATTTTAGATTTTGAGGTTAAGTTTTTCAATGTCAATTTTCTTATAAACTAGTGAACACCGGCGAAAAGTGGTACCTTACCGAGACTTCAAAATGGTTAAAGTATGTAATAAAACAGTGCAGCAAGTTAATAAAGTCGTCAAAACACGAAAATATCAGGATTAGATAATCTGGACCTTTACCCCGTTTTTATATGGATCAGGGACTTATTTCATGTTTACCTTGAGCAGAGCCGTGTTCTCGTGCTGGTTACGCAGACCCCGCTTGTAGCCGGTGAAGACAGCTTTAGCGTACAGGCGGCCGTGACGAGGTTTGGACACCTTGCGGGCAGCGCGCGGAGCCTCCGCCGGGACTGCGGGGGCGACCTTAGCAGCCACCTTCTCTTTGGGCGCCTTGGGTTTGCTCGCCCGGGTTTTGGGCGCTGTCGATGGAGCGTCAGCCATTCCTACAAAAATATTTTAACACTGATATCGGTGGTTCTCAGAAATGTAAGGTTATGTTGACATTTCAGCAAACTGATAATCGAAATTAATCCTCGTTATCATCATAAATTAATCAAGAATTTGCACATCTGAGCATTCCGCACACAAAATACTTTACAAATTCATACATATTTTATGTTAAAACATTAATTTTAAAGGAAAATTTGTTAAAAATTGGTAAACTAACCGAACTTCTGTTGCGAAAAATTGATGAAAAAGACAGATCACAATGTTGCGAGACTAAAAATATAATTTATGACAACTGCCTGACAACAGTGACAACTACTAATGACAACACAAGACAATACGCATGGAGGAGGCCAAACAAAATACAAAGTCAAGTCAAGATAATACGCATACTGAGAGCCCGCGCTCCTTTTCGCATAAAAATGCAAAATTATTTCGTTCAACGATATACGGTGGAAGCTCTCTCTAGCACTTTAAAATTTATTTATATCATAATATAGGAAACTGTCCCACAGTGAACCACGTCCCACTATGAACATTTCAAATTTTTAAAAAAACTATCCATGTCTAGGCAATCGTGTCATTCAAAAGAAGGGCAATTTAAAAAATATCAGCTGTAAACACTGACTTTTACGGAATTACTCGGCTTGATATTTTTATTGAAACCTATTTTAAATTTAGTTTTGTGTCGTGTCGCTTCAGAAAACATAAATTTAAAAAATCTTTAACTGTAAACACCCGGTTTTAACAGAATGCCTTTTGATACTTAATTTTTAACTTTATTTATGTGAAAATTACCTAGATGCATTACAGGCTATGAAAACTCTACAGACATGTTCACTAAGTGGATGGATATTGTTTTAAAGAAACAAATTCCGGATCAGACTACAAAATAATATTCTACGTCCAAATACAAACGATAAACGTAATTGAATCAGCATTTCATTTTATGTTATGGCAGTTCTTGATATTGAGTAACTCCTCATAGTCTACACATTTTCAAAGTAACTGAATGCACAAAATCTACCAAATAAAGTTAACAAAGTATCAAACCTAATCATTCCTCCTATAAAGAGTAGGTATAATAATTAAAAAAGTGACAGTATAAATGTTGCCATACTTACTATTCTATTCTATTTTTTTCAAAATGGCTCCATCAGGGTTTTAATGATTCCGCAAATGTCAAGTAATATAGACGTCACAGTAACAATAAGCCGATTGATCGGTAGGTAGAATGCTCCCGCCGGCCGTAATAATTAGAAATATTATGTCCTATTAATCACAACTTATACAGCGCGGGCGGGATTAAAGTGGAATCCCCATGACGTCCTGGTGGACGCGTGCGTATATCACAAAGGCATCACGTGGAATCCCCATACTTACTAAAACTTTTAAAATAACCAAATGACACGATTCATTAGACAGAAGCACATACTACGGCAAATGGCATTCGATTTTCCTGCCTACCCCTCTTGGGATAAATGATAGATTTAGATAGACAGATAGAAAAAAAAATGTCAAAGATTTTGTGTGAAGTTTATTGTAAATAATTCTATATTTTATAATAAATGACTAAAATAATAACAGTTATATTTTAAATATTTTTTTAAATTGCAACGGTCCAACGGTACTACATGTTAGCTTTTCTACGCAAGTGAATAAGGGTTAAGTACCAACTACCCACACGCAGTTTCTTACAAAATAATCAAACAAAATAAAAGGCTTTTATTAAAAGCATCCTTGGTCATTACAATATTTTATAACAATATTCATCTCGGCTGGCAATACCGATTTCAAGCTGTCAGATTTGAAGTGATTTGGACCAATAGAAAAAAACCACGATTTGTAATTGCTCTGTGATGGAAGAGAGATGTCTTACGGCCGCTGCGGGCCACCTAAACTGAATTTGTTACCAAATAACCGAGCGGACATCTCGCGTCTGACACCATGAGTATAGAGAGCCTATCGCTGGTCAGTCTGCACGGTGTGACGCCGTGTCTCGTCCTGCTGCTGCTGCAGGTGCTGCTGGAGTGTGAGTAGAGTGCCGATTGCTGGACAGCAGCAGTAACCAGATCAGTGTTATCAGCTCAGTGTTGTTGTAGGTGCTGGAGCTCGTAAGTCGGACGTGGAGCACCACCTGCAGGCCGGCCGCGACTTGCTGGCGCGGGGACAGCTAGCCGACGCTCTCTCACATTACCACGCTGCTGTGGGTCAGTATACACTCCTAATGTTCTCATGGTCATATTCATTGTGTTTATGTTTTCTTGTAACCATAACCTTGAGATTATAACTTGTAACAAAGGCTGTTAAATAATATTTCTATTCAATATTATTACCTATAGTAAACATTGTAATTTATTTTTAGAGGGAGATCCCAATGACTACCTCACATATTTTAAAAGAGGGACTGTGTACTATGCTCTTGGGAAAGCAAAGTTTGCTCTTCAGGATTTTACAAAGGTTTGTAAGACTGGCTAATAAGAATAGTATTTATTTTTGAATACCCATTGTGCTTTAGTGCAGTGGTCAACAAAGTCATTAGTCAACTGACACTGCCCAGTGCCCACCACTGCCTTAGTACATTGGAAATGGTATTTATAACATTTAGGTACCTACTATTGTCTTTAACAATATTATTATATTATTGCATAATTTATTGTCACCCACTTCTGAGACTAGTGCCTGCCTACATACACCTACACAACAAAATAAGTGAAAGTCAATACATAAGCTAGCGGCACTATGGTCCGAGCTACTTAAACTGTTACATGTTGCTTTATAAAACTTTTAGGTTTTAGAGTTAAAAGAAGACTTCACATCAGCGAGGCAGCAGCGGGCCGCTGTCTATGTGAAGCTAGGACTGTACTTAGAGGCTAAGGAGGACTATCTACAAGTTGTAAGTATCTGTACAACCTGAACTTCCACTTTAACCATATTGCTCCACAAACTCCACATTGCTTTATGTTGCTCCATAATAGATAATAATTTCCCAAGAGCGTATGATAGACGTAGGTAGTACCAGTTGTTATCAATGTTATTGCTACAATTCTCCTCACTAATGCAGCTCGTGGACATATAATTTGAACTATGTTTAACTTACAATTATAATACAATATGTGTACATAGTTGTACAAAACTTACCCAAGACGCTCATTAGAGCTATTGTCTTCTGCTATACAATAATTACAGCAACATTTTTACATAATTCCAGATAATGAGCTCCCAAATAAAATTGCAGTTTATGATCTTTAGTACATATGAACCATAGACAGACATAATTTTATTTCTATTAGTACCTATGCAATTGCAAGTATTTTACTTTCTTGATATCATACTACTATTCAGATTTTCACAGTGTTAATAAATATTATAATGTGCTGTACAGAGTGTAGCAGAGCCCAACAATGAGGAGGCACTGGCTCAGCAGTCCCGTCTACATGAGTTGGTGGAGGCTGTGCGGCTGTGTGAGGCTTACTACAGAGGTCGGGACTTCCAGGCAGCCGCCGAGCTGGCCACACAGCTGCTGGAGACTAGTCCCTGGAGTGTACACCTGAGGCAGCTGCGGGCAGAGTGCTATGTTGCTATGGTGAGTAGTGCGTATACATAAAATGCTAAACCAATTTTCCTTAAGTATATGTGCTTTCAATGCTTTGGAGGTCACATACAGCCGGCGTCTGCAGTAACAGATACCTATGTCTGTTAAAAGAAGTGACGTGTAGGTCCATTAAGTCCATTAAGCAACAGGCTTGCCACCTGTTGTCTTTAATATGGACAAATAAAGTGGACACTGTTACTCTGGTGACTCTGGCCACACAGCAAGATATAAAAGCAGTGAAGATGTGTTTGTTTGTTTGTTTATATACAGATTGTTATTTAAAGTGAGAACTCTTTAGACAGGTTGAGCCATTTTGGAGGGGGAAATCTTAAGGGTTCGCGCTATATATGACATTATAATATACTTATAAATTTTAACAATTTTTTTACAAAGTATCTGTTCCTCCACAATGTAATAATAATTTTTTGTTAATGTTGCTGTTGTCTTTGGTGAACTACAGTGTTGAGTTGAGATGAATCCTCCACTAATTATCAAGCTTGTGCTTCTGGTGAAGGTGATGGAACTAATTAGTGTTAATATCCAACTAGTGTTAGAGAGGATTCTACGACATGTCATGGCGGACAGCGCACGCGCCCCGTCGTGACATCATGGGAAATACAGTTTAATCCTGTCCGCGCTGTGACGATTAGTCCACGATTAAGAAGATATATCACAGTCGGCGGGAACATTACGATGATCTAAGCTAACGTAACTAAGGCTACCGATTAATTGGCTATAGTTACTGTGACGTCTATAATACTTTAGTATAGAAGTTCTGTGTACTTGAATCATCAAAACCCTGATGGACCCATTACACAAAACATAGAATAGAATAGAGTTAGAGAATAGGTACTTATACTTATAAATTAAAAACCAATGTAATTCATAGTTTTAAGTCTATAAACTTTTATTATTTTATTATATACATTTCCAGAATGACCTATTCTCTGCAGTGTCAGACATCAGGTCCGTGAACCGTCTACAGCAGGACTCCACTGAGGGGTACTACAGACTAGCCACACTACTCTACCAGCTGGGACATGTCAGTGATGCACTCAAGGTACTATTATGTTTATTTTATTATATAGGTACCTTGAGATCCCAGGGTAGTCAGCAGAAGACAATCTTCCTAATTTAGCTGATTATATCTATATTTCTGTACTAATATTATAAAGCTGTACCTATCTCAGATTATTGAGGAAGGTTATAGGCTATGTAACATCACGCCACGACCCAACGAACCTGAGCAGTTACCATAAACGTCAACCAATCACGTTGTACATAAATTATTGTTCTACAGATATTATATTTATTGTGTAGCTACACTACAACCTCTATCACTTGCAGGAGGTCCGGTCGTGTCTGAAGTTAGACCCAGAGCACGCGTCATGTTTCCCGCTGTACAAGAAGTTGCGGCAGGTAGACCGGGCGCTACTCCGGTGTGAGGAGCTGAGTGAGGCGCGGGACTACCGCGGATGCTCCGAGTCTGCTGCGGGGGTGTTGCGAGTGGAGAAGGAAGAGCTGCTTGTAATGTTCGAGGCGCGGCGGTATCTCTGCTCCTGTACCGTCAAGGTGACTACGCCGCACTCAGTCGTCTTCACTTTGTACTTTAGCCATATCTTATGTAAGAAGTATAACTCACGCCAAATAAGTTGTATCACGTAGTTAGGCTACGCTTCATACGATTTGTATGTGCGTGATGTCCACTCTAGCGCTCAATCTGGCTAGTTGTGTTTGGCGCGTAGTATATTAATACATGCAGCTCTTAGAAATGAAGAAACAGAGAGGTGTTTAGAGTAGTAGGGTACGACACTAGCGACACCTGGCGGTTTCTTTAGTCAAAATACTCATGTACCAACATAACTAGTCACAAGCAATATTCCTGATGCAGCGCTTTATGTATATTTCTTATTATAGCAATTGGTTTAAAACACTTACCTGTCACCAAAATTTTTTAATACTTACTTTGAAGAACATTCACCATAATATAGGTACTGTTAATATGGCCTCCACGGGCGACGCGAAGCTAGTAAATAAATAATGTATCAGATAAAAACATAGTAACATACCGATGTGTTCGAGAGGCAAAGGTCAGAGATACTAATCGCTGTCAATTCAATATAAACCAGTTAAATTAAGAATGTCGTTGTAAATTGTGGATATTGTGTGAGTGAAAGAGGCAAATGGAATATTCACAAATTTCAATCACATTCACAAATCGGACGGATTGGGTACCTATATCTTTTCGTATCCTTGGCATTATTACCGCCAAATAAGTTGATCCTTTTGACATTCGTTGCGCTTATTTTGAACCTAATTTGTACTGTGTATTTAGAGACGTGTTCTGATTGTGCCAGGAAGAAGAGTACACGTCAGCACTGACCGAGTGTGCGGCCGCCCTCGACATACAGAGAGACGCGCGAGTGTTGTGTGACAAGGCTGACGCGCTGCTGGGACTAGAAATGTTCGACGATGGTACGTATGTTTGAACGCGCTGATCTCTTGAACTAGCTGATTGAGGAAGAATAGGCTATAACATCACGTCACGACCCTAACGAGCGGAGCAGTATAGGTACCGGGACGGGACGGTTCTTGAGCGGTGGTCGTTAGATGCGCAGAACACAATTTTTGGGTCTGCTTGACGGTATAAGGTATTAATTTTACCAGCAGTAAAAAGCAATCGTAAAAACAAACACCAATAAATCAATTATAATAAATATACAAGTTATATTGCACTCGAATTACATATGCGCAAACATTCCCCTACTTTTTCGTTGAGCGCTCAAGAACCGTCCCGGTACCTGTATCTCTAATTAACTGGTTACTAGTAACACAGTATACAGACAGACGTTTGACGACGCCCTCTAAGTAAGGTGATTTTGCGGTAAGAGAGGGGGGGGGGGGTTAGCGTCCTGAACTGTGAACTGGCTTTAGCAAAAAAGTACATACCTTAAAGGGCATGTTATGATGCACTCACGTTTAATTAATATTAATTTTATTATGATTTAAAAATTTTCTTTATACACTACGTAGACAATGTCAATAGCGTCGACTGTGCTTATTCTTACTATAATAATCCACGCCGCAAGAAACTGGCAAGTCTCCAAACATAAACCAAAACTTCAGCTGCTATCGTAGCCGGAATGTGTGGATGATGCGACATAATATGGATCTACCCATTAGCCATTCCTAAATTTATTAGTCATAAAATAATCTGCTACAACTAGGACAAACTTGAATATTAATGATTGATATGATTTCAGCTATACACACGTACAAGGAGGCTCTCGAGGTAGAGGACGGTATGCAGCGAGCTAAGGACGGTCTGTCGCGCGCTCAGAAACTACAGAAGCAGTCCGAGCAGCGGGACTACTACAAGATACTGGGCGTCAAGAGGTGACACTTACATTGGTATACTTAGCTTCCCCTCAAATGTTAATAAATACATTTGTAGAAACTGTTGAAATGGTACATTCGGCACAATTTAGAATATTTGTGTCTTAACTAGTAGGACGTTTATATTAAGAAAAGGTCAACGCAGACTATCGGGTGGCGGTGGCGAGCGCTTTGAAACTTAAATTGTATTTATTTTCTACATGAAGGCTCATTGGGTCGAACTGCCTCAACCGTCTGCGGTGACTCTAAATGTATCTGATATATGCCGTCCAAAATACTAAAGGGACTGAACCTTGCGCCGCACTAAACGAAACGTGACGCAATCAAAACAAAAAATGGTAACAAACAATCACATATTCATGACTAAAGTTATTATAAGAAAGTACATACAATAGGGGCGTCAAAGAAAATAAATACAATAATATCTTTATATAGTTTATAATGTATAATCACTGAAAATAATGTTTATGTCACGTGACCGCAAACAGGAAGTGACTTCACTGCCATCTACATTTAAAATAAATAACCACAGACTACTAACTATATTGTAATAACAGTCTGTCAATCTGTCACTTACTAAGTTATTTTAACTAATATGTGACCATCATTTTGTTGGTTTGCAAGATGTCATGTCATCATCGCACCCAGAACGATTTCACGGGAATTTGAAATATAAAATTAAAAACATGTTTCTCATCTATTTTATAGTTTTGCAGACCTTTCAATTAACTTGTATGATTTTTACAAAGTTCTATGCCTTGTCGCATCTTGGTCCTCTTATATAGTACAAGTAATAATGTTGTATTGTGCGGTCGCAGGACGGCCAACAAGCAGGAGATAGTTAAGGCGTACCGCAAGGCTGCACAGAAGTGGCATCCTGACAACTTCAAGGGAGACGACAAGAAGGTCGCGGAGAAGAAGTTTATTGACATCGCCGCTGCTAAGGAGGTAATATCATAACTACTTATTTATGTGCTGCCTTTCAATCTGTTTCTATATTTTTACGCCATAAATCGCTATTACAACCAGCAGAAGTTAACTTGGCACCTGCGAGGAATGCGCTTCCCCTCCCGCCACCGACACCGGCCACCGCTATTCATCCTCGACGGGTCAGACTTAACTCTAGACTAGTCACGCCTTTCCGTGAAATTATCATAGCGCGAGCACTCTATGGTTCATAAGTTATGCGCATGACATCACAGAGCCGAGGTTGTACATTCAAACTAAAACTCTATTCCCAATAAAATGAAGCTTTTAGCCATATTGTGGGTAAAAATACTGAAGTAATAATAATGACGACAACAGTGCCATCTCTTGACAAACTTCCCATGATCAGATATAATATTTCTTAATTAAAAAGGCATAGACAGTCACGGGGACTGCCGACAGAAGTGAAACCTTAAAACTTCATTTATAACTTATAATAACGCCATCTAGCGAGCATTTTTCACAACAAAAAAATCTCGGTCCGGCCAGAAATGCGCAGTCAAAAATGCCCACACATTCTCGGGTCGAGGACCTTTATGCGACGAGCATGTCCACTACCAAAAATCGCTCTACGCGTCTAAAGAAGTTTTTACTAAAAAAAAAAACATTTTGACAAGAAACAAACTAGATTTTAAAATGTGACAAGATTTTATCCAAAAGTATTTCCGGTGTATAAAGTATCCTAATAATTCTTCGGCCTTCAAACTATATCTGTGCAAAAAAACACGTCGATCCGTTGCTCTGTATTAACGTCTACTACTACTACATCCAAACTCACAAACTTTACCTCTTTATCTAAACTTTAATCTATACTAAATATTATAATTGTATGCTTCCACATTTTAAAGAAAGCTACGCGTGTTGCTTTAGGGATAGTTAATATAATATAAGAATGGTTCCCAGGTACTGACGGACCCCGAGAAGCGCGCCCAGTTCGACTCCGGCACAGACCCGCTAGAACCCGAGGCTCAGCGCGGCTTCCAGAACCCCTTCCATCACTTCCAGCACGGATCGCCCTTCCAGTTTAAGTTCCACTTTAACTAGGTGTGAGCTACTAGTATAATATTGTGTAGATATGGATGAAACATGAGGACTGATTTTTAATATTAATTTATTGTACTATATTGTGATGTAAACTAGAACAATGCTGGGGAGTTAGCACAGATTTTGACAGCGACACTTTCGTTTCGGTCGAATGGCCTTGAACAGGCCAAAACGTTCATGTTCAACAAGGACCGGCCAGAGATAGCCCGGGGCCGAGAGGTCCGGCCCAACAATGTGCGTGCAAATTTGCTATGCCGGGCAAAGACAAGTACACAGAATTTGCCCGCACATTGTTGGGCCGGACATTCTCGGACCGGGCATGCCCTGCACAAGAATGCCGAGCAATTTGCTTGGCCGGACAAAGACAAGTACACAGAATTTTCCCGCACATTGTTGGGCCGGACCTCTCGGCCCCGGGCTATCTCTGGCCGGTCCTTGTTGGACATGAACGTTTTGGCCTGTTCAAGGCCATTCGACCGAAACGAAAGTGTCGCTGTCAAAATGTATGCTAACCCTACTGCTCCGTGAGACCGTGTGATCATGCCCTCTGTGACCATGTGTCGCGACTACACAGACTATAATAATGTCGACCACGTGTCCATATTGGTGTAATGCTACATGTGTCGACTGATCAGTCAACATAGCGACAGAGTCTATATAAATAGTAAATTGTAGTCTCTGTCGAACTGGGTACTATAGATATATTATCTAATGTGATGCGGTTTAAGTATTGTTTAGTAACAGTAGCGTCTGTGGGAGAGTTTGAAATCAATTTTATTAATATTTAGCAAGTACAAATTGGCATATAATTATGTTACTAACGCTTGTTTATTGTGGGCCATGTATTAATCTTCCTAAATACAACAAGATATATAACGTCACGTCAAGTTCGCAGAGCCGGTTATCTTGTCTAGTTTAGTTTGTCGGAGCATTTATATTTATTGTCTATATTTTGTTGTGATTCTAATAACAATGTAAATATTTTATAAATATATAAGAGAAGAAGTACATTATTATATTTTTATTGTATTGCTCCCAACAAAGACAGCTACGACATTTGTCCCGTGCAATCACGCTATAACTATAATGTCTTACTTTCGAAAGATACATAAATATATTTGACACAGTTGAATTAAAAGAAATTTAAAATCAGTTACACCTTTTATGAAGTTTAATGAAGCCCTGAAAGTCATTTCACGCGTATTTTCAACCTAGTTCTCTTAATATATTTACTAATGTACCATTTTCTCGTATTTATCCTATAGATAATTTCACATAGTGTATGAAAACATTAACTGCAACTTGCTATTTCTAATAGTTTTTGTATAATACTTACTGGAAGAGCAAATGTCCGTTTTGTATAAATTAGCAAGACCGATTTTTTGTGAAGTCGTTCTGGTACGTGAATCTTGCATTCTTGCCTATGTTATCCTTGGTTATTTTATAGATGTTAGTTTAGATTAGATTAGTATAGTGTATCTCTTTAACAACTTTTTAAAGAGATATCGACAAAATAGGCCGCGCGATTTACTGAGTTCATTGCGCTAACACGCTTGCTCTGAAACAATATCTTCTAATTTATTTAACTATGACTTAGAACTCATAATTGTCGTTATGTTCCTTCCAGACATAATAGGTGATTGTTTATATATAGGTATTAATGTTTATTATAAATAACTTAATTTATATAATTAGACAACGATCTAGACGCCACAAGGTCACCTGTGTCTACTTTACTAGGCAAAAAATTGGGGTTTTAGAAAGTCTGTCATTCGTACACATGTGACGGTGCGCCACAGATACGACGCTCTATAAAATCGAAGTTGCTAATGCCTGATTGGTACCTATTATGGTTGTGGCGCTTTCTACCCTCACCACTGCCACTCAAATCGATATCCTAAGGAATCTATTGGTGAGATAATCCGTCGGATAGACCGAAATAAAAGTCAAATATATACATTTTTTACTTTTGTCTCGCTCTTTCCGACAGACTATCCCGCTAATGGATCGCCCTCTTTCACTCAGTCTTGACAAGTGTTAGTCGTCGTACAGTCTACTTGTGTGTCAGTCGTCGTTTGTGCGTGCTGTGTCGCCACCGTAGTTACACTCATTATACTGTTTGTCCCACTAGCACTAACTCCACTGGCCCCACTGGCCGCTCTGTGCACGTCGTTACTGATCACGGCGGCCGCACTATCGTCGCTCGTCTCGCACACATAGCGCTGTCTCAACGCGCAGTCCTGACCGCGGTACTTGTGTGAGCGCGCTGGCGGATCGTACGACAAAGCGAGACAACGACCTTCTCCGTGTATGACGGGGGCCGAGGGGGAGGTGCTGTTGGTGATCACCGGTCGTGCAGAGTTGGACCAGATCCACAGCAGACCGGGGTTCAAGCCGCCCGTCCAGAAGTCTATACCTGAAGAACATCATATAACTTCATTTATTTTTCTACTGAGTACTAGTCCAGATAGTAACTAAAGAAGCCTACTTCCCTGCCAAATTGTGCATTGAGTAGCACTGCAGGACAAATTTAATGTCGTCTCTGAAAGTATACCAATAGTGTCAGGTCGTACCAGTCTGGTCGGCAGGTGGTTGTAACGCCGCCACCATCCGTGTCCGCTCTCCCTCACTGTCCACCTCTATCAGGAAGCCGCCCATCTTCCTGCAGGCCAGGTTGGCAGACTTCCAGTCCAGCTCCTCGCGCGAGAAGTGGTAGCAACTGTTGCCTATTACAGAATATTTCTCGGCGCACATTTTCTCTGCACAGGTAAAAATGTATGGTATTATAACTGGTGGCATCCAAAAATGATGTTCAGGATTATGATGTATGTTGTCTCGTTATTACCAGGTAGTTTCTCCCCGCCGGCCATCAAGTAGTGCACGCCCTCTTCCATCTTGCGTAGTCTCTTCTCCATGACGTCAACACGGTACACCAACTTCTCTATGGCCCCCAACAAGTAAAGATCCGTCTCCGACACAGACTTGCGGGGGGGTTCATCCACACGGTCTACGGGAGGCCTGCTGGACGGGTACGGTCGGGCTGGCATCTGTATTGGCTTGCCATTCATCTGGAAGTTAACACGTAATCTATTAGTTCAGGTGATATTCACTTAGGATTATTTATTAGTGAGAACTTTGAACTTACATAAGAAGGCTTGATCTTGTCCTTGTGAGGAGGCCTATTGACGATCTTGCCGGGGGGTGGCGGGGGCGTGTTGGCGGGCCACTCATCGTACGGCGAGCGCAGTGGAGGCAGGCTGGGCCTGTCTATGCGGTCTGTCACGTAGTATCCGTTGGTGGGAGGCAGACTCAGGATGCGGCCCTGACGAGAGTGCTCCGACGTCGCCCACTGCACCAGGAGAGAGCTCCAAGGACCGTCGAACGAACAGGTATCGGTAGTGGAGAGGTCTGACGCGGCGGTCCATGCTACTGCCAGCAGTAATGATGCTACTATGAGTGGGGACATCTGGAAATGTTTCAAGCAATGGTAATGTATACGCCGACGGTATGAGGTCTAAAAAGTCAGTTGCACCCTAAATGGGTGTTGAAGGTTGTATGGGGAATAATATAGTTTTGGACGCATAGCATTTCGGCCAGCAGGACCCCCTAGCAAGGCTAACCTCCCAGGATTCAAGGATCCCGGGATCAGGATCTAATTTAAGCAAGAGAAAGTAAAGTACTATTTAGCTCCGGGTGTAAAATGCACTCAGATAATGATGGCTTGTCATTCTAAGTCGGCCAACTTGGCTTGACATGTGGCAAGGGTTCTATCTAGCGCGCTCTGAGATTAGGTATACCTACTTGGGGCTGTGTGAAGTTGGCACCCCCAAATTCGATTTTTCAGTTTTTTTTCATCAAGTGCGTTTGTCCACCATTTGTCCACCAAAATTTTTTTTTGTCCACCTCAAAAAAAAGTTATTCAAAAAATAAAAATTGGGGGTGGAAGTTGGCACCCCCAAATGCGAAATTCCAATTTTTTTTCATGCCGTTCGTTTATCCATCGTTAGTCCACGTTTGTCCACCAAAAATTTTTTGTCCACCCTTAATAAAAGTTATTTAAACAAAACTAAAATTGAGGTGGAAGTTGGCACCCCCAAATGCGAATTTTCAACTTTTTTTCATCAGGTTCATTGTACATCGTTAGTCCACAATTGTCCACCAAAAATTTTTTTTTGTCCACCCTTCAAAAAAAAGTTATTCAAATAAACATCTTTTAAGAAAAAAACGATACACACTGAATTTCCGGGTACGTTCAAACTACACTAAAGGTTTGAAAATCAAGTTTATAAAGTGGGCAAACGATCCAACTCCTCAGAGAAGAGAATCCACCCCTAGGAAGCTAGAGATCCCCCGTCAAAGTGAAAATACTTAGATATATACTGAATTAACTCGCGCATAACTACGTCTCTAAGGGTGGACAAACGAAAATATGTGGTGGACAAATGAGTTTCTGAAGTGGACAATCAGAGAAGCAAATCCACCCCTAGGAAGTTGGAGATCCCACGACAAAGTTAAAATCCTTAGATACATACTTATATCACGCATAACTATATCTCTAAGGGTGAACAAACGACAATACGTGGTGGATAAACGAGTTTCCGGGGTGGACAAACAAACCAAAACCTCAAAGAAGCAATTTCACCCCTAGGAAGCTAGAGATCCTCCGTCAAAGTTAAAATCGTTAGCTATATAATTAACTCACGTATAGCTATATCTCTAAGGGTGGACAAACGACAATATATGGTGAACAAATGAGCTTCTGAGGTGGAAGAATATACCTACCCCTCAGAGAAGCTAATCCACCCCTAGAAAACTAGAAATCCTCAGTCAAAGTTAAAATCCTTAGATATATAATTAACTCGCGTATAACTATATCTCTAAAGGTGGACAAACGACAATATATGGTAGACAAATGAGCTTCTGAGGTGGACGAACAGACCTACCCCTCAGAGAAGCTAATATCCACCCCTAGGAAACTAGAAATCCTGCGTCAAAGTTAAAATACTTAGATATATACTTAATTAACTCACGCATAACTATACCTCTGAGGGTGGACAAACGACAGTATGTGGTGGACAAATAAGTTTCCGAGGTGGACAAACAGACCTACCCCTCAGAGTAGCAAATCCACCCCTAGGAAGCTAGAGATCCCATGTCAAAGTGAAAATCCTTAGATATATACTTAATTAACTCACGTATAACTATATCTCTAAGGGTGGACAAACGACAGTATGTGGTGGACAAATAAGTTTCCGAGGTGTACAAACAGACCTACTCCTCAGATAAGCAAATCCACCCCTAGGAAGTTGGAGATCCCACGACAAAGTTAAAATCGTCAGATATATACTTATCTCACGCATAACTTATCTCTAAGGATGGACAAATGAAAATATGTGGTGGACAAACGAGTTTCTGAAGTGGACAAACAAACCTACCCCTCAGAAAAGCAAATCGACCCCTAGGAAGCTAGATATCCTCCGTCAAAGTTAAATTCAGGGCTTTTTTCTTTAAAAATGTTTATTTGAATAATTTTTTTTGAAGGGTGGACAAACGTGGACTAACGATGTACAAACGAACCTGATGAAAAAAAGTTGACAATTCGCATTTGGGGGTGCCAACTTCCACCTCAATTTTAGTTTTTTTTAAATAACTTTTTTTTGGAGGGTGGACAAAAAAAAATTTTTCGTGGACAAACGTGGACTAACGATGGATGAACAAACGTGATGAAAACAAAATGGAAATTTGCATTTGGGGGTGCCAACTTCCACCCCAATTTCATTTTTTTGAATAATTGAGAGGTGGAAAAAAAAATTTTGGTGGACAAACGTGGACTAACGCTGGACAAACGAACCTGCTGAAAAAAAACTGAAAAACGAATTTGGGGGTGCCAACTTCACACAGCCCCTACTTGGGCACCTATACTGAAATGTTAGAGAGCGCGCTAGACTATAATTTCTTTCGCGACTATAATTACGAGTCGCGCTGTTTCAGCTCTATCGATTGCTCTCTATCGAATCGAGGCGTCTGAAACACTCGGGAACTCTTTGTTGGTACCTAATTTAATTGATATTTCAGAAACCTATCTTGTTCAAAATAATATTCTTGACAAATATACAAGAAGACTATTTAATATAAACAAAAATTATTTTTTATTATCATTTTATTTCTTACAATTATAAAAGAATGTAATTTTCCGAGTAGCTATGTGGGTATGCACTATATTGAAGTAGGTTTTAGATAAATACATTTTTACGAAAGTGATGAGAAGGAAGCACAATTCAGGGAACGGAAAATCTATGGTGTGCTGAGGGGTGGTGGGGTACTCAACATCTGGTCCTCCTTACTTGTTGTTGGAATTTGAGGGCCAGCCAACTCTACAGAGGTCATAGGATTGGAATCCTTGAATTTATATGACATGGCCTGAATAGACTGGTTTAATGTCATGTATTCATACTGCCTGATGATTTCAGCTTGTTCAGCCATAGCAGAGACAGCAACACTCAGATTGTTATTGACTATTATTTCTGCTTTCTGCAGGATTTGAATCTTGCATGTGTCTGTTATGTGGTTATTAGATATTGCTGCGTCGACAAATCTGGCAGATTTTTCCATGAGATCGATGAGGGGCTGGCAGCAAATAGCCATCTTCTCTCTGGTACTTGCGAAGAGATAAGACATCTCAACGTTCAAAATCACAGCTATAGATCTGAGCTCAGCTGTGTAAACAGTGGTTGGGATTAAACATGGGAACACTGTGTGCTGCAAGAGGAGCGGCACAGTTACCTTCTGAAACAATCTTAAATTGAGTTTACCCGGTAGTTTACGTTTGATGATGATCTCTGCTGCAACGTCGGCATAGGCCAGGCTAAGCCTGGACAAAGTTATTTGACTGACTGGCAATGAGCCCATCGTAGCACTTTCAATCGGAATACAATAAGTGGCACACTTGCGTCTGATAATAGCTGCTAAGTATTTATCACACTTCAACAGCATCTTGCTCACATTATTTCCTCTCTCAAGATATATGGTCAGAAAGAATATCAAGTCCAGAGTCGGATGGGCTTTCTCATATATGCTTAATTTAGAGCCGCCAAACGATTTAACCGTGATAGGTACATCAGTCAAAGCTGCCTTGTTTATTTCTGACAACTTATGGAATGCTGATAATATTTTTACTGGGTCAAACACTGGGTAGGCTACTGCTCTCCTTATGGCAGAGCCTTGATTAAAAAAATGTTCAATACCAGTAGCATCAACAACAAGTCCACTACTTGCAAGTATCTCTTGGAGATCCTCCTCAGTAAATATTGGCTCAACCTCGTTATTAGACATCTTTTATCTAAGCAATGCTATTTCTTCGGCTTTGCTTGAGTCCTTGCTGAGTGACAGAATATCTGACAGATAGGTATGGTGTCAATGTCAGATTTTATGAAAACACTGTCTCACAATAACATTGGAATCGAGCGCGGGATCCTTTCTCGAGGGTCAAATGCCTAATAATAGGGCAATACTTAATAAACTGACTGGCTAAACACTTTTTTAAAATTGACGATGTTTTAAGTTGGAAGTGAACTCAGTAAAGAACCGTACTCTAGTGACTTCTGCCTTGATACTGAGTTTCAATCTAAGTACTATGTATTGCAATAATACAAGTATTTAACTAACTACCTATTAGTTAATTTGGCTTCTTGATCGTGAAAGTTCAGTCGGTAAACTAAATTATAAATTATTATTGACAGGTAAATATCATTTAAATTTTGGATTTTACATCAGTGCGGCATATAATATAATTGTGGTAGGTACCTACACATTTATTTTGTAAATTTCTGATTCAGTAAAGTCATTATTTTTGAGAGACCCTAGAGAACTAGATGGACTGTGGACCTACACACAATTACAGTTTAATTTATAACTCAAAAGTTGTCAAAACATGTACCTACCTCTACCTACCTATTTATGAAAAGTAAGCTTGTTTTTATTATAGTGGGGAATTGCTGTCCAGTCGCGTCTATACTCTATATGGAAAAGCGTTGACTTGAAACCGAGAGGTCCCGGGTTCAATAATATCTCCTCGTGCTTCGGAGGGTACATAAAGCCATCGTCCGCACTTCTAAACAACCTGTTCTATTCAATATGGACAACTGGTTGCAAGTGAGCACTGTTACCGGTATCTCTGGCTGGTCACATAATATAAGGTGTATACACCTGGCTCACCTGGCTCACCTGGCTCACCTGGCTGGCTAAGTCTCAATAAGTATGAAACACCGATCTCTCATCTCAATATTCTTTGTGGAAATAAGTGTAGTTTTACGATAAAACTAGGTAGTTGCAACTATAGGTGTACCAATACCAACACCGGATCTCTCGCTTGTTGTTGTGGTTTGTGGTGAGTGTGCCTATACAGTATAGAGTATTGATGAGTCAGGCAGAGGCAGGCGGGTGTATTGACACTTACATAACTTGTATTGTGTGTTCGTCGCGGAGAAAGTGTTGTGTTGTGAGTTGTGACGCGCTTCATTGACCGCACTATATGGCACGATCATATGGAGATAATCTCTCAAACAACTGGACCGATTCTAAAAAATATTTCACGAAATGAAAGCTAATACGATAATATCCACGGGCGAAGCTAGTAATATATACCTACCTTCTTATGTGTTTACCACTTGTTGTGTTGGTGGATCGGTCCTGAACAAAACTCCATCTATCTGTTTGAAAAAAATATTTTCTCCGATTTGACGTGAATACGATGGACAAGCAACGCAACACATTTATAATTAGTTAGAGTTAATTAAAATACATACTAAAATTGGACATTTATATATACCTACTATTACTACTTATGAAATAAAAAAAAAACACGTAAATTGTAGACATTGTGATCCTCGAGACATTGCGTTTAAAATATGTAGAGATATCATGACTGTCAATTTAATAAAAAAATGTGAAAATTAAAAATAATACTGTAGGTAGGTTTTTTATACTGTAATGTTTAAAAAAACAAATTTAATGAAATCTAAAGCATATCTACATTTGTATTTCCCAGGTTACTTTATGCAACTTCTAATGTTAGGTTCTTTAAACTAAATTGTCAAATAAGTTCCACAAGTTGTAGAATAGCGTTATAAATATTTTATGTGTTGGATAACTATTAATTATTTTATCTACACACTGTGAAACAGGCCCGAATAAATAAGTTTATCTGCAGTAACTATTTATTTATATGAATTTAAATACCTACATATAACAGTAAGTAATAAAACTTACCTTAAGCAACGATATTTCACATTCATTCAAAATATAAAACCAAACGTTTTAAATAAAAAATAAGAAGGTATGTATTTCTTTCTGTGATCGTTGGTTGAGACACTTTCACACCCGACCGTCACTTCACACTGTCTCCACTCCACTCTTCAGTACTGACTCTACATTCTACCTGCTACCTGCTACCACATACAACAGGTGGGGTGACACGTTACATACACACATACATACACCTTGTTGTCTCGTCCTCGACAAACTCTCTCTAATAACATGTGCAAGACAGGTTTGATATGGTCGGTCAACTTGCTAAATGTGGACATTGTTACCAGTGTCCCTGCTAGTCTCGCTGTAAAGGTCGTGATGGTAATACACAAGATAGAAGTAAGCAGACAGAATGCCTTTGGTCGTCATTGTGTAGGTAACTGGTTGTTTATGTAACAACTTTCTTGTTGAACAGAAGTTAAATTTCTCTCTATACTTACCTACTTGACTGTGTCTACCAGAAATTTATTGTTCCATGTTTTATATGGACAACTTTCATTGTCAACTATATTTATTGCCCGCTACTTCGTACGCATTGTATGAGGAATACAATTCACCCCCTTGGGCAGGTAGCGTGATGTTAAATAGCCTATAAATAAATAAAATAAAAATATATTATTTCGAACAACTATGACCCATAATTTGTTAGTATTTTTATCTTAATCTATTGTTAGTACTTATTAAAAATAAAAGTAACACAACATTACTACAGTGATCACACACTGGAGGGAGAACAGTTGTTTGTTGCAACCGAACCCATAGCCCTAAGATGGGACAATCCCATCTGTCGGCTATCGTGTTCAGGATGGGTTGCGGCTGGCACAGTGTTATAGCATTTGATGCCAGCTTTAAACACTAACAACTCACTCTTTTTTACATTATATCTGAGCCCATGAGCCGTCGCATAGGATTCACATATGGCGACTAGTTAGTGCGCTAATAGAGGGGCTCAACAGCACCATGTCGTCGATGTAGCTAATGTTATTTATGCTCACATCGTCCATGTGACATCCGACACCTGTGCCGTTGAGCTCCCCTATCAGCTCATGTACAGGTTGAAAAGTCTGGGAGATGTCAATCCTCCCCAAGGAATATACTACTCTCTCCTGTCTCACCCCACACTCCAACCCATACAAGTCTGACAGCGCTCCTGCCCATCTGACATTATTTGTTTGGTTTTTATTCCAATACCTAAAAATGGACACAAGTTCACGAGGCACTGTTGTTTCACATTCTAGTTTTTTCCATAACACATCATATGACACTAAGTCGAAAGCCTTAGACAAGTCGAGGAAACTCGCTTATATGGGCGTGTTCCTGCCCGTATGCTTGACCGACAGAATTGCACTTTCTGATAGATAAACCAGGTCGAAGGCCAAACTGAGCGTCATGTAGATTTATATGTTTACTCAGGTGTCGATCAAGCAGACCGTCCAGTATTTTAGCCATGATCGTTGCCAATGATATAGGCCGATAGTTTGCTATGTCCGAAATATCCCCAGTCTTGTTTTTAATATAGGTGCAACAATGGTTCTTATAAGACTCTCTGGCAGATATTGATGCCTTACACACTGAGCAAAGTGCACGGCCAAAACCCCTGGCAAGTGAATCCCTGCATGCTGCAAGTGCTCGATGCTGAGGCTGTCATGCCCTGGCGACTTACCTCTGACCATGCGTTCATGCCCCTTATAACCGAGCTTACTCCCTCAGCTGAGAAACTTATCGTGCGCTCCGCATGACTCCTCTCAGCACCACGGGGACATGATTCAAGTGTCGGTGTTATCTTAAAATTTGTCCTTAAATAAGTTGGCAATGTCCCCCACGCTCGCCGAACGACTCGGCCAGTCTGTTCGCTGCCTTCCAGAACTTACCAAAGTCCTTGGAGGAGTGGTGTCTCACAATTTTATCTATTCTAACATTCCCCAAGAATTGGCTATCAAATGCAAAAATATTTTTCAAATCGGTCCAGTAGTTTCTGAGTCTATAGAATACGAACAAACAAAGAAACAAACAAATATTGATTTTTATATTAACAATATAATTACATAGAGTTCTTAAATACAAACAATAACAAAATCTATGTATAAAGTTGGTTGTAGATAGATATACTATACTAATATACTATGTACTAGCCCTAATTAAGAGTTAAGACACCCGCATCACAACTTGAGTGGTACGTCTTCCATGCCGTGCCCTACTTTGTACATAATATTGAACTTACAATGTAACTATCGAACTGTCTATTTACAATAATACAGTGGTCTATTTTACAAAACTTTTGTGTTGTTTTTTTTTTGTTGTTTGTTGTCTTTTGTTCCTCATTCCTCAGTACCTACGATATCATAGGTACATACATACCTACATCTATATTTACCTGTATAAAATATATTATCACTGACTATATGTACTAAGTTAAAGTAAAAATAAATAATACCTATTTAGTATAATTATCTGTTTTGTAACAGGAATCTCAATAAAGAAGCACACAGCCTGTCCGGTATACCATGGACGGTAAAGGTTCTATACAGTGGACGAGGTGTGACAGGTGTCAGAAGTAGACCGTGAGGTTCATGTGGTCTGCCACAGTGGGGTTGCTAGCTTCTAGTAGTGAGCCGCGGGGGCTGCTTCCCTGTAAAATATATATCATTAAATTTGGCATTTATTGTGACCGCGTTTGATCAAAATCTGGGTACAATCAATAAAAATGGGTGCCTTTATATGTAGTCCAATCAGATGTCAAAAAACTTATATACCCACAGACCTTCATTAGAAAGAGGACCTTAGAGGAAAAGATGGAAGAAGATAGTTGAGGAAAAGTTGATTAGTCGGAGTCACCATCCTCATCAGTAATGATGCAAGAAGATAGTTGAGGAAAAGCTGATGAGTCGGAGTCTCGGAGTCACCATCCTCATGAGGGGCCGACTGTGGAGAAGGACATTCAGAAGTGTTTTTTTCTGGTGTATTTAGGATAAAGCTCTTCAGCACCATGTCCAGAATCAGACTACAAGTAGTACAGTGTGTATGTAGGTAGGTTACCTTGTTACCCCTCTCAGCGTCATCCCAGCTGAGTTTCTTGACCCGCGCCGGTATAGTGCTGGAGGGCCACGCTACTCCGGACCGACCTAGACCGGCACTCACGTGGTCACTCATCAGGGCCGCCGCTCCTGTAGGGATGTCGGCGGGGACCGGGGGGGCCGGAGCCACTTTACTGCGCCCGGGGAATCGGCTCGACTGTCGGCCCACCGTCGCATCTGTGGACAGAACTATTGTAAAAGATTGCCACCATTAGGTTAGGTTATAGTAGCGGCAGTAATAGGTGTAGGTACGTACGTGCAGGACAGCCGACCCCGTAGTTGTCCCTCAGGTCGAGACTGCTGGTGGAGTCAGCCAGGATGGTGCTCGCTCCCGCACTTACACTGAGCAGCGAGCCGCCCGTCCCCGCTCCCGCACCTACTTCCGTGACCTCTCCCCCTCTCCCCTTCTCCCGCCCCTCCCTGTCCCCTTGCCCCCCGTCCCCTGCACGGCGCCCCTTCCCCACCTCTCGGTATACACGTCTCAGTACCGCCCCCACCAGAACCGCTAACAGCACCCCCCCGCCCCCCGCGAGAGCAAGCAGCACCCCTCGCGAGCTGCCCGGCGCCACCGACGACAACTCCGGACTGACGTGCACCGACACCGGCACTGACGCCTGTAATAACATAAGGTACTTACATCATGTACCAGGAGAGCAGTAACAATCAACAACAACAACAACAAGCTACCTGTCGCGGCGGCGCCCCAGAGTCGTGCGCGGTGGCCACCACGTGTATGACGCTCGAGTTGAGAGCCGTCAGAGCCTCCGACCTCAGAAACATCTCGCCCATGTCGTTTATGTAGAACATGCTGCGGAGGACGTACGAGTTAGCTGGTGACTTTAGGTGACATAATATTTACCTCTTTAACCAATTACAGGTAGGTACTCACTTGGCGTCGGCACCCCGGACACCGAGAGTGACGTAGTCGCCGCGATCTCCGTCGAACACCTCGAGCGTGCCCACCGGGAGTAACGCGGCGCGGCCCGGCCCGGCTCCCTGCACTCGGAACTCGTACTGCGGGTGACGGAACCGCGGCTCCCACTCGTTCACGTTTAGCACAGAGATGTTCACCGACGCTGTGTCGTTCTGCAACACGATAGGTTGTTAACGATCTTGAGTACAAATACTTAATACCCAGCTAGAGGGCTTATTACGGTACAACACCATTGCACTGACAGTGAAAACATGACTTTCTACAGATGCCATTCAAGAAACTACGAAATTTTTCTTACCTCCGCCCCGTCAGTGACCATGACCTGGTAGTGGTATCCGTCCTGAGTCTCGTAGTCCAGCGCCCGTCGCAGCACCAGCTCGCCCGCAGAGTTGATGGCAAACTTCTCCAGAAAACCGCGCTCCGACACGAAAAACTGCAGCGGCGTCTGATAACACGCGATAATGTGGTTGAGCTAAAGGTGTTCCATCAACTTTCATTGAATAGCAATTTAGCATTATGATTGTTGCTGAATGCTGACCCTGTCTCCCGGACGGTTGGTGGTAAGTGTGAGCAGTACAGAGCCCAGCGGGACGTCCTCGGGCGCGGCTGCCGTGTATACTTTCTGTAAGAACCGTAGCGGCCGGCGCGCACCTGCTGAGCGGCGTGTTACTGTCAGGGTCGCCAACGCGTAGCGGTCTGCGTTATCGTATTGTGTGGCCTGGAAGTATACATTATACATTGAACACCTTACACATTGTTAGGTACCTAGGTAATACGTAGTACTAATTTACAGACCACTAACAGCTACCACTAAGTGCCCCAAGAATAGATGAAGCGAAGATATAGTGTGAGTGTTGAATAAACTTTAGGTATAAGTATGAGTTGCTGGCTGATAAGAGATATTTTGTGAACACACTTTTTGGGCGTATTAGCATAAGATAGCATGCAAAATACCTTCAACACGATGGTAACCGGCAGCGTCGGAGCGGCGGCCAACAGCGGCGCGGCGACAGTGATGTGACCCGCATCTCTCTGCACATCTATCAGGTGCCGCTGCTCGCCGGCTGCACTGTAGTACAGCGGGGCTGCGATGCCAGCGTCTTGGTCCACCGCTGACACCGGCTCAGGTAGCACCTCTAACACGTCACCCTGTGAGTATCAAATGTTGTAGGAAGCGGCAGTAGCGGTACAGGGGACAACTCATTCTTCAACAGCCCTAAACATTTACTCACCTCTTTGGCGTCTTCCGGTAAGATGGCGGTGTAGGCGTCACGGTTAAACTTGGGATTCTGATCATCAGCGTCCAACACCTCGACGTAAAGTGTGGTGTCGTTGTGTAGCGGCGGGGAGCCCTGGTCCTGAGCACGTAGAGTCACCGAGAAGTTGGACAGAGTCTCGTAGTCCAGCGGTTTCTTCACCACCAACACGCTGTCCAGCTCGTTGGCGAACTCGAAATATTCCTGAAATATGTTATTTGTTCATATTATTATAGCTACACGGATATATTATAAAGTCACCACAGTCTTAGGTACCTATTGAATACTAACGCTGTTCGGTCCTGGCACAACGGAATAGTGTATGGTAGCGTGAGGTCCGAGCTGGTCCCGGTCGACGGCCCGGATGCCCTGCACGATGCGACTTCCCACCGCGGTCAGCTCGGACAGTCTCGCGCGGTAAGGGCCCCCGCGCCACTCCGGGGCGTTGTCGTTGACGTCCCACACGCGCACCGACACAGGGATTATGAAGCTCTGTTAGGACAAACGATACCGCATTATAATTAGGTCTATCTCAAGTTGCTAAACTCACAGACAGCAGTATTTACCGGGTCCGCCGTGTGTCGTCGGTCGCAACGCACGTTGACGTACACACTGGAGGGACCGGACAGCTCCTCGCGGTCCAGCGGTCGCAGTAACGTGAGGTTCTTGGTCCCGCTGGCCACGCCCACCGCAGCTGACTTTTCCTGAAGACTGAGACTGATGTCTCCAACACCTTCGCGTGGGTCGCCGTTCACACTCAGGGTACCTGGAGGCAATAGGGTACAACATTAATTGACATTGATCATTATTTTATAGCAAAGTAGGTATGTATGGCGAATGAAGTAGGTAGTGTAGGTACTAAATAGACTAACCAACAACAGCACCAACGGGCGTATCCTCGCTGATGAGAAAGCTCTCCACAGCTCCGCCGCTCATCAAGTAACAGCGACTGTCCTGCACAGCTGTAATCATAAATGTGACCGTAAATAAAAAAACATTTATATTTCTTATCTTTTATTATTCAATATGGTTTACAATTTACAAACTTATTTAATCAAGAAGTAACTAATTAATCTAAAAATTAAAACATAATCAAAAGAAAAAAAACGCGCAATGCGAGAAAAAATCATAAAAATTAAAAGTTCGAAATCAAAAGTACTAGTATTTGAAAAGGACGATGAAAGGACAGAGTGTAACATTTGTGTGAAAGGATGTAAATTAGAGCAAGTGAATGAATTTGTTTATTTATATAGTATGACTATGTTTACAAGAAGTGGAAAGATAGACAAGGAAATTGAAAGGAGAGTGAATGCGGGAAGAAAGGTATTTGGTGGACTAAACAATGTATGCAGAAATATAGAACTTACAACTAAAAGTAAAAACGCTGACATGGCAATATTAAAAGTGCACACAGTCGTCGAGCATGTATGAAAGGTGTGATGACTATAAAATAAGCGAAAGAGGTATGTCAGGTTCGTAGCAAATGGTATTACACTGTCTCTGCCTACCCGCTCTTGCGATAAAAGGAGTAATGATATGTATAATATAATATAAGGCGTTATCAACTACCTATATAACTAACCTAGCTGTGACTATAACTACCTCTGAAATAATAATAAGTAACTATTTACATCTAGGCAACAAAGGCGTAAAACTACCAGAAATATTTTTTTGTGTTCTATTCAAAGTACCTAGTTCGGAAAAAAATTTTAAAGTACAACTTTTTAATCTTATCATAATAAAGTTATCTTATCATAATAAGTTATTACTTCCATGTTAAAACTTTCACAATAATAATACCAGAATGTGACATTATAGATTGGAGTTTTAAACTGATTGAGTATGATGACAATAAACTGGCCTAATTTCCAGCAAAGTTATAACAACTGCTGTGTCATTTACAAGGAGCAAATACATTATGATAATTACAATGTTGAATCTATTTAACTAAAATACTTTGTACACATGTCACAAATCAGAACTGACCCCACTATTTGTTCAACAAGTATTGAGGTTACACCACGGGGCATCCACCCCTATTTTTGTTTTACATACTAATAACATTGTATACTTGTATTTACCTATTATAATATTTTGTTGAATCCCTGAAAAAGTAGAGTATTGCTGAAAGTATAGATAGGTACCTCAAGTTTGATCTAAGTAAAATTCAATAGCGGCAATGCCGGCAATAGCGGAGCGGGCAGGTATTCAACCATCACGGAAACACTATGTTCTATGAGGCAAATAATAACTAGACGAGAGTCATCCATCTATGACCAAACTGAGCTTCTGACCAGTCCACTTAATCTGTGTGTAGTTACTAATATAAAAAATGAAAAATCCACGGGAAACATTTGAATATCGGCAGTAACTCCACCAGCGCGTGAAGTTCAAGCCTTCAAGGACATGGACGAACTAACATTGGTAGACTATCTCTGGGTACAATATTTAAACACTAGTCCTGTGATAGTATCATCAATTACTGAAATCTTTTTATATTTCTTTCAACAGGTATTCCAGGTACGTCGGTCAGGCCACTCGTTATGTATAGCCTCACAATTACCATCGGCTAATAGAGGGAGACTTGGTCTTGCGCTGGGTACCCTGGGGCCGATAACACGGTTCCGCGAGCCATAAAGCACCCGTGAAGGAAAATAAAGGTATACCAACGCCTAAAGTATTGTGGCGGCACATCGCGTCGCGTCGATAGATGTCGCACCGTTACTAACTCATTGAAACCTGTATCGCGCCATTGAAAATATTTAATAGATTGGCATATATGCAACTTTCCAACGATGTGCGTTGGGGAGTATTCCTTTAACTCATGATCGTTGGATTGTTGTATGTAGCTATTTCTATATTTAGAAGAAAGTATAATGTCCGACATTTAGATAATACAGTATAATTTGTTTCGAGACTCAATATCCAAAATGTACAATTGTAAACCTAAATGATCTCATGAGCGTGCACCTATGGCGTGCACCGTGCACGAATGTAAGAAACAAATGTGCTCTAAACACTGTGTAATGACGCGACCTATCACCTATGACTTCTCTCATCTTCATGTGAAAGTTTTGTAAGAAATAATTGAGAACTTTTACTATACATCAACACTGTTTATTCACTTATGACACTGAACATGACGTTAGATTCAAAGTCCAGATCAATAACAATCAAATGATATAAACACTAATGTTGTGTGTAGTACAGTAGTGTAGTATCATTGTTCTACATCTGCAGTGTCCTCAATACATGTTGAAACTCGTGTCTGAGGTCCATTTGTTATTGTTCAACCTACAGGGTGAAAACGATAAGGTTGAGAGAAATTGGTATCTCTACCTGGCGTAGGTGAAACTAAATAAATATAAAGTGGAAGCGTAGCGTATCTACTCATCTACCATATTATGATCATGCAATACAATACCCTAGTTTGCAACTAAGAACGTTATAACAACATAATATAAAGTGTACGGTCTACGGCTGTGTGAAGTTGGCACCCCCAAATTCGATTTTTCAGTTTTTTTTCATCAGGTTCGTTTGTCCACCAAAAATTTTTTTTTGTCCACCTCTCAAAAAAAAATTATTCAAAAAATTAAAAATGGGGGTGGAAGTTGGCACCCCCAAATGCGAAATTCTATTTTTTTTTTCATCCCGTTCGTTTATGCATCGTTAGTCCACGTTTGTCCACCAAAAATTTTTTTTTGTCCACCCTTAAAAAAAAGTTATTTAAAAAAAACTAAAATTGAGGTGGAAGTTGGCACCCCCAAATGCGAATTTTGAACTTTTTTTGATCAGGTTCGTTTGTACATCGTTAGTCCACAATTGTCCACAAAAAATTTTTTTTGTCCACCCTTCAAAAAAAAGTTATTCAAATAAACATTTTTTATGAAAAAAACGATAGAAACTGAATTTCCGGGTACGTTCAAACTACACTAAAGGTTTGAAAATCAAGTTTATAAAGTGGGCAAACGATCCAACCCCTCAGAGAAGAGAATCCACCCCTAGGAAGCTAGAGATCCCCCGTCAAAGTGAAAATACTTAGATATATACTGAATTAACTCGCGCATAACTACGTCTCTAAGGGTGGACAAACGAAAATATGTGGTGGACAAATGAGTTTCTGAAGTGGACAAACAGACCTACCCCTCAGAGAAGCAAATCCACCCCTAGGAAGTTGGAGATCCCACGACAAAGTTAAAATTCTTAGATACATACTTATATCACGCATAACTATATCTCTAAGGGTGGACAAACGACAATATGTAGTGGATAAACGAGTTTCCGAGGTGGACAAACAAACCAAAACCTCAAAGAAGCAATTTCACCCCTAGGAAGCTAGAGATCCTCCGTCAAAGTTAAAATCGTTAGCTATATAATTAACTCACGTATAGCTATATCTCTAAGGGTGGACAAACGACAATATATGGTGGACAAATGAGCTTCTGAGGTGGAAGAATAGACCTACCCCTCAGAGAAGCTAATCCACCCCTAGAAAACTAGAAATCCTCCGTCAAAGTTAAAATCCTTAGATATATAATTAACTCGCGTATAACTATATCTCTAAGGGTGGACAAACGACAATATATGGTGGACAAATGAGCTTCTGAGGTGGACAAACAGACCTACCCCTCAGAGAAGCTAATCCACCCCTAGGAAACTAGAAATCCTGCGTCAAAGTTAAAATACTTAGATATATACTTAATTAACTCACGCATAACTATACCCCTGAGGGTGGAAAAACGACAGTATGTGGTGGACAAATAAGTTTCCGAGGTGGACAAACAGAACTACCCCTGAGAGAAGCAAATCCACCCCTAGGAAGCTAGAGATCCCCTGTCAGAGTGAAAATCCTTAGATATATACTTAATTAACTCACGTATAACTATATCTCTAAGGGTGGACAAACGACAGTATGTGGTGGACAAATAAGTTTCCGATGTGTTCAAACAGACCTACCCCTCAGATAAGCAAATCCACCCCTAGGAAGTTGGAGATCCCACGACAAAGTTAAAATCATCAGATATATACTTATCTCACGCATAACTATATCTCTAAGGGTGGACAAATGAAAATATGTGGTGGACAAACGAGTTTCTGAAGTGGACAAACAAACCTACCCCTCAGAAAAGCAAATCCACCCCTAGAAAGCTAGATATCCTCCGTCAAAGTTAAATTCAGGGCTTTTGTCTTTAAAAATGTTTATTTGAATAATTTTTTTTTGAAGGGTGGACAAAAAACATTTTTGGTGGACAAACGTGGACTAACGATGTACAAACGAACCTGATGAAAAAAAGTTGAAAATTCGCATTTGGGGGTGCCAACTTCCACCTCATTTTTAGTTTTTTTTAAATAACTTTTTTTTGGAGGGTGGACAAAAAATAATTTTTGGTGGACAAACGTGGACTAACGATGGATAAACAAACGTGATGAAAAAAAAATGGAAATTCGCATTTGGGGGTGCCAACTTCCACCCCAATTTTATTTTTTTGAATAACTTTTTTTTGAGAGGTGGACAAAAAAAATTTTTGGTGGACAAACGTGGACTAACGATGGACAAACGAACCTGATGAAAAAAAACTGAAAAATCGAATTTGGGGGTGCCAACTTCACAGAGCCACGGTCTACATGCTACACTACAGACAGAAGTACAGAAGTACAGACTCACCGCGGGACTTCATAGAGAGAGCTATAGCAGCTACAGCCACACCCGCCGTCTCGCGCGTCTGCTGCTCTGGGGGACACACATTACACTAGGAGCACTAGGGGCTAGTGCCCAGGGCGGCAAATTTGCAGCGGTGTCAAAATAAGAAGCATATAGGACTTGGCCATCATAACAGGTGGCTAGTAGTATGCGTTCTTTCATGAATACCTTGCTACCTACCCAGATGATACTATAAGGGCTATAATACTTGACATTGGCAAATCATCAATTAACAACGTTTACACGAATCTAACTTGTAGATATTATGCTTTTGTTGAGCATAAATATCTGTTCAGTCGCAGAACTAGTAATAAATTCAAGATAATCCATTCTATTTAATAATATTAACAATAGGCTGGCACTAAGGGTAGATCCGGCCCTGAGTGACACATAGATAGTAGTTGCAGTTGCTCACACACAACACTATTATATAAACAATATGTAGAGTCGCTTCTTCTTGTAAAACATGAGAATATTATAAAGAGAGTCCCCTGCCAGGTCAGTCTGTCTGTTTGCTATTTTCTCCGTAACTAACTACTGAACGGATTTTGTTACGTTTTTAAAGATTAGAAGTTGATTGACTCGTGTATTTCATGATGCACAAGCACAGCAAAGCGCGCAGTGTCAGTCCCCTGTGCCTGTAGTGAGTAGTGAACAGTTAGTGTAAAGTGTAACAGGAAGTGGGCAGGTATCGTATAAATCTCCCTCGCTACTTCCGCTTCATTACAAATTTAAATGAAGCCCCCGCCGCCGCCGCCCCCACACTTAGACTCCTCGCCCGCCGCACCCGTAGGAACGACTGCTTTGTGATATATTTTCAATATATTTCCACAAGCTCCTTTTAAACATTCAAGTGTGCTCAATAATCAAGTAAAGTGCACGATTATTTGAAGACAATATGTTTATTTCACTATTCTTGTACATTTACTGCGGAAATACCACCACCACCAAAATGTCATCAAGTTATACATAGTATCGCGTTCCGGTTCAGATGATGAGTATCCAGTATTAACCGATATTTACATAACCTGAGTCGAACATCTGTTCTCACCAAACACAGTTCCCTTGTCTTGGCTCGTGCATAACCACTGTGTTACCAATAAACCGGCATAGTGGAGTGAATGTGACAAACATAGGCCATATGAACTCTTGTTTGTCACCTCCTTCCCATTGTCACTTTCCACCAATATATGTGGCGTATACCACATCACATATCATGATATCTATATTTAAAAATATATAGTAGCGTAATATGTAATAGAATCAAAATCATTTTAATCAAGATTTGAAGCACAGCTTCAAGTAATGTATACTGTATTCTGCTATAATGAGCATCTCAGAATAGTGCTGACTGCTGGTGTGTAGTTGTATTATTGAGTATTATATACGTTTCGGTCTGTGAGTGTTGTGGAGCCGGTGAACCAAATAATCGGTCAAGTGTGAACAGTAGGTACTTGTCATGTCACTGTCACACATCAAGATGTTAATGTGCTCGTTTTCACAATCTAAGTACTAATGGAGATCTATCTATATAGGTACTTACGAATACTATAATATTTACAAGAATACATAGAGCGTACTTTTTTCTTACGCTCTATGCAAGAATATGTCTCAACTCTTAACATTATGTGTATCTTATACTGGTACGTAAATTTCGCCAATTTCATGTTTTTAACATATTCAGGATATCAATGGTTGTCATTCCATATTAATGCTGTAAAATATTGTGCATTGAAAAGTAAGAAATAATCATTGAAATAATTAAATATTTCGTCGTAGAATTTGAAATCGGTTGGTGTGAAACTTGGATACAAAATTTAATTAATATGTAAAAAAAAGTAAGAGCTGTTTAATATTATCTATGTTTGTTTTGTACTGATAATACCTATTGCATAGAATTCTAGATTTGGAGCTAAATATTTTCTGATTTGGCACCTCCTCCATAGTCGGTCCCTCATTACTGCTTCTTCTCCTATCTTCCTTAATCGGCTGCACTCCTCTGCCTGATGAAGGGCTGCGGCAATATAGGTGTCCAGGTTTTCGGACACTTGACGTTAGGGGCTTCATTCTCGATGTCTCTTTCCCTTCACCCCGCCCATCATCACCACAAGCTTTTCCAAGTTGTTGCCCGCTCTTCGTGCAATGTGTCCGAAATACTGTAGAACTTGTCACATGCACACAGGGAGAGCCGTGACTTAGACCTGATGTTCAGCTCTGACAGTATGGACACATTTGAGCGACGCCAAAAACACTTCTTAAAAGAATCAATAAGGCACCAATCATCTTCAAGTTCTAAGACGAAAAATTTCAGTTTTTCTTGGTTTTAAGTGCAAAATTTTTGAAGTCGGAAAAACTACTAACACCTAAAAATAGGGACCAAACCGAAAGAATTCTTTGTCGATAAAAAAATCGGTTTACAATTGCGATTCTTCTATTTTTTTTGAAGTCGGTTAAACGTCTCCTTACAGACTCTCCTCAAGTCCTCCAAGATGCTACATATATGTATAACTGCCCAGAGACCCACAGTGACCCACACCAGAGAGCGTGTAACAGACAAGCGTGACGGTAACACTTTCAATTTTATTTAATTACTATAACATACTACAGACAGAATATCTGGACATGTGCTGTTACTATTACTGTTGTACACCGTTATGTGTTCTTATGCTCCAAATATTGCTCTACAACGAGCTGTCTCTGCACAAATATGGTGAAAAGCTAAGGTCTTTCAGATCTACATAATTACAGCCAGACATGTCGACAGTCGAACTGCAGCATATTGAACTTTGTAAATTTTACTCCACTGAAACTTAATTTCTCAAAATTGTATTTTTTTTAAATAAAAGATTAAGTTTGAATAAGCCACATTCAGGTGAGGAGTATTGACTATTACTTCACCTAAAAATGACCGGAAAAATTGTTACAAATGAACTGGAAAGAATAAGTAAAGCAGCATGGTCTGCATTAAGTATAAGTTTTGATTAGATTAGTGCCCTGTCAATGTACAAATTACAGTTTTCACTGTCATGATGGACAGAAGCGGACACCGGCGTTCTGGACAAATTGATTTTGGACACTCGCTTTCACGTCTTTGTTAGCGCCACCACTTCCTGTTATAGCTGTTACTTAGCTCTGTTAACTGATGTCGATATTATGATTTATTTTTTATTAATTAATAGCTGCCAGATAATGGACATACTTTTAATGTTCTTCATATTAATGGCTACGTACTTAACTTTCTTCTTTGTTTCTTGTATGTGTTTTTTGTTCAAAATGATACATGAAAGCTTAATTCTTAACTAAAAGTTTAAACAGTCTGAAGTCATACACCGGCCGGTTTTGGTGAGGGGTGTTCATAAATACGTCGTACAGTAATATCTACTTGTTTGTAGACCGCGTGTAGTACGTGTTCCCTCGAGCGTACTTCCTGTGAGTCCTGCAACGTACATGTGACACGGCTCACTTGTTGAGACCAACTTGATCTTGCTCGTTGTGGATGTTATTCTTGTAATGCCACCTCACCAACCTTGTACTCGTAGGTAGAGTAATGATATATCACACGTGTATTGTATGATGAAAACAAAGCGAATGTCGACAGGAAGACGGTCATTTGGTAAACTGTTGTCTGTTAAGGAGGCTTCAAGTAGACACTTCCTTCCAAAATACATTTAAATACATACTTACATACCACTTCCGTCTTAAATGTATGTGTGTGTATGTTACCTAATCTACTATTGTGTGTATTAGTGGCAGATAAATCGTAGTCGATGCTCTGATTGATTAATAATTGAGATGACGATTGGAAAGTGAAACTTTTTTATTATCCCGTAGATACAGAACGAATGAACGTATTAAAAGTGAATAACCGTCAAATTTGTAACGAAATGATTAATTAAAATTTACATAAACTGGTTTGTAACACTTTCAAAATGTAGTTAGCATTCATTTTGTGGATTTATAATGTACTTAGTAAGTTTCTAGGTAGGCTGGTATATGTATGTGAACGTTACTAACTCTACCTCTATCTCTGAAACATTCCTGCGCATTTTATAGTAAGTGCCTACGTCGTAGAGGGCCTGGAAAGTACTTTTGATGACCCCAGCAGCACATCATATGTTGTGGCTTTCGTACGACTACTTCTAAAATGTCGACTTGCGCCTATAACCGAACTGAAACAAGATTCAGTGTGTAGATGTTACTCTACCACTCAGCCACTTCCTGTCTTCTGTCCGCAGTAGCTGTAGTCCGCTCAGCTCAGTGTTACACAACACCCCTATTGTTAACTAACATACTGCACACACCGTGACGTGACGTACTGCTCGTCCGAATATAAACTTAGATAACTTATGGCTATCTATAGGGTAATTACTAGTGCTGCAATAAGTAGACACTGGCTCTGGCAGAATATTTTGATGTTATTATTATAATATTATTTTGTTCAGCAATTCTAAAATTATTTAAAGATCGTGTTTTTATCATCAACAACTCTACATGTCGCAATCACCTACTAGAGCAGAGTTAGCAAGGGACAGCAAAGACAACTTCATCTATCCTGGATGGCCGTTGACCTGGCTTACTGTGTTAAGTAGCCCACGCACTGGTCCGGTATCTCACAGAAAATTTTCGGTCCGGCCGCCGTATGATCGAGATTATAGACATTAGCAATTTAAATCATACGACCTAGATCACATGCCATTCACTCACCCACACAGACACACAAGATTCGATTAAAGAAAGGCGTGTGGATGTGTGTGTGTGACAGATCGTTCCGCGGTCATCGAAATCAACCACCAATACAACGATTTGAAAACGGATGGTGGACCGCGCGTACAAGAATTGGACGAGTCTGTGGTAGATTTCGGTGGACCGTACGGCGACCGGCCGAGCATTGGACGAATGTGTGGCCACCTTTAGAGCTAAGGCGGAATTAAACATTAAATTTTACCTTTCCATTTCGATTTATAAAAAATTGAACCATACTACAAATGGCCATACAAATATTGCAGTTACCTTGTCCATGTGCATGTTGCAGCCACAGGTACAGTAGCAGACAGACCGCGGGCCCCACACCACCCACACGATACATGCTGACTACTTGCCATTCACCGCTTTGGACGCATCGTGTCCAATCCTGAAACTGTAAACATATAGCCTTTAAAATTTTCTGAAAATATTTACTCTATATACTATTACTGCACATATTATTTCGAGATCTTGATTAGAACCAGTCACTCACTCACTAATTTATCTATATAAATATATATCAGTAACAAATTTTTGTCTGTCTCAGGTCCAAGTGGTGTATTTCAGTGTGTGTTTGTCTTAGGTACTGAGCTAGATAATAGTACATAGTGCACGGTGCACCTAACATTTTGCATATTACAAGTAGCAAGTAGCATAGTGACCGGCGGAATACTGACAGACTGTCTGACCTGCACGAACACCAAATATATAATATTACTTAGAAATATATTTAGCTACTATTGTACATGGTGTGTCGTGGTTTGTGGATCACTCCACATTACTTTGGGTCTTGCTAACTAAACATAGGTACATTAAATAATTAAATTAAGATAACTCTTAATTCTCACGTGTCTGCTGCAGATGATAGTTACCATTATTCATTGACTCGCCACAATTACGACTTTTCCGAGTACCACAACAAGAAACTGATTTGTTTGATGTCAGCGATTTTCCGCACTTCAATTGATAGGTTACATTATATTTCTCCTCTCGAATACCTAAGTGTTTGTAGGTAGGTAATGGTATGGGTTTGTTCAATTTCCTTTTGTGTTTCGATACTTTACTCAACTTTACTTATTACCTATTTAGAATATAAATAAACCATACCAAGACTATTTCATTGATTAACATTACTTCACCCGTTCCTCACCATATTTTGTAAGATATATCCTAGATTTTAAATATTGTCGCGAACAGCGAATTAAATAGTAATTAACATTAGTTGGTGCTAACATAGTTTCAATAGTTTTCAGTAATACTGAGACATCGCAAGTAGGCTATGACAGGTAGGGAGAGAGGAGTTGATGAAGGGACTTGGAAGACAAGGAGGAAGATGAACGCTGGTGAGCAGAATACCATAAAATAAACAGTTCGATGGGAAGCGGCAGGTGTGCTGAGTAAAGTAGACAGTACAGACAGATGGAAATTGATGGAGTATAATGCTCCGAGGTCAGCTCAGACGCTGGACGGACAGTGGCGTATGTTACAAACAGTATTAATAGTTAGACCATTAAAGATAACATAACATAAAGGAAGGTAAAGGTATAATAGAGGTTTTGATCTAACTGATCTGGCAGATCTGGTACTCCAGAGCAGATTGTGTTTGTAAACTTTCCCCAATAAAACTACAAGTTGGTGGTTCATTTGCGATGGCAACTGTCACCCAATTAGTTAAAATCAAACCAAATGAGTGGTGCGTGCGTGCGGTGTGCACATATACATTGAGGGTCGTGTTCTCCTCGATGAACGCAGCTATCTCACGCAACTAAACTAATGTCTGTATGTATGTACTGCCCACTTTCTATAGTTAACTATAAACCATAAGACACCGCTAACTGTTAAAGGTAACAGGTACCACTCACGCTATATTCTGTGGAAACTATACCTACTATATAGGATACATTCAATTACTTTGGTTTTGTTACGAAAATATTTAATTGTAAACATTTAGCAATCACCTGTGGAACTCTACTTCTTTTCATGAAACGATAGAGTGTCTTTCAGTGAGTGTTATAGTCTAAAGTGAAGTAACGTAATTCAGTAAGTATAATATCCTCACATACTTTATAGTAGTATTATTACACGTTAGGACCGGATATGGTCTTTCACAAAAAGTCATCATAAATTGAAAGTTAAGTAGCGCTACTTATATGCTATACCTACTTGCAATTTCCGCCATATTATAGGTTTCTATTAAAACCATTTGACTTAGTCATCAAGCTATTTTTATAGAGAGGACCTGATGTTATTCGCCTTATTTTATTTGATATCTTCATCCTTGTCAGATCAGCTAGCAGTACCTACATCCACCAAAAACGTAAACTAAAACGAAACTTCTTATTCATGAAGACGAAAAGCTATTTGCTTCTCTAACTTAGAAAGCGTAAAAAGTATCAAAATGATAGTGAGCATGGCTGGCAGTCTGCACTCTGGCAGGCAGATTTCGTTTTCTTTCACCACAGTACTTCATTTACATATAGTAGACATTGTTTCTGTCCGCTTCGGACCAATTTCCCAATCGATTTACTTCGCGCTGATCGTTAACTCTGAGCTGTTGTAATTTACCTAATTACTCGCTCCAATTTTGATACTACGAGTAGTCTCGTACCATACAATACCATGAATCTACTGATGTTAACTATTATTGTAAATACAGTTTAACTTTACCAAACACATATCTATTCTATAAGAAAATAACAAAATAACGGTAAGAGCTTGCAGATCTCTGTGCGCGTAGTGGCAGGTGGACTACATTACATAGTGGTGTATTGTTCAGTTAGATTGTATCTACTAACATTATGTAGGTAGGCATATATAGTATAGATAGGTATGTAATAAGTAGTTTACATTGTCTATGTTAACAACCTTCAGGAACTTTTGATGTTTATATAACATACGGAGAGTACCTACTCATTGCAGTTTTACAAAAATAATTATACTTCAGTTTCAGGATAGTTAGACTTACAGCAAACTCTGTAGCAATAATAGGTACAAATATAAATACCTACATGTTTGTACATAAGTATATAAGACAATGTATCGAGCGTGATTGCTGCAATGGAAGCTGTCTGTAGCTCTACCACTGGCTAAGTTACTTACACAACATACTTCAGTTGGTACCAGAGGCTCTATAATACAGCAAGACTCTACTTGTACTACTTAGATGGTATCGTAGGTATGTGTGAGCTCTATAAACGTTACAAATCAGTGAAGCGTACACGAGGGGGACGCGATGACCGACACTGCCGGAGTGAGGAGTGCGGAGTGGCGGTCAACACTCAACAGCCACCTGCCACCCCCTAACTACCTTCTATACATAAACTATTTTTAATGACCAACTTATTCTGGAGCGAGCTGGACAATAAACCTCATTTCAATACAAGGAAACTAATTATAATTAAAGTTTGTAGATTTATCCGTATTATTTTTATATCCAATTATCACAGCCATAAAATATGTTGGCAATACCTACATCAGCAGGTAGGTAGTCCGTATCCGTATCGAATGTTATACTAAAAACCGTCTTATGTTTCGTTAAATCCCAAAATTTATTAACCGGCTTCGACTGTATTTTTTATGTAGGTATGTTACGCGATTAACCCATTTTGATGGTTTCTTTTTTAATCGAAAGATATTTTTTTCAGTTTGGTCCCATTTTTGTTTTGGTGAATATTGGTTCAGTAGTTTTTCAGAAATTTTGAAAAAACTGATTATTAAGGGATTTTTTGTCATAACTCCATGGAAATGTATGCCAGTTTCGATATGCCGAAAAGTATATATATGTCGCCGCCAAATGGTTAAAACAGCCACACAATTTTGGATGGCTAGGCCGTTCGTTAAATGAATTATGATATCTAACGTTCAATGTGTTGGCTGGTTGAAAGCTAGCTCTTTAAAAACGGCTGAACTAAAGCATTATTCAATTGATTTATTAAGTCGGAGAGAATAAATAAATGTCATGTTCTAAGTTTTATTACTTTTCCTTAATGATAATTAAAGTAGGTACTTTTTTTCTTTAAAATAGTATTTTATTTTCAGCAGATTCGAATAAAATAGTCCGGCTACCTAACGTTCTCGTAGTCACCCTAATAATAGACATTTAATTTAACCAAGTGCTGCGACATTCAGCCCTTATGTTAAACGTTTCTTTCAACAATTTGACTAAGCATCCTTTAGCCATTCAATCGAATGCCGCCATTTAATGAAATGGCTAGCCATCAAATTGAGTGGCTGATTTAACCATTTGGCGGCGACATATATACCGACTTCAAACATTGTTCACTGAAAAGCGTCCGTTGAATTTGAAGACGATTGGTGCCAAATTAGAAACTACCTAGCTATAAATGTCTAGCTTATTCAGAGAAATTGACACCAAAAATTGGAAAACCGGTCAAGTGCGATTTAGAGTTGCACGCCGAGGGGCCCGTAAATGTCTGGAAGTTCGTTATTCGTTTTGTATTCTTGTAAGTAATATTTATCAAGACCAGATATTACACATATCATTCAAATCAATCAATACCAGTGTAACACAAAAAAGTTGATAATGATTTTACTCAATTTTAATGAAAATAATTTCATAAAATTATTTCTCTTCAAACTGTGCGAATTTTTCAAGGAAAATATAGACAAACACCATAAGAGTTAGTTTTGGATGGAATGGAACCTTCTCAGATGGATCCCTCAATAATAGTATTAAATTGATACCTACCGGCGACAGTTAGATCCAGGTTACTTGTATACAAATCCAATATAATAACACTAAATCACTGTTGTCTGACGTGTGTTCACTTGTACCACGAGCTTTGTAGAGTAGGTGATCTAGCGACGACCGACGGCGGGGGTGAACTGAAGCGAGCTGCGACCATGTTGTTGGTGGGTCGGGGGCGGCCAAGCGGTACAGTAGCGGGGAGTGGGGAGCGGGGAGCGGGGACGAACTATATACTTATTAGAAAGGAATATATACGACTATTAGATAGTAGATACCTAGATCTCTCTACCTACTAACTATTTGACAATATCTACCATATCATCAGATCCACTGCCGGATCATGGTCTCCCTCTAGTCTAGTGCACTATTTTTAGTGGTGCTCATTGAGAGGAATTGCCATAGTCACGACGCTTGGCAGGCGGGTTGGTGACCGGACGCCGGCTTTACGTGCCCTCCGGAGCACGAGGAGTCGATTTAAGCACACTTAGCATTTTGGCAAGGGGTAGGATTCGAACCCGGGAACCTCTGGTTTCAAGTCCACCGTCCTACCAATTAGGCTATCGACTACCTTTTTCGAATACATATACATACTTAAATAAAATAGGGGCTCCGACTTTTATAAAACACAGTGGGTGCTCTATATTAGCTTATTTCACTGACAGATTCATTTAGAGTAAGTAATTTCTTATTTGAAGACATGGCCCCGGACTTATTGTACTTTCCGCCCCGCTTCGCCCGTGGGGCCCATATTTGATTTAATTTCATCCCCTACTCTATTATCCCACGTAGAGGGTGGAATAAAAAAAGAAGTCGATGTCCTTTCCTAACGTTAAAGCTATATAAAAAAGTATTCTTTGGGTTCAAGCTTTCTCCGTATCCGTATTTGCTTGAGGTACTCTTTGTTTGCTTGCAAATATTATGTTGTTGTAAGGTCATTGTGTTGTATGCATGGACGTAAAAAAGTAGAGGACAAAAGTGAAGCACCAAACGTGCATGTGTGCTACCGATTTTATTTATCTCTAATATATCTTTAAATTGTAGAATAAGTGGTAAATTACTAACTTACCTATGAAATGTTATTCCTTGATATTTTTTATGAGTAATGGAGTTGTTTTTGCATAATTTTACTACACAAGACGGCATGGGTTTTTTTTCTTATTGGCGGCTGATCAGCATAACCGAATGAGAATGTGTGCGTGAGGCTCGTATTTACAATGAAACTGGCATAACTTGGTTGCTTCACTTTTGTCTTAGCGGCGATCCGTCCTTTCCTTTTTTACGTCCATGGTTGTATGTATGTTATGTAGTTACTATTAGCCGTTAGATGGCGCTGGTACCTATAAATAGGTAGTTCGTCAAAGAAATCGGAATCGAGCAGGGCTCATTCTGAAGAATAAATTAATATTTCACTTGTATGGTGGATCTCCATCAACCTAGATTATGATTACGATATCTACCTATAATGTTCCTAGCCCTCCACGCCGAGTTGAAACCGATAACAAGCCCGTGACACCAAATAAGTCTCGCGACCACTAGCGGAACTAGTCCGAAATTAATAAAAACAAACAAGCAACCATTGTCTGAGAAAACGGTGTCGGAGTGAGGGTCCGAATTCTAAATTGTCCATGTTCTTATTACTACACATTCTTATTTTTACATATTCCGAATTTTCCGCATTATTTTATTTTACACATTATTATAATCTTATTACTCCACGATCCTACTTTCGTAACTTCATGTGTGGTTCATATACATTTTGTGCGCTGGCAATACCGCTGGTAACAAATAACAAAAATAAAAAAATAACTGTCATATCTGGCTGTCAGTGGCTGTCACATTGATTCATTGAAGAATGGCCTGTCTTATTTTATTTATGTTATTTTAAGTGAATTGAGTACTGAAAATGTCTGGCGTAGAGCCTCCAGACGTTAAGGTGGAATGTAGTGAGAATTGTGCAGCGTGCGGGATGGGGGTGGGGCCCGGCGCGGTGCGCTCGCCTACTGCCTTGGTGACCCTGGAGCGCGAGGCGGGTCAGGCGACTCCAGCAGGCGCTGTGCTGTGTGAGGGCTGTGCCGTGTTGCTGCAGCAGCTAGAGCGGGCCCGTGCCACACACCAGCGACTGCGGGCCCGACTAATGGGCATCCTGAGTCGCGGGTCTCTGTTACGGGTCAAGACTGAGCTCACCACTGACCGGGACGCTGACTCTGAGGACGAGCCGCTGTCGGTGGCGCGCGGCAGGAGGAGGAAGAGAAAGGAGTATGTATTTTCTCACTAACTACCACTACATATTGTTATATGCACTTCATGTAGGTACTCAATATCAACTCTCAATTTACAGGAAGCTGGAGGTGACAGTATTGGACCTGCCCTCACTAGAAGATGCTCTACCTGATATACAATGTAAGCAGGAGCCGGAATTCAAGTGAGTTGATCAATATCAGTTTAAACAAGATGCCCTTAACATACCTTGAGGCTTTAATAATACATAACCAATCCTTACATTTCAGTCAGAATAATTCTCATCCAGAAAATGGCTATGCTCTAAAAGAGGAAATCAATGATGACAACCTGTTCCCTGATGATGATGTGTCCGAGGACTTCCACTTTGATGACAAGGTTAATGATGAAGATGACACAGAAGACTTTATTATACCTGATAGAATTACAAGGAAGAGTAACAAAAAGAAAAAAGTAGCTCCTAAAATGATGCACAAGTGTGACCAGTGTGATGCTAAATATCCTACAGCTTGTAAGTTAGTCTATATTATTGTACTAGTTTACCTCCTTACCTTTCCAATAAATGCTGTACAAAGTTGTACACTGTTTTGTCTCCCTCTAATAAATGTTACATATATAAGTTATATTCAATATTATGATAGAGGGAGACAAAACTTTATAAAACTTTGTTCTGTGTTTACCTATTAGTAAGGGGGTTATTATAGTGCTTGTATCTGAGTAGGTTGAATCCCTACATCAGCTAATGGAGCTCAATCCAACAAACTGTGCTAAAAAAGCCTTCTATCTTTAAATACCACAATAGAACTGTGGGGTTACCATACTTGGGACCACAACATCATTTTACGTTTGACTCCACGGTGGTTCTCGGGCTGGGTAATCTTAGGCTGGCCATTGGTGCAGACCTGTCGTTTTTGGCCTTGGAGTCAAAAGTAAAGATGTTGCAGTCCTAAGTTTACTAACCCAACTGGTCACTTGTACCTTGTTAGGTAGCCTCACAAATACCATTGGCTAACTGAGGAACATTTACTTGACACCGGGTACCCTGGGCTCCCAAGCCCGCAACACAGTTTACAATTTTATTTGTAAAGATATAAATGTTTTTAACATTTCCTAGTATGTATGTATAGTTTGCTTGGTATGTGATTTGTTATTCTACAATGAAGTTGTTTGTACATTTAATAATAAATGATGTTTATGTAAGATTGTAACAATTCCAGCACGTCTGGCGTACCACAGACTGAAGCACGACAACTCCAAGCCTCCATACATCTGTGAGATATGTGGGGCTCACTACAAACACAAGAAGGCCTGCGACATACACATTGCTCTACATAAAGGTATTCTTGTTTTGTTACATATTGCTACATTATATGGTCGGTCTTTACTATTGGTGTAGTTAAGTACCTAAGCTAATGTATGTATATATATATAATATATGTATGTATGAGCCAGGAATGAACTTTGTTCATAATTACTATTATCATGCTAACAAGTTTTGTATAACTCGTGTGTGGGCAATAGTGGGCATCCTCCCCACTCTAGTACTTTATCTGGCTCAAGTTATTTGGTATGGACCCTTTAAAAAAAAAGGGTTCAATTTGAATATTTTTTTAAATCTTATATTTTATTTGCTTTGGACCAACACACTACGTTGACTTGAAATAATGCTGTAATTTTTTGTAGGTACTTTATTTCTGTTGACATGATATGTTTTGTTACTGTTTATATTAATTATTTGAAAATGTTGACAGGTATCAGTGACTGGAAGTGTGAGGAGTGCAACAAGTTGTTTCCTTCCAAAGTGGCGCTGCATCGACACAACAACATACACACGGGCAAGGCTAACTATCAGGTGTGTGTATAGGTACTGAGCATCCCCACTACCCACTAGTCGCAGTTACATCAATAATGGAGTGTTGTTGTTACAGTGCGATCTGTGCGGCAAGTCATTCATACACACGTCGTCGTTCAAGATGCACAAGTTGGCTCACAGCGGGCTCAAGCCTCACTCGTGCGCGACCTGCGGGCTGGCGCTCATGACGCGGTCGCATCTACGTAGACATGAGCGGGTCCACTCTGGGGAGAAGAGGCATCAGTGCGGGGTGTGCGGGAAGAGGTTCTCCGAGAGGTACAACTTGGTGGCTCACGGGCGGGCACATGTAGACACGCCCGTGACCCCCGCGACCCCCGCTCCGCCCGCCGTGCGTCGTGCGCTGTTCCGGTGCAGTGTGTGTCCGCAGAGGTTCGAGCGACGGTACATGTTGGAGCGACACATGGAGACTCAACACGAGCAGCGCCTGGAGCGACCGCCACCGCGACCGAGGAACACCATGAGCAAGCTGCTCAAAGCGCAGGCTAAGCTGGGTCAGTACAATTGGTATTTTGTCGCACGGTACCGCATTTTCGCTATTGCTCGGCTAAAAAGTGTGTAAAAATGTGGACACAAGTGTCACTGTCAACTCAACACCCACAATATGTTGTTCACAGCGCTGGTAGATAACTCCAGTAAGACTGAGAGTACAGAGAGCGAGCCTGCACCTGCACGAACAGACACGGGGAAACCTCGCGGAGACTCCTGTGATGCTCGAGGTACACTACTTACAATTATTATTAATATGTCCAACTAAATGTGCTAAACCTACCGATACTCACCTTAGTTACAGTAGGCCCCCCAGTTATATATTTCATTTTTTGTTGTCGAAGAAAACTTGTCACACTAAACTTAGGAGTTGCTCAAAAAACTTGCTAAATGACCCGTTGTCGCTTAGTCTAACTTAGTTACGCATTTAATAGCACATAATTATAAATATTTGTATACAGAGACGGAGGGAGGCGCGGGAGGCGCGGGAGGTGCGGTAGGTGCGGGGGGGTTCACTCGCGGGTGGAACGCTGCCTACACCACCTACATGCATCACTACTCTCAAACGTAGCGGTAACCGGGCCCGGGACTATGACTCTGAAGCAATATTGAAGTTTTATTACTGGACTACAAACAAATTGATTATTTTGTACTTAAGCTCTGTGTGAACTATACCAAGATGGTCGTTTATTATTTTTTTAATAATTTGCCAGCAATATTAGTTTCATTATTAAAATGACAGAGACCATTGTTTCTGCTTATCCTTATTGGGATACATTATATAAAGGCGTGATACATATAAATGACGAGTGAAATATAATAGATAGAAATAATTTTCTTTAGAGCGCAGCGTAACATTTTTCTGGGTAATCACGACAACAACGCCGTTTCTTGACATACTTTTGTATTGTACACGAAATACTTATGTCTATAGAGGCGTCTACGCGTAGAAGGAGAGAAAAAGGCGACGTTACCTCGTCTTGGACGGACGTCGGACAGTCTCATTTGCTTGCAAACACATCAAATAACATATTATGTTTTCTCCTACGGAACGCCTCCATGGACATGATGAATATCGACCGGTGTGAGACTGTGGCGTGTTAGACCAGAAATTGAGTGATATCTGCAAATAATAATCTTAAAGGAGGATATACATTCATCATTTTACATTTTTATAAGTATTTTATTTAACTTTGATATCAAATCAAACAAATGTATAATAATATCAAATTAGTTGTAATTATGAAAATAACGAATATTTGGTAAGAGTGAAGCTTGTACATACATTATGATGGTGTTGTGTTGACACTACATGAACACAAGATGACTGCTATTCTAATAAAGTAATATTTATAAGTATACTTTGTTGTATTATTGTCCGTTACCGTCCAAACTCCGTCAGTGTTACTATACTATAAACTAAGGCAGCACAAGTGTGTTCCTCTGCTCGCTTACTACATACAAGGTTACCTATATCAAAATGTCATGTCAGTAAGGAGTAGTATTGGCTACTGGACGGTTGTTTACTGCATTAATTAACATGGGTGATACAGAGCAGACGGTAGTGGAAGTGCGTGACGCTCGTCGCGAGGACATGTACGAGGTGGCCGCCATGATACAGGTAGGTAGCGGTTGTGTTATTTTTGTTTTTAGTTAGATTATAATATTGTATTATTTACCAATGATGTGTTTATTGCAGGAATTGGCCGATTTTGAGAAAATGCCTGATGGTCCCAAATTAACTGTGGCGGGTAAATTTTAATGTAAAATTATTTCTTCTGCAAATCAATAACGATAATTTTAAGATAATTTTAAAGTATTTTTTAACCTCATAACAGCTATGTTTCACTTTTCATTGAATATTTTGAAGCATAGTGCTCTATGTGGTAGTTATGTGCTTATGTTTAGAAGTTATTTCATGTCGCCTACAATCTATAATACTAATAAAATAGGCGCTCCAAAACAAATTTGTTTTTAGGGTTTCATACATCCGATGAAAAACGGAATCCTTATACAACCACTCTTGTGTATGTCTATGTTTTATTTATAATTTTAAAATGCATTATTTAAATTAAGTATATTTAAGAAAATATACGAAAATTGAGCGTTTCCTTATCACTACGAAGTCTAAAATTTAAAAAAAATAGGAATAGGGCTGTCATACTTTACAGGAAAACCCAAACGAAAATCCCGTCAAGTAGGTAGGTACTCACACAAAAAATGGTGGTAAATATTTTATACATAGAATAATCATACATTTTTTTGGTTTTATATCTATACAATGTTCCAGAGTTGATCCGTGACGGGTTTGACCGTAAGCTGTCCCTATTCAGCTGCAAGCTGGCTGTCGGCGGCTCCCGTGTACTGGGGTACTGCTTACTGTTCCCCACGTACTCCACCTGGAGGGGGGCGGGACTGCAGCTGGAGGATCTGTACGTACGGCCGGCGGAGAGGGGAAGGGGCGTGGGGGGCATGCTGTTCAATGCTGCTGTGCAGGTCTCTCGCCATTATAGTATAGCTCGAGTAACGTAAATAGAGCTGGCACGTGCTTTATTTGAATGACACGGCTGACACGTTACCTTCGATATTAACGCCAGCTTTTATCTTCAGCCACAAATTTCATCAAATATACAGAGTCGTTATTTAATTTATAGCAGCCTACTTTTCTATAAGAGATTCGTTTCGGTGTCACATCTCCCATACTATTTCATATAAATAATACACCTTATAATATGTGAGCGACACTAGTGCTACCTAGCGGATCATAATAGAAACTTGTTTCTTTGACAACTTATTTAGTTTTGTAAGAAGACAGTCAATTGATTAGTAGGTACGTCTTTTGCCCGCCAGGTGGCAGAGAAAGAGGTGCGTTGGCCAGCAAATGAAATGGTCGCTTTGTTTTAACTGTGTAATATTTTAATTCTGTTTAATTGTTTAATTGTGTCCAAAGTGGAAATTAAAGACAGTAATTAGTAAAGACGTTAATTTTATTCAATCCATCATCGTCTCTTTACAAGTGGCAGCCCAACTAGTGGCCAATAAAAGTTTCGAACCAAAATAACGAATTTTTACGAACTCTTAAATTTTGTTTCTAAAATATATTCAGTTTTCAACAAGCATTTTGCTGGTTTTATGTGTGACTGTCTCAATCTTCGAGGTGTTAAGTGAAAGTGAAAATGCCAAGAAGAAAAAGTGCGCAAAGTAGCCACGAGGCGGACTTCGAGGTGGAGTCGCGCATGTCAGCGATGTTCGCGTCCTTTGCTAGGGCTCAAGCTGAGTCTAACAGAGAGTTAATATCAGCTATCCTAGCTTCCAAGGATTCCAACAGTGACAGCGGCGCTCCAAGCCTGTCTCCGACATCACACATCGCACCGCCCTCCGCGCTTATGGGAAACTTCGCTAACTGTACAGCGCGTTTCAGCGGGAGAGCTCATCAAGATCCACGTGTCGTGGATGCTTTTATTGATACAATCATAGTATACAAAGAGTGTACAAATATAAGTGACGAGCATGCGCTCCGCGGCCTGCCAATATTACTAGAGGCAGATGCTGCTGTTTGGTACAAGGGAGTAAAGGGCTCCATTTCTTCGTGGACAGAGGCAATACAACGTTTGCGATCCATGTATGGTGCGCCGAAACCTCCCTACAAAATATTTCGTGGCGTGTTCAGTGCAGATCAAGGACATGAGCGCGCCGATATTTATATCAGCCGTCAACGCGCGGAACTCGCGAGTCTACCGTATGTTCTTGATGAACGAATTATATTAGACCTTCTTTACGGCTTGCTAAACATCAATATTCGAAAGCGAATACCTCGAGACCTGGTTAATAGTGTCGACGAGCTCATCGAGCGCGCCAGACAGGTGGAGGACGAGTTCGACGAAGCAGCGTCGGTGCCTGTTCAGGGACAACGGGAGCTTCGTGCCGGCCGGCATGAGCCGCGCTCTACGGCGGCGCCTGCGCCGAGCACCTCACTCCGGTCACCTGTGTTTCACGGGTCAACGACTGCTCGTAACTCGGTCGAGACTCCGCTTCGGTCTTCGACGTGTGAAGTTTCTCGGGCGACACAGTGTAACCAAGTAATTCAACCTCTTCAAGGTAACAAAAGTTATTGTTTTTATTGTCGTAAAAGTGGTCACGCTCGCTCTGAGTGTCCGCGACTTAAAATTAAAAGGGATAGTGAAATCAAGTGTTATGGTTGTGGTGCTAAGGGCATCATTCGTTCTAAGTGTGCTAATTGTAATGCTGGGGACAGTAAGCCTAAAGACGCTAGTCATACATTTTATTCTTGTAATTTTCATTCTTTGGACAAGTCTTTGAGCGATGATACCTACCCATTTACAGATCTGAGTCATGAACCAAATTTTATAAATCGTAGTAACGATCGTAGTTGTACATGTTGTAACAATATGTCTGTAAATCGTAGCAATCGTAGCCCAAAGAAGAGTCCGTTTTCGTTTAATACAAATTTGTCAAAGATTAAGCAAGGTCATCTGTCAAAGATCACCGAGTTGTGTACTAACACTTTTGTACCTAATGGGAGTTTGCCTCTCAGAGGCAAGTCGCCTATTCAAAATTGTAACAAGCTACCATTAATGAAGGTTGCCTTTGCGTCTGACTCCAACAGTAACGGCACCAGTAACCGACCTATTCTCAATGTCGAGATTAATGGGGTTCGTGGTACCGGTTTAGTGGACACAGCGGCCAAACGATGTATAGCTGGTTATAGTTTGTATACGTTGCTACGCGATCAAGGTCACCCGTTTCGTAAAAGTAATTTTCGTGTAAAATTTGCAGACGGGATTGTGCGCGATATGAATGTCAAACTTGTTGACGTCGACGTTAAACTTGAGGGTAAGGTTGTACCAACTACCTTCATAGTTTTACCTAACGCCGTAAATAATGAAACACTTTTTGGTATCGATTTTTTATGTAGTGCTCGTATTGTTCTTAACTTACACGCGAACTCATGGTTTATGACTGATCACCCGCAGGCTGTGTATCCTTTGCAAGGCGAGAAGTCAAGCGTCAAGGTGAGTTGTGCAGCTGCAGACGTGATTCGACCTGATGAGGGGGCGATGCTGTCGTCAATGGAGCGAACTGCATTGTCAACCTTAGTTCACGAGTACGAGGACATCTTTGGTGAAGGGGGAGGAGCGACACCTTTCGCCGAGCATACCATCGATACAGGTAACCATTTTCCTAAGACTACTAAAGACGAGACCCGTCGTGTGGGGGAAGACTATTCACCTGGTGACCTAATCCTTCTACGTAGCCATGTTTTGAGTAATGCCAGTAAGGGTATAACCTCGAAACTCGTCCCAAGAAGAGATGGGCCCTACTGTATAAAAATGAAGGTGAGTCCCACCACTTACTTAATTTCGCATCGTGAAGCTCCTGATGAATCGATCGGTAAGTATCACGTGTCCGATCTTACTCGCTACCATGCACGTGAGTGTGAGGGTGATCAGTCCAAGCCACAACCCGTCAACCCAAAACGGAGACGCGGTCGACCTCTTAAACTATTAGATTATGTTTAAGTTCCTTGTTCTAATTGTTTTTTGTTATTGTTAATTGTTCTTACTGACTTTCTCTTTGTGTTCCTTTTGTGTTTGTTTGACCAAACTGGTGGTCCTATATTTGGTCAAAAGGGGGAGTATGTAAGAAGACAGTCAATTGATTAGTAGTTACGTCTTTTGCCCGCCAGGTGGCAGAGAAAGAGGTGCGTTGGCCAGCAAATGAAATGGTCGCTTTGTTTTAACTGTGTAATATTTTAATTCTGTTTAATTGTTTAATTGTGTCCAAAGTGGAAATTAAAGACAGTAATTAGTAAAGACGTTAATTTTATTCAATCCATCATCGTCTCTTTACAGTTTGTAATTTTACTTAGGTTAGTTGGATTACCTCATGTCACTAGATGGCGCCACAAACTATTTGTTTCCACTAATATAATCTGAGTTTATTGCAGGAGGCTCATGCCCGCGGCGCCGCACGTCTGGACTTCCACGTGTTAGAGTGGAACCCTGCGTGCACCTTCTACGAGCGACGTGGGGCTGTCAACCTTACTAGCTCCGAGCGGTGGTGCTACTACAGACTGGACGGAGACAAGCTGTATGAGTAGCTTATCACTTCGATAAATAACTGACAGCTTGGGAATATTATATTCATAAATTGTTATTATAGTAAGGACTTAATAAATAATTATTTTTATCAAAGTACAAAACCATTTTGTACAGTTTTATTTCACACTACTCCGCTCCTTTGGATAGTAGCGTGATGTTATAATTGGCTATAAAATCCAAAAATATTTTTTCAAATCCGAATGGTAGTTTCAGAGATTAGCGTGTTCAAACAAACTCTTCAGTCATAGATTATATATATATAAGGCGGCGCGGCGTGTCAGCTGAAATTTGTTTCTGTAATCCGACAGACACTAGGGAGCAGTGCTCACGACAATATACTTGCTACTGTCCTCAATCTCATGATTGGTTGCTGTCAAATTATTGTCTACTAAGCGGGACTCACGCGCTTCAATCAAACCTTATTAGGTAGATTATATAGATGTCATTTGTATGGAAAACCCTGTCCAGTTGTTATCTATGTCTTTGTTTGAACGCGCCTCAAACTACCAGACGTATTTGAAAATTTTAACGCGGGTGCAACTTCAAGGTACAGCTAGTATACAATATTAATGTCAGTAATACACGCACCTCCTTTTAAATGGTCTGCGGGTAGTAGGAGATAAAGTTACTTGTCTCTGGATCTAAGAGAGTAATACCTACAGTACAGCTCGGCTGGGTTAGCATATATTTTGACAGCGACACTTTCGTTTCGGTCGAATGGCCTTGAACAGGCCAAAACGTTCATGTCCAACAAGGACCGGCCAGAGATAGCCCGGGGCCGAGAGGTCCGGCCCAACAATGTGCGGGAAAATTATGTGTACTTGTCTTTGTGATGCTGTGATGATGATACGGATAAGGAATCATCAAACCTTGAACCTGAAGACCTAAAGGCCGATTTAGACGGTTCTAGTGGTTAGTAGAGTGCGTTAGGATAGTACATTAGTTGAAACATGTAAACGGTAGTTTCCAGTACTCGTACTAGTACGTTCCACTCGCCTTTCAACTAGAATCAAATAGAATCGCTTTTTATTTTTGTTTCAAGTGACACCCTCCCGCGCCCGCTCAACCCCCCGCGCGTTCCTGACTCGCTACTCGCTGTAGTCTAAACGGTCAGTTTTAGTAACTTGCACAAGTTGACAAGGAGAGTTATGTGTGTTTTGGCTTGGTTTTGGCCTACAAAATGGAAATCTACTGGAAGAAGTATAAACGTCACTGGAAACCTACTAATGCACTGGCATTCGAGTGCCACCTACGCACTCTACTAAACACTCGTAACGTCTAAATCGGCCTTTATGTAAGTTCGTTTTAATTTCGACTTGTCTTCTATACCTAACAATAATAGTGTTGTTACAATACTACAACAATAGGAGCTATAGTATATAATCTGTTACTAAAACGGTTAGTAATTATTATTTAATCTATATATGATGCTAAAACAAGAAATAAAAGCCACAGTAAATGGTCGACATAGTTTATTGATCACTAGTTGTTACTTGTTACTTACTTGTACTTGTACATTGTCGACACCTACCTACCTACTATATATATATTGCGCCTATATAATAATTTACTTATAAACATCTTTATAGAAATACTATCTTACGTATAGGTATTACAGACAACGACTAGTCCATGCGAAAGTTGAAACACTCCCAAAACTATTGTTAATGCAGCACGATATGTTCCCCTGTATCGAGGGCGGGGAACAACTAACGCTCTTTCCTCAACACCCTTAAATGCATACGACACCCTCTTATTTCTATTTATGCATTCGCAATACTTTTGGGAGTTTTCCCTATTATTTGCCAACTTTCATACGGAGTAGACTACCTCCACACTCCACACACCAATCATTGTGAAGTTCGTCCGCTAATTAAATAAAGCAAATTATCTATATGGCTATTTTACATCTATTCATTATTTAATACAATACGAGATTCGACGGCTCGCGGCTTGACAAGTCTCCTTCAATACATATTTACGTACATTTATAGGATGATATTTACAGATCTAATGTTAACATTAAGTACCTACTCTACCACACTCTACACTCATCCTCAACAGTCAACAGTCAACAGTCAACATGACATTATGTAACTAACTCATCTGAGATCTGTGACAGCGGTGTACCTACTGTGTTTGTGCTCACTGCTCGTACATCTACACTGAAATACTCGGACGAAATGTATACCTACTAATATCTAACGTTCACACATTTGGTTAAACTATTTGAAAACTACTCAATTTATTGTGTAAAAGGAAGCGGACTATAGGTACCTAGATATAGTAGGCACTGAATACTCTCGTGGTTACCGCGCGGCGCAGGTATATTACTTACTTATTATCTAAATTAAAGTCTCGTTTTGTTGTCGGTGTTAGCTTAGCGCGCTGTACCGTCATCTGGTAGCTAGATACTGTTGTGTCTGTGCTGATGTGAGTGCAACCCGAGAGACGTACAGCGCGCTACAACACTAGTTACAGCTACGTCAGTCTCAGTGTCGCGGTACCAGCGGCGGCCGCGACAGCTACGTGGAGGCCATCAGCTTGGCGTGGGCTGTCACGTTGCGTTGATGTAGCAGGCCGCTACCGTCGTGGGTGTGGCCGGTGTGACCGGTGTGGGGGGTCTGCAGGTACCCTTGTTGGGGGAACATGTAGCTCTCGTACCCACCGGGCTCGCTCTTCACGTACTGAGACCCGTACTCGTAGTGGGACACGCGCGGCGGGACCGGGGGCGCAGACAGGGGGGCCGGGGGAGGCAGCACGCCCTCTGACACGGACGGCTTCTTATCTGGAACTGTGCAAATGAACGGAATTAGTTACAATACAAGCAAGGGCGCGGGAAAATATGGAAATTCTTATCCAAAGACTTCAGCTCTGTTTGTTTCAAAATAAAATTGAAATGGTTTATGTTTTATATGCAAGTGTATTTTATTTTATTTAAGAAAATAGCTTTCATTGGATACCTAATTAGTCAGTGATGAAAACAAATAATTAATATTTTTATTTAATTGTCAAACAAAAATAACTGAAATCTACAAAATATGTATAGTTATTGCTTCCATCTCCATGATTACAACTTGCTAATTTGTTTGTATTATAATATTAAAATTAACTGAGTATTAAAAGCATTTTAATTAGCTTTCTATGACAAAACGGTCAAACTAGGAACTCACTCGAAGTAACTAACAGATGGCGCCACCAATGGTAAAATTGTAATTAAGCTACACAGTAAAGTGCGTTGTATACCTTCGTAGTAGGTACCTTCTGTGTGGGCTGGTGCCTGCTCCTCCTTGTTGGAGTCCTGCTGCTTGCTAGAGCTGCTCTTCTTCGGTTTCCGCTTCCTGGTCTGGATACCGTCCTTACGCATCGCTAGTGGTCTGTGGACATAATGAGGTGTACGTGTATCTTATAGTAGCTGTTGTCAGTGGCGGATCCAGTTGTCTAAGTGGCGGGAACGTAAACCAATCTGAATAACTTCAAAATAGCTTAACCTACATAACTAAAAGCTGTATAAACAGGCGGATCCAGTGTTAGTATTTTACGTACAAGTACGTCGCTGCTGTTACATGTTACCAAGACTTATCTGAAAACGCCTGAAAATATTTCACCAAAGACTTCAGCTTATTAGGGAGAAAAGTTTAAAACTGATGTATTTCCCAACACGAAAAACTTCAAATTGTTACCTAGATTTGTGTTTTTGAAAACGTGACTACACTACATCTATGGGCACGACCGACCTGCCCACATAGTAGTAAATATTTATTGTTATATTTTTAGAGGCTTTGTAAATACCTACTTACTTAAATATTACACTGACTGAACAGAATAAACCTAAAATTTTTTCATGGAAATTTTCTGAGATGTCGATGGTAGTCTGAATATGAGAAGAATCAACTTGCTTTGAACAAATAACAAAGAAGCGTATGAATGACCAAGATCACATTTCGAAATTCCTGAAAACTGATAAATTGATATTACCTATATAGAAGAGGTCTCTCTTTGAGAATATACTTATTGAAAGACGAAATGTATGTCCAATGAGTTTTTTTTTCTTCACAGGTATTGAAACAACAACAAATGAAGGAGCCAAATAGTCAAGTGTGAGTTGGAGTAGGTGTATAATGTAACATACCTAACATATAGTGTAAACTAAGTTGTGCCATGATTGTATATTGTTACGAGCTGGGGTTCGAAGAGATTTAAAATACCGATTAAATAGACAAACTTTACTTTAACACCACAAAAATACAGTTAAATAAATGAACACTATAGAATAACACTTAGTCGCACTAAATTCCACTTCACTGTTTCGCTTTTGTCGCTCTGATTCGCACTGTGTCCGCTTTGATCGCTCTTATTCGCACTGTGTTCTCCCGGCGACGATCCTCTGTTTATATTGCCCTCCGAACATTCGAGAAACGCCGAGATTGTTGTACAGAGTTGTAGATGCGTCTCGATGCGGCTCGGTGCCAAATACCTACACACCGACCGCGCCCGATTTTGGTACCTATGGCTAGGCACATACGGTCCATTTTCGTTTGTACTTGATTCTCTCTGGATGTTTCTAGAGACGTCTATCGACCTTGATGTGTTTAGGTATTTATTTGTGCGATTTAAGTACCTATTCGTTACACTGCCCCCTGCTTAGACTTGCTCGTCCCGAGCAATATTCGAGCCTTTGTAAGGAGCCAGTCGATCAATATGGACAACCTTTAACTGTCCACGCGGGCATCGTTGGATCCGATAGGTCACGTCATTGATCCTCGTGATGACCTTATACGGGCCTTCCCAGCGGTTCTGCAGCTTGGGAGATTTGCCTTTTCGGCGTTTCGGGTTGTGCAGCCACACCAACGATCCCTCGTCAAAACCGTTACTATTGAAGTTTCTATCGTACCTGGTCTTCATCTTTGTACTGGCCACAAGACTGCTCTGACGAATCTGGTCATGTATGTCGCACATCTTGTTTTTCAGGTTCGATACGTAGTCACTTACAGGTTGCGGCGCATCCGGAGGTCCGCCGGTCAGGAGATCAACTGGTAGTCGGAGTTCTCTCCCAAAGTTGGCATAAGCAGGAGTCACCTTTATGCTTTCATGCTCTGCGGATCGATATGAGAGCAAGAACAAGGGAATATATCGGTCCCAGTCCCTCTGGTGATCCTCAACCAGTTTCGCTAAATGAGTCTCCAAAGTGCGGTTGAACCTTTCAACCATTCCGTCGGACTGTGGGTGATACGCCGTAGTCCTCGTTTTATTTATTCCCAGGAGACGGCATACTTCCTGGAACAACTGCGACTCAAAGTTACGCCCTTGATCAGAATGTATCTCCAATGGTAGCCCGAACCTGCAGAATACTTCGTTGACCAACTTAGTCGCCACTGTTGTCGCTTCCTGGTTGGGAATTGCGAAGACCTCCGGCCACTTCGTGAAGTAGTCCATCACGACCATGAAGTACTTGTTCCCGTCTTCAGTGGCCGGGAACGGTCCAGCAACGTCCACCGCAATTCGTTCCCATGGAGCGCCAACATTGTACAGCTGCATACGTCCCCTCGTACGTGTCGTAGGTCCTTTCACGGCCGCACATACTGTGCACTTACGACACCAATCCTCGACATCTTGCCGGCAATGAACCCAATAAAATCGTTTCCTGATTTTCGCCAGGGTTCGATTCATGCCCAGATGTCCTCCCGAGGATCCATCGTGCACGGACTGAAGCACTGCGCGCACCTTTGACCTAGGCACGACCAGCTGCATCAATGTCTCCTGTCCACTGGGCGACTCCCACTTGCGGTACAGCAACCCGTTGTCCAGCACTAGACTTTCCCACTGAGCCCAGTAACTTTTCGTGGTGGAACTCATGGCTGATACAACATTCCAGCCGGGCCTTGGAACATTCTGCGTCTTCCATTCCATTATCGGCGCCAAGTTGTTATCCTTGAGTTGCTCGTCTCTCGTCCTCTCGTTCGCCCATTCGTCACTAAGGTTGTTAGTCGTAATCACTTTGATGACAGAATCACCGATTTCACGCCTCGAGCAGTGTTTACAATCTTCAGGGCACGGCCTGCGTGACAGTGCGTCAGCGTTGCCATGCATCCGTCCTCGTCGATGTTCGATCGTGAAATCGAATTCTTGTAACTGCTCGATCCACCGAGCGACTTGTCCTTCAGGATCCTTAAATTGAAGTAACCATTTCAACGCCGCATGGTCTGTCCGTAGCTTGAACTTCCTTCCGATGAGATACTTGTTGAAGTGTCGTACTGTCTTCACTACGGCCAGAAGTTCGCGTCTGGTTACACAGTAGTTCCTTTCTGGTTTTGACAGAGCCTTGCTGAAATACGCTATCACAACTTCCTTGTCCCCCTTCCGTTGTGACAGCACACCTCCAATGGCGATGTTGCTTGCGTCTGTGTCCACCACAAACTCGCCGACTTGGTCCGGGTAGCCCAATACAGGTGTTTCACACAGTCGTTCTTTCAGTTCCTGGAACGACTTCTCACAGTCCTCAGTCCACTGAAACGAACGCTTGTCCTCCGTCAGTCGATGTAGGGGCTTGGCTACTCCCGCGAAGTCGTATACGAAGCGGCGGTAGTATGAGCACAGACCAAGAAACGCCCGAACATCTGTTTTGTTCCGTGGGGTGGGCCATTCTCGTACAGCTACTGTCTTTACAGGGTCGGTTTCTACGCCATCCTTTGTAATTACATGCCCGAGGTAATTCACACGTTTCTTGAAGAAACTACACTTCTTGGCATGCAATTTCAGGTTCGCGAGCTTCAACTTGGCAAACACTCTTTCTAAATTTCTCACGTGCTCGTCGAAGTCGCGTCCCATGATGATGACGTCATCCAGGTAGACTAGGCAAGCTTTTCCCACGAGATCCGCAAGCACAACTTCCATCAGCCTTTCGAACGTTGCGGGAGCATTGCATAACCCGAAAGGCATGACGTTGAACTGCCACAGTCCATTTCCGGTCGAGAAAGCAGTCTTTTCCTTGTCCTTGGGATCGATCTCCACTTGCCAGTATCCACTCTTCAAATCCAGTGTTGAGAACCACTGGTTCCCACTCAACTTGTCCAAGGTGTCGTCAATCCGGGGTAGAGGGTAGCTGTCCTTTCTGGTTACGTCGTTCAGTCGACGATAATCCACACAGAAGCGAGTGCTGCCATCCTTCTTCTTAACTAGCACAACCGGAGAACACCATGGGCTCAAAGAAGGTTCGATGACATTAGCCTTCTTCATGTCTTCCAGCATGCACTGTACTTCGGCTTCTCTTCCTACTGGGATTCGTCGAGCACGTTGACGTATAGGTAACTCGTTGCCTGTGTTGATGGTGTGTTTCACCAATGACGTCCTGCCGAGATGCCCATCTCTGTCACTAAAGATGTCAATGTAACGAGTGAGCATCTCCTTCGCTCGTTTGTACTCGGAGATTGACAAGTCCTTCTTCGAAATGTCGACGAGTTCCAAGGGGTTTGCACTGTTATTTTTCACCGCCGACAGCTTACCCTGGGTGCAGCTCCGCATCCAATTCGCCTCGTCGCACTTCGCCACGACTTGATCCTTATTAAGAGTGACAGGAGCGTCATTGAAGTTGGTCACCCTTACTACAGCTCGTCCACTCTGGCTGTTTACTAAAGTTGGAGTGAGTAACCAGCCTTTATGTTTAGGACGTTCCAGGTGGTCGATGATAGAGCACCTCGTATTGGAGGGGTCCCCATTAGTTGGTAACTCCACATCGACAAGCGTCTCCGAATATGGGTTCAGTTTGACGCCCTTGGCACAGCGCACATAGCCAGCATAACCACCTTTCAAAAATACCTGTTCCTGGCCGCACTGCAGTACACCGTTGCGCAAGTCGATGCCAAACTGGAACCGCTTCATAAAGTCGAGTCCGAGAATGCAGTCGTCTATAATGTCGGCCACGATGACGGTGTGTGGGTACTCCCCGTCACCCACCTTGAGTGTCACCGGCAGCTCGTCGTATGCGGGTATAGGCTGACCCGTTGCCGTGAAGAGTTTCAGACAGGAAGATGAACGTCTGGTTCTGCTCGTAGATCGTCCCAACAACTGAGGTCTCACAACCGTGCGCGTTGCTCCTGTGTCGATCGTCATCTCACATGGCGTCCCGTTGACCTCGCCGGCGATCACCAGACTGTTCCCGTCAAAAACTTGTCGGATGGTAACTTTTGGGGCTGTGTCACGATCAGCCAGTACCCGCCCCGCGGCTCTGGCTGTTACTCGTTTCCCGGAAGCTCCGTAGCTACGGCACGGACATCAGCTTCGACGTCCCGTTTCGGCACTCGTTGATCCGTGCCTTGTCGTTTAAGCGCCGGGCAGCTTGCTTTAAGGTGCCCCAGCTTGTGGCAGTAGAAGCAGCGGGGTAAGTAGCTACGCCTCTCTGCTACAGGTGTCGTTGTTGGAGTAGCCTCCTCCGCCACTTGTCTCAATCGCTGAGAACGAGGCTCCTGTCTCACGGCTTCCACCTCTAGAGCATGGGCCAGTGCATCTTTCAGGGCGCTGTGGTGGCCCAGTCGAACTGCAGCTCTGACCTCCATGCTGCGGATGCCGTCGATGAATGCTTGAACGAGGTTCGCAGCAATGAACTCTTGTCCGGCAGATGGGTACGCCTTCCTCACGATCTTCTCGATCTCCAGAGCCCATTGTTGCAGATTCTCACCAGCATGTTGCGTCCTGTCCCTCAGCTGCGCTCGGTAGACGTGCTCCAGGTGTTTGTCGCCGTACCTGGAGTCCATTGCCTCGATCAGGTTCCCGTACGTGGTGCAGCTGTCTGGAGAGGCCTCCAGAACCGACAGTGCACGACCCCTTAAAGCCACTGTCAAGGCGGTCAGAGATTGCTCGTCTGTCCAGCCGTTGGCAGAGGCGACCGTTTGGAACTGCAATTTGTACGCTGTCCAGGACGTAGTCCCGTCGTACGGCGGCACCTTGACTCGAGGGCCGGAGACGACGGCGCCTCCAGAAACAGGAGCGGTCAGCTTCAGTTTCCTCACTTCATTCTGGAGCCTCTCGCATCGGCTGTCAAGTCGTGCCTCCAACTCTCCGTAGCGGTCGTTAAGTCTTGCATCCTGTTCTCCGCTCATCCTTGCCTGTATTTCCTTATGGAGATCCTTATAGTGCTGTTGGAGGTCTTCGATTCTCTCCTCGTGCATGTCTGTAACCCTCTGTAGCTGCTTAATCTCCATAGTCACCTTTCCCAGTGATTCTGAAAGCAGCTCCTTTAGGCTAGCAGACTGCTCCTCTTGACGTCGGGCCTGCTCCTCCAATAGCTGCCGAGTCTGCTCCTCCTGACGCCTGGCCTGCTCCTCCTGACGCCTTGCCTGCTCCTCCTGACGCCTTGCCTGCTCCTCCTGACGCCTGGCCTGCTCCTCCAATAGCTGCCGAGTCTGCTCCTCCTGACGCCTGACCTCCTCCTCCTGTCGTCGGGCCTGCTGCTCCTGACGTCGGGCCTGCTCCTCCTGACGTCGGGTCTGCTCCTCCATCAGCCAAATCAGCATTCCCATGTCGGTTGCCTGGGGAGCACCCGCAGAACCCGCAGCACCCGAATCGACTCCAGCAGCAGCTCCAGCACCACCAGCAGCAGTTCCAGCAGCAGCTCCGGCACCACCAGCAGCTGTCCCAGCAGCACCAGCAGCCGTCTCGTCCACCTCCTCTTCGTGATGTCCAGCAGTAGTTTGTCGTGTTTTGGGTCGCCGTGATGACGACGAGTCACGTGGTGTAATCGGCATTTTTTTTAATCCCACACTCCTGACACCAATTTGTTACGAGCTGGGGTTCGAAGAGATTTAAAATACCGATTAAATAGACAAACTTTACTTTAACACCACAAAAATACAGTTAAATAAATGAACACTATAGAATAACACTTAGTCGCACTAAATTCCACTTCACTGTTTCGCTTTTGTCGCTCTGATTCGCACTGTGTCCGCTTTGATCGCTCTTATTCGCACTGTGTTCTCCCGGCGACGATCCTCTGTTTATATTGCCCTCCGAACATTCGAGAAACGCCGAGATTGTTGTACAGAGTTGTAGATGCGTCTCGATGCGGCTCGGTGCCAAATACCTACACACCGACCGCGCCCGATTTTGGTACCTATGGCTAGGCACATACGGTCCATTTTCGTTTGTACTTGATTCTCTCTGGATGTTTCTAGAGACGTCTATCGACCTTGATGTGTTTAGGTATTTATTTGTGCGATTTAAGTACCTATTCGTTACAATATTATAAACGCCGACCTGATGGTCTCAGTATAAGTAGGTACCTGTTGATCCCGTGCAGCTTGAAGTAGAGTCCGCAGGCGTTGCACACCGGCTCACCCTCGTTGTTGCGACGCCACAGCGTGGTAGAGCGGGAGCCACAGTTGCTGCAGGCCTGCCCCGCACGTCTGGCTGCCGTCTGCAACAAGCCGGACGGCGCGCTGTAGTGAGTGTCCGGCATCGGCCCGGGGCCCGACACACGACCGGCGCGAGTTACCTTGCGCGCACGACCGTCCGGCGCCCACCCGGCCGCCACCAGCGCCGCGCTCGCGCCACCGTCCGCGCCCGCACCTGTCACAGCGCACTCTCTAACTGTACATGTAGATAGTACTCACCAACCGTCGGGAGGGCTTGACGAGAGGTCTGTTCATCCCGTTCATCTTGTGGTAGAGTCCGCATGCATTACACAGATAGTGCCCCGTGAGGTCACGACGCCACAGCGGAGTCGACACTGCCCCGCAATTGACGCACTCTCGACCCTCGCACACCTCCGCGCCCTCTGGGGACGGACAGCGGGACGAGACTCTCAGTTTGGTGTTGTTGGTGACTGGTGACTGGTGACTGGTGTACTACCGACCCACCAAACCGAGAGTCTAGGTATTAGATGCTCCACTTTAACAAATTTCAAGTAAATAGAGCTGCCGGAATACTTGTTACCGGCCTTATGTAGGTAAATACCGGAAGAAGAGTTTTCCTCATTTAGCCGACAAAGCTTTTTAGGTTAGGTACCTAAGGAGTGGCCGTTTCTGTTGACATGTTGAGATGGAAAGGAGACTTCTTAAACATCAGATCAATGTGAGATTTAAACTCGTGCAGTCTGCGTTGCGCGCTACCAGTCGACCACAGATACCTAAATACCTAATATATATATTGTTTACTCCAACACAATGAATCAGTTTCAGCTAGTGGAAGTACCAATTAGTCACATACCTATGTATAATAGTGTACAGTACATTTATGGAGGTATGTATCACGGATGATCAGACTTGTTCAGGAGTCACGTGCGGCACGTACTATACATGGGTATATTATATATAGGGACACGTACACTACTTACAAGAATCATATTTAATTATTACTTTGTCTCAATAACTACCTGCTAACCTCTACGTACATTACTCTACATTCAAACTGTGCTTTATATTGGGACGGAATTGGATGATAGGTAGGTATATAATGAAGTCCTGAAAACAAATTGTGACGATACAGTTTAGAAATTAATAGGATACCTATCTATGTCGAATAGATAAGAATTTGTCGCGACAAAATCAAAACGAACTATTTGTCTCAGCTGTGATACTGATGATAATATATGTAGGTATGTATGTACAGATAGATAGTGAAGCTGTGTGTTAGTGTGTGTTAGTTGCAGCTACAATAATAACAACAATAAAGACGTACTTCCCACTGACAGGTCGTCACTGTCGTCAGTGTCCCGACACCCGCGGGAATTATCCTCATGATGACTCTGTGACGCGTTTAGTTATACAGTTATATCTGCTATATTGTTCTGTGTGTTTATTTTGTGTCGATCTGCACTAATGTTCTACTACATTACTGTAAAAACATCACAACCCTAACAATACACATTATTATCTTCAGGACACACGCAATACTCCAGGGACTCGTGTGTTCTACTGTACGTAGAGACGGGCCGAGTCGCTAGTCTATACGTAATTAGCAGAACAACACAATATTTAAATGTCGACTAATAAAAAGTTACACATGTTATGTTCGACCATTAAATCTGTTATCGTTATCATTTAAAAGGCAATGTGAGATGGTCGCGACGAATATCACACGATTATTAATTATAGTTATGTATCGTCACCCATCATGTTGTAGTGCGGCGGTCTCGGCAGGCCATCATACGCGCGCCACGGCGACATCATCATGTTCTGGGAGTACAGACCTGCACCCGCGCTGCTCGTCGCACCTGGAGAGGACAGAGACAGAATAGAGGCAGGTGTTACAGGACGGTGACGGTAACGGTAACGATGAGGTACCTGGAGGTGGGGGTGTGGTCGCGAGCTCCTCCAGCCAACCGAACGTGATATTCATGATGCACCGTCCACACTGAACAACACAGACAGACAGACAGACACGCGTGCTCCCGGCCGCAGGTCACGCTAGGTACTGAGCTGATAGTCGCCTGTGAGTCACTTATCGTGCGGATTGTGTTGTACACAATATACAGGGGACGTTACAACACTACTACATACGAGTATAGATCACGGATTATTGGTAACAGAGGTTGTTGCGAACTGGGGACTGGGGCAACACCGACACTTTATGGTAGCAGATCTTGACTCAACGGGAATTACGCGGGAGATGTAATGGATCTAATTCCTTGGCTCCTTCCCCATAAATCAGTAGAGATATGCAGCCTTGCCAACATCCCGTGTAGATTTGGATTATTAAGGAATTGTCGCAGATAGTCACCATAAGAGTCGTGATGATGCCACACGTTCTGGTGTGCGAAGTGTCCATACTGATGTAGTCGCGGACTCCCCACGTACACTTGTTGCTCCCCTCCACCACAACTCTCCGCACTCATACCGTAGCTCGCGAACATCTGTAACTAACGACAATCAACTAGTTAAGGACAAACTAAATTACAGCCATTATACCTTACGACGTAGCTAGAGACACTGACAACAATGTTCACATTTAGCGAGTAGACTTGGTAATTAAGTAGGTAGGTATTTATATCTATTACTTTTTACGAAGTGCGCGGGTGAAAGCTTATTATTACCTATCTATTGATGTTTGCTTATACAACTTAACTTCTGACACGAATGGATATTGAACTCCATTTATCTAGGTAATCCTTCTGGATAAACTTTTTGAAACATTTTTAAAATGTCATAGACGAAGCCGGGGCGGAATGCCAGCAATATACAAGTGTTTGACCTGAGAATTGGTCTGTAATCTCGTAAGTTGTGCGGAAGGAGAAGGTAGTAATATTGTACAAACAATACAAGTCTCCCGGTGCAGGTGTCGGGTGACGGTAGGTTGCGGTCAGGGTCACGCTGGTCACTGGGGTCACAAGACCGCTCATATTGCTGTACACATGTAGATTGAGCACGTACGTACTGTAGGTTTGTGTAACACTGTGTTACTGTTACTGACACAATACCCATACAGCAGGTAGTTGCATGGTAGCTGAGATAAGGTTGTGTTAACTAACTTCATGAAACATTTATTTTGAAAATGATAATAACGTGTCATCGTCGTTAATTTACAAATAAATACAAATGAAATATCAGTCTGTAATTTTAAATATATATCAATATGCTACACGTTTTGTTTGTCTATTATTTATGAAACTTTCAGTAATCATAGCGGGAGGTTACGTGGTTCAATTATTTATTTCTCCTGAAAATATGCATCTTAATTTCACTATGTTAAGATTTCATTTATGTATCTATTTTTAATAAAAAAAAGAATATAATATAAAAACCTTAAAATAGACTTAATCTATTTAAATAAAAATCAATTAACATTTCTTTGTCTCGCTAAAACTCGAGAACGGCTGAACCGATTTGGCTAATTCTTTTTATGTTTTGTTCGTAACAACACAGGGGTGTGTGTGTGTAAAAGAAAAAAAAAGTTGGAAAAACCCTAAAGTTCAGCTGAAAAATCAAAAAGTAGTTTTGTATGGGAATCGCAGGAGTAGAATTGTAGGAGTAGAGGTAGGGGTAGTGGTAGGGGTAAGGGTAGGAGGGGTAGGGTAGGGGTAGGGGTAGGGGTAGAGGTAGGGGTAGAGGTAGGGGTAGAGGTAGGGGTAGGGGTAGGGGTAGAGGTAGGGGTAGGGTAGGGGTAGTGCAGGCAAGCCAATGTTTGGGCAGGACAACGTCTGCCGGGTCCGCTAGTACAATTATAAAATCTAAAACTAAATTTATAAATAAAAAAATTGTCCCAGGTCCCCAGACATTGGAAGTGTACCCAGAAGGCTGGCTCATTTAAATGCGTCCCCTTTCTAGATAATGGTTCCGCCGCGGCCGCAGATATTTATAGAAACAGTTTGTAATAACATCTCCCACAGTGTCGGACACATGAGCCATGTCCTGGTCCACGAAACCATGAGCTACCAATAAATATAACGGGTGCATATTTGTGATGAGTTACTGCTCTCCGGTCTCCGGTCTCCGGTCGTAAATAATACAAATTGCTGACACGGTTCCTTCCCGCAAGTTCAGGTGTCGAGTTGTTATTGGCTTGACTCTGTATAGGTAGAGTCCGACAAAGCTCATGACTAATTAACTGTACTAATAACGTCCTGTGTGACTGTGTCGTGTTACTGCAATATTACCTACTCTTTGTGTTGCTGTGTGTGTGAGTGAGATGTTGTGTTAGTTTCAGAATAATCATGTTTAAATTAATAAACAGGAAATACCTATAAAATGAAGGATAATCCAAAATACATTAGGTAGGTACCTACTATACGTAAATAAGTAGATCTCCAGTTTAAATACCTACATAATTAAGATGCCTCAATAAATACCTACATAATTAAGATGCCTCAATAAATACCTACATAATTAAGATGCCTCAATAAATACCTACATAATTAAGATGCCTCAATAAATACCTACAATTGATGAGACGAGCATGACTTCGTCGGTAACACGTAACACGGTTCTAGAAACACGTACGACACTTGTAAATGGTATATTGTTTATTGACATTGTAGTAACTAAGTTAGGTACTTACATACTAAAGTTATTTTGGAAAACTGAAAACTACTTCCTGCGGATTAACAAAAACTATAAGTAGGTATGTACACTATCATACCTAAACTAAATTAAGTAGGTACTACGTAAGTTATTTACAATTGCAGACCGAAATTGTACAGACATGAGCTCTTGGGGCCCTGGTACCTAGGTACTGTATCACTTTGCACCTTAGTATCTACACCACTGAATGAGAAATACTGATTACAGTTTGTAGCCTTGGCCTTGCAAAATTTAAAAATAAATATGTCAAAAGAGTTTTTTACTGATTGTCAAATAACCTCTTTCTTTCAAGGTTTGGCCTTGCAAAATTTAAAACTAAATATGCTCGAAATGCTCCAGAAACAAATCCCGCCAATGGCCTTGAGGGGTGATAGCGTCCTTTTTGGAGGGCCGCACTTTCTACGTTAGATCATCTCTGAAAACTATCTCATCTGGAGTACGCCACCCAAGGGAGCTGTTTAGTGTTTATCCCCCGCACTCTATGTGATCTATACAGATGATATACCATACTTGGGACCCTCGCCTACGAGTAAAGAGGGGACGCTGTTGGCCCTGTTTGCAACAGCTGGTGCCTTTTTGCCTCCTCCGTGAACACACAGCACGCGGCACGGAAGATGCAACGCCTGCTTGATCTACTATCTGACTGGTTGGACAAGTGGAGGTTGTCCGTCAACGTCGGCAAGGGTGCCGCACTGATGACCTCCCGGAAATCACTACCACAGCTGCTCAGCCTGCGAGGACAGGCGTTGGAATGGACCAATACCGCCAAGTACCTGGGGTGCCAGATCAACCGGCAGCTCTGCATGACTCACATTGGCGACCTACGCAACTCGTAATGTGAGGGCCGCCAGTGGACTGCTGCGACCGGTCCTAAGTTTAGATACCACTCCAGGTAAAACTTAAGATATTTTATGTCCGCTCCTGCTTGACGATCGTGGTACGGTGGTACGGTCTTCTGTCCAACACCAGGAAACACCAGCTGGAGATCCAGCAGAACAAGACACTGTGCGCAATAACACGCACGCCGTGGTTCGTCTGCAGCATTACATTACGCAGGGGCTTGCGAATGTCCAGCGTGGAAGAGTTCGTAGTCGCGCTGGGGTCTCGTATGTACGACCGCGCCGACAACAGCTGACTATAGGCCAGCAACAGGTCGCCCGCTTCCGTAGGGTGACCATACTGGGTCCCAAGTCCAAGGTATCAGGTAGATTATAGCCACGTTGCGCCAACCTGGCCCAAAAAAGTCACAGGAGAGTGATCGCCCCCTGTGTCGTTTAAAGTAGGTACTTACATAATAAATAGAATAATGTAATTATTTAACATCAAGGAAAAGTACAATTTGCAGAAGCATGTCTGGACTGAATGCAGAGCACAAGCCGAACACCAGCTCGGTTGATGACTGAAAGCTTTCAGAAGCTATAATTTTAGTTACTATAAATATTCATTTTCTATAAATTTATGTCCTGTAATTTTAAAAATCTATAAATTTGTTTGATATATTTTTTTAAATCTATAATTTATTGTTTTCTATAATTGCGGCAGCGGACGGCGAAGCGCCAGAAACTCATAACTACCTAAACAACCATCACTTGTTGATAACGGATATGATACCTATATATATATATATTATTTATAATAGGAAAGGAAGATTTTTATATACTTATTAATAAATATTTCGCAAATAAACTGGAAAAAATATAGCAAATTAATCATTAGATAATTAAATGTTGTACCTTTTGATAATTTAGACATCTTGAAAATTATAGAAAACAATTTTAGATAAAACGAAAATTATAGCAAATTATAAATTAGATCATTTAATGTTATATATTTTGATAATAGTGATTTTGAAAATTACGGATATCGATTTTAGACAAAAGAAAAATTATAGCAAATAAATAATTATTGAATGTAATTTTATATATTTTGATAATAGTGATTTTGAAAATTGCAGAAATCGATTTTAGGGTAAAAAAAAATTATAGCAAATGAATAATTATAGAATGTAATTTTTATTTCTTACTTTTCAGTGCAAGTTTTATATCTTATGTACCTATAGATATAATCTAAAATTATATCAAAACATTTTAGAGATAATGTAGGAGACCCGACTGAAAGTACAACAGCGGTGATCGGAGGAACAGACGACTCTTGTTTCTTGTTTTTAATAAATACTTTGTGATCCATTTGGTTGCTTCTTTTATACCTCTCTGAGGTTAAACAGCCAAAATGTGACAGTATAGTTATTAAAGTTTACTGAAATTATAAATCGAGTACAGTACAATTTCAGTAATTAGTTCTCGAGGTAGCGCGGCGTCAGGCGTCAGGCAGGGCGCCCGAGTGGCCCGAGCCCGCGGCCCGCGACGGTCGACTGCTGATTTATGTGTTACATTAGCGCGTCTTATCTCGCACTCTACTCTATACCGTCGACCGTCGACCGCCGCTAATGCCGCTATATCACTATTATAGCTATAGTATTGTGCGGGGTGCGGGGTGCGGGGTGCGGAGTCGACAGGTGGGCTGGCTTTATACTAAAATTTACTTTTACATTTGTTACTAATAAATATATACTACGATTTGTATAGAAAAAAAACCTAGTGGAATTTAAAAAATGGACACTGAAAAGGAAGTAATTATTAATTATTTTTATTTATAAAATTTGGAATCGGTCGGAGACAATTTGGGGGTATTATCAATATTGTTGTACTGATCAGTATTTGCATACGAAGCGTATCTTAGTAATTGAAAAAAAAATACAATAATTTTTAATAATTTTAAATTGCATAGTTTAATTTATTAAAATAAAATATACGAAAATTGATCGTCCCCCTCTTTATCACTTAAACTACGGAATCTAACATTTTGAAAGAAATTACAAATATAGCGCGTCATTCATACCTAAACGATAATCCTGTCCTGCGACTCGCTCCTGGTATTGACCAGATCTTTTTGTTTGTGTTATCGCCTGGAGTAGATATTAAAATAAAATAGCCTACCTTAAGAGAACATTAAGAAATGTTTGTACTACTTTACTAAATGTTTGTACTAAATTAAATTACTAGATTTATGTTTCTTCGTTCTTTATCTTATTTATCTTGTCTTGACTAATGCTATCTCTACGACAAGAAAAAATAATCCAAATTTAGTTAAGTAATGTATTTCAAAATTCCTGTAAAACTACTGAACTATTTTTCATGTAAGAATACTTATAATATTCTTCTTTTTAACCGACTTCCAAAAAAAGAAGGAGTAGGTTCTCAATTCGGACCGTAGTATGTTTTTTATGTATGTATGGACATCGATTACTCCGCCAGTTGTAAACCGATTTCGATGGTTTCTTTTTTAATCGACAATTGGTTAATTAGTTTTTCAGAAATTTTGAAAAAACTGACCTTATAAGTCAATTTTTGGTAATATGTCGATGAAATATGTACCGATTTTGACGACTTATTTTTTCAAGGATATAATAATTTCTCGACATTATCTCACAGTCATATGACGAAAATCGGTTTAGTAATTTTTCAGAAATTCAGTAATTTGTCTCTGGTTACTACTGAAAATTATATCAGAGAAAAGTCTTAGCAACGGTTGCAAATTTTGTGCTATTGAAATTTTTGAGAAAACAGATTGATAAAAATATAATACTGAACTAATTTTCATGAAAAAACTGTTCGAATCACAAATTGACTGTGTAATCACAATTAGGTCATTGATATCAAGCTTTTTCAGTACGCTTGGATATTATATTGTACATTTTATAGTACATAGTTACTTAAACCTTACCTACATAGTTCTTGTTTTTAGAAATCATACAGTATCGCAAGTTTAATGACATTGATTACTATAGGGAAAACGTTATGTAGAGTGCGGTGGACCACAATACAACATTTATAATTGGACTATAACATTGTTATTAGGATATCTACACGTTTATCCTCTTCTGATACATTAAGTATAAATGTATTGCAACATATATTTTAGACGCCTTTCACGAGTCTGCAGTTTGGTTGGGATTGTGATCTCGTATTTATGTTTTATTTTAAAATTCTACTTATAAAAACCGTATCCCATGTCATCTATTTACCATCATGGGTATTATTAGCATATGCCAACTATAGTCTCACATATTTAGCATCCTATCAGGTAAAGACCGTAGTCCGTAGACTTGTAGCACCATTATGAGCTACACGGGCTATACGTCTACGTCACCGACACGAGTAGATATACTTTTATGATCTGTTCCGAACTCGCTATAGATAAGATAAGATAAGATAAGAGATTTATGTATCACTGCTAAATATGTTGTTATTATTTTTAATGATTGTGGTAGTAGTGCCAGATAAATAGAGATCATAGATAGTTCTGTGGTACCATACTATTGATACTCCACTCTCAGTGGACGCAGGACGCAGGTAGATATAGTCTACAAATTGTAGTAGTAGGTAGTACGACTACGAACATAAAGAAATAGCTACAATGTTAGTTTGGGATGTAGTCACGTCGACAAATAAAGTAAGATCACAGGTGCTGTCTTAACTAATAATATAAATACAAAAGTGTATTTGTTTGATTGTCCTTCTTTCATATTGTCACACTGACGTGTACGATGGTACGACGTGTTTCAGTGTACGGTACGACGTGATATTTTGGAAAGTTGTATAAACATTTTTTTACTTGATTATTTCTTGAAAAGCGTCTTAAAAAAACTCGTGAGCTATAATAATGAACAGATTCGGCTTTGTTAATAATATGTTCGCACTTCGCGCACTCAACAAACGTCGCGGTAACGACTATACCTCAATAACGATACCTTTTTGGACACGTTGGGACAATGGAGGATGAAAGATGACTAAAAAGGTTTTTATGTGGCTGAAATTAAAGTACGATCTAGGTATTTTATTGAACATTAAAAGTACACACAATCGCCGAGCATGTAAGAAAGGTATGATGAATATGTATTAATTGAATGTAGACAGACCAGGGCAGCACTACCAACCGTAAGTACAAGACTCTCACAAAGGATCTTGAAACTAAAAAGAACTCAACTAAGATCAGTGACTCAAGCTATCACTGGTCATGGTCCTTTTAACAAACACTTATATAACATTAGTATTACAGATAGTCCGCTATGCAGGGCCTGCATGTTGACTGAAGAAACGGCTGCTCACATACTCTTGGAGTGTGAGGAAGTGGCCGTATATAGAATGAAACACCTCGGTTCCATTAGAACGCTACCAGAGGCCTACAACAATATCGGAGGTCTACTGGAGTTTTGGAGGAGCTGGGTTGGGAAGAGTGATGTAGTTCCTACCACACGCAAAATGGGCGCTTTCAGACGTCGAGTTGCGGAGAACGAGCCGATCACCAGGTACCAAGTAGAAAAGTACCAAGGCATGATGAATATAAAAGAAGCGAAAGAGGTAGGTATGTCATGACATCATGATCGTAGCAAATATAATTCGATTATCTATGCCTACCCCTCTTGGGATAAAAGGCGTGATGATAGATTGATAAAGATATATTTATCCTAAATCAAAAGGATGATAAAGGTACATACCGCAATAAATACACCGGCGTCAACACTACACTGGTAGTACCTATATACCTACCTAGCTCCGGGACCTAGCCCAACACCAACAGTACAGTATACTAACAGAACAGCAACATCTCCAGTTCCCAGAATAGACAACCACTTGAGCATGAGTCTGGTTCGTGTCTCGACTCTCACTCCGACGGGCGACCACATGTGCTGCCATGTACCTACTTGTATTCTGGACATTTATAACCTTACTAATAAACGCTCTATATACAATACTTATACAATGTTTTGTCTCCTTCTATCATATTTAATGAAATGGTGCGACCTCTCGTGTTCGAATTAAAACTTGCTCAACATACTTTAAAATGTTCTATACTGTCATATTGATACTTGACTAAGTAACAATTTTGTTTGTCAACGAAATGTGTTTATATTATACTAGCGGACCCGGCAGACGTTCTCCTGTCCAAACGTTGACTTGCCCGCACTACCCCTACCCCTACCCTACCCCTACCCTACCCCTACCCTACCCCTATATAAAAAAAAATTAGCGGTGGACCACCCTTAACATTTAGGGGGATGAAAAATAGATAGTAGCCGATTCTCAACCCTAACGGATATGCATACAAAATTTCATAAGGATCGGTCAAGCCGTTTCGGAGGAGTCTGGGAACGAACATTGTGACAGGAGAATTTTATATATTAGATTTTAATATTGTCCACACGCGAAGCCGGGCTGGATAGCTAGTATAAACATATTAGAAATAGCTGTTTCCCAAGACTTCTAATTTCAAAATGTTGACACTTCATACATAGCTTTTGTCATGTTCACCTCTGCCCACCCCGTTCCCGTCGTCATGCCGTGATAATAAAAAGTATCCTATGTTACTTCTAATACCTCCAAGAATATATGTGCAAAATTTCATGATGATCGGTTAAGTAGTTTTTGCGTGAAAGCGTAATTTATATTAATAGGGATTGTATCCAAACCAAATACGACTTTCCAACTGTACAACGTTTACTATATAACGAGGTAGAGTGTAGAGTCAAGTTTTGGTGCTGATTCTAATAACACTCAACTGTCACTAACTACTGTACAACACACCTACCTACCTTACGGCATGATCGGAGTAGGTACCTACTGTGTTTATTGTTTCTAAAAGTCAACTCGAAAGTTACTGAACCAAATTGAATTCTTTCATAAGACATTATTCGCGTTACTTTAATATTTATCAAGGACTTTACGTTCCCTTTGAATTATGAAAGTCGAAAGGCACTTAATATAAAATGACTTAGTTTTACCATTTTTGGATCAGTGATATATTGTTTCTACCTATAAACAATGATGTTGATTTATTTATTATATATCTATAGTACAGTCAGACAGACACCGCGACCTACACACAACCACAACCACAACCACATGTAGTAGAATAGTAAGGGATGACATCCACTTGAGGCACAAGAGTTACCACTTGAACCAAACTGTAAAGTTTTTGTTGGCGTCTACAATGTACACACGAGAACAGTTATAAAACACTTACAAGTCTCAACAAAAACTACACATTTGTAGTATTTTTAGTACTGTGATGATAGATGTGGGACTAGATGATAGATGTGGGACTAGATGAGTGTTGGTACTAATAGTCTTTGTATCTTTGTAGCAATACTCATATAGTATCACAGTTCATTATCATTAATTACCTGACATTTGTTGTCCTCTAAATACGTCACCCCTCATAAATATGAACTCAAATGCCTTTAACCATATAGTACTTATTAGGCTATATGTATTATATTTCAAAATATTAGGGATCCTTACTAAAACTCCAATAATGGGTAGGGGTAGGGGTAGTGCAAGCAAGCCAACGTTTGGGCAGGACAACGTTGCCGAGTCCGCTAGTCAGCGATATTAACAAAATCGTATTTTTTGTTTTTTTCTTTCATCACGGATTGTCTTACAGCTCCCGAAACCGTATCACGGTTTCATGGTATCCAGCGGAAGTCTCCCTCTTTTAGTCGATGGTATTTGTGAGGCTATACCTAACGAGTGGCCAGTTCTATTGACTGTTGAGGTATATTTAGATGGAAAAGCCTCTAAGAGTGCAGTGGTTTGTCGGATTATGTTGCAATAAATATCCTTTTTTCTTGATCATGGCGACTGGCTTGCTCGACACAAATTTCACGCGTGGCATTTTGTACACAGAACATTTTATACTTTATAACTACCTACATTTAATTTAAATGAAGAAGTAAAAACAAAAACGACACGAACACAATTTTAAAAATTTCACAAGACTCGTTTTTGCGGTGGCATTTCACACACAGAACACCACAAAATCAAAACACAGAAACACAAAACAAAATAAAGAAATATTTATTTTCAAAATAGGGCTGACTTCTGCAAATGCCTACTACTCAATAAATACCTAACCACAGGCATTAACCATAGAGTATTTTTTATTAAGTAACCGAATTACGGAAATGAAAGAGAAAACACACTGAGTCACAGAATGAGACATGTAAAACAAAAAATGTTGCTCAAACTCCATACAAATGTTTTTTATTCTAGTTTCGCTAGCCTGGCATTATACCTAAACCTACAACTTCAACACTAAACAAAGTGCGCACTATATTTCCAGCGTGTAACAATATTTCTTGTGATATTATTTGTAAAATAGTAAGTAAGTGTTGTTGTTTTGTGTTTGTGTTGTGTTTGTGATACAGTAATACGATTAATGTGAACTAAAATGTTATTGTGTAGATCATGTTGAAAAATTTGATGGTAAAGGGCCAGATTATTTAATCCTGAGATTTTCGTGTTTTTTCGACTTTATTCAATTACTGCACTGCTTTATTGCATACTTTAACTATTTTCAAGTCTCGGTAAGGTATAAGTTTTTGCAGGAGGTCACAGGTTTTTGCAAAATTAAGGTTAGAGTTTTCAAGGTTGGAGTTTTTATGACTTTGAAAAAGACTTTATATGATGCCATAGGATGAAAGGCATCACAAGGACCAACTTACGTCCAGGACACCAATCCCGAAAACGGTCGGTGAAAAGTCTTCAGACACGATCGAAATTTTTTAACTCCACAAAATAGGTTAGCGAGGAGCGCAGCGACGAGCGTGGTTCGGATGGTCGAAAAACAAGGCGCAAGGCGAGCGAGCGAAGCGAGCGGTGCCGCGGGAGCGGTCGCCGAAACGCTGGAAACCTTATATTTTATTTTAAAACATGAAAATCTCAATTTCAGATTTTGAGGTTAAGTTTTTCAATGTCAATTTTCTTATAAACTAGTGAACACCGGCGAAAAGTGGTACCTTACCGAGACTTCAAAATGGTTAAAGTATGTAATAAAACAGTGCAGCAATTTAATAAAGTCGTCAAAACACCCACCGCCTGAAAAATTTTCTTTATTTATTTACCTACCTAGGTAAAATTATCGTGTTTATGTTACAGGTCGTAGCTACTTCATATAAGGTAAGTGGCGGTCGTTGTTGACTTCTAACTCCTGACTCCTGAGGCAGCTACATACACACTATATTGGTGAGTACATTTACACATTGTTTGTAGCGTATAATAGACTAATAAGTTTTAAGTTTTGTCGTCTGCCACGGCCACCTAGGTATTTAGTACCGGCAGAACTTATTATTAACTTTCATAAATCCCACTAATATTATAAACGCGAATGTTTTTTTTTATAGAGAAGACGACATGTGATCTTGCCACCGCCTGATTGTTACGTAATGTGTATGTATGTTTGTTACTCAATCACGCCACAATGGCTGAACGGATCTAGATGAAATTTAGTACAGAGATAGATTATAGTCAGGAATAGCACAGAGGCTACTTTTTATCCCGGAAAAATGTATGGTTCTCGTGGGATAGATTTATAAAAGTTCCGTTTTCTCCATTTGTCTACGGAACCTTAACAATCGCCGTACCAATAATAGCTATCACCTATAATAGTTAGGTAAGTAACAACATTATATAACGTGTGAATACTGTTTATTGATACCTAGTGCATACACAATATATGTATATTATGTGTATCTAGTCTAGTACCTAGTGTATGCGACGACGACGGGCGGCGAGCTCTTGTAGCAGTAACAAAAAGTGTGCGGCGCATGCTCACTATACGACATACACTATACTACTTACATTATGATATATTATAGCTTCATATAGTATTGATGTGTCATGTGGGAGGCAGATCACAATCTACCAAGTTCATAATATACTTATAGGTTTTTGGACCCACTAATATATTGTATTAGTTATTTTTAAAAATGTTAAACGCGACTAGGCACCAACACCAACGCAGGGATTCTTATAATAAAATAGTTGTCAACAAATGAATGATGACCGGATGAGATGTAATTAGTAATGTTAATTGTGCGAACTGTGAGTCTACACTGTAGCTACACTAACTACGGTAGCTGTCGTCTGGTACACTTCTCGGTATTGCCTCCTGTGTTGTATACCTACTTAGTGAGTGTTCCTACCTAACAAAATAACCTGCACTGTGAATATGTTTAACTATAATATAAGATAGCTAACTAGCTAAAATAACTTTGGTTATTATTTGTTTGAGGTACTCGTACGTACCAGGACTACAAGAGATAACTTAAAATAAAATAAAATAAGCTGTTTAATGTTGTTTACAAATAATAGGTATTTACAATTATTTTTAACGACTGTATGTTAAGCAATTTAATATATTTTAAATTTATATATCATAACCCAGCAAACATTTTAAGTATTTTTTCCTTTGCTTAAGAATATATTACCTTTTTAAGTAAAAATAACGTCTCATGCACCACATATTTTTACTATAAATACACTTTTACTACGAAAGCAAAATTTAAGTGACTCATTACGTAATTTTCACTTAACCGATTCACCATATAGTAAATGGACCTAATGGTTGAAAATAAGTCGATTGGTAGGTGGTATAAATGGTAGAATAGACTTCAACACTTATAAGTCCATTTTTGGTATTTATGACGTAATTATTTCTTAGACGGCGACCTAAAGGTTGTTGACTTGTATGTCGATTTTGCTAGTTTTACCTCCTGCAGATACCATAATGCGACCTTATAGTAAAAATACTTTTAAAGCATTTTCGATACCAACAGGTCATCTTCTGATAACTTCAAAGTCAAACTTACTCGGAAATACGACCAGTAAGTCAGATTTGGCGATGGCGACTTTGAGGTCAACTTGTTTTAGTCATAATTAGTCGTGATTTTGGTGAACTAGGAACTAGGTAAAAAACTATACAGACACTCTAGTACTTATTATATAAAATAAAAAATAAAATGGAAACTGAATAGAGTGAAGTGTGTAAAAAAACGTCAGAAGAAATCCATTTATACCTGTGAATTTTTTAACAGCCGATGATCATCCATCATCCTACACGTCATCTTTTCATGGTACATACATCAAATACTAATCAAATCACAAATACCAATAAATACGAATAGAGAGTCAACTAGCGATAGTGATTTCAAATAATAATAAATCAGAAAATGAGGACTCTGCTGAAACTTGCTGAAGGCTTGAGAAAATGGACAGTAAAGCATAAACCTACCTCATCATCTCTAAACGATTTGTTAAGTTTATTAAATAAACACGGTTTTAAACTACCCATTGCAATGATGGACGATCATTGGTGTCATCATAAAATCCATGGGACAAGGGGATTTTTGGTATCAGTGTGTAAAGTGTAGAGCGTTTTTGAAAGGTAATAAAATCTAACCAACATGTTGTTGGCAATTCTAATAATCATTCTCGGCTCTGTCTTAAGGACGTTAGGGTTCTATAGAAAGTTATATTTAAGAACCTAAACTCAACTAACTCACGTTGAAATTGTTATGGTAGGCAGAAAGATCTTTTCGGTAACTTAGCCTCTTATTTTTTAGGTAGGTACGCCGAACTTTAATGCATCGAAAAGTAGTTGCATCAATGGTACAGTATAAGGAGTTTGGGATATGTTAATCCTTCTTACGTTTTATATTCTTTGTGCACTACACGTACTGTAAACACACCCGCCCGCAGCAACTTCCAAACAAATACTGATTACGTCGCGTGATGGCCGTATTGACTAGTGTTTGCGCTGTTAGTAATTATTACCTATTGGTAGTATAAGCGACTTCATGGTTATGCGACTATAAAGTAAAATAAACTTAAATAAGTAACTATTGATATATTTTTATGTCAAATTAACCTAAAATATTTCCCAATTAGCTAAAGGTCGATTTGTACGTAAATCTAACATTCTAGTCGAGCCGCCATTATTATTTGGTTGAAATGAAGAGCGATGTGTAGACTATATAATTTTATATTGTAATTTCTCGGGTTTGACATTTAAACGATACCTCTATTTGCTAATATTCAGATTGAAATATTAATTTGGGCATTTGATTATTAACAAAATACCTATACCAAATCTCAATTATGGTATTTAAATAGAAATAAATACAGGCATTTCTACATTCAAAATTTTTGATTACTTAAGTATTTTGAAAGCCCATCAGCATTTTTGAACGTAATACCTACTAACATAATACACAAAAAAATTTTCATCGCACAAGATTTTGACGCATTACGTGCGAAATCAACCAAATTCTTTAACTAATATTTATTAAAAAAATGTTCTTGGCCGCCATAATTGTTAGAGTCAAAATGTTTTATTAGTTCAGACGTTTTGTATAAGAGCGAAAAAGAAAGATATAGTTTCCTTCACACTCGATCACAAGTGAGATAGGGGTACAATATCACCTCAATAAGTAAATTATTTGCAAAAATTACGTCGTAAAAGTAGTTAAAATTACCAAATTACGTCGAATCTATGTTGTGATTACCAGAGTTACGTTAAATAGGTACACCTCACCGGCACGTGCTTTTTTTCCCCATTTAGGTGGATTCTACGTCGATTCGAGGTATCTTGTTTAGGTCACCATGAAAATTGCGACCTAAAATAGGTAATATTATGATAATTTTAACCAAAAATGTTTGCTGGGAAACGATCGGTTTCAATCAACAGCTTGTCTTTCGACAAAGGCCTCCTCTAAAGTCCTCCATTTCTCTCTGTCTCTCGCCGTTCTCATCCACTCTTGCTTCTCAGTCCTTTGCTTCTTTTCCCATTCCAGATCGGAAACATCAACCAAATAAGAAACTAAATATCAAAGATACGAAACCAAGCCGACCGGTCCTCGTGGGGGAACAATACCACGACCCTCTAAAGAGATAACTTATCTACTTATTATTATAACAAATTAAATAAAAAAACAACGGAACAAGTGCGAGTCAGACTCGCACACGAAGGGTTCCGTACCATTACCTATAAAAACGGCAAAAAAAAAAAAAAAAAAAAAAAAAAAAAAAAAAACACTTTAGTTGTATTGGAGCCCCCTTAAATATTTATTTTATTCTGTTTTTTAATATTTGTTGTTATAGTGGCAACAGAAATACATCATATGTGAAAATTTCAACTGTCTACTATCACTGTTCATGAGATACAGCCTGGTGACAGACAGACAGACAGACGGACGGACAGCGGAGTCTTAGTAATAGGGTTTCCGTTTTTACCCTTTGAGTACGGAACCCTAAAAAGGACTGAACATCTCTTCCGGTGACAAGAGGGCTGGCTCCTTCCTCGCTCAACGAATCGGCATCACGATTCAGCGGGGAAATGCTTCCCTGAATAGGGCTTCGGCCCTAGCCTATAATGAGAATATGTATTAATTACATTGTACATTCAGTTAAATTGTCACCATGCCACCACTTGCCACCTGTGTACCTACCTACCTAAGCGAGGCACGAATAAAAATAGCCGTCTCTTTAGTGAAGTAATGAATCTGTATCTAATTATCTACTCGTACTAAGGTAGGTTAGGAGGTTGGGTCAAAGTTTGGGAAAAAGGGGAATAGGGTCGCCCCTCGTTTGGTAGGGTGGGGAGAGGGTAGCGGGGCAGCGGGGAGGGGGGGGGGACAATTAATATAGTTGATGGGGACTGTCGACCGTATCTACACCCGCATCAGTCCGCACGATTATTTGTTTGATCACGAGACTGATATAAATATATACTGTAGGTACAGTCGACAGCGGCACCCACACCTACCTACCTACTACAGGTTTACGAATATCTATCATGTTTAGGAGCTGTGCATTTATAGTATTAGTGAATCAAGTCCGAAAGGGTAGCTCCAGCGCGTTTTATGGCGTATGCTGTCAAATCCGTCAGAGATATAACAAATGACATAGGAAAGAATTATGTACAGTAAAATGATCTACAAAAAAGTCCGCGGTAGCATATAATAAGCGAATTTGTGTATGAGTTTGTTTGTTGTAAACCGATATTAAACCCGTGTGAAGCCGGGGCGGGGGGGGGTCGCTGTAACTACCTACCTGACTTATTATAAACCACAAACTTCTACAACAACCTAAATCTGTTTAAATATGTCAAAAAGTGGATGCTACGATGTTGCTACGACATATACTCGTAGCTACGCGCCCTACGACCTACATTTTTAGGTACTTATATGTTCACATGTGAGTAAGTACAACAGGTACCTACTACCTACTTTAGCTACACGGATAATGATTCAAATAAAAATATCATCTAGTTTTTAATTAAAAGTAGATACTACTAAGTACCTACTACGTCGAGGGCGCTACTAATTTCGCGAAAGAATGTAGGTATGTATATTTTGAGGTTATTTTGGGATAATGTTGGTAGCACTGGATATAGTGGAAGTCTAGCTGAAAAATGGTAAGTATAAATAGGTAGGTAGGTAGAGTTGTTGCGGGGAGCTAGGAGTGGTGTGTGTACATTGTTGCAGAGATACTTGGGACATACTCTCCATAACTAAGTAGGTAAGTAAATGATTATTATTGTTAGGTAACTTTGGTAGTAACATTAAACATTTGATTTTGTTGGGTTGCGGTTGCTCGAACGAAAAATAGCACGAACGGAAAATTGTTCTAGCTCGAATAACAATAATAATTGCCTTAAAGAAAAGTTAATCGAACGGAAAATTGTTCTAACGGAAAATTGTTCTAACGGAAAGTTAATAGAACGGAAAATTGATCGATTAATAATATTGCCTGAAAGGAAAGTTGATCGAACGAAAAATTACTTGAATAACAATTTCTCGAAAAGAAAGTTAATTGAACGGAAAATTACTTGAATAACAATTTCTCGAAAAGAAAGTTAATCGAACGGAAAATTGATCGATTAACAATATTGCGTGAAAAGAAAGTTGATCGAACGAAAAATTACTTGAATAACAATTTCTCGAAAAGAAAGTTAATTGAACGAAAAATTACGTGAATAACAATTTCTCGAAAAGAAAGTTAATCGAACGGAAAATTGATCGATAAACAATATTGCGTGAAAGGAAAGTTGATCGAACGAAAAATTACTTGAATAACAATTTCTCGAAAAGAAAGTTAATTGAACGGAAAATTACTTGAATAACAATTTCTCGAAAAGAAAGTTAATTGAACGAAAAATTACGTGAATAACAATTTCTCGAAAAGAAAGTTAATCGAACGGAAAATTGATCGATAAACAATATTGCGTGAAAGGAAAGTTGATCGAACGAAAAATTACTTGAATAACAATTTCTCGAAAAGAAAGTTAATTGAACGGAAAATTACTTGAATAACAATTTCTCGAAAAGAAAGTTGATCGAACGAAAAATTACTTGAATAACAAACAACCGTCTTCAAATTTATAATTTCTAATTAAATAAAATAAAATACGAATTAATTTGTGCTAAGTAAATTTATTTTTTACTTTTTAGTTTCCTGTTTGAAGTCCGGTTTCTTTTTGTTAAAAATTATATCTTCCGAGATCTTCTAAATATATAAAACTGTAGGATCACTGTATACATGTCTGTCCGTCTATTAACTTTTCTTAACATTTCGTCTGTTTTGCTATCCATACCCCGTTCTTCCGTCGACGGCCCAGGCTCCCCCGACTTCAGAGAGCTCGGTATATTGATAAGTGTTGCTGGTTTTAGGAGTGGAGTGGAAGGCCTGCTACCGCCTTCCCTCGATGGATAATTCTGGATTGTAGCTCTTATATTTGAGTACGCGTCCCTGGTTTTGTCAAAATGGTTTGATGTGAAGTACGGATGAGACTTAACACCATATCCGCACAGGTTCATATGGTTGTTTTGATACTCACGCCAATGATCCTCTAAAGTATCAAGACGCCTTTTGATATAATCGGGAGTTTTTCTCTCCGCACTGTCTTTTTTAAAGTTAATTAGCAGCTGGTCAAAAGCGGCTGCTATTTTTTCTTGGTTAACTAGCAGGTCTTCCATGGTAGACATGATGTTAGGTAAGTAGTAAAAATTAAAAGATACGGCTTACTTGATTATGATATAGCTCACGATCTATGTAGAATCGCAATCTGATGATGGACTATTGAAGCTTCACTTATATAGGTAATTCACCTCACTTGTCACACAGAGTCAATGTTTAGTGTTCACTATGATAGTACTGAGTCACACGCGAGGGTCTTTCCGAAGGTTCAAATTAATGCTCGAAGGACCAAAAAAGATGTGTGGTTTACACACCCTTTTGTGATATAAAATGATAAATGATATTTGATATAAAAACTAAGTATATTTCACGAAAGAAGTATGCTAAAATGATATGAGTTAATGAGTACGAGTGGCGGAAATGCTTGCCAAAAACGAACTGATATAAAATTGATATAAAATTAATTTGTAATTGGTAAATGACCGCGCTGTGGCGTAACCGCTGACTTGACAGAGCTGTGCGAGCTAGCTCGTACACCGCTTATTTTCTCCGAATCTACTGGACGAAAAAGATTGGTACATACCTATGTAGAGTTTGATGACTTAATCACATTGCGTAAATAATCGAATTTCGAAGTTAGGAATAATCGAGTTAGGAAAAGTAAGATCTCATCACGTGTCCCGTCAGGCACCTGTCTGTAGGTATATGAACGGAGCATACCTATGTCGATGATGTTCCCTTGATGATGAGTGGTGTGATGCAGTCAGAACTACCAGGTACTGAACAACATAATATATATACAACATAATATATATACAACATAATACAACAATAGTTAACAAAGTAGTAAGAAGTCAGAGACGGCTCTACCTTGGTTACAGTTGCTACTTGCTTCATCAATTACCGTCTCTACACCACCGTTGGCACGCGGTCCCGCCCCCCGCCCAATGGTCCCGCCCCTCCCCTCTCCACATTATCGACCGGTACGAGCTGCTCTAAGCTCCGACCGCTCTCCAATAAAACGAAACTCCACGAACGAGTTTTTCTAATGTTTTGAACATATTTTTTGTGTCTTGGCCACTTACGATAAAATGTAACGCGTGTTTTAGTTTGGTAAGCTGCACTGTGACACCGCGACACCGCGCCGCCACTACCTCTACCTACAGCTACATCATCCATAATCCGTTTTTTATATGTAGAGGTATAGTAGTCCTGCTAATGTGTCGCCATACGGCCACACGGCCACACGATCCTCGATATTGACTCAGTAGTAATACCTAGGTACTCTAACTTAGACATCTAACCAAGTAATAATAGATCCATGACCCGTGCGATGAGACCCGTGACAGTGCCCGTGACCAATATTTGTAATTTTCATACAGATCCGTTATCTGAGCTTTGAGCCGGCCGGCAATATGAACAAGACCTCTACCTAAACCTTGTTAGTACTCAACTTTAGGGTCTGTAACTGTAAGGTAACAAAGTGAAGTGAGAAGTACCCCCTCCAGGTAGTACCTCGGTGCGGGGTAGTGCGGGGCAGTGCAGTGTGCGGCCCGTCAAGTCCCGTCAAGTCGGCGCCGGCGCTCTTAACTGAACAGTTTTTTATGTTTTTGTGTCTCACTGTCTCACTCATGAAATGTACAAGTAATTAATTGGAGCGGAGAGCGGAGGACGACTAATGTGGGAAAGTGGCGACATTGTTGATTACTACCTGACTACTACCCGACTACCTGTTGTGTTAGTCATAGATACCTATAGAAGCATGAGGAGCTAATTATTATTAGCTAATTATCTGCTTAAATATAGCTCAGTTCTGCTGTAGAGGTTTGGTGAAAAAATTAAGACGTAATCTACAATTTTTTTCAGTCACAGCATAGGTAATAGGTACCTATATATTTTTAGAAAAAAAATGTAGGTACCTAATAATAAAAGTAGTAATATTAATTAAATTACAATATATTTTTAGAATCAGCTAGTAGTTACATCGTCACAGTGCCAACTAAAAGTATCTCTGCCTACCTAGAAACTGTAAACATCTAGGTAGTAGGTACCTAATCACTATTCACTATCATCATCATCATCATCATCATCATCATCATAGCAGATATCATAGACTACTCCCTGCAATAGGTACCTACGTCACCGTCGCGTCTGTCTATCTGTGACCGCCTCACACAAAAACTACTGAACTATTTGTTGCGGTTTTGTTGAATATTAAACCTACCTATCAGGTTTAGGAGATGAACAGTAATACTATAAAACTTTAAAAAATATGTACCGACTTTAATATTTCGTCGTAACATTTGAAGATGGTTAGTGCCGCAATAATGTCACAAAATAGAAATGCCTGACCCAGGCATACGTGGAAGCGAGTACACGAATTCCGGTCCGGACATTCTCGGGCCGGGCAATCTATGGCTGGGATTTGTGCCGAGAGCATGTCGTGACGCGAACGAAGTGTTCACTTTAAAAATAGCGCTGTGGGTGGGATTTGAACCATGTGCCGAGTCAAATTACTGAATTCCTGAAAACTACTGAACTGATTTTCATGATTTCTGTGAGTTAATTACGAGGAAAATTTACTTGTGAGTCAGTTTTTTTTTAAATAAATGAAAAAGCAGTGAACCAATTTACATGACAAATGAATGGGACCAATCCGGAAGAATACTCTAACAAAAAAATCATCACAATCTGGCCCTTTTTCTTTTTTTTCGAAGTCGGTTAAAAAGTGAATCATTCTATTGAAATAAAAGTTAGGAAAAAACTAAACTACTACTAAACAGACCGTTGTTGCATATTATTTTATACAGAGTAGGTATTTAACTATGGCTGCATCATCTGCTAGTTGCAAGTTAGTACAGTAGGCAGTAGGTAGGTACTCCGTATTAGAGCCAGCTAGTTGCGTGACTCACTCTGTGACCACTTTTTCTCAGAACACATTCCGTACTTTATGGTGGACGCCTTTGTTTACTAATTATTTTTGCTCTCTAAGCCATTGCTTTCAATGTTTTATTGCCACGACGCGACGCACTTATTTAAATCTCTATGGATTATTAGATAATTATATTTGCTAAGACATTAGGTATACCGAAACATAATAGTTTAATCTGACCCTCTTTAGTTACCTGAGCGAGACAATATAGGCACACAACAATAACTTTTATTGCCGCTATTAACAACAGTCTTGTTAATAAAAAAAATGCTCTTCGTTGGTAAGCGCATCACTTGAGAACGGCTGGACCGATTTAGTTATTTTTTTATGTTCGTAATAGTCCGAATCAGGTTTTTAGGGAAAGCAAAATTGGAAAATTTGGGAAAGACTGGAAGTGCTATTTTGTATGAACTCAAGACCATAATATAGGGGTGAATGTTAATATGAATGGTAATATACATAGGACATACATAGTTATTGTAATATACACAACACTTTTGAACGAGGTATGCTTTGATTATTATAATTAAAGGAAGTATGTTAGAAAAAATTTATGAAAATTATAATTCGAAATCAAAAACCTCTAGTGTTTGAAAAAGATGATGAAAGGACGGAGTGTAACATTTTGTGTGAAAGGATGTAAATTAGAGCAAGTGAATGAGTTTGTTTATTTAGATAGTACCTATGTTTGTTTACAAGAAGTGGAAAGATAGACGAGGAAATTGGAAGGAGAGTGAAAGCGGGAAGCAAGGTATTTGGTGGACTAAACAATGTATGTAGAAATACAAAACTTATAACTAAAATTAAATTAATATAGTACATAATGCTGATTTAGTTCCATCATTTACTTATGGAAGCGAGACTTAGGTATGGAATAAGAAGCATGAAAGTAAGATAAGTGCAGTGGAAATGCGGTCTTTACGTAGAATATGTGATATAAAACGTAGGTATTGACCGCATCCGGAACGGTGTCATTAGACAAGAATGCGAAGTGAAAGATGATGTTGTGACAAAAATGAAGAAAAGTAGTTTTGGTACGCTGGTTTGGACACGTTGAAAGAATGAAGGATGAAAGATTGACTAAAAAGGTTTATATGGCTGAAATGAAAGGAAATGTTGGCAGAGGACGACCTAGGTGTACTTTTATTGAACATATAACAAATGTATTGATCGAAGGCAATATTAAAAGTAAGTAAAAGTAAACACAATCGCCGAGCATGTATGAAAAGTATGATGAATAGGTATAAAAGAAGCGAAAGAGGTAGGTAAGTCAGGATCGTAACGAATGGCATTCGATTGTCTTTGCATACCCCTCTTGGGATGAAAGGCGTGATGATAGATATATAGTAATACCTATTTAGTATTATAGAGATTGAACAATGATTTTGTAATAATTACCTACCAGAGAAGCTTCTTTAAAAAATGTTGGCAAAAAATAGTTACTTATTTAAAAATGTAAAAACATTGAAAGGACCAAAGTATATTGATGTGGTAAAGTCAATAAATATGATCATGTCAAGAGTGGATAAAGACAACATGATCCACCGAGACAATAGAGTGGGACACAAAAAGGTACACAGATATGATAACAAAAGAAGGGGACACAAAAAATAGTTAACACTGGAGAGAACTGACAAAATGATGCAATTTGATGTTTATGTTTACCTACTGTGATATGTGTACACTACATAAGTTTCCAAAATAATAAGAATGTATCAAATGACAACAAACCATGAACAACGAGAAAGTGACTCACTCAACCGTGTATCTCTCTCTACCTATTGTACTATGAAATTATTTCAATCTAAAAACTAAACTAATAGACTAATTAATTATAGTGCTTAGTTAAATACTAATTAATTTAGCACCAACGTTGGTTGCATGTGCACTTAGGGTTGCCAGATCCAAAGTCGGAAAAGCCTGGACATTTCACCCTAAAAGCCGGGCATGGCTGTCAATTTAGCCGGACTAAAAGCCGAACTTTTTTAAATAAAGAAAACACTGATTTATTTGAGATTTTTTAATGCCAATTTTTTTAAGGTGTTTTAGCTGCTAGAAATCCTGATTCCGCTTAACGGTCCTCGGAAGATTTTTGGGTACCTACAATTAACATAATAATATGTATTTTTAACGAGTCAACAATTTTTACTTATTAAAAAATATACATTATAATATCTCTAATTGTTATAAAAATATTGATATGTATATATATATAATAATAATAAAATTTAACCAGGTGTTCTTGGTTAAAAATAAGAAGCTCTAATAAAAAATGTTTTTTGTAAATAGGTATAAATATAACGCTTAGTTTTTCACTTGTTTATTAACCAGACTTCTTAATTAAATATTAAGGTTCTAGTCTAAACAAAAGAAAATAAAAACAAAAGCATTTCTTTATCTCGACTTACTTATATATTAGGTATAAAAACATGGTACAATTTTTTGAAATTTGTAACAAAATTGACAATAAAATTAACCGGATAAAAATATTTTTGTACAATTACAAATTTATGACTTGTAATATTATAATAGTACATTATCATACAAGTGAGCTAAGTTGGTTATTACAGTCGAGGTTGGATTGCGGCCCGAGCTGCAAGGCGAGGGCGTACTGAAGGCAAGAGTGTAATTACCAACGCTCACACGTGTCATACGACGTTTTTCAACACACTTGTGAGGGAAAAAAAATCATAAAATTATTTGCAAAACAGCGATAAATAGAGCGCGGATTTATATTTTTTGGCGGGTCGTGCTTGATAGTTTTAGAGGACGGAGAGGCACAAGGACGAAGCCGCCAAACAGTCGGCTAATTTAAAAAATATAATTAACTGTATACCTATTTTTGTAACTATTTATGTGTAAACATTTATGCGCGCGGTCGAAGGAGATGTTGTTAAGTCATTACCACGCAAAAACAAAAGCCTATTAAAAACCGGACAGGCCGGACATGCAATTTTTTGGCCGGACAAATGCCCAAAAAGCTGGACACGTCTGGCAACAGTGGCATCCCTATGTGCACTGTAGTGCGTGCAGTGAGGTAGTGAGGCAGTGAGGCGAGCACGTGGGAGGAAACTGCATATACAACTTGTACAAGTGATGTAAATACTGTACAGAGTCAGTTTTAGTTATACCTAACTAGATATTTTGTGATATAGGTACGTCAAAATCTTGTGCGATGAAAATTTTTTTGGGCATTATGTTAGAATTACGTTCAAAAATGCTGATGGGCTTGCAAAATACTTAAGTTATCAAAATTTTTAAATGTAGAAATGCCTGTATTTGTTTCTATTTAAGTACCATAAGTGAGATTTGGTATATTTTGTGGGTAGGAGTAGTGCAAGCAAGTCAACGTTTAGGCAGGACAACGTTTGCCGGGTCCGCTATTTCAATATAAATCTACACCTGCAATTCCTTGTAACTAAAAATAGTAACTTTACAGGAGAGCGCGTCAAAGATTAAAAAAAATCTTACAGATTTTTGTTAACACTTATTGCCTACCAACCTCGAAAATTTGAGTTAATGAGGGAAGATCTATATTTTAATGTGATAATTATTACATTTAGTATTATATTTTTATGACTTTTCTGAGTTACAATGACATTCCACATAATATACGTTATAAAATGACATTGTAACTCAGACATACAATCCTACACTGTGTGTTAATATTTAGTTTATAAAATAAAAAAGATGTATGTCTGAAATTCTTCCTTGTCGGTTCACTCTTGACAGAGCGGTCGGTGGTCTTCATGTTGCACCTCCAGCACCTCTCATTTTCTTCTCAACTTCTCTCAGCGTCCATGTCTCAGCAGCGTACAGGAATATGGGGAACACTAGTGACCGGACGAGTCGTGTTTTTGTAGCTTTGGTGATATTGCGATTCTTCCAGACTTTCCTCAGCTTGTCCATAGCAGACCTAGTTATGGCCATGCGCCGCTTAACTTCGTCCACGCAGCCACCGTTGTTTGAGATCAGCGCTCCTAGGTAGATGTATGACTGAACGACATCACAATCCTCCAGTTGTGTGATTTAACAGTAAATCTATCAGTATGGAGTTTGGTTTGGACAAATATGTGATCATACATGTAAAGCGAGGAGTGATTACCGGAATCTGAGAGTACACAACTCACAGAGTCTGTAAGACTTGGTTCACTCTCTGCAAACGAAACCTACAAGTATTTGGGTATGTCACAGGCAATAGCAATCAATGAGACGACATGAAACAGTCTTTGAAGTCTTCTATGGCCGCCTGAAAAAAGTACCGAAGCACAAACCTGTAATACTGAGTACCAATGACCGCAAGGAGGTATGGCTGAGCAAGGAGTTACACGGAAGGTTCTACAAGGCTATTCATGGCTCTGATGTAGACGTTTTGACTTCCGTATCCTGGCTATGTGATCTCTTTGGAGAAACCGAAGGTTCTACCTGTGCAATTATGGACGAAGTTGTCAAGACGAATAACTACCGGAAATACAATATCATGAAGGACGGCACGGCTGACATCTGTCGAGCATGCCACCGTCCCGGAGAGTCAATCAGACATGTTATTTCCGGTTGTTCTCGTCTTGCCAAGGCGAGTACTTGCACAGGCATAACCAAGTAGCCAGGATTATACACCAACAACTTGCTTTGAGATACAAACTTGTAGTCACGGAAGTACCCTATTACATGTATGTGCCTGAACCAGTTCTTGAAAGATCGATCTACTGGGATCGATCTATAATCACAGACAGAACTATTGTTGCCAATAAGCCTGATATTGTGTTGGTAGGTCGATCAGTGCGCCTTGCAATGATAATCAATGTCACTATAACACATGACGACAATCTTATGAAAGCTGAGAAAGATAAACAATCAAAATATCTTGACTTGGCTCACGAGATTATCGACATGTGGAATGTGACGTCGGCGATCATTGTACCGATAGTCGTGACGGTCAATGGTCTTTTTGCCTTAGGGCCAGATCCAGAAGGAAGTACTCCACAGCACGGCACGTATTGTGAGGAGGTTCCTCTCTCTGCAGCCCTAATCACCGGTAGTTTGGGTTTGGTTAATAGAAAGAAATTAAATGAAATAAAGAGTATAATAATAACTAAAAAAATAATAAACATAAAACATAAAAATAATAAGGCATAAACAATGATGTGTAACTAAATATACCCTTTTAGTACCTGCAGTTAACCCTGACTTACAATCTTTTTACACTAAACAAAATCTGAACGCAAAGGAATTTAGACACAGGGGTAAGCGCAAAAAAAAATAGATTTTTTGTTTAGCAAGAATATAATTGTAACTCAAAATCGCAAAAAAGTTAGTTACAATGTTCTTCCTTGCAGGTGTCGAAATATTAGTAAAACGAGATATCGTTTAAATGTATAAACCCGAGAAATTACAATATAAAATTATATAGTCTACACATCGCTCTTAATTTCAACCAAATAATAATGGCGGCTCGACTAGAATGTTAGATTTACGTAAAAATCGACCTTCAGGTAATTGGGAAATATTTTAGGTTAACTTGACATAAAAATATGTCAATAGTTACTTATTTAAGTCTATTTTACTTTATAGTCGCATAACCATGAAGTCGCTTATACTACCAATAGGTAATAATTACTAACAGCGCAAACACTAGTCAATACGACCATCACGCGACGTAATCAGTATTTGTTTGGAAGTTGCTGCGGGCGGGTGTGTTTACAGTACGTGTAGTGCACAAAGAATATAAAACGTAAGAAGGATTAACATATCCCAAACTCCTTATACTGTACCATTGATGCAACTACTTTTCGATGCATTAAAGTTCGGCGTACCTACCTACCTAAAAATAAGAGGCTAAAAAATCTGGCGGCCTACCTACTAACTTAAAATAAACTACAGGTAATGAGTAATATTGTACCTACGTAATTTTCAGACTCGTACATGAAGCTGTTTTTCTGATAGACCGTAGCAAAATGTGTTTTAATAAATTAACTTTAAAAAAAAAGTGTAGGTACCGACTTCAAAAATTTGCACTGAAAAGTAAGAAATAATAAATATTTCGTCGTAGAATGTGAAGACGGTTGGTGCCAAATTAGGATACAAAGTAATAAAAACATCTAAGAAGATAAAGATATTATCTATGTTTGTACTGATGACCGTAGGTTCCTAATGAATTGTCTGGTGAATTTGGAAACTAAAGTTATTTCTAATTTGGCACCAACCGTCTTCAAATTCTACGACGAAATATTTATTATTTCTTACTTTTCAGTGCAAATTTTTGAAGTCGGTACACTTTTTTTTAAAAGTAATTTATTTTTCCCTTTTAAGTGATTTTGCTGCCCTGAGAGACAAATAAAACGCAAATAAAAAAATGCTGTGGATGCATTTGAACCTTGTGCATCCTGCGTTGCACCCCATACCTTTAGCCGTTAGACCACCGTCGATACGAAAATTTAAATTTACTTCGTGTCAATAACAACTGTTGCTAAGGCTTTTCTCATATACATAATTTTCAGCCGTAAACAGAGACAAATTACTGAATTTCTGAAAAACTACTGAACCGATTTTCGTCATATGTCTGTAAGATAATGTCTAAAAATATTTATATTCTTAAAAAAATAAGTCTTCAAAATGGGTACATATTTCATCGAGATATTAAGAAAAATGTACTTATAAAGTCAGTTTTTTCAAAATTTCTAAAAAACTACTGAACCAATTTTCACTAAAAAAAATGGGACCACCTGTGAAATATACCCTTTCAAACAAAAAAAAAGTAATTGGGGAACATACATAAAAAAAATAAAGATTCCGACGAATTGAGAACCTCCTCCTTCTGTTTTGAAGTTCGGTTAATAACAATTGCAACGTGAGTTACTTGAATTAAGGTTCTTAAATTGAACTTTCTAATCTATAGAACCATAACGTCCTCAAGACAGAGCCGAGAATGATTATTAGAAAACTAGCGACCGATAACTTCCTTCTTTCTTTCTTTCTTCACGGGTTCAGCTCCCGAAACAGTGTTACGGTTCCAGGGTACCCAGCGGAAGACCAAGTCTCCCCGATGGTATTTGTGAGGCTATACCTAACGAGTGGCTAGTTCTGTTGAGATATATATTTAGATGGAAAAGCCTCTAAGTGTGGTTTGTCGGATTATGTACATAAGTTTTTAATTAAAAAAACCCATTGGTACATGGCCGGGATCTGGGATCGAACCCGGGGTCTGTCTAGTTAACATCGATAATTATTGTCTCTTTGCCAACAACATTTTGGTTAGATTTTACCTTTCAAAAACGCTCTAGCAGGAGTGTCACGTCACACACATGAACATTTTTTTCGTTTATTAACATCCCTTCTGTATAATATGCTTCATCTCATCTATAAACTCCCGCAAAAACAAGTCTAAACGTGATTATTCAGTTCCATAACAAATCGCTGCCAACATTGGTTTGACGTTTGGCATAGGTACTATAATAATTATATTGCATATGCGCATATGCGATAGGCCGCACACTTCGGAAGCATAGACATGCCGTCTACATTGATCAATAACTCAATACAATTTAAATCAGTAGCCGATAATTTTTAAGAGATGATGAGGTAGGTTTAAACTTTACATTTTGTCAAGCCTTCAGCGAGTTTTATCGAATTTATTTTTTTGAGTGTTCACTTCAGAGTCAGCATTTTCTGATTCTTTATTATTTTAGAGCGTGTAACTGTACCTAATGTATTATTATCGCTAGTTGACTTTATATTCGTATTTATAATTTGATTACTATTTGATGTATGTACCATGAAATGATGACGTGGAGGCTGATGGATGACCATCGGCAATTAAAAAAAATCACAGGTATAACTGTATTTCTTCTGACGTTTTTTTACACACTTAGTTTCACTCTTTTCAGTTTCCATTTTACTTTAATATTTTCTATAATAAGTACTAGAGTGTCTGTATAGTTTTTTATCTTTGCCTATTGTTGTTCAACAAGCGATTACAAAGCGATCTATTCAAACAAAATATTATTACTATTACGTCCTAGTTCACCAAAATCACGACTAATTATGACTAAAACAAGTTGACCTCAAAATCGCCATCGCCAAATCTGACTTACTGGTCGTATTTCCGAGTAATTTTGACTTTGAAGTTATCAGAAGATGACCTATTGGTATCGAAAATGCTTTAAAAGTATTTTTTACTATAAGGTCGCATTATGGTGTCTGCAGGAGGTAAAACTAACTCTTGAGTTGGTAGCAAAATCGACATACAAGTCAACAACCTTTAGGTCGCCGTCTAAGAAATAATTACGTCATAAACACCAAAAATGGACTTATAAGTGTTGAAGTCTATTCTACCATTTATACCACCTACCATTCGACTTAGTTCATTTACTATATGGTGAATCGGTTAAGTGAAAATTTGGTAATTAGTCACTTACATTTTCCTTTCGTAGTAAAAGTGTATTTATAGTAAAAGAAGTGGTGAATGGGACGTTATAATATTGTCTTAAGCCCATGAAAAAATACTTAAAATGTTTGCTGGGATACCCGCTCAATTAGACAACAATATTTCGGTGTAAAATTAATAAAATATTTTGTTTCCGATCCCGGCTTCGGCCGTGGATATTTTCAAACAAAATAAAATATAGCACTCAGGGATGTCGTAGCTTTTTATTAGTGAAATATGTTTTAGAACAGGTTCAGTAGTTTGAGCGATAATATTGGTATAAATTGAAACATAAAAATAAAATACTTATGTGAATTTTTCACTAATTAAAGCAAGTTACAAATTGAACTTTAACATCGAGTTATATGTATATAAAAGTAACCTACCTACCTACACATTTATAATTATGTGCACTTACTTGTGCAGGTGACATGTCAGTACCTAGGTACTTATTCACCAAAATGTTTGTAGTACAATCAATAACGACAATTTCATCGACAATATAATTATATTTTTCTATTTCACAGTTACAGTTACATTGTTTACATTACATTGAATATTGTGTTGAATTATATATAATACCTATGTATGTTCATGTATAAAGATTCACCTGTAGTTAGTGCCTGCGTAGTGGCGCCAGTGTTGGACGACTGACGTGGCATTGTTGAGTGACTGATGAACAATAAGTAATCAAAATCTTTCATAATTACAATAAGTGTTCACGAGATCTTAATCTTTTTAACAGACTTCGAAAAAAAGAATAAAATTCTATTTCGGACCGTTTTTATGTATGTATGAACATCGATTTTTCCGCCGGTTGTGTACCAATTTTGATGATTTCATTTGGATTCAACATATAATTATTATTTTTTTCTCATAAAAGTATTGTACTTATGAAATATGTACCGATTTGACGACTTATTTTACGGGGGCAAAGTTTAACCACCCATATTTCCTATTCAATAAAATTAATTGAAGAAAATAACGGCTATTTCACTTAGATATATTGTAAGTAACTATATGCTAAATTACATTATTTTCAGAGAAATTGGGAATAGTTTATCCTCATATAAATTATGGATATAGAATTCAGAAATAAAGTTCCAACCCTCTTTATTCTCGGTATTAGGTACTAATAAATTTCGTGTGCAATTTGAATGAATTTATATTATTAATATTTATATTGTAATAACACATTTATGACCATTGCTGAAAATGTTCATACTTCATACTGTGGCTCTTCCATGTCCATTACTGAGGCAAACACACCTAATTTGTATTTGTGTAAGTACCTATATCCGTAGGTACTTTTATATAAACGCTGTGAATACGACTTAAATAGATCATAGGACATTCACTTTTTGATCAAATTGTTATTTATATTTATGTAATTCGTATGTATGTATGTACATTGGCACGAGAACTTGTTGATGACGACATAATAATGTACCCTACAGTACAGTACATATCCTAGCTTATTTGGAGACATTCGTGTAGTCTGGAGCCACAACACCTTTTGTGTTGTAGGTTGTCGGTTGTCGGTTGTTGTTGTTAGTGAGTCATCAGGCAGGTAGATATAGGTACCACTATAAAGTTCTTGTGGCACTTGTGGCTTGTGGCGCCACTCGTTACCCGTCGATACTTCCGGTATATGTATCTCACCACCTACAGATAGCGGTGCAGCGTGCAGCGTGCAGCACGTGCTATACGAGCAGTGAGGAGTGACCGCGAGATACTTGCTACTTACCACCTGATGCGGTGCCATCTGTACCGAGATGAACTATTATACTATTGTACTTTATTTAATCTATGGTAGTTAGTACTAAACCAACTTTCTCTCGTCTAACAAAAACTTTAACTTAAGTTAACCTTGAATTGATACACAATGTGTGACGCAGCGTGACGGGTGACGGCGTGACAGACTATATATTGCGTACGTTAATTAAATATAAATATTAACATAAAAGAGTCGTTAAGGCTGCCAAACTTCAAGGAGCCTGCTGCCTGCACTACACTATCTTGTACCTACATATAAGTATAGAGTTACATAATAAACTACACGAGGTCCTGCTGCCTGGGGACTAATTAAGGTACTGCTCCACAAACTCGATGAGACCCACGTCCACGAGTATGCCCTCTACACTCTCGAGTCACTCATTTGATTAGGGCCGGATGTACCTACCCTTAGTGCCGCCCTGGGGCACCCTGAAAACTTACTTAAATCCTACATAAAAAAAATATAATAAATAAAATGAATCATTTATTCTTTTATTATAAATGGGATAAATAAACAGTTAAATGTGCAAATGTTTTCAATACAATCATGCTTTTTTGAAGCATATTCGATAACGGGAAAAAAAAATATTTCTCTCCGAATTTTGCCGCCCCTGGAAATTTACGCCCTGGGCCCTGGGCACTGGCCCATATGGCCCCTAGTGTAAATCCAGGCCTGCATTTGATCAAGATGTACGTTATAGAAATAATAGACAACGAGGCTCGGCAACATGCAACATGCGTTGGCAACATGCAACATAGGTAGGTAGGTATCTCGGCGAGTGAGTGGAGCGTCCTTTAGGAAATATTTGACAACTTTAAATATAGAAGAGGATTAAGTGGCAACTGGCAGGTAAAGGTGACCTACTGTACTCTTGTGTTGTGTGAGTTGTGTGAGTTGTGTCGCATAACAGTTGTGGTATCACAGAGAGTGCCGCCGGCCGCCGCTGCCATGCTACAGTGCTACACGGCGCCAATAAGCTCAATAACACGGGGACACAAAATAAAAACAAAATAGAGGAATCTATTAAAGTGACTCCAAATTGATATCGGTCGGTATAGTGTCGGCACTCTGGCGGCTGGCGGCTGGCGGCTGGCGGCGCGCAGAGAGGCCGGCGCCTGTGAGACACCTCGAAAGCCTTTCCGTGTTCATGACCCCCCTCAGTCCGCCTCACCCCGCGCCCGCGACACGCACACATACACAGGACTAGTGCTAATTAACACACCGGCCAGCTACCATATTATACTTGGGGTGACTATATAGGTAACTCTGACTACTGTATTTAGGTATTTACTTTAATACACAATCAGATTACAATTTCTTGTTTTACAGCGTTTTTGTCGTCCTCATACTCCTCATGTACCAAAAGAACCTAAAAATAACATATACCTACCTACCTTCAAATGCTGCACTGAATTTAATGGAAAAATACCTAGCTAGCTATAGTAGGTATATCATAATGTCACCGATATTTGAGATACCTATTCGTGAAAAACTTGTAAACTTAATTAGTGTCATTACATTATAATATATTTAAAATAATTGGCCTTATTGCGAGTACGACTCGCGCGTTGAGGGTTCCGTCCGCACCATTTTTCAGTCAGAACTTTAAGACAGGAGTTTAGGTTTTCCAATATAATATATCTATATATAAAAGCTCTATTATTTATTTTTATATATATTTGTATTCCTTATATAATAATTAACCTTTTTCATTTGATGTCACATGATGCACTTCAAAAAAAATTTTTTTTACGTTTTAATTTTTCTCCCAAAATTAACCCCCAATATCAAAATTCGATTATTTATGCTTATACAATCGTGATTGGGTCATATGAAGCAAATTTTAATTTTTCTCGTCCAGTAGATTCGGATATATAAATTAGCTGTGAGTGCTGTGACTGTGACAGACCAGTGTGATGTGACGTGATGTGACAGACCAGTGTGATGTGACGTGATGTGACAGACCAGTGTGATGTGACGTGATGTGACAGACCAGTGTGATGTGACGTGATGTGACAGACCAGTGTGATGTGACGTGATGTGACAGACCAGTGTGATGTGACGTGATGTGACAGACCAGTGTGATGTGACGTGATGTGACATACAGACACAAGAATGATCCTATTGGGTGTCCGGTTTTCATCGGAGAAGGAATTCAGCCACTTTGGACATGACTTTCGATAACTAATTTTAAATAAATCAAATATTAATATCAAAAATTTTCAGGAACACCTGCTGTATTCAATAAATATATAAGTACCTAGGTATGTTACTTCCAATGAAAATTATAACGGGCCCCGATACAAATAATGTTTATATTTTTTCAGGAGGCGAAAAAAAATTAATATATTGTATCTAGAGTGTAGACACACAGCAGTCATATGGCAGTGTGTCAGCCAAGTTGCAAATGAAAAGCGCGACGCACCGGTCCGGCCCGTGTGTAACATTGCAAGAACTAGTTAACAGCATTTTAGACCTCCGCTAAATTAATAATTAGATTACCTAGAATCCCAATTTTCATGAATGAACCTCTTGCCATTCTTGAGGTAGGTATATGTATATTGACGTCTGAACATCACTATTTTTATTACTCACTGACTGACATCCAGATGAGATCTGAAATCTTGAAATCTGGCATCGAGGTGAATAGGTCATTGATGTAAACAAAAAAACAATAAAATAATGATAGTGTTCCTTATAATAATGGAAATAAATATAATGTTCGTACTGGTGTCTGGTAGTAACATAAAGTGACGTGGCTCTTAGCAGTCTTAGCCTGTAAATGGTAGTGAGATCTTAGCGTTTCATTCACATACCTTTATTTGTCATAAGACTGAATGTAGTACTATAAACATCTAAGTGCTGCGTTTAAAATTGTGGGTGGACTGCATTATACAGAATCAATCTAATATTATTATTGCACAAACATCAAAAATAGACCGTAACTGTTATACGTAACGTGGTTGTAACCGATAAAGTATCTACCTAAGTACTTACTAAAATCCCTACGTACCTAATGTGCAATAATGTGTAACAAAATATTTACAATATAATTTTTTATATAGTCTATAACGTATATAATCACTGAAAATGGAACTAAAACAGCATTAGACGTATATTAATGTTACTTTTAGTTACAAGTTGTGTATTTCTGCATACATTGTTTAGTCCACCAATACATCTTCCCGCTTTCAATTTCCTTGTCAATCTTTCCACTTCTTGTAAACATAGATAATATAAATAAATAATAAATAAATAAATAAACAAACACATTCACTTGCTCTAATTTACATCCTTTCACACAAAATGTTACCGTCCTTTCATTATCCTTTTCAAACACTAGTAGGTACTTTTGATTATAATTTTCATAAATTTCTTCTAGCATTCCTTGTTCAAAAGTGCAACCAGACTTTGCAGCTCTTGTTTCGTTGAGTTTTCTAGCCCTAAACAACATTGTTGTAATTTGGCCAAACAACTATCGAGATACAGATTGATCAGCCAAGGTAATGATGGTACTGCCCCTATGAGTTTTCTGTTCACTCAGTATCTCGCTAGTTAACCATAATTCCGTACTGTAGGTATGTATAGGTTGTCATTTGCTTTTGCAAGTCTATAAAGGCGCTGTAAAACTTTTGTTTAAAATGTTTTTCTACAATGTTTCTTAATGTAAAAATTTGGTCAAATAAATGTTACCTTTCATAAATCTCGCTTGTGCATCCCACATCTTATTTTCAGTCAAATTTTGTTATATTAAAAGTACATATTTCCAAAAACGGGTCCGCTATAGTAGTATTATATAAGAAGATATGAAGTCCACAAAGAAAGTATGTTCCTATGTCTTCTCTAGTAAGGTAGGCTGCCAGTTATAAGAAAGACTATGTAGGTACTATGCACAGTACTATGGAATCATACCTAATACCTACCTATTCTCCTGATCCAAATTCCGATAAGCACCAATTCTACAAGGGATGTAGGTAGGTAGTACCTATGTAAAGATATAAAAATAGTTGATATGTCTACATTAAGAGTTGCACAATCTGTTGTAGCCACTTAGTTGTACAATAATTACGCATCATACAACTAGGGTTGCCAGGTGGAAGTACCGGAATGTTGCGTCTGGTCCCGTGTCCAGTAATAACATTTTACTGTCCCGTAATTTCCGAAGTCTGGTCCCGTGTCCAGTAATAACACTTTACTGTCCCGTAATTTCCGAAGTCTGGTCCCGTGTCCAGTAATAACACTTTACTGTCCCGTAATTTCCGAAGTCTGGTCCCGTGTCCAGTAATAACACTTTACTGTCCCGTAATTTCCGAAGTCTGGTCCCGTGTCCAGTAATAACACTTTACTGTCCCGTAATTTCCGAAGTCTGGTCCCGTGTCCAGTAATAACACTTTACTGTCCCGTAATTTCCGAAGTCTGGTCCCGTGTCCAGTAATAACACTTTACTGTCCCGTAATTTCCGAAGTCTGGTCCCGTGTCCAGTAATAACACTTTACTGTCCTGTAATTTCCGAATACCTACTAGTTCCATCGATGACTATAGTTCATTATTTCCACAAACGTGTCATGACGGCGCGGGCGGCCAGACGAAACGGGGGAGCGAAACAGAATGTCCATTTGATTAAGTCTGAACTACAAACTTAGGTACTTACATCAATTTTGAAGTCTTGCTCAGAAATTTTATCAGTTTTGCAAAGCAGTGACGTAGAGAAACTGGTAAAAATGGCAAAATCTAGCGATAATATTTTAAAAAGTAGTTATTGATGATTATTTTAATTTAGCTAAAGAGGTGCTCAATTTTTATTTAAGTTTAGTTTTTTGTAATGTATATACCTACCTAATGTTGAAATTTTACCAAAGTTTTAACTTCGTTCGTAACCCCAGTAATGTCCAGGAAATGATAAACCTGTATCTGGCAACCCTACATACAACACTGTCTGTCCTGAGTAGCTGTGACACTGTACTGCTGACTGAAGCGGATTATACCTACTTAGAACAAAACGTGACCAGTGCGAAGTCTCCGTCCGAGTTTTGTCGCCACTATTATATAACACTTCTATTCACTTCCTTCTGTAACACTATATTTTAAGTAGGTACCTAGCTACTTTTTCTATTTGTTCTCTTGCAACAATTATATTTTGTATATCGTTACGTTTTGTAACAATATTCGCAGATGACAGCTGTGACGTAAACTGTCTGTTTGTCCACTGTCCACCCCATCCCCATCCCCAACCCAGCAGCAGTCAGCAGTCAGCAGCCAGCTCAGGTCGCGTGCTGGTGTGACGTCACTAACGACCACTATAAATATCCCACTAATGTGCAGGCGCCGCCCGCCCCCCGCCTCCCCCCGCCGCCGCCCGTATCACTTCTCTCTAATTGTAGTAAGAGCGGCCTGAACAGTCTTGAACCTACATAGGTAGTATTAGATAGTCAGCACGGACCACCATGTACGGAATGCTAAGTACCGTTGACAGCGCTCTTGAGCTCAGTTGGTCTTGTTGCTCTTGTTGGACGACACTGTGTGTACGTACGATATACGATAACTAATATTCATTTTGTTATCATATTATACGAACAATGCTCTTAATACTTTTTAAGTGGAGGAGATTAGTGTGTTGAGAGTTGTAGGTATTGAGAAAAACTCCCTGTTGCCAAGTTGCCATTTTGGTGTACCTACAATATAGAGTTGTTTATATTTATTTATTTTATTATATTTTATTTACTATTATTCAAAAATGTAGCCGAGTATTATGATACATTATAGACATATGGTTATTATTGGTACTTAATTTCTCGAAAAATCGAGAACTTCGAAGACAAACTTTTTTTCAATCTACCTACCTTATAAAATTGTCTACAAGGTACCTATATACCTACTCGTAAATGTTGTGTTCGGATCTGAATGTTATTCGACCACGAGCTGAACATAGTGAGTATAGTCTCAAGACCGCGAGCGCGCACTACACGATACCTGGCGCCCCGCCGCACTTCGCCAAATATTTGAAAACACTGTCTACACGGACGGGCAGACACTCGTTGTTTGGGTCCTTTTTTTTGTGTTTGTGGCGACACTTTGCGACCCTGTGGCACTGTGGGACACACTCGCCACTCGCCAGTCGCCGCCCCTCTCACACCTTATCTCGACACTATCATTACCTCACTAATAGGTATATCGACGGCTGTTCATCTGTTGTACGGGTTGTGCCGCACCGGGCGCTACACTCTAAACTAATTAGGAAGAAGTCGTTATTGTCTTCTGTAACCCCTCTCTTATTTACATTGCCTCCCAGTAGGTACACAGTAGCCATACCTACATAAGTTAGATGAATACATTTTTGGAATCGAATATTTTACATTAAGTTTAAAGTTTCGTAATTATTTAATCTATGGTTTCGTTCTATTAACCATTAACCATTGCCACAAAATTAAAATCTGTACCTAGGTAATAGCTATATTTTTTCGTTGTTGACATTTGCGGATCGATTTCAGATGCGAAAATCAAAGTTCGTGCGGCTATTAAATATTTCTGTTTGAGATCTCAAGGTATCTGCCTGAGTCATGGCCTGTCTTCTGGGATGCGTCATGCTAGGTAGGGGATCATTATGATCGATAAAAGACAGACAATAACGGGAGAGTACCTATTAGGTACATCATTGATCAAAAAATTACGTGAACAAATAAAGAATAAACGACGAGGAAAAGTTGGTGCCACAGTGCTTTTTCATCATGACAATCACAGATTTTCTATACTAAGAGAATCTATGATGACAATGCATCAGTGTGATGTTGCAGTCGCGGCGCGGTATCATACGTATGACACTTTATTTTAATTGCAATAATTGTAATTTTCTATCCTATCCTAAAAAAAAGAATATCCAAAAAGTTAGTCTCATACCTACCTACCTACCTAGTCTGTGGTAGGTATTTATAGATTATGTCACATGATATTTTATTGTCACAGTATTAAAGTACGAAACTGTAATCTACCTCATACCTAATATCTAAGTTGTCTTGTCTGTTATGTTAAGAATGGTTATAGGTCTACCTACCTATCTACCGATGATGGAAATAGGTACCTATGTATTTAGTTTTAATGTAGGTACTCACGGTAGGAGCAGCACAGATAGCACAGGTAGCACAGGTAGCACGGTAGCACACACCTCGGTCACTAATACGGTCACTCGCGGTCACAGCGCGGCACGAGCGTCACGGGACACGCTCGGCGACACACTGACCCCCCTCCTGTATGTCTGTACACCGAGATATCCTATTGGTGGTCGTGGTAGGCGGGGCTACAGGGGGTGGGGCCAGCCGGGTCAACACTCCGCACACTTTGATGTAGCCGCTAACTATCCTGGCGCTCTGACTGTAGGAGGGCCGTGTCACGTGTTGTGGCCGGAGTCGGAGTGCCGCGGCCGGACCCTCACTTACCTAATTATAGTGCTCTGAAGTCACGACAAAGGTATGTTTGTATGTCCTAGGTATTTATATTATATTTAGGTATCTACATTGGGAATAAACTATAAGGAATACCTACAATAAACGTTTAAAATTAAAGTGTACCGACTTCAAAAATTTGCACTGAAAAGTAAGAAATAATAAATATTTCTTCGTAGAATTTGAAGACGGTTGGTGCCAAATTAGAAACAACTTAGTTCCCAAATTCACTAATCTAGACAATTCATTAGGATCATCAGTACATACAAACATAGATAATATTGAACAGATCTTTATCTTCTTAGATATTTACTTAGTTTTGTATCCTAATTTGGCACCAACCGTCTTCAAATTCTACGACGAAATATTTATTAGGTATAGGTACAGGTGCAGTGGGGTAAGTTCGAAAATCACAGTTTGTGTGGAATTTAAATGATAAAATAGATTACTGGCAACATTTCCTTAAATTTCATTTCACCCCGCTTTCCACCTCAGTCGGCAATTATCGCTGCATTGAACGGTTGTGTAGCAGTCGAAATTTTAAAATCACTTTGTTTTTACGTGATCCATCGAGAAATCAGATCTTTACCCAGCCGCTGTAACTTTTTACACACGTGGGCTATAAATATACCAAATTAATATTTATGCATGTAATTGTTTCGTAAATGACCAGAACAAGGAGACATCGTTCTATCTCGTATGCTTTTGGCTGTACATTGTGTTCCCATCTTTACCCATCGAAATAAACTGGGTATAGTTTTCTTATTCAATAAAAACCTGAAAAAATAACAGCTATTTCACTTAGACTACAGCTATGCTAAATTACAGTGACATTGGGTGGATTATTTACAGAGAAATTGGGAGCCTTAACAGTAGGTATACCAATAGAAATAAAAAAAACACGTTCTTATTTTCCAAACTGTAAGGTGGGGTAAGACAGGCTTAGTACTCTATGGGTAAGACCGAAATACCTGAAGCAGTTTTTCAACATGTTAATAGTCAGAACTAAGATTTTTATACTAAAAACTGTTTTTTAGGCATGGAAAGCCTAATAATCATGTTACAGAAACCGTTTCAATTCCAGAGTCCATAGAACCAATTTTAGAATAATGTCCGGTCTACCCCGCCACCATTCGTTCTTACTTTAAAAAAAAAGCATTGTATTGGATTGAGTTTATTTCAACTAAATAAACTAAAAAGATGATTAAAATAAATTTAACTTATACAGTGAAGCAGGCCCGTAACCAGGGGGGGGGGGCTAGGGGGTTGCAACTTTTGGCTTCACACTAGATAGAATTGAACTTTCCGTGCGACCTTTTTAAAAAAGATTTTCAATAGATCATTTTGTTTTCGTACTGAAATGCAAAGATTTTTTTTTTCAAATTTATTCCCTTCCTCGATGACCTGATCAATAGAGGAAAGATTCAGAGTGGCCGAAGAAAATGTAAAAAAAGCTTGTGTTTGTTATTGCCCGATACATGCTACTTGAGGTCTACAGGGAAGATTTGTCTCAAGACAGCAGAGTGGAGATTGTGGCAGCAAAAGTGGCAGAGAGTGCCCGAAACGGAAAAACCGAAAACGGCCATACTGAGTTTGCCGCATACCTACTGCCTGGTTCCCTGCGGACACTACTTTAAATTTTAGCAGTCATTCCAGTGTCAACCTCATTAGACCAGTGCCAAAGCGCTTTTGAGAGTCTAGAAATCTGAAAAATTCTTAGCAGTATAGGGATGGCGGGAAAATTTAGGATAAATTATACATAAACGGGGAAAAATCGATTGGACCGCAACAGTTGACCAGAAGGGGGTGAAGGTGCGAAAATGCGTGTTTTTAGGGGTGAAACGCGGTTTTTCACGATTTCTGGGAAAAGTCGACCTCCTATCGCATACCTACCTATTTCTTACTTTTCAATGAAAATTTTTAAAGTCGGTAGGTACCTACACTTTTTTTAAGGAAAATTATAACGCAACTAAATAACAAATTTATGGAATAAAAAAAAACTGCTGTGGATGGGATTTGAACCATGTGCATCCTGCGCAGCACGCCTGCATCCCTTTACCTTTAACCGATAGACCACCGTCGATACGAAAATTAACAACTTCTTGTCAATAGCAACCGTTGCTAAGGCTTTTCTCTGATACAATTTTCAATCGTAAACAGAGGCAAATTACTGAATTTCTGAAAAACTACTAAACCGATTTTCATCATATGTCAGTGAGATAATGTCGAGAAATTATTATATCTTAAAAAAATAAGTCGTCAAAGTCGAGATATTAAGAAAAATTTACTTATAAAGTCAGTTTTTTCAAAATTTCTGAAAAAAGAATGAACCAATTTCTATGAGATAAAAATGGGATCAATCCGGAAGAATTTTCTGTCGATTAAAAAAGAAAGCATCAAAATCGGTTCAAAACTGGCGGAGTTAATCGATGTACATACATAGGTACTACATAAAAAAAAACACACGGTCCTAACTCCGAATTGAGAACTTTCTTTCTACTTCTTTTTTTGGAATTAGGTACTTAAAAATACTTGGTCCAGTTTTGAAGAGAGGGTCATCATTTCGTTTTAGTAAAATGTAGATACCTACTGTGCAGAAACAAAGATACAATTATGTTCTAATACCTCTATGTATATATAATACCTATGTATGATCTGATGACAGGTGCACAGTCAGAAAAGGTGCTGCGAGAAATAAAGAAAGACACTAACTAGCACTAGGTACTCAATAAAACTTAGAAATAAAGCAAGATGAGATCATGAAGATAGTTTCGTAGATATGATGTATTAGAGTATTCTGTACAATAACCGGAAGTACGGCTACCAGTAGATATTGTTGGCATCTCTAATAAGTAGAGAGATGGGGACAGAAAGTGGTGTATTTTTTCTCATATTCCGAGCCACCGAACCTATACCGTTCTGCCAAGTTTTAAGAAGTCGCTGCAGAAAATATTTTTCCTACAACCGAGAGGTCCCCACAAATGCTCTTCACTCGTTTTCTGCCAGCTGGTAAGAAGGTTTTTTTTCTTCTAAAGCGCTGGACCCCTACTCGCCTACAAGAATTTGTAGAGGGGGGCTCAGACTACACGAAAAAGAGGTTTTCTGCCGGCAAGTGCTTACAACCACTTTCTGTCGCCATTTCTCTACCTATAGGTAAGTATTATAAGAGCCAAAATATTTATACAAACATTATGTATGGTGTTCTGTATTTACACTCTGCGACTATTACTAGACTCTGGCGAGTGTGCGGGAGGGGCATAATCTCACTTGATATTCCGCTATCATGGCTGCCGTCATGCAGCAGTATGACGCTTGTGTATCAGCGGCGGCAGGACAGAGCGACTGGGCGCCCTTTGGTCGACACGTTTGAATCAATTATAATTTAGTTTCTGGTAATAAAATGCAAACTTACCTACTGGTCCATCGCTTGCCCCGTAGCTCGCGGTTTATGATCGGATTTTGATTCACGGGTTTTTCAGGAATTTCGAAAACTCGATTTTTGCGTACTAGCAAAGTACATAGTCTGGTCATAAGTTCTGTCACACAATAAAAACTTTTCAATTTAAAATGCTGGCCACAGAAATGTTTATTGAATTCGAATTTAGAATTTTTCATGAATATAAAAATGTGTACTTTTTAGAATTTTACTCATTTTTAACCGACTTCCAAAAAAAGAAGGAGAAGGTTCTCAATTCGGACCGTATTTTTATGTATGTATGTACATCGATAACTCCGCCAATTGTGAACCGATTTTGATGGTTTCTTTTTTAATCGACAGATAATTCTTCCGGATTGGTCCCATTTTTATCTCATAAAAATTGGTTCATTACTTTTTCAGAAATTTTGAAAAACTGACTTTATAAGTACATTTTTCTTGATATCTCGATAAAATATGTACCGTTTTTGACAACTTATTTTTTTCAAGACATAATAATTTCTTGACATTATCTCACAGACATATGACGAAAATCGGTTCAGTAGTTTTTCAGAAATTCAGTAATTAATTTCTGTTTTCGGCTGAAATTATGTATCAGAAAAAGCCTTAGCAACGGTTGCTATTGACACGAAGTTGTCAATTTTCGTGACGATGGTCTAGCGGTTAAATGTAATGGGCTGCATAGGATGCACAAGCACATTACATGGTTCAAATCACATCCACAGGGGTATTTTTTTTAATTTACCATCAATATTTTTTTAGTTGCGTTATTATTTGTCTCTCAAGGCAGCAAAATCACTTAAAAGGGTAAAATAAACCTTTTAAAAAAAAGTGCACCGACTTCAAAAATTTGCACTGAAAAGTAAGAAATAATAAAAATTTCGTCGTAGAATTTGAAGACGGTTGGTGCCAAATTAGAAATAACTTAGTAGGTACCCAAATTCACTAATCTAGATAATTTATTAGGAACCTACGATCATCAGTACAAACATAATATATAATATTGAACAGATATTTATGTTCTTAGATATTTACTTAATTTTGTATCCTAATTTGGCACCAACCGTCTTCAAATTCTACGACGAAATTTTTATTATTTCTTACTTTTCAGTGCAAATTTTTGAAGTCGGTGCACTTTTTTTTAAAAGGTTTATTAAATATGTAGTGGACACTTAAAGCAACACGGTCATGTTGCGGTTATTGCGTTGCATCGTTGCGGTTACGCGCCAATTCAGATTTTTGAAATATTAAAAAAATTTGAATATAACCAAAAGATTCGTTTATCGTACCATCAAACGATACAATGAAGACTCTAGTGTAGATGACAGGTCAAGAAGTGGTCGCTCTCGCTCTGTTAGGACTCCAGCAGTAATAAAAGCTGTGAAGGCGCGAATTCAAAGAAATCCCATACGTAAGCAAAAACTTTTGGCCCTTCAGATGGGTTTAAGCAGAACCACGGTGAAAAGGGTGTTAAATGAAGACTTAGGGCTTCGGGCATATCGAAGGAAAACAGGACATCGTTTGAAAGCTCGTTTAATGGACCTGAGGTTGAAGAGATGTCGCGCTTTGTTGAAGCGGTACGCGGGCAACAAGCATCGGGAAATTATTTTTTCGGATGAAAATTTTTTTAATGTGGAAGAAAGCTACAACAAACAAAATGATAAGGTGTACGCATACAGCAGTGAAGAGGCGAGCAACCGTGTTCCGCGTGTCCAACGAGGCCATTTTCCATCCTCACTCATGGTTTGGTTGGGAGTCTCTTATTGGGGCTTAACTGCGGTACATTTTTGTGTGAAAGGCGTAAAAACAAATGCAGTTGTGTATCAAAATACAGTCCTTACGAACCTTGTGGAACCTGTTTCTCATTATACCATGTTCAATAACAGGCGCTGGGTATTCCAACAAGATTCTGCGCCAGCTCATAGAGCGAAAAGCGCTCAAGACTGGCTGGCGGCGCGTGAAATTGACTTCATCCGGCACGAAAACTGGCCCTCCTCCAGTCCAGATTTGAGTCCGTTATATTACAAGATATGGCAACACTTGGAGGAAAAGGCCTGCTCAACGCGTCATCCTGATTTGGAGTCACACAAGGCTTCCTTGATTAAGGCAGCTGCCGAAATTGACATGGACCTCGTGCGTATTGCGATAGACGACTGGCCGCGCAGGTTGAAGGCCTGTATTCAAAATCGCGGGGGTCATTTTGAATAAAGTTTATTAGCATAAGAATGTGTGTTTTATTAAGTTCATTTTGGTATATAAATGTTTAGATCAATAATAAATATGTCTCAATTATTTCATATTAAACATGTGACAGAACTTATGACCTGACTAAGTATATACTTCCCGCAACTGATGTGGGTAATTAGGGTCAGAATGTATACTCCAGTATTGCGCACTAGTATAGGTAGTAAAGTTTCAATAAACGCGGCTGATACCAGCAGTACATCATGGATTTACATTATGCTTCAGGGGTATCTTGAGACGAAGCACTTCCAGCTAATTTATTGAATGATTGGCTTAATTATCGACAATACTTGTCTGGACTTTAATTAAATAAATTTTAAATAGATAAAAAAATATACAGTTTGACTTTGCTTTTATTTGTTGTATTTGAGTATGTACATATATACTTAGTGGAAGAGATATTGTGAGTGATTTTGGAAATTAAACATGGATATTTCAGTTATTTGTGCAGTATTTATTTAATATTGACATTTATTTATTACCTATTTACTTGTCAAAGAGGCCAATACATCAGACCGGCTATGTTACCACGCGCAGTGCTTGCTGGACCTGCAGCTGGTGTTGTTTTGCTACTGGACAGAAGATCGTACCATGCCACAAATTGCGTAGGTCGCTATGTGAGTCATGCAGAGCTGCCGGTCTATCTGGCACCCCAAGTACTTGGCAGTGCTAGTTCACCCCAGAGCCTGTCCTCGCAAGCTGAATGCGGTCATCAAGGCGGCAGTCTTGCCGACGTTGACGGACAACCTCAGCTTGTCCAATCAGTAAGGCAGCAGTCCAGCAGGCGTTGCATCTTCCGCGAACCACACTGAGAAAACTGTTCATCAATAAATTAGGTGAATTCAGTTAAAATTATGATGAATTCACGTAAAGTAGAGAGCATACTGATATCACCAAAAAGTACGATGAAACTACTGTCTCTGCTGCTCATGATATATTAAGATGAACTGTTACCACGCTTTTAGTAGGATGCAGACACAATTTCGTGCTTTGTAACAAGCTTTTACGGTGAAAGTCATGGTATCGTTGTGTGAGGACCTCGTATGACCATGTGATAGTGATCATATTTTAGTATGCTTTCCTCATAGTTTTAACGCACTTTTATGTGATTTCCTCTTACTTCAGATATTTCTTCCTACTATTTAAACGCCGTCATCGTATTTTTGTATCATTTCTTACTTCTATTTAACGTTCCTTCATTTAATAACAGTAATATCCTATTATTTACTCCTACTACTTATCAAGGCTTTCCTGATATTTTTGTATACTGCCTACTACTGTTTATATGCTTTCCTTATATTTTTGTATTCTTTCTTGTTATTTTTTCCTACTATTTAGCTATCCTTTCTTATTATTTTAAGAGGCCGCAGGGCGTCCAGTCGTATCCTCGTCACTGTAATTGTTATTATTAATCTATTTTAATAAAGTCGAATATCGAACACCACTTACATTCTATGGGGAAAGTAATGAATACAAAGCTTCATTATATAGAATATAAGAATTTCAATTCTAATAAAACAGTTTAGTTTAATAGAAAACATAATTAGTGACGAGGATACCACTGGACGCACTGCGGCCTCCTAAAATAATAGGAAAGGATATATAAATAGTAGGAAAAAATAAGAAAGAGTACAAACTATAAGGAAAGCATAGATAAATACACTCCCGGACATCTGAATCGAGCCACCTTGCATTTTAAGGTTTGGAGTACTGAAGCTTAAAAAAAATGTATGATGAAGAAAAAAGTTTAGCAGTATTAATGCTGGCACATTTAACTATTTTTCTACTGAGTATTATTCCAAATTTAAATTTAAATTACAGAAAAAAGCCGAGCTAGGTCACTGATTTGAAAAAATACGACTGCAGAAAGTTATGATTGAAGCAATTTAAGTTTGTTATTTTTTTTTTATTTAATGATAACTGTTTAAAAAAAGTTTAGTACAGTTATTTTCTTATAATTTAAACTGATTTCGGCTTTAAAATTATGGATACTACACCATGTGTGGTCTAAAACCACATAAGCTAGCCAATGGACTCAAATTGACATGAGCTCACCGAATGGCTCGCCTACAGTTTGCGCGCGAACATTTAAATTGGACTCAACAACAATGGAGCCAGTTACTCTTCACTGATGAATCCAAGATAATGCTGTACGGTAATGATGAAAGGAGTAAGGTGTACCGAAGGGAGGGCGAGCGTTTCGCGCAATGCTGTATTGATGAGAAAGTGAGTTATGGTGGAGGATCATGGACAGTCTGGGGAGGAATTTCTATGGAAGGCAAAACTGAGCTTGAGGTTGTAACGGGACCACGGCTGCCGCGCTTAAATGGCAACCAATACATTCTTCAATGCTTAGAGAACCATGTGATGCCATATGCTGAATTTATTGGCCAGGGTTTCATTTTTATGCACGATAATTTGTTATCAGTATACAGTTGTTAAAAAGAAAAAGAAAATTGTTAGCAAAAAGGGTTTATTGACTTAAATTAATTACGTACCTAATCACAATTTAAACTTAATATAGGCATATAATAATAAGTATATTATTTTACACAGGCGACGTGGCACTGGATAATCGCCTGTTTGTAGGCCGAGTTCAATTATTTGGCGGCCCTCGGCCGATGTTTCCAATATGACTCGCACCTAAAACAAAAATGTATTTAGTAGGTATAACATCTAGGTTGGGTATTATATTTTGTTGCTAGAAAATTGAAAAAAAATAAATAGAACGCTTGGAAAGATAAAACTACAAAAATTTGCTCTATCTATTTACTGATAACAAGTTTCAGCCCTATACCAAAAAGTAGATAGAACAACCCGCAATAGAACCCATCTTCACCGTTTTAGCCAATTTTGTGGCACAATTTCTCAGAAATTCAGTTTAGTTCAAATTCATTAGGACTAGATTAAGAAAACGCTATATTTTTTATTGATGAATCATATTTTGGATAGAGAAGATAAAGTAATGTCTCGGGTTGACAATATCCTCGAATCTTTTTTTCCGTGTACCACTATGTTGCAAAGTCGAATCTTTTAAAATAAATGTAAAAGGTATTTACACTTACAGAGTTTGCTTCCTTGGTGACCTCACCAGTTAAGTATATTCATCTGATCAGTCGGACCTTGGTCGGACCACTAGTCTCACCAGTATCAGTAGTGCCCGAGCTCTGATGATCGGCCAAAAGCTCTTCAATATGTTGAACTGTTTGAGTATCGGTTAAACTGTAATGTAATAAATAATAATAAAAAATACGAATTAATTTATAATTTAAACTAAGTAATATCCATGTTTTCCATATTACAGGATCCGTTATTAAATAGTCCAGTCAATTTAAAAAAAAAGTGACATTAAATCTTAAATGGACGTTTATATTTTCTGTGTGGATATATTAGTTCAATACCATAGACGCTAGTAATGTCATCTTTGATTTTTGGCCTGAACTATTATGATTGCTCAATAGATAACGACGAGTTCAAGCCATTTTTGTCGACTTTGACCAACCCTGAAATTGACTTCTGAGCAGGTCCATATACATGGCGCGCACTATTATACCACCAGCAAGCAGTAACCCCTCGTAATTGTGGTGTCAAAAATTTGCTAATTAAACAACTACTTCAACTTACCAGCTTCTCGACATAATTTTCCAAATTCCATTTCTGCAGTAAATCTGCCGTGGGTTGATCCATCACAATAGCGGTTGGTCTATGGGAAGCCGAGAATAAAATACATTTTCCAATACAGAGCAAAATATACGTGCACTTGTTGAGCGAGACAACGAGAATATAATCTATAATGACAGACTCTATAGTAGGTATATTGAACGATTCACCGAATTTCACGACGTTCATCGTCATTTATGACTCCGTAATCATTCGTTGTACGTTTCAGCGTATTTTTGTGTGATAGCTTTGTACATTATTAGGATGTTATGATATTTTAGAATTACCAATCTTCAAAAAAATGTATGCTGACAACGTAAATAATATGACAAGTCATACTAATTCTAACTTACTTCAGTACGGTGCCTTCACTGTATTTTAATTTATATCCTGCAATTTTACTAGGATTTTCCTAATACAATATGGTGACAGTTTCCTCGTGTAATATAATTATAATCTTTCTCTGGAGTATCATCGAATTTCTGCAATGTCGTTTTATTTTAAAAGCACAGCACGATATTGTATCAAAATGGTAATATTATATCCGGTGACTAAATCTTATGGTGAAAGGTCATAACATTTTTGTATTACTTCATCTATAAATTAAATTATTTCGTTATATGGTAGAATTCTAGCGTTGTATTTACCTACAATCACTTTATTTTAGTATAATTAATCAAATTCCAGATCAATGTACCTAATGATATTTTAAAATGAAACCAAAACGACATTTTTCTCAGTGCAGGAAGAAGCAAAATGGCACTGTCGTCCGTAAAAAGGGCGAGAGCGATGATGTCAAGTATGGGATGTCATCTCATCGGTATAAATGGGTTAAAGCGCGTGAAATAAGCAGTTACCCTGGGGTACTCCGGCTGAGATTGTTCTCAAGGTAGTTGCTTTCCCTCCAGACTGTCACGAAAGGTGCGGCCCTCAAAGGGCGCTATCACCATCACAGCCATTGGCGAAATTTATCTTCATAATTATACAGTAGTAATAGAAGTGCCACACTCTGTCGAATGGTTTCTTTCAAAGACCTCACGTAGAGTAGTCACTAGTGAGTGTGGTGAGCGCCCTCTGTCGTTGTCGTCGTGTGTCGTATGTCGTGTGCGGGGTGTTATAGCAGCTGTGTTACATTGTAGTAGAGAGTACGTGTCCCCGCCCACAGATGGCGCCACTAGCTCACTAACTACGACTAGTTGTAGTCCGACCTAGTATTGTATTGTTGTTACATAAGCTCCACGATCATCACAATATACCTCTACCTACTCATAGTGACATATTAAATATGTTTTGTAAGAGACTTACAGTGTACACTGTACCTACCTACATCGTTATCTAGAACAAACACACGACCCCACCCACCACGACTCACCACACTACCTCATGGTTTATGGCGGTGAAGGGACATGACAGCACTAGTGTAGGTGGAGGTGGCGACTCTATCGTCCGTGCTCAGGCTCACTAACTAACAGCATTGTGTTAATGCGGAGTACATACCTATTATATACCTACATCAATAAAACATCATATTTTGCGAGAACGTGAAGTATAAAAAGTGATCTTTAAAAGGTTGTTTGCTCTACCAACAACCAACAACCGACAACCGACACGTTTAGGTTCTCGTCGAGTATCCTTCCACACCCGCACACTAAGTATAGCGTCGCAACGTTTGTTGACAGAACTTTGTTTGTATGATATGACACATTTTACGTGGCCGCGTTATCGCTCACAGATAATAACATGATAACACTTGGAGCCTGGTGCCTGGTGATATGTCGAGGAGAGGGGTGAACTGCTGAGAGCTGCTTTTATATCCGAAAATATTTACTCAATTTTGTTAACAGGAATATCATACATTATTATTTATTTATTTATTTATTATAAACAGTCCAACAACACCTACGTCCACACATATGCATTGTACATTTTTGTAACTTAGTAGACGCAGTGTCAATTATAGGGCTATTAACATTTTTATAACAACAACACAACATTGATAAGAAAAAAAAGTAATTGAATAATAATAATAACACAAAAAATACAATAATAATAATTTACACGAAAACAATTTCTAAACTAATAACTAAGAACACTCAAAAAAATAAATTTTTCCAATCGTGGTTTGGAAAGTGGCCCGAGAACCAAATATAATATTATAATACCTAATTAATAATCATCTAAAAATACTTAATAAAACTTACTTAAATGAAAACAAAAATAAAGGTCTCTAGCATATAGGTTGCACTTATTCACGTAACCTAGGTTCGTTCAGGAAAAACACAGGACTTCGCTCAAAGAGTCTGGTTCTGGTTATCGGGCTCGCGGTCTCCGCAACTCGACGTCTTAGCGCCTATTTTGCGTGACTAGATATTTATGTCCACCCTAAGTATTGGTGAAAGATTTTTAGTGTCTAGTGTCTACATACAAACTTACAAACATTACCTGTTTATAATATTAGTAGTATAGATTGATCATAAGCATAACCCATGAGCCAGGTACAGCTTTACGTACATCCAGGGGTTATTTATATATAAGAAACTATAATGTAATGATGGCTTTACTTGGGTAGGACTACTCGGTATTGGAGTACCAGAATACCAAACCCACCGAGACTACAGAGAGTGACGTCATCCAGGAACATCTACCTAGTACCTACTTTATTTTAAAACAGTTAATGAATATGTATCTCTATATTTTTAATGTGTAGATTCCATTGTCTAGCTAGATGTTCACTCCGGTAGTCGGGTATATAGGAGGTAGGTATGTCACATTGCTGTGTATAGTGTGACGTCACAATGAAGGTAGCTAGAAGGGAAGTAGAGACAGGAAGTAACACAAGTTTATATATAAAGTTCATATAATTAGGTAACACAAATGTCACTATTTACAATACAATTACAAATACTCATTATAACTATTACAAAATATATTATTATATCTATTACTTAATGTATGTGTGGCACCAGCACAACACCAGCAGCTCTGTAGGTGTGCTATAGTGCTACACTACGTCCTTGAGGCGATATTAGCAGGACCAACGTCCAACTTTATATTACTTGTGGTCTTATGCAACCCTAATACAGGCAACATGCTAGGTATTATAGAGAGACCTATAATCGTTAAAAGAAAAAGCTTGACTTAGAAGCTTGAGTCGACTTAAAGATGACTTTGGAATTAAAAAGAAAAAGTGTATTTATGTCAAACCAACATTTAAATTGTATTTTTATTAACTACATTGAACCCTACTCTATGGTTGGTTGGAACGTGGGGTTTAATTAAAATGTAATAGATGTTCGTGATCGCCATCAACAAGGTATTGTAATACCGCACCCTCATGGTACACCACGCACGACTAGATATACTGTGGGCGGCCATACTGACGGGAGGTGGTGTCTTCTAGAGTAATAAATTCGTACAGAGGTCGCGACGAGCCGCATTACCGGTACCCTGCAACAACAAGAACAACAACAACTGTGCTGTAGTGCGTACTACAGTGTAGGTATTCTGTCGCACTGTACTGTTGTGCGGTACCTACCTGCGAGAGGTCCGGCCGGTCTGCCCGCGGTAGAGTGCGCGCCGCCCATACTCTTGGGTTTCCTCTTCCTGGTCTGGATGCCGTCCTTCTTCATGCTGAGCGGCCGGTTGACCTGTAACGAGATAGGGCGAGGGTCAGAGTGGTGAGACAGACAGACAGATAGTCGGCACGAGACAGTTATCTGCGGGGAACACCCCGTAATCTCCCGGGGCGGCCGTTGTATCATCCTTTAAACAAGCGTATCTGGCAACGAGGAGATAATTGATAACAGATTATTTATCTCATTATGAATATTCGCGGTCGCGATGATAATTCTCTATCAGTCGGTAGCCCCGAGCTTTATCTCGTGAGATTAGAGGACCCGCTGTTTGTCGAGGAGTCCCCCGATAGTGACGATTAGATATTATATGGTGTTGTGTTGTGACTTGTGTTGTGCGGGTTGTGCGTTGGGAGTGCAGCGTCACAGGGTCTTGTTGGAGGTGCCCCACAAATATAGTAGCTACTTATATACTCACGTTGTGCAGCTTGAAGTAGAGTCCGCATGCGTTACAGACCGGCTCGCCGTTGTTGTTGCGGCGCCACAGGGTCGTGTTGGAGGTGCGGCAGTTAGCGCAGCACACACCCGCCCTGCGCCCACCGGCCGCCCCGCTCGCCCCGCTCGCCCCCGCAGGCGCCGGCTTCACTTTGTGAGTCTTGAGCGGCGGCCGGTTGACCCCGTTGACACGATTGTAGAGGCCGCACGCGTTACACAGGTAGTGTCCGGTCCCGTCGCGGCGCCACAGCGGCGTGTAGGCCACAGCACAGTTGACACACTCTTTCATCTCGGCCCCCGGGAGCGGGACTCCCTCGAACCCCGCGTCCTCCACCAGCAATCCCCCTGCCCACTGCTGGTAGCTCCCCTCCACCACGTACTCGGGTTGCAGCGAGTACTGGGCGCTTCCCTGGCCGCCCGACCCGACGCCTCCAGCCCCACCGGTCCCTGCCCCACCGCCCCCCTGTGCCGGGTACAGCGCGAGCGGGTGCTCGTACGCGGGCTGGTAGAGCACGTGCGGCCGCTGCAGGGACGACGAGGAGAGCGGCGGGTCGCGGTACACCAGCTGGCCGGGGGGAGAGTCACCCCTCTCTGTTCCGCCGCCCCCGCCCGCTCCGCCCGGCCCGCCGTACAACATTAGCAGCTCCTTCCCGGGGACAGCAGTCGTGTACCCCCCGTACCCGGTGGAGTACTGCGCGGAGGGAGAGTGAGCGTACACGGCGTAACCACCTGCTGGTCCCCCGCCTCCTGCTGGCTGCAGGCTGGTGTAGGTAGCGTCCTGCTTGTTATTGGGGGGCGGGTACACCTGCAGCTCGTACTGCTGCAGCGCCAGCTCGTCGTCGTGGTAACGAGGGTAGCGCCGGTCTTCCTCCACGATATACTGGTACCCGGGGGGAGGGGCCGAGACGTGCACCGGGACCGGGGCGGGGGCGGGGGTAGACACTGGCGCGGGGGCCGGTGCGGGGGTCGTATACCGGCGGTCGTCGTCCGGCTCGTGCTTAACGTCGTCCGGCAATTCGTCCGTGATGTGTCCGGAGGTCGTGATGGTGCGGACAGGGCGGCGGGGGGAGGTGATCACAGTGGGGGGCGCGGGAGGAAGAGCAGGAGAGGGGACAGTAGCGGGGGTCTGGGGAAGGTGGTGCGGGCCCGGGGTCGGAGGCGGTGGCTCCTCACTCTTCACGAGCCGCAGCGCCCCCTCGTCACCGACCGACACACTCTCCATGTGACGGTAGGTATAGTATATCTGGTGTTCCTGCAACCTGCAACACACGAAGGTACCTATATTAGTAAGTCTCCTCCCGACCGCGACATGACAGAGCGGAACTGTACAACCTACATAATAGGTAACTATAACATATAGCTATACAAGTAACCGTCGTGAGTCGCGACTCTAAACAAACTTCCGCGGCGCTCGCTCGTGTTGACATCCGCCGCGGCTTTACCTTACCTTACCTCACACCTCACACCTCACACCTCACCCGTCACAGAGTCACAGGACCCATAGGTATTACTCGAACCTATATTATGCCACTTGGACTCGCACAAGAAGTTTATTATTACATGAGAATAGTAGGTATCCATTAGGTTACTAAACAAGAGAAGTAGAGCTAAGATCAGATGTTGCAAAACTTCTGAAAAATATAATATGTTATTATTATTATATAACATGTTCCAACAGAAACGTTTATATCTATTTCAAATAATAGTAGTACCTAATGTTATTGTGACTTTGTGACTATACACACGTGCCACGCCTACAGCCTACAGCCTACAGCCTACAGCCTACAGCCGTACAAGGGAAGTATACGTAATAAGGACTCGTGTGTAACTAGGATCATGTATCATTGTATCATGTGTCTAATATGTATAGTAATACCCATTGTCACACAAGTTGGAACTATTGTATTGTGCAATTGGCCTTAGTTCACCTTTCGCAGTCACCTTCAATATCAATCTCAGGTATGTAAGCCGCAGTGTTTCAGACCTCGTCTATCCCACCAATAATATTTCATGGAAAATAGGTTGCCAAGAATCACAAGCTCATAACGCTTTCACTGTTAAAAAAATATCAAATCTCATGAAAAGCCAAGCCCCTAACTCTACAAAGGCTTGGCTCCCACCCAAGGTAAGAAATTAATGTTGTGTCATCCAATAGTTGTATGAAACAGCCAAGGCTTGTAAAGTTAAGCCTGGTAGACTTGACTACGTGCGACTCTCTTTTTAACCGACTTCAAAACAATTCGTCGGAATCTTTTATTTTTTTTATGTATGTTCCCCGATTACTTGAAGACGCCTGGACTGATTTTGATTTTTTTTGTTTGAAAGGGTATACTTCCCAGGTGGTCCCATGGTCATCAGGTCAGGATCTGATGATGTGATCCTGGAGAAATCGAGAACTCTTCAAATTTTATAGGCACACTTGAAGCGATTTGGGTTTTTTGAACGTGCTATTTCTGGTAGAGTCAGATTTGAAAAAATATTTTTACATTTTGCTAGCCCAATTGTTGAGGAAGGCAGTATATGGTTGTTAATGCGGACGCGGATGCAACCACAAGGCACAGCTAGTTGTGTCATAAAGTAATTTTAGTATTTTGTGTAGCAGAAAAGTGCATGACGACCAACTAACTGTCTGTTATCAGTTCTTATACAAATAAATCCAATAATAGACATTTCCGATTACCTAAGATAGAACTAAGAAAATTTGACGGAAATTTGCGTAACTGGATTGGATTTTGGGGTCAATTCAAGAAGATTGACTGTGATACAGACTTAGACGATGAGGATTAATTCCAGTATTTAGCACAATCGACAGTTCCAGGTTCTTCTGCAAGAGAACTAGTAGATAGTTATCCACCGTCTGGAGTTAATTATAAAATAGCCATTAAAGCTTTAAAGGCTCGATTTGCTCGTGACGAACTTATAATCGAAATATATGTTAGAGAACTTTTGAATCTTGTATTAATGCAAGTAAAAGGAGGGTTGTCAATGACACTCAGTTCACTAAAACACACAATTAAGTAAGAGCATTAGAAAGCTTGGGCGTTACTAGTGAGAAGTATGCTGCTATGTTATACCCACTTATAGAATCTGCTATACCAGAAGAAGTGTTACGTGTATGGGAGAGACAGCATCATAGTACATCAGACAATTCTATGACAAATTTTGATAGTTTGTTACATTTTCTAAAGCGTGAGACTGAAAGCGAAGAGCGCATAAATATTGCACTGCACGGGCAGGTTTGTCTGGATATGAAACTAGAACTACATGTCATAATTCAAAGTTGCCGACTGCAAGTTGCCTAGTTTCTACTGATGCAAATAAACCTGATAGAGTAAGCTGCATTTGGTGCGATAAGAGTTCTCACTGTAGTTTAGAATGTTATAAAACTCATAACATGAACTATGAAGAGCGAAGAAATGTCTTAATTAAAAAAAGCGGATGTTTCATATGTTTAAAGTTAAACCATACAAGTAAAAAATGTAAGAATTATTCGCGATGTATAATTTGCATAAAGCGTCATTCAATATAAATGTGCCCTGATGTTTCAAAAACTGAACAAAAAAATAAATGTAATAACGCGGAATCACAGATGCTTTTGTCATATAGAAGTGGCACAACATTTTTTCAGACTGTAATGGTGAAGATAGTACATAAAGAAAAATCGATTACAGTTAGAGCTTTCTTTGACAGTGGTGCTCAAAAATCATATTTGCGTCGAAATATTATTCAATATCTGGGATTAAAACCTATTGGTATGGAAACAATAGAGCATTGCCTGTTTGGAGCTATAAAAACTAAAAAGGAAGGCTATAATGTATATAATATAGCAATTAAAAATGTGCATAATGAATTTGTAATTAAGATGAATGTTCTTGGAAAAGAGACTATTTGTGGGAATATTCCAAGAATAAAGAACAACAATCCGATAATGCATTCTTTACAACAAAATAATATAATATTAACTGATGTTGGTAATGATGCTCTTAAAGTTGGTCTATTAATTGGGGTAGACTACTCTGGTATATTAATGACTGACTCTATTATACATTTAGGTGATTTAGATAATAGTTTGGTTGCTATAAATACCAAACTGGGATGGACGATTCAACGGACGGTAAATGATTTATGGGACTTAGAAACTATTGGGATAAAAGATCCATCTGAAAGTAAAAGTAGAACTGAAATAGAAAAAGAAGTAATGATATCTTTTCAGGATACAATCAGAATTAATGATAATGGTAAGAAGACATTCTTACCCTGGAAAGATGGTCAAGCAGAATTACTGAACAATAGAACATTGGCTGAAAAAAGACTTATGTCGACGACAAAACGATTGATAATGTTAAATGAATTTGACTGTTACAATAATGTTTTTCAGGAATGGTTAAAATTGGGAAGGGTTAAGGCAAGAATTAATAGAGTTACCTCGTAAATCTCGGGCAGAAGCATCAAAAACTGGACGAACTCTAGTTGTAGTATTATCATTTTTTATTACTGCGTGGGGTGGTAGATAATATCCAAATACCTCTTCATTTTCTACACGCTCAATGATAACCAAATTTAACCAATTTTTTAGAATTAATACCTAAACTATTGATGAAGTTTCGGAAGTATGCTATTGGAGTAACTTCTGATATTAGAAAAGCATTTCTTCAGATTTCTATTGTGAAAGAAGATAGAGATTATTTACGATTTCTATGGTGGAAAGATAATGAAAGAAAAGAAATTGTAGCATACAGACATTGTAGAGTAGTATTTGGTGTAACATGTAATCCATTTTTATTAATGGCTTGTATAATATATCACTTGAATATACTCAAATGAACTCCAGAGTAATGCACAAAAGCTTAAACAATCATTCTACGTTGATAACTGTGTCATAAGTTTTGAAACAGAGAATGAAGTTGAGAACTTTATAGAAGAATCCAAATTAGTAATGGCAGATGCAAAATTTGATTTGAGAAGTTGGGTGACATCTCCTTTTATGAATAAAGAAATGAGTGGAAACGACGTCGATATTTCAGTATTACGAATAAGATGGGATATAAAAAGAGATGAATTATATTGTAACATTAATTCTTTAAATGACATTACAGAAACAATTACTACAACTATTATCTATTGCTCAGAAGATTTATGACCCAATAGGTGTCAGCTGTCCTTCAACATTAGTTCCCAAATTATTTCTTCAAAGAACATGGTGTCTAAAAGGTAAATGGGACGATGAACTCTCAACATATATTTGTAAAGAATTTCGCTCGTGGTCAAAGCATATTCATTTACTTGCTAATTGTCGTATACCAAGAAGACTTAGCAATAAACCGATACATATGTGCAGACAGACTATACATGTTTTTTGTGATGCAAGTCAGCTATCATATGCAGCATGTGTATTTTTGAGAACTGAATTTGAAAATGAAGTGACAGTTCGATTAATACAAGCAAAGTCACGAGTAGCACCTATAAGAGAAATTACAATACCGAGACTAGAGTTATTAGCAACTTTGATTGGTACTAGATTAGCGGAACATGTAAAAGAAGCACTAGAGTTATCAGATTATAAAGTATATTACTGGACAGATTCCAGTGTAGCTTTAACTTGGATAACTACTGATGGTGACTGGAAAACTTTCGTCAAAAATAGGGTAAAAGAAATAAGAGAATATACTTTACCTACTGATTGGCGTCATATACCAGGCTCAATGAATCCGGCCCATTTGCCATCTCGAGGATGTAATGCTAAAGTTTTGCTAGAAAGCAAATGGTGGAATGGCCCTCAATGGTTAAAAGATAATATAGAAAACTGGCCAAAAAGTGGAATTAATGTAATTAATGAAGATGTAAATAAAGAGAAGTCTACAAAAACTATAAAGAATAATGGAAGTCTAATTGAATGCAATTTTAGTGCTAGACTACTTTATTTTTCAAGCTATAATAAAATTGTTAGAATGGTAGCATGGATGTTCAGATTTAATAGAACAAGAGCCAAATATAATACATTAGAAATAGATTATAAAGAGTATTCTAGAGCTGAAATGAAGTTGATGAAACTTATACAAACAGAATACGAATTGAATGATATGAAGTTTAAAGATGTTCATATTTTTAAAGATGTAGAAGGTTTAATCAGAGTACGTACAAGACTAATATTGAGTGATGAACCTGAAGATTTTAAATGTCCAATATTATTAAATGGAAAACATGTTATAGTTTGTTGAGAATTTATGGTACCTAGTAGATATTGTCTATGTTCTCAGAAATGAGTGTTTTGTTTATAATTTTAGTTGTCAATATAGATATTCAAAGTAATGTCGGTTTCTTGGTTATTTGCTCTTTAGCTATCCTTTTTACATATTATCTCTTACATATTGGTCCTTCTCACCGTTTGAAATGAATACGCGATTAAGAACCAAGAGGCTGGCACGGTCAACTGGCGCCAGCGAGGCTTGCTCAGAATCAGGTACGCCAGTCATGGGTGGGCTCGGTCGGTCCGCAAAAATGGACCCCGTCCTTACCGATGCCACTGTTACGCCCGCGACTGGCAATCCTGGCCCCGGCAAGTCACGTGACCTCCCGGCAACTAGCACGGAAAACGTTAATTTATCACCAAGTTTTAGATCACGCACTTCGGGGTCTTCGCAGTCGTCAGCCACGATAAAGGCGGCACGCAGATTGACTGCGGAGGCACATTTGGCCCGACGATCCATGGAGCGTGAACAGCAGCTATTAGACTACAAAAGTAAGGTCATCCAACAGGTCAATCAAGTTGAGCGGCTGGAGATGGAAGCAGTTTTAGCGGTTCAGGATGCCGAGGAATGTTCAACTCGATCGGTCAGTCAATCTTTTTCTCGTACTGCATCATGGGTTCGTGATGTAAACCATAGCAGCCATCCGATCGACAAAAACGCTGAACCTATTATAATAAATCCCTTAGTCACGCGAGAGGATGCTGCTGATACGGTTTCGGGTCCCGCGAGAAATTTGGTTTCGGAGCATAGTAACATGCTTAGTAATATCGATGTTAGTAATATAGAACTAAAAAACGTAAACAATGCGAATACACCATATTTTTCACGAGAGCATACAATCCGTCATAGTTCTCACAAGGCTAAAACGCTTGATTTTTACAACAATTCTGAAAATCTTGCATCGAAACATCCTGAAAATAAAATTCATCATAATATTTACAAAAAACCCGTGACTTTTCAAATTCCATTCAATAACAAGTCACAATTATGTCAAATGTCAGCGTCAAACAGCATTGTGTCATTTACACGGCCGACTGTCAACTCAAACAAAGAGTTTTTACTACCAAAACAGGTCGAGCCTAATAATTACTCGCACAGATGCTCGCATAAACTTGAGCTTATGCCTTTCAGTGGTAAAACCATGGAATGGCTAATGTTTAAGCGTACTTATCGCAATACACAACATTTATTCACACCCTCAGAGAATCTTGTGCGATTGAGCGGAGCGCTTCGTGGTCCAGCTCTTGAGAGCGTGTCGTCGCTACTGTACACAGCTGAGCAACCTGAAGAAGTACTCGACATGTTGGAACAGACGTTCGCGCTCCCTGAAATGATCGTAATGCACGAGATCACTCTCGTTCGGAATCTTCCTAAGATAAGCTTTGACCAAAAAGATCTGAACAATTTTGCTTGTAGATTACGTAATTGTATAGCTGTTATTAATAATTTAGAACAGAAGGAACACATACATTCTGTTGAACTATTTCATACTGTATTAAGTAAATTAACGCCGATATTGTATAGTCAGTGGAAAGAATTCGCATATCGTAATGATAGTTCTTTACCGAAAATTCAACTATTATCTGCGTTCCTCGATGTCGAGGCTATTAAACATAACAGATTCGGTTTAATTCTCGATTACGCTAAGGTGCCCGGCACACTAACGTCAAACTTCGGTAGACGGCCTGGTACAGTCGGCAACAATTTTTTGTCACAGAATTTTACACGACGTGAAAACGTTCATACGACATCTGCGAATAAAAATATTGTTGAGTTGGTCGAGTTATGTCGTTATTGTAACAATAAACACAAACTTACTGATTGCAAAGACTTCAAGTCTCTAACATTAGATGATAAGTGGCGCTGGTTGCGGGAGTCTAAAATATGTTACAAGTGTCTGAAATCCAAGACGCATAAATGGAAAACTTGTAGGATTGGTCGGTGTGGCGTCGACGGCTGCGAACGATTCCATAACCCCCTGCTACATTCAACTTCGATACCACGCGCACCCTGCACTGTTAATAATTCTCCGTCTCCTTCCTACAACGTCGTAACTGAACGAAACGATATAAATAAGTCCGTAACAATTTCTAATATAACGGATTCGCACTCAAATGCCAAAAAACTTTCTCAGATAAGTGTATATTTAAAAATAGTTCCTGTTGAAGTGAGCGGACCGCGCGGAAAATATGACACATATGCTTTGCTTGACGACGGATCGACGGCAACTTTGATCGATTCAGAGGTGGCACGTCATATTGGAGTGACAGGTCCAAAGGAGTCAATCAAGGTTGACGGAGTTGCCGGAATGTCAACGCACAAACCTATTGAATATGTAAGCTTTTCTATCAAGAGTAAACACTGTTCTGAGGTATTTTCTGTAAATAATGCTTTGTCCATGGACAAACTTTCGTGCTTTACACAAAATATCGCCCAAAATGATATATCTAAATATTCACATCTGACAGACTTGATTGATGTTCTTACAATAACCGATGCTACACCCAAGATTCTGCTCGGTGCTGAGCATTGGTATTTAACTGTCAGTCGCGAGGTGAGGGAAGGTTCTAAGAATCAGCCAGTCGCTATCCGCACAGCTTTAGGATGGGTAGTATATGGCAAATCTAGCTCTTGGACGAAGCCCGTTCAATTTATAAACTACGTTTCTACTAAAAATTGTGGTGAGCCCACCATGGATGATCTTATTAAGGATTATTTTCGCCTTGACGCTATAGGTATTTCAAAGCCCGAAATTTTGTGTTCTAAAGAAGATAAACACGCTTTAGAAATTTTAGATTCTACGGTCAAACGATTGCCGTCAGGTAGGTTTGAAGTCGGCCTGCTTTGGCGTAAGGATACTCCAAAAATACCTGATAGCTATTCTCACGCACTCTCTAGATTTCTCGGTTTAGAAAAGCGCATGGCTCGAGATTCCGATTTAAAGAATGATTATTGCGCTTTTATTAACAATATGATAGTAAAAGGTTATGCCGAAGAGTGTCCTAGACATACATACCATGATAATATGAGTGATATACACAAAACATTGCGTTGGTATTTACCCCATTTTCCGGTGGTACACCCTCAAAAAAGAAAACTTCGAGTAGTATACGACGCGGCTGCAAAGACCTCTGGGGTGAGTTTAAATTCGCTTTTGTTGCCCGGGCCCGACTTTCTGCAGTCGTTAATACACATTTTGTTTCGTTTTCGTGAAGGTTACGCCGCAATAACAGCTGACGTGATGGAAATGTTTCCACAGATCAGGATCAGGGCGGAAGATCGCGATGCGTTGCGCTACATTTGGAGAGAGGATCCAAGCTGCGAGTTGAAGGAATACAGAATGACTTCTGTAATTTTTGGCGCTGTATGCAGCCCGTGTACTGCTTTATACATAAAAAATCGTAACGCCCAAGAATTACAGAAGTCATACCCCGCGGCTGCAAAAGCCATCGTTCAAGACCATTATATGGACGATTTCTTAGGCAGCACCGATGACGTTCAGAAAGCCTCAAAACTCGCAGCTGATATAGTTACAGTGCACAAAGCGGCAGGAATGACAATGCGAGGTTGGGTATCCAATATACCTGCCGCCCTGGCCGCTGTTCCTAAAGACTTGTGTGCTCCTCCTCCTGATAATATTCACATAGGTAACGAGGCTTTTGTTAGGACTTTGGGACTCATTTGGCATCCTCTGAGTGACACTTTGAGTTTTCGTAATGTGTCTCCAATTCCTGAAAACGAGAAAATAACCAAACGCAAGGTATTGTCATACCTAATGTGCCTGTACGATCCTCTTGGGCTCCTGACTCCGTTAGTTATTCAAGGACGTATTTTGTTTCAACAAATTTGGAGAACCGGTATTGATTGGGACATTGAGCTGCACTCAGACATGATTAAAAAATGGCTGTTTTGGTCTCGACAACTGGCTACGATATCAGACATCAAAATTCCTCGCTGGTACAGATGTGGTTTCCGAAATGAGGAGATTAGTGACAGGCAACTTCATACATTCGCTGACGCAAGCGAGGAGGCTTGCTCTTGTGTCGCTTACTGGCGCTTCACGTTCTCAGACGGTTCAGTGAAGTTGTCTCTCATTGGTGGAAAAGCGCGTCTAAGTCCTCTAAAACCTACATCTATACCGCGTTTAGAACTCCAAGCAGGTCTGATTGCCGCTCGATTTGCCAATACTGTGTGTACCGGTCATAACATTCACCCGAATTCAATTTATTTTTGGTCTGATTCGACCACAGTTTTAAGTTGGATTCGCAGTGATGCGCGAACGTTCAAACCATTCGTAGCAAATCGTGTTGGTGAAATAACTGAAATAACAAACGTTAATAATTGGAAATTTGTGCCAGGTGTTTTGAACGTCGCAGATGATATGACTAGATTAAAGAATCGCGATACTAACTTGTCTCGCTGGTTCTCTGGACCTGATTTTTTATTACTTCCAAATAGTGAATGGCCCAAAGAACCATCGATGACGGAAGCTGCATCTACCTTGGTGGAACTGAAACCCTCTAAGGTACATGTAGGATTAACTCAACTGGACAAACCTTCACCGGTTGTGCCAGATCCCTTACGTTTCAGTGAGTGGATACGTCTGATTCGTGCGACTGCGCGCATCTATCAGAGCGCGAATAAGTTTCGGTCATTTTTGGCACATAAAAACCCAAATTCTAAAATAATTAATAATGTTTCCTCTTCCAAGCTTTTACCTCTGACTGCCGCCGAGATACAAAAGGCTGAAATTGCCATTCTTCAAAAGTCACAGATTGACTGTTTTAGCGAAGAGTTTTCTTTACTCCGTAATGCCAAGTCCTTGCCAAAAGCCAGCAAACTCCACCCTCTCTGCCCAATAATCGACGAAGATGGCCTGCTAAGACTAGACAGTCGTATCAAGCATATGAAAAATATTGATTACGCCACTAAATCGCCTGTTATTTTGGATGGTCGTCACCCTGCTGTTCGCCTTCTTATCCGCCACTATCACGTAAAAGCTGCACATACGTTCAATGAATTGGTAACCAATGAACTGAAACAGCATTTTTGGATTTTTCGATGTCGCAGTGAAGTGCGCATGATAGCAAGAAGGTGCCCTTTTTGCATAAAGCAAAAGGCGACGCCTCAGATCCCGCCGACTGGTGACCTGCCAGATGTGCGTCTAAATCATCACAGCCGCCCATTCACAAACACCGGCCTGGATTATTTTGGCCCTGTAGAAGTGTCAGTTGGCCGCCGAAGAGAAAAGCGATGGATAGCCCTTTTTACCTGCATGACGACACGAGCAGTTCATCTTGAAATCGTAACAAGTCTCTCAGCGGATTCAGCCATCTTAAGCTTACGTCGGTTTACTGCACGTCGGGGACTTCCACTAAAAATTCTCTCCGATAACGGCACATCTTTTGTTGGAGCTAATCGACATCTATGTGAATTTTACAACAATGCTGTTCAAGATTATGCTGCTAGCAAACGCATAGAATGGTGTTTCATACCGCCAGCGTCGCCATTCATGGGAGGTTGTTGGGAGAGGCTCGTAAAAACAGTGAAAACAGCCCTCCTTACGACGCTGAAAGAAAGAGCGCCTAGAGAAGAGCTGCTTCACACCTTTCTCCTTGAAGCGGAAGCTCTAGTTAACTCGAGGCCTCTAACATACGTCACTGAAAATCATGAATGTGAGAGCCTTACACCATTCCATTTTCTAATAGGAGCCTCTTCAAACCAGCAGTTGCCAATTCGTTTGGATGACGGAGTTTTCTCACTAAGAAAGGAGTGGCTAAAGGTTCTTCGGTTATCTGAGCATTTTTGGAGCAGATGGCTAAAAGAATATTTACCCAATCTCAGGCCTAAGAAGCAGCAGGGAGGTCAGTTCGCAAACATTAAAGTTGACGACGTAGTCCTAGTGGTCGACCCTAACTTGCCACGAGGGGTGTGGCCCATGGGCCGAATAGTTGCTGTGTATCCGGGCAGAGATGGAGTAGTTCGAGTGGCTGATGTAGCCACTAAAGGGGGCACATTGAGGCGGCCTACTAGAAAACTAGCCCTTCTGAATATGAATGTAGTTGTGTAGCTACGCTACACGGGAGGGATGATGTTGAGAATTTATGGTACCTAGTAGATATTGTCTATGTTCTCAGAAATGAGTGTTTTGTTTATAATTTTAGTTGTCAATATAGATATTCAAAGTAATGTCGGTTTCTTGGTTATTTGCTCTTTAGCTATCCTTTTTACATATTATCTCTTACAATAGTTAAAAGACTTGTATACTATAAACATTTGCAATTGAAGCATGCAGGTACAGGTACGCTTATAGCAGACTTGAGAATGTTATTGGATAACGGGTATAAGGAGACTTGTTAAAAATATTGTGTCAAAATGTATAATTTGTAAAAAAGATAAAGTTAAGCGGATGCAGACGCCTATACCACCTCTACCTAAAGATAGAATCAAATCAGCTACGGCCTTTGAAATAACTGGTATAGTCTTAGCTGGACCCTTGCTTCTGTCTTCTGGTGAAAAGGTTTGGGTGATCTTATTTACATGTGCTGTTCATTTAGAAATAAAATTATCGTTGTCAACCGAATCCTTTATAATGGCAATGCGCAGATTTTCAGCCAGACGAGGCAGAATTGATACGATATATTCTGATAATGGAACAAATTTTCATGGTACTGAAAATCTATTACAAAGGATTGATTGGAATGAAGTCAAGTCATTCTCGAATACCTACTAAAAGAATCAACTGGAAATTTAATCCGCCTGCTGCTCCTTGGTGGGGAGGATGGTGGGAGCGTCTAGTGAGAGTTATAAAAGATTTGCTAAAAAGGAATTTAGGAAAAGCTATACTTAAGTATGATGAGTTGAGTACGTTATTATGCGATTGTGAAGCAATCATAAATTCGAGGCCCTTAACTTATATAGCTGATGATACAGAGAAGTTAAAGCCATTGACTCCTGCTTGTTTTATTCAAACTATTCCTAATAGTGAAGTTGCGGATCTTGACTACATTGACGCTAATAGTTTAAATGTGAGATATAAATATATACATAAATTGCGTGAAGATTTAAGACATAGATTTCGGACAGAATATCTATCAAATTTAATTCAAGTAATAAAGAAGATGTCAAAGTAAAGACTAGAAGTGGTAGAATGATTAATCCACCGAGAAGATTGGAATTGTAGACAGGTGTTGTAATATAATGAATTACAACAGGTGGGAGGATGTTACGAACTCATTTCTATTTACTGGATGCAATTTATTCTGAAAAGTCACATCATATTAAAAGGATTTTTTATATTGATGAAGTTGTCAGTCGTATGAGAAAATAAATAAACAGTATGTTGTATTTTATTAATTGAGTTTTAATTTAGTAATATTAAGTAATATTGTACCTACGTAATTTTCAGACTCGTACATAAAGCTGTTTTTCTGATAGACCGTAGCAAAATGTGTTTTAATAAATTAACTTTTAAAAAAAAGTGTATATAAGTGTGTAAAAGTGTCCTAATTTGGCACCAACCGTCTTCAAATTCTACGACGAAATATTTATTATTTCTTACTTTTCAGTGCAAATTTTTGTAGTCGGTACACTTTTTTTTAAAAGTTAATTTATTTTTCCCTTTTAAGTGATTTTGCTGCCCTGAGAGACAAATAATAACGCAAATAAAAAAATATGGAAAAATAAAAAAAATACTGCTGTGGATGGGATTTGAACTATTTGCATCCTGAGCTGCACCATACCATACCCATACCTTTAGCCGTTAGACCACCGTCGATACAAAAATTGACAACTTCGTGTCAATAGCAACCGTTGCTAAGGCTTTTCTCTGATACATAATTTTCAACCGTAAACAGAGACAAATTACTGAATTTCTGAAAAAATACAGAACCGATTTTCGTCATATGTCTGTGAGATAATGTCGAGAAATTATTATATCCTTAAAAAAATAAGTCGTCAAAATCGGTACATATTTCATCGAGATACTGATATTTGACTTATAAAGTCAGTTTTTTCAAAATTACTAAAAAACGAATGAACCAATTTTTATGACATAAAAATGGGACCAATCATGAAGAATTATCTGTCGATTAAAAAAAAAGAAATCATCAAAATCGGTTCATAAACGACGAAGTTATCAGCGAACACACATATAAAATAAAAAAATATATATGGTTGAATTGAGTAGCGTCTTTTTTTTTTGAAGTCGTTAAAAAAAGTGTACCGACTTTAATAATTGTTCACTGAAAAGAAATAATATATTTCGTCCTAGAATTTGACGACGGTTGGTGCCAAATTAGGATACAAAATTAAGTAAACATATAAGATTGCAAATTAAACATAATTGATGGAAAAATAAATAAATAAACCTTTTAAAAAAAAGTGCACCGACTTCAAAAATTTGCACTGAAAAGTAAGAAATAATAAAAATTTCGTCGTAGAATTTGAAGACGGTTGGTGCCAAATTAGGATACAAAATTAAGATTGTACTGATGATCGTAGGTTCCTAATAAATTATCTAGATTAGTGAATTTGGGTACCTACTAAGTTATTTCTAATTTGGCACCAACCGTCTTCAAATTCAACGACGAAATTTTTATTATTTCTTACTTTTCAGTGCAAATTTTTGAAGTCGGTGCACTTTTTTTTAAAAGGTTTATTTTACCCTTTTAAGTGATTTTGCTGCCTTGAGAGACAAATAATAACGCAACTAAAAAAATATTGATGGAAAATTAAAAATAAATACCCCTGTGGATGTGATTTGAACCATGTAATGTGCTTGTGCATCCTATGCACCCCATTACATTTAAACTCTAGACCATCGTCACGAAAATTGACAACATCGTGTCAATAGCAACCGTTGCTAGGGCTTTTTCAGATACATAATTTCAGCCGTAAACAGAAATTAATTACTGAATTTCTGAAAAACTACTGAACCGATTTTCGTCATATGTCTGTGAGATAATGTCGAGAAATTATTATGTCTTGAAAAAAATAAGTTGTCAAAAACGGTACATATTTTATCGAGATATCAAGAAAAATGTACTTATAAAGTCAGTTTTTTCAAAATTTCCGAAAAACTAATGAACCAATTTTTATGAGATAAAAATGGGACCAATCCGGAAGAATTATCTGTCGATTAAAAAAGAAACCATCAAAATCGGTTCACAATTGGCGGAGTTATCGATGTACATACATACATTAAAAAAAAAAAAAAAATACGGTCCGAATTGAGAACCTTCTCCTTCTTTTTTTGGAAGTCGGTTAAAAATACAACCAAACTGAGAACCTCCTCCTTTTTTTGAAGTCAGTTGAAAATGCTGCACCCCATAAGCTTAACCGCTAGACCACCGTCGATACGAAAATTGACAACTTCATGTCAATAGTAACCCTTGCTTTTCCTCTGATATATATAATTTTCAGCCGCAGGTACACTAATATCTTGACTATCGCTACCTATTGCTTATTTGTAACCTTGCTTGTGCATGCTGCTGCCCAGCACACTTGCTGTATTGTGCTTCCCCTCACAAGTGTGCTGTGCAGGAGTCTGTGCATAATCTGTTTCTGATGCCTGTGCTCCGTGCATTACAGGGAACTATGTTGGGACTGAACATCTACCATTCTACATCGAGATGCATCTCCGGGTCTATAACCAGCCTGTCCCTGCACGAGTGGTATTCAGAGCAGAAGCCGGACACCAGTTCGCTTCATGAGGGAAGGTACAACAGCGGTGATCGGAGGAATACCCAATTGCAGAACCGGGCATCGACCACGACCCTTCTATCTGAACTAATATACCTATTTATGATCCATTTGGTTGTTTCTTTTCTAGCCTAATGAGTTTAAACAATCAAAGTGTGACATTGGCGCCTTAACGTGGTTAGTTCTTGTAATTGGTCTACTTTCCTTCCGCTTATCGCTGCTCAGTAGTGTGTTGTGCATGCATGCAGGTTCATTCCTTAATTTATTTTAATTTTTTGCTTTTAATATTGTGTAACATTGCTCCTTTTTGTATCTGGTTAGTATATTCATGTAACAATGGGTACATGCATTTACATAGGTACCTACTAGCTTTCCTACTAGTAACATTTTAGAAAGCCTGCAAGGTGACATTCAATCTTACTGAAGCAGAGCCGGGATCGTACAGCCTTTACAGGGTGTGAACGAGATGTCCCGGAACATTAATTGTTAGGAGGGTCTTCCACAGTTGTGGCCATTTTACAGAGTCAATCGCTTTCTGAAAGTCAACAAAATAAATGTATGTAGGTCTGTTAAACTTCTCTGTGATCTGTCTCACAATCAGGATTTGTTCTCTAGTTCCCTTATCCTTAATAAAATGCCTTGTTCAGATAATAGCTCCCTCTAAAGGTAGGCCTTTAGTCTCTCGTTGAGAATATGCAGTAGGTAATATTTTTCTTGCATGTGATATCAGTGCAATTGTCCTGTAGTTACCGCACTTCTTTGTTGATCCCTTCTTGTGTAGAGACAGAAACACGAAGAGAGTGGGCCAGGTGCCGCCGGTTTTTCATGTGGCGTTGAACAATGCTTGGAATTATTCAACACCATAATTGTCACGGTCCCAGATCGTTTCTAACGGAATCTCATCAGCTCCCACGGCCTTGTCGACTTTTAAATGTTTAATGGTAGCTCTGACTTCCTCTTTAAATATGTTGGGTTCCAGACATGATCATCCGGCTCCATTGTGAGGAAGGCCTGTGCTTCAGGACTAAGTATAGTGACTGACAGTAATCTTTCCATCTGTCTACGACCCTATCTATTTCAGTCACTACTTGTACCTTCGTGTTTTCAACCGCCCAGGACTGAGAACTAAACTTATTTGTGATGTCTCATAACAAATATATTTTTGTTGTAGTCTTAATCTTAAACTTTCCAGTATGTATTTCAACCTCTAAGCTAATTCGCTGGAGGTAGATTCTTGTTTGTATTCTCTTCTACAAGCTGTGGTTCCTAAGATACAGGGTTCCTAAGATACAGGGAAACCTAGTTTAGGAGCCACAGCCAAAATTTTGTTGAATTATTTTTTAAGTGAATAAAGTTATAAAGTTTGTATACTCCGTTCTGCTCATCGATAGTCGCGCCGGACGCCTTCATGCTACATATTTCCTCGACAAGTGCGAGCGTCGTGTCCGTCATCTAGTGCTGTCTCTTGACAGTGGTTATACCAGCTGGTTTTGCAGATTAAGCTGCCTCCAAGATCATTAACTTAGCCCGAGTCCAAATTTGCTCCGTTGTTTGACCATTCTTCCCATCTTTGTTTTACAGCTGTTGTAAACTTAGATTGTCTGTATATCTTCCTGGCTATCTTCAGATTTATATGAACTACCAGTTGATAGCCCGATCCACAGTCCGCTCCAGGTAGAGTACGACCTCCATTTGGCTACGGAACCCTAATAAAAATGAGGCTGAAATATGGCTGTAGTTTTCCGACAAATAGAAATTATAAAAAAAAATCACTCTATACGGCCACATACCCGCGTAGAGTATGAGCATTACATCCCAACTAGCAAAAACAAGCATTTTAACTATCTCAAGACAATTTTTTTCCGCACTTATAGTACGCTTGTAGTTGATTATAAGCCTGGATTTGGGCGCACATTATAAGATCGTTTGCTCTTGTATCAATCTTGTAGTTGTCTGAAGAAATGCTACTTTAGACTTATAACTCTCTTGTTGGCAGCATTATAAAATTAATATTGCTCTTGTAACTATCTGACACCAGCCATTTATAACTAGCTTGTAACGCACTTCGTGAACTATAATGTTTATAGTTTGTCAACAGCAGTTTATTTTTATTTTTATGTTCGCGCTAACTGTAATACCTATATTAAAACATAAGTACAAATTTATAATAGCATTTCTAGATAAAACTATAACTATTTTGCGCTTAGTTTTTATGTTTTTTACTGCAGATATATCTTGGGAAGTCAGTTTTATTGTAATTTGTGATATTGTACCATGATGTAAGTTAATTTTTAACGCCCTTCCGTATAAAATTAGCGTTACGAGTTATTATTAAAAATTATTATTTTGACCCATGCTAAGAGATCTCCGCTATTTTTTACAGCAACTCTTATAAAGATCTTGGTGATGTTGTTATAAGTCCAATATTGCTTATAACAGAAAGTTAAAGTAAAGTTAAAGTTAGAAGTAACCCCATATCGCCGCCCCTGTCCATTTGTGGTCACTTTGGCCGCTACCAGGGTACTCTGTACCACTAAAAGGCCCAGATTACCACTCGCCATCCGGTTGCCTGTCCAATATCGGCTTGACGTGCCACTGCCTTGAATATAAGTAACGACACGTTTAATAAAATTAGGCTTCTTCATTGAACATTTAAACTCATGGTACTTACTAGAATTTACTCTTGTTTTAGGCGTTATAATTATAATTTAAATTATAGTATATAAAGTGTTGTGTGTGTGAGACTGAAATGCCACCTCAAAAACGGATACTTAATTATATCTAACTTGTGTGTTGTTTTTGTTTTTAGTTCTTAATTTAAATTATAGTGTATTAGTGTACCTACTTATAAAGTTTATAGTTTTCTTCTGTGTATATAAGACTGAAAATGCCACGCTCCTGCTCCGTATCATGCGATATTGTGACGGGCGAGCCAGTTGCCATGCTCAGGAAAAAGGATATTTATTGCAAAATGTCTTTTAGATGAAGCCAGGTTAGCATTTTATTGCATTAGAAAACGCTTTGTTTGGAAAGTCCTTTTGAATTGTATATATTGTATCTACTACTAACTTTCCGCCCATGTAGCCCAATTTACTTTCATCTTCTATTATGGTCTGAGTTCATACAAAATTCAGTTTTTCCCGAATTATCCGGGAATCTTCACTAATTTTTCTTACCCTATAAACCTTGCCCTGATAATTCGGTATGTAAAGTAAAAGCTAAGGTACGATTTTTATATTTTTATTTTAAAGATTAAGCTATTTTAAGAAACTAATTTGAATATTTTTGATTTCTATACTGTAGTTTTTTTATAATAAATTATCAAAGTTTTAGCACTGATGACGTCATTTGGTCGGCTGAATACTTCAATACCTTTGATATGTTGGTACAGAAAAAAGAACATCTGTGTTCTTTGACTTTGACATTTAACAAACAATAGTGTTGCCGTCTCTAAATCCTACAAAATCTACCAAAACCTACCACTTCTACATAAAACATATTAAAACATCAACAAAGAAACACATTTTTACGGCTTTTATACCGTAGTCTGCATAGTTGTTGTGATACAAAATATATACAAAGGTCAAAGAATATCCTACCATAAAAAATGCTTAAACTATCTTCCTAAATAATAAACTAGATTAGTTATAAAAACTACTGAAATAGTTAGTATATCTAGTAACAGGGTAACATTGGTAGACAAGTTGACAAGTAAATATTTTGCTTTTATTTAGCCGATATAATGACGTCATTCATAGGTAAAATGTAGGTTAAGTAAATTATTTGTTTTTGAAAAAATAAAGACAATCTCACGATTTTAAGAGTTATAAATTGAAAAATACGGATTATTAAACCAATATCTCGAAACGGTTTTGGATTCAGCATACCTTAACTTTTACTTTACCTACCGAATTACGAGCACAACAATTAAAAGCTGTACCTACTTGACAAAAAATACTGATATCTCACCAAAAATATAAATGAGAAGGAAAACCAAGAGACTTTCAAGATAAGTACTGGGTGACAGGATCTATAATAAAAGATGTTATATATCTAACTAGATACCAAGTTCTTTCAAAGTTCCTTGAATCGTAACGCCTGTAATGCCCATTACAATGTTCTTCAGTAAAATATTACTTAGTTCTTTGCTACTTAATAGTGCAAGTTGGCAACTTTTACCGTCTACCTAACATTCAAGTTTGTTCAACACCGCGCCAAGGACTGAAATATGTAACATTTTCATTCCATTTAATTTCGATCTTTAACTTTATCTGTAACTTTATTCAAGCTCAATTTTCGAAAATTTACTAGTTATTTAAAAAATCTAGATAAGTACCTATCTACTACCTACATTATATAAATGAAAAAATCCTCAAAAATAATCAGATTTTAATTTTATTGACCAATCTATTTTATTCGTTAGTACCAATTTATACAATATATAATTTATTAAAGAACCAATCAGTATATTTTTTGCACCTTTTGGAACTTTAATACCAATCAATGCATGGAAATTTTTTGGACAATTCTAAATATTAAAAAATGTGTTACCTAAGTGTTTTTCTCGGCCATCTTTCGGTGGATTCTTATGATAACCTACAGTCTATACATTGTTGTTGTCAGATTATATATAGGTGGGGTAGATAGATAGATCTGGAGAATTAAAAAATAATATTGTGCACAGTGTGGAATTTTGTGTAGCTCTTTATTAAAAATTAAACCTAACTTTTAATCGTCGTTTGTTTGTGTACCCATATTACAATACTGTAGGAATACTTCAGACTCTCAGTTTGGAAGAGTTGCAGTACAAAATCATATTTTCTTAATTTTAATTTATTTTAAACTATGAAAATTTAAAAAGAAATATAAACAAAATAATGTTGTTTGAGTAAGTTTGGTAAAGTAGGTAGGTATAATTACAAAATGTCTAATATTTAAAATATGAGTACCTATAACAACAGAATCTCTAATTAGTAAACTTATGTCTAATATTTCAACATAAAACTTAATTAATGTAATGTCGAAACATACATTATACATATACCTAATTAATAATGGTTTATTATTTTTCTCTATATGTAGGTAATTGTTCCCTTTATCGGACCAAGTAGGTACAACGCTTACAAATTATATTGAATGATTTTAGACCAATGAAAATGATATCTAATTATGTGTTTCTTGTAGCTTGCAAGTTGTGCACGTTATTAAAATGAAAATATATGTTATAACAATATGAGACGCGCACCTCATTTTATTTGTTTTATTGCATAACTCGTAAACCTTGCTCTCAATCAATTTGTCTCAAAATATAATCAAATCTAAGTCTTTTTAAACTCTTTCAATCAATTGCCGTAAGAAATGTCTGAATCGGTTGAAAGTTTCAGGGTTGGATCAACCGATTTTATGTAGTACACCCACCGCAGAATGATATTTTTAAAATATGGAAAGGTGCTGTAGAGGTTTATGATATACTAGCTTTACGCCCCCGGCTTCGTCCGTGGCTATCGAACAAAATAAAATGTAGCCTATAGCGCTCGAGGATAAAGTAGATTCCTATTAGTAAAACAATTATCAAAATCGGTTCAGTATATCCAGAGATTACCCCCTACAGCCTCACAACCTCACAAACTTTACCTCTTTATAGATGTTTGTATCCAATTAGGTAATTGTAATCCGAAGCTCTTGAAGCAGTTAACATTGTGTCGCCTCTTTCATAGTAAGGTGCGGTAATAAGGTTTTAGAGTTACCCGCAATTTTGATTTAAGGGTTCATATTATTATCTCTGCCATCCCTCAGTCGATTCCAAAAATAATTCACAATTATTATGATAATTTACAGAAAAATATGAAAATATATTTTTTATAGGTACCTAGTGAGGTATGTTCCTATAAGTCTCACTGTTACCCACAAACATAATCTTGTATAATGTACCTACCTATACTTACCTACCTACATATTTATTCCAGACTAGAATGTTTCAGAGCAGATGCCCTTATTCGATGGAACGGAATCCTCTAGATACTCGCAAGTTGGCAATAAACGTATGTTATTATTGAAGTGCATATTTTCAGTGACAAATGTCCCTGAGAGTGAGGCATAACAATGATCTACCTAAACATATTAGCCAGGCAACCGTCTTCAGATTCTACGACAAGTTAGGTATGTAGGTATAGAGGTACTTATTTCTTGAACATGATATTATCTTACTTTTCAGAGCACAATCGGAGTAGGTGCCTACCTAGTAGGTAGACTTTTTAAAGTTTATTTATTTGTTATAATTTAGGTAGATATCTCCTACTTACATATAGGTAGGTAGGTATATAGGTTACTTGGCAAAGTAAAGTTAACTTTTGTAATTTTAAAGTCGTTAAAAAAGGTAGTGTAGTCCCAATAGTATAGATACCTGCACTAGATAGGTGCCTACTATCAGATATAATATTGTGATTTAGAAGTATCTATAGGTAGGTAGGTATACACCAGAAGTGAACTTTATCGTAGATATATCATTTATCTTCTACATGATATCATACCTATCTAAGTGTCGCAGAGTGGTCTACTGTGTAGCTGGTGCTGGTCGTGTCACTTGGTGAGGTGGTGAGGTGGTGAGGTGGTGCAATATGACTGTACGTACCTGGGTGTTGGTGTCTCGAGGTGGAGGTAGTTACATCGGGCACTGTCTAGTTACTGTAGGTAGGTAGGTGGCGATCCGCGGGGAGCTCACAGCTCGCAGCTCACAGCTCGGCAGGCAACACACGAGTACTGAGCGGGCGAGGTGAGCGGGGCGGGGCAGTCGCCAGTGGGCGGGGCCACACGGTATTGGTGCTGAGGACCGGGGGGCGGGGACGCTACTGTCTCCAGGACGACATCGGTCGGTATTGAGTCAGTACTCAGCCGTTATTCAGCCGCTACTCAGCCTGTGCAGGTGCAGGTGGGAGGAGCGCACTAGTACCACTTGACAGTTGACATCAGATAACGTCCTGTCGATATTGAACACTGATATCTAATCACAACATCGTCACGTAGGTACCAACTCTGGCCGCAAGACCGCGTGACGTGTGCTGACTCACACACACTGTCCCCGTGTCCCCATATCCTCATGTCTCTTGCACGACACTCCACACTCCACACTCCACACTCCACAACGAACTCCCGACGACAACAACTTTAGTATGACCCTACTTGTGTCGCGATCGTATGGTGTTATCAATATCAAACATGAGATAGCTAACATCTATGTACCGCTATGTAGGAACAACAGATTACCTATGTACTTACAGAATACTAACTATCACGTAGCCTAAATTACTGTCAATAGTGTCAATTAATATCTTGCCTTGCGTGAGTTCTACCTACCTACCACAATCTGCTTCACTCTGGAGTAGGTACCTACCTATATGGCCACAAAATACTAACTATCACGTAGCCTAAATTATTGTCAATTAATATCTTGCCTTGCGTGACTCCTATAGTACCTACCTACCACAGTCTGCTTCACTCTGGAGTACCTACCTATGTAGTTACAGTATACTAAAACTGTCACGTAGCCTAAATTACTGTCAATTTTAATATCTTGCCTTGCGTGAGTTCTATAGTACCTACCACAGTTTGCTTCTCTCTGCAGTACCTGCCTATGTAGTTACAGTATACTAAAACTGTCACGTAGCCTAAATTACTGTCAATTTTAATATCTTGCCTTGCGTGAGTTCTATAGTACCTACCACAGTCTGCTTCTCTCTGCAGTACCTGCCTATGTAGTTACAGTATACTAAAACTGTCACGTAGCCTAAATTACTGTCAATTTTAATATCTTGCCTTGCGTGAGTTCTATAGTACCTACCACAGTTTGCTTCTCTCTGCAGTACCTGCCTATGTAGTTACAGTATACTAAAACTGTCACGTAGCCTAAATTACTGTCAATTTTAATATCTTGCCTTGCGTGAGTTCTATAGTACCTACCACAGTCTGCTTCTCTCTGCAGTACCTACCTATGTAGTTACAGTATACTAAAACTGTCACGTAGCCTAAATTACTGTCAATTTTAATATCTTGCCTTGCGTGAGTTCTATAGTACCTACCACAGTCTGCTTCTCTCTGCAGTACCTGCCTATGTAGTTACAGTATACTAAAACTGTCACGTAGCCTAAATTACCTACTGTCAATTTTAATATCTTGCCTTGCGTGAGTTCTATAGTACCTACCACAGTCTGCTTCTCTCTGCAGTACCTGCCTATGTAGTTACAGTATACTAAAACTGTCACGTAGCCTAAATTACTGTCAATTTTAATATCTTGCCTTGCGTGAGTTCTATAGTACCTACCACAGTCTGCTTCTCTCTGCAGTACCTGCCTATGTAGTTACAGTATACTAAAACTGTCACGTAGCCTAAATTACTGTCAATTTTAATGTCTTGCCTTGCGTGAGTTCTATAGTACCTACCACAGTCTGCTTCTCTCTGCAGTACCTGCCTATGTAGTTACAGTATACTAAAACTGTCACGTAGCCTAAATTACTGTCAATTTTAATATCTTGCCTTGCGTGAGTTCTATAGTACCTACCACAGTCTGCTTCTCTCTGCAGTACCTGCCTATGTAGTTACAGTATACTAAAACTGTCACGTAGCCTAAATTACTGTCAATTTTAATATCTTGCCTTGCGTGAGTTCTATAGTACCTACCACAGTCTGCTTCTCTCTGCAGTACCTGCCTATGTAGTTACAGATACTAAAACTGTCACGTAGCCTAAATTACTGTCAATTTTAATATCTTGCCTTGCGTGAGTTCTATAGTACCTACCACAGTCTGCTTCTCTCTGCAGTACCTACCTATGTAGTTACAGTATACTAAAACTGTCACGTAGCCTAAATTACTGTCAATTTTAATATCTTGCCTTGCGTGAGTTCTATAGTACCTACCACAGTCTGCTTCTCTCTGCAGTACCTGCCTATGTAGTTACAGTATACTAAAACTGTCACGTAGCCTAAATTACCTACTGTCAATTTTAATATCTTGCCTTGCGTGAGTTCTATAGTACCTACCACAGTCTGCTTCTCTCTGCAGTACCTGCCTATGTAGTTACAGTATACTAAAACTGTCACGTAGCCTAAATTACTGTCAATTTTAATATCTTGCCTTGCGTGAGTTCTATAGTACCTACCACAGTCTGCTTCTCTCTGCAGTACCTGCCTATGTAGTTACAGTATACTAAAACTGTCACGTAGCCTAAATTACTGTCAATTTTAATGTCTTGCCTTGCGTGAGTTCTATAGTACCTACCACAGTCTGCTTCTCTCTGCAGTACCTGCCTATGTAGTTACAGTATACTAAAACTGTCACGTAGCCTAAATTACTGTCAATTTTAATATCTTGCCTTGCGTGAGTTCTATAGTACCTACCACAGTCTGCTTCTCTCTGCAGTACCTGCCTATGTAGTTACAGTATACTAAAACTGTCACGTAGCCTAAATTACTGTCAATTTTAATATCTTGCCTTGCGTGAGTTCTATAGTACCTACCACAGTCTGCTTCTCTCTGCAGTACCTGCCTATGTAGTTACAGTATACTAAAACTGTCACGTAGCCTAAATTACTGTCAATTTTAATATCTTGCCTTGCGTGAGTTCTATAGTACCTACCACAGTCTGCTTCTCTCTGCAGTACCTGCCTATGTAGTTACAGTATACTAAAACTGTCACGTAGCCTAAATTACTGTCAATTTTAATATCTTGCCTTGCGTGAGTTCTATAGTACCTACCACAGTCTGCTTCTCTCTGCAGTACCTGCCTATGTAGTTACAGTATACTAAAACTGTCACGTAGCCTAAATTACTGTCAATTTTAATATCTTGCCTTGCGTGAGTTCTATAGTACCTACCACAGTCTGCTTCTCTCTGCAGTACCTGCCTATGTAGTTACAGTATACTAAAACTGTCACGTAGCCTAAATTACTGTCAATTTTAATATCTTGCCTTGCGTGAGTTCTATAGTACCTACCACAGTCTGCTTCTCTCTGCAGTACCTGCCTATGTAGTTACAGTATACTAAAACTGTCACGTAGCCTAAATTACTGTCAATTTTAATATCTTGCCTTGCGTGAGTTCTATAGTACCTACCACAGTCTGCTTCTCTCTGCAGTACCTGCCTATGTAGTTACAGTATACTAAAACTGTCACGTAGCCTAAATTACTGTCAATTTTAATATCTTGCCTTGCGTGAGTTCTATAGTACCTACCACAGTCTGCTTCTCTCTGCAGTACCTGCCTATGTAGTTACAGTATACTAAAACTGTCACGTAGCCTAAATTACTGTCAATTTTAATATCTTGCCTTGCGTGAGTTCTATAGTACCTACCACAGTCTGCTTCTCTCTGCAGTACCTGCCTATGTAGTTACAGTATACTAAAACTGTCACGTAGCCTAAATTACTGTCAATTTTAATATCTTGCCTTGCGTGAGTTCTATAGTACCTACCACAGTCTGCTTCTCTCTGCAGTACCTGCCTATGTAGTTACAGTATACTAAAACTGTCACGTAGCCTAAATTACTGTCAATTTTAATATCTTGCCTTGCGTGAGTTCTATAGTACCTACCACAGTCTGCTTCTCTCTGCAGTACCTGCCTATGTAGTTACAGTATACTAAAACTGTCACGTAGCCTAAATTACTGTCAATTTTAATATCTTGCCTTGCGTGAGTTCTATAGTACCTACCACAGTCTGCTTCTCTCTGCAGTACCTGCCTATGTAGTTACAGTATACTAAAACTGTCACGTAGCCTAAATTACTGTCAATTTTAATATCTTGCCTTGCGTGAGTTCTATAGTACCTACCACAGTCTGCTTCTCTCTGCAGTACCTGCCTATGTAGTTACAGTATACTAAAACTGTCACGTAGCCTAAATTACTGTCAATTTTAATATCTTGCCTTGCGTGAGTTCTATAGTACCTACCACAGTCTGCTTCTCTCTGCAGTACCTGCCTATGTAGTTACAGTATACTAAAACTGTCACGTAGCCTAAATTACTGTCAATTTTAATATCTTGCCTTGCGTGAGTTCTATAGTACCTACCACAGTCTGCTTCTCTCTGCAGTACCTGCCTATGTAGTTACAGTATACTAAAACTGTCACGTAGCCTAAATTACTGTCAATTTTAATATCTTGCCTTGCGTGAGTTCTATAGTACCTACCACAGTCTGCTTCTCTCTGCAGTACCTGCCTATGTAGTTACAGTATACTAAAACTGTCACGTAGCCTAAATTACTGTCAATTTTAATATCTTGCCTTGCGTGAGTTCTATAGTACCTACCACAGTCTGCTTCTCTCTGCAGTACCTGCCTATGTAGTTACAGTATACTAAAACTGTCACGTAGCCTAAATTACTGTCAATTTTAATATCTTGCCTTGCGTGAGTTCTATAGTACCTACCACAGTCTGCTTCTCTCTGCAGTACCTGCCTATGTAGTTACAGTATACTAAAACTGTCACGTAGCCTAAATTACTGTCAATTTTAATATCTTGCCTTGCGTGAGTTCTATAGTACCTACCACAGTCTGATTCACTCAGGCTGGAGTACCTATAATATATGAACAGTGGGGGTTGCTATATTGAGAAAACTGGCTACATGGTGCTGGGTGCTGGGTGGGGGGTGCGGGGTGCCCAGTCATCACAAAACGAGACTTAATTGGACACTCTGGGAAACAACCTCATTTCTAGAAGAAAACTTATATATCTATACCAATTTTCATAAGTACCCGTACGAATCCGACCTTATGAACCTTAGGTCACACTCACAACAATTATTTTTATTTTTATTATTTTGGAAAAGTATTTTACCTACCTACCTATAATACCTAAATACAATAATATGAGAGTATTATATATATAATATACACAGCTCGTCAATATCTTATCACCCGCTATCTACTCACACATCACATATTATTATAGACAGGTATTATAGTAGGTAGGTACACAAGCTTGTGGTTTATAATGTAGCTATAACGTATATCTACGTAGTCAATGTTATTACTTTACCTTTATTTAGGTACCTACCCACCTACCATACCACACAGTGCCTATGTAGAGTTCAGAGCATATCTTTGTGTGAGCGTCACATCATTACAGAGTAGGTATAGAGTATAGAGGTTCAGCCAGAGTGTTCAGCACTTTACTGTATTTCACAATTTCTAACTATTATAATTATAAATAATAATTACCAACCTATTATAAAATAAAAAATTGCCCTGCCGCGTCTGTCTGTCTGTAAGGTTTATGGTTATTAAACATTGACATGTTTAGGAGTTGAACATTAACAGTAGGTATATAAGTGAAAGTATGCTGTCTAATTCGTCAGAGATTTAACAAAGTGATATAGGAAACAATAATATTATGTATGATCTACAAAAACGTCCGCGGTATCTATTATTAATAGACAAGTTAGATATCTAGTAATAAGCGTAGGTATTTACTGTTGTAAACGCATACCTATTGCATCCCGTGCGAAGCCGGGGACGGGGTGGCTAGTGGATAATAATACCTATTTGTATTCCTAATAATCCTAAATGTATTTATCATTTGATAATTTATGATGCCCTTAAAAACCTTTTTTTATTTCCCCCCCAAAATCGAAATTCGATTATTTACGCTAGGTATACTTATATCCGTGTTTGGGTCATGAAACTCTTATATTAACTTAGTTCAGTTTCAACAGGTTCTCAATTCGGACCGTATTTTTTAATGTACTTATGTAATATGTACACCGATTACTCCGCCAATTGTGAATTGATGATTTTTATTTATTCGACAGACAATTCTTCCGGATTGATCCCAATTCTTTCTCATGAAAGTTAACAGGTTTTTCAGGAATTTAAAAAAATCTATGATGTCAGTTTACGTATCCACGTTGGTCTACGATTACGCGTAGTTCAGGATGCACATTGCACATGGTTCATATTCCACCCACAATGGTATTTATTTTTGAATTTTCTATGATTTTTTTTAATTTTTGCGACATAAGTTGTCTCTCAGGGCAGCAATTTTTTCTTTAAAAATGTACCGACTTCAAAATATTATTATGTGCACTGAAAAGTAAGAAATAATTTTATTTCGTCGTAGAAATTGAAGAAATCGTAGAGAAATTGGTGCCAACTTAAAAACTACTGTGCTCCCAATTTCAAAAATCTAGACAAATACTTAGGTACAGGATCTATACGAGGATCAGATAATATTGAACAGATCTTTATATAGATGTTTACTTAATCTTGTATCCTAATCTGACACCAACCTACAATTTTAAGACGACATAATATAATTATTTCTTCGCTCGTGGATATTTTCAGAACAAAATAAAATATAGCCTAGGTATATATTATATATCACTCAGGGATATTGTTACTTTGATACTTTCTATTCGTGAATGATTTTTTAGAATCTGTTCAGTATATAGTTTGAGATATTACTCCCTACATCCAAACTTACAAAATATCTCTATAATATTATTGTAAACTTTTAATGCACAAATTTGAATAAATATACGAGGGGTTGAAGAGGGTTAAATAGTTATTTGTTCAACAAGTGAGTAATAGTAGATTACTGACCCGAGCAGAAAGTGACTTATATTGTTGCACCGAGTGTTAGTTTGGGAGCCGGAGCTCTAAAAACACGATTGCAACAATAAGTCACTCTAGCAAGGTTCGTAATATGCTTTTCATCCAACTACGCAGTATTTTCCTCATTACTTGACAATATAGCGATCAGTAGGCGCTACTTTACTGCACATAGTGCAGTAATGTAGTATGAAAATCTATAACATCCCGCTCTAATAATCGGTAAATTATATGATTTTCTATGGTTGAAGTGCCAGTAGATGTGGAGGGATCTTGGTCTTGTTAAAACCATACACCTTGAGTTATTGTTAGTCAAACCTGGACATAAAACAAACCCAATAATTATAGTACTACACACACTTACACAAATACCCATCACCATAGTTACAGATATAATAATAAAAACAAACAACAAATAAAATTAAAGTTTCACTTTATTTTTTTGTATAAAGTAGATTAGTTTAAAAAACATAGAGGGATAAACAAAGGATAATATACAAAAGTTGATAGGACGAGGAACTGAGGGAGGGATAATGTCGTAAACGGATTGTTGAAACTTTGGACAACTGAAAAAGATGTGTTCTACGTTGCCTTCATCTAGACCGCACTCACATATTGAGTGGTCCCTAATCCTTATTTTATTTAGGTGGACCGGGGTACACGCATGACCCAGGCGTAAGCGGCAGATGGTAGAGATAACCTGACGGTCCACAAATTTAAAACTAAAGAACCAAGGTTTATCAGGGATGTTATCCATTATCGGCCCTTAGTAACTTTAGTATGGTTCCAGAGTTTTTGCCAAGAGTTAAGGAGGTCCGGACGAGCCAAGGAGCAGACGTCTGAAGAGAAGTTAGAGCTGTAATCGGGACACCCAACCTGGATAGCAGATTTAGCAAGCATGTCCACAGTTTCATTACCGGTTATGCCAGAATGGCTCGGGATCCAGGATAATGAAATACTTAATTGTTTCTGCCTACATACAAGAAGGGATGATCTAATCTTTAGAATGATAGAGTGTCTAGATTTATCACGGAAAGGGTTACACTGGATAGCTTGGAGGCAACTCAAAGAATCTGATAGTATCAAGGAGTTATTCAGGTTGTGAGAGAGAACATAAGAAATAGCTTCTAGGATGGCAATTGCTTCACCTGTAAACACCGACATCTGTGGGGGACACTTATAGGATAAAATTATGTGATATTTTGGGATCCACACTGCAGCACCGAGGCATCCATTCTCAGATATTTTGGATGCATCAGTGTATAGAGTAAGTCAGCCCTGCCAATATTTTGTAAGTGTTTCATTGAATTTTGAGTTAGCGAGTGGAGATCCTTTGTCTATATTAAAATTATTTACAACAGGGGGTGAAAAGTTAAAGATTCATAGGAAGACATGTATAGGGGATTTCTTGGATATTTATAAAGGGGGATTCTACAGATTTTGATGAAACTTATGAGTAAGCAGGTCAGCTCCTGGTTGGGACGGACCACCTCTGATAGACTCTGAAGTTTAGAGAGTAAGGGATGGGAGGAGACTTGGAGGGCTCTACAAAGGTAGCGGTCACAAAGGTATTGCCTGCGGATATGTAGTGGGGGGTCCACACATTCCACCTGTAAAGCACCAACTGGAGAGGACTTCATAGCACCCACTATGATTCTTAAACACCTAGATTGAATTTTGTTGATCTTATCCAAGGGGAGTTTATTGCATGGATCAAGAACAAAAGTGCCATCATAGTCAAGGTGGCTACGGATTATGGCATTATATAGGATCTTCTGTGAGAAGGGATGAGAACCCCACCAGACACCTGACAAGGCCCGAAGTACATTAATGCCACTTTCACATTTCTGGGAAATGTATTCTAAATGAGCAGAGCCTGTCAACCTAGAGTCCAAGATGACACCTAAAAGCTTGACTCTGCCAGAAATTGTAATTTGGTGGTTGAGGAGGCTGATCTGTAGATCAGGGGTTGCTCTTTTCCGAGAGAAAATAACTGAATTACATTTTGGGGTGGATAGGGACAGTCCGTGGTTGGTCAGCCAATCACTCAGATAGTATAGAGCAGAGCCCAAGCGAGAGCCAATCTCCGGGATGGAGGGAGAAGTGTAATATATAGCAATATCATCGGCAAATTGGAGAATTTCACAGAAGGATGACACCGAATTATCTAAATCATGGGAGGGGACTCAGGACGGAACCCTGAGGTAGACCTCTCCATACAGATCTTACTGGAAGTATTGAGCCATGATTGCGTATGCGAATATTCCTGTCCACAAGCATGTTGCATATAAAGTGTGTGATCCTCACAGGGATTTTCAGCTGTTGCATTTTCTGCCTGAGAAGCGGGAGGAGTACACTGTCATAAGCCGCTGACATGTCCAGGAATACTCCAACCAAATACTCTCCCCTTGCGAAGGCTGCCCGGATGTCAGTTGTGATAATACTGAGACCATCCATCGTACTAAAACCTTTTCTGAAGCCGAACTGAGAATTTGACAGGATTTGTCTACTTTCACAAATCCACTCCAGTCGATTCATAACAAGGTGTTCTGTTACTTTGGCCAATATTGATGATAAGGCAATAGGGCGGTAGGAAGAAGGATCTTTAGGATCCTTGCCATACTTTAACAGAGGGATGATAATCTGAGTTTTCCATGAGGGAGGAGGTATGCCTGCCTCGAAGAATAAATTAATTATGTTCAGAAAGAATTGTCAGCATAAATGAACCGGACTTAGTGATAAACGAGTAGGAGAAACCATCCTCCCCAGGGGCCGAGTCTGAAAGTCCACTCAGAGCACAGACCATTTCATCCATTGAAAATGCGTCGACAAAGGGAGGAGCCAATTAATCAATAAAGCCTTCGAGCCAGGGGCAGGTGTTACAAGTAGGGTCTGGATCAGAGGAAAAGGAAGATCGGAATTTTTTAATGTTTTTCCAGACGAGGGACAATGGATATCTAGGACTGAGTGACTCGCAGAATTTTGTCCAGCCTTGTCTCTTCTTTTTACGTAAGAGTCGTTGAGTTTGGGCGGCACAGGCCTTGTAGTTAATGAAGTTTGCGATGGTCATATTGATATTGCGTAGTCTCTCAGCCTCTTTGCGCTTCCTTATAGCGTTTGAGCATTCCTTGTCCCACCAAGGAGTGGATGAGAGTCTACGCTGGCTTGAATTTTTTAGGGGGAAGTGGGAGTCGGCTGCATTGCCCAGAGCCTCCACAAATAGGTTGTAGACATTGGAAGCGTTGTTATGGGAAGGGGTAGGGAGGGATTTCAGGGAGGAATCTAAAGTTTGAGAGTACAGCTGCCAATCAACATTAGAAAGGTTGTATTTGAGTAGTGGAGGTTGTTGGATTGTAGGGAATGAGTGGTGCATCAAATGTAGCATAATGGGGTAATGGTCGCTTCCATGGGTGCTATCCAGAGTAGACCAAGATATAGTGGAGGCCAGAGAGGGTGAACTCAACGAAAGATCCACGGCACTTCTAGGGTTCTGAGAAGGACTCGTTCTGCGGGTTGGAGAACCAGTGTTAAGCAGGCATAGGTCAAATTCGTCGAAAGATGAGAAGAGAACGAATCACATTTATGACTATCCCATAGGGTATGGTGGGAGTTGAAATCTCCCATAACTATAACCGTACCTTTGAAGAAGGAGAGGATTTTATGGATGTCTGGAATTACAGAAGGGCATGGATGGGGGATATATAGGGATATGAAGAAAATGCCGGCGACTTCAGCAGGCACGGCATTAATAAGCTGGCTGTGGGGTGGGAGAGAGGATTGGGAATAAGTTAAGGATCTCTTAACTAGGAGGGGGCACATCCTGCATACCCATCATCCCTGTCATCCCTCAAACAGGCATATCCGGGTATCCTGAAATGGGAGCCCCGGACAAGCCAAGATTCGGAGATGGTAAGGACAACAGGGTCATGTTCATTAATTAGGTAAAGTAGTTCAGATTTTTTATTTTGGATGCCTCTACAGTTCCACTGTAGGACCTTCTGGGGCGTTTTGTTGGGAAATGTTAATTAGTTGCTGGAGTTGGGAGATGACATTGTTCGGTAAGGAGTCACTGAATTTTGAGATGATGTTAATTCTTCCCAGTCGTGCACTCTTGACAGAGTGGTCGTGATTATGAATCACTCCGGAACGCTGCCGCCGCGCCGCTCTTGTGATTTCCCTCTATCGGTTCCGGTTGACAGCTTCACGGGAACATTCATTAATTGAACAATTTGTCACTGATCTAACGAGGTCAGTTCATCTGGTAGGGGAACGACCGCGAGACCTCCTGCCTTCGACTCGGCCCTGCACCACTAGCCGCTCCATTGAGTCTTCATTGCGAGTGATATGGCCGAAGAACTTCAGAATTCGCGTCTGTACCACAGACGAGAGTCTCTGCTTTATATTTCTTTTAGTATCTTTTAGTATGGAGACATTGGTACGGTTACTCTCAGAAGACGCCGCCAACACCACATCTCCAAGGCATCCATCTTCCTTCGGTCCTGCATTCGGATCGTCCATGTCTCCGCTCCATACAGGAAAATTGGAAAGACCAGACACTTCATTAGTCGAACCTTGGTGTTTTTGGTTATTTTGTTGTCTCTCCAAATTTTCCCGAGCCTTTCCACAGCCGATCTCGCCATGACACAACGCCTCTTGATCTCCGCCTCGCAACCTCCGCCATTAGTAATATTAGAGCCAAGGTAAATGTAGCTCTGTACAACGTCACAGTTGGCAATGGACTTTATGTCGGGTCTGTTGTCTGTCGCCCTATCTACAATCATCATTTTTGTTTTGTCACGATTGATTGCGAGGCCAAACTCAAGACTTGTCGATTCCATTAGCAGGAGGAGCTGTTTAATATCTTCCTCCGTTCTAGAGAGAAGTGTTGTGTCATCAGCATATCGTAAGTTTGATATTAGCCGTCCTCCCACAGAAACTCCCCCCCTCCACTTCTCGAGAACTATCCGCATCACATACTCAGTGTAGATGTTAAAGAGCAGCGGTGAGAGAATACATCCCTATCGAACTCCCGCTTGGGTTTTAAACACATCGGAATCCACTCCATCCACTCGGACAGCTGCTGTGCCCCCCTCATACAGCTTTCTTGTGAGCACATTTTCATAAGCACATCCCACACTTTGTTCCATTTCACGGTATCGAAAGCCTTTCGGAAGTCAACAAAGCATATGTATAAAGGAGTACAGAATTCCCTCTCTATCATCTGTCTCAGAATAAGAATCTGCTCCCGAGTACCCTTACCCTTAACAAATCCCGCCTGCTCGGGTGCGATCTCGCGATTCAAATACCCCTGGAGCCTCTTGTTGATGATGTGTAAGAGAATTTTACTGGCATGGGACATAAGGGATACCAGTCTGTAATTGTCTTTTTAGTTGATCCCTTTTTATGGAGTGGTATGAAAAGAGAATGTGACCAATTTATTGGCCACGCTCCAGTGTCCCAGATGTTAGAACAGATGATATGTAGGATATCCACCCCGATTTCTCCCATTGCCTTGATGACTTCGATTGGTATTTCATCTACGCCCAAGGCTTTATTAGGCTTGAGGTGTTCAATCGCAGCTCTCACTTCATCTCTTAGTATTTCAGGCTCCTGTTCCGCAGGTAAATCGACAGGTATGACTTGAACAGGCGCAGTCCGGGTGTCGGAAAACAGTGATTTGCAGTATGTTTCCCAGGTTCCCACAATCATTTTTATTTCAGTAACTGTGTTGCCATCTGAGTTTTCTATTGCCCAGTTTTTAGGCTTGAACTGACAAGTTATAGTTTTAATTTTCATGTGGAGGTCCCTGGTCTCAAACCTTTGTGCGTTAAGCTTAGCTCCGAACAGATGTTTTGCAAGGCTAGATTCCTATCCCTACGACATGCAGCTTGAATATTGGAGTTATTTAAAAGGGGGGAACTGGAGACAGTAGCGTAGGACTCTTTTGGTGATGGAACTCTACGTGAGGCCTCGAGATAACTTATGTTATCCTCTGCCATTATGATCTTGATGGCTTTTTGACGACCGAGTTCTGGACATTTAGGATCTGTGGCCATATGTTTGCCAAAGCAGTGCAGGCATATTAGGATTAGTAGGTCTTCATTGCTGACAGAACAAGTATCACCAGGATGATTTTGGCTACATTTGGAGCAGCGAGGGGAGGAGCGACATTGGGTACCTATGTGGCTAAATCTGCAGCAATTGCGGCACTGAATAGTTGGTAATTGATACAACTCAGTTTTTAATGCCATATTATAATAAAAAACCCTCTCTGGGAGGGATTGACCTAGAAAGGTGAGCACAACGGTGGTAGATGGGATCCAGGTAATTCCTTGATCAGAACGGTGTTTTCTGTTTAGCCTGCGGGCCTTTATTACTGGACCACAGTGAGAGGGGGTGGAAAGAGATTCGACAAGTTCTTCCATTGCCACTCCGTTGGGACGTTTCGGACAACTCCCATGCGCGTGATATGGAACCTAGGGATAGCTGCAGTCAGGTCATTTTGTAGTAATATTGGGTGGAATATGAACTGGTTGGCATCTTTACCTGACGAAAATTCGACAACTACTCTGTTACGGCCAAGCGACTAAATGCCGCCAGCAACCATATTAGGTATTTTATTGTGGTGTAGTAGTTGGGCAATTTTAAGTGCCTTTAACGTATTTCCCATTGCGGGATCGGGTTTATTTTTTGATAGGAGTACAATAAATAGACCTGGGGTGTGTTCATTATATGTGAGATCTTGTTCATATTTTGGAATGGTGAAGAAAGATTGAATGGAAGCCGAGGGTGAAGAGTTTTTCTTACTGTTGAGCGTGAGGTCATCCCTATCACCGGCGCGCTTCTGGCCTTTTAGCAAAATCTCAATCGACATAGGTATATCGGGCGGACGGCCCCCACCGGTGTCGGCGGGATCTTCGTCCCCCATGCTGATTGCTGTCTAGAGACAAACTATTTTATACACTTACCGGGGTGTAAAACAACATAAAAACAGACACAAACACGACAAATCACAAATCTAAGAAAAGTAATTAAATTGAGGTTAGAAACCCAACCGAGTGCCTTTTTTTTTGTTGTAGTTGAAAGAAAAGCAGATTAAGTCCGCCAAAACGTCATTCGCGTCGACAATATTTTTTTAATGGAAGGCAAAGGCAAAGACAGCCAAACAGCCTAATGTTTTTTTCGAGTGTTAAATTCGCTCTGAAAATAATAGTGAAATAAAAGTCACACTTTTAGCGAGGTTAGCAACCGCTTTTCCAAATTTACATCGCCAACGTCATGAAAAATTAACAAATAAGAAATTATTTAATAAAGCAACATGCCCGCCACATAAATCTTATAACCTTTATAATAAGTGCCTACAAAAAAAGAACCTAATTTAAAAACAAAACCCAGAGCGTAGATGTTATGGATTTTCATACTACATTACTGCATTATGTGCAGTAAAGTAGCGCCTAGCTATATTGTTTTTTTATAAAAAAATAAATTTTATTAATTTTTTCGCTATATTGTTAAGTAATGAGGAAAATGTAGCATGAAATAGTAGTTTATGAAAGTGTTGTATAATGAGGGGTATTAAAACACGAGTGTGTGTTTAAGAACCGAGATACCTAGTTATGTGCAGTTTCACACACTACTTTATCTACTCTCGTACATCGCCAAAACCTAGCACATCACCGCGCATGCGCATAGAGTACTAAGCCTATGGAGGGGCCATAGACAGGCTTCCCCTCTCGCCAATTTTTTCCCCTTTGACCAGTTATACTGACCAGGTGCGCAGTAATAAGTTACCTTAGATTTCGTTGGTATCGTTTTGTGTCGCGAGACAGAGCTCTAGGAAAATAGTTAATTGTGATGTTTTAAGGCGATCTAGGGCGTCAAACTTAGTGTTTCCAATCATTAATTATAATTATTATGTTTGTATTTAAACATAATCATCATAAAACGTAAAATCCGTTGCGACAATAAAACGACAGAAAAATACAGTGGTACAGGGGCTAGTACTAGGCGTTTACCTCCCCCCCGCCAAAAGTGGCAGAAAAAATTGTTCGGTGATTTATACGCTTCACGTCTCCTTTGCTATATACTCAAAGTGCATGCGTCAAAGCGGGCGCTGTCATAGACAAGTAAAAATTGGAATGAAAACTTTTTTGTAATGCTATAAATGCGTTCCATTAGAAAAAAATAATTGATAGAACCTCGTTGGCTATATAAACTTTTTTGGATTTACCTACCTGTATCGTAATGGTAAAAAAATTACTTTATAATATTATTTAATTAGAGAAATAGTGTTATAATAGTAGTTTATGATACGGGATCATAATAGGGGTAATTAAAATACAAGTGGAATTTTAAAAACATTCATGAGTGTTTTAATTCCAAGTTATGTGCCCGTTCATACACTACTTTATCTAATCCCATGAATTGTACAAAACAAATTGAACCAAGATATTTTTCTTAATCGACAAATTGGCGGTAAATGCGGTTACATACCTACTACGCATGCGCGTTAACTGTCAAGTGACTCCTACATGGGAGAGTCGATATTTTCATAGAGTTTAATGTGGCTGCCTAACACATATCCTTTGCTTTTCTGCATTTTAAAAAAACAAAACATTACGATATCGTTTTTGTATGAAAACTTCATTATAGTAGGTATCGAATTTTGACATATTAGAGACGAGTAGATATTATCTACTCTTATATCGTAAAATTTCTATTACAAAATCGAATTATACTTCATAATGATATGTTTTACATACACGCGTCTCTAATATGTCAAACTTCGATACTATAATGTATTATAGTACCGAAGTTTTCATACAAAAACGATATCGTAATGTTTTTTTTAAATGCAGAAAGGGCAAAGGATATGTGTTATGCACCCACATTAAACTCTATGAAAATATCGACACTCCCATGTGGGAGCCACTTGACAGTTAACGCGCATGCGCAGAAAGTAGGTAACTGCGATTTGCCGCCAATTTGTCGATTAAGAAAAATATCTTGGTTCAATTTGTTTTGTACTATTGCGTGGGATTAGATAAAGTAGTGTATGAACGGGCACATGACTTGGAATTAAAACACTCGTGGATAATTCCACTTGTGTTTTAATTACCCCTATTATGATCCCGTATCATAAACTACTATTTATTCCCAATTTCACTAATCTAGACATTCATTACCTAACGATTATGTAATATTGAACAGATCGTTATCTTCATAATATATAACTATGTTTACTTAAATTTATAACTTGGCACCAACCGTCTTCAAATTCTACGACGATATAGATATTAATTATTTCATACTTTCCGCGGTGCAAAATTTTTGAAGTCGGTACACTTTACGCAATACCTACGCGAAAAGGGGTGCTTAGAATTTTGACAACGAAATTCGTGATCAGCACCCTCATAAACAGGGAAGAAAGTGATTTTCGTAGCTGCAGCAACATTTTGTAGCTAATATGTATTATTTACTTTCCTGCAGTAACACGCTACATGTTCTTTCTTTATTTTGGTTACACATTTTTTTTTTCTTCACGGGATGCCTTCCAGCTTCCGAGACCTTGTTATCGGCCCCAGGTCTCATTTCACGAACTTGCTCCCATCAAAGTGTATCTGAAGCAAGCACGTAGCCAGGGGGGGGGGGGTCACTTTGTGTTTTATTTTGAAAAATAAAACACAAAGTACGACCATCTTTTCTGTAATATAGGTCAATATCCTAGCTCGCTTGACTCGACCTCATCAGCTCAGCTGAACTGATAGTAATTACCTACTTTTTAAAATTCTCAATTTCAAAAAGTGTCGGTGACGCATTTCGTGGGGGGGGGGGAGGTCCGGACCCACTGGACCCTCCCCCTGCCTACGTGCTTGATCTGAAGGTTCCATAACACTATTTTTTTTGTAACAGAATACGGTTGTATGATTAGGTACCTACTTATCACAAAAAATTGGTAATGAACTTCTTTCTAATTATAACTTTTATACCAACTTCTGAGAGTGATAAAAGTGAAGTTGCAGTAAAAGTAAACTGTAGTACGAAAGTTACAATATCCACTGTTATAGACCTAACACTTTATAAAAGTGTCAAATATTACTCTAATGACACTAACAGTTGCAAAAGAAATATTTGAAAAGCCAAACCTGCGCGGGCTATTAGAGTGTATTTTGGATATCTGAGTTGTAGAGCATGCTGTATACCTTGTTGTTGCAACATTTAGTTACAATCGACTCTACATCTAAAATTCAAAGTTTTAGTTAAATATGCAGCGACCAGCTTAGTACGGCTTAGATTCTATTATTATACATCAATTAGACTGTACTTACTACGTATTGTGTGTCAAGTTTGTAGGTAACCTATAGTGATGTTAGCGGGGTGAGCGGGGTGAGCGGGGTGAGCGGGGCGAGCGGGTGGCCTGTGTTTGTTCAGGATTACAAACCGACACAAATAAATATAAGAGCGACTAACGACATCCGCAAACACTTCGCTCTATAATATATTGTAGGTACTGTGTACACACGACACACCGCGACGCAGGTACGATCACCTCATGGGGCCTCATGGGATCTCGTGGGACCTCAATGGTACCTCGTACGTGGGACAACTGCATCACAGTATCTGACCGCGCGGTACTAACCTTACCTCACATAACCGATAATGAGATAATTTGTTCAAAACTGATTATGAATCTGCGCTGATAACTGTTACATAGCTTGTGTGTACTGTCGCCCGCACAGCTCACAGCTCGAAGCAGTCACACGAGCACGTTCAGGGTGTAGCACGACGTGACCACATGACATTGTATAACACCAGCCTCATGATAATCTCTTACAGACAGTCAATCGTGTGAACGACGCGATCTAGATATTGTACTGTGTGGTGTGTGTTATCAGTGGCTCGTCCCGCTATCAGTAGATACACACACACACACACCTCGGTCGCGGCGCCACTTGGTATTTGTTTCTACACAATATGACTGTATGTACCTATAAGTAGCTCTAGCTAGGTATATTATGTACAATGTAACTATTTGTGGAAATCGAGTTCTGTGGAAAATGTAGAGTTGGCCATCGATGATAATATGTTGCGATAACGTAACGTAGTATTGAGGACCTAACTCGTAAGTGTGGTCGGAGATGGTTCTGTGGAGTGTGGTTAGTCCTGGAGGTGGAGGTACGCTGCAGTAGGTGTCAGTCAGTACGTCGACCCCGCAGATACAGTATCGCGCTCTAAGATATGCAAATTGTTATCTCGATTATCTTAACTAGCCGTTAATGTGAGCGTTATCTTAAACTTGTGATACCGACATGACATGACGGTCGTGACGAGGTGGCTCTCAAGGTGGCTCCCGGTCTGTGGTCCCGGTGCGATGTGTACGGGGTGTGCGGGGGGAGGCAGACAGGCGCGCGACCTCGGGCGCTTATCGCTTGTTTTCGTCGGTCTATTTTTCCTCGTGTGTCACGTGACCGCATGTACAAACACACACACACACACATTATACCCACAAACAAATTAGTTTCACGACTCACAGCGCCACCTGTTGACCGTACTGAGACAGTGTGACAGTGTCCGCTAGATGGCGCCAGTCGTCACAACGCAACCGGTCATATAGGACAGGTAATTAGCACTCACAAGTTATTTGTGGGCAAGTTGTTATTAATGAGTGTATTTAACAAACAACACGTGTTTAATTGTAGGTAGGTGCAGTCACGCACTTGGTACCTACTCTTACTAGACATTGTTACCATTACGGCGGTGACTAGTCGAGGTAGGTACTAAGGTAGGTAAAGATGGGATGTGAACATAATGAATACAAAACAAAATGTATTTAAATATAAAATATAAATTTTAATATACTTAATAATATTTAATATTTGGTATTGAAGCCGCTGTGAGATGGTGTACTACCTACCTACCTACCTATGACGTGCTATACACAGTTAAGTACACATAGTAGCTGGTGTGCTATATATACGTACCTACTGTCCATACGAGCAGACATCAAGTAATAGCTGGTTCAAATGTATTTATATTGTTAAAACATAACTAAAGTTACATACTCGTACCTACCTACTGCAGCTACAGAGGAGGCTCCGACAGGAATGTTACATTAGGAACGAGATTCTATCATTATATATCTATACCTACACACGCACACACGCACACACACACACACGCACACACACACACACACACACACAGTCACGTAGACAACGTAAAGGCTTCTTAGGTATTACATTCAGTTAACTAGACATTACAATAATTTAAAGATACCAACAATCAATAACTCTGTACTATATAGATCTGAGATTTCTTGTCACCCTGTCGTGTGGTCGGTTCGGTCATGGAACAGCAACAGCTGGTCTGGCACCCCGGAGAGTCCCGGAGCACCCCGGCTAGCTGGGCAGGTAGTGTGCGGGCGGGGTGTGCGCGGGGGGTGCCGAGTGGTACTCTTCTGGTAGGTCGTAGATGCGCGGCTCGCTCTCCGACTTGGGATCTGTACACAAGGAAGACGTTAGTGCGGTCCGGTGCGGTCCGGTGCGGTGCGGACTGCGGAGTACTTACATAGTTGGTCAGTCTTCATCACGACGTACCCGCGCAGCTCCCGCCGACCCCCTGCCCCGCCTGATGCCCCACCCCCGCCCCGCTCAGACTTCAAGGTATTCTTTGGTTTCCGCTTCCGTGTCTGAAATGTCAAGAGTGAGTATTATTTTAAAACCTTAAGCTCTCATACAGAGTAGGTATATTTGTGCCCTTGTAAGTTGTATCTAACGTTATATCAACGTAGAGTAGAGTAGAGTAGAGTAGAGTAGAGTAGAGTAGAGTAATATTATATTATAGAAGCTCAAAAACCGTATTGTACAGTGTACACGTATGGTGAATAGCCTGAGAGCGTTGACAATGACAAAAACTTTTTAACCGACTAACAAAAAAGTTTTCTCAAAAGTTTCTCGGTTCTTAATTTGGGACGTATTGATCCCACTTTTTGGTGAATATTGATATAAAAATGCTAATATTTTATTTCAATAAACATGAAATATCGGTCTTTCATGAAAATATTTTTTTCAGGACTTCAGGAATTTGTGTTGAGAATAATGTATTAAGAGAAGACTGCGTAGCTACGGATATATCCAATACGTTAAAGTTTGATATATTGGCTCTGTATAGGGTTGCCATACGTCCGGATTTGTCCGGAATGCGGGGGAAATCCTAAACCGTCCGGAATTGTGAGTATCGTTTAGTCACAGAGTTCAGGCGCTGTGCATTTTTCGAATATTTGCTATCTCCTCAGTCACCCCGCGTTCACTTACACGTGTGCGATAGAGAGAGTTGTCTTGAATTACGCGCAAAATAGGTGTTTAGGTGTTAATGTTTTTCTATACCTAAACGTTAACGAAATTATTTGATTTTAGTCTCTATCGTTTTGTTACATCATAAACTAAGTCGGCTTGTTTTGATTTTTTAAAAATTTAGTTTAGTTTCATAATTATAACGAGATAAGTTTTAGTAAAAAAAAACTGTTTTTGGGGATTAATTATTTCTGAATTTATAAGCAATATGAAAAAAACAAAAACGAGTCGACCTAGTTTTTACTTGTCTCTATAACATATAAAAAAACAGCAAGAACGGATTATGTTTAGTGGGGTAGAAACGTTAACGCATTTTGTATGAAAATTTTTAGCTAAACAATAGAGTGAAATAAAAAATTCGCAAATTTGCATCGCTTTTTCACATGCACGATGCATAACGACATTAATATTATATTAACAAGAAAGTCCGGAATTTTCATTAAATGTCAGGAATTTTCTCCGGAATTTCGATTTTTTGATCTGGGAACCCTAGCTCTGTATGAGTTTTCAATGTTTAACCCAAATGGAGCAACAAAACATAGATTGTTGATTGTATAAATGTGGCAGATTATTTTGTGTCAACTTGTCAAGTCAAAGTGAAACAAAGTTGTTCTCTGAAAAGCAAGGAAAAAATATACTTAGGTAAGTATTTAAGTATATATTTGATGTATGATTAGTCGTTGAACATGAAGTTTATAGTGATCAGTAAAATCAAACATAAAATGGAACAGATCTTTATCTTCTTTACAATTTATTTAATTTGTATCCTAATTTGGCCCCAACGGTCTTCAAACTCAACGACGAATTATAATTATTTCTACCTTTTCTAGTGAATATTTTTTGAAGTCGGTATACTTTTTTTATTATTCAGCTCAAAGAGTGACAAAAATGTTTGTAGTCATTACTATAATGGATAAAGCAGAACTTTTTTTTTATATATAGAGAAGACGACATGTAACCTTGCCACCGCCTGATTATTAAGCATAGGTGGCTGGTCCATGAATGCGCGCGACTGGCAGATCATACCTAATACAGTCCGCCAAGTCGCGTCCACTAGAGATGCTTTTTCACGCTTCGCTTGAAGGACTCCAGGTTGTAGAAAGGAGGAAAGACCGACGCCGGAAGTTCATTCCACTTTTTGGCAGTACGACACAGGAACGAGTCACTGAATTTTTTCGTTCGTATGCAGAACGTGTCGACGCGACGGTGTGAGGATGAAAACTGTATCCTGTGCGAGCAGTGCGGGTGCGAAAAGGGGATGGAGGGACGAGGCCATGGAATTCTTCTGAACACTCCCCATAATAACTACTACTAAAAAGTATCCAGTTCATGGTATTGAAGACGATTATTGCTGATATACGTCATGAAAGTACATATCGCACACCAACAGCACACCGTCCTTTATTGTAGTTGGAGGGAAATCGCAAGAGCGGCGGGCGGCGGGAGCGGGCGGCGGCAGTGTTCCAGAGATATCCGTACTCAGTAGAGAGTACCTAGTATATTAGATATCTGTGGAGAGTACTTATATTCCTTGCTTAGTAGTCACGAGTAGTCACGACCGCTTTGTCAAGAGTAGTCTATGGTGCCGAGTGCACTACCACATGCAGTACTACTTAGAAGAACAAGAAAGGTTTACAACAATTAATGCTACCTCCTTTGTATAACTAAATCTGGTAGAACGCATAAAGTTAACGACCAAATTAGTCTTTTGTTAACATAATAACAGTAATAGTGAATCATGTCGGCGAAAATGTAAGCTGTCTAAACCGTGAGAGACAGGTATTGTGCCGCTGTGCCGCTGTGCCGCCGCGATTCTAGGTATAGTTATACAACAGTAGGTACCTGTATGGAGTCTTTCTTCATGGCGAGCGGACGGTTGATGCTGTGCAGCTTGAAGTAGAGTCCGCACGCGTTACAGACGGTCTCTCCGTGGGCGTTGCGGCGCCACAGCGAGGTGGTGGCCGTCTGGCAGTTGGAGCACAGCATGCCGGGCCGCTTGCTGCCCATCTGCAACAGGCGCGCAGTGAGCGGGGCGGGCGGGGGGCGCGGGCAGGGCAGGGCGAGGACCGGCTCACGTACCCCCTTCTTCCTGTGGTCGAGGAGCGCGCTTCCCGGCGGCGGCGCTGAGTGTGCGGACCCCGGAAAGAGGAAGCCCTTGTACAGCTCCGCGCCCGGCGGGGTGCCCTCCGCGGCCACTGCAACAACGTGGGGTGCTCTATAGAGGGGCTCCGAGCGGGCGCGGTGTGTGGGGTGGGGTACACATGGCAGGGGGTACGCGGCCGGCTACACGCTACAGGGACACAGACATACGTCGGGCGGCGCCGGCATGTGCGGAGGCTGGCGGGCGCGGGCGGGCCGGCGCGGCTGGCGGAGCGGCCGGTTGATGCCGTTCATCTTGGTGTAGAGGCCGCACGCGTTACACAGGTAGTGGCCGGTCCCGTCTCGGCGCCACAGCGGCGTGTGTATAGCGCCACAGTTGACACACTCGCGCCCCTCCGTGAACAACTCCACGCCCTCCACTGCCGACACGACACCAGGACCTGCACTCACTACACTACGTATACACCACACACCACACACACATCTGTCATGACGTTATCATCCGCCTTACTCTGAGTAACAAACAACCAACATCTCATATACCAACCAAGGTAGGTGCTGCTTATTAGGTACTCAGCCGCGCCGTACAATTTAATGAAGACAGCTGATGCTGCCCTCCAGTGGCGGGGCAAGACCTAAATTTGATGTGGGCAAGACAGATTTCGCGAGGCCCTGTTCTGTGGCGACCTGAAGACGGATTTTATAAAATAATAAAAAAAACAAAACAATTAACACTGCCAAGTTTTTATTCATAAAAATACAAATTAGATTAATATTAATGAAAAATTACAAATCGTAAATATATAGGTGGACATGACAATACCAATAAATTAAATATCGGCTTTCAAAGGATGCTTCCAGTCCAAAAAACAATCAATTCAATTCAATTTAAAAAAATTATGGTTCTATAGTACTGACGATGATTCTGCCAGTGATATTTATGCAATCAGGACAGCAGTCAGGACATAATTTAACATTTTAAATATTTTCTTCATGCTGTATAAGGTACCACCATAGGGGTCAATGATCTATGCAAACAAATAAAACAAGGGATTCCCCGCACTGGTCGGCGGCGGCAAGGATTACTCGCGATATAATAGTTACGCAACGTAAGCAAATGTTGCCAGACGAAAAAAAACATATTTCACAACAAAATTAATTTATATCTTTTTTATTTTATTCTCGCTTTGAAGCAATGCATAAATTTTTTTGAGGCGCGAGGCCCCTTGTACCGCGAGGCCGTAGGCGGTGGCCCACGTCGCCCACGCCTTACGCCGCCACTGCTGCCCTCATCCCAGTAGGTATAGCGTCAATTAAATAACACATCTCGAAAACCACACAGGCGAAGCCGGGACTTAGTATCTACACACATATAAATATATGTAGGTAGGTTACATGATCATCATAAATGCAAAAAATAAAATGTCGTATTTAAGTATCTAAATTATTACCTATACGTAAAAAGTAGGTGGCTATAATTATCTCTTTTATAATTATGTGTCTAATTATCTGGATCTACAATCGTCGTTGGATGTTTAAAATGGCCCTGATTGTCCTGTGATATAGTCGCAGCTAGCAGCTCGTGTATGTAATAACTGTAGGTATACCTAACGAGAGCTATGTGTGGCCGTGTATATAGTGTGTATGCTGTATCCGGTTGAACTGAGCATAAATATGTTGCGGTTACTGTTGGTGTACTTGGTATGTTGTTATACTTTGTTGTCAATACGTAGATAGCGGTAGTCAGGTGGAGACTGGAGACATGTACCGCTCAGTGATCCCTGCTTGAAGAGGTGAGTTGCAGGTAGGTACGAATTACGAGCACAGAGTAAGTAGGTATTGTTTTAACGATAAGGTTTGAACTTGAATAACATGACAACAAATTATACTTACTAAGTGGGTTTATTATACTTACTGGACCAGAAGCTACTGATGTTAGGTAGAGTGTGCTGTGTGCTGTGTGCTGTGTGCTGTGTGACCTACGTAGGTATGGTGTTGTTACTACATAATTAAATTGTCATTAGGGAAGGAGATACGTCTCTGTCAATATATAAACTGTGATATTTATTGGTAGTGTTGACGAGCAGATGTAAATGTAAGAGTGTTGTGTGTGACGGGTGAACGGGTGGCGGTACTACTACAGCGGGCGGTGTTATCGCGTGCATGACCTCTGACCGTGTTATCTGTGGTGTGTATGTGTGTATACAGGCAGTACAGTACTCACTGGCGGACAGACTGGCAGCGGCGGAGAGCGGGGCGCGGCGGGGGGGCTCGCCGGACCACTGCTCCTGTAACACGCGGACGTTGTCACTAACAACTATAACATCATGTCACGGTCACACCAGTATAGTTACCTACCTGAGGGGAGTATCCTGGCTGCAGCGGGCTGTACATGAAGCGGCTGAACGCTGGCAGCTTGGTGGGTGGTTGCGGGGGTGGCGGGGGATACTCCTCCGTAGGGGGGGAGGCGGTGCTCTGTGACCACAGATCCGCACCGAAGTAGGTGGCCGGCTCCCCGGGTACTCCCGACACGGAGCTCGCCGGGTACCGCGCGCCCTCCCTGCGACAATAATAAAGTTAAACAAAAACAGTTCGCACCTCTCAGAACCAGCGACACAAGCGACAGAGACGACACAGGCGACGACACGTTTACGAGCCTCTTCAGTTTTTTGGGAGCAGGTACCTAGTCGCGGGTCGCGGGTGAGGAGTAATATTGTTGTAAACCGCGCTCATCTCGGGACTGCACATTGCACATTGCACACTGCACACTGTAGGTAGGTACTCATCTCACTAATAACAACAGTAACACTATTCTCAGTTTCCAATTCCAACATTTAACATCTTCATAATGTTTTTTCATCACGGGTTGCCCTACAGCCTACAGCTCGCGAAACCGTGTTATCAGTCTCAAGATATGAAGATACCCAGCGGAAGACTTCTAAATACACCTCAACAGTCAACAGAACTGGCCACGCGTTAGGTACCTATAGCCTCGGCAATGGGTTTATTTAATTAGCTAAAGGCTTATGTACCTAGATACTGGTATACGTTCTCATTGCATATTACTCTAAATCAAAGACATTAATTTAAGGGACATACCTATCTACTAAGAAAATAATATTATAACTCTCACCAAATAAACAAACCTTGGGTTGGGACATACTCTTATGCCTTCCTCTTATTGTTATTAACCGAACTTCAAAAGAAGGAGGAGGTTTGCAATTCGTCGGAATCTTTTACTTATTTTTTTATGTATTTTGTTTGATCTCAGGAGGTCAGGATCTGATGATGGGATCCTGGAGAAATCGAGAACTCTTCAAATTTTATAGGCACACTTGAAGTGATTTGGGTATTTTTTTTATAGTGACATTTGCTTTCGGAAAGCACACTTTTCAGTGCATAATTTTTGAAGTCGGTAGGTACCTACACTTTTTTTTAAAGGCAATTATATTAGTAACTAGCTTTTGCCCGCGACTTCGTTCGCGTAGAATTAGGAATAATGACGTAATCTATTTAGCAGAGATTTCCCTTAATTTTATCTTTTACCCCCGTAAATTCCCCGCCAGTCAGAAGCTCAAAAAAAGTATAAATTCCCAGTCCCGTAAAAATATTTCCCCATGCCCAATTTAACAATTTCCTAAGGGTTGTTTTATGTTTTGAAAAATATTTGTACCAAGTTTCACACATAGGTACTTACCTAATACGATTTCCCTATACAAACTTCTACACCCCGTTGCACCCCTCCATAAGGGTCGTATTTAAAAATCCAAAAATACGTGTTTTGTTATTTGTTTTGAAGAATATTTGTACCAAATTTCAAGTTAATATACGCCTGTAATACGATTTCCCTATAAGTACAAACTTCTACACCCCGTTGCACCTCTCCTTAAGGGTAATTTTTAAAAATCCAAAAATACGTGTTTTATTATTTGTTTTAAAGAATATTTGTATCAAGTTTCAAGTTGATACCTACACGTATTTCCCTATACAAACTTCTACACCGCGCTGCACCCCTCCTTAAGGGTCGTTTTTAAAAATCCAAAAATACGTGTTTTATTATTCGTTTTGAAGAATATTTGTATCAAGTTTCAAGTTGATACCTACACGTATTTCCCTATACAAACTTCTACACCCCGCTGCACCCCTCCTTAAGGGTCGTTTTTAAAAATCCAAAAATACGTGTTTTATTATTTGTTTTGAAGAATATTTGTATCAAGTTTCAAGTTGATACCTACACGTATTTCCAAGTAATTACAAGTAGATACACGCAGGTAATACGATTTCCCTATACAAATTTCTACACCCCGTTGCACCTCTACTTAAGGAATAAGATTTTACATACAAACATATTTACCCCATTTGAATATCGAAATTTCCTTCCTTATTCCTTGTCTACATAATAAAAGGAACTTCTGTGCAAAATGTCAGCTTCCTAGGTCCAAGGGTTTGGGCTGGGCGTTGATGAGTCAGTGAATCGGAACTTCTCTTTTTATATATATAGATAGCAACATTTTCTGAGAATTTCAAGCTCCAAATATTTTAATTGTTGAGATATACGCTTTTTTTTGCGGGTTAACAATAGCACTTGGGTATCGCACCATTGCAGGGCCCATTTTGTAGATAATTCATTTTTCTACAAAAGACCTAATAAGTGTAAAAGTAAGTGTATTTATATCGAAAAATGCACCTGAAAGGAGATATTATGAGCAATTGTTCATTTAATAAATTAAATTTAAAAAAAAGTGTACCGACTTCAAAATTTGCACTGAAAAGTAAGAAATAATAAATATTTCGTCGTACAATTTGAAGACGGTCCCCCGTTGCGTCTGTCTGTCTGTCTGTAACCTGTCTGTCTGTAACCTGTTGACGCATAAACGTTTAGATAGGTTGATTCACCGGAAAGATTTACAAGTATTAAACATTATATCATATATATAGTGCATTAGCAGTATAAGTGGATCAAGTCATAGAAAAAGTTAGCCCCAGCGAGTTTTCATGACGTATGCTGCTGTCTAATCCGTCAGAGATATAAATAATGATGAAAAAATGATAAATAGAGATATAAAAATCCTCGGTGACATAATTATATATCTCTAGAAGCGTATTCAAATTGTTGTAAACCCATATATTGTACCCGTGCCATAGAGCCATAGATCCGCCCGCGCCACCCCGGGCTAATGGCGATCGTAAGGTTCACATGAGTATAATTAACAATTTCAGCCTCTACAACGAAAATTATTTCAAATCGCCTAACATAGCAAATTACCTCATTTTCGATGGGTCGTTAATAGCTGCATTTATCTAAGTCCAATTTTCATGAAAAAATTACAACATTTTGAAAGAATACTTTTTTGAATAAAATAGAATCGTTAAAATCGCTGCGGAAGAGGTTTACTTAAATTACTAAATTACTGGAAAACTGCTGAACTGATTTTTATTACATAGGTAATACCTACCTGTAAGATAATTATCAAGAGATGTTTTTTCAATAAAAAAATAGTTTATCGATTTGGTTCATAGGTATGCGTCATCAAGATAATATCGAAAAATAAATTTCAATTATACCTACTGGTGTCTCTGGCCACATCGTAAGGAATAAAGTCCGTAAAGGTGTGTTGTTGTTGTTGTTTAAATTTCAAAAACTATCCTAAAAAAGTACTGAACCAATATTTATAATAGGGGATTTTGTAAATATGACTTTGTGGCTTTCTACATCACTGAACTACATAATATATCTGTTAATAGTTGTAGCAGTTTCGTCTGGCTAGTGGCTATGTCTATTGTATAGGTCCCACATTGACCCGCTTGTAGATAAGTATCCCACCAAGAACAGTAGAACCTGTACACTGTACCGTATCATTAACAAATCACTCCATATTCATGTAACTTTAGTTGTAGGTACAATGTTTTGTCACTTGACGTGTCACTATGCCGATTTGAAAAAAGTAAAGGAATGTTCTCAATTCGTGTATGTGTAACTATGTCAGTTGTGAACCGATTTTGATAATTTATTTTTTATTTGGTATTTACATTCTTCCGCATTGCTCCCGTATTTTTGTAATGTAAATTGGTTCACTGATTTTTCAGTTATTTTAAAAAGACTGACTGAAAATTTATAAGTCTATTCTTCGTAATATCTCGATGAAATATGTATCGATTTAAACTTTTATTTTACGTATATAATTAATTTGTCGACTTTACATGTCATGAAAATCGGTTCGGTGGTTTTTCAGGATTTTAGTAAATTGTGCTGAGAATTATGTAAATATCTGAGAAAAGGCTTAGCAATAGTTGCTATTGACGCGAAGTTGTCAATAGGGATGTTGTAAATACTTTTAAAATAAAGCTGTAGGAGATGTATCCCGGCAAAAACATAAATGTGAAAGAAAGCCAAGTTCGTAACAAGAAACTTGCAAGATAACAGGATCCCTAATGAAACAAGTCATATCTCACTGGATACTAAAATCCCTCAAAGTTCCTTTAATCATAACGCCTGTACCTACTGTAATGCACAATGTTCTTCAGTGTCTTTAAAATACAATTTGTTATGTTATGTTCTTTGCTACATACCTAGTCCAACAAAATTATAGTCACTGATTAGATAAAATAACTTAGTCAGTGAGTGATACAGTGAGCCAAACAGTTAGGTTAGTTAATATTGTTAGTTATATACTCTGTGGTTATTTATTTGAAATTTAGATGGAAGTTGACGGTCACGTGTCCGGAAGTATGATATTTTTTTTCATTTACACATTTAAATTAAACAGACGTATTTATTAAACAAATAAACTTTATTTTCAGTGATGAATAAAAAATATGATTGTGTATTTATTTTGTTTCATTGTCAACACCCCCTATTCTGTGCCTCTAGTGAGAAAGGATATAAGAGGCCGACTTTAAGTATGCGCTATAGACGTAGTAATTATTGTTTAATCTATGGTTATAGTCATACTCTAGTAGAACTTAGACGTTTGTATATACTTATTGCCATTATTAAGATCGAACAAATGTAACACCGCCGAATGTAACACGATTTTTGTATGGGGACTTCCTTTAATTTTTAACTTTATGTAATTTTTATTAATTGTTTTTTATCTGTGATTTTCAAGTGTCTACCCATTACGGTTCAAAAGATACAGCCATGTAACAGACGGACGGACGGACGGACAGACAGACAGCGGAGCCTTGGTAATAATAAGGTTGCTGTTTGCCCTAAGCCCTAAAAATATATTTCGAATGGTCTAAGAAACGTAGATAAATATCTAGCGGTGTCAATAAAGACATAAAACAGGCAATCTTCGGAAGTCCTCAAGAACAGCTTCGATTTTAATAATTATTTTTCGTTTTTTATATTATTTAAAATTAGAAACCTTTTGAAGTGGGAAAATAATTATTTTTATTATTTAAACACTATTTATATAAAAAAAACAATTTTTCATTCAATACTTACTTACTTATTCTACAATTAATACAATGAAAGTTAATTAGAAAATTATTATGAATTGTGGATTATTTATTACAATGTCTATAAAAAAAATATAATTAGAAATTGTTCATCAATACTTTTAGGGAATAAATAGATCAAAACAATTAGGTATGTACCTACCTACATCAAATATGTAAACTTTCTAGTTTATTTGAATAATACCTATCTACATAAAAAAAGTTAAATTTTCATCATCATATTGAAGACTTCATCTTCTTCAAGTGATAGGTGATTGTTGCAGTCAGTTCCACTGCAAATCACGCGGGCAGGTGAGCAATGAAGGCGACTTTTTCTGCAGCCACACGCTGATCTGCATCCGGTTTTACAAGAGCATCTATCTATCATCACGCCTTTCATCCCAAGAGGGGGGCAGAGACAATAAAATGCCATTTGTTACGATCCTGACATATCTCTTTCGCTTCTTTTATATTCATCATACCTTTCTTACATGTTCGGCGATTGTGTGTACTTTTAATATTTCCAACGATCAATACATTTTTTATATGTTTAATAAAAGTACACCTAGGTCGTCCTATGCCAGTATTTCCTTTCACTTCAGTCTTATAAACCTTTTTAGTCAATCTTTCATCCTTCATTCTTTCAACGTATCCAAACCAGTGTAAACTACTTTTCTTCATTTTAGTCACAACATCATCTTTCACTTCGCATTCTTCTCTAACGACATCGTTTCGGATGCGGTCAATACGCTTTATATCACACATTCACTTGCTCTAATTTACATCCTTTCACACAAATGTTACACTTCGTTTTTTCATCATCCTTTTCAAATACTAATACTTTTGGTTTCGAATTATTAATATACATACATGAATTTATTCTCTCATTCCTCGTTCAAAAGTGCAACCAGGCTTTGCAGCTCTTGCTCTGAGGATCCGCATCCGGTTTTAAAAGAGCAAAATATTATTTTCAAAACGTACATAGGTAGGTGCTGCTGGTTGATCATTTTATTGCATAATTATTGGTATTTGAGCATTATTTTGCCAAAAACTCTTTTAATATGTTGTTTAGCTGCATCCTCTCAATCCTCAGTCGAAGGTAACGAACTGAGTTGTAAGCTCTTGTGCTTTAACGCTAATCTTATGAAAGGTTTGTATCGAAGTTCATTCAAGTTTTTGGCACCATACATTGTGAGAATACAATAATTACCTTCATTAAAAAGTATATTTTCACCTTTTTAACGACTTCAAAAAAAGACGTTACTCAATTCGACCGTATATATATATTTTTATGTGTGTTCGCGGATAACTTCGTCGTTTATAAACCGATTTTGATGATCTCTTTTTTAATCGACAGATAATTCTTCCGGATTGGTCCCATTTTTATGTCATAAAAATTGGTTCATTAGTTTTTCAGGAAAATTGAAAAAAACTGACTTTATAAGTCAATTATCAGTATCTCGATGATTTAAGTACCGATTTTGACGACTTATTTTTTTAAGGATATAATTATTCCTCGACATTATCTCACAGACATATGACGAAAATCGGTTCAGTAGTTTTTCAGAAATTCAGTAATTGGTCTCTGTTTACGGCTGAAAATTATGTATCAGAGAAAAGCCTTAGCAACGGTTGCTATTGACACGAAGTTGTCAATTTTTGTATCGACGGTGGTCTAACGGCTAAAGGTATGGTATGGTATGGTATGGTGCAGTTCAGGATGCAAATGATTCAAATCCCATCCACAGCAGTATTTTTTTTTATTTTTCCATTAATTTTTTTTATTTGCGTTATTATTTGTCTCTCAGGGCACCAAAATCACTTAAAAGGGAAAAATAAATTAACTTTAAAAAAAAAGTGTACCGACTTCAAAAATTTGCACTGAAAAGTAAGAAATAATAAATATTTCGTCGTAGAATTTGAAGACGGTTGGTGACAAATTATAAACAACTTACTTCCCAAATTCACTAATCTAGACAATTCATTAGGAACCTACGATCATCAGTACAAACAGTATAATATTAAACAGATCTTTATGTTCTTAGATGTTTGCTTAATTTTGTATCCTAATTTGGCACCAACCGTCTTCAAATTCTACGGCGAAATATTTATTATTTCTTACTTTTCAGTGCAAATTTTTGAAGTCGGTACACTTTTTTTTTAAAGTTAATTTATTTTTCAATTTTAAGTGATTTTGGTGCCCTGAGAGACAAATAATAACGCAAATAAAAAAAAATATGGAAAAAAAAATACTGCTGTGGATGGGATTTGAACCATTTGCATCCTGAGCATACCATACCGTACCTTTAGTCGCTAGACCAAATTTATAACCTATGTTATAATTTAATGAATACCTACCACCTTTTCATAAATTTTTTGACGGACGCGAAACTAGCGGCACTACCAGCACGTGTTAGAATGCGACCACATGAAACGTTTATGGGTACCTACTCATACCTATGATGTAAGTTAAACAGACAATTAGAGGTTCTAGCTAGTCTATAATACTTTTAGAACGCTTTCTGTGCTTATATTTGACTTGTCGGAGGTACCTATACCTACCTACCTACCCTTGACGTACCTATAATATTATATTAATTAGTTTGATGGTACCTAGGTAGGTATATATATATATATATTTTGTTTGTTGTTTAATACAACTGATGAATGACTAATTAAATATTAATTATAGATACCTATATAATAAGAAGTAACTTGTAATGTTTGTAATATAGTAACAGCTGGAGCTAGATATGTAGGTAGGTAGGTAGGTAGGTATGACACGTGTCCTGCAGCCTGCAACTGAACACAACACAAGAGGAGGTGCTGCCGGCTGCGGTCACGTCCGTGTCGTGCACTATGTAGGTACAGCTTGCACGTCCGGACTGTATGTAGGTATGTATTACTTTAATGATGTTTACATTGTTATCATTACTTTATCTAAATCATACTACGTTTAGTTAGATAGCCTACATGTGGCTTTGTTTGGTCACAATACAGACATATATAGCGGGAGGAGTGTGGGCGGTACTGCTCTACACCGCCACACCGCTACACCGCTACACCGCTACACTGCACCTGTCCGTCTACTGTGTCCAATCACAGGAGCGAGCGTGTGTCGGAGGGACGTCCTACTGTACGTACATTGTATGTAGGTAGGTATATAGGTACTTACTGCTCCAGCTCGCCGTAGGGCTCCAGGTAGGCGTCGTAGGTGAGGTCGCGGCGGTAGTCGTGTGCTCGGGGCGGGGGCGGGGGCGGAGGCGGGGGCGGACTGTACTCGTGCTTCATCACGTTGTAAGGACGCAGCTCCTGGTACCGCGGTCCGGCCCCCCCACCGCCGCTGCCCCCCTCATCCCACTCCCTCTTGAGCCCCCCCTCCTCGTGTCCGTGTCCTCCGCTCTGGTTGTTGTTGACCTCTCCCAGCGGCACATCAGCGTTCCACCCGCGACTCGGCCAGCTCTCGTGCAGCATGTTTCTCTACACTCTACACCTCTACACCCGACACTATACCTAGAGACACGTCCGTCCGTGACGCTCAGTGTGGCGCGACTGTAGCTACTCGCCCCGCGCCCGCGACCCGCTACCTGCCCTCCCCCCGCTCTGTAACACTACCGCTCCGCATCCCCGCCGCACCCCCGCGACCCCCGCACTCCTTCCTCAACCTTCCACGAAGTGTTTAACGAGCTCGACCCGACGCGACCCAAGCTGACACGAGGTGACTGCGACGAGGGGGCTGCTCACCAGCTCACTGCAGGGACTTAGGTACTTACTACTGGGATGTAGAGCTAGAACTCTACAATGAGCTGTAACTACCACATTACCTGGTAGGTAATTCTGTCAGACTAATCACTAAAGTTAATACTGCTGGCTGTCAAGAGACAATTTTATGGACAACCTACTTTTACATTATTATCAAAGGTATAGATATACCTACAAGGGGCACGTGGTTAGGTCTAACGGGTCTAACGAATGGCTATGCTATGGTCATTAGGTACCTACACACAATCAACATCGTGTTCCAGCGGCCTGCAGCACCTACCCACACTACCTACGAGATGAGGTGGTGACTGCAGCAGGTGTTATAGGTGTTGTATAGAGTCAAGAGTAGGTTATACCTACTGCTACCAACATATAGGTAGGGTGTAATATGTAAAGTAGTTCAAGAAAAGTTAGTCGCCTCGTGTAGAGTCGTGGTATAGGTAGGTATAGTAGGTATAGGCTCGTGTTTACTGGTGCGTGTCCTGGCTGCTACTTATTGACTGTGCAGTACTCTACACTAACTGACATATCGCGCTCATTGTGACACATTCTATTTAATTATACCTACATAAGTAACCACCTCTTTGTTAGGCACGAGTGGCACGACCAGTGTCGACATATACGTGTGTGTACAATAGGTACATCACACACGACATATTGTGTAACTTATGGTAGGTAGACGTAGATAGTTAGTTGGTGTTATTGTTGTCAGTTGTGTCTCCTGGGTAACCACAACACAACTTAGAGCTATTATAGGTAGGTAGGTTACAAGTCCTGCGATCACAACTCCACAAGTGACACACACAGACCTTTGTATCTTGCGGTGTAGCTAGAGTTAGGTACCTACCAGTAACAGTGTCAGTCAGGTAGGTATATGGCCTATATACCTTGACGACTTGATGAACATGAGTTAGGTTTATGAAAATAAATTGGGTCGGCACTCAAAATATGCGAATTATCAAATTTTTTCTACAGGTTCTTTCGTACATTGTTTGACCACCAACATTTTTTATTGTTTAAGTAAATACGTAAGTACTTTAAAAAAGTGACTCAAATAAAAATGTATTAAGAGAAAACTACACTAAGTTTCTGAGATGGACAAACGATCTTACCCCTCAGAGAAGCGAATCTACCCCTGCTGGGAAGATAGCAATCCCCCGTCAAAGTTAAAATCCAAAGAAATTCTTCTTCTCAGTCGTGGTCAATCATGGCGATCCACAGCGCGAAGCACCGTGTATTGACTCGCCATGGTTAACTTTCTTGGGAAGAATAGTGAAGTGGTTTCCCCTTGCCTTCTGCACCAGACATTTTGAGACTATTTAGGTCTTCAGACTCGCTGTGGCCTCTTCCAGCCAGTTGCCTAGCTAGGTGTATGGTTATACCGTCATTGCTCGGTCGCCAGAGCCTCGTTTGTTGTCAAGCAGAGGGTACCAAGCGTGCAGGTGAGGATGACATTTGGGGTCGGATAGATCTTGTTCCGTTCTCCCCCTTACCCCCTTCTCTATACTTAACCGACCGTGGACCGTGGACAAACAAACCTACCCCTCAGAGAACTAAATACAACCCTAGAAGCTAATGATCTCCTGTCAAAATTTACACAAATTTTATTTATGATGGTGGCACGTAAACTGATCGACATAGAGCGGGCGTTATGTTTCATTGTTTGGCGGTGCGGCGGTGGGTCAGTGGGTGTCAGATCACAGAACCCGGGCCTCCAAAATTTGCTGTGGTCTCAAACGAAAATCTAAAGAAACCAAATTGAACTTATTTGCCTTCAAAAGCGGTGTCGCGTTTAACTTTTGATATAGAGAGAGAGTGTGCCCACATTGCATATAGGTAGTAAGTGCACAGGTAAGTTATTACGTTACGACATCTCGGAACATGCCTATGGTACATTAGAGATACCTATAGAGAAATGCTGCCAACCATAACCATACATTACAAACAAATGGAAAATATAGACACTTGGAAGACCTGATGCATATTAGTAGGATATTAGAGATAGATCAGACAGACAGAATCAAAAACAATTCATAGTCATTCATGGCACTCACTCAGCTTGTAATATTATTAACTATTAATACAATTATATTTGTCCCGTACACATATTATATTAATTACTCGTACCTAAACAAAATCTACCAACTGAGTTCTGAAAGCGATCTCTGATTTGTTAAATTATTGATAGATAGTGATCTCTAATGCTCAATTTGCGAATGTCTACTCAGCAACACCAACACCAACAACGGACTAGGTAATATAGATAATAGTATTGTAGTATAGGTAGGTAGGTATAGTTAGTTAATGTTGTAAAACAAAAATATGATAACATGTGACACTCTGACCCGAGTCTGTCACTGCCTCACTGGTGCTGTGTTGACATGTTCCTCTCTTGTACAATATTGACTCTATATAGGTATGTGCTGGTGGTGCTACTAGGAGACTGTGCCACCAGTAGCACTCACCAGATAGTAATGTAGTGAGGTAGAGTGACTCAGAGTGCACTCTGTACCTTGTGATGTCACTGCTCGCTCTACCTGTATATACAGCTACTACACTGTAACTAACATTACTCCTGAACTCTTCTGGAGCAGAACATGTGTGTGTGTGTGTGTGTGTTGGTGTGTGTGTTGGTGTGTGTGTTGGTGTGTGCGGGCGGGCGGCGGAGGTCGCGAGTTCATGAGCTGATAACGCTCACATGTACACCAACTACATGTACATACATATTGAAGCTGTATCGGTGACGGCACGCGCCCGCCACCCGCCACCCGCCACCCGCCATCCGCACTTGGTTGCAGGCTGCAGTAACAACATTATTGTCTCTCTCCACAGTCTATGGCAGATTCTTTAGTACAAATTAAGGAGGTAATATTGTATGTAGATAGAGTAGAGAGATATGATCTGCGTGCTCCGTGCTCCGTGTATAGTAAAGTATGATGTCGTCACCAGTTCTCTAAGCTCTAGAACGTAGAACTTCAGTATAGGTAGTGCGGGCGCGGGAAGTGGCGAGGGAAGCACACAGTGGTTTACGAGCGACGTGCGGCGTGCGCGACTTAACTAGCGCACAACTATAACATACACTATACAGTCTACCATACCTATATACATACATGAGCTAGCTGCCAGCACAAAGAAATGTTGACACTTTGCTCCAACTAGTTTTATGTTATTATGTAACAATTATAGGTAGTTCTCTGTTTACCTACCTACCTACCTATGAGTCAGGGATGTCGCCGGTCGGTGGTGAGTGGTGAGTGGTGAGTGGTGAGTGGTGAGTGGTCAGTTATCGCAGTCCTGTCTCAGTTAGTATACAACAAAAAATATGTTTTGTCTTGTATTGTAGACAACAATCGGCAACATCGCTACCTTGTGAGCTGTCTTTATATTGTCTAATGTACCTAATGTCTGCTAACGAGCTATAGCCATCAGCTGTACTACTGTATAGTGTATAGTCGGCGCTGACTAATTGTTTGATAACGATTTGTTAATTATGTTGGCTCTAGCTGCCCTGCGCGGAGACTGCCGCTTACTACCACACGACCACCGTTATCTCTGTCTCTACATTACTGTCACTTTTTATACTTTGGGTTTTGTCGGGTTGAGTTCCATCCCCGGGTCGCGGGTCTGGGTCTCGGCTCTCGGTCGGGGTGTTCGGGTGCGAGATAAGAATAACGTCGCGGGGCGGGGGCGGGGACTACAGTGGACCTCTGACCCGCGTGTTGTTGTAGGTACAGTGTAAGTAGGTAGTGGAGCGTGCAGCACTGTAGTGCGGGCTGGCACGTGCTGTGTGTGTGACGTGACACATGTCGCAGGTGTCACTGTACACTGTAGAGTAGATGAAGGACACCGGACGCGGGCTCATAGTAACGAGCAGTGTTCCGGGAACGCGGATGTTGTAGGTACACGGTGTCGCATGGCTCCATTGAAAGTTGAGCTGCCGACAGAGTGGTAGTGTGGTGTAGTGGTGTGTAGTGCGGGTCACCAGCGGGTCACGACCGGTCACTCCTCCTGCCTCCTGTACCTACCTACATACACACGGCCGCGTATACAACAGGTGGCAAGCCTGTCACTCATATACCTAGTCACTTCTTTAACAGACGTAGGTAAATATCACATATTATGTTTAGTAGAAATTACTACATATATCTAAGTAATGTGCAGGGCCAGATTAACCATGTCGGGGCTCCTAGGCAATGCAATTCTCGGGGCCCCTTTACCCTTTTCTAACTTCCTAAAATTTTTTTTTACTACATTACGAAGGTACCTACCCAAGTAACATTTTGGACCTATAACTTAGCTTTATATCACAAAAAGGTTGAGTAAACGTCGTATAAAGGTTTTTAGCGATACCTACGGGTTCTATAGAAGCGTTTCGTAAAACGTTTTTGCTCTGTAAGCTAAAGAGCCAAATTATCCTATTACCTGTCGATGTAAAGGTTTAATTCACCATTTTATAGAGCCATTATAGACTGGTGTTATAAAAGCTTCAAATATAGCCCGTACAGAGCAATATTACTCTATAGTAGTGTTTGAATTCACCTTTATGTATCTAATTTGTTCTATAAGGTTTCCCTGATTACCGTTATATATATTGCGTTATAGCAGTGATGAATATCCAACAATACAAGCATTTAGCGACATTGTGGTTCCACAAATCACTGCAATAGTGCATGGTCTTTAGTAGTGTTAACAACGCCATAATAGAGCATTTTTGCTCTATAATCGATTTTATGGACACTTCTACAGCAATTAAAAGTGTTTTATTTGTTTTTCAATATCTTTTATAGTCTTATGGCGGCAGACGTGACTATTACTCTTTTATAGTGCCAAAGACTTCTGTAATGGTTTTGGATGTTCTTTTAAAATGCAATAGCGTACATAGCTGATATTTCAACACCTTTATGGGATAAATAAGGTACATAAAGGTAGGGAACTACTACTTTTAAATGATAATTTTGACCTGTAATGGCGTATGTATCTCTTTTATATTATAACGCGTACATTAACGTAAAGCATTGTGCTAACATAAAAGTTTATACGTCATTATAATATCTATTATGGATTTAAAATCGTGGAAAGATTATAAACGCAGTGGAACGTACAGAAGAGAGGTGCAAAAACAATATCAGCAAGTAACATCATTGTCCAAAAGTAATACTAACAATCAAAGTAAAGTGCGGGCCAAACCAGCGCAATGTGGTTCCGCACAAAATTTAGTTTCTATGAATGAAGTTAATAATAAAGACCCCAGTTATGTTAGTGATTGCAGTTCAGAATCTTCAAGCTGTGATGTAATTAAGGAAAAAACAAGCAATTTCGCGACGAAATAAAAATATGGGCTATTGATTACAATATAAGTCAACAAGCTACTAAGAGCCTAATACATTTAATAAACAACCGATTGCCGAATGTATTGCCTGCTGATCCACGGACGCTTCTCAACACACAATCAATGATTACTATATATCCTCTTTTTGTAACTGGCGGCGCAGCAGCACGCGGCAAAGGGGCAGGCAGGGGGCGGCGGCTCGGATCGTGGTGTGGAAGAGTTAAGGCGCGGCATGGATGAAATCTAATAATCTAATAATTAAAATAAATGCGACTGATTACGTGAATATTTATTACATTAATTAAACATAATCACAGTAATTACATTCATCAGAAGGATAGTGATCATAATTAGTTACTATATTGCACCCCCGACACCAGAAAAAATGAAAAATAACAATATAGCGATGTCTTTTTTGTGAATGATGAAGTGACTCGGTAAAGATGAATCGGTATGTAATCCACAGGCAAAACATTTTTTACGTAAAATAAAATGGGTTATTTCCCAAGGCCATTCCGCTACCGCAAGCAGCATAAAATCGTCACGCTTTAGAAATTTGTCAATATCCATTAGTATGTCCATTTTTCTTATACCAACACTGAAAAGAAAACAACATCACTCAAAAACCGAAATCAAAATGTAGTACCTACCTAATTTAAAGAGTTTGCGTGACCCAACTAAAGTCTTATGGAACCCTAATTTTACTCATGATGGCGCCAGAAACTTTGTCATGAGTACTATAGTTGGCCGATAAGGGTTACGGAGTTACCATTTCTCTCTATAGTACAAAACTGCGGTACCTTTAATATTATATTAATATTTTATTTTATTCAAAACTAAAAAAACCGGAGGCGCGTTAAAAATACTAAATAAAAATAGTACTATTCTATCGGTAAAACTTTTGTCGCACGTAAATTTTGCAGTATTGAAAAATAAGATAATATAAACTTACCACTCTACAATCCTTGAAGGTTGAAATCCACACAGAATTCACTTTACACTGATAACCATGTTTTTTATACTCTGATATGAACTACCGAACGTGTGTCGCATCTGCCGATGCCGAAAGAAAAATATTTGTGATGTATCGCAATCACGGACTCTACTATAGAACAAAATAGCACTATAATGGTAACACGAACGCTACTACAGTATAAAATAACACTATAGAAGCGTTACTGTACCCCCTATGTCAATAAATTGTCATACGAGTCACCATTATATCAACTTTATAGAGCTAAAATGTCACCGCTAACACTTCTACGGTTCTACTATGTCACTTATTGATGATATAACTGCGCCAAATCGGCTTTACTCGACCTTCTTTGGCCTTTTATAGTGCCAAAAGTGGTGTTTGAGATACGTTCTATGGACTGCTATAGAACAAGAAATTGTTACTTGGGTATGTCATCACCCTAAACTAAACAATAAAATAAATGAAAGGAAAGTATGCGTTTTTTTTATTAAATACATCTATCTATCTATCTATCATCACGCCTTTCATCCCAAGAGGGGTAGGCAGAGACAATCGAATGGCATTTGTTACGATCCTGACATCTTTTGCTTCTTTTATATTCATCATACCTTTCATACATGCTCGGCGATTGTGTGTACTTTTAATATTTCCATCGATCAACATATTTTTATATGTTCAATAAAAGTACATCTAGGTCGTCCTCTGCCAGCATTTCCTTTCACTTCAACCATATAAACCTTTTTAGTCAATCTTTCATCCTTCATTCTTTCAACGTGTCCAAACCAGCGTAAACTACTTTTCTTCATTTTAGTCACAACAGCATCTTTTACACCGCATTCTTCTCTAGACATCGTTCCGCATGCGGTCAATAGGTTTTATATCACACATTCTACGTAAAGACCGCATTTCCACTGCATTTATTTTACTTTCATGCTTCTCTTATTCCATACCCAAGTCTCGCGTCCATAAGTAAGTGACGGAACTAAAACTGAATTATGTATGTTTATTTTACTTTTAGTAGTAAGTTGTGTATTTCTGTATAACATTGTTTAGTCCACCAAATGCCTTGCTTCCCGCTTTCACTCTCCTTTCAATTTCCTTGTCTATCTTTCCACTTCTTGTAAACATACTACCTAAATAAAGAAATTTATTCACTTGCTCTAATTTACATCCTTTCACACAAATGTTACACTTCGTCCTTTCATCATCCTTTTTAAATACTAATACTTTTGATTTCGAAATATTAATTTTCATGAATTTTTTCTCGCATTCCTCATTCAAAAGTGCAACCAGGTTTTGCAGCACTTGCTCCAAAGATGCAATTAATACCGCATCATCGGCATATAAAACACAGCAACGTCTAGTTGGACTTACTATACTCAGTCGTTGGACCCATTTCTATCCCTATGGAACATTGTTGTAATTTGGTCAAACAACTATCGAGATACAAATTGAACAGACAAGTTGACATTACACAGCCCTGTTTAACACCACAATGTAAACTAGGGTTGCCATGTATTTTTTTCAGAAATTCGGGACTTGTACTTAAATTGAATAAAAAAATCGGGACAAAGCATTTTGACGCGGGACACAAAAAATTAAAAAATTGCGAATTAAATTAATAGAAAGTATATTTAAAGAATTGTTTTGTTAATATTATTTTATTTATTATTTGTCATATTTTAATTCGTTGTTCGTTCACTCACTGCATATTCAGAGTGCTTTCAAACACCTTACGATACGTGCATAAAATAAATTCGGTTAAAAGTAATAGTTTCTTTGTTTTATTTTTTGTCTAACTGATAAAATATTAAAGCGGGACATGTACCTGTCCCGGCGGGACATTTGAAAAATCGGTTTTTTCGCGGGACACCTGGCAACGCTAATGTAAACCCACTGTCCACCCACTCTAACAACGGCAGTACAGCCATCATATTATTATGATTGTACCTACTGCTCCTATGAGTTTTTTATTCAGTCCGTATCTCGCTAGTGTTGACCATAATTCCATTCTGCATATAGGTTGTCATATGCTTTTTCTAGATCAATATTATTAAATACAATAAAATACAATATTTGTAAAGCGATTTTGCTGAGAGATTTTACTCACCAAAAGTGCCCTTTTCTCGCTGGAGAGGTGAAAATAATATTGTCATTGAGGATACAAATCTTAAATCAATGAAACATTTCAATATTTTTTTTCGGCGCGCGTGGCCCCTAGCCTTTGCGGGGTCCCTACACTGCCTTATGGATAATCCGGGCCTGTCTACCCGGTTCATTTAATATAATATTTGTTAGACATTAAAATCGCGTACTCTACGAGTATAGGTATGTCACGTGCTGCCCAATAACAATATACCTATAGGAAGTATACTTACATACTTTTAGAGTAGGAACAACTTTAAAAGCATTTAATTTTTTTTATTTGTCTTTAATAAAACCCTACTAATAACAAATATTATGTAAGTAGGTGTCTGTAATATAAATAAAAACATTTTACACAAAAAGTATTTTCAGATAATAAATTGTCAATGATATCAAAGTAACGTCTCTACCTATATATATAATATATTGTGCCTCTACTTAAGCCCCCCCCCCCCCGCGCCGTGTTCAAGTTCCACTCGCCCCAAAAACGGTAATAGGTAGGTATGTGCTTCAATCGGAGAGCACGTAAAGCCGACGTCCGGAATTCTTCTAAAATCAACAGATAGGTCAGAGTAACATTTATTAATATTGGACAAGTTGACATCATGGACAGCGGACACAGTGATTGTGTTCATGGTCATGTGGCATGTGGCATGTGGCACCAACATCCACAACAGTGTCATCATCATTACATAAATTACCCATGAACATCAATGTGTGCAGATGGCCAGCTTTAAGTTATATAGGTATTAGTTGATTATAATCACTTCATGCCCGTGGTACAGTTGGTATTTTTATTTCTTTTATTTTTATTTATGTTTAATTTATCTGAATTCAACATAAACAAATTTTATTATATACCTAGGCAAAGAGGTAAAGTTTGTAAGATTGTAACTTTATAAGTTTGGATGTAGACATTATCCCCGAGAGCTATGGAGTGATATAGAGTGGTATATGACTTTTTAAAGTTGAATAGACGAATTATTTACACAAAGCAAACTTGGTTAGTTTTTACCAGCAAATCAAATATTTAGAAGAATAGATATAAATTTACGTCCAAAACTCGACATCCTAGTCATCTTATATTTAGTTAATCAACTTATCGTCTTTATGTTATATGCAAGTTATTGTTTTTATATTGTAAGGTTCTATTCTTCTAAATATTTGATTTGCTGGTAAAAACTGGCCAAGTCAAAATTTGCTTTGTGTAAATAATTCGACTATTCAAATTTAAAAAAGTCATATTTTTAAATAGCAAACATTGTTGTAGCAGAAAAAAACAAGATATTGTGTTTTAAATTTACTTAAAAATGCTATACGTTCTTATAAATTAATATTTCAGGATTGTCTACAGAACTTGGCACCCATTTAGATCTCAAATCTTTTATCGGTGAAGCCGACAACCACACCATAATAAATTAACATAATATTGAACTCCCATTTTCGAATTTATGTGTTTGGTGGTTAACCCGTTTACACCACACAATCACACAACACCAGTGGTCTAGAGCATTCCTAGCGAAGCGACAATATTAAACTTATTTACTTTCACCGTGTATATGCCAGGCACCAGAGGAGCGAAACCTGCCGCAAAATCCGAAAATAGTAAAAAAATCCATAGTAATTTTATCTATGGCCATTTTTTTATGGCGAAAATGGCCATTTTTCAGGTTTTTTTATATAACAAAAAGGCATTGGTGACTAAAAACTTTTCAAACAAAAGTTGTTCTAAAAATCATAACGCATGTTCTAATTTTGGTTTTAGGTTGATGGAGGCCCAGTGGCCTTAGATAGGGCCCATTTACTGCATTTTTCGTGGAGTTACAAAAAATTTTTTTCTTAGAGTATATTTACGGGTAGAAACAGAGTATTTTTTGTTTTATTTCTGACAAAATTTTGTTATTTTCCCGAACTTTTTTTTGGCGCCAAAATAGGCCATCTTGGAAAATCCGCAAATTCGCGACTACGGACTAAAAAACAATTTTTAAAAAAAATTCAAAATGAACCTTCTAGATTTTGATAAATTCTTCCTAAAAAAACAACCCTACGACATTTTGGTTAATAAACCTTGATTTGGGACCACTCTAAAAATTTCGGACCTCAGAAAAATCTTAAATTTTTAATGTTAGAATTTTATTCGTAAATCAAAATTTTCACATCTGGTAGAGTATGGAATGACAAAAATTTTGAGCCCTTGTGAGTCCAATTTGGTTGAGTAACTTGGCGAGATGGAGTACCGTGGGGTTTTAGTGGGTTAAAGTCCCACATAACCCGCCCACTCACCCCCGAGGGAGCGGGTATGCATGATGCATTTCCCCACGTAAAAAAAGGCTACAGCGACACAGTATAGTAGGTTATTCCGGACTGATTTCCAAGAATCTGATTATGTGGGAGTGTCAGCATATACCGGTGCGCATTTTGGGATGCCTGAGAGCCCACATTTATAAAATTGAAGTTTTTGTCATATGCTTCTAACCTTTGATTATATACACTCTAGATAGAACATTACGCTACAAACGCAACAAAAACAGTAGGCCAGGTTTGAATCAATTAGTGTGCGTAATTACGCACACAAGTAAAGAGAACTGCTATTGTTATATGAACGCGCGGTGTTACCAACTTTTGACTATGCCTCATAAATATGGGAATTTTTATTTTAGGTTTTATTGAATTTATTTCAACGTGATGTTTTTATTAAATTAGGAGTAGTGTGGATAATAATGTGAATTTATAGGTTAAACACATTTTTAACGAAACAAAATAAAATTTTATTTTTATTTAATTTTAGTAGCAATTTTAATGTACAAAATGATACACATGAAACAATGAAATCTAAAAATATTACTTGGCTTGGTTTTATTTATATTTTATACGTGTATTATTATTACAATTTACATAATACAAATTTACATAATCTTTTGTTCTAACATGATCGTAACATACTAGTGTTGATTTATTTGGTTGCCAGGTATCTTCACCCCGGCTTTTTCTTATAATATTAATCCACCGAGCACTAATAATCGGATCATTAGGTATTCTGAATATAATAAATTATTATGAAAAATTATTTGTATCTTAAGAAAAGTGAAAGTTGGGGGGAGGGGTGAAGGGGAAAACGTACAGTATTCAAATAAAAGGCCAGTTTTAGAATGAAAGGGGGGGGGGGGGTTGCGTGACAGGGGAAGGGGTCGCATTCAAATCTCATACGAGAAAAGAAAAACTTGTTCAAAAAATTTTGTATGTAGGGGGCAACAATGTTTAAAAAAAATGTATTAACGACACTTTTTTGGATAGATTCTGTAATAGGAGGAGGTCCTGATCATTATTAGTTCCGGCATGAACCCCCTCTGATTTGTAGTTTCCCAGATACGAGGGTCAATAAAAAGAAAGGGGGGAGGGGGGTTTCGGATTTTTCTGGTACTCACTACTCAGCGCCCTTTACATGACCATACCAAAAGTTTTCATGACAACAGAAGAGGCCAGTTTTAGAATAGGAGGGGGGGGGGGGGGCATTAAAATCTCAGTTCATACAGGAAAAAATTTGTATGAAGGGGGGGCGACAATGTACGACATCCGTATTGATAAAACCGGTCTTATGTGGGTGTTATACCACACAGTGGCAGCTGGTGGTATTACGTCTCTGCCTATATATGGTATTACAGGCGTGAGGGAATTTAATTTTTTACTTACAATATAGGTAAATTAATTTGACGTTCATTTGGGAATTTTAATTTCAAAAGCTTGCAACATCGTACAAAGTGGCTGATTTTAAGACTTAAATAATATTTTTTAGTACACGTGTTATTTTTGAGAAATATAATATTATATGATACCTTATCTTAACGATGGTAGATGATTGAAGTAGTTGTTTTCAAAATTCCTCTATAATTTCGGCACACTTTTATAACGCAAGACGCCATTTTGAGGCACAAAATTTTAACACTTAGCACAACTGTCAGACACGATGACTCAATCGGTACTGAGCGGTGGTAAAGTTCAAGTCAGGTAACAGTTACATTACATTTTTTTCGACGCGGTCGCGCCGCTCCTGCTCTATCTAGAGTGTATATAATCAAAGACTTCTAACCTAAAAGTAAAAAAAAGCAAATTAGTTGACTAATAATTATTATATGAAATGATTTTACAAAACAAAGAACAAATACATTGTTACTTTATTACAGAACGGAGATATCGTATAAAAATATGAATATAGGCATTTTTGCTTAGAAAATATCGATCATCCACTTCAATAATGGAACATTAAAAAAAATATAAGTATTGACTTTTGTACAGTATTGGACTTTTTTCTAACCAGTTAACAATAAACAAATAAATGAAATAGTAACTAAATTAGTTAAATTAGACTTCTAATTATGTATATATCGCATTCATTAATTTATTATTTCAAGTAGATTAGCATGTCATTGAAAATTTGATAAAATTTTAAACTTCATTTACTGCAAATTAATTGTTTTTGAAATTGTCCATTATTGAAGTGGATAGACGATAAGTATATGAAATACTTTCCGACGGTCCTTACCTCTCAAGAAGGTCTGCTTTTCTTCCAGACTGATTTGCACCTTCTTTTTAATTCTGCTCTCAATTCTTTTAAATTCCACGTTGAATACATTGTTAAATACTTGAATTTTATTGAATAATACAGTGATAATTAATATACAAACTAAAACAAAGCGGCCGTGTCACCTGTGGCGCCATCTACAATTAGCTTTGCGCGTGGAACCTCATTACTACCTACAGTACTTGTTATAAACTCCTTTCTTCAATGATATTTATTTGCTTTTAATATGTTTGATGTTTATGATTTATGTTATGACATTGCTTGAAATAAAAAGCTTGTTACGATAATATGTACTTAATTTAGTAAATAATAACATTATATCATTGGCGACGAGATAAAAATGGATCCAGAACAATTTCAGGATTTTCTTCGTGTCCAACAGACACAACAAGAGCAAATCACACAATTGCTTCGGCTGTTGACAACAGCCATTACGCCCATTACAAATACAATCGAAGGGAATACAACATCATCACCATCGACCACAAGGTATTGTTTACACTACCTCCGCACAAACATTGTCTATAACATTTTGAAAAATTCAATACTGATCGACGAGTAGACGACTTTGTCGAATATTTTGAAGAGAAATGTCATATATTTGGAATTAGTTCAGAAATAAAGAGAGATCTTTTACTTAACTGTTTCACGCCAGAAGTTTTTCACGAACACAAAATTTTTATAAGACCACATATACAGATATTAAAACAAAATTATTGGACCTTTACAAAATAAAAATAACAAGATACAAAGGGCTGACTGAATTTTGGAGTTGTACAAGGGAAAATACAGAATCAATGGAACATTATGCTAACAGATTAAAACAATTAAGTAAGGACTGTGGTTATGACAATCAAATATTAGAACGCCAACTACGTGATCGTTTCGCCACGGGTCTTAATCATACAGATCTTGAGACAGACCTTAAACAAAAATGGCCAGATCTGCAAGAAACATTGAACGATGAAACAAAAGAAGTTACATTTGCTCAAATTTTTTCTGTAGCTTAATCTCGTGAACAAGCAGAATTTGATATACATAGTACAAATATAAAGAAGATCAAGGGAAAAAATATGCGTCTCGGTCTACAAGGAATTTTAAATACAACCATAATTCAACCCGTAAACGCTACTACCCAATGTGTAGGTACGTTGTGGAAAGCATGACAAACACGATTTAAATTCCTGCACAGCTAAGAAGCATAGGTGTGAAGAATGCAATATTGAAGGTCATTTTGAAAGCTGTTGTTTAAAAACAGGTAGAGCATACATTGTGTAAAGTATGAGCACTCATTCATACTTTTTGTAGAAAATACTGGCTGTATGTTTTAATACTGGCAACTAATCTTTTGGACAGAGTTTCAAATAATTATAAACTATATTTGAAGCTCTGTAGAATTGGCCATGCTAACTTTTTGAACAGAAACGAAGATCTCGAAACCGTTTCGAGATATAAGCTTTCAGTACAATTTCTATTTATCAGATTTTAAATTAAGTCTATACTTTTAATTTTATTCAATAACAAACAATAACCTTAATTTGACCGATGTATGACGTCATCTTAAGCAGTATGAAAAAATGATACCTTTGCCTACAAAAAAGGGCAATCGTCAATCTTTGAATGACATCTTTATAAATTATATTTTACGTGTAATTATTTTCTTTGTTATTAGGACATGACGGGATGAAACACTATTTACTTGCCATTGTAAAAAACTATTCAATTTAAATAAATATAAACACGAGTATATAAACAAGAGTAATTTTTAGGTTAGTCGACCTTGACTGACGTTTGCTTGACGTTAATTTGATTGACTGTCACTTTTTATGTGTAGTGGCCAAGATTATAATCCTGTTCTAAATTCATGTGACGTCACGTTTACTTTTCGCGGGTAAAATTTGTAAAATATATTAAAAATAGACGCAATGGATAAAAAACAAAAATATCGAAATTAGTTTCTTAAAATGGGCTATATTTTCAAAACAAATTATAAAAAAAGTATATTATAAATATGTAGCATGGCCAATTCGAGACTGAAGAGGAGTCCGGCATCAGCAACGCTGGAATGATGTAAAATTTGACTCAATGAAATATATATTATAATATAAAAACCTACTCTTATCATTGAAATCGCCTTAAAACCCGTTATATGGTGGATATTAGTAATTTTCAGATTCTTTTTAAATAAAATGATGACTGATGTTCTACCATATAGTAATATACTACCATCTTATCAAAGACTACCATATGCTGCCTGATGCAGCATTTGCAGGTCCATGCAGCCTATACAGCCTTGGGGTTGTCAGCTGTTATACAACTAGTGCGCGTGTGTTTTTTTATTTATAGTTAGGATTTAATTTTTTTTTTTCATATTTTAAAAATATTTTGTTCTTTTGGTTTAAAGTAGGTTGACCTAACAATCAGTATGATCAATATTTTTTGACTGGTTTTGATTGATTAGGATTAAAATAACTTGAACCATTTTCAATTATTTTATTTTATTGTCTTTCTTTTTATTAATTTTTCTTTAATAATAATTGGTGTAATGGTTTGTTATCTTAATCGGTTATTAGTAGTAACTTCTGATATTGGGTCATAATTGATGTAAACTGTTCCAGTCTTAGGTAGGTTAGATCTTTTTATAGTTTTTGTAAGCTTCAGTTTCGAACGAGTTCTAAACTTTTTTCGTAGAAGGGGGGATGTAAAGTATGAGCACTCATTCATACTTTTTGTAGAAAATACTGGCTGTATGTTTTAATACTGGCAACTAATCTTTTGGACAGAGTTTCAAATAATTATAAACTATATTTGAAGCTCTGTAGAATTCGAGACTGAAGAGGAGTCCGGCGGCATCAGCAACGCTGGAATGATGTAAAATTTGACTCAATGAAATATATATTATAATATAAAAACCTACTCTTATCATTGAAATCGCCTTAAAACCCGTTATACATTGTACCTGGAAGGAATAGACATTTTACTGAACAACAAGAAAATAACAAGCTAAACAAAATTAAATTCAATAGTAAGAATTCTCAATCATCACAATTGTCTACTAACGAAAATGACGATGAGCACGACATTGTTTACAACATTGATAATAAACCGAACAAAGACTGCAAAAGAATTGATACAAAAATCAATGGTGTTTCTTGTACAATGGATTGGGACACAGGTTCAACATTTTCAATAATAAACACATCTTTTTGGAGAAAAATAGGAGCACCAGTTTTAACCTCAGCACCAAGATTAAGAGCATATGGAGATAACAAACTCAAACCAAAAGGTCTGACAGATTCTTCCTGTCGTAGTAATGAAGGATGCAGATCCAATGCTATTTGGTTTACAGTGGAGCGAAATGTTTGATATGCAATTTCCGAAAGCAGTATATTCAATTAAGAGTCATGGACGAACAACACTCAGACAGGTATTAGATAAATATAAAACACTTTTTGATGTGGCAAGTTAGGCAAGGTAAACAATTATCAACTTAACATTCACCTCAAAGAGGGAGTTGAACCAGTGCATATGCTCGCAAGGTCTATTAAGTTCAGCATTAGAAAGAATGTAGAGTTTGAATTGCAACGTTTGATTTCAGAGGGAATAATCCATGAAGTCGATCCAAATTTAACACCAGTGGAATGGGCCACACCAACAGTCAATGTTTTGAAGTCTAACGGCCAGATAAGGATTTGTGGTGACTATCGAAGCACAATTAATTCAGTTTTGATTAAACATGCACATCCTGTGCCAGTATTTGACCAACTTCGACAAAATCTTGCTGACGGCAGCTTGTTTTCTAAAATAGATCTAAAAGACGCTTACTTGCAATACGAAATAGCTCCTGAATCAAAAAAATATTTAACTTTAGCAACACACAAGGGCTATTTTCAATATGATAGGATGCCTTTCGGAATTACAACTGCACCATCAATTTTTCAACACTACTTGGAGATTTACCTAACGTATCAGTTTACTTTGACGATATAGCAATAGCAGGAAAGAATGAAACACATCATTTACAAATACTAACTTCTGTGTTCGACCGATTACAACAAGCTGGATTTAAAGTAAATTTGAAGAAGTGCACGTTTCTACAAAAAGAGATTGAATACCTTGGACACATAATTGATTCACAAGGAATACACCCAACGACAACTAAAATTGAAGCTATAACCAAAGCTGTTCAACCAACAAACATAAAAGAATTACGTTCTTTTCTCGGGTTACTCAATTTTTACGAACGCTTCATTCCAAATTTACACAGTCTTTGTGCAGATTTACATACTTTGACCGGTAATAAAAAACCATGGCGATTTGAAGCCGCTAAAGCATGTATTACTAAGTCAAAGTCTTTAGTAGCATTTGATGAAAAACGTTCATTATTTTTAGCTTGCGACGCCTCGGAGATAGGTGTAGGAGCTGTATTGTTTCATAAAGACAAAGACGTAGAACAGCCTATTGCGTTTGCCTCTCGGAAACTACGAGCCGCTGAAAGTAGATATTCAGTAATTCCCAGCTTTAGCAATTTTATTTGGAATCAAGAAATTTGATCAATACTTACGAGGTACAAAATTTACTTTAATCACAGATCATAAACCTTTGATACATATATTGGGTACTCATCGTAATTTACCTAAACTGGTAAATAATCGTTTAGTAAGATGGGCATTACTAATTGGAAGTTATAATTACGTTATAATTTACAGAAAGGGGACTTACAATATTTTGGCGGACTGTCTGTCCAGGTTACCTAATTTGGACGAGAAGCCTTCAATAACCGAGTGCGCTATTCACAGGATTACAACACGAGTCCAAAACATTAATATGACTGATTTACATTTAACAGAAAATATTATTAGAGAAAGAACTTTGAAAGATGCAACTTTGTTACATGTTATGCAATGTCTGAAAACTGGCTGGAGAGATCTAGAATAAAATAATGACGTCAAACCATTTTTACGGAAGCGGAATGAATTATCTTCAGAAAATAAGATTCTGATGTGGCAGGGCAGAATCGTTATACCGGAGACTTTGCGCCGTACAATTTTAAAATACCTTCATCGGGGACATCCCGGAATATCTGCTATGAGAGCACTTGCTCGTTTTTATGTGTGGTGGCCTTCACTTGAAGAAGACATAGATACATTTGTTAAAGAATGCCATAGATGCCAAGAGAATAGGCCTTGTAACACAGAACTTCCCGTATTCTCGTGGTCCATTCCTGAGAGGGTTTGGGAGCGCCTTCATATTGATTTTGCTGGACCTTTTGAAGGTACATATTGGTTGGTACTTTGTGATGCGCTATCTAAATGGGTGGAGATTAAGGCCATGAAGAACATCACATCCAACAATCTATGTTCTGTCCTTAACGAAATTTTTTGTACTTTTGGTACACCAGAGATGATTGTTTCTGACAATGGTCCACAGCTCAAGTCATATGAATTTAGAAAATACTGTGAAAGTAAAGGTATTGTTCATGTAACTTCGTCACCGTATCATCCTCGTACGAACGGCTTGGCAGAACGTCTGGTGAGAACATTCAAATCCAGAATGTCTGTTAACGTCAACTACAGCGAAGGGACTGTTAAACAGCGTCTACACGACTGGAAAGTCTCCAGCACAGATTATGTTTGGACGACAATTAAACTGTTTGTTATCTAATATTCGACCAAACCAGAGAAGAAGACTACAGTTTAAACAAGTTGAGGACAATGTTGCAACTCTTTCCAACCAACCAAACCACTTACCGGGTGATAGTGTATTCATAAGAACTCGCATGGATAAAACATGGCAGCCTGCTACAGTTGCAGCTCGTACTCACAGATACTCATATGTTGTGTCTACCTCTAACGGAAAAGACAAGCGTATCCATGCCGATCATATTCGGTCTCGTTTACTTGATACAACAAAAACAAATGTACCACAATCTTCAGTAGTACTTGATTCACCTACACCCGAAAATTCATCTCAAGTATCTTCTGAACCAGCACTTTCTGAACAAGTATCATTGAACACCACACCATTTTCAACAAATCAAGTCATTGATCTTTCAACGGATAATCAGTCTTTTATTACTCCATCATCAACAATGCAAGATACCGAGCTTGCAATAGAAAACCAATCTTCATCAACTCCAAGTATTTCACCAACTGGCTCTTCAGATATCATTGCATTACCACCTTCCCTTCGTCGCAGTCAACGTACAGTTAAACCACCTCGTAGGCTCATTGAAGAATTATGATAGTGTGCTTCTATTGAGAGGGGAGAAATGTTATAAACTCCTTTCTTCAATGATATTTATTTTCTTTTTAACCGACTTCCAAAAAAAGAAGAAGGTTCTCAATTCGGACCGTTTTTTTTTTTTTTTTTTTTTTTTTATGTATGTATGTACATCGATAACTCCGCCAATTGTGAACCGATTTTGATGGTTTCTTTTTCAATCGTCAGATAATTCTTCCGGATTGGTCCCATTTTTATCTCATAAAAATTGGTTCATTAGTTTTTCAGAAATTTTGAAAAAACTGACTTTATAAGTACATTTTTCTTGATATCTCGATAAAATATGTACCGATTTTGACAACTTATTTTTTTCAAGACATAATAATTTCTCGACATTATCTCACAGACATATGACGAAAATCGGTTCAGTAGTTTTTCAGAAATTCAGTAAATAATTTCTGTTTACGGCTGAAAATTATGTATCAGAAAAAGCCTTAGCAACGGTTGCTATTGACACGAAGTTGTCAATTTTCGTGCCGATGGTCTAGCGGTTAAATGTAATGGGGTGCATAGGATGCACCACAAGCACATTACATGGTTCAAATCACATCCACAGGGGTATTTTTTTTTAATTTTCCATCAATATTTTTTTAGTTGCGTTATTATTTGTCTCTCAAGGCAGCAAAATCACTTAAAAGGTTAAAATAAACCTTTTAAAAAAAGGTACACCGACTTCAAAAATTTGCACTGAAAAGTAAGAAATAATAAATATTTCGTCGTAGAATTTGAAGACGGTTGGTGCCAAATTAGAAACAACTTAGTTCCCAAATTCACTAATCTAGACAATTCATTAGGAACCTACGATCATCAGTACATAAAAACAAAGGAAACTTTAATATAATTTAAACAATAATAATATAACTTAATAATTAAAAAAATCTCAAAACTACAAATTAAAAATTTCTTCCAGAGAGTCCGAATCCGCTGCCATAGTGCCTAGAACACATAGCGCGTAACCCTTTTGAATTTTTAGCGCTATGCGTTGTATGAAAAAGGCTTTGGAGCGTGGATCGCCGGTCTCCGTTAGAAGTATAGATATATATATATATATATATAAATATACAAACATAGATAATATTGAACAGATCTTTATCTTCTTAGATATTTACTTAGTTTTGTATCCTAATTTGGCACCAACCGTCTTCAAATTCTACGACGAAATATTTATTATTTCTTACTTTTCTGTACTTTTTTTTAAAAGGTTTATAATATGTTTGATGTTTATGATTTATGTTATGACATTGCTTGATATGAAATAAAAAGCTTGTTACGATAATATGTATTTAATTTAGTAAATAATAACATTATATCAGTACTCATACAAGTTGTAGAGTTATTGAGTGTTCCTATGAAGCCTCTGTTCTTTACTTTTACGAAACTCGAAGTTTGGCTCTAGTTATCGGAGGAATTTATACAACTTGGAGACATTGGAGTGGAGGGTGATATGCCGATAGATAGAGGGCATCCTTCAGCCCTTTTCCGGTTTTTTTTTTTTCATCAGTCCCTGTGCCGCATTTAAGGCCAAAGAGCTTTCCTCATCTCTCCTGCGCTTTCAAATGCGCAGGCCTTTCTTAGTGCTTTCGTTCCGTGTCCTCAGACATTCTGTCTCCAAAATAAGTTTTCCACCGTCGCTTTTATTTATTAATTTAAAAATCCGTCGACATAGATATAACACTTATATAATACACTTAAGTTTCTGCATCATTTAACCCATATTTTACATTCTTAAAAAGCATCAAGTTCACAACAAAATTTTAATTCAAAATTTAAATTCAATAATAATTTTAATCCATTTATAGCATCAATTTAATAATAATAATAATAATGATTTAATACAATTTATCGATTTTACAATTTAAAATAATCTGCAATATATTAATGTCAGTTGTACAATGATAATTTTAATCCATTTATAATAATAATTTAACAATAAAATGATGCTTTATTAATAATAATGTCAATAATTCCTTTAATAATGTCAAGTAATATTTAATAATTTCAATCTGCTGGGCCATAATAATATTTTAGTCATCAGTTTAGTCATCAGTAATAGTAAATAAATAATCAATGTCAGTGTTATAATAATGTCATCAATAAATAAATCAATTTAATAGTAATATCATATTTCCAATTCAGCTCATTTTATTTAACCTAACTTATAGCAAAAATTTTATATTCATATATTTGGCCATGTCTTCAGTGTTTATACCATATGTGGGAGATATTTTCCTACACAGATTTATTCCTTGCGCACGCCGCCTTTACCACACCTACTCCATAGTTTATTAATAATTTTGCTCCTTCCTTGTCTAAAATAATATTATTTAAATTTTCTTTACTGATTTGCTGCCCCAGACACATCTCGAGATCAAAACGGGATCACAATCACCTTTCCGCCGCGGCCTTCCACTCGGTGCGCTTTCTCACCGTTGGAGATCAGCATCACTGCCTCAGGTCAAGGGGGTCCTCAGGCTCTTTGTACCATTCACTTTAGGTTTGGCCATTCCTTTCAGGAATGACCGGCGGAAGTGAATGGTAATTTCTCTCTCTTACGGCTAGCGTTAAATAAAACGAGACCGATTGCGTCTAAGTCAGTAAGTCAGTAAAAAAAAAAGTTGCGCTTTAGCCATCATAGGTCGCTTGGGTAGGCGCGAATTTCCGTGTTAGTGGTTTTGTCTTTTGTTCACTCCGTTCGAGAAGTTGCGTACCTACTTCTACTGGGGGAGATTAAGAAAATATATGGAACTTGCACTATGTGCGACACCTGTGGCACGGGCAGTGCGGGTGTGGCCCGGTAGAAAGGTAGGTACCCTGTGGTGTGGACACTGGACACTTCTTACTTATGGCGCCATCTCGGAGAGCGCAGTAGAGGTAGTACAGCAAGCACAGAGTGTTATAATTATTATTATTTAGGTAAGGTTGTCTGTATCGCGTACAAACTTGCAAGTAGTGTCCCGCGTCTCCAACAGATGTCGCTCTGGTGCTATATATAATGTCTTTGCTCTGGCGCAATTTTCCACAGGATTTGTCACAACCGTCTACAATAGAACTATATTAATTTACTGTTAGTAGATACTTACTAATATAAAAATATGTTATTTACACACACCATACCACCATACCATACCTATATACAAACAAAACTTGGGACCGACGGAGTGGCGCATGGCGGCGAGAGATGTCGCTTTTGGTAGTCGGCTATACATACAAGCGAAATGAATCGTGAACGTTATCTATACGTTTATTTTGACAGACAGTCAGTGGTTATGTGACTACTATAATATACTGTGGAGTAGTGTGGAGTGTGAGAGTTGTGGGCTATACTGTGTGGAGTGACAGTTATATTAGACGTCAGTCATCAGTGACCAGTGTCACAGCGAGCGAGAACGCGAGTGCGACCGCGACCCTGCGAGCTTCTGTAACCTGCAGACAGACAGACATGACAGACAAGGTGGTGGTGCGAGACGGCCGTCCGGAGGACATACCACTTATACATACAATGATACAGGTCAGGACATCTTACTCACTTTATTGTTGGCATTCCGTAAATAAACAACCTTATATGTAGGTAGGTAGGTATAATCCTCTTGTCAATTTCGTTTCGTTGAACAAAGATTTGAACTCGTCAGAATAATAAATGTGCCAAGTGCGTGTCGCACCAGTGCACCAGTGCACCACTAAAACAATAGGGTTCTATTCTATATTTGTATGTAAGTTATGTTTAGTGCTTACTGCATGCTTACCGATCTATTAAAGCTCATACAACTTGTGTGAATGCCCACTGTCACAGTCGCCCAGTCACTGAAAGAGAGTTGTTACGTTTAGTACCTATGTTTAGATATAAATACATTATCACATTCAACTCTCAACACTTCAGAGACTAATCCAAAATAACCATTGAAGTCGTCGCAATACGGGAGGTAAGCTATTACTTTACTCCTATATACTTAGTTCAAGTCGAGCATTATGGCACATTATGCGATATCCTTTTTAACCGACTTCCAAAAAAAGAAGAAGGTTCTCAATTCGGACCGTATTTTTTTTTATGTATGTACATCGATAATTCCGCCAGTTGTGAACCGATTTTGATGGTTTCTTTTTTAATCGACAGATAATTCTTCCGGATTGGTCCCATTTTTATCTTATAAAAATTGGTTCATTACTTTTTCAGAAATTTAAAAAAAATCTGACTTTATAAATACATTTTTCTTGATACCTCGATAAAATATGTCAATTCCCGAGTTATTGGAAAAAATCTTTTATTACACCAATACCCAAAAACTCCAAAAGAGATATTGTGACTGAGTACAGACCTATATCTAAGTTATGTATTCTAGGTAAAATTTTCGAAAAGATTATAACTTCCACTCTGTCGTCATTATTCCGTAATACAATTTCATTGAATCAGCATGGCTTTATGAAGTCTCGTTGTGTGGAATCGAATATGGCGTGTTTCACTGAATATTTGCTTGACTCAATGAATATTAATAAACAGGTAGATGTCGTGTATACCGATTTTTCTAAAGCTTTTGACAAATTAAATCATGACATTCTGTTACAAAAAATATGTTGTAATTTTGGTGTACATGGCAGCCTCCTACGATGGATAGATTCCTATATACGTAATAGGAGTCAGGCCGTTTGTGTGAAGGGTTATTGTTCTAACTTTCTGCCGAATCCGTCCGGTGTCCCTCAGGGTTCCCATCTGGGACCACTACTTTTCTCTATCTACATTAATGACATTGGTGATTATCTCAGCGGCACCTCTCATCTGTTGTATGCTGATGATACCAACATTTTTAAAGAAATAGTCTCTACTGATGACTGTGACACTCTTCAAAGAGATTTAACAGCATTTACTGATTATTGTATACATAATCAACTCTATCTTAATTCCGATAAGTGTCACGTTATTAGTTATACCCGGAAGAAGAATCCAATCTCATGTAGGTACACCATTAATGATTTTTCTCTGAAGAGGGTCGCTAGCACACGTGACCTCGGAGTACTGATGGATGATAAATTATCGTTTAATGTACATATTGATAATATTATTCAACGTAGCCTCAGAAACCTCGGATTCATTAACAGAGTAACCGAACCCTTTCAAAATCCCATAACAATAAAAATATTGTTTTTTGCATTCATCAGATCCATTATGGAATTTGCCTGCATCATTTGGAGTCCTTACTATGAAAATCATATCACCCGAATAGAAAGGATTCAATTGAAGTTTTTGAAGGTTTTAAATTATCGAAATAACGTCCAATTTGTGTCATATAATGACTCCTTAAAATATAATAAGCTATTATCATTACGTAAGCGACGGATACTTTACGATATGTGTTTCCTCCACAAAATTCTTAATAATAAAATTGACTGTCCTTACATTTTGGAAAGACTCCCATTTATTTCTCGCTCACATCTACTTATCCGTCCCCCCAGAAATAAAGAAATGCAGGACATGCGCTCTAACATTTTTATTCCGAAATATGCCCACTCAATTTATACCCGTAATCGTTTTACTATTCGTTCCTTGGAAATGTATAATAAGCACTTTAAACAAATCGATATATGTCATCTAACATTGAACAAGTTTAAGAATGCAATAATTGAAAAACTCAAATTGCTAGATTTATAGTCGTTTTGTTGGTTGTTGGTTTTTGGTTTTTTTTTGTATTCATTAAGTGAAATTATCTGTTTAATTTAGTTGATTTGTTTTGTTTAGTTTTGTTTGATTTATTTATATTTTTGTTTAATATTTTTGTAGTTGCGTTATTATTTGTCTCTCAAGGCACCTTTTAAAAAAAGTACACCAACCGTCTTCAAATTCTACGACGAAATATTTATTATTTCTTACTTTTCAGTGCAAATTTTTGAAGTCGGTGCACTTTTTTTTAAAAGGTTTATTCAGAGTCTTATCAACAGCTAAATTAAAAGTGGCTAATTGACCACCGTGATCTGAACCTAATTGATGTAGTATAGGATTAAAATTAGAGAAAATATTATCAATACAGATAGGTTGCTGTTGTGCAGGTTATAACAACTACCTAAAGAGTGACATAAATCTACTATGTACTTAGGTTGCTGTCTTCTAATATGTTTATATTAAAATCTCCACAGATCACAACATTTTTATTTGATTTGTTAATTTTGCAAAGAACTTCATCCATTGTTTTTCAAATAATTCATAACAACACATACAATAAACCTAGTACAATAACCCGGTCAAGTTCTAAACAGGCCATCTTGATAATTATGTCGCTCAACAGAGAGGTTTACAATATCGTGGCGCTCTCTACATTTAATATTGTTACGAATTATAATTAAACTACCGCCACGTATCTACTGCTTTCTCCCTGCTGAATGAACTTACAATGCTATTAAATAATAATAATTACTACGTTACTGCTTAAATTCAAACATTTCTAATTCCTTGCCACACATACCCTGAATATTTAGGTGTACAAGGTTAATACATTTTTTATTTTTTATAGTCTCTGTTGTCTTAAAAATTTAAAATGTTTGGAATAGTTTCCAAACACTGACTGAGCGACAAACCCATGTCTTTGCCTATTTCATCACTATTATATCATACTATTACTACATCATTGAGCATTTTCTTTTTTAAATGAATACTCCCATCACTAGCATTATTAGTACGAGTGAAGGAAGTGTGTCTAGTTTCGTCACATAGCTCCTGCTCCTGCGTCAGAATCAAGGAGTCTTTAGTCGGACACACTGACAGGGACAAATCTGTCTGAGTTTGAATACAATCACATTGAGACTCGAATCGGTCTTGGTTATATTTACACAATTCCTACAAGTTGTCCATGGCCAGTGAGTGATCCCTAATTTGGTTTTGTGACATCTGATATTGTGTGTTAGTGAAATCTAAAGTTTTATTAATAATAAGAATACATTATTTTCATAGTTATTGATAATGTAGTGTGTTACAGGAGCTGGCTACGTATGAGGATGAACCGGACGGACCGCGGCTCTCTGTAGAGGGTAAGTAAGTGGAGGGAGGGGAGGGCGTGTGGTGTACCTGTACCGAGTAGAGTACTAAGTGGTGTAGGTATGTTGCAGAACTGCTGCGAGACGGGTTCCCATCGGCGGAGTCAGGTGCGGCCGCATGGTACTTCCTGGTGGTGGCGGAGCGCGGCGGGCGTGTGGACGGTTACGCGCTGTGTAACCGTGCGTACTCCAGCTGGACTGGCCGCGCGCTCTACATGGAGGACCTGTACGTGCGGAAGGAGGCACGCGGGGAGGGGTTGGGAGCGCGGCTGGTGAGGGCGGTGTGTGCACGGGGGGCGCGAGAGGGGGCCACGCGGTTGGACTGGCACGTGCTGGAGAGCAATCACCAGGCGCGTAGGTTCTACAGCCGGCTAGGAGCCGTCGACTTGAGAGAGGGGGAGGGGCGGGCTGCGCTCCGGCTCTACCAGGAGGACATCAAACGGCTGGCTGATGATTACGAGCGGGGGACGTGACGTGATGTACTATATACAATAATAATAATATAACACCAACCTTCACTAGGAACATGTTTTATTTTCCTTGTTCATCTGATGACAACCAACGCATATCTCATTAATCTGCGCTGCGCGCGGTGGTGGCACGTCTGTTCCACGCTGTTGTTTTCGGTCGGGGGTATTTTCTGTGCTGCACTCGCAGAGAGCCCTGTGCTGCACACGCAGAGGATCCAGTGGGCAGCAGTGGCAGGCCGAAGGTGTAGCCGTAGGATGAAACTAGCCGTAGACTGGAACGCTTATTTTGCATATAGACGATTTAGATACTACCCAGGTTCGCAACTTGACAGCAACATCAGCACGAGTGAGTGAAGCAATGACGGTATAACATGCTTAAATTAGCTACTCATGATGTGTGACTCATGAGTGACTCGTGATTTAGGTGCAAAACAGATATTAAGCAGATGGACTTTACAGAATGATTAATTAGCAAAGATAGGTTATAGGTGCCAACTGGACGTATTGACGCCGGCGCACTCCCCTTCGCCGTAGGGATCTCCCTCCCTTTCTCGCTCCGCCTCCTCCTTCTGCGACATGACCTCCTCACAGAACGAGGAGGCCGCCGCCCAAGCTTCTTCGCTGCCGACCATGGCTTTGACCAAGGCCGGCTGTGTCACGTCTTCTTCTCCTTCTTCGTCTTCACCGACGATGGCCGCGGCGAGAACCCGGCGCTGCCCATCCCAAGCAGTGCCTCCAGTGTGTGTTGCGCCGTATCCTTGGCGCAGCCATCGCAGTGGTGGCACTCGGCCGTCGGCTCCCTCCTGGCAATCTGTGTGATATGGCAACACTAGCCGCATAAACATTCGCTCCAAATTTAAATTAATATAATATTATAAAACAGTTATCTTGTGTGTGCCCAAGTTAATTTGAGCATTAGACAGATTGTCAAAGAGCATTGTAAGGGTATAGTGTTATTTTGTTTAAAGTAAAAAAGTGGAAAAGTGAACAGTGACAAACTTATTGTGGGTAAAATTAAGAACTTTTAAAATATTTTGCAATTCAAATTGATCAATCCGCCATCTAACGGCGAATAGAGAAACTAACCAAAGACAAAATTGTATTAATATCGATTAGCACAATATTTCCACTAACCACCGTAGGAGGGCAGCAGTGTCGAAAAAACAATAAAAAAAGAAACTCCGGTCTACACCAACAGATGGCAGCATGAGTTTCCTAAACAACATTACTTTTCGTCGAAGAAAAAAAACTTCATCTGAATGCAGCGGACTCTCAAATGAGTCATCAAAGCTGGATGAGAGCGAGTCTGCTTCGCAAATTATAGATTGCACAGCGACCAGTTTGCCAAATATATCAATAGAAAACGAACAAATAATCGATTTATTGTTTCAAGTCGCAAAACTCCGTGCTGATCTGGAGATAGCTCACAACGAAATCTCCTCACTTAACTTAGAAAATACTAAATTAAATCAGCGATTACAGGATAGTGAAAACAAATTGAAGATTTATAAAAAAGTTAAGGAACTGGCTATTCCAGATAAATACCTATTCTCCTGTTGGTAAAAAATCCAACCAAAAACGCACGATGAAACAGTTATCAACCTCAACCGAGTCTCCCCCTCTAAAAAACAATTTTCGCGTACAATAAAAAATGATGTTATTACATATGTGCCCACATGTGGCAAGGACGTGGATAAGACAAATAAAACAATACCAATTACAAAGAAAACAATGAATAACGACACCAAAAGGAAAATATGTTTCATAAATAGTGATAGTGAAATTAAACTGGCCCATATTGAAAGGAATTTCAGCCAATATGACTACATATCATATAAAATGTCAAATGCTAAGATTGAACAATTAATTATAAATATAGAGTCAAAAACAAGCCACTTGTCAAATAGAGACTTTTGTATAATTTTTTTGGGAGGTCGAGATTTTGTAACAACTAAAAATTATTATCACATTGTTGAGTCTTTGGTAGAAGGACTGAAGGCACTCAGTCACATACATTTTATTTTGTGTTCACCAATGTACAGACAAAATGAATGTTCTGCATTGTATAACAGTCGAATTGAACTGTTCAATAATATACTATACAGGGCTGTTCAGAAGGTGCATAATGTTATAACTTTTGATACCTACCAACCGATAGAGTACTCAATGTTTGATATACGGACGGGCAAACTTACAAACTACGGCTGGAACTGCACCATACATTGACTAGCTGAATGTACCACTGACATGGTAAAGAATAGTGTTAGGAACAATACCATTGAATCCAATACTACAGAAGAGCAATCAAATTTTTTTCGTGAATACAAGTATTAAAGTCCTACATTAAAATATAGCTGGTATCTCAAATGAATGTGTTAAGAGTGGCGAACAAATAGACGCATCAAACAAGAAGCAACCAAAGTCTTCTTTCGTGACGAAATCGAAAAAAAGTGACATATTTAACCAAAATGTACGAGGGCTCAAGGGCAAATTACATAAAATAAAACAAACCCTATATACTTTCAATGAAGACATAATCGCCCTCACCGAGACGCGTCTTGACAGCACGGTGCACGACTCCGAGCTGTTCCCGAGCGGCTTCAGTGTTCTGCGCTGCGACCGAGTCGGGCGGGGTGGCGGCGGCGTGCAGTTCGCGGCCCGGGCGCCCTACTCCCTGAGACGGCTTGACTGCGGCGCTGCGCCCGATGACGAGCTCGTGTGTGCCCTGGTGTCTAGAGGCTCATCGCGGTTTGTGTGCTGTGCAGTGTATTTGGCGCCCAGAATTCCGGACTCCAAGTATTACTCTATATTTACGTGTATTGAACATACATTGAACACGTTCTCGCTGCCGACGGTGATTGTTGGAGATTTTAATATGTACTCTACCACTACTACCGTTAGAAATCATCTTGATATGCTATTGACTTCTTGTAATATGACATAACAAAACTATGTTACCAATGACCTAGGTCGTATTTTAGATTTAGTATTGACAAATTCTGCTGTGCTGGGGGTCTTGGTTAGCGGCGCTCCTGCTGGACTGGTGGCATCGGAGATGCACCATAAACCACTGGTTATAACACTGAATGCTGCTTGCTGGGCCTCGACCGCCGCTTGGGACTTCTGATCGTGGGGAACAAGTCATTGATTCAGTGAGAGCTAGAAATGACCGTAAAGCTGACTTCTCACTTCTATATGGTATGATATTTGAGACCGACTGGTCCATGGTATACGAAACTCATGACTTAAACGCATCTGTGGATAATTTTTATAGCGTCGTAAACAAAATTTTGGATAAGTGTGTTCCGTATAAAAGCCTAATACAACCACGGAAAAATAAACACTACCCTGTATGGTTTTCTCCACAATTAATAAATCTTAATGAGTTAAAAAACAAATACCACAAATTATATAAAGAATCAAGTGACCAAATGCATTATGCATTATTTTACAACAACGCAACATCAAACGTGACCCGGGCTCATTTTGGTCATATACCAAACTAAACCGACAGACCTACGAAAGTACGAACCCGCCACCTTTGGTACTATGACCTCCCATGAGGTTGCTACCTCTTTTGCAACATTTTTTAAAAGTGTCTTCCTGGCGGACAGTCCTAACTTAAACGTTGACACTGCACTCCTTAGTGCCACTAAGATGCAAATAACAACACCCCACCTTGTTAACGTCGATTATATATCCGAGGCTGATGTTCGTCGTGCGCTCAGACGATTATCACCAAAGTATACCCAGGGCCCCGATGGTGTCCCGCAGCTGATCGTCAGAGACTGTTATGAGTCCTTTGTAAAACCCCTCCAGTACTTATTTAATCTCTCAATTGAAACAAGTTCTTATCCGCTGGCATGGAGAGAGGCCAAGGTGTTACCTATTCATAAGAGTGGACTAAAGTCCGACATACAGAATTATAGACCCATAGCCATTTTACTCGTGTTTGGAAAGGTATTTGAATCGGTTATGTACACTAAAATGTATGACCAACTTAGAACTTGGTTCTGTGATGAGCAACATGGCTTCTTACCAAAAAGATCAACCTCATCCAACCTGATTAATATAACTACGTTGATAGCGGGAAACCTAGACATTGGGCGACAGGTAGACGTAGCATACTTCGACTTTAAAATGGCGTTCGATAGAGTCGACAATGACGTTCTACTAACCAAAATGGCCGCAGCCGGTTTTTCGCGTTCCCTACTACAATTCTTTTCCTCATACTTATCTGAGAGAAAACAATACGTGCAATATAATAATGCTAGCTCCGCTCCGTATCATATTACCTCGGGTATTGGGCAGGGAAGTAGCCTCGGACCTTTGCTGTTCTTGATATTAATTAATGATCTTCCATCTGCAATAGAGGCATCTTCCTGTCTCATGTTTGCTGATGATGTTAAGTTGGCCTTACCCATCGCGAGCGTCGGTGACTGCGCGGAACTCCAGAGTGACATCGACCGTGTCTGCTTATGGAGTCGAGACAATAGCCTAGAACTAAACATTGCAAAGTGTTCCGTAATGTCTTTCACGCGAGCTAGACCAATCGAAACGCATTATAATGTCCAGGATGAAATCTTGAAAAGATATTCCTGCGTGCGCGATCTGGGTACATGGTTTGATGCTCGGTTGACATTTAATGCGCACATCGTTAACACATGTAATTCAGCGAGAAGAAGCCTTGGTTTTGTTATCAGACAATCAAGATTGTTCACGGACCGCGCCGTCATTAGTTTACTATAATAATGCCTATGTTCGAAGCAAACTGGAATCGAACTCTATTGTATGGAGCCCTCACGAACATCAGTACACATTATTAATTGAAAAAATTCAAAAGTCCTTCATACGATTCTTGTATAGGAAAGTTTATGAGTACTATCCGTATTTGTACCCCACGTTCTTTCTTCTAGGTATGGTGGAGTATAGATCGCTTGAGGTGAGACGGAAACTGGCACTTATAAAATATTTTATTCGGCTGTTCCGCGGCAAGCTATATAACCCCTCACTCCTCTCCCAGATGCCTTTATTTAATTCCGCCTATCCGGAGACGGGTCCTACGCGGGCGTCGACATCCTCTCTTCGCGGTGCCAATATCACGCACCAAAGCGTTATCACATTCACCTCTGCATCAGGCCCTGTCCATTGTTAACAGGATTGTGGACACGACTGATGCAGATATATTTTTTGACCCCGAGCTGAGACTCTTGGCAACAGCGGGATGCATATTGGAATCTGGTAACTGATGCCAAATTTAATTGTATTTGGAATATGTCAATAATATGTTTCTATTCTACATTGTATATTACCTAATTGATAGTGCCTTATTATCGTCCTTATCTTTTTATATAAGTAATTGACAATTTATTTATATTCTAATACGATGTAATATATTAATAATTTAATTTTTTTTTAATAATTGTATTTGATGGAAACTGTATTGATATTGTTAATGTTTCCTAATTGTGCTAAGTATAGTTTGTCTTGACTAAATCTTGCATGTATGTATTAAAATGTTAGTGCAAGATGTTATATTTAAATAAAAAAATAAATAAATAAATCTGGCACAGGTACTTCCCGAAACACCCATGTCCCGAGAGCACCTGCGCCAGCCGGAAGGTGAGGGGTCCATGTCGTCTCTCCACCCACTCGTCGATGACAGGGCGGAGAGCTGCGACGGTCCGGTGGCCGGCGGTGGGGCGCTCCAAGCGCTCCCGCCATTCGGCCATTACCAGCCGCCGAAAACGGAGTCTCCGGTAGTTCTTCTCCGCTGGCGTGGGTCGCAAGTCCCTGGCCCTGGCCTCCTCTCGCCAGTCGAGCAACGACGCAAGAGCTAGCGCCTCCAGGTCCCAGGGCAACGACCCCGCCAGAGCGCACGCCGCCTCGAAGGATATTGTACGGTACCCACGGATGACTCTGGTGGCCATAGCCCTCTGTGGTCTCCGCAGCAGGGCCTTGTTCCTCTCGTTTGCCACCAGAGCTTCATACCAAATAGGGGCACCGTGCAGCGCCATAGAGCGCACCACGCCCATGTAGAGGCGGCGGCATCCCACGCTTGGCCCCCCGAGATTGGGCAGAAAGACGGAAGTGCTCCCGGAAACTCCATCGACCATCGAGGACAAGTCCGAGATATCTCATCCCGGACTTGAAATCCACTCGGACCCCTCCAACGTTGAAGTGGCAAAAGAAAACACAGGGCCGACGACCAGCGCCACACCCGTCGTCGCACGACGGGCAGACTCTAGAAACGACCTGCCCCCGGAAAAGAGCAGTGTGTCGTCCGCGTAACATACGACGCCCAGTTCCGGGGGCAGTGGACCCCGCAGCACCCAGTCGTAACCGATGTTCCACAGGAGCGGCCCCAGGACCGAACCCTGCGGAACACCGCACAATATCTCTCTGCGCAACAGAGCACCGCTCCGCCCCACGTACGTGACGCACCTGTCAGACAGGTAGTCTCCGATGAGCCTTCTCAGGTATCGGGGCACTCCGTGAAAACGGAGCGCCTCGAAGAATTGATCCCAGGGGAGGGTATTGAAGGCGTTGGCAATGTAGAGTGACACCGCCGACACCACTCCTCCCCGGGAGACCACCTGCTCCGAGAAAGCCCTCACGCCTTGGATCGCACCCAGCGTCGAACGGCCCTCCCGGAAGCCGAATTGGTGGTCCGAGAGATCGGGACCAACTCGGCCCAAGTGCTTCAGGAGGTGGGAAGCCACTATCCTCTCGAACAGTTTTCTTGCCTCGTCCAGCAAAACGATGGGGCGATACTGCGGGGCGTCCGTCTTTCTTAAGTAGGACGAGTCTGCCCGTCTTCCAATCTTTGGGGAACCGGCCGGTCTGCAGACACGTGTCCAACAGCCCGAGAAACCGGCCCCACAGTTGCGGCATGGCCAAAACCCAGGCCCGACCGGGGATTCCGTCTGGCCCCGGGGCAGTATTCTTCCTCCGGCGCCTGTCGGTGGCCGACTTCAGCTCCGCCGGTGTTACAGCCGGCGCCTCCACTGCGTCTTCCTCCCAGTCGGGAGGAGCCATGTCCAGGGGGACCCCGCTCTGGGAACAGGGCCGAGACCACCTCGTCCAGCAGTCGAGGCTGGAGACTCGTGGTGATGGGGGGCTCCCCGATGCGGAGTTTTCCGCGTACCGTCTTGTAGGGGCGCTCCCATGGATCCTGGTCTAGAGTCTCCAGGAGCTCTTCCCTCGCCCGGGTCTTGGCCAGGCGGATGGCCCGCTGCAGACTCTTCTTCGCCTCTCTGTAGGCGTCGTACAGCGGGCCGTCTTGTGTGCCTCGCGTACTGGCGGCGTAGACCAGCGCACTCAGTGCGCAAGTCGGCAATCTCTTGCGACCACCAGTACACGGCTCGCCTCGGCGGCAGCCGCTTGGCTCGGGGCATGGCCGCATCGCAGGTGTGCGACATGGCCTTCCGAAACCTGGGTCGATGTCTGCCATCGGCCGGGGCTGCCAGGCCTGGAAAATGGAGGCCTCCTTCAGTACAGTCCGGTACCGTCCGGACGAGCAGCGCCGGCGCCGTCCCCGGGGGCAGGGAGGTAGAACCGAAAGTATCGCTGATCCGACAGCGTCTCCACCCCCTCTAGGACCCTTCAGTCCAGAACCCGCGCGGCGGCAGCCGGGCTAGCGAACGTAACGTCGACTAATGAGCCTCCATGCTGCCGCACGCAAGTGTCGACGGTGCCCACGTTTAAAATCGAGAGACCCATCGACACTGCCCACTCCTCCAAAACCTCGCCGCGCGCGTCTGTTGCCAGGCAACCCCACGCCAAGCATTCGGCATTGAGGTCGGCCATGACCAGCACTGGGGTCGCCGGGAGCCGCCCAGTTCGCCCAGATACGTCTCGAACTCGGCGAGGGTTCTATTGGGGGAGAAGTATGCCCCGACCAAACAACAAACACCACCCCACTGGGCCGCCACATACCCCTGACCTCTCGCAATAACGTCGAGAGGCAGGACGTCGACGGCGCCAGAACTCACTATGGCCATCAAGCCCTGAGTGTCGCCCGCCCAGTTATGTCTGGGGAGACTACATAGGGCTCGGCGACCACCGCCACGTCAATTGACCACTCCGCCACGGACTGCAGGAATAAGTCCTGAGGCCGCGCGGAGTGGTTTAGATTCCCCTGGAAGAGATGTATTAGGCGGAGGCCTGTAATGGATCCACCGACATCTCCTCAGGGGCTTGTGGCCCTGCGGCAACTGGAGCAAATGTAGCTGCCGCTTTTTTAATTCGATCTCTCTTGGGGAGCGTGCATCTGTCGCCCTCGACGACGTGGTTTGCGGCCTGCCTGCCGATTGGCAGACCGGGCAGAGCGGCGTGGCAGAACACAGAACACCGCTCTGAGTCACTTTTAACGATATTTTTTTAGCGATAACATATATCGCTGCGGTGGACCCCTTGGCACTGAGCGCGAGCGTGGCCCCTCTCCAGGCATTTATAGCACATGAGGGCAGGGGCCTCGATGGCAGCACCGTCACCTTCAACTTGCACCAGCTGAGGAAGAGACCTTTCTTCGACAGCTGGCCCGCATATGCGACATTATTTTAACAATTTGGTTTAACACAATTCCATGATTTCCATCTTCTAACCCACACTTTCCACATTTCCATTATAAGCATTTAATTAACAAACTAATAGAGTTTTTGTATACAGTGGTTTTTTTTTTTTTTTTTTTCATCCGTCCCTGTGCCACATTTAAGGCCAAAGAGCGTTCCTCGTCTCTCCTGCGCTTTTAAATGCGCAGACCTGTCATACACAATTTATTCTGTGTCCTCAGACTTCCTTCCGCAAAATAAATTTTTTTTTTTCATAGTCATTTTTCTCTTTATTTATTTTAAAAATAACTCCTATCATATACATAGTTTCTCATTCCTGACTCAATTAAATCTTGTTAAGTCTCTAATATTCCAGCCATTCATAATCCATTTAATAACATTTATAATAACAACACAATAACAATACAATAATAATAATAATATAACAATAATTTAAAGGATTAGATAACTCATAATAATAATATTTATGTCAATTTTTACAATTTATGTCAGGAATGATAATTCTTAACACAATAATGAAAACAATGTCAAATGATATATACATCAATGTCAAATTTGTCATAATAGGATGTCAATACACATTCATATAATAAATATCATTTACAATTTAAGATCTTTTACCACCCGCAACTCGATTTACCACCCCATCTGCCATGTCTTGATTTTATTTTTAGATCCGGGTTCCTACACAGATTTATTCCTTGCACACGCTGCCTTTACTACACCTACTCCAAATGCCAATAATTTGTCTCTTTTTATCTTATTATTTATAATATTATTTAAATTTTCTTTACTAATTTTCTGCCCCAGACACATCTCGAGATCAAAACGCTTTGCTTCGTGTCTGGGGCAGTCCAGGAGCAGATGCAGCAAAGTCTCCTCTTCCACTCCATCACACTCGCACACTGGGCTTTCTTTCAACTTAAATCTGTGTAGGTACTGGGAGAAACCCCCATGCCCAGTGAGCATTTGGGTCAATGGTCCCTCCCAGCTCAGCCGTCTAACCGTCGCGTACGCCTCCTTTAACAGAGGGAAGAACACTCGAGTCACCTCTCCTTTGCCCTCGGTGTCGTACCTGTACAGTGTATACAGTGGTTAGGTTAGGTTAGGTTAGGTTAGGTTTTTTTTTTTTTTTTTTTTTTTTTTTTTTTTTTTTTTTTTGTGCCGCCTTTAAGACACTCACGTTCAATTTGCCACTATTTATTTTTTTATTTCTTTTTATTTACAAGAAACATACATTTTAATTTTTATTACAGTCTACTATATATATAGTACTAAAAACTACTAATTCTATTGCAATTACTACTATAAAATGTTACTCACAATAACTACTAACTACTACTACAGTATATTATTCCACTATGTCTACTACCTCAAGCTATTACGTTACTACACTAAAATATTTTTCCTTGTACCTTGGTCCTTGCTCTACATACTAGTCTGTTACATCGGTTTCTTATATTGTCTTATGTTACTAAATTTTATTGATCTCTACATTAAATTAACTATCTGCCTACTAAATATGATTACTACATTTTGTTACTTAATCTGATTACTACATATTATAATTGTATATAAATATTAACATTTTATTTACACTTACTGTTATTGAATGTACTTTTTTTTTCTCTCTCTTTTTTTCTTTATATATATATATATATATATATTATTATTATTATTTTTTTTTTTAATATGTTTATATACATACATTTTTTTAAATATTATACTTTTTTTTTAAATTTCATTTTTTTTTCTTTTAAATTTTTTTAATTTTTTTTTTTTTTTTTTTAATTTTTTTTTTTTTTATTAATGGTTTTTCTTCATGCTTGTTGATCCGTTCATTTTTCCTTCTTGCTGGACTGTAGCCCTTGCGAACTCCATGAACTTTTTCCTTTTGGTGTCGTTCTGCATTATAGTGCTAAAGTTTTCGCGTGTCATTTTTGTATCTGTATGAGCCTCACACTCCATCCTCTGCAGCGAGTAAATTGGACATTCCTCCAGCAAGTGCAGCACGCTCTGTTCTGACCGGCCGTCACAACGGCAAGCTGGAGAGTCCCTGAGCCTGAAGCGGTGTAGGTAGGATGCGAAGCCTCCGTGTCCTGTCATGATTTGTGAGTCTACATTTGAGGCCGTGGAGTTTCTTACTATTTTGTAGGCTCCCAGTACGTCGGGGAAGAAATATTTCACCACTGGCCCTGTTGTAGAGTCTCTGTATATGGAATGCCAGGTCTCTAGTGTCTTCTGTCTCAATATCCTTTTGACAAAGGATATTGGGACCATATCGTACGCTGCTTTCGTCCGTTTAGTGGTGGCATTTTTGGCTAATTCGTCTGCCCTTTCATTGCCCTCCACGCCAATGTGCGCCCTGATCCAGAAGAGATGTATTTCTGTGCCATTATGCTGGTGTGTATAAAGTAGGCTTCTAATTATTGTCACCAGTGGGTGCACATTGTGCGGCTGGCTTATAGCCTCCAGCGCCGACCTGGAATCGCTGAGGATATTAGCTCCTCCCGACTCTACCGCCCTCAACGCCTCCCTGACCGCCACAAGTTCGGCCTGGTATACCGTGCAGTAATCTTCAAGCTTGTATGTGCCGCGCCGTGCTTCGGCTCCGTCTTCCCACCAGGACCAAGCAGCTCCAACCTTGCCATTTATCTTGCTGCCATCGGTGAATATTTTCGGATGGAAGTTGGCAATGCTGTCGATGTCGGTTTGGCTGTTGAGGATCCGAAAGCTTATCTTGATCCGCTCAGCCGGGTGCGGCAAGTCGAAGGCGCTGGTCATTGCCTCGATCGGTCTTCCCGGCAATTCTGGCATCTCAAGGCCGCGCCTGTGACGGTAGAGTGAGGCCGCCTCGCGTAGTCTCTCTTCCAGAGGAAGAATTCCGGCTAGGAGAGTCGCAGCAGTTGTGGACACGGTTCTGTGCGTCTTTGCAATCTTGATGGCAAACATTCTCTGTATGCCCCGCAAACGCTCCCTGACGTAACTCCGATCTCGAACCGACGCCCAGGCAGGCGCTGCATACAATATGACGGGCTCGATGATGGCGACGTACATGGTGCGCAATATATCAGAGTTTAGACCCCACGTCGCCCTGGCTGCCGATTCAACTTTCTTTAGGTTAGGTTAGGTTAGGTTAGGTTAGGTTAGGTTAGGTTAGGTTAGGTTAGGTTAGGTTAGGTTAGGTTAGGTTAGGTTAGGTTAGGTTAGGTTAGGTTAGGTTAGGTTAGGTTAGGTTAGGTTAGGTTAGGTTAGGTTAGGTTAGGTTAGGTTAGGTTAGGTTAGGTTAGGTTAGGTTAGGTTAGGTTAGGTTAGGTTAGGTTAGGTTAGGTTAGGTTAGGTTAGGTTAGGTTAGGTTAGGTTAGGTTAGGTTAGGTTAGGTTAGGTTAGGTTAGGTTAGGTTAGGTTAGGTTAGGTTAGGTTAGGTTAGGTTAGGTTAGGTTAGGTTAGGTTAGGTTAGGTTAGGTTAGGTTAGGTTAGGTTAGGTTAGGTTAGGTTAGGTTAGGTTAGGTTAGGTTAGGTTAGGTTAGGTTAGGTTAGGTTAGGTTAGGTTAGGTTAGGTTAGGTTAGGTTAGGTTAGGTTAGGTTAGGTTAGGTTAGGTTAGGTTAGTTAGGTTAGGTTAGGTTAGGTTAGGTTAGGTTAGGTTAGGTTAGTTTAGTTTAGGTTAGGTTAGGTTAGGTTAGGTTAGGTTAGTTAGGTTAGGTTAGGTTAGGTTAGGTTAGGTTAGGTTAGGTTAGGTTAGGTTAGGTTAGGTTAGGTTAGTTAGGTTAGGTTAGGTTAGGTTAGGTTAGGTTAGGTTAGGTTAGGTTAGGTTAGGTTAGGTTAGGTTAGGTTAGTTAGGTTAGGTTAGGTTAGGTTAGGTTAGGTTAGGTTAGGTTAGGTTAGGTTAGGTTAGGTTAGGTTAGGTTAGGTTAGGTTAGGTTAGGTTAGGTTAGGTTAGGTTAGGTTAGGTTAGGTTAGGTTAGGTTAGGTTAGGTTAGGTTAGGTTAGGTTAGGTTAGGTTAGGTTAGGTTAGGTTAGGTTAGGTTAGGTTAGGTTAGGTTAGGTTAGGTTAGGTTAGGTTAGGTTAGGTTAGGTTAGGTTAGGTAGGTTAGGTTAGGTTAGGTTAGTTAGGTTAGGTTAGGTTAGGTTAGGTTAGGTTAGGTTAGGTTAGGTTAGGTTAGGTTAGGTTAGGTTAGGTTAGGTTAGGTTAGGTTAGGTTAGGTTAGGTTAGGTTAGGTTAGGTTAGGTTAGGTTAGGTTAGGTTAGGTTAGGTTAGGTTAGGTTAGTTAGGTTAGGTTAGGTTAGGTTAGGTTAGGTTAGGTTAGGTTAGGTTAGGTTAGGTTAGGTTAGGTTAGGTTAGGTTAGGTTAGGTTAGGTTAGGTTAGGTTAGGTTAGGTTAGGTTGGTTAGGTTAGGTTAGGTTAGGTTAGGTTAGGTTAGGTTAGGTTAGGTTAGGTTAGGTTAGGTTAGGTTAGGTTAGGTTAGGTTAGGTTAGGTTAGGTTAGGTTAGGTTAGGTTAGGTTAGGTTAGGTTAGGTTAGGTTAGGTTAGGTTAGGTTAGGTTAGGTTAGGTTAGGTTAGGTTAGGTTAGTTAGGTTAGGTTAGGTTAGGTTAGGTTAGGTTAGGTTAGGTTAGGTTAGGTTAGGTTAGGTTAGGTTAGGTTAGGTTAGGTTAGGTTAGGTTAGGTTAGGTTAGGTTAGGTTAGGTTAGGTTAGGTTAGGTTAGGTTAGGTTAGGTTAGGTTAGGTTAGGTTAGGTTAGGTTAGGTTAGGTTAGGTTAGGTTAGGTTAGGTTAGGTTAGGTTAGGTTAGGTTAGGTTAGGTTAGGTTAGGTTAGGTTAGGTTAGGTTAGGTTAGGTTAGGTTAGGTTAGGTTAGGTTAGGTTAGGTTAGGTTAGGTTAGGTTAGGTTAGGTTAGGTTAGGTTAGGTTAGGTTAGGTTAGGTTAGGTTAGGTTAGGTTAGGTTAGGTTAGGTTAGGTTAGGTTAGGTTAGGTTAGGTTAGGTTAGGTTAGGTTAGGTTAGGTTAGGTTAGGTTAGGTTAGGTTAGGTTAGGTTAGTTAGGTTAGGTTAGGTTAGTAGTAGTTTAGGTTAGGTTAGGTTAGGTTAGGTTAGGTTAGGTTAGGTTAGGTTAGGTTAGGTTAGGTTAGGTTAGGTTAGGTTAGGTTAGGTTAGGTTAGGTTAGGTTAGGTTAGGTTAGGTTAGGTTAGGTTAGGTTAGGTTAGGTTAGGTTAGGTTAGGTTAGGTTAGGTTAGGTTAGGTTAGGTTAGGTTAGGTTAGGTTAGGTTAGGTTAGGTTAGGTTAGGTTAGGTTAGGTTAGGTTAGGTTAGGTTAGGTTAGGTTAGGTTAGGTTAGTTAGGTTAGGTTAGGTTAGGTTAGGTTAGGTTAGGTTAGGTTAGGTTAGGTTAGGTTAGGTTAGGTTAGGTTAGGTTAGGTTAGGTTAGGTTAGGTTAGGTTAGGTTAGGTTAGGTTAGGTTAGGTTAGGTTAGGTTAGGTTAGGTTAGGTTAGGTTAGGTTAGGTTAGGTTAGGTTAGGTTAGGTTAGGTTAGGTTAGGTTAGGTTAGGTTAGGTTAGGTTAGGTTAGGTTAGGTTAGGTTAGGTTAGGTTAGGTTAGGTTAGGTTAGGTTAGGTTAGGTTAGGTTAGGTTAGGTTAGGTTAGGTTAGGTTAGGTTAGGTTAGGTTAGGTTAGGTTAGGTTAGGTTAGGTTAGGTTAGGTTAGGTTAGGTTAGGTTAGGTTAG